>NEEC01000017.1:1320195-2640391 GCA_002189035.1 Utricularia gibba | reverse complement strand
ACCCTGAACCCTGAACCCTAAACCCTGAACCCTGAACCTGAACCCTAAACCCTAAACCCTAAACCCTGAAACCTGAACCCTAAACCCTGAACCCTAAACCCTGAACCCTAAACCCTAACCCTAAACCCTAAAACCCTGAACCCTAAACCCTAAACCCTGAACCTCAACCATGAATGCTGAACCCTGAACCCTCAACCATGAATCCTCAACCATGAACGCTGAACCCTTAATCCTCAACCATGAACGCTGAACCCTTAACCCTGAACCCTAAACGCTAAACCCTAAACGCTAAACCCTAAAGCACTAAAATCGTAAACGGAACGGTGAATCCTAAATGCTAAACCTATCCTTTATGTGTGGAATATGAGGTCGATAGCAAGATGTTTGTTATCATTGTTGGTTTGAGTGATGAAGAAAGCACTAGAGGGAGGGATGGCTTTTGGACAATGATGGGAGGGTTTCGTCGGTGGCATTTGCGTACTTCCTAGTTTTTGGCTTTGGACATGCACATGCTTTCTATTAGTGAACTTTGCATTTTCATGATAAATAAAATTATCCTCTTTCTTGCATATGTCATTAGCTAGAGCGTGTGAGGTTACAGAACTTGGCAGACAGTCTTAAGATGAGTCCACCGACATATTGGTAGTCCACCATGGACTACTGAATAGAGTACAGGTAGTGGATCATGATAAAGGATATTAAAATTAGTGATAAGTACAGGATTCATATTCGTTAGTTTCCTACATACACCAAGACGACATTGACCAATCTCTAAGGTGTTGATGAAAAATGCAATCAAGAAGTTTTAAACACCATAAAACATATTTTAATTTTCAAACTCAAATCATTCATATAATCTCCAAATCCACATTACTCTACCAAATTAGCATTTAAAGTTACCGGTTATGTATTCTACAAAACATCTTAGTTGTCCCATTATGAACACACTGCACGTCATTCACCAATCACCACCGAGCCCTAAATCATATTTGAGATCGCGGTTTGACAGGTAAAATCTTCTCAAAAAAAAAAAAAAAACCTCCAGTCCCACTCTCCACGTGATGATGATGGCGGTCTCCCACGACTCTGAAACTGAAGCTGTTTATTTACTGTGAAAATGAGAAGCCGGGCATCAAGAACACACTTGCGCATTATTAGCCCTTGGTATAATATCCTGCTGCAGAAAGTCCCGGCGGACTCCTGGAAATAGATCGGGCCTATCAAAATAGCAACGGAACTTGTCTCTCGTGATCTGCCTGTTTCCGAAAATGAAGGCTAAAGGAGCAGCGAAGGCGGCAACCGATGTGATTAGTCAAACTCCGGGTGTTTCTTTTGACTACAAACGGTACCGCCAGTTATTTCTTGTTCCATGTGTCTGCTGATGATAATTCATTCGTAGTTTCTAGCATTTTGCATCTTGCATCTTGACCTCTCACCGTAATGTCCAAGGATTTTCCGATGTTGTACTGAAGGTTGGAATTGGTGAATTATTGTTACAATTTTGACGATGTTCTCGAGTCTTTCTATACTGTGTTCTTCCGGTGAGCAGGATACTGCCGTTGTCTGTTTTGTAAAGATTTGGGATAAAAAACTCTATTCCTCTCAAAATATGTCAAACCCGAACATTTTTTACTGAGATAAGTATCATCTATGTAAGAGTTGCTTATTGAGGGAAACCTAAAAAGTTATCTACGATGCGTATTTTTTCTTTCTTCCATTTGTCTCCTCTTGATATTTTTGTCCGGCTTGCCGTTCAATGAAATAAAATTTACCAGGCTAGAGATGTGATTAGTTTTTTAATTTAGTCCTCCACTGAACATGGGAACTTGGATTAACAGGGACGTTTATGGATTTGCGATCAGACCCCAGCATTTGCATAGATACAAGGAGTATGCTAGTATCTACAAGGTTTTTAACTCACTAAGCATCCCTTCGCCGCTTTTGAATTTGATATTACTACCTACAACAAACGAAGATCTTGAGTGTTGCTTATCTGTTTTCCCGACCATGCCCTGTAAAAGCAATGTCTTGTCTGCTTTTAGGAAGAAGAGGAGGAGAGGTCAGATAGGTGGAAGGATTTCCTGGGAAGGCAATCTGGTTCTGCTCAGATTTCTGCAGGTAAATCGTTGGAATTACTAGATCCATAAAGAGGGTTTCTTTTAAATTCAAAATATAAGAAAAACGGGATTTTCGACAACTTGCAGTTCGTACTGATGAATTAGATGGGGAAAAGCCCCAGGCCAAGCATCTGAGCAAAGGAGATCATCCTTGGTTGGCAGATGAAAAAAATCAAGTGCACATATGGTCTGAAATCAGGCCTCCGCTGCATGCTATAGAGGAGATGGTAAGCTCAAATATGAGGAGGCCAAGTGTAGCAAAGAACAAGCCAAATTCTGCTACTAGAAAGGAACTTCTTCCCACTCTGGATTCTAGACATGGGAAAGGAGCATCAGAAGATGACTCTGAGGAAGAGTTCTATGATTTGGAGAAATCAGAATCAGATGTTCAAGACATGTCTCCTGGAGATAATATTCAAGCTGCAACATCAATAGCTGCTATTCATTCTACCAAGCTAGATACACAACTTGCTTGGATGGAGGAATTGGAATGTCTTGTTCAAGGTGGTGTCCCAATGGCACTAAGGGGAGAGGCAAGGACATGTTGACCATTTTTTGTATGTCCCTTCCTCATTCTGTGTACATTATTTACTATGCATGCTTATAATGACAGATCTGGCAAGCCTTTATTGGTGTTAGAGCACATCGAGTAGAAAAGTACTATCAAAATTTGCTCATTCCAGATATGGATGTAGAGAATATGGACGATGAGGTGAATAAACTGAAATCAAACCCAGAAAAGCAAGTGGCTGGTGCGCCTGAAAAGTGGAGGCTCCAAATAGAGAAGGTTGTTGTTCTATAGTTTCGAAATTAGAAAGTATGCTTCAGCCACCTAAATTCCATTGATTTGAAATCTCCAAGTGCATGTATTTTGCTAAAGGATTTACCTCGAACATTTCCTGGCCATCCTGCTTTGGATGAAAATGGAAGAAATGCATTGAGGCGCTTACTTACAGCATATGCACGCCATAATCCCATGGTTGGCTACTGCCAGGTGCGTACCAGACAATTAACAGGCAGGTTTTAGGCCTGCTTGCTCTTTCAAACTATATTCAATGCTCAATATCTGTAGTGATTTATTTGACGCTTCTACTTACAACTACCCTCATCATTATTTTTTCTATGCAGGCCATGAATTTCTTTGCAGGTTTGTTGTTGCTTCTGATGCCAGAAGAAAATGCATTTTGGTGGGTTGAATCTTGAAAATATGCACTTTTTAATATATTATGTATTTAATTAGCAAATGAAATTGTCATATTTCAGGTCACTATTAGGTATTCTTGATTATTATTTTGATGGGTATTTTTCTGAAGAAATGATAGAATTTCAGGTATCATGTGGATTTTCCGTGGCATATTGCCCCCAATTTTCTGTTTCTTCTATTAGATAGACACATCATTGATGCTCATTTGCGTCTGGTATTTTCTCCTGGCAGGTTGATCAGCTTGTACTTGAGGATTTGGTGCGAGAAAGATTTCCTAAATTGGGTTTGTTTTCCTATAGCATCTTCTCCCTCATGCTCCATGGTAGAACGTACTTCAGTATACTTTGGGGTTCTCCATAATTTTTTTTGTTTTATGCAGTAAATCATCTGGATTACTTGGGAGTGCAGGTGGCCTGGGTCACTGGGCCATGGTTCTTGACAATATTTATGAATATGCTTCCTTGGGAAAGTGGTGAGATTCTTAATCTGATTCATCATTCTTTAAACTTTTCTTTCCCATTCATGGGAAAGTTGGAGGCTTACTGAAACCAAATTTGTGTGGGCCTCATATGATATGCCATGCATCCAGTTCTCAGGGTTTGGGATGTTCTTCTCTTTGAGGGAAATCGGGTGATGCTTTTTCGGACAGCACTTGCTTTGATGGAACTATATGGTAAAGCGTAGCACGGCAGTACTTGCTGCATCTGGACTTCCCTTGTCCTCAGTTGAAGCTTCATTGGCCTTTTCTGCTGGATGATACTTATTTCTATTCAGCTTTCTTCAGGACCTGCGCTTGTAACCACCAAGGATGCTGGAGATGCAGTAACTCTACTTCAGTCACTAGCTGGCTCGACTTTTGATAGTAGCCAACTTGTTTTGACTGCGTGTATGGGTTATCCAAACGTCCATGAGAAAAGATTACATGAACTTAGAGATAAACACCGACCAGCAGTCAGGGATGCGTTGGAGGAGAGGTCCAAAGGACTAGGAACTTGGAAGGATTCTCAGAGTCTGGCATCCAAGTTATACTGCTTCAAGAAGCATCCTGGTTTCAATGTGGCGGACAATGATAAAGAGGATAGAAAGCACGCTCAGACAAATTGTAATGTTTCATGCGTGGATGATTCATTGACTGATAGGAATGCATTTATGAGCTCGAATGGCAATGCTGAGGTTGAACCTGTGAAAGACCTTGAAGGCCAGGTAAAAATTCACTATATTTTTTAGGGAAAGTTACTCCATATTACCTGAAACATTCATATTTACTCTCTTCTACCTAAACTCTGTTCTTTTCATATTTGGTTTGATTTAAGAGCATTTTTTTCTCCCATGGGCGTGTGGGAAAAGGGGGTTAATATGGGAATGCTGTCAGGGGCTCTGAAATCACAGCAGATGTGAGAAACCAAGTTTGGGTACTATGGGGCAATTATGATAAGTTTGTATAGATCTGGTGAAATTATACTAAGGTCTAGTTACATATGGAGTAAATTTCGCTATTTTTTTAATCAAATGAGCCAGTTCCTGCAGCTAGAGAACTTCAAAAATACTGTATTAAAGCGCCAATAATGTTGTGCACTAAAAAATTGTATTCAGAATGTTCCTTTGCTTTTGGTACCATGTAAATTGTGAGATTGTGAAAGCTGTACTGTTCCAATGTGATTCCAAAGTCCTTGATCAGGTGTTGTGGCTGAAGGGTGAGCTGTGCAGGCTGATGGAGGAAAAGCGGTCTGCTGAGCTCAGGTGATAAAACTCTTTCATGCTGTTTTGAGTTCCAATCCATTTCGCCCCTTTGGAATTGATTTCTTCCGTTAACTTGAGCTAGGCTCTGAACTCATTTTACTTCCTATTTCTTATTTTTAAAAGTAGAAAGACTACTTTTCAAGAACACTTTTCCTTTCATTTCTCTTTCACTTCTAATTTCTAATTCTGCTTTCTCTTTTCTCCTCTTTCTCTTGCCATTCTGCTTCCAAAAATTGTTCCCAACACTATTTTAGTGATGTAGTGCTTATTTCCGTACCTTCTCTGCAACTTCAGGAGTTAGCAAATTTGGAAACTAACTCCTTGATCAGACGGGGGGTTTCATTTCTTGTTTTTTTGTCTTTTGAGAATAAAGTGAATGTTCCATGGTTATTAGTACCTTTTGACACTACAAGAGTACGGTGAAACATCTTTCTGGAATATGAGTATGCTAATGGGTAATCACGCTTCAGAGCAGAAGAGCTTGAGACAGCACTGGTGGAAATGGTTAAGCTGGACAATCGACGAGAATTGAGTGCAAGGGTATAAAAACCCATTTAACTGAATTTGCATTTTTTTCCTCCTGTTTCATTCACATCTAGTAGTTAGATTTTCAAGGAATGCCATCTGAATATACTGGATTGAAATGACCAAATAATGGATCTTGAAGATCTATCATACGGTTCATTCTTCTTAAAATATTTTTTTTTGCTTGTTGTTCTCCAAATATTCATACGGTGCACTTCCAATCTCCCTTCGAAATTAGGGGTCGGGTGGAGAATGGAACTGTCGTTGTTTTTTTAAGAGAATCTAATTGCAATATGCTTTATCATGACTAATCATGACGCTTGAAAGAGATGTTTTCTACATTTAGTTTTTTTTTTCTGCTATAGAATTTTTTGTTTACATCTAGGTTGAACAGTTGGAAAGAGAGATTTCTGAGCTACAGCAAGCCCTTGTTGATAAGCATGAACAAGAGAATGTCATGCTTCAGGTGTGTTGGTTAGATCATAGTATTTATAGTTCATCCTCTTGCTTTTTAAATTTATTCACTTCTTATTTTCTCATCAGATATTAATGAGGGTGGAACAAGAACAAAAAGTGACAGAGGATGCTCGTCTCTATGCTGAGCAGGATGCTACTGCGCAGAGATATGCTGCTCAAGTGCTCCAGGTTTCTTTTACTGCATCTTATGTTTTTCTCGTGTGAATGCACTTCACAGATTGGAGCACTGATATTTGTTGCTGATGGATTTGTCGATATGATATTTGGGAAAAAAAAAAAGAAGGGTGTAGTTTTTTACGAGTCACTTAGATTTTTATATCTCAGTTTAGTAAACCTCCCTAGCGAATAACGAAAATCATGTTTGATTTTGGTTGAAATGTTGCTTCAAACTTACAGGAAAAATATGAAGAAGCAATGACTGCCCTTGCTGAGATGGAAAATAGGGCTGTTATGGCCGAGTCTATGCTGGAAGCTACCTTGAACTACCAATCTGGTCAAACCAAAGCTCACCAATCACCTCGGTATTGTTGAACTTTGATCGATATTTTCCATGAATTTTAAAGATTTTCTACACCTGTGCTTGGAACACTGATTACAAAATTAGATAGGCAACAGTCCAGGCTTTGCCAGAAGTTGCAACTAATTGCCTTTGCGAGTTCATGGCTTCAATTTCTGCTCTTCAAAATTATCTCATGGTTTCTCTGCTGCAGTAACAACTGTCTAATGCCACATATAGTCGTCTGAGTTAGTTTTTTTACGTAGATTGACGCATCAAACCGGTCAAGATGCGTCACCAGAAATTTCAACTGGGAAGATTAGCTTGCTACCATTTGGGATTGGATGGCGTGAGAGGAACAAGGTTAGCTCTTTTGGTTCTGGGAGTACCTCTCGACTTGTGAACCAACATGATTTTTCGGATAAGGTGCAAAATAAAAATGCCAAAAGCATGCTAAGGTATTTGTATCAGGTGCAGGAGAAATCAACCCCAAGCACACTCGAGGAGTCATTTAACGGATAGTGGATGCAAGAAGCCAGCCTGCACGAGAGATTGTGCTATCGGATCATGTCCATTGCTTGGTTTGCTCCAACAATTGCAATGGTGCTATGGTGCAGTTATTTGGAAGAAGTTATTTTTTCCTTTTATTTCAGTTAAATTGAACGCGTAAAATTAATGTAATTCATTACGTTGAATCTCAAAAATCCTGAGTATTTAATATATAATTATATATTTATATGGTAAGAGTGTAATGCATTTCTTTGATCTCTTTGTTTCAAACAATTTGTTAACCCCCACGGCCACAACCAAAAAATATATGGACGAATATGCTCATATTATTTTTAGTTAATTTTGTCTAACGTATTAATGATTTTTATGTTGGGGCTTTATATCAAAGTAAATAATTTTATTATTTTTAAGAGTTTTTAAGAAATAAAAGTCTATATGCGGCTAGAGAGCAACATCAATAATCAGATGACTTGACTTAAACAAACCACAGCGGTCCGTCCTTTCTTAAACCGAATGCGTCGCCCGAGTCAGGCCATTACCAACGGTGCTCATAAACCCTAGTGCTTATTTCCCCAGTGTTACTGCAGCCACCGTCATGGACATCGTTGAACGGAAAAAATCGAAACCTAACAAGGAAGATAATTCAAGCTGATTTGGTTCTTCTGTCGAGCCTACGGGGTTTTCTTTCAGATGCTGTATATATGCCAGCAATTTGATGATTAATTCTACCGATTTCTTCGTCGTGGTAGGTGTGGCGCAAAATTGTTTAGAATACTTGGGTGCCCGGTGTATCCGATCTCTATGGGTTGCGTCGGTTTCTTTAATGGCTGCAGTTTTCACTGATACTGCTTTCGCCTTTGCAGTGTTGCTTGCTTATACTTCTTATTCATTTGGTTCGCACATCAGGTTTGTGCAACTTCGTGGTCTGGATTGTTAAACTGTGTTGCTGCTTCTGATTTTAGTCATTGCACCTCACACTAGTACTTTTTTTTTTTTTGGTCGGCTTGAAGGATATCCGTTGTTCATCCTCCATTCGTCTTTCTTGCGCCTTTGCCGATAATGTTTCCATAAAACCACATAGGACTGTGAAGAAATTGCGTCAGCCAATCCGACCCCATGCCGTCCGTGGGAATGAGGAGGAGGACGAGGGTTTTGGAGGCAAGGGTTTTGCGTTCTGGGAGGCGGTTGTGGATGGAACCGTATGGCAATAACAAACATGGAGGGCTGTTCACGGTGACAATAAATGTGCAGAACTTCTAAAGCAGTGGGCAGATAAACGTGAAGATGTTGGTGCTCATGGGGTGGACGACTGGCATGAATTTGAGAATAACATTTCGGCTAGACTTCCTCTTGAAACTATAAGGGAAGAGTGTATACCTGCTGAAATGGATACAGGTATTGACAAGAAGTTTGGACTTGTTTACAGTAGGAAGCGAAAAATCATGGATTTGGCAAGCCATGCCCTATCAGAAGATTCAAGGTTTGGGAGAAAATTTGTTAGAAGAGGATGGAAGAAAAGAAGTAGGGCCATCGAATCATTTGGAATGTGTAGACGTTTGATGGATTCTGTCCATATGTGTGGTGAACTCGGTATTTCCATACATCAGCCATCTCGTGATTTTAGCCACTGGGTGTCAAGTCTTCTACTTTCCATGCTTGATTACATTACGCGGGTTAGGATTGGAATAAGGCGAGTGTATACACTTCTGCAAACAAAACCACTATTTAGTGTTTATTCCTCACTTGGAGTGTTTTTCTTCCAGGTAAACTAGCCCAACTATGTTCCACCATTTTTGGTCTTTAAACTTCATCATTCGAGTTCTGCTTTGTTGGAGCTGACGTGGTTTCTCGTTTTTTTCTGCCTTAATAACATTTTTTTTTTATAGCTTACTTCTATTTGACATGCTATGCAGGATGCTTTTATTTCCAGGAAGCCTGGAGTTTGCATAATCTCTGGATGCAGATCGTCTATACCATTATTATATTTAACTTTCCCTGCAATTCCATCCTTATTTATGCACATGCAAACAACTATGCACTTAAGGTGTGCCCATTTGACTTGCTTGGTTTTATCGCATAAACATGAGGAACCCTTAGACTTACTCGCTGGGGATATTGAAGAAACTTCGTGTAGAACTTCCTGGAATGATTTCCAGGAGTATGCTGCTGTATCATCCGAAATATCTTCTGGAAGAATGTTTCTTAGAAGTGAATATGTAACACCTGGAAATGATTATTTGGAGAGGTGGAAGTCCTCTCAGCCAGCTGCTGGGTTATCCAATACCATTATTCGAAGTATGCAAAGTCAAAGAATCCAAAAAAGAAGAAGCTGTCTGGCGCGTAGGAAGGGCAAATCAGTATCATCAGAATTTCCTGCAATGTGTATTATTGAAAGACCAGATACGAAGAGTTCAATAGAAAACGTTAAAGAGGCACAATATGCTTCTCAAATGGCAACTCAGAGTGAAAGCACTCCTGTCTGCTCTGCAACACTTCTGGTCACTGAAACTGATAAATGTTACAGGGAGAAAGGGGTTACAATTTCGTTGGAATCAACTATTTCATATTGCTTTCTAGCTATTAAAAAGGACAGATCAAGGTGTTACTCCCTGATAGCTCAGAAAGTGATGAAGCCATCTAGTTCTAACCGTTTTACTCATTCAGTAGTATGGGGTGAAACTGGTGATTGGAAGCTTGAATTTCCTTCTAAGAAAGATTGGATGATTTTTAAGGAACTCTACAAGCAGTGCTTTGAGCGCAACAACGTATTTCATGCAGCTATTGTCATTCCTATTCCTCGGGTCCAAGATGTACCATATCCTAATCACTCCTATTGTGTGCCCTTTGTGAGACCGGATTCATATATCACCACAAAAAATGATGAGCTATCTAGGGCTCTGGAAAATAAGTATGGAAACTATGATATGGATTCTGATGATGAAAAGTGGCTTGCAAAACTGAATGGCGAATTGTGTGCAGGAAAAGTTCCGCAAGAAATGGTCACACCTGATACTTTTGAATTAGTAATTAATGCTCTTGAAAAAGGTTTTCATTGCAATCCAGATGAGAATTTTGGTGAGCAAACTGGCTATGAGTTCTGTGAACATGTCGCAAATGATGAGGTTTTCAAGGCAATAAGAAATTATTGGATCCAAAAAAGAAAGCAAAGACGAGCAGCTTTGATAAGGGTTTTTCAGGTGAAGTAGCTTTTTGCATATGCTTCTTTTTCATGATCATAAAAAGGATATTTATCTTGTTTATTCACCAAGTACTATCCTGGTAGCTTCCTTTCTTGGTTAATGAGATTCATCTTTCTGAATAAAAAAATTGTGGTCCTTTGAGCGGTGATAATTTTTAACAAATCAAATGCAGGCATTAGCGAGCAATATGTATTTCGCTTCTAGTTATTGAATCATATAGTAGTAGTCCTTCAGATTATTAATTATCTTGTGATGGCTTATTTCCTCAAATTTCATATAAATCTGGCAGCTGCACCAGCCTAGAAGAAGCCAAGTTATCCCCAAGTCAATTTTGCGGAAGAAAAGATCATTCAAACGACAAGGAAATCCTAGAGTGAGCGACAAACAGATTTCTCTGTTGCAAGGTGCTTTTTTCTCTTTTTTTGCAATATCCGTACGCAAACCATACCGCAATATTAATGTGGCACTTTTAGCCCTTACAAGTCGTACAATTTTCCATCTTGTTTTTTTTTTTTGCTGTATAGATATTTTCTTCGTGGAACAATGCTTGCCTTTTCAAAGGATGATTTTGTACTACAGGACCGCCCTGATGTGTGTTACTTTTTAGTACATAAAGCTGTTATCTTTAAAATTTGGGCACCCTGCTCTGCAGAGATCTCAGGGGAGCGAGAGGCTACGGAACTGCAGACCGTTGCTAGAAAAGTTGATGATGCTGCGGTTGTTGCAGATGTGTTAGAAGAACTGGCTATTGTGCATCGTCAAAAGGCTCAGAATTTGACGGTAAATGCAGATTTAATTACGTACAAGGCATTAATGGCTCTTCGAATTGCTGAAGCTGCTCAAGTGAGTGATGCGATGGGGGCATTTACGTCTATTTTTCTCGCTTAACTGATGTTTCATCAGATATCTTGTTACCAAGATTATCGAGTTCTTGATTTGTAGCCTAGCCTAGCCTAGCCTGGATGGGTGTTTTATGCAGCCTTCGTATCGAAGAGCTGCTGCAACTCTGTGTATAGCCAGCCTACCCTGTTTCATTGTATACTAGGATCCTTCTCCTCCAATGCTTTGTAAAAAGGTTCTCTTCCCCCTCTCCGTACAAGTGACTAGTGAGATAAAAACTGAAATCAATGGGAATGGGTTTTTTGCTTCATCGATATAATAAATCATTTTTGTTGGCGAGCTTCTCGTGAATTGATTGATATAAATGTTAAAATATGTTGTGTTTTATTTTCATTTGTAATTGATTTCACAAGCTATTATTTTGTTGTATTAAAAAAACGAATGTTGTGTCCATAATAATAGCAAAGGTTGAGGGTAAGTTTTAACCCTTGAATTGGACTGCATTGCAAATATGAGACTAGGACAGGGTTTGGACCACGAGAAAAATATATATCAAATTGATATTTTTGCCATTCCATCCCATCTAATAGACAACACCACATGTGAATACATACATACATACACATACAATGGGTGTTTATTTTGAAAGTTTAACACACTGTATTTTGATTCACTTGTCACACACTCATGCCAGTTGCGTTGCCACAAATCATGCAACCTTGCAGTTAATCAATTTGAAGATACTTATTTGGCCACCAACGATGTTTCCATGACTTTTTATATTTAGGAAGATAACAAAAACTCCACTCCATCCAAAAACTTGCTCCTTTTATTCCGCCCGGGCTCATAACACAAACGCATCTTCCTTCTCCCTCAAATGGCCCCATACCATTTCTCTCCTATCCATCTTTAGGGGTCCTTCATTCTCCTGAGGACCTTCACCGCATCCTCACATTCCAATTCATCTTTCTCAGCGTCCATGTTCCATGACCAAACCGACCTCCATCTCAAATCGCATGAAAATGCAATTAAGATCTGGCGCCGGCTTGTATTGCTGGATGCTGGACTCTGAACAAGTCCCCTGACCCCTTCAACGTTCGGAAAAGAAAACCAAGTTTTTTCTTTATGTTTCTGAATGTGCTCGTGATTCTTTTCAGCACTGGTTCTCAGGGAAGCCTGACGACATGAATTGCTTCCCGTGTTTCGGAAGTAAAGAAGAAAGCACTGAGGGCGACGATTTGCCTGTTGCTCAACCTGTAAATCTTACTCCATCAACACCTCGTAATTCAACCATCCTTCCAGTTCTTTTTTTTTAAAAAAATTTTGTGTGAGACACAAACTATCGTGATCACTTGTTATCTTGTTCGATTTGTTTGGCACATGATGTACCCCCATTTGCAATTTCTTAAATAGGATTGACTACAGACATTTTGCATGCTGAATTGAAATTGGAGGATGTGTTTTAGCATTAGGTTCATGGGGGAAATTTAAAAGAAAAAAAAAAAGAGCATAAAGATAATAGGAAACAGGAAGGCAGCTTTAGCGTACCTATTCTGATTATCAGATGCTCTCAACATCATATTTAAATGGACATGTATATCAAACACCAAATTTGAGCCCTTTCATGTACTTCGTTGTTCACAGCAACTACGAGCAGTGTAGAAAATCCATCAGTAGAATCCATCAACACGAGCGGAGGAGAAAGTTGTACCACAAAGAGCTACACTTTTCGAGAGCTTGCAGCTGCAACAAAAAACTTCAAACAGGAACACCTATTGGGCGAAGGTGGTTTCGGAAGGCTGTTTAAGGGAACTCTTCAATCGGGTGGGCAGGTAACAATGACTAAAAGCCTTTTTTTTTTCTGAGGAGCTTCCTTGTAGGCTTTGTTGTGATATCATTGTTTTGTTTCTTTCCGCCCTGCTTTTCGAATAGAACGTCGCCATTCGACAACTAGATAGGAATGGAGTGCAAGAGAGCAAGGAGTTTGTTGCTGAAGTTTTGAAGTTGAGTCTTCTTGAGCATCCGAATCTGGTGAAGCTAGTCGGCTATTGTGCAGACGGAGACCAACGCCTGCTGGTTTATGATTACATGCCATGTGGTTCATTGAAGAAGCATCTTCATGGTACTAACCCACTCTAGATTTTCTTGTGTTTCCGACGTCTTCTAGAGATGGCAGAAATTGTATTCTTCCATTTCAGACGTTTCAGAAGGGAGAAAACCCTTGGATTGGTCTACGAGAATGAAAATTGCTCTGGGTATTGCTCAAGGACTGGAGTTCTTGCATGAGAAGGCTGTCCCGCCTCTCATATACCTCAACTTGAAATCTTCCACGGTCTTGTTGGATGAGGACAACAATCCCAGGCTTTCAGAATACGGGCTCGCTAGGCTGGTTCAAGGAGGCAATAAAATGCACGTGGCAGGTTACGGCTACTGCGCTCCGGAATATGAAAGGAACGAGGAATCAACATGTAAATCAGATGTTTACAGTTTTGGCGTTATCCTGTTGGAGATCATCACTGGACGTAGAGCAGTGGACACTTCGCGTCAAGCAGACGAGCAAAATTTAGTGAGCTGGGTAAGTTGGTGTCCATCTCTTCTGCTGTGCACATGAACATGGCATGGCACGGCTCATCTAACTTCTATGATGGAATGAATAGGCACAACCCATTTTCAGGGATCCTTCAAGCTATCCGGGGATGGCCGACCCGCTCCTCAGAAACGAATTCGTGTTGACGAGCTTGAACCAAGCCGTGGGAGTTGCCGCCATGTGTCTACAAGAGGAGCCACTTGCTCGGCCCTTGATTGCTGATATCTCTGCTGCTCTTGGTTTCTTGGCAATGGCGCCTCCCGAAGCCCCTATTCCACCTCGCCTCGTTCCCATATTGTCATCAAGAGTCAATACCCTGAGCCAACGTAGAGACGTGGACTCCTCTTTTGGGAACAATATTTCCAAGAATGAAGAGAGTTCAGACAGTGAAGACAAAGATCCTGAATGCCATCAAGCAGGTGACCACGAATGCAAGGAAGACAAGTCAGACTCTGATTATGAGTACGACGATAGCTCTGAAAGTTCAGATGGTCAAAAGAGAGGATGATTCAAGTCCCACGGGCGCAAATCCAGCAAGAGTTCTACCTCAAAACGTCGCAACAAAGAGCATCGTCCGTGCAGGAAGCAGAAGCAGCTGCTGACAGTCGGAACAATATTGGCGTGAACATGTTTCAACACGTGCAGAATTTGATTGCAGCCCTGAAGAATCACACATCTACAGAGAGGATAATAACCACTCAACACTTGAGAACACTCTACCCCCGTTCTAACATATAAAACAACGCTTTCTCAAAAAAAAAAAAAAGATTAAACAACGAAGTACCACTTAAGGCATCCACCCTAGCACTTCACCAAGCGGGCAACATTTGAAAGAACAGTTCTTAAACTCCTGATGCCAGCTCCCGTTTTTGAGCTCACCATCATCTGTAGCACCAAATTTACCATGACAAGAAATCTTAACATTGAAAGCTAGATGTCATACATTACATACCAAGGGTTTCAATGCAGATTTATTTGCTTTGAGGTTCTGCAAAAAAAAAAATGCACAAAACAAAAGAACTCTAGTGAGCCAGGGAAAAAACAAATCAATTGGAATACAATCCCTAGCCCGGAACACACAAACTTGCCTCTTCAATTTCCATCGCACGACGAGCCACATCAATTGGAGAAACCAAATCTGTTTTTGTCAAGACAATTTGGTACTTGGTTTGCGACCTACAACCATGCCATGTAATCTATTATGTTGCTCATCTGGGAAACACATCAACCAAGGTTGCAGACGTAAATAAGTTTTTCTCACTGTTCCATCAAATCAACAAGTTCACCATCCATTGGCTTCATACCCCACTTTGTGTCAACAAGCAGGCATACCCTCTGTAGAGAACTCCGGGTAGCCACATACTCCTTCACCTAAAATGTATGCATAACATCATGGAAGCTTGAATGGATAACCAAATGTGAAATTACGAGTATCCCGTGCCAATGCTCAATGTTCAAAAAACATTTCATCAACAATGAAGGGGGAACGTCCATATACTCACAAGGATACATGCAGCAAATACACGAAGAGATGCTTTGAAAAAGTACAAACAACAGGTCCATTATTTAATGCAAACCATTGCATATTGACTCCAATAGCATATAAATTGTACATGATTATAAGCCACCAAAAAACAAATCCCAGATGATGATGCGTAAAGAACAATGTGCTTGAGGTGCACCAGATTACTCACAAGTTTCTGCCAAGCCTCCTTCACCTTGACATCAGCATAAGCAAAGCCATATCCTGGCAGATCCACCAAGCATAATTTTTGTCCGAGTTTAAAGAAATTTATTGTCTGGAGAAATGCTTCAAAGATGTTAATTTTCACATCATGAAAATAACCGATTTTTGCCGCAATGAAAGAAGCACCTGTGTAAGGCCAGGCTTATCTGACGTCCGCACAACACCCCATTGCCTGGTTAGAGCATTAAGCAAGGACGACTTCCCAACATTTGATCGTCCTAGACAGGAGATTCAGGATCATACATGGAACTGCTCTTAATGTTTTTTAAAGCCAAAGACACAAATATCTGGAAAAGTTGTGTAAATCACACCATTATAGCTTCATCATGAAGGAAAATTTTGCCACTAGGTAAATTTAGGCTTTGGACCACAAGGAATTTGTTAACATCACAAGTGTTAAAGAAATGTAATCTAAGATGTAATATATATAATGACATTAATAAAAAAATAATGCAGCAGAAAGGGAAGATTCATATAGAAACAACTGAAGTACCTGCAAATGCAATCTCTGGGAGGTCAGGAGATGGAAATGAAAAGGAAGTCTTGGCAGCTGCAAAGAATTCCAATCTGTTCCTGAAAACCTGGAACAAATAGAGCAAACATGAGCTGTAGGCATTTGTCTCAACAGCAATTTTATTGGCCCATTGTGGCACAAAAAAGATTGAAATAATAGATAGATAACGTTGGGAATTTGAAGGGGAGCATACTGGCACTTCAATTCGTTCCCTTTCTGATCCACTAGAAAAAGGGATGTTATCTAGAGAGGCTAACATTTCAGTGTTGTAGCCAGCCCTCCGAAGCTCAATATCACGTCGACGTCCTAACAACTGATTAATTCATGAAATAACAATAATGCAAGGCATGATTAAACATTCTGCGAAGGCATGGGAGTTAGACTAGCGCAGAAACGATGACTTCAATTATATCCTTACGTTCTCTTCTACAAACGAAAGTATAGAGAGGCTAGGTTGTATAGCACGAAACTGCGCATTCTTAGACAATCCAGGACCACTATCTTCTTTCCTGTCAGGGTTTGTTGGATAGCTGCCTGCGTAACATAAACAAAGAGTGACTGCATCAAGATTCTAACATCGTGGAATACGTGCAACAAGTGCACTGATCGCAGGAACTGCTTCATTGCACCTCCTTTAGAGCAGGAATGAGAAGACCATGTAAAAAGGTATAATATTTTATTGCTATTATCAAGCCAAATAAGCTGAGAAACAGTACTGACCACCAAAAGCTGCATCATCTGCCAATCTCTTGTTTGATATGTCATGAGGGTCCAACCGAATAACCCGCTTTTTCTTCTTTGGAAGGGTTTCCACTAGATACGCATCAGCATTCAAGAATTTAGTGCCCGTAGCCATTTTCTGGTGAGGTTTCTTAACACAACCAACGGTACGCAGCATGCTAGTTGCATCCTTTTCAGTAGACAAATGAATTTTAGGGTTATGCTCCATCTTTATTGGTCCACTTCTTAAGCTGTTACCACGACGGTTTGATTGAAGAACACTCTCAGTCTTTCCCATTTCACTTCCATGGGTTTCCCTACCTCTGAATGATGAATTTCTGCTAGAACCCTTCAATCCACGATGGCTACCACTCTGCACCTTCTTTCCCAAACTCTTGGAATTTTCATTTGCAGAAATGGACTTGCAAAAATTACCATCAAGCAATCCAACTTCAGCGACCTCAGCCCTCTTCCGAATAAAGTGCTTGCCAGGAGCGGGTTCAAATGCCCCATGCCTTTGTTTCATGTTCGAAACAATACCTGCCTTGGTTTGACTTTTACTAAAGCTAGTGATCGAAGATGCTTCACGAAGACAACTTCTGTTATGATCAGTCTTTTCTTTCTTGGCGATAGCACTGACACCACTACGTTTAGAAAGCCTGATGCCGAGTCCTGCCTTTACACAATGCTCATCATCGTCACTGCATCTGGGCCTCAGTTTGGCCTTTGGTTTCGATAATGCCACCCCAACTTTTCTACTAACTTTCATAGTGAGGGGCATCGTCGAAAGAATACACGGTAAAAATAAAACAAGAGTAACGAAGTCCACGTACACCGCGTCCTGAAGTTGCTATGAGAACAGAAAACAGTTCAAAGTAGCTACAATCTCAAAATGACACCAAAAAGATCGCAGACGAAATCGAAGAGACGCACCTTAACCTATTAAGCAAGGCAGCGCAAGCCTGACTAATCTGCGTCGTGTAGAATGTTACCATATGTGCAGGAGAATGATGAAGAGGAACGACGGCCCGGCCCAGCCCGGGCTGGTGCCTCTAGCCAACCAAATGGGCTGGGCTTCAGATTTTCTGACGGATAGTGTCACAAAGAAGAAGGCAGCAAGTTGGAACATGGGAACGCTCGTTCTCTTCTTCTGCGACCTCTCTTGCCGCAAAAGCTATATGGGCTTGTCGGCCTACAGGGATTCTTGCTTTCATCTCTCTGCGAGGAGCCAGCGCTTTCTCCACGTACGTTGTCTGCCAAAGTACATTATTTGCTTTCGGTTTTCTTTTTTTTATCGATTCCCGTGGGCCAACAAGGTAATCTCCCAGAGCAGCGTCTTTGCTATTCTTCGAATTCCCTTTGTATGCTTGGGGATGAAGGCAGCAAGGGAGTTATCCAAGTCTTGCCGATCACAGTGACGTCAGTGGATGGCATATACGTTTAGGTACCTTTTTATCTAGATGCTGATGAAGCTTGGGAAAAGCCTGCACATGCACATGACATAGAAAAATAGAGCAGCCAGCACACAAGCTTTGGAGATAAATGATTCCGGTATCTGTATTTTTTAATGTGAAAAATAGAGGAGCTCATCCCATTTTTCTCCCAGGGTCCTGACTTCTCCTGTTTTTTTTTCTATGGCCTTGATGATGAACGTGGTGTATCACAACAACTTCATCTGTTCACAATCAACAAGGATGGTCGCTTTACTCAGAAAAACAAGCAGCAATTGGTGGAGACGGCGAACAAAAACAAAAAGAAAAAAAATTCAGGACTCCAGTCTGATGGCGGAAGCATCAATGGCATCAATCGTGGAGTTGTGCTGCCCCCACAGCTGAGAATATCTGCCTGACTTGGACAACAGAACGTCGTGTGGACCTTGTTCTACCACCCTCCCGTTTTCCAGCACCACAATCTGCTACCCAGCCACCAAGATTAGTTAGAGGTAACAGTGTGCTAAACTTTGGCCTCTCATCAGAACAGATTGAAACGCAGAATAACAACGACCAGTTACCTCATCACACTGCATTGCGGTAGTGAGGCGATGAGCAATGAAAATCGATGTACGATCATTAGCCAAGGACTTCAAGGCATTCAATATTTCTGCCTCCGTTGTGCTGTCAAGGGCACTTGTGGCTTCATCGCATAACCTGCACCAATCCAAAGCATAAATGATTGTTTCTGGACCAGCAACAGGCCTACTTCTCCATTAGTGGATTTTCAAAATATCTCTCGTATTCCAGGAGATGAAAAACGAACGACTAATAAAGATGACGTACAAGATGCGAGGCGATTTCAAGAATGTACGAGCAAGTGCCACACGTTGCTTTTCACCACCACTTAACTGCAGAAAAAACGGATTGGAAGAAACTAGGTTTCATTCATAGTGAATCAAAAAAAACTACCAAGCATGTACTCTTCATCTTAAATGCTGCTGCCGTATGCTAGTACCTTCAGTCCTCTTTCCCCAACTACGGTTTGATATTGCTCCGGAAATCTCATGATGGTATCGTGAATTGCTGCTCTACGAGCAGCATCATGAACCTAGCATGGAAGGCATATTTTACAAGGAAAAAAAAAAAAGCAAAACTGCTATAATTAGCTTGATTTAAAATCATCACTGAAAAAATCACCTCCTCCTCAGTGGCTGAAAGGCGACCATAATGGATGTTATGGAATATGGTATCATTAAATAAAACCTGCCATGATGTACACACTTTCCAGCATAAAAACACAATTAAAAGTATAGCAAATACCTGTGCACCAAAAGTTTACATAAATGCAGATATGTTGGACATCTGAAAAGGGGTCATGCACGTTATAAACTCACAGTATCTTGTGGAACAACTCCAATGGAATTTCTGAGGCTCTCAAGAGTCACTTTTTGAATGTCTTGGCCGTCAATCTTTATCTGAAAAAAAAAAAGAAAGCTGTCATTATTCCATAACCTATGTACGAACTACCAGAAACTCTCTAAAGTCCTGGAAGAATCATGGGACCAAGCAACATTTATAATCTACGTAGAATGGGAGGAAGATTTCAGTCTTACACATCCAGAATGGGCATCAAAAAATCTGAAAAGCAGTCTTAAAATTGTTGATTTTCCTGCAGAGAATTTGAGAGATATCACCACTAAGGTCACATAATAACTGGCACAGGATGGTATAACCACTGTGGTTGGACTAGAGGGCATAGTAGTATTTTCCAATGCAAACATAAGATCTCCTTATGTTACAGTAATTATCACAGGAGGGTATAACCACTGTGGTTGGACTAGAGAGTATACTAGCAGTTTCCAACGCAAACATAAGATCTCCTTACCACTTCCACTTGTACCGACGATAGCCACACTTTTTCCAGCGGGCACAGTGAAGGAGACACCATCAAGAATCTTTCTCTCCGACAAATAACTGCATTACAATAAACGAGCGTAAATGCTATGATGCAAAGCTCTTCACATCTCCCATGTGGAATACAAAAGAATCATATCATCATGAAAAAGAAAACGAAGCACACCTGAAATGAACATTATTGAACTCAACGGTACCTCCATTAAACCTCAAATCCTTGGCACCATCCAGATCAACAATTTCTGATTTTTCCTGGAGATAGACACAAGGTATCATGTAGGAAATATGGTTTTCATGAAAGCCTTAGTCGTAGTTCCATTCCATATAAAGACAAAAAATAGGCCTTTTCTTTCTAAAAGTGAGTTAGTCAATCTAGATCATCAATTTAATTGGCATCATCATAGTGTCACTACGCTGAGAGAATGAAGAATAAACACCACATAAAAATGCCCCTCAAAAAACAAAAAAAATACCTCAAGTAACTGGAACATGGATTTCATGTCTACCAAACTTTGAATTGTTTCTCTGTATACACTCCCAAGGAAGTTAAGTGGAAGAGACAGTTGGAAAAGTAGTCCATTTACCATGACCTGGGAAGAGCAAGAGCCAATCAGTGATATTCGAAACAAGCAACAAGAAAATGAGAAAGGAAAAGAACTATACCAAGTCGCCAACAGTCATGCTTCCATTGAGAATCCCGCTTGAAGACCAGATCATTGCTGTCGAGATTGCTATGCTAAAAATCAAACTCTGGCCAAAGTTTAAGAAGGCAAGACTTCTTTGAGTATTTAAGGCAGCATCTTCATATCCTGATGATTGATAAAACATTACATAATCTCTTTTTTAATGGCACCAAATAGCAAGCTAAAAAATATGAACCTCCAGTATGGGGGACGGAAGTTATATATATAAATATCTATATATATATATATATATATCTATAGAGAGAGAGAGAGAGTGCAACATGCATGATGGTGCACAATCGAAAGTCCTCGATCACTCTGGCAAAACTTACTTTTGAGAAACTCATCATACTTTTCAGCTTCAAAGCTCTCGTTGTTGAAATACTTGACAGTCTGAAATTGCATGAAAGGGTGCTAAGACTAAAAAGCACCAAAGGCTTCAGTATTATGATATGCCAAGGGACTACAACCGAAAAGGGCCAACTCACTTCATAATTGATCAAAGAATCAATTGCACGGTTATTTGCATCATTATCAGCTTTGTTCATTGCCTTCCTGAATTTGGTTCTCCACTGCAGCCATAAGGGAAAATCGTCAAAGTAAAAAGCAGGTGACGATTACTGAAAACAAATGGAAAAAATAAACTTCAAAATTCTGTTAGAGATGCTTCCTATTTAGAGAACATAGGCTAAACATGGAAGCAAATGAAAAAAGCAGGTTACAATTATGATGGTAACATTCTTAGTGAAAGAAAATAGCATACTTGGGTGAGGGAGTCTCGTCGGGGTAAAAAGAATTTACCTGCGTGATGGCCAAGGTGAAAGCAATATATACTGCCATAGACATCGCAGTAATGCATGCAAATGGAACCCCAAATTTGTAGGCAAGGATAGCGGATACCATAGATATCTGAAAGAAATAAACACAGTCAATTTTGATCTAAGAAAATGGGACCTTTCAGTGATTCCAAATATAAGTTCTGAAATAAATTAGCGAAACTATAAATCCTTTTCCACAAACTAGAAAGAGAAAAGAAAGAAAATATTAGGACAAACTTTACCTCTAATATAGTAGGTACAACATTGAAAACCATAGACGAAAGAATAAAATTTATAGCACGACTTCCACGATCAATTATTCGATTAAGAGCACCTGTTTCTCGGCTACAATACAAAATGTCAAATGAGGCTCGTGCTGAACGGTAGACAAAAAGAAAGGCTAAGTATTAACATGCGATCAATGATCACTGAGCAGGTTCTATAGTGAATTTCAGGATATTGGATCATCTATGGCGTACAGATACTAAAATGCACAACATATATAAGCTAAGAATTTTCTTACAAAAGAAACTATGTGACAACACACCTAAGATGGTATCGCAAGTCAAGCTGATGCAAATGGGAAAAAACCTGCAGGAAGATGTCATGATCATGCAAGCTAGAGATGAAACGTTTCCAGTTTTATCATATGAAAGTAGCTTGCTCTTTACCTTTCGGGAAACTTGCCTTATCGTCCGTAAGGCCACTTTGGAGAATATTGCTGTTCTCAGTTCTGTAAGAATAAAATACGAGGAACGAAAAAACAAAACAACATCATTCCACAGACACTTTTCAGAATTAGATTGAAAAAAAAAAATAACGAATGTATATTTTAACTTACAGAATAACCTCAATTTTGATGTGACAGGAAATTTAAAAAACTACGCTATGGAAACCTCCCAAAAGTACCATTGAAGGCAGATGCTCCTGTTCGGGCAATACCATACCCAATGAGAATTGCAGCAGGGCTGGCAACAAAGGCTACAATACCAGGATTAGAAGCTGCTAAGTCAGCTAATGAATTTGCATTGCCTGTGGCGGTTGCTAAAGAATCAACAGCCAACTTAAACAGGAATGGCACCTGAACATTTATCACCTATATACCCGAAAGATACATTTAGGCCATTATAATCATAAATCTCATGACTGAAAAAGTCGTCATTTAAAAAGTTACTTTTGCGCCAACAAGGAGAGTCAAGGCAGCAACGACCCGGAAACGGAATTCCAAGTTATCTTTCATCCATAGGTACTTAGCGAGAGTTGCAATGATCTTTGCGTCAGGGACTTGCTCGACGGAATTTTGGGTTTTCTTAGATGCAGTTGTTTGCTCTGGCTTTGGCGGAGGCTTTGCTTCTGTTGAGAATCGCGCATACCCATTTGGCTGCGTTCTCTATTGATGATAACTCACAAACAGATAAAGAGGGCATTAACTTCAACAACAAATCCTCTGGTTCATACACAATAACATTACAAAAGCATACAGAGAAGGTGAAAAGAAATTTGCTCACTGTTGTAGATGGAGGTTTTGAGGGGAAGTCGGATAGAAAACCATTTATATTGAGCCTAGGCATCAACCATGGGGAATTCGAAAACCTGGTCCTACTAGTGAGACTTCTGGCTCCAGTGATTGCTGCAATCCGATTTGACTGAAGAACATGGCCAAACGGATTCAGAAAAGCCTCCGACGTACGGTAACACGTGGGATGAGCTGAACGATTCATAATTCTTAAACACCGCGATGCGAACTCCATTTACTTCACCTGCTACCCACAAAGCGTTTCTTGACGGCACAAGTTGAGAAACACGACTGGTGACCCCGTAACCAGCCTGCCCGCAACCTCCGAGGAAAAACACCAATGCCAAATGCGGAAGCTGCGTAGACCCCTCAAAAAACAATACAACAAAAAGGCAGGCGCAGTGACAACTGAAGGTCGAAAGTAGAAACCACGACTTGATTTTAGTTGGTGCACAGGAGAGAATTCGGCAACGGAATTTCTTTATTGAGTTATGTTGTGTAAACTTGCAATATATAATTAAAATTAAAAGTATCTTTAATAGACAAGTTTTATTATATATATATTTTTTAGAATAATTAATAATACAAGCTGATTTGAGTTTCATTTATACTGCAATTTCGATCATAAACATGATGCTCAATTCCACCCGCCCTTTTCTTCAAAGATATGTAAAGATTATTCAATTTTACTGCAATCGTTGACATATTTACTATATTTCTATGTTTATAACATCATGGTACTATTTCCCATGCCAAAAGTCATTGCTCAGTTGCACTTGAGAAAAAAAGTAATCAAATATAATTTGTTTTGATATTACCAAATACTTAGTATACAGGCACGCGTTTAAGGACTTGAACACATCTACAAAATATGACCTAAAAGTAGTTTACAAATGATCAGGACTAGGACTAGGGGTGGTGTGACTGCATCAAGGAAGATGAAGAGACGATTTAAAGGGATGTGTGTGCGTGTGTGTAGTGTTCAAGGAGCTGAGCTGAGCTGTGATAATATTTGAGATACTTAAAAATCATGACCATGGCTTGTGTGTTGCAGTTGCACCAGCCATTTAGGTATGACGTCTTATTCAACAGGGTTGCCAGGGACCGTGTTGTCGAGTGCCTGTTGACTCAACCACCACAGATGCCTGGCATCGCATGTTTGATCTCCGATGGACCATGGCAAAAGCAAAAACTCGTTGGAAGTAAAATGGAATGTACGAGGTCTCATGTCTACTTCTCCTATTTATTAGGCGACTAGATAAGCAGCTGGGGTGACAATGCGCTGGGCGCTTACCCATCCCCGCATCCATCACCATTTCCTGATCTTGAAGCTGTCGAGGATTTGCTTGCTGTTGGCACTCACAAACTGCGGTACGCCAAAAGAGATAGAGACAGAGAGCATGTTTGCGTTTAGAAAAGGACGAGTTTGTGTACGACGGACGGAGGGACGAATAATTAATTACCTCGGATGTGATCTCGGTCCTTGTGGCATATAATCTGGCATATCCGAATTCTGTGATCCTGGACATACTCCATGAATTCTGGAGTATATGGTGGGGAATAGGGATCAGTTTGGTGTCCTTGATGAATGAATGCTTTTATATGGTTGAGTGTGGTACCGTTGTGGCGAAGCTCTCCAGTTCAAATCCGGCCATTCCGATGATGACGTGAACTGGAGCTGGGTACTTTGTGAAATCGTAGGTGTCCAATCCGTCTCTAGTTGGCCGTTGAATGCACTCATCCTTGTAAAGAGCGCAGGTTCTCTCGTAGTTGTGAACATGTCCCACCAAGACAATATCAACCTTGTGTTTTAGCAACAACGGTTCCACGTAGAGGTTGAACAAGGGGTCCAGGTCCCCGTTTGGAAGAAGAGGATCCTCCACGCTCGACGTGTAGAACGGTCTGTGACTGGTAAAAAAAAGGGGTGTCGATCAGTTCCACCATATGCATGATATTTGAAGATTTGAAGGATCATTTCTGGAAGATTATGCAAAAAGTTGTTGAATGGAGCCTGAATTAGTATTACTATTACCCTTATTCCTTACCCTTGAAAGACAACCCAGGGGGTTCTGGCTCTGTCCACGGATGCCAAGTCCTGCTCCATCCAGAGATACTGCAGCAGCAGCAACATGAAAGAGAGTTGAGATCACAAGACAGAAGATAAGGTGTTTTGGTGGTTTTACTACCTGTTCTGACCCTGGAATCCAAGAATGCTCTGTTGAGATTATGGTGAAATGGACGGGTCCTTGCTCGATGGAGTACCACGGCTTGTCCCTGGCTTCAGTCGGCATGGGGAAGTATGTCTCGTATGCCACACCACACTCACCACCAGAGTCCGCAGTTACATACACCGATCCACTCTCCGGGAAATCCCTGGATGGATATATTCATTCCTTCTGTCAGTTAATTTTCTTCGTTACCGGGTGAATGAATATTCATTTCATGTCATGGCCTGAGCACCTCTCGTGGTTGCCGATTGCGGTCATCCAAGCCACACGCGAGGCTACTGGTGTGATTTGCCTGAGAAAGTAGTCCCATTCTACGAGAAACCCCGTAGCGTAGCTGATGTCTCCAATGTGGAACACAGAGTCGATCACCCCAGAGTTTATGTCATCAAGCATGGCATTGATAACCGACAACGCCCCTGGCTGCGGAACAACAACAAGGAAAGAATTGGAATAGAGTGATGGATTATGTTGTGTTACTCCTCAGATTAGATTAAATCTGAGATTTCACATTCCCCTCCCCTTCCCTTGCCTGGATGTAGTGTTCGTCAGATTTATCCAGGGGGGTCTTCCCCATATCACCGAATGCAATGAATGCCAACTCTGGATTTCCAGCCGCCGGCGGGGTCCTGAAATTGAAGATTTCGCTCCACCCTGCCGCATCACTGCTCCATCAATCCAAAACACATGATGAATCATACCAGACACTATACAAGAATAGTTACTATTCACATAACCAACAGTATGTACTTTCCTTCCGTATCTGTAGGTATAAGAAGATGAAGGATTGAGACCAGTCATGACTGCACTGTGAATAAAACCAGGATCATGCCATCCGAAATCCACTGCAGGGCTAGGTAGCATGACGCCTGATGAATGACAACATAATCATGCAGACGCATTCAGATAAACCAAATGAGCTGCCATGATCTAAACTTATTCTCACTGGTGCACATATCAGACTTGGTAAACGTGGTCACAGTTGACGTCAGCGTCATCCCGAATCCATATTCAACTTGCTGAGGGGCTTTTTCGCCGCTCACCCAAGTTAATCTCATCTGACAGTTACCAGAAATAAGTTTTTCGGGATTACAAAAGAATTTACTATCCTCTGGTAATCGATATCCTTCTTCTTTTAAAAAAGGCCGTGGTAGGTAAAAACATACCGAAGTTCCTGTGGAATCTATGCTGTTAAGGTGACCATGAAGGGGGTGACTCGGATTGGCAAAAGATACACTTGGCGACGTAGCCAAAACACAGGGAGTAGTGTATCCGCCTCCGAAGAAGACAGCTTTGAGATCAGTTCTTATGTTAATGGCGTGAAAAACTAGTTCAGCCGTGCAGGCTGATAAGATGCATTTCCCGGTTTGATCGACACTCAGGCATTCTGTTTTCTTGCAGGTCAGGTAGTTTGGGTCATTACTCACATATTGAGACTGCACCCACACAAAGATCAATAAGTGAATTCATTTCTGCTGGCTGTAACCACTTCCTCAAAAAGGAAAGGAGACGGATAACAAAGGTGTAGCTACCTTGACGGGATAATCGCAGACAAGAGGTAAGGTGTCATAATCCCCAGTTTCGAGGTACAAGTCATGGTTATCCAAGCAAGTACCAGAACTGCGTACCCAAAGCAACAAACACAGAGTTGGTATAGAAAGGGAAGGGGAGTAGTAACTAGTAACCAAAGAACAAATTATGAAGTATAAGTTATCGCGAGTTGCTACGCTGCATTCGATGTGGACATCAAGCCAACCCAATCATCCTTTCCTGGGACGAGTACACCAGAGATCTGCACAGTGATCATGCTGTCATCCGGGAGCTTCATGTTTCCATTAGGAAGGAGGATTTCGATTTTGTTACTGGGGTTGATCGTGTCACACGAGACCAGCTTCCTCCGGTTGACTAGCCGGAATTCGGAAATTGCTGTTCTATTCTGGTACGCCACAGAAAATGGCTCCAACTTCTGTGGCAGTGTCCAGGAGTGTGATGATAATGAGATCAAAAGGAATAGGATGGAAAGTACGGGCAGCAGAAGTCCCATTTTCTGTTAACTAGATTGGACTGGATCACACACACAAACACAGAGATGCCCAACCTTTTAGAATCTCGATCCTCTCTCTCTCTCTCTCTGTAAAGAGTTTCAAATCCTGCAATCATTTAAAGTCACAACTCAACGAAGCGTGATCTCGTCTTTAATGCTAGAGAAGCGCAAGTCAAGATAGACGGTTTACCCATTTCCATTTACTTGTAGCCCCACGGTTTGGATACTAAAATTGAAGCAACATGCTGTGGGTGGGCTAATTTTTAATGGTTTTAAGTGCTCCAAGAATCACATTTTGTTCATCAAATTGTACACTGATTCTGCAAGAGCCAGCGTGTAATTTTGGAGATTAGAGTGCCCTAATTTACTGGGGGAAACTCAATTCCATACTTCATACTAGATTGTGCTGTGCAGCAAGCCTTTCTTCTTCGGCCCAACGGAATAAAGCCAGTGGGCCACTGCCCCAAGTTTCATTTCTCTGAAACCTAGCTGAGGCCAGCGCGAGCAGCGAGAAGCCGAGAACGAATCAGCAACGGGAATAACCGTTCTAGCCCGTCAAGGACAATTACTCTGGTTGGATTTTGCTTCGGATGCTTTTCATTCAACATTCATCCTTTATCGACACTTGTGCCTTGATAGCATGGGTCTCTTACTAATTGCAACTAGGTGCCAACGGCGGATCCTCATCATTCAGTGCGACCAACTACTCAATTCATCCTCTTCTCAGTCCTGGAAAAAAAGTATGTGGCAAGTTGCAAAGAACCACTCTGCTTTGAGCATGTCTATGGTTTTCCGGCGAGCACGATTAATTAGGTGTTGAAAAAAAAGATAGCGGTCCCATCTATGATAACACTGCAACATGATGAACTTGGATCTACCACCGTGAGCCCAAACCAACCCAACTTATTGTTACTGAAACGAAGTTTTTCCCATCTGCTTAAATGTCTCTTTGAAGTGATTCTAACGTCTTTTTTTATTATTTTTGTGTGCTGTCTTTCAAACTGAGAATCACGCAAAGGATTTCTCAATTTTGAATTGCAATGGTTACAACCCAAGATATGTAATTGTTTCAAGTATTTTGTTGTGTTGGTTAATTTTCTGACTCGCCACCATCTAACAAATTTTGAATGTTGTTTTTAAAAGCTTTACCGATTGATCCTATGAAATTGCTATACTGCAATGAACTAGTATGTGTATTATATGCACGAGTATCGAACAGATGACCAAGGCACAGTCCTAGCGACATAACGTGGCTACTTGTTTTTAAAAAAAAAAAATCTATGAGGTTTCAAATGAAATTAACGCAGATCTGGGTTTGTATTCAAATCTGCATTTATATGTTTTGCATGTTTTCCTGGTACTACTCGTAAAGGAATGTGTAACCTATGGATTCCTGCTTTTTTTTTTTGTTTGCTCCTCTGTCAATCCAA
Organism: Utricularia gibba; assembly: GCA_002189035.1. Taxonomy (NCBI): domain Eukaryota; kingdom Viridiplantae; phylum Streptophyta; class Magnoliopsida; order Lamiales; family Lentibulariaceae; genus Utricularia; species Utricularia gibba. Next base: position 2,611,651 of record NEEC01000017.1, on the reverse strand, counting down.
TTTATTCTTGAAGACTTGAATATGTTTTTTGTTCATGTGATCTGATATATTACAGTTGCTGGTTACCTTTTTTATGCCTATGCCGAATTCTGGTCTCTAAAGTCACCATATCACAGATTTGCAGATTAGTCGAACCTCCATGGCTAACTGTATTCTCAGATCTTATACAAGACTCCCTAGATTTTGTGTTCCCCGTTGTAAGAAGGTCACACATCCTATCTCGTGGTATTATTTTCAAAGCAACAGTCACAATTATGTGAATGTTGTCAGCATTGTTACGAGAGGAAGAAATTGGGGTCAGTGGGTCAATGGAGTTACCGTACCTTTTGATGAGAGTAACCATGTACGTTTATTATCTGGTAGTACTGGCTCTTCTGAGGCTTATGGTGGTCGGGAATACCTGATGATGCCTGATGAGAAGCTAATGAGCCAGTGCGAGATGGATACTTATAAGGCATCTGGGCCTGGAGGGCAGCATCGAAACAAGCGCGAGTCTGCTGTGCGCCTTAAACATCTCCCTACCGGAATCGTTGCTCAGGTTTTTCCAAAGCTTATCAACATTTATCATATTGCACAAGTAGATGTATTGATGTATTTCAACCAGGCAGGCAACTGAAGATAGATCACAGCACAAAAATCGTGCAGCAGCTCTTTATCGACTCCGTGCTCTGATAGCTCTCAAAGGTCTTCATCGATCTGGTGTTTTGGTGCTTTGCTCATAGACCTACATGATCATTTTGACTTTCTGCAAATTTGGTTCCAACCTAGTCAGGAACGTGGTTGATCTTGAGACATACACACCTCCCCCCGAGCTTCTTCAAATTCTTCCTCCAAAGTCAACTGTAAGGGGATCGAATAAAGGGCCGCAAATTGGACCAAATAATGCTAAATTTGTTATAGTACGTTTTCATATAGTTTTTGTAAGGGAAACCTTGTAGGCTTCATTCTTATATGTTTTGCTTGGCCCACCCCATCATTGTTTCAGGGAATGCAGGCGTTGCTGGACTTGGTTTTTGCTGTTGAGGGTTCTGTTTCAGATGCTGCTAAAAAACTGGGGTAGGTGTATAATAGTCCATAAAATTGTAATTTGCGCAGTTGGTTAGAGTGAATGGCGGTCAAGGCATTGACAGATAGTCTTTGGATGAGGATTTTTAGGGTGAGCACTGGTGCTTTGGCAAAATTGATACTCTCGGATGACTCTCTTCGCATGGCAGTGAACGAGCTTAGGGCCGCCAAGGTATGTGATCATGGATTCAGACCTTCTCTCTGGGATTTTCATCAGATTTTATGTTGGAACTTTTTGCAATTCACGGAAAGTGTTGCATGTTTTTGACTTGTCAGGGCATGAGGCCTCTAAAATAGCTTATAGCAGACATCTCAAGGCCTTTGGACGCTTCAGTCCGACTCAAAAGTTTTGGGAGTTCATTGGCATTCATAAGTTCCAACCTGAATAATAATTTATGTAGCCAGATTACGATAATTATGTTTCGTTGAGATTGCCTAAAGACTAGCATGCTCCTTCCTTCTCCCCCTGCCAATTACCGTGGGTGAAGGAACAAATGGCTCATCTTCTATAGAAAAGCCAATCAGACTAGGATTTATTACCACATTTTAATAAAAAAATAAAAATGAAGAAAAAGGGAGAGAAATCTTGTAACTGGTACGTGATGACGAGTGGTTAACTTACGGGTCTTCGTCTCATTTTTTTCTTTTTTTTTTTTATTGTTAAAGGTGGTAGCATTCCGGGCAGAAATGCGGAAGGGACTTGTGGCCGTTGGATGTGCCGCCAGCAATAGCATATATCGTATCATATTTTCTATCCATTGGTGAAGCCATCCCCTCCCTCCCCCTTCCGTTGGATTGGATGGAGGCGGCGCGGGCTCTGTTTCTGGTCTCCCCTCAGTCTCATACCCCTCCCACAGGCGTAAGCCTTTCACGGCCCCGGCTAAAATTCCCTCCCAAAGCATTGTTGCAAACCACTCCCGGTGATCCCCAATTAGAGCACACTTGTTCAACAACCAATTCCTTGAGCAAGAATCATCAGTTGCTTGGGGCTATGGCTTGTATAGGCCCTCTCTGCTTCGCTTTTCCACTTTCTTGTCTTGCATCCGAAGATTTGGAGCTGGGGAGCAAAATTAACTTGGAGTCTCTTCTCATTTCCATTGACAATTTTTTCACAAGATATCCTTTTTTCGTTGCTACGGTAGCTTTTGTCTGGCTTGTTGTGATCCCCTTGACTGAGGAGTATTTGCAGAAATACAAGTATATATCCGCTTTGAATGCATTCAAGAAGCTGCAAGATGACCCAACCGCTCAGTTGTTGGACATAAGGGAAACTAAGAGCGTTGCGTATCTCCGTTCCCCCAATCTGCGGATACTGAGCAAAAGCGTGGTGCACATTGAGTTTCAACAAGGAGATGAAGATGGATTTGTGAAGAGGGTATTGGAGAAATTTGGAAATCCGGCGGATACTGTTTTATGTATCATAGACAAGTAAGTATGCAACTTTTCCTTTCTCAGTGCAAATGCAGCAAATATAGACATGTTAGTTGCCGGAAACACGTGCACGGATAATCAGTCCTCTTGAGGATGGCTAATTGCTTGAGTTGCTGATGCGCAAGGCAGTTTCGACGGCAACTCTCTGAGAGCGGCGGAGTTGCTGGTGGAGATGGGCTTCTTTAAAGAAGCTTATGCTGTTCGGGGAGGCTTTATGGGCCAGAAAGGATGGACGGTAAGTTTTTTGACCTCGCATCACATACCCTTATCTGCTGTTTTCTTCTTTCAAATCAAAATTTCCCAGTAAGTTTCTTTGATCAATGCAAATGCTGCTTTCTCTTTTTCGGCAAGTGTATTCCATAGCGTGCATGTTGAAGCTGTGATGCGATGAAACCTCGCCAGTATCCTACTGCTGAAATTCTTGCTTAAGAAGAATGCCCATTTTGTAGCAATTCTACCAGCACGAGCTCTGATATATTTTGTTTCAGGAGATTCAAGAGACCCTCTTCCCTCCATCCGTATGTGTTTACCCAAACAAGGGGAAGAAAAAGAAAGGGCCGGAAGATAGTGGCGACACAAGTAAATGATCGAGGGAGGCCCGTGTCCTAATTCACATTTCAAACCTCCATCATCCCCGACTCCATAGAAGCCAAGATGATTGATTCATGTAGCGACCATCTGAGGTTGCGTTAACTTATTTCACGTGCTTCAGTTGTTACTGACTTGGCTGTTGAGAGTGAACTAATTTGGATGTCAAGAACAAAAAGAAGGAAGCGTTTGCTTTCTCGCGATGATTGTATTGTAGCACTGTTGTTTTAGATGTCAATTTGGCGATATTTGCTGCTGCCTTATCAGCTATTGAGGAGGAGGAATCTGTACACCTACGGGAAAAGTACGCGAGAAACTCTGTCCAGGGTTCAAGGGTGACGCTATCCACGCTACATGGCGGTTACCGAATGACCATGAGGAGGACAGAGTGAATGAAATGAAACAGCAATTGCAATACGCCTACAGTAGTGATATTACCAAAAACTAAGAACCATTACTCCCTGATGGACTGTTGGATTCCTCACCATTTGACCTCCACCAACCTGAGCAGGAAAAACACCAGAAATTGCATATCGAACCCCTGGGATCTACGTGCCTCGAACTGAGGATTCGTTAGGGTCATCAAAACGGCCTCTTCCTTCCTTCATCAGCCAAGCAACAGCAGGCATGACCTGACAAACTTAATAAGACACGTAAATAAAACATGAGGACATGACTTACTCTTAACATGGAAATGAATGATGGGTCAAGGCCATGGTAACCAGATCGACCTTTAGAGATATCTTAAGCTTTAAAAAAGAAAAGACTACAGGCTTCATTAAGGAAAACCTGGTATGCTCCAGCATGACCAGGAGAGCCTAAACTTGCAAGGAACGGTCATGAAGTAGGGCGATCGTCTCTTAAATTCAGTAGCTGTTGTTACATTTGCTACTGCTGGTCAATCAGAGCCAATGACACCCTCCCACGTGGTAAAATAAAGGATGTTGAGCAAATTTTCAACGGGCTTTGAGGCTCACTTATGCGATGATTTTTTTTTATTTTTAAAAAAACGTAGTAGTATTAATAATAATATGGCCAATTGGGCAGCAGCATTATTAATCGCTAAGAAAAAAAGCACTCGGGAGTCGGGACTGGATGTTTGACCTTTCTGGTTTATTCTCATTTGAGAAATGGTGAGTTAAGCTTGCGAATTGGCTCTGGCAGGCATGTTCACTGTCCCCCCCAACTCCCAATTAAGTCCGGGGGAGCCGGCCCCTCGCCAAAATTAATTACCATGGGATGGGATGGGATGGGACCCGAAAAGCATCCAAAAAGTAGTCATTCCTTCCCGGAAATCCACCCTTATCAACAACAAATAAATGGACTTTTGCACTCTCCTGAGTCCTGACCGAAGCGACCACCTTGCAAAATTACTACTCTTCTGTAATCTCCTCCCATGTCCAAAAGCAAAGCAACTAGCGGCTTTCTTGGAGGAATGGCAGAGGTGGTGCGGTGCGCTTGTTATTCATGGTCCTTCCTTCTTTAACCCCTCCCGCATCTCAGACTCTTGTGCTAAAAGCTTTCTCAGAAACTTGTCCTCCGCGTCCTTCAAGAACTGAAAAGTTGGAGGCGGTGAAGCCCTCACCCGACTCACCTCCCCCTAACTTCAAACAGGGGATTGAATTTGTGGTGATTGTAGGCATCCATGGAGAATGTGGAGGAGGTATTTAGCGCTGGTGAGGATAAGGGAGTCAGGAAGGTGCTGACGTCGCTCAGGCTTCTCGCTCTCGACTCTTTTCTTGACGACGATTCCAAATCCTCCGCCGTTTCTTCAACTATTGTGAACAGATGGGAACCCATGAAATTCTCTAATTTGATCAAATCCTCCTCCACTTTGTTGCGCGATGATCCCATTTCCAGGTCCGGTTGTTGCTGCTGAGTGTTGGTTGATGTGGATTGTGAACAAGACTGCATTTTTGGAAACGAAAACACCAGCTGTACTTGCTTGCTGGATTTGGAAATCCTCTTCTTCCAGTGTAGATAGTAGAGTTCACCCACAAGTCCGATTAGGATGCATCCAAACAAGAAACTAAGGCCAATGCCCAATCTGCTAAAAGATCCCATCTTCAACAAACACCACACAGATCAGGAAATTCCACTGTATTGCTGCTACAAACAGAAGATGGCCGAAATTGAATCTGAGAATCTGCAATACCCACCTACAGAAGAAGGAGCATGGTTGTGTTCCCCGCGCTCTAAAATGGGAATGAAAGAGAAAACTAGGAAGAATCAGAAAGAAAAGAGAAGGATGATATATGACATATTCTGCAGAGAAACCAGGGTTGGGGGTTCGATGGTGGAAGGAGAAACTTGGCTGGGATTGATGTGTATCTGTGCCGAGAGGAAAGGTGGACGCGTCACATCTTCACTGGATCCTTCACATGCAACTGCCCAAACATAGAAGCATTTTGCCCCGGGTATTGATAATTCATCTGGTAAAACTAATTTTCCATATTAATTCATGGTATTGGTCATGGTTTCCATAATCCATTGGATCACTCCTCGTAACATCAAAGCAATCCTAGGTGGTGATCCACCGGACCTAAGGAAAATTCATGCCTAGCCTGGTCTGGTCTGGTCAGGTCAGGTCAGGTCACATACTGGATTCAAGTCCTAACAAAGCAATCCACCGGACCTCCTAAAGAAATATATGCGCCAACAAAGATCGGATGGTGATCTCCACTGCACTCGGGCGGGCCTCAGCCCAACAACTCAATTGTTGGGCTCTATTGGTAACGTGGAAGAGGTGTGCCTGCGATGGCCGTCCCCGCCGCAATGACAGGTGATTGACCTCTTCAACATGGGTACTTTGACTCGGCGCGATTCCCATTTGATGAGGTTTCCGAGTCCCAGGCCGAGGCTTCTTCTGTTGCCCGGGGGCCGCAGATCAGCTGGAGGAATTTCCCGGCTTTCTCCTTGTCCACGGGCAGTTTCTGTTTCTGATGGGGTTTCTGATTCACCAACAAGATGGGGGGTTCTTCAACAACCGTCCCAGAGCTGGAGTTGGACTCCGACGGGGTTATAACTATCTCGGATAATTCTACTTCTACTTGCTCTTCCTCCTTTCTCTGCTCGTGCTGGTCGGCCTCCTCCCCCTCTTCGGATTGGGATTGGGGCTGAAGTCGATGGAGCCACCGCAGGAGAGGTTGCGGCGGCGACTCGAGGTGTCGGGATGGACAGCAGCCCGGGGGGGGAATGATCTCGGAGCCCTTCAGCACGTACTCGTGGTGGCCGTGCACCGGAAATATGAGATCGTCCTCTGACAAATCGTTCCACACGAATCCATTCTTGTAGCCCCTGTGGCATGGTATTCAATTCCCCGTCAAAAACCATAAATTTATTCAAAAATTTAGTTTCTGGTGTGAAAGTAGGCTGCTACCGTTTACAGGACCAGGAATACGAGGCCGTCATGCCGTTTCCTCGAAGAACATTCAGGCGGTCGATTACATCTGCGAAGGAAGCAGCAGGTCACAACACAAACGCCAGCGTCTTTTAGTGACTACTAGATGGGAAATACCTACCTCTCAGGAAGAGTCCATGGGGGAGGAAAGCGTAACCTCCATCAAGTGAGGATGCTCAAGCTGCCCATTTCTGCATAAATAATACAAAACCGAAACTCTCCTGGGTGCGATTGTTGTGCCTGCGGGTAAGGCCATGGCCACTACAGATCTTCTCTGCTGGGACTGGGAGACAGGCCCTTGAGTTGAGAGTCAAATGGGATTATCAGAAGTCGACACGGCGAAGTGCGTATGGGGATGAAGAAAATGGAGTGTGAACGGACCGAGCAGGTTCAAAACTAATAATGGCACACCCATTTGACAAGTTATTTTTATTCTGTTTAAATCAGGATCCCACGGCATGCCCGGGGCTCCACTTACTTGCATAAACTGTTAAAAGATCAGAGCTCGCCGGCCTCAGAAGGAAAGAAAGGAAAAGAAGATTGGAAATTGGCTGAACAAGTCACAGTTGAGAATGTAAATGTCCAAATGCCTCCCCTGGCTGGCTATGTCTCCATCATTTCCCGTTCCTAGCTTTCTGTTTGGTCGACAACTTCCGGGCCCTTGCCTGCCAGCTGCTGCTGTCTTGTAGTGATTGTTGGGCGACTTGGTTTTGATTTTCCGCGCTCTGCTCTCTTTTTTAAACACCCAATATGTATACATCGACTGACTTTGTTGGTGTTGTCTCTCTGGAGCGGAAACAACTATTTCCCAACAACCCTCTCTTTTTGTTATCATTCATGCTTCATAAAAGCCTGCTGCTGCTCTGCTGCCACCACCACTCTCATACATGATTCTTTTTCTTCCATTCCCTTCTTACAATCCAAAGTAGAAACCGCCTCTCCCCCCTCGGCCTCGGGTGTCGGGATGTCTTGTGTTTCTTTTGCCAGTCACGTTGATTAACGAAGTCGAGAGCTTACTAGCAAAGGTTTGGTGGAAAACTCTGTTGGATATCATAGATGGACATTTGTGTTCCTGCTAGTCAAGTAGTTGTTGGATTTTGAAATCCAACACACTTTAACCTCACTTTACCAGCAAAACGTGGCCGGAGGTTTATTAAAAAACCAAATGCGTTTGTTAATCAATTGATGAAGGCAAAATGTTATTATTGTCTTTTGGGAGGCGAGGCAAATCTTGGTCATCGACCTTTGTTTATTTGGGGAAGCATCTTATCGACTTAGGGCATGTCTCGTAGCAGATTTAAAATAATAGAGTTTAGAATTATTAAGGTTTAGAACTGTGTTTAAAATTATCCCTATTTAAATTGAAACAAGTTTGATAGTAGTGTTTATTTAAAATCTGATTTCATAATGTGAATTATTTAGTAATAAACATCCTGTTTATTTTAAACCCATGAGGGGGGTGGGTTGAATTTAAACCCATAAAACCAGGATAATTGATGTTTAATTTAAACCTGGTGTTAAACTAATCACTTCTATCAAACAAGGGTAATATTAAACCAAACCTGATAAAACTAGTCTAACCACCCCTACCAAACAGCCCCTTAGTGTTGTGGCAGGGGTTTGGTGAGAATGGGAGATGGCAAGTCTATTAATTAATACTTGGTCGGAGCCACGGCTGCCAAGGAGTGGAATAAACCGTTGATCCGGTCGTGGGTTTGTGCCTCGAGTGGAAGTGATGTTAAAGCAAGCAACCCTTGATGATAAGTAGTGAAATTTTGTGATTTGGTATTATTCTGCAAACTCAAACACGAAATAGGAGGGAGGGCAGGCAGGCAGGCTCTCTCTTAAACTTACGTTTTGGTAGCCCCCAAGATTCTGATCTTTGCATGGAGATCGACTAAGAATATACTCCCAGCCCCATTGAAGAAGAATCTGCTACATGAAGGCATTTAAGTGGAGATGCTGTGTGTGAAATATGGATGCATACATGTTGCTGGTTGTGATGGCTAGTTTTTTAATCCCTCGGCCTTGTTGTGCGGCACTGGATGAGACTCAATGAGCTACAAGTTGCTGGGCGGTAGGAAGGGAATGCAATGCAGATTGAGGGGATTGGTACGGCCAGATTTGTGCGTGCATATGCTGCTACCAAGATCAGCTCATGAACCTGGAACAAGAGGGCTTGAGTTTGCCATTTTTATGCACATAATTGCAGAAACCGAGTGCTTGTCCCTCCTCACCTGATGCGGTTGCTTATGGTAACAGCAGCATATGCTCTTGCTAAAGTATGACATTAGGGGATTGTGGCAGTGCACCCTTGGTATAGTGTATTTGGGCTATGCTTCTCTACACTGGGGGTTCCGTCATCTGGATCCAACGGCGGGGGTGCGATGGCCTCCAATCAACGGCCACGGGGTCTTCCTTTTGAATTTTGAACTTAGATGGACTTTCACTTGCCCTTCCTGGTTCTAGAATTACAATTCCCTGCTGCTCCTGCTCTCCCCCTCGACAAAATGCGGCATACGACCCACCGCCGGGGTGTCGATGAAAAAACCTCCAGATTCAGCCACGGAGAGGGGGTCGTCAACACTGCAAAGACTCATCTCCGTAAATCACCGAGATTCCATCCTGCACAGACTCTCACAGAGTCCGAGGAGACATCTAGGAGTCTGCTCCGACGATCACCCAGATTCAGCCACGGGGAGGGGGTCGTCAACACTGCAAAGACTCATCTCCGTAAATCACCGAGATTTCATCCTGCACAGACTCTCACAGAGTCCGAGGAGACATCTAGGAGTCTGCTCCGACGATCACCCAGATTCAGCCACGGAGAGAGTGTCGTAGGTGATGTGAAGAAACCAAACACTCTTCTCCCTAAATCACCAAGATTCCTTCACACAGAATCCGAGAAGAAAACAAGTAATCCGCTCAGAAGATCACCCATACTCAACCACGGTGAGGGGGTCCTTGAAGTTGTGAAGAAACCTTGTTCTCATCTCCGTGAATCACCCAGATTCCATCATAAAAAACCTGTCAAGGAGTCCGAGAATAATGAGATAGAAGAGATGGATTGTGATCAAGTCAATGAAAAGATTCAGTTACTTCAGGGTTGGACGCATGAACAAGAATTGGCGCTGAGTAGAGCTTTTTTTTCCGTAAAGCCAACGCCCAATTTCTGGAAGGAAGTGGCAATGATGGTAAATATGTACATCCTGCTAGTTTCTTGGTTTGCCAGATAATTCAGATTTGCTTGTAAATGTGGATGCGTACGCAAGATTAGCCTTATTGCGCTCGGATTCAACTGGAAAATCGTTCAACCGAGAGAGTGTATCCTTTTGGTATAATGCAGCCTACCCACTGCTACTGCGCCCTCTTTCCTGTGTTTATCATGTCTCAACTTGTATATTCATAAGATACCGCTGCTTTTCTCTTGTGCATCTCAGAACCTTGATTGATGCAGGTGTCTGGGAAATCAGCACAGGAATGCTTTGACAAAACATATGCGGATCTTCCGAGGAAAACAGCACGGGCACCACGTTCTAGGGGAATAAGGAAGAAGCCAGTATCACCCCCTCGTTCTCTGCAAGTAAGTTGCTACTCATTCCTGCAAATAAAGGTGGTATGAAGCTCAAGCCTCGCAGAATAAATAGGATTCAAGTGCAGAGGAGAGTTAGACGTCTTTTGGAAAAGCAAAAGGATGAAAACAAAGGTCATGAAGGCGATTACTTCGCTGCCCTGGAGCCGTTAACTGATCCAGTTTTTCTAGATTTCCAAATTGGTGCATTTTTTTCACCATTAAAATCTCAAAAGTCTTGTAGCCTTGTTCATGAGTGCAGCGAGGCATCATCAGCCCATAGAAAGCAGCAGGTCGAGGTGGAGATTCAGGAAGCTGGCGGTGCTATTGATAGTCCCCCTGTTTTGAAGCCAATAAAGAACAAGGCTTTGCATTACAGGTACATAGATGAACTGCTTCGTAGGAATGCCAAGCGACAAGCGGTGTGGATGAGGAGTAGGAAGCTTGAGAGCAAGAGGGGTAAAGCGACAGACGATGTTGAAACTCAGCCAGTTAAATTGGCAAGAGATGCTCTGGTTGCTTTTGCACAGTCAGCGACAGCCCAGCTTGAAAGCTTGCAGGCCAGTGTGAGTGACATTGATGAGGATGATTGTGGATGTGAGAATGAGGAAGACCATGAATCTTGTTGATTGTCATACATTGTAGGCAACTTGGTCATGATTCATCTTTCAGTCTGGTGTTGCCAAAATAAAGCAGATATTGGGTTCAGGTTGAATTTCAATGGTCCCAACTGCAAGTAGCGCCCACCCTAATCTACTTGATCCAGCGTGGGCGCAGTTTAGTGGCTGCGTTCCAAATTGGGGCCCGTCCGTCCACCACAGCCTTTGGCTTTTTTTCTTCCCACCTCCCATAAATTAAAAGAAGGTACTCTCTCCTCTCCCCTCCTCTCCTCTCTTCATTACCCCCTCATTATTCAATGTGTACATCCACGCCGATTTTGTGTACCTTGAAAAACTTCATTCTAACGGCAAACGCCCTCGTCCTCGCCCGCGACCGTAGCACAGAGACAGAGGGTTCGGTAGTCATGTGGTTGGTTCCAGGCTTCCAGCAGCATGTAATAAAATACTACTATACAATTCTGCTGGTTTTATTAGTAGGAGCTGAATTCAGTTCCAACATTGATGGCGTAACGGAAATTGTGGGTTGTGGTTGATGATGATGAAGTAACTACCAAGCAAGGAAATTAGCGTTACCAACGGAAACTAATTGTAAAATAATCAGAAAGAGAGAGTGACCAGCCAGCGATCTGAGTTCCCAAGTCAGACACCGTACATTTTACTTCACACGGACAGGAGGGAGGAGGAGTTCCCGTTCGCAATCACCCCTCCGGTTGCCGACTGAGTGAGTGTTTTCTTGCACTAGCAGTTAACAACTCCACTTAAACTCGAGATGATGCCTCCTCCTCAACAATTCTTTTCCTAGATCAGCAGCATATTCATTTTCAGGGAGGCTGCTTTTGGAGGGAACCCCTGCCCAGCTGACCTTCTCTCTGCCCACCACACCCGACGGGCTTCTGTTTGTCCTTATTTGCTGCTGCCTTGTTCATACTGCTGGGCTTTCTGTGGTTTGTGATTGCTTTTGAGTCATTGAATTTTCCCAGCTCCGCCACGAATGTTGGTGAGGTGAGATCCCCCCTTTTTTCTCTCTTACAAGCGGTCCATTTTTAGCCCTTGTAGATCAGCCCGGATCTTATATTTACCAGCCCACCTCTCGATTCTGTCTATTATTCAGTGTGTTCAATTAGCACCTTTGGAGTTGGCTGGGATCGATTCTTTGTGATTGCCTCGACCATGTCCACGACTAAAGCGTCCGACCGACTTTTCACCATTGGTTTAGTGGCATCATGGTACTCATCCAACATTGGAGTTTTGATACTCAACAAGTTCTTACTCAGCAATTACGGTTTCAAGTATCCCATTTTCCTGACCATGTGCCACATGACGGCTTGCTCCTTGCTGAGCTACATCGCCATAGTTTGGTTGAAGATTGTCCCCATGCAGACCATACGATCTAGAAGCCAGTTCCTGAAAATTTCCGGACTTAGTGCCATTTTTTGCTATTCGGTTGTTAGCGGAAATATTTCCCTCAAATATTTGCCTGTTAGCTTTACTCAAGCCGTTGGCGCCACTACACCGTTCTTTACTGCAGTCTTCGCTTATTTGATGACGCTGGAGACGGAGGCTTGGTTGACTTACTTCACTTTGGTACCCGTCGTCACTGGAGTAATCATCGCAAGTGGGGTATGTGCTGCTGTTATTTTAGCTTGAATAATATCAACCCTTTTTGTGTTTTGATTTGAAGTATATTCCTTGAAGGTCGATGATAATCTGTTACAGTTTTCTAGGTTCTCGTGGTGCTTGAATTGATTAGACTGTTTGATTATGTCCTTCAGTCGTCTTAGGACATGATAATCTTACCTATGATTCCGACAGATGGTTAACAGTCTGAGAAAAAGGTGTAACCTTGTTTTCTGTGTGACATAAGGTGATTTGCTTCGTGAAAACCGTAGAGGGAAAGAGGGAAAAACTAGCCTGTGATGCTGTCAGTTATGGTGACTTTGGATAGAAGATACCGTAGTATAGATAAGAATATGCTACATTTTTTTCTCGCATCTATAATATCCTGGTAGTCATGCTATGCAATGCATACGGAAGTTTGTGTAAGCTTCCATGCAGTCAGTCACTTGAATTTTATGGGATGCGATTATTTTTTATTGGTCTTGGTGTCAGGGTGAGCCTAGCTTCCATCTCTTTGGATTCATCATGTGTGTTGGTGCAACTGCTGCAAGGGCTTTGAAATCAGTGGTTCAAGGCATCTTGCTGTCTGCAGAAGGGTAAAACTGAATTTGGTATAGTATATGTGTATATTTCATCACCCGCTTCGGTAGGGAAGAGATGAACACTGAAACTGATTGGTCTTTTGTGTTGTCTCTAGAGAAAAACTAAATTCCATGAATCTGCTCATGTACATGTCTCCGGTGGCTGTAATGCTTTTGCTTCCTGCGGCCCTGTTTATGGAGAAGAACGTAGTTGGTGTCGCATTGGCCTTATCAAGGAACGACAGTGGGATAATTTGGCTGCTGCTATTTAATTCATCACTGGCCTATTTTGTGAATTTGACCAATTTTCTGGTGACAAAGCACACCAGTGCTCTCACCCTCCAGGTACATTTACCATCCTTTATAAGCTAAACGTATTAGTCTTCTTTGGCTCTTGCTCTCAGCTCTCATCCGGATGCCGTCTTGTTGTTTGTTGTTGGTGCTGGTGATGCTGTTACAGGTACTTGGAAATGCAAAGGGAGCAGTTGCAGTGGTGATCTCAATATTGATCTTCAGGAACCCTGTTTCGGTGACGGGTATGCTAGGATATTTACTCACTGTTGTGGGTGTAATCCTCTACAGCGAAGCAAAAAAGCGATCCCAACTGAGTACATGATACAAGTAGCAAGGGCATATACTCGGTTTCCTTGCAGTTGCATATCTTTAAAATCAAAGAAGAGCTGCTGTTGCTGCTGCTGCAAATGTTGTTTCTGCTTCTGCTTGTAAGATGGATGTATACGTGTCAAGGGCCAAGCTCGGTTTAGACAAGAATAAAACTGGGGAATACCCACCCGCAGTTGGATTAAGTTGTTGGCATGCATTCTTTCTCATCCAAGACTTGAGAGACTACTGCTACTACTACTGCACCCCTCCCTATTGTGTTGCCCAGCTGACATCACAAGTGTTGGGGTAGCCGTTTTATACTTGTGTAGCACTTGTTCTGAATTTTTGAGAGATGTGGAGCCCACTATCGGCCTGTTGCAAGAACCCAAATGGCAATCGATGGGCTGCAGCTCCGACGGAGCGATGCAACTCGCAGGCATTGATAAGAAGGCCAGGCCACGAGACGACGTTGGCCACAAACAAATACATACGGATAACAAAACAATGAACGGAAGGAAAGCGATTACGGGAAAGAAATAGAAATTATCATCCAGCCCATGTGGGGGCACCACGTGTCCTCCGATCGTTAGCTGCATTATCCTCATCGACTGGAGACTCCATAACACTGGATCAAGTTCAACTTCTTGTTCCTGGTGAGCTCAAGTCTGATCATCATCGTATTGCACTCAAAAGGGTGGGGCTGCTGCGTATCCCTCATCTGCGCTGCTGTTCCCATGGAGACTGCTGCTGGTATCTCCTGCTTCATCTCGCCGCCTTCCGCGCACAACCACTCCATTGCTGCTTCTGCTCCTCGTTATGCCATCACCACCAAGGTCCCTTTTTCTTCTTGTGTTTTTCGCCCCAGGATACAAAGCACTTGGGGACTTGTTAAATTGTGCAATCGGGTGTGCTTCTCAGAATTTGAAGCCGAGCTCCATATTTGGAGAGTCCCTGCGTATCGTGCCCAAATCAAGGCTCAACTCTGTCAAGGTCAAGTCCAACAATTCATCGTCTTCCTTGGTCACAAGGTGTGAAATTGGCGACAGTCTGGTAAATTCCCATCCCCTTGTTGGCAAACAAACACAAGCAGTCCATTATTTAATCAATCTGGTGATGCTCATAGGAAGAGTTCCTGACAAAGTCGACTCCGGATAAGGGCCTCATCAGGCTGCTCATGTGCATGGGAGAAGCATTGCGCACCATCGCCTTCAAGGTAAGAACTGCTTCCTGTGGTGGAACAGCCTGCGTTAACACCTTTGGAGACGAGCAGCTCGCGGTTGACTTGCTCGCAAACAAGCTTCTTTTCGAGGTACCCACATCTCACTTTTTTTGCTCTTTTTCTCTTTCTCTGACTTGATGCGAATCAACTCGGTAGGCGTTGCAATATTCGCATTTCTGCAACTACGCTTGCTCCGAGGAAGTCCCTGAGCTCCAAGACATGCAGGGACCACCCGAAGGTCTCTTTATTCACCTCATAAGCTACTTTCTACTACTACTACTGCTGCTGTCTGCATGAATTGGAAACGATGCAGGGGGGTTCAGTGTGGCGTTTGATCCACTGGATGGTTCGAGCATAGTGGACACCAACTTCACAGTGGGCACAATATTTGGGGTGTGGCCGGGAAGCAAACTCACGGGCATCACCGGAGCACAACAGGTTGCTGCAGCAATGGGGATTTTTGGGCCCAGAACTACATACGTCCTAGCTCTCAAGGATGTGCCCGGAACACACGAGTTCCTCCTACTAGATGAAGGTTTCTTAGCACATGAGTCGAATTCCTCGTTGTTATGTATCCAATTCTCCCCATCCACCAGGAAAATGGCAACACGTCAAGGACACGACGTCCATTGGAGAAGGAAAGATGTTCTCACCTGGAAACCTGAGGGCCACTTCGGACAACCCAGACTACGCCAAGGTTGCTTTTCCTTTCTTTGTTGCTCGCAAGTGCGTTCCTAGTAAATTAACATGTTACAAGATGGACGCAGCTGATCGACTACTACGTCCGGGAGAAGTACACCCTGCGCTACACCGGAGGGATGGTGCCAGACGTTAATCAGGTGAGTCAGATGCCCCCTTCCAATGAATGGGAATAGGATGAGTGAGTGCTGCGTGTTGCAGATCATTGTGAAAGAGAAGGGAGTTTTTACCAACGTGGCAAGCCCATCTGCCAAGGCTAAGCTCCGGTTGCTATTTGAAGTGGCGCCACTGGGATTCTTGATCGAGAAAGCCGGTGGGTACAGCAGCGATGGGAAGCAGTCTGTGCTGGATAAGGTGATCAACAGTCTTGATGACAGAACACAAGTAGCCTACGGGTCCAAGAATGAAATCATTCGATTCGAGGAGACGCTTTACGGATCATCCAGGCTCAAGGCCACTGAGCCAGTTGGGATTGCAGCTTGATGCCCCGAGGCCTCCTCCCACACCATACCGTACCTCATTTTTTGGAATCTTTTCTGCATCAGCAGCAATACCCATCCAGCTTCTTTGTTGTTACGGCTGGCTTCTTTTCCGAAGTGAAGTGACCCCAAACCGAGTTGGTATGTTGATCATCAGTTTTCATAATCCTTACCCCAACATGGGGCTGGGTTTCATGTGTGAAGTATCAGAACCCATTTTGGATCAATAATATCAACCAGGTACCCCAACCAAGGTTGCGCATTTGCAAAGTTCACCGTACGGAAGGATGAAGCCTAAATGCAGCAAACGCTCCCAGGCGCCCCAGCGCAAAAGTGTGTCATGTCTGTCTGTACACGCATTTCCACCCAAAAGGGAGACGATGGTTGATCATTCTCTATGTCCATCCTGATCACCGCTGGAGGATGAAGGCTTTGCTGGAAGCATCCATCGCACTATTCTCATATATATACCGCACAGACCTTCCCAGGTGGCTGAAAATGGAACCAACCCTAGACATGAACAGTCGAACGGTTCTAAGATAGAATCCAGCATGCAGTGCTGATCACAGACACCTGCAATTTCAAGTGTCAAATGTGATAGAATGGATGATTCCAAAAAAGTTAAAACATCCACAGTCCAGAATTGTGGAGCATTGTACTAATAAGCATAGTAACTGAACACATGCCATAGAAAAGCAAGAAAAGAGTGAAAACCATAGAGCTAACATGCCAAAATCAATTTCAGCGCACCCACAAACAGATATAGCTGAACCCATCGAAAACCAACAAGTTCCATACTTCCCAATACCTGATATATAACCAACCGCACACTCTTAAATTAATAAAAAGGTTATTCATAACAATAAAGTAATTGCTTTTATATCCTTCCGTTGTATAAGGTAGGATCTTACACAACCGAAAGAGAATAAAGTAATCTCAGAATGAAGCTGTGGAACGGGTAAAATATCTGGAGAAAGCCACCCCCAGGCTCGGCTCGTGTAGACCAATTATAATAGACGCCATTTATATTTAAATTCATCCGGGGGAGGCTAAACACCGCACACAGGCACAAATATATTTGAGAATTATATAAAACTGAGGGACATGTTGCAATTTTTTATTAAAAAAAAGGCATTCATAAGTCTTCAATCAAATGCAACCAGCGCAGCGTTTCCCAACATACATGCCACCGTCCAAGAACGCGAAATCTCCTTTCTTATCAAGTACATATGCTCCAGATGGCTGAATGATACATATTCACAACCTACCAGCTCACTGCAGATCATGTCCTCTATCCACTGGCTGTAGAATTATGAACGCCAAACATTCACACGGGCTTAGAATTCACTGCACCTCTAGTTAACAACCACCTGCTACCCCTGACGAGTTCCTCCTTAACCATGAAAAGAACTGCAGCTGCGAGAACACTTTGTACCATTTTTGTGCCCATTCCCTTGTAAAAACCATAGACTCCTTCGTACCTAACCATCTTTAGTACAGCATCAACAGTGCCTGCATAGATTGGAGGCCGAGTGGAGGTTGAGTTTCACTCCTGGCGAATGATCGCACAGTAAATTCCATTCTACATAACACACGCTCCAGAAGAGGTCTCAACAGACCTCTGTAATGATGCCTCTTGTCTGTACTCGCTGACTGTTTGGCTTGCAGTCTCGACTGAAATAAAAAAACATAGAGCTTATTACCGTGGGAAAGAAGCTACTTATCCCTTTGGCACCAAAAAAATGTGAAGGGTCAATAAATATTTGAAACGCAGATTCATTACCTTAACAACAAGAAGAGGGTATGTTACAATTGTGGCTCCAAGTTTTGCTAGGGCTCCAAGTAAAAATATCTAGAAATAATAGATATGGAGATCTATGGAAAAGGAAATAGAATCAAATGCAGAAAAATTATAGATCAAAGCACTGTTCACCTCCATCGCTGAGACGTCATTGCTCCCCTTGCTACTTGATGTGTGTCGCTTCTTTAATTTCTTCAAGAGAGTCTCGTAAAGCATGAATTGTATAGCAGGATTACTGACCTATGGCAGCAAATAAGATCATCAATGAACATCCCAGAACCGCTGAGTAGTTGTCTGTTGCCCATACCATGATCAATGTGGGGAAAACACCTTTCCAGAATCCGAAAATTCCTGCCTCATCATAGACTTCCCGAATCTGCATAATAGACTTCATAAATGTAACTGGAGGTTCCTTGTGCTTTGACTATGAGAAATAAAGTGAGATACAAATATATGCCATGCTTGTGAACTTACCGTATGGTTAGTTCCTGGAGGAAGCTCAGAAACATTAGACGACAAAGACCTAGAACGATTTGTTTGGCTTTTCTTTGTGTGAGTCTGCATAATGATTGCTTTAGAGAAGTTTAACATCTGATTTATTTCTCATTGCTTCAGAATTAAGATACAAGGAAGGACAGCCTTACCTGCATGCGTGTAACAACCACCCAAATAGGATTTGTTATCAGTACATTTACACACCTGAGGATAAAAAGAAAAAGGACTCAGAAGTCATTACTTGGCATCAACAACCAGAATAAGGTTTAATCATAAAACATCGACCTCAGTTAATAGTCTTTTAGCATTTGCCGTTAAGTTCAGTATCTTTCAGAAAATAAGAGCAAATACTAAGCAAATCAAGTTCCGGTGCACTGGACCAGATTGTAAAACAAAGAGTACATAGATTGAAGAAGTTTATTCAGATGAGAAGTCTATAAAAGAAGCTCCAAATACCCCGCAAGACAAGCAACCAAAAGTGACGACAATGCCCCAACCGATCCATCACCAATGCCTCTCTTCTTCCGTTCTAGGGAGGCAGCTTCAGCCTTGTCTCTGAATATTTGATAGAAGTAATAATAAACCCCCTGTACAATAGAAATTGATAATATAAGACAAATGACAACTCGTTATAGAACACATATGGGAAGCCAGTGAAATTTTCAAGGGAAATTATAAATTCCACTGTATACCACGCATGTACTCAACTAAGAATATAGCAATCATACTTATGACGGTATAACACCATTACTCTAAAACCAAGAGTAACCTGGAAGACATGGACTGACTTAAAGAAGATAGATTCCATTGAGTAAAAAAATAAGCTTGCCGGATAATACCCTCAAAATTGTATTTTTGAGGTTCACCAACTAAAAGACAAACGATGTGTCACAAAATCAAGAAATGACCACGATAGATTAAAGAAAACGGGTGCCCATCACGAGGCAACTTTAGCCGTTTGGCGATGGGGGTCGCAGGATATTTGTCGTTCTCCACGACCGATATCGTTACCTGAGAGGCAGCTGTTCCGACAAGAGATGGAGCCAATCCTCCGTACAGTCGATCCCACCCCTCTTGCTTTATAACCTAAACGTGATGATGCATCGTTCTCCCAGGGAAACGAGGAAGAGTGAAACAGTTACATGTAAAATACTAAAATTACGGGACCTGAAACATCTGCTCCAAGGTCCCAACATTCTTCTTCCATCCCCAGGGTCACGATCGGTTTGTTGCCGTGTATTTACCTACAAAAAACCAGACGCGATCGCAATACCGCAGGCATAGTTGGCATATAATCGATAAAAGAAAAAGGCAGTCAAAAGCATGAAGTGCAAAGTGGGGGTAGACGTAAGAAGCACAGAATCCAAAATCCAACGCCGAGAAAGCAAGAGAAGGGGCTAGGCGGAAGAGAAAAGAAAATAGGAATCTTACGTACAGTCTGGAGAGGGTAGGTAAGGAGCTGAGCAATTATCCCACCCCCGGCACCGGCGAGGCCGTTGATCAAAGCGTCTGACATGGTGTCCGGGAGTCGTGCAATTCGAGGCTGCGATCCAGAGACAGAAGTTGAGTCGCATTTGATTCGATGAGCCCAAGGGGTGCCGTGAAGAAAAGTCGAACTTCCCTTGATCCGCCCTCGATAAGTAATTTACGTGTTTTTAAAACAGAGATGTACACGTACAACTCCTAGAAAGAAAGAAAGAAAGAAAGGGGGAAACAACATTGAAATTGGGAAGGGCCCAGTAGCCGTTGCATTGAGATGTGAGCCCACCCGCAGCCGAAATGTGTTATAAGTCGGAGGAAATGTTATTTCTGTTTTTTAAGCTGCCCTTGCCTGACGCCAAAAGAATGAAGAAACATATAATCAAGGTGAGGGGGGCAGACAGAGAGAGATCGCCGGTTATGCCGACACCCACCGCGGGGCGGAGGAGAAAAATATCCTCCCGGAGCTCTCCGCGCTGGTGGATATCCTCCGAATCGACGAGTCCCAACCCTCCCAAGATCCACGCCCAAACTGTTACCGGATCTTTGTGTGGATTGATCCCGAGATGAGGGACAAGGTTTTCGCTGATGTTGCTGTCTTGCCCGGCTACACTTGTGAACTGCACGCGCGCGATTTGATTCCCATCGATCCCAGCGCTCCGGAATCGCTCTTGCATATTGAAATCTATAAATGGCTACAAGAGATGCAGATGGGGCCAACACGGGGGATCTTTCCCTTCGGAGGGACGACGGTTCCGTTAGTCATGGCGCCGGGGAGGGTGAGCGGGCGGCGGGAACTCATGTGGAAAGGTGACGGCGGATCGCGTGCTGTTGGACATGTTACCTTCGCCATGGAAATAGGTACCAAAACCGCCATGCTGCGCAAGTGTCACTCCCCCTATACTATAGTTCAATCCTCCTAACAATTCTGGGTTGAGTTTGGAATGAGGCTCCTGTGGATTCTCCAACTGTTGTTTTGCACCTCATTTTGAGCAGTTAGTGCCCCACTGAATCTTCAATGACTATCAAGATTCTTTGACGTTCCCTATTTATCTGGAATCCCACACAGGGGACTCTGTGCTGGAAATAACCCAAATCAGTACCGATATTACAGGCCAGCCCATGCGAAGAAATGCAACCTCGATCGCACCGATCTTCCTCTCCCTAGCCCAAAACCAGCATTTGAGACATGTCCCCTCGGATTCGAATAAAAGAAGGATGTGGGAGGGTGTCTGCGATCATGTGCAGCCTCAGATGTGAGACGAGCTTCGCTTGGAGCTTCAATGCCTGCGCATGATTGACGATACCCAACTTCCCTACTACCAGGCTGCAGACACCTGAGAAGGGAGAAGTGTAGATTATAAATGCGCCACGCTGTGAAGTACGCAGCATCAGAGAACTGATGAGAAACTGAAAGAAAACAGCACAGGCTATTCATGATGAAGTTCTAGGTAAGCGACCTAAGAAAGACTTTAAGTGCGAATCCATGGCACTAATCTAGGTTCTGCACATCTTCCTATTCTAAATTCAACATATCTAACTAAATCTTCTACACGCTTAACATCAGTAGCTTGAGTTGAGCCAGACCCAGACCTAGGATATGAAAGTGTGTGCCATTACAGAACTGCAAGTGAGCTCAGGTCAACACATTTATTATTGAGCCCTCACGGCATAATTTAACTTGAAATTTTCAGATTCCGATCCGATGTGATCTACCAGTTCCTTCAAGTCAACTCATCCCTGAGGCCAGCCAATATTGATCGCTTCTGGCACATATGAGAAGAAGAACAATGGGGGCGACGAAACTGAAAACCCCACTCAAAATCATATGCATAATCATCTTCGCTGCTTCTGCCACAATACAGATTCTCCCAGCAATCCACCTCCGAAGCATGGGAGGTGACTCAGAACTTGCCCCACCCGAATCTAAATTCCAGGATAAAAATTCATACACTAGCAACGACATCGGAGAGTTTGGAGACATGGTACTGGGGATGTTACCCGAAGATCTTCGCTTCACAGTCTTCCTGCCGTCCGAGAAGGCCTTCCACCGCGACTTGAGGCTGGAGCGCAACGATAGCAACACATATGCGGTTCTCACTCGAGTCCTAGCCTTCTCCACGGTTCCTCGATGGATTTCTCTGGAGGATTTGGAGTTGGGTGAGGAAAAGGCGTACGATTCAATCTCGGGCTTCCAGTTATACGTGCGCAGGACTTCGGATCAAAGGGTGGTGGCAAATTCTGTGCTTTCTGCGGTTGCGATGAAAAAGAAGGGAAGCTTGCTGATTCACGTAATGGATGGCGTTTTAATGGATGCTGAGTTCCAGCAGTCTGTACAGACGGAGGACGGGGACGACGGATACATGGATAGATAAGCTTCAAATGTACGAGAAATCAGATATCTGAGTTTCTTAAAGCAAAAAGTCATTTTATCCCCAATATCAAGATCAGAGAAAAAAAAAGAAGAGGAGGAAGTCGTCGCCACAGTTGTGAGTTCTGACGCTAACACTAAGATAGAAGGGAAGTGTTGGGTGAACGGAAATGAGAAATCCGTTGGCCAAACCCTAACAAGTGATACCAGACCAAACAATGGAGAGCTCTCCAACCACCAGACCCATTGAACAATGGATAGAGGCGGGGAGCCGCCCTAGGGATCGACGGACTGTGACGTAATCACGAAGCAGATGAGAAAGGAGGCCAGCAGCACGCGCTTCTTCAACCCAACCCAATCCAATAGACTGGAATGCTGAGAAGCTGCACAGGTTATGTAAGCATCAAAGGACCATTGGGCTGCGCCGCGGAAGCCCATACGTCGAAGGGTTCAGAGCTTGTAGAGGTGGGCGGGTAGGGTAGTAGATGGATATGCGCGATGCAAGTTCAGGCATCCAATAGGCAGCAGCCTTTGAGAATGTGTGGCGAACTTTGTACAATTCACCTGTGCGCCATGCCATCTACCGAGTAGCTCAGCTCAACATGGAAGCCGGCCTTTGCTGGAGGGCATTATTGGTCTTTTAGATCAGTTCAGTAGGATTCCCATGGGCAGTAAATGGGAGGGGATCAAATATGATATTTTAGAATTAACAGCAGCATCCCCCATCGGAAACTGCTGTACCTCATTTAATCTCTAGCCCACAGTATGTTTGATTATTAAAACAATCAAATGATGAGGACCAGCAGGCACCGCATATGTATATTGTGTCCGTGTCGCCATCCTGCAAAAGTCCATTTCTAGGGAGGTGGTGGTTGGTGGCCAATGGGTGAATGCTGATACGCTCCACAACAGCTCAGCTTCCCAAACTCGGTCCACCTCGATTGTCCTCATTGGCGGCTGACCGGAGCCATTGCTCCCAACTCCTTCAAACTTCTGAGAGCATTCTTGAGTGGCGCCGCCGAAAAACGACCTTTCTCACCCGGAGTCGTTTCGGACGTTGGCTTTGCGGAATATCCATCCCTTTCCAGATAATGCGAACCGGCCTTTCTAGCCGCAGGACTGTGAGGCAGAAGGCGGCTTCCGTCGTCCGGTCACCGGAGTTAAAGCTCTTTCTTTTTTGTCTCTCCATGAGCTTCATCTTCTGCTTGCTTGCCGGGTTCACGACTTCAGTCATGGAATGGAAGTGCTGCGCCGTTCCGCTCCCGAGATCCTCCATCAGAAGGTAACTTCCTTCTTTGATTTTCTGATCGCCGTATTTTAAATTTTAATGTGAAATACTTCTCTGGGTGCATTGATTGCTACTCCATTAGTTGAACCAGCCATTGAATTTCATCCCGTTTTGGGAAAAAATGTCGTGTCGTGGTTGGTGGCGATTCGCCCTGCATTTGACGTTGCAATCATCCCCTCTGCATAACCTAGTCTGTGTAGAAAATATTCTAAGTGGAACTGGGAGATCTGTATGATATGGAGATTTCAGTGATGGTTCTGCAAGATCAAGCTGGTTGTTATAATTTGATTTTATGATTTTTGTGTTTTTTATCCACGAAGAATCACCGTTGAGCGAAATATGTAATCTGGCGAAAAATTGTGTCTTTTTGTCAAAGTGTGATGTGCAGGCAACATTTCCATTTTTACATTTCTCGTGAAGCACTTGAAAACGTGAAGATTCGGTGGATTGGCATGTGTGATGCGATGATGATCTTGTACTGATGTTGATCTTACGTGATGCTCAGTAAGGGATACACCTTGCTTGTGAACACATGGAGAAGACATGACCTGCTTAAGCGGTCTGTATCCCATTATGCATCATGCTTGGGGCTTGATTCTATTCACATCGTGTGGAGTGAGCCAGACCTTCCTTCCCAACATTTAAGCAATTTTTTGACAAGTGTTATAGAATTGAACTCCAAAGTTGGTCGCTCGATAGAGTTGAAGTTTGATCTTAATAAAGAGGACAGTCTGAACAACAGATTTAAGGAACTCCAGGATTTGAAGTCGGATGCAGTTCTTTCAATGGATGATGACGTTATAATTCCCTGCAGGGCAGTGGAATTTGCCTTTACCGTGTGGGAAAGTTCCCCAGATACAATTGTGGGGTTTGTGCCTCGTGTCCACTGGGTTGATAAATCGGTAGATTCTGAAACTCCTGATCAGTATTTACCCTTGGTGCCTATCGGTACTCCTAGTTTATTTACCCCTTGCTGTTGGGATGTTTGTCTCGATCTGAATGCTGGTTTTGAATGGGATTTCAGGGGAAGTACGTGTATGGTGGATGGTGGTCTGTGTGGTGGACGGGCACATACAGTATGATTCTCACCAAGGCTGCCTTTCTTCATAAGAAGTATCTGGGTGTGTACACTAATGAGATGCCATCATCGATCCGCGAATACGTCACAAAGGAGAGGTTGTTTGTCAACCTGATTCATCCGGGTTTTTTTTTTCCTTCCATTGATTCTTCTCTCATTCAACCTTACATGCTTTAGGAACTGTGAAGATATCGCAATGTCTTTCCTTGTTGCGAATGCCACTGATACTCCCCCAGTTTGGGTGAAAGGTGAATGAGCGTCCGTCCGTCTTTCCTGTGTCTCCTTTGCTGAACCGAATGATGGACCCCTGTGTGAACGGTGGTGCAGGCACTTTATATGAGATTGGATCTTCAGGAATCAGTAGCTTGGGAGGACACAAGACAAGGAGAGGCGAGTGTGTAAACTGGTTGGCGAATGAATACGGGCGGATGCCATTGGTATCCACCACCGTGAAGGCCGTAGACAGCCAGTTTAGCTGGTTTTGGTGATGCCCTCAGGCCTTGGCGTGGACCATTTTTTTGTTTATGTCATATTCCTTGCCATTGTTGTCACCTTTCTTATTCCTTGGTCACACTGTTTGTAGGCAGTTAGTTGTGTACAAACAAGCAAATTCAGGGAAGCCATTGTCCCTTGGGAACCTCGCTACCCATTGCACACGTCTTGCTCGGTGGAATCTGATGTTTCTAAGCAGGTTTTGGGCATTGACTAGCTTCTTACAAATGATCACGAGGTCAACAGACGGCCAGGCGAATAGGCCGAGGATTAATAATATAGATCCGATCCATTCGGCAAAGCGCAGGCAGGGGCCCCTACCCAGCTCATCAAGCAGTCTCCCTTTTGTCGACTCTTCACTTTGACGTCGCGATTTGGCCTGGGCTAAAAAGAAAACCTATTCGGCAGCCGCCGCCACCATCTGCTTTGGATTCGGAATGGCGTTGGTGTTGGTGTTGGTGCTGGGATCGATTAGCCAGCCACCCGGAAAGCAATGGGGTGGTGAATAGGATCAACAACTGTGGCCGGGCTTTTTTATCCAGAATAATAAAATAAATAAAAAAATAAACCCCCAGTCCGCATCTAGTGTAGGAACGGCCCGGACAGGACCATGCGCGCAGGTTAGCTAGCCACGCCACCAGGACTGGAGAAGTGAATTCGAATTGGAAATGAATATTCACAGCCTTTTTCACACCATTTCCGAATCCCTCCAGTCCCAGTGGCCCGTGGAAGAATATTATGCTGTCTTTAGGATGAAAAATTCTTCACCTTCTCAATTCCGCCGGCTGGGGTGGTTTCTCTTCTGAATCCCACCAGCCTGTGCCGTCATGGCTAGTAATCTCAGGCAGCGTCCTCCACCCACGCGCGGCCGCCCGCCGCCGCCCACAACCACTTTCAACATCATTCCTATTCATAATCTCCAATCTAACCATCCTTCACTTACCTGCCCAGAGGTACGCGCCGCCGCCGCAGCCCTTTTAGC
The DNA here is from genome assembly GCA_002189035.1 of Utricularia gibba. Lineage (NCBI taxonomy): Eukaryota > Viridiplantae > Streptophyta > Magnoliopsida > Lamiales > Lentibulariaceae > Utricularia > Utricularia gibba. The sequence continues at coordinate 2,585,792 of NEEC01000017.1, read as the reverse complement.
AACTGGGGACCTCCCTACCCCTCCTCCTTCCACTCCATGGAGCGACACCATGGATCTTCTTGACTGGCTCGGCCACTTCTTCGGCTTCCAAGCTGACAACGTTCGGAACCAAAGGGAGAACTTGGTGCTCCATTTAGCCAACTCCCAAATGCGACTCCACCCGCCTCCTGCTGCAGCCGATCGTCTTGACCCCACCGTTCTTCGAGCCTTTCGCTCCAAGCTTTTGGAAAATTACACGTCTTGGTGCTCCTATTTGGGTAAGAGATCACAAGTTCGTCTACCCTCTCGCCTCAACCCTGACTTCCAGCGCCGGGAGCTCTTGTACGTGTCTCTTTATCTGCTCGTATGGGGTGAATCCGCCAACCTACGTTTTGCGCCTGAATGTTTATGTTACATCTATCATCACTTGGCGTTAGAGCTCAACCACATTCTTGATGGAAAAATTGATGAAGATACGGGGCAGCTATATGTCCCCTACACCCGTAAACAGAATGGCTTCTTGAATTATGTCGTCACTCCTATTTATACAACTATCAAGGGTGAGGTTGCGAGGAGTAGAAATGGGACTGCTCCTCATTCAGCATGGAGGAACTATGATGACATCAATGAGTATTTTTGGAGCAGGCGATGCTTTAAGCGGTTAAAATGGCCTCTTGATCTGTCAAGTAGCTTTTTTTCTGCCGATAAGGAAAGGAGGGTGGGAAAGACTGGTTTTGTTGAGCAGCGGACCTTCTGGAATATTTATCGCAGCTTTGATAGGCTGTGGGTTCTGTTGATACTTTATTTTCAGGCTGCTGCCATTGTTGCTTGGGAAGGGACTGATTATCCATGGCAGGCGTTAGAAAGAAGGGATGCACAAGTTAAGTTACTTACTGTTTTCATTACATGGGCTGCTCTAAGGCTCGTGCAATCCATTCTCGATGCTGGCACCCAGTATAGTTTGGTTACTAAGGACAAAAAACTGCTTGGTATCAGGATGTTTTTGAAAAGCATTGTTGCAATTGCTTGGGTATTGTCTTTGGTGTCTTCTATTGGCAGATTTGGAACCAGAGGAATTTAGATGGAATGTGGTCCGATGAGGCGAACCAAAGAATTCTTAACTTCCTAAAGGCTGCTTTCGTCTTCGTGATACCAGAATTACTGGCTTTGATCTTGTTTGTTGTTCCGTGGATCCGTAATTTCATTGAGCAAGCCGATTGGCGTATTCTGTATGTTGTGATGTGGTGGTTTAATACCAGAACATTCGTTGGCCGTGGTCTCAGGGAAGGAATTGTTGACAACGTCAAGTACGCTTCTTTCTGGGTGGTTGTCCTGATTTCCAAGTTCTCTTTCAGCTACTTTCTTCAAATAAGGCCTCTAGTTGGACCAACGATGTCTCTCCTGAATCTCAGGGATGTGCAATACCAGTGGCATGAATTTTTCACTAGCACCAACAGAGTGGCAGTGGCGATGCTGTGGGCTCCTGTTATATTGATATATTTAGTGGACATGCAAATCTGGTATACTACATTTTCCGCTTTCGTGGGATCATTGATTGGGTTATTTTCTCATATAGGTGAGATTCGGAGCATCAGTCAGTTCAAGCTCAGATTCCAGTTCTTTGCAAGTGCCATGCAGTTTAATCTGATCCCTGAGCGTCAGAGTCTTACTTCGGAGGTAACCGCCGTTAATAAACTAAGAGATGCATTTCACCGTCTCAAGCTCAGGTATGGTCTTGGAAAGCCCTACAAGAAAATGGAATCCGATAAGATCGAAACCACCAGGTTTGCATTAATATGGAACGAAGTGATAATCACGTTAAGAGAAGAGGATCTCATCAGTGATAAGGAGTTGGAGCTACTGGAGTTGCCACCTAATTGTTGGAATATAAAAGTGATAAGGTGGCCCTGCTTCTTGCTGGGGAATGAACTTTTGCTTGCTCTTTACCAGGCCAGTGAACTGGGGAACGATACGGATAGAGGCCTGTGGTCTCGGATTTGTAACATTGAGTATAGGCGTTGTGCAGTCCTTGAAGCTTATGAAAGCGTTAAACACATGCTTCTTCAGGTAATCAGAGAGGAGGCAGAGGAGCATTCAATAGTTTCCAAGTTTTTCAAGGAGGTTGACGAATGCATTTTGTTTGAGAAGTTTACAACGTCATACCAGACAAATGTGCTTCCCAAGATTCACGAGAAGTTGATATCTCTTATAGAACTTCTCATCGCGCCACAGAAAAATGTTGATAAATTGGTGAATGTGCTTCAAGCATTGTATGAACTTGCTATCCGTGAACTCCCACGGGTGAAGAAGTCCGTGACTCAGTTGGGGCTTGAGGGTTTGGCACCTCTTAAACGAAGTACTGATACTGAGCTGCCATTCGAGAATTCAATCCAGTGGCCTGATGCTGAAGACGTTTTCTTCTTCAGGCAGTTGCGGCGTCTGCACGCTATCCTTAGTTCTCGTGACTCGATGAGCAATGTCCCGAAAAATCTCGATGCAAGAAGAAGGATTGCGTTCTTCAGTAATTCATTATTCATGAACATGCCTCGCGCACCCCAGGTCGAGAAGATGATGGCCTTCAGTGTCTTGACTCCTTACTACGATGAAGAAGTGTTGTTTGGTAAAGAAATGCTTAGAAGCCCAAATGAGGATGGTATTTCCACATTGTTTTATCTACAAAAAATTTATGAAGACGAGTGGATAAATTTTATTGAGCGTATGAAAAGGGAAGGAATGCAGGATGAGGCAGAGGTATGGAATACCAAGTCTAGGGACCTCAGGCAGTGGGCTTCATACAGAGGTCAAACATTGGCTCGGACTGTCAGAGGGATGATGTATTATTACAGGGCCCTTAAAATGCTTTCATTTTTTGATTCTGCATCCGAGATTGAAATAAGACAAGGATCTATGGACATTTCTACATCTCGTATACAGAGGGTGAATGGTAGCGCTGATATCCAAGCTTTGGGTTCATCAAATTCTGTGAATCTTGATTCGGTTGGAAGTGGTCGTATCAGCCTGCTTTACAAAGGTCACGAGTATGGAGTTGCTCTGATGAAGTTCACTTACGTTGTTGCTTGCCAAATGTATGGGGTTCACAAGGCAAAAGGTGATGCACGTGCTGAAGAGATATCAAAATTAATGAAAAGTAATGAGGCCCTTCGTGTTGCGTATGTTGATGTAGTCAACCTTGGAAGAGAAGAGGAGTACTACTCTGTTCTGGTGAAATATGATCATGAACAAGATAAAGAGGTGGAAGTCTATCGAATTAAGCTACCTGGCCCTCTGAAGCTTGGGGAAGGTAAGCCTGAGAACCAAAACCATGCCATAATATTCACCCGTGGTGATGCTCTGCAGGCAATCGATATGAACCAGGACAACTGTTTCGAGGAGGCACTGAAGATGCGAAACCTGTTGGAAGAATTCAAAGTCAGTCATGGTGTTAGAAGGCCTACCATTCTGGGATTCGCGAAAACATATTTACAGGTTCTGTTTCATCCCTGGCGTGGTTCATGTCTGCACAGGAGATGAGTTTTGTAACTCTGGGTCAACGTGTATTGGCGAATCCTCTCAAGGTTCGAATGCACTATGGTCATCCTGATGTCTTTGACAGGTTCTGGTTTTTGACTCGTGGTGGTATCAGCAAAGCCTCAAGAGTGATCAACATAAGTGAGGATATCTATGCCGGATTCAACTGTACGTTGAGAGGTGGCAACGTCACGCACCATGAATACATACAAGTTGGGAAAGGAAGAGATGTTGGATTGAATCAGATTTCTATGTTTGAAGCAAAAGTTGCCAGTGGCAACGGAGAACAGGTTTTGAGCAGGGATATATACAGGTTGGGCCATCGTCTTGACTTCTTTCGTATGCTTTCTGTATTCTACACGACAGTTGGGTTCTACTTCAACAACATGATGGTGGTTGTCATGGTTTTTGCTTTTCTTTGGGGGCGCCTTTATCTTGCCCTCAGTGGTGTTGAAGCGCATGCAAGAAATTCCAGTAACAATAGAGCCCTTGGTGCCATCTTGAACCAGCAGTTTGTTATACAGATCGGAGTTTTCACTGCCCTTCCTATGATTGTAGAGAACTCACTGGAGCGCGGCTTCCTCCCGTCAATTTGGGATTTTATCACCATGCAGCTGCAGCTTGCTTCATTTTTCTTCACATTCTCGATGGGAACACGTGCTCATTTCTTCGGTAGGACTATCCTTCACGGTGGTGCCAAATATCGTGCCACCGGGCGTGGCTTTGTTGTGCAGCACAAGAGTTTTGTAGAAAATTACAGACTCTATGCTCGCAGCCATTTTATCAAGGCCATTGAACTTGGGGTCATCTTGATCGTGTACGCATCTGATAGCCCATTAGGTATGAATAACACTGTTGTTTACATACTGATGACGATATCAAGTTGGTTCCTTGTGGTATCATGGATGATGGCACCATTCATGTTTAATCCATCTGGCTTCGACTGGCTGAAAACTGTGTACGACTTTGATGCATTCATAAAGTGGATATGGTACAGAGGGATGCTAGTGAAATCTGAGCAGAGCTGGGAGGCATGGTGGTATGAGGAGCAGGACCATTTGAGGACAACTGGACTGTGGGGAAAACTGTTGGAGATCATTTTAGATCTGCGCTTCTTCTTTTTCCAGTATGGAGTTGTTTACCATTTGAATATCGCCCGCGGAAATACAAGCATTGCTGTTTACTTGCTCTCATGGATCTTCCTGATCGTGGCTGTGGGCATCTATATCATCGTTGCATATGCTCGGGATAAATATTCAGCGAAGCAGCACATCTACTACAGGATGGTTCAGTTCGGCGTTATCACAGTCACAGTTGCTGTGGTTGTCATACTACTGTACTATACCAACATCACTGTTCTTGATTTCGTGCAAAGTCTTCTGGCGTTCGTTCCCACCGGCTGGGGCTTCATTCTCATCGCTCAGGTGCTCAGACCTTTTCTGCAGTCCAGCATCGTGTGGGAGACAGTGGTATCCCTGGCTCGCCTCTACGACATGCTGTTTGGATTGATAGTAATGGTCCCATTGGCCATACTATCATGGATGCCAGGATTTCAACAGATGCAGACGCGGATACTCTTCAACGAGGCCTTCAGCAGGGGGCTTCAAATATCTCGCATCCTCACCGGAAAGAATTCCAACGTCGACTTTGACTCGTGATCCTGTGGTAATCAACCCATCTTCTTTATTTCTCTTGTGTAGCGACGGCAATGGGATCACACTCTGAAATCAGCCTTTCTTTCAGGTTAAAGGAAGAAGAGAGGATGGAGGGGCTGACTGTTTTACATGTAGCAAGAAGTCCATCGCACCATCTATCCATTCTGTGGGTATGTAAGCGAGATTACGCGAAACCCCCCTTTCCACTCCATGTTTTTTGGGCAGTTTCCTGAGCGATTCATCTCATCTCCGTTTTGTGTGTCATTCCTAACCAGGAAGCAAGCATGCAATCCTCTCACTAGTTGATCAGCTCGGCCGTGGGGCTCTATAACCCCAACTCCTCGTTACCCCCAGCTCTTGTTAATGAAGCTGCTGCCGTCCGGAAGAATGAAAAATAACCATCCATCCCAATAATGTGATTCTTTGGATTGACTGAGAACACTGAGCAAGTCTCCAGGTTCAGTCACCACAATGTCAATTCGATCTACGAAAAGCCATAACTGAAGCATATGGCGTGTGACTCCTCGCAGTAGAGAAAAGTCCTGGTAGATGATAAAAACAGGAAACAATGTCCACCACCAAGTAGTTCTGGATGGCGTCCTTGTCTTCATTTCCACGACTTGCTCTCTCGTCGCTTCACTAGAATCGATCTCGTTTGGGCCACTTCCCCTGGTCCAAAAGTCTTACTTGGCCCGGCCCTTCATCTTATCAAATTGTAATTAGAAATCCTCTTCCAGCTCGTGAGGCCGAGATTTATCGTGTTTCTTCAAGATGGCGTCTCTGTGCATCGGGGCTCCTCCTCCCATGGCTTCCTCATTCGCCGCTCCTGCTACTTCTCTTTCCTTCTCCAAATCCCAATCCCTAGTTTACACGCCTCCCTCGTTGTCGGCTTCCACTGGACTCCTCCGCCTGCCGTCACTCCCTTTCAGTGAGCACAATGTTTTTGCTTTTTATTTTCAGTGCCCGTTTCCCTGATTCTTGGGGCGTTTTTCAGTTTACTGTGGCCGAGGGGACAAGAAAACTGCTCGGGGGAAGCGCTTCAAGCACTCCTTCGGAAATGTAGGCGGCAGGTTCCTTGTTGTTATCCAGATATTTTGTTCTCTGTTCTCGCGATTCTGATTTTGCAACTTGGATGGGCTCTTAGGCGAGGCCCAAGGACAAGTCGAAGGGAAGAGGGCCACCAAGGGTACCGGCGCCGCCGCTTCCTCCCAGAAAAGATAAGTACGACGATGGGACTGTTGTTAGAATTGAGATCGACGAGTCCTTGCTCAACTGAGCAGCTTCCTTTTATGTTGAATCTTCCGGAAGCTTGGGTGAATTTGAAGCATTCGTGATGAAACCATTCCATTTCAAACTTTACTGTATTTTATTCAATGTTCAACTCAAACAAAAAAGGGGAAAAGCAAATATACACGAGACACAAGGAGAAATCGGTGCCGGAATTGGTAAGGGTCTACGGTTTCCGGCTGTCGTAATCAAGGATTTCGTTTGTAGTAACAGACCTGGATTGCTGCACAATAGATCTTCCGATCGAGTTGATCCAGTCTTCCTTCTCCTTCTCTGAATCGGCGATGAAGAACATCGTCTCTTCAGGCGTCGAGATCTCAAAGGCGTAAGGCCTATTCAGCACATCCTCCGCGCCTTTTACAGTTCTGCAATTCGCAGCTACGATCACGCCACGCGGCCTGGTTTCACGTGTGACGGATGATTCCTTAAACCAGAAGAGCTTCCCTTGCTTCAGAACGAACCAGCGGCGGCGCCAAGTCTTGATGTACTCGCCTTGTTTTGTCAGCCATCCAGAGAGCTCCGGCGAGGTCCAGAACTCAACTCCGTAATCCTCTTCCGCTGATCCCGTTGCGGCTCTCCACAGGCTCAACATCGCCGCGGAAGAAAGAATCGGGGAAGGGAAATTGGGAATTAGGTATGGGTTGGGGTCCCTGTTGGGATGACGACTGGTAATCAGAACTCCATTCTTTTTTCCTATTAAAGGCTCAAGGATTACGAGATCATTCACTCTTGGGCTTTCCTCTTGGGCTTTCTCGAGTGAGTATCTTCTTCTATCTTCCCATCACGAAGGGAAGAAAGGGAAGAAGCCGATGTAAAAACAGTCAGCAATCCAGTCAGCCACAAATTGGAGATTCGACTTTTTATTTTACCATCTGTGATGAATAGAGCTGAGCTGACCAATCAGCTGAATCGGCTGCAGGAAAATAGATGATTGTTAGTGGTTCAGTCCGGCAGTTGTGGATCGGGCGATGGCGGAGGCGAAGAAGATGAGAAGCGAAGCCAGCACCAGCGGAAGTGGAGGCGGAGACGGTGGCGCTGGAGAGAGTGTGGTGGTAGATACCGGCCGTCGAAATAGCACGTGTGGATACTGCAAGTCTGCTTCGAGAACTAGCATTTCTCATGGTGCGTTGAGTATACTTCCGATTTGAGCTTTACTTGGCATTGTTCTATACGAATTCATACGTTTTCGTCGTAATTCATTCCTTATTTCTATAAAATTGCGCGTTGATTTGAATGAATTAGAAGCGTGTATCTTGAACTTCCATTCTTCGATCATATTCTTCTGTTTTAAAGCAATTGACTTTGGTAAGCGCATTTCGGTAAGTGCACTTTCTACTTCTTTTCTGCAAGAAACCTCAGTTCCTTCGTCTTACGCCAATCTCAAATAATACTGAAAGGGAAAAGTGCTCGAGTGAATGATGTTGAAGATTGAAAAGGAAATTTAACCCCTGTTTTCGCTTAGTCTGAGAACATCTTCATTTAGAATCAATCAAATTTTGCATGTCCTTCCTCAATCAGAGGTTTAGCTAATGCTGGATTATGATCCCATTGTTGTAATCCTTCTTTTGTTTTCTTCGTTTCTATTTTATTCATTTTGTTTGTCGTTATCTTTGTGGAGATCAATTGATGTATTCTTGTATGTTTCTTAGGCTTATGGGCACATAGCTTGACAGTGGATGCATATCAAGGTATTTATTCTTGCTCTCTTTCTTCAGTCCACTTTATGCAGGCATGTTATTATCTGGTAAAATTTTTCAGTAACTTACTGGACTTCCCATTTCAGCTACCAAAAATACTGATAATGAACATTGTAGAACATCTGAAATAATTTTTTCGTAACATCTAGCTTGAGTTCGTTCTATTTATTCTGTTAATTTTGAATCAGTTTCCATTTAGAGGGCGGTTTTGAAAATTTTTTGTCTTCTGTAGTTCTTCTTGACAGAGGCTGGAGAAGATCTGGCTGTTACTTGTACAAACCTGATATGGAGCAAACCTGTTGTCCTTCTTATACAATTCGTCTTAAAGCTAAGGATTTTGTTCCTTCCAAAGAACAGGTTCGCGTCTACAGAAAGATGGACAGGTACGTGATTGATTTTTTTTTGAAGGCTAAATAGTTGCGTATGTTTTGTTTGTGCTTTTTAGGAATTTGATGCGTATGGAATGTGTTTCATTTGTCTGGAATGAAGCTTTGGGTTGGAAACTAATTCTTAATTTCTGAAGTTCTGTTTCTAATTTTCAAATTCACAGCATGACCTTAAAAGCATCATTTATTGTGGAATTGATAATAGTTTTTAAAATTTTTTCTTCTGTAGGTTTTTACAAGGCAAATTAGATGTAAAGAAAACATACGTTTCTAAAGATGATATGGCATCCGGTAGATTGGATGGCACTGAGCATGATTATGATAAAACTCATACTGAAGCCTCAGTGGAGGAGCAGTCAGTACGTGATTCTGAAGCTAGGGACAAAGCTGACCACCTTGGTCATGTGCTGTCGAATCAAATTAACTCTAGCATACAACTATTCTTGAAAACTTTGGATTTGAAGTGTGATGTTCAGTTGCCAAAGGCCTCGGTCAAAAAAGTTGCAGCAGCTAAAAAAAAGTTCCAGGCTCTAGATTCTGAAGAACTTGTGTTCTCATGCACTGCGGCATTCCAGATCATAGCCACCCTTAAGCGATCAAAGAGAGATGGTGAGCATAGAGATGTAGCTGAAGTTGGTTTTGTAGATAAGAAAGACTGGAATGAGCATTCTCCTGAAGGGGTTGCTGAATTCTTGGCTCTTCACTCAAAGCTGCAGGCAGAATCATATGGTTTGTCAGTCAGAGCTTGTAATGGCCACATAAATTACTATTCTACGCGGAGTCATGATAAGCTTGAGGCAGAAATAGGTACAAGCAAATCAGAAACTACTCTATCAGCGGATAGTGATAATACCGCCCACTCCAAAAAATCCTGCAAAAGCCATCAGAAACATCGACGCTCTCTTGAGATTAGATTGAGAAAATCTAGTTTCGACTTGGAAGAGTACTCCTTGTATAGGAAATATCAGCTCCTGGTGCATAATGATACGCCCGAGCATGTCACAGAAAGCTCGTACCAAAGATTTTTGGTGGACACTCCCTTGATACATATACCACCAAATGGTGATAGTGCAGTACCTCCATGTGGTTTTGGGTCGTTCCATCAGCAGTACATGGTGGATGGAAAGCTCTTGGCTGTTGGTGTCATTGATATACTCCCGAATTGTTTGTCCAGCAAATATTTATTTTGGGATCCCGATCTTGCATTTTTGTCTCTTGGCAAGTACTCCGCTCTTGAAGAAATCAGGTGGGTCAAAGAGAACCTGGTGCATTGCCCGAGTCTCCAGTACTATTATCTTGGTTATTACATTCACTCCTGCAGCAAGATGAGGTATAAAGCTGCTTATCAGCCATCTGAGCTCCTCTGTCCACTTCGCTACGAGTAAGTTGCATGTTTGTTGAGCAGTTTGGATGGCTTGAGTAATAGTCTTTTTCTTCTCTGAATACTAAAGTCACCTGTAGGTGGATTCCGTATCACATTGCAAAGCCTCTTCTCGACAGAAGAAAGTATGTGGTTCTGTCTAGTTATTCTAATGCGGAACCATACATGCCAAATATGGACAGTGATGTTCCAGAAGAACACATTAACAGTGATGTTTTGTTGGTCAATGATGAGGAGATGACGGAATTTGATTCTGATTCCTGGGAAGATGAATCAGATGGTGATGAAACATGCACAGCTACTGCAAGCCCCACGGAAGCAGAGGATGTTGACCTCAGACAGGTTCTTATTGGAGTAAATGGACTGCGTCTCAGATACAAGGTGAGCAACATCTAAACGCATAAGCTTATATTTACAGAGCTAGGCATGTATGCTGTGGTATTCTGGAAAAAAAAAAATGTATGCTGTGGTGGTTTGCAGGACATACAACACGCTTTTGATCCAAACAACAGAAGGCACATACAGAAGCTGTTACAGAGGTATGTGAAAGCTGTTGGGCGCCAACTATCCGAGGAAATGGTTTATTCCCTTGGTTGAGTTCCATGCACCGAGAAGCTTTGTTACTCTTTGTGTTGGCCACTTTTTCAAGTGTATTTTGCACGCATAGATGTCATGTTCGACTTGTTCGGAATTTCAAGTGCGGGCATTCCTCTACTATGGATGCTTCATTTTTCATTTCTAGTGATTTCCCGGTGAGGCGTGCGTGTGTGTGGGGTCATGATAAATAGAGCAGGCGGGGCCGTGGTGGCGGTGCAAAGGGATTGCATCGGGTTCTGTACTCCCCGGAGAAGCCATTCAGTACAGAACAACAGACACACCACATAAAATTCAAGTTTGATGGGGCAAAGGCAGCGCAGCCCAGAAAAGATGTCAATCGGGGGCCCACTTTCTCAAAAATACCTGGAGCCCAATCCCTTTACTTCCTTCCTTAGCACGGCTGGGGTTTACAATCTACAGATCAATTTAGTACGTTCACCTTCTCCTCTTCTCTTTGAAGATCTGCGATGGCCTCTGCACCGACGCTCCCCATCTCCAACCCCCAATCGGAGCCCCAGCAGCCGATTGCCCCTCCGGCACTGCGAAACTTCGTCTCACGGCTGAGCGCCACCATCAACCACGGACTCTCTCAGCGCCGTCCATGGACGGAACTCATCGATCGATCTGCCTTCTCCCGCCCAGATTCACTCGCCGATGCCTCATCCCGTATCCGTAAGAATTTGTCCTACTTCCGAGTCAACTACTACTCGGTGATTGCTCTCTCCGTCGCCCTCTCGCTCGTCACTCACCCTCTGTCTCTCATCATTCTGGTCGCTCTACTCGCCGCTTGGATCTTTCTCTATGCCTTCCGTGCCTCGGATCAACCGCTCGTCATCGCCGGGCGAAGCTTTTCCGATCGGGAGACTTTCGGGATCCTGTTGGCGTCCACAATCGTAGTCATGTTCCTCACCAGTGTGGGATCGCTCGTAATATCCGCTCTACTCCTCGGCATCGCTGTGGTCTGCACCCATGGAGCCTTCCGGGCACCCGAGGACCTGTTCCAAGATGACCAAGAATCGGCGAATTCAAGTTTCTTATCCTTCATTGGTGGCACCGCCTCCGCCGTTGCTGCGACTGCGCCAGCGGTTGCCGCACGCGTGTGATCGATTCCCAGATTCGATGAGTATGGTCGCCGAATATTACCATTTGGCTTGATTGTTCAAACAGATTGTTCGTTCTGGAGATCATATGCTTATTTTTCGTTGATTTGCTCATGCCATGATTTCTTATTCTATCCATCAACATTGCTACCACTTTGCACTACTTTTTGAGCGACCTGCTGCCGAATTGAATCGATTTCGTTCAACGGCTAACTTGATACAAAAGGATTTGTCTGCTAGTGACATAAGACTTATCGCTTGTTGAATTATTCGCAGCCGTCGAATTGATGGAAACCGGAGTAGATCTCTCCGTTGTCCATCTTCCGGTTTGGAGCACCTCCTCCGTGTAACATCTGGAAGCCGAGTGAAAAAGGAATACCACAAAGGAAACTGTATTTTTTTGTAATGACTGATGGCTTGAAGGATAATCGAAGGGTGTCGTAGGGTACACTAAATGGTTGACAAATTGGAGCCACAACTAAAAAATAGTGTTTATCTTCCACGTATTTGCGCTTATGTTTTCCCTTATTCCCGTGGCTGAAATTGTGCAGGCTCCAGCACTTGTTCCTCACGAGGAACCGTCGGAGTTGGCACCAAATGGCGTTACCCACCCTCAATTCGCAGCCGCATAGATTGTGCGCAATTTCGGGTATAGGCTGCCATCGCCGGGTTAGCTTTATGGTTAGGTGCCTCCGCGATCCCGACGGCCCTGAAAACATGCGTCTTGCTAAGCGCCGAGATGTGCTTATTACTCCACTTTTGGTTGCTGCAGCCTACGCACTACGATCGCCAGTTGCCAGGGCCGACGGGAAGCCTGTGACGGAGGGGGATGGAGGAGTCGGCGTTTCAACTGCAGAGACGACGCCATCGCAGCAGTCAGCCGCCAGTGTTTCACCGGCTACAGATGCCTCTGTGCTGAAGGAGGAGGTGATAAGTTCCAGGATTTATGATGCGACTGTGATTGGAGAACCAATGGCTCTGGGAAAAGATAAAAGCAAGATATGGGAGAAGATGATGAATTCGCGGATTGTGTACTTAGGGGAGGCGGAGCAGGTTCCTGTTCGAGACGACAAGGAGTTGGAACTTGAGATTGTAAAGAGTTTGAGGAGGAGATGCGCGGATGCTGAGCGTCCGTTATTACTGGCCTTGGAAGCTTTCCCCTGTAATCTGCAGGAACAGCTTAATTACTTTATGGATGGCAGGTTTGGATTCCTCTTCAGTATTTGCAATTCCTTGTTAGTTAATGAAGGTGCAGCAGATAGGGTTAAGTATGACTCCATAGTTCTTGGACCTTTTTCTACATTTAGACAATTTTGTAAACTTACAGGATCAATGGCGAGACCTTGAAATCTTTTGTAGGACATTGGCCTACCGACCGATGGCAAGAGTATGAGCCTTTGTTAATTTACTGTCGTGAAAATGCTATAAAGCTCATAGCTTGTGGAGTGCCGCTCGAGGTGACAAATCTGTTTCTATGAAAACTTACTATTTATTTGGGTGTTAGACTTTGTCCAAGTGATTTTTTGTAATTTCGTGCCTGGCTTCTTAGCATCTTTTCGTATACGGTTGTTTCCTGGCAGATTGTGCGGACGGTTCAAGCTGAAGGTGTTCAGGGGCTTTCTAATGCTGACCGCAAGAAATATGCACCCCCTGCGGGTTCAGGGTTCATGTCAGGATTCCCCTCCATCGCTAGGAGACAATATCTGGATATGAATTCTCCCAATCCATTGGCTCCTTATGGGCCAAGTTCGTATCTTTCTGTACAAGCACGAGCAGTTGAAGATTACACGATGTCCCGAATCATCTTACAAGCTGTAGCCGATGGGGGAACTACAGGCATGCTTGTTGTGGTGACGGGTGCTAGCCATGTCACTTTTGGGACGAGAGGCACCGGCCTACCAGCTCGTATATCAAGGAAAATGCAGAAGAAAAACCAAGTTATAGTATTGCTTGACCCTGAAAGGCAGTACATACGAAGAGAAGGCGAGGTTCCTGTTGCAGATTTCTTATGGTATTCTGGGGCAAGGCCCTGCAGTAGAAACTGCTTTGATCGTGCTGAAATTGCTAGAGTGATGAATGCAGCAGGCACAAGGAGAGAAGCCCTGCCGCAGGTTTAATGTCCTTCTATTAATGTTTGAGAACTGTTCTTTTTTTTTTGATATTCTCGGGTAAGGCATCTTTTATTTGTGATACATATATTTTTTAGTTTCATATGCGGACATACATATATTTTTTAGTTTCATATGCGGACATCTATGTATCTCTTAATATGTGTAGCTTTTCTATATGCATTCCCATTGGCGTTCTTATTATGATTCAGGACCTTCAGAACGGACTTGATCTTGGCCTAGTATCACCAGAAGTGCTACAGAATTTCTTTGATCTCGAAAAGTATCCCGTGATCTCAGAATTATCTCACAGGTTCCAGGTGAAATTTCTCTAGTCCTGCCATCTTGATACTTGCAGCGGATGAGTGCTGGTTGTGAAAATTTTAATCCATGACGTACAGGGTTTCAGAGAAAGATTGCTTGCGGACCCCAAGTTTCTGAACCGCTTGGCTATAGAAGAAGCAATATCTGTCACAACCACACTGATAGCCCAGTACGAGAGGCGCAAAGAGAAGTTCTTTGAAGAGCTGGATTATGTTATAACAGACACATTTAGGGGGACCGTTGTGGACTTTTTCACCGTGTGGCTTCCTGCTCCAACATTGTCGTTTCTCCCAGTGGTTGATGAAATCAATCCACCTGACAGTCTAGAAGCAGTAAAAGGTCTTCTGGGGTCGATTCCCGACAATGCATTTCAAAAGAATCTTGCAGGGAAGAATTGGAATTTGAATCACAGAATTGCATCAGTTGTGGTCGGGGGTTTAAAGCTTGCCGGTGTGGGGTTCATTTCTAGCATTGGTGCTGTTGCCTCTTCCAATATGCTGTATGCCACAAGGAACCTTCTCAACCCTGACTCTGTTAAAAGGCAGTTAACTAAACGATCACCTTTGCTGAAAACAGCGCTTGTATATAGCGCCTTCCTAGGGACTTCAGCAAATCTACGTTACCAGGTTTGCTAGCATCCTTGCACATAAGTGAGCCCTGTTTGTGCTGCTAACGGTTTCTTAGAACCATTTTGGTTGGTGCAGTTTATTGCAGGAATCGTGGAGCATCGAATTTCGGAACAATTCTCAGACCAAGTATTGCTCGTTAATGCCATCTCGTTTGTTGCAAGAACTGTGAACTCCTACTGGGGAACGCAGGTTAGGAACACACCCTTTTTCTTCATTTCGTAGCTCGATTTGAGCGACACTCGTCTCTCTTTTGGTTAAAACCATGCATACATTCATGTATCCTTTATACGCTGCAGCAATGGATCGACCTGGCTCGGTATACGGGTCTCCAAGCTCGTAAGACTGAAGACTCAGCATTGGCATCCCCAAGGCCCCGGATGCTTCAAGCTCTCCTTCATTGGAGTTGGAGTGCAATGGTTTTGAAGATGGCCCCGTCGAAGATAGCAGCCAGCAGTGAGTTAAGCCCATGTGGGTTGGTTTTGGAATTCGTTTGTCTGGACGAATCAGTTAAGGAGAAGAGAAGGATGGAAAGCAGCAGAGGGAAGAGTCATTGAGAGCGCTCCTTGGAACAGATTACACACGAAAATGAGTGGAGAGTATTTTGAAATAGTTTGGGTATCGCTTCGCTGGCTCCTCGTGTGACTGTCGTGTAGTGGTTAGTTATTGCTTTCGTGCTTCACCCCCCAGTGGAGATGTGCTCGACACGTCAGTGACGCTCGCTCTGATGCGGATTCATTTGTAGGCGACTTTACTTGAATTGCCCGCGGGCCCTTGAAGAACACTATTCATTATTGCACATCGGATAAGATGGGAAAAAAACATTGGCGTCACTGACAAAAGGTCGACGACCAAGGGCCGCCGAACAACCCTCGCGTCGACGGGCACACAAACTTAAAACACACAGATCAGCAATTCGCCGTCGGATCTCCCGCAAACCCTAGATGGCGAGCACCACACCAGGCACGGATTTCCCGATGCGATCGGAGAGACTGCTCGCCCAGAGGGAGGGGCAATTATGTAGCGGCGAGATGCCAGAAGATGATGATGATGATGAGTCCTCGGTGTTTCTAAAACGCGTGACAGTAAGGGAGGTGTTGAAGTACTCCTTCACCTCCGTGACAATACCGTCCGACACTGTCCAGGCGTGAACCCAGGCGATGGAACGGCGTTGATCGAATCCCTCCGCGAGGACGACGCCGTCGAAGGCCGAGATGCTGTGAGGAACGAACCGGAACGTCTCCTGATCTCCAGTGAGGAGGCGCATCAAAAACTGATGAGAGGGAGGACCATGGAACCACCACTCGAGGTCCGGCGCGAGAATCTTCTGGATCTTCTCCGCGTCGCGGCTGCTCAGGGCTTCATAGACTGCGGCAACAACCGCCCTGTTTGCTTTCTCCAGCGCTTCTTGATTTGTAGCCAGTTCCCGCGAATCGAAATAGACTTGCCTCTGGTCAGGTGTGCTGTGGATGGGAACAACGAATGTCGCCCAAGGTATAAATAGATAGCGCTGAAGGGGTAGCTTGGGGAGATTACACACCCCTCGGGGGTAAAATGGGAAGAGCACCTGCGCCCAACGAAGGCTCAAGGCAGGCAGCGCTGTGGGCCAGCGGCGCCGTGTCTCTGCTTTTCCTAGGGGCGTTGAATTTCAGTCAGCGGGATGATATAGTTGGGGCCCACCTGGTCAACATCCGGCCCACGTCTCATTTTTATTGTTCCGTCTATTCATTCTGTCGGATGGCGGGCCTTAAAGATAGGACCCGTTTCTGATGGCCCATAGTAACACCATGTTCGTCCTGGGCCGGATCCGCTTCCGATGCCCCTAGTGTAACTCTCCATCTTCTTGTGGCCGGTGCCGCCGCTCACGCCTCCCTTTTAGGCTTGATTCTGAACGCATCTATAGTCGTATCTATCTCTTGGTTGGCAATGCTGGAGTGCATGAAAACAGGGTTCCCCTTACGATTTATTTGCTTGAGCTTGCTTGTTATGTGTGAAAGTTTTCATCGAGAAGAATTAGGGCTCATCAATTCAGTTTTTGGACCACGTTGAAATATTCCAGTAGCCGTCACCAGTGCGGTACCATATTCCTTTTTTTTTTTAATTTTATGCAAGTTTTAGAGTCTAGAAGTTTGCTATTCAATGCTTATGGGTTTCCAGGAATGGTCCCTTAGAATATTGGCGTCCAAAATCATGGGCCAATTCGCCTTCTAAATTGCCAAGCAACGTCAGTTTCGTAGTTAGAATATCTGTCTCTGCTGTTTGCTGCATGATGTCTTGGTTTTGGTGCGTTGTTCTTCAAGCGACGTAGAAACCATGGAATAAATGTTTGTTGTGTTTTGGTAATGGAAGCTTTACCTCAGATCAGTGCAAGTTCTGCAGCATTTCTGTGGCTGGGCCCCCACCCCTACCCCTGCCACTGGGTTTATTTGTTTGGTTGGTTTGCGAAATCTAACGTCTCTATTCATTAATGGAACGCTCTTTTTATACTCCCGCACCACAACTATCCTTCTGACATCACTCCTGTCCCATTTCACGGTGGCCTTAACCTGGCTCTCCTTGTTTTCTTCTTAACGTATTTTGGCCGAGCATCAAAGCGGGCCGCCATGTATTTTGTTCTTCCCATTGCTGCACATGCATAGACTTGCATCATTATTCCGGATTCTTTTTTCTGAGGTCCAAGTTCTACAGACGGACACTTCCGATATTCCTGTTAGCAGCCATGGCAGCAGAGCCTACATACTCTGACTCTTCCTCCACCGTGCAGGAGAAGACGCTCCTAGATTATGGACTGGAAATTGTCACGTGTGCGGGTGAATTTGGTTGTAGCAGGGGCTCCGAGGAACATAGGAACGCGCCGTCTTCCTGTAATGTGAGCCTTTTTTCTTTGCTTATCGGCTGTGTGTCTCGCATGTTTAAGATTTGTGCCATATGAAAGGAATTGTGTTTGTATGCAGCCGGAGACACAGAGCGTTGAAGGAAGGAAACTGCAGGAACAGGCAGAGCTGCTGGAGAAAGATCTAATCAGGAAGGAGGAGGAGACACTCAACGTTTTACAGCAGCTGGAAGGAATTCGCAAGTTTGTTGAAGGGTTAAAAGCGGATTTATTGGCAGAACCTTCGTTGTCTGTGATGGAAGACCATCCTGTCCCTGATGCTGGGTCGGTGCTCGCCGACTTGATTCGAACCCGATCCAACTTCAACAAGGTGTCCACTTCTCTTGCAGTAATCCAGGCATCTTTGGAGCCTCTGAACAAGAAAGTGAGACTGAATCAGCTGCTGCTGCCCTACGAGAACAACAGCGTGGATGATCCTCAACAGTTGATGATGAGCAATGTGGTTGCACACCAGGTGAAGAAGATGAAGGATGCTTCAAGAGACGAGATGGCGAAGGCGATGAGGGAGATTGAAAGTTCAAAGATGTGCATCAGAATGGCTGAAATGAGGCTCAATGCAGCCAGGAAAATGGAGGAGGCTGCCATGGCTGCTGAAGCGGTTGCAATAGCAGAGAGAAGAAGCCTGTTTCCCCGATTGATGGACAAGAAGGAAGATGAAAAAATCCATCCTTATCTGGGTAAATTTCTCGAGAAAAAGCAGGAAGGAGACCGAGACAGAGGCATTTACTGCCGCAGAAGAGCACATGTGGAGGAGAATGGATGGTTCGAACCCATCGTCATCCCCACAGGGCGTCGGGATCCCATGGAGGCGATCTCCGTGGGAGCCATACTGTCTAGAAAACTGTTACTGGAAGATGTTGATCATGAGCATATGACGAAGAGGCGGAGCCATCATCGTTCATCAGAGTCAGGGCCACCACCACATGTTTCTCTGGGACAGATGCTGAGACGGCCCCGGATACTCATATCTCATCTCTCCAAACCAACCTCAAGTAAGAATATGGAGAAGGCAGCGAGGAACAAGTATGAGTTGATTCCCAATCCGCTCTACTCGGGAGGAGGAAGCAGAGCGGCTTGTGAGAGGTGACTCCAAGTACTGCTATTCATTTTAGTTGGTGCGTCCGGTAGAATAACACAAGGGGGTGTTCCCCTTTGCAGCGGCGGTACTAGTGGTGTTTTGGGCTCTGTTTGCTGTGACTAGAAGTGGAGTGAGTGAATGTGTTCAGTTGGCGGACTTCTTGCTGGTAGGTCAACACAAATAGATTACAAAGACAGGGCTATCTCAGATAGGCCCCGGAGTCATGGTTAGTATGTGTCTCAGACAACGTAGACCATCCCGACCTCAAGCAGAGACGCCGGCGGCACCTTCAGTGCGACGTCGTTCCCCCGGCAATTCCGGCGGAGGAAATTGTATCCGAAATCGATCGCCACCCGTTTCAGGAAGGAGGATCCACGTTTTGTCTGCACATGGGAGTGCCCGACAATGAACGCCGTTCCCGCCTCCTGCGCCTCGTGTAAATCTCCCTGCTCTTGTTCCATACCCGATGGCATCCCCAGCCCCTCATCTTCCTCGTCGTCGATTGCGAATCGAACCCTCCTCTGGGGCACCACGAGTTCTTCCTTGATGCTTTCAATCGATGAGATGCCACACGATCCGACACTCGCCGGTTCTAAATTGCTATTGGAGAAAGTCACGTTTCCGATCACCATGAGCCTGCACTCGCTGGACGATGATGCACGGGAACATGATCCGTCGTCGGCGCTGATGATGCCTCGACATTTATGCCAGTCATAAGAGATGAAATCCGCCAGTTTGCTGATCAGCTCCGATTCGAATGATTCCACATCTTGATGAACATCTCTGTAGCCGTACCTCACGATGCACCGGTAAGATCGATGAGATGCTGGTCCCACGCGGCCGACAAGATACCTCTCTTCCGGAGGAACATGTGGAACTGGTACAGACTTGATGCACGCAAAGACGAGGACACGATGGAACGCTGGAAGATTGGTGACGAACCGGGAAAAGTTCGCAGGAATTCCTGATGTCAAGTTTGTGAAAACAATGCCGATCCCTGGAACTCGAGCCACTCCCAAACTTGGTTCCAACGCCAGTAACCATTCAAGAGAAACCTTGTTGTGGAGATCAAATTCATACTTCTTGATCGTTGCGTAATGCCAAGTGAACATCACACTCAGGAGAACGAGGGCGAGGAGGATTGGAAACCAAGCTCCATCTTTGAATTTCGTCACAGAAGCCGAAAAGTAGAGCATCTCGATTGATCCAAAGAAGAGGAGGAAGCACAGAGCCAGCAATGGAGGTTTGTGCCAGCAAAGGATGATTACCAATGCGGTCAGGCATGTGGTGACCATCATTACTGCCATAACCGCCAGTCCTGCAGCAAAGAACAGGAGGAAATATGAAGATAAAAAAGAAAAGAAAGCATTACTTAAATCCTCTGCTGCACTCGAGTCATCGCTTGTATCTTGTGTGTAGATCTGGTACCTGATGCATTTCCCATGTGCTTGACGTCTCTGAATCCAATGGTCACAGCGATGCAGAGTATCATGAGCAACCAGTTGATCTCCGGTATGTAAATCTGGCCATGGATTTTGTCAGAGGTGTGGATAACTTTCACCCTTGGGAAGCATCCCAGAGATTGACTCTGGTTGATGATGGAGAATGTGCCACTGATTATCGCCTGGCTCCCGACCACTGAAGCAAGTATGGCGACTCCAAGGACCGGCCATCTAACAGGTCCTGAGTCCACAAGAAAGACATGTAACATCATCCGAGTTTTGGTTGACCATTTTTTCTCGAGAAAACACACTTACCTGGAACTGAAACATAGAACCCAATGTTCTGAATCATGTCATGATGCTGTGACAGGTACGCAGCTTGCCCCAGATATGCTAATATCAGTGCAGGATAAACCAGGAAGGTGAAAGCAATCTGCCATAGAAATAGAATGCAGTAACGTTTTCAGCATCCAATAAAAACCCGGAATATTCATGCCAGTGCCTGTAACCTCACCTGGATTGCTGCATAGGAGAAGTGGCCAAGGTCAGCGAACATGGCTTCGGAGCCTGCGAGATGGGAAAAGATCAGCACGTCGTTCAGTTATGAGGGCGGTGAGACGTCAAGGGAACTGGCTTGTTTACCGGTTATGCACAACAGGATTCCTCCTAGGGACATCCATCCACCTTTTCTGGTTTTCTTCAGAAACCTTACCATGTAAACAGGAGATAGCGCCGTATAGATTTGGGGATTCCATTTGATGATGTTATACAGCCCCAGTGCACTGATGGACAACAACCAGGTGAAGACAATCGGTGCGAAGTAGGAGCCAATTCGATGGGTACCATAGTGTTGCAAGGCGAAGAGGCAAACTAATATGAAGCAAGTGATCGGAAGCACTGCATCTGAAATAGGAATAGAAGCCAATGACCGGATGCTCTAAGCAATATTGAAGGGAACTATTTAGATGGAAATAGGCTTACATTGGTGGTGATCCCTCGACATCGATAACTCGAGCCCAGAAACAGCAGAGAAAACTACAAAGAGGATGGCATGGTATCATATGGTGGTGCCTCGTTTGAAGATGAGTGAAGAAAAGAGCAGATGATGAAAAAAATGTGCTACCAGATATTGCAGGAGTCAGCAGTCCATCTCCAATCACCATACAAGTACCAAGGAGAACCAAGAGCAACAAAGCAATGTGTAAAAACTTGTGATTCTCCAGCAGCATCTTCACCCTTGAGCGGCTCCTCGTCTCGACCTGGGGACCGAGTTTATATGTGGAGACCTCCTCATCTGCAACTTGCCGGTTGGGTAGAAGGCTGACTTTGGCATGTCTGCATATGAGAGAGTACAGAGCAAATGTCCCGCCTGAAAATGGAATGAAATTTTCTTTAGAATACAGCATTAGATGAAGCAGAGTTTGGAGATTCTGGACATCCATTTCACCTTCCCCGTTGTCATCTGCTCGAAGGACAACAAATACATATTTGAACAACGGTACGAGAGTTAATGTCCAGAAGACGAAAGAAAGAACGCCAAATATCTCTTCGTTGGTTTCCGAGTGATGAATGTCTTCAGCGAATGTGCTTCTGTAGACGTAGAGCGGGGAAATACTGAGATCTCCGTACACTACCCCAAGGCTCTGGTACGCTAGAAACAGCGTAGTTTTCCAAGAATGCTCCTGAAAGCCAGTTTGAATGAAATGAAACCAGCAATACCTTTGACGACTTTAAAGGAAGCATACACACCTTTGAACCTTTCCCTTGAGAGAGATCCATCGTTGGCTGCTGGGCGATGGCGATGGACAAGCACCGATGTCAATTAGGTGAAGATTCCGATGGGAATATGCAGTTCTCTGCAGGAAACAAAAGAAATGTGGAGCACCAAACCTGTGTTCACTTTCCAAGTGGCGACAAGGTGATTCTTAATAGCACATTAAAGAGGCACAACGATCCACATGAATTGACACATGGAAAGGCGGAAAGGGAATTGCAATCAAACAAGGACAACACAATCCAAATGAAAGTGGGTGCCCCTCTCTGTTATTGTTCCTCAGAGGGGAATGATGCCTTTTTTCCCCAGAAGTGAGCAAAAACCCGAAACATTGCAGAAAAGAGAAGGAAAATGCAGAAAAGAGTGCGATGAGATGACTTGAGGAGACCTTTGGAAAATCAAACTGAGTCCCCACGGGAGTAAAGGAGCGGCACAGCAGGTGTTTCTGGAAATCTATGCATCAAACTGAGTACATAAGGACAGACACTCGCACTTTCTTCCGGCTACCGCACACACCGATGTCAATATTGAAACCAAGGTTTGATATTTGAAGACAATCCTATACAGCAACCGATGCTGAAAATCTACGAAAATGACCGATTTCATGCATCGCGTTCTTGCAATGAAAAAGGGGTGTTGGTGATTACCTCAAAAATTCAAAAAGTAGCGCTGTCGTCTCTTCACTTTGCTGGGCATGAAAGAAAGAACAAAAGGTGAAGTTTCTTTTTCTCATGAACAAGAGCACGCTGGAGAAAAAAAACTGTGCCTGACGGTTAACGCAACCACCACGTGAGTAGGCAGCTAAGTAGCATGGACCGCTCCCCTCACCCTATCTAAAGTCTGCGATTCTCTCGCTCTTGTTGGACTGAAGGAGGGGATAACATTTTGCTCGCCCACTGTACCCAGATTCCTGGAAAAAGAAAATGCAGGAAAGAAAAACAAAC
This sequence comes from Utricularia gibba, assembly GCA_002189035.1. Taxonomy (NCBI): domain Eukaryota; kingdom Viridiplantae; phylum Streptophyta; class Magnoliopsida; order Lamiales; family Lentibulariaceae; genus Utricularia; species Utricularia gibba. The sequence goes on along the minus strand of NEEC01000017.1, from coordinate 2,562,993 downwards.
GGATCTTTGTCGAGGAGATGCCGACGCTCAGCTTGAGTTGATAAGGTCTGCGGAACTCTTCAGATCGCCGGTCTAAGGTGGGAGGAGATGGGTGGGATGCATCCAGAGAGAGAGAGAGAGAGAGAGAAACGTCCAAGCCAACCAGTGCAGCAGCGTGGGGATTTGCGCAATGTTAGCTTTATTTATTGAAAAAGAATGGAGGGAGACGAAGTAGAAGACACGGGGAATAGCGCGAGTCGTGAAGCCAGAGCGAACATGAAAAAAGCAGCACTTTTTCACTGCGAACGTTCTTTGTTTCATAAAACAGCCAAAGCAAAAACACACATCAATCCGTATAAGCATTGAGGGAGGGATTGCATGCATCAAGCAAGAATGAAATGGAGTGGAAGGGAAGGTATAAATGGTATCCCTGTGTTTATCTGTCGGCACACCAGCAGCTAGCTATCAGGGGGATACGTATATAGTGTTTCAGTGAGCATGTATCATGTATTGGTCATTCGTTCACGCGTGTAAATCCTTGTCTGCTTTACTCCCCAGGGAACTATCAGTCGTCTTCATGTTTCCGTTCTCTGCTTGCACAAGGGGGTCACCTTCGGATTCACCGGGCTGGATGGAAATAAACCATCAAGGCCAAGAAAGGTTAGAAACCAAGTTACAACTGGAATTGGAATTACGAGCATCAGTACCTTCTGCACCAGCGCTTCTTCAGCTTTTGATCGAGTCTCTTGAGTGCAATAGTACGAGTATAGAATCATCCCAGCCAAGGCCACGAGTATCCCAAAGATGTTCCTCCAGTTGAATGGATCGTGAAGCAATGCATACCCAAAAGTCAACACCAAACAAGTCTTGAGATGGCCAAGGACCTGATATGTAACAGGAGATGTCTTCCCTATAACGAGGAACGTGCTGAAATTTACTGAGATTGAGATCAGGCAAGAGAATACGATGAAACCCTGCATCATAATTAAAAGATTCAGGGCGTGCATGATAACACAACACAAAATAAAGGAAAGGAGTTGCATCGCTACTTACCACTACCCTCGCATTGTATTGAAAGGAGAAGACATTCTGTTTAGTCAAAAGGTTATCCAGAAAAGGGCCCGTTATAAGCAGGGCCATTGACTGATAAACACAAGATTGATATAGCAGCTGAGTAGAAGAGATCCTATATTTCTTCTGGATGGTGTTAGTCATCTGAGAGGAAGACGTTAAGTATGCACAGGCAGCGTAAAGGCTCAACACATTTCTGTTTCATGTTGTAGTCAAAGATCAAGAGGTTCTATGCAAATAAGTACACCAGAAAATAAGAAGCTTAGGCAATCAGTTGTTGTGCATGTGCGATCAGCTATCCACGCCTGATATAATAAATCAAACTGAGCACGACAAAAGGATACAATTTGAGCGACACAGGTGGTGATAACTGCAAGAAACGAGAGAAAAGAGCCCAGCATGTTCAGCTGCATGTCAGTAACCGTTGCAATTCCAACTCCTAGAAGCAGAATGGCCAGAGAAAGCTTAATTTTCTGACTGCAAAAAAAGAAAAAAAACCTCCAAGATGGCTGTCACATGATTAGACTAAAGTGTCTTGAAACTAATTTATGAAACCTACCTGAACGTCTTGCTTAAAAAAATAGTTTCCAGAACTACGGTGCATGGAATGATAGCCAACTTCGTCATCTGCGTAAGTAACAGAAAGTTCTTCTCCCCTCAAGGTGATATCTTCCAAATTAGGAGAAAGAAATGAAACGAAGGCAACACACTTCTGTACCTGGTAGAAACCGACTGAGTTGAAACCTAAGCTCAAGTTCAACAACCCAATCGAAATTCCATTCAATATACCAAATCCAAATACAGTTTTAAAGTCTATAGGTTTGTGATCGAAGAAGTTCATCATTAGCGCCACGCGAAGCGAACAGTAAGTAACAAGCAGATGCCAGCTTGTCAAAGTGGTTGCTGCACAAGGGAACAATAGCAACAAACGTCAACATAGAGACCCAAATTCCCGGCAGAACCTTCACGAACCTTCATCTCCACAATGTGAGTTCGACAAAATGAAAAAGGCGAATACCCAACCAAAATGTCACAAGACGCATGATGATTGAACAAAAGTATTTGGTAACTACACGAGCAATAGGCATCTCACCAAAAGTGAAGCCCAGATTGCTCATAAGCGCCTTATTGCAGATCACAATGGAAACCGATGAGACCACGGAAAGTGTAAGCGCCCCTATCGTCCCCAACTGAAACCTCTTGTTCTCCGACATCCTTCCCCCTTCCCTTAACTCCCAAATGCATGAACAAAGATGAATCAGAAGACCTAAACATGCACGAAATAATCTCAGGCCGGTGAAATCGCGCCGGCGAAATAAGAAGAGGGATTTGAGCGAATGCGGCGGCGTACCTGGCAAACACAACCCTAAGGCACTATTTAGAACATCGCGGTCATCACAACATGGCGGAGATCGAGGTAGCTGACATCCGCGGAGCGTGCGTTCCCTCTGGCTGTGGCGTCCACTCCACACTACTGCTGTGGGGTTGTACAAGAAGGCGAGAGAGAGGGAGTTCGGTGAGGAGGCGTACGACGCCGTATTGGGGTTGCGGCACAATTTAATTCTCCAAGTCAAATGAAATGGGTGCCATGCCACGACACCATTTGTAGGTAAAATGTCTTAATTAATTAATTAATTGTAAGTAAGAGAATAAACATCCTACTCCTACTCCTACTCCCACTCCCACTCCCAGGTCCGAATCCAATCCCCACTCGCCAAAAAGTCAACCGCTCCCTCACTCACTCAGAGGTTGGTTAACAGGCGAATATTGTTCTCAATTATGATAATTCATCCTTTTTTTTTTATAATATAATCCCATATTGTGCCCTTGAAACCACGCACAGAAAAAGAACACCTAGTGAGTGAGAGGAGGATGGCAGCACACAAAACAACCCAGCAGCTTTGTTCGAGTTACAACATATTCATTCCGATGCATAACGCCCTCTACTTCAGTTACTGGAATCGGGGGACTCGCTGGGGCTTGCGGAGGTGCATTTCATGCGCTCCAGCATCGTCACAACTTGGCTCATTTTGGGCCGGCTGGATGGTACGTGCGAGGTGCAAGCAAGCGCTAACTTCACCGCGCCCTCCACCGGAAACTTGCCCTGTAAACGCCTGTCCACGCACTCTTCAACCCTGCCTTCGTCTACTGCTCCTCTGATCATGTCTGCTAGAACCACCACGTCATCCTCCATGTACTCAACCGGCCTCTTCCCACTCACCATCTCCAGAACCAGGATCCCAAACCCGTACACATCGCACTTGTCGGTTATCTTCACGGTGTTGCAAGCAAATTCAGGCGCCATGTAACCCAGTGCGCACTGGATCTTGCTGCTCAGGACATACCGATCCAGCATCGGCAGCAGTCTCGCCAGGCCATAATCCGCCACCTTTGCTTCCCCTTTGCTGTCAACCAGGATGTTGCTTGATTTTATGTTGTAATGGATTATGTTCATTTGGTGGAGATGCGCCAGCCCTCTTGCCGCACCCAGCATTATGTTGAATCTCTCGTCCCAGGGCAGGTGGCCTCCCTCCGGCTCTTGGTGCAGACGCTCGTACAGATTCCCACCGGAGACGAATTCATATATCAGAAGTTGGAGAGAAGGCGTCCAGTAGTAGCCGTCGAGGGCAACGAGGTTGGAGTGTCTCACCTTCCCCAACACCCTCACTTCCCTCTCAAAATCTTGTTGCGACTTCACAATGCTTGAAACAGTCAGCTTCTTGATGGCGACAGGGCGTCCATTCCCAAGCATCGTCTTGTAAACAGCTCCAAATCCACCGCGCCCAAGCTCGCAATCTTTGTTCAGCAGCGCATGTGCAGTGGCTCGAAAGCAGGGATCACCAGAAAACATAACCAGCTTCCCGGACTCACCATCCGAGGACGGGGAACTACTGAAATCATCGCCTCCGGAAAAGTTTAGAGGTGCAGCTGAGTTAGACGTCACAGCACGAGCCCGAAGGTTGAGTATGGTGATACCCACCACACCAAGCACAATAGCTGTAGCAGCCCCTATTGCGATGAGGGCAGATATGCTAAGAATTTTCTTCCCAGCACCAAAGGCGGAGGGCATCGAACCAGGTGTCGCATCGGTAGAGTTTGGATTGAGAACCAGTGGCTTGGGAAGAACAGTTGGGCAGCTTCTTTTTACCGCAGCTCCACAGAGAGCTGGGTTTCCGGACACCAGCAATGGATTGATAGTGTCGAAAAATGCACCACCAGGCAGTTCACCTTGCAGCTCATTGTGTGAAATGTTGAAAAGCTCAAGGTTCACGAGATCACTCAGCTGCTTTGGCAGAGTGCCTGTCAGCTTATTAGAACTCAAGTCGGCATCTTCTAGATGGGTGAGCTTTGCAAGCGATCCAGGTATAGGACCGGTGAACTGATTACGAGCAAGGAACCTGCAAGATTCAGCGGAAGACCAGATGATCAAATACATGGATCTTAACAGCATAATGAATTCATATAATCCTGGGGAAACACTTACAGGGAAACAAGGGCCGAACAATCGCCAATGGAGATCGGAATGCTGCCGTTAAATGCATTCTCACTCAAGTCAAGGAAATCCAAGCTGCTGAAGCTCCCAATGGCAGCTGGAATTTCACCAGATAGCTTATTGTGGGAGACATCCAAAGTGAAAAGCTTTTCCCTGGAATTCTCCACAGAAGAAGCAAAGGCATCATCAAGACTCCCACTAAATCCATTGTTTGAAACCAGAACCTGCTGCAGTCTAACTGTGAATAACCAGGACGGCAGACTGCTTGTCAAATAGTTGTGGCTCAAGTCTAGAACAAGAAGATTCACGCAATCCTGGACAGCCTCCGGCACGATCCCAGACAGGGCGTTGTGTGATATGTTTAAAAATTTCAGAGACTTGAGCTTGCCTAACGAAGCAGGGATAGTGCCACTAAAGTTGTTCGAGGAAAGATCCAGAAACTCAACGCTCACCATATCTCCAATCCATGCAGGCAACTCGGCCGTGAATTTGTTTCCTCCTAAGATGAAGTTATTGCACAGAGAAAGCCTCCGGATTGCGCTTGGAAGAAACCCATGAAAGGAGTTCTGGCTTAAATCAATGTATCTCAACAGCAGGCACCTACCAATCCCACCAGGAATTTCACCAGTAAACCGATTATTTCTCAAGTTTAATACTCTCAGACTGCTCAAACGATTAATCCCCTCAGGGACATGATCCTCTAACAAGTTATTGGACAAATCGAGAGATTTGAGCCCAGATAACGACCAGAGTCCTAAAGGCAATGATCCAGACAACTGATTACTTGAAAAATTGAGTGATACCAATGAGGCACAGGAGCTCAAACTCTCGGGAATCGGGCCCGAAAACGTGTTTGACGCCAGGGAAATTGATCTCAAAGAGCCACATTGGGTAAAAAAATCGCTTGGAATATACCCGGTGATGCCATTTTCCCTCAAGTCAAGGAATGTCAAACTAGGAAACTGAGATAAGCTGAGAGTTAAGCCTCCTGTTAGATTGTTTCTCGCCAAGGAGAGCTTTTGGAGAGATCGCAGCTGGAGAAGCCCTTTGCTCAATTTTCCAGAGAGGCTGAAACCCTCGAGGGAAAGTTCAGAGACTCTGTTGGATCTTGGGTTGCACTTTACACCAACCCAGTTACAAGGGCTATCATCTTCTTCATTCCAAGATGCTAGTTTCCCAGCAGGATCTTGAATATCAGCCTTGAAAACAATGAGCCCCAGGACGTCATCATTCAGCGAAGGAATGATGGAATTCACCAAAACTGAAGTTAAAGAAACGAACAGTAGAACAGCAGATAGGCTTCTCATTTTTTAAGAATCAGGAGATGCAACCCTTAACACATTTCCTGATTGATCTATAAGAAATCAGCAACGAAAGGGTAAAGGGAAAGCTCTCTTAGGGATGGCTGACTGAAATGACTGCAGAATATGGTCCAGAAAGATTACAGTTCAAACCCTTGAAGGTCCCCAGGGATATTTATTTATACAGCTCCATACAACAGCCAAACTCCCTACAAAATGCAATCAAATAGGCGCAAATGCACCGGCGGAAATTTTTCTCAAGCAAGGTAGATCAGCGACGCAGAAGCAAAGGTAACACAAAATAGCAAAATGCGCGGTGACACAATGTAGCGAAGTGCCCCCTTTCACGGAATACTCTCGGAGGAGCAAGTTTTCACCAGTGAATCGGGGGAGGGAAAATAGAGCAGCCAAGAAAGAAAAAGGCAGGTTGGCTTTAAATTTAGGGTGCCTGCAGAGGGCTCCTCCGCATTAAAACGTTGAACGTAAAAGGAAGAGGGCAGAGAGCTGGTTGTTGAAGGCGAATTGATTGCGGTGTGGGACATGTCACCCCATCCCACATGGACCGGACCGGACCCCTGTCCTGCACTGCTCCGCCTCAAAACTCTGTCTGTAGTCGGTCTTGGGCAGGGCAGCAGCCAGCAGGAGCATTAGACAAAGCCGAGCCGACATAGTTACCAATGTTTTCAACCTCGTCTTGGGAATCTAACCGGGCGTCTAATGGTAAGGAAAGGAGCATGAAACACTAATCTTAAATGCTTCTGCTGCTGGGCCTGCCGAGAGAGCGACTTGACCTGGAGAGAACGAGAAGAGGGCTGGCCACCACGGAAATAAAGCAACGAGTGACTGTTGAGAAAGGCTCAACATGAGGGGTTGAACCCAGCACAGCACATACAACACTTTTCATTACTACCCTCTAATGTTCACGTTGCCGCACCGTTGAGTTGTCTTGTCCCATCTCCATGTCGTTTTTTCATTTTTGAATTCAAACCCGGAGGAGTTTCTCTCACCTTTGTAAGGTTCTCACCAATGTGCCAACACAAATAGGAAAATAAGAATCGCACCGCGCTTTCACTAAACATCCTCCGCGAATGATATACATAAAAAAACAAACAATGTGGCTGCTGGGATTCGAGCCCAGGTCTCCACGGCCACAACGTGGAATTCTAACCACTAAACTACAGCCACTTCTGTTGATGTGTATAATTTTTGTAGTACATATCTATGTTCTAGTGATCAATCCTTTTTTCTGTCGTTAAGGCGGAGAACTGAACCAAGAATTCTCTTTCTTCATCATCAATCGAATCACTTTTTCGAAAAATACGAGACATCTAAGTCATACAAGTAAAGAGATCTATTCATTGATAAGAAAAAACGTGAATCGGGATTGGATTGATGATAAAATCGAATCCTGGAAAAATAAATAAGGTCCTTGCTTTACACGCCAAACCGTCACCACTATGCGGATTAGAATTGATCTAACGTCTTCAAATTACAATACAACGCACCGCAGGCCTTGTGGTGCTAGCCTTGGAAAGAGGTTCGTGAACTAGGATTGATGGGCTCTCCGGTGAAGGAAGGCAGCCCTCCAAAAATAGGCGTATGCTGCTTTGTGCAGCGAGCACACGGTATTCTTTAGTAAAAGGCGAAAGAATAGTTCGCTCTGTGCTCACTGCGCAGCTGCGTGGGTTGTTCCTCCACCTGTATGGTGCTTTATAACTCAAGCCTTTACAGGCGTATGATTCGCATCCGATGTGGGACGGCGTCACGTCATTGCTTCACCCCTCACTCTTCAGAATGAATACTTGCTTTTGGGCCGAAGCCCGGGGAAGGGAATATACCAGGTATCTTGAAACCCTAGACGAACCTCTATATAACTCGATAACATTGTGCGGACTTCTGTTGTCTCCGATTTTTCAACTTGGTAGGTTTCGTTTTCATCCTTGCTTGGTGTCCTTCGGGGTTTTTGAGATGATATTCGCTGTGACGACTCGGAAAATTCAAGCTCAACAGACCGGATTGTAGGTTGATCTCTCTTCTGGGATTTCTACCTGCGTGTCGACTACCGCTGAACCGAGCGATTATCATCTCTTTCTTTTTGATTTTTTGTATCGATGCTGTTCATTGATACGGGGGATATTTGGCCATGAAGATAGCTAAGCTCCCTCTTCTGAATTGAATTGAGGAGTCCTTGCTGGCAGAATCGAACCTAAACTCCAAATCGCCAAATCTGAGCGCCGAAATCCCCCTTTTCTAAATTTTCCCCATTTAGCACTCTTTTTTTCTTCGGCTTACGGCAAAAGTACAGGTATGTAGTTGATGTTGATGATACGAAAGTTTCGAAACTTGCAACACTTGGCCTGAGAGTTTGAGATCTTTTTCATCCCTCGTGATCCCAGAAACCAAGTCGTTTCTTAATCCTCTTTGCTTTCTTGTTGAAGTTCGCTGATCATCAGGTGATGAACAACGCATGAATCTTAGGACACCTTTAGACGCGGCTTCTGTTGGCTGCGAATGAAAATGGAAATGCTATTGATTCTGATGATGATTTGCTTTCCTCATTAATGATTGGCTGTGCTGTTGCCTTGTGTATTCCTTGCTCGTGTAGCTCTCTTTCACTCCTTGTGTTGGGAGTAAGTGTGAAAATACCCCTGGGGCGACAAATGCTTTATCTCTCTAGGTACAGACTGATTCTTATCGGCCCTGAGAGCTGGGAGTATCATCAGTATCTGGGAGAGCGGTTCACTCGTCAGATTGATGGAGTCGTCCGCGTGCCGATTGATCCTCCTCCTTAAATGACTCGACTTTTCCGTCTTCACTAACGTTGAAGAACATGCGCGTGCATATGCAGAGCGCATGGTTCCGAGGTCATTGGCCGAACTCTCCAGCAGCCAGCGAGATCAAACCCTGGAACTTTGCTTGCTCGGTATGCTCTGCATTCTTGCCCGTATAGGTCTTTCGGCCCAAGGCCTGAGATCTTTTGGGCCTGAAAACCTGGTGGAGCGCGTATTGGATGAATGAAGTTGTTTTGGTTTGTTGGCCACGGAAGTGCTGTCCTGTATCCCCACTTCACATGAATGCTTTTGTACGATTTGCCTCAAGCAATACAATTACGTGTCCTTGCTTATTGTGGAGTAATCAGATAAAGAAAAAAAATTTACAAATGAGAAAATTGGGGGCCAGCGAGCGGCTACTACTGTCATCAACAAACTTCGGTTGAGGTGTTATAATAGTAATTGAACTTGGTTAGAGGGGTGTTTGCGTAAAATCAGTCGCATCTCCTTGCTTCTCGGCCACCAGCTTCTATATTTAAGGATGTCCTGTCGGTCGCCGAGCTCCTTAACCATTTGCATTTAGGCCCGCGTCGGAAGACGAATATTCCGATTTCCTATAGCTCAACCACCGCGCCAGCGACAGATCATGAATCCGGAATAGTAAACTCTTTCTTCTTCTTATCCTCCGAGGAACCTTTTGATTCAACATGATTCGTTCTAGGGTTTGTTGTTTTGAAGCGAAAGTTTTTTTTTTTTTTTTGGTGTGGGCGCTTGATTGATGGATCCAAACTACGCTGCTCGATAGATCCGTCAGGGCGCCACTGCGATTTTTCATTTCATTTCATTTCCTTGAAAATAAATTTGCAGGATCTGGTTAGGTTATTTTGGTTTTGTCAAACACGGTTTGCTATCGGGTTTTTCCCATGGATTGGGTGTGATATCGATGAAATTGGTAAATATTTAGGCATCCTGATTTTTAGGACACACGTGACGGTATGTGAGGATAATTATGATCCACGTTGATTCGTCTCCTAGCTATGGTTTAAATCTCATGTTGATTCTTTATCGTCAGGCCATTTAGATGACCGGAAGCTTGTTAGAGATCATATTTTACGTTTTAATGTCTGTTGACTTTAATTGTGTTACGTTAAATCCTGCTTTCTTATTGCGCTTGTAGCGACTACCTGTTCAAACTTCTTCTGATTGGCGATTCTGGTGTGGGCAAATCGTGCCTTCTCTTAAGATTTGCCGTAAGCCTTTAATTTTGTTCATTTTTCTAAACAAATCACTGTTTTCGTGGGGTTTTTGTGTGTCTGCGGCGGGTGCCAATCATTGTTTCTTTTTGAATGCAGGACGATTCTTACATTGACAGTTACATCAGCACAATTGGAGTAGACTTTGTATGGCTTTGGTGTATGAGTTGTTTGTGTTGGAGTATCAATCCACAGTACTTAAACTTTTCGATTTTTTGTTCAGAAAATTAGAACCGTGGAGCAAGATGGGAAAACTATAAAACTTCAGATTGTAAGTTTCTATGGGGTTTATATTTCGTATATTTTTTTTTTCATGTTCATCTTGCAATGGCATCATTTCTGCGTTTTGCTACAATTTCAGGTTTTTTGTGACATATTATGTTTGTATAATATTTGGGTTTGCCCTTTTTTGTTTGGTGGTGTTTTGGATGCCTCAAAGTGTCAAATTTGCTTGCAGTGGGATACGGCTGGCCAGGAGCGATTCAGAACTATAACCAGCAGTTACTATCGTGGCGCACATGGGATCATTGTAATTAAGTTTTCGTCTTTCGTCATGCTGCCCTGCTCTTTTGGTAATGTATAACTGACATGGCATCCATTGTTTGCAGATCGTTTATGATGTCACTGACCAGGAAAGCTTTAACAATGTCAAGCAATGGTTGAATGAAATTGACCGCTATGCTAGTGATAATGTTAACAAGCTTTTAGTTGGAAACAAGAACGATCTGTCTGATAACAGGGCTGTATCGTATGATACAGCAAAGGTAGAGATAATACAACATTCTACTCTGTGCACGTAGTCTGTTTTACAGAGTCTTACTGAAAAAGTGTTGTCTATTCTGAAAAAAGGCTTTTGCCGACGAGATTGGAATTCCATTCATGGAGACAAGTGCAAAAAATGCCACTAATGTCGAGCAGGCGTTCATGGCCATGGCTGCAGATATTAAGAACAGGTTTGCTTTCCTCAATGTCTCGGTCTAGCTTACTTCAACCCTTGATCACATGCATGTTTTCTGGGACATACAGGATGGCAAGTCAGCCTGCATCTAACACGGCAAGACCTCCCACTGTCCAGATCCGCGGCCAGCCCGTTGGCCAGAAGAGCGGGTGCTGCTCTTCGTAATTATCTGGCACCATGTAGTGTGCAGGAAGGATGCTCCTCTTTCTTCATGTATTTGGTTCTAATTCTTTTATGTTCTCTGTACAAAATAACGTATGTGCGCACTTGGTTTTAACGGTATTGGCTTCTAGTATTCGCGTCCGTACTTCCAGCCCAGAAAATCAAGAGTGACTGGAATTTCTCCATGAACCTTACCAACAACCAAGAGAACAAGAAAACGCTAAACGCTACCTCCTACAGTTTTATCGCCTTTCAAGGGTGAAAAGGTTGGGCCAGAATGGACCTAGCAGAGCAGCGGCCCAAGAAAATCTCTGCACGACAACAATATTTTACTGATTTGCGCTTTCAAAGTCGCGTTTGTTTACAATCGTCGGAAGGAGGTTTAGTACAACCCTAAAACCCTCCGACACCGTGGGAGGGGACGGTATAGGGATCTCGGGGATTTCCTTCACGTACGGTTCATTTTCGCAGGAAGGGAATAGCCCTAATGGCGGCGACTTCGATTGAGGCCCAGTTACAGGCTCTGAGAGCGGCGGTGCATGTCTCCGATGAACCTGAGCCGGGTAGGAGGCGGCCCTTCACTCGTGCTTCAATACTCTTCGATGCGAAGGAGGCGGCAGACATTGACCTCGATACTATATTCACCATTGCTGTATCTGGTATTGCAATCGTTTGACTCGAACTTGCATGACTTCCCAACTTTTCACTAAACATGGGTTCTTAAATGCTGTCGAGCAGGTTTGGAGGATTTGATAGCGATGGAAGAGAGATTTAGAAATTATAAAACTGATTTGTTCAGTCAGCAGAGTAAGGATTTGGACAGGGAGTTGGTGGGGCAGGAAGAAAACAGACGGATTGATGCATCTATTGGTGCTTATTTAAGATTGTTATCGGGGTACCTTGAGATGGAATCCGCATTGAGGTCACTAGAGTATTTAGTCCGGAGATACAAGTAAGTCAGTTATGATTAATCATAAGTTAACTTTTTTTATTTGGGTTATCACCTTTTATTTTAGTTTCTCTTTTTCCCATATTAACAGATTGTGATGTGACCATGTGCAGGGTTCATGTTTTTAATAAAGACGACCTGATTTTGTGTGCACTTCCTTATCATGACACTCATGTTTTTGTTCAAATAATACGGTTAATTGATACCAGGTGCGTTCACCATGAGCCATTCCTCAAAGATCCCCCTCCATATTTTCGATTTACGGTTTGCCATTTTTTGATAAATTGTACTTATGCTACCTTTATATGCTCTGCAGAAACAGCAGATGGAAGTTTCTCGATGGTGTTAAAGCATCAGGTGCACGAATACCACGGGACATAATTGTACAACAATGCATACGTGATTTAGGGGTTTTGGAGGCCATTTGTGACTATGTAATTTTCCTCTTACACGTTCTTTTCATACCCTACGTTTTTTCCTATCTTGAATTTCTACAATTCCAGGCTACTCCTCAGAAAAAAATTCAGCCATCAAAGCATATAATTGGATTCTGCACCGCAGTCATTTTCGAGGTTTTGGGATGTGTTACGATTACTAGCAATATGGTAAAAATAATTCTGCCATATTTAAGTTCAGGGCTGAAGTCTGGCTCTGGTGGCCTTAACCAGAAGGTATATGCCATCCAGTAGATTTTCTTCTCTGACAGACCATATTTTCATCTTAACTCACAATTTTCTTTTTTGAAATGAGCAGGCTGCAGCTATGATGATTGTAAGCGTGCTAGCCCAAAAGGCATCCTTGTCATCTCATGTTACCAAGAGCTTGTTGCATTTGGTGGCTGATGTAGCTAGAGCAGATGCAAAGGAAGGAAACAGTTTGCAAATGTTGAGGATGTCTCTCATGACACTCATCAATATTGTTCAGGTGGGCTCTGCTGTCAGATCTCTAGTTTGAAGAGATAGCATGCGAAATTAGTCGATGTTGTTGGGATGATGGCTGTGACAGTATTTATCCCTTGGGAAATATTCTAAACTGTTCATTACTTTTGTAATAACCTTGTATATTTATGTAGCTTCAGCATGTTGGTTTAATCCCTAAGAAGACTATAGACGTACTGATCGAAATCAGGTTCTAATTCTTTTTTATTCTGTATCAGTCACCCACAACCTATCCTCAAAACCTGTATCTAGCCGTTTGCCTTATCCTCTGTATTCCTTCATTTGTAGGGGTTTCCTGGGAATCTTGGCAGCTTTAAACAATGAATTCAATATTGACAATTTTATAGCTGTTCTTGTTGACTCATTACTTGAGCATAGGTGGGATATGCACGTTTTTTTTTTTTAACATTTACACATGCAAACACAAACTTATTTATTTTTAGTTGTACTGCCGACCAAACTAAATGTTTTTCTTTATAGTGACTTTGAAGATACATACAGTCACACTCTATTGTCATTGATGGAAACAGCCCCTGTCAAGGATCATGTACAGAAAATAGTATATGGGCTTCTCACAAAGCAGATGAAGGCATCTTCGGGAAAGATTAATTCAGAACCAGCTCAGTCAGGTTCCTTCCCCGCAAGGCATTTTCTGTGATTTTTATCAGATTAATTATTTTCGTTTTGTAACACTTCTTTATCCTTTTATAAACAGGAAATAATGTCAAGCAGGCTCTGACTTGTCTTAGCCAGAAGTATCCAAATGAATTTCGTGGAGCTTTCTTTAGTTTTCTGAAGGCAATTTTTCATTTTCTTCTTCTTCTTCTCTCTTAAAAGTCTTTTGTGCGAGTCTTTATTTATGTGGGTTTTGGCAGAAAAGTAAGACAAAAAAAATCAACTCAAGTTATGTTGCACTGTGCAAGATATTAGATGAATACTTAAGCTCATCAGATGAAGGACTTGATCCAAAACTACTTTTTGCACTTCAAGATTCAAAGGTATCATTCTCTGAGCGATTTGTTTCCTGAAGATTCCTTTCAATCTCATAATGTGAGAGTTTGAGTTTAATTTTTCCCCATTAAATTTGTCTTAATTTTCACAGCCTGAGATTCGAAGATCAGCAATCATAAATATAGACACAGGCAGCATTTTGAGAGAAAAGACAGTTGGCTCAAAGGTTCCCTCTGTTATTTGTTATGGATTATTTTTAGCTTCTTATTCATCATTGACTGTTGGTAGAGTATCACGTGTATCTGTTTCACCATAAGTTGTTAGTTTAACATTTTCCTTTGTGATAATTGGTCAGGGAATTCATTATATTAAAGTTATGTACCCCTTGAGTACATGACTAGCTTTTTAATTTTTTTGCTTACTAAATTTTTAGCGTGCTTCTATTGTCCAGAAATTTGATGGAATTCAAGATGCACTACTTCAAAGGCTTTATGATGAAGACTTGAATGTTGCTCTGGCAGTGCTCAGCTTGGATAAGTTTTCTGACATAATAAGTTCACCACTTCTCATTGAACCAATTCAGCATATTCTGCAGAAATGCACTGCAATTTTGATATCAAGTAAGCTTACTGTCTTTCACTCCTTTTCTTGATGAATGGAAAATGAAAGGAAAGTCAGCTCGTTAATACTTGTAAGATTCATATGTAATGAATGTACAACTAAACTTCATACCCCCGTTGCATCATTCTGAGCTTTATAAAACCCTGAAAGTGAGCTCCAAAATTTTTCTATGCAAAATGTTTCTGGTGAAAGGATCCATGTGAAAACTTTTGTTTAGATGCGTAATGTTCAAGTTAAGGGTTTGGCTTTCCTTGAGCTACTTTCCGAGTGCCTTGTACTTCTGCAGCATGAATATGCAGTTACAAATCATTGTTGCCTTCATTATCAGGTTCAGCGAAAAACCGTCAGATAAATGTTGCACTCGCGTGTCTCCAACAAATTATAAGAAATCTCAAAAACGAAGAGTGTTATTCAATGAGGTTTTCTATAGCAATCTTCCCCCTATTATTAGTTCGGCCGAAGGTAAATTTTTTTATATCAAATGAATATCTATGGACAACATCAATGAATTCAAATTCCTTTTTCTTCTTTTATTTTATGATCTTGATCTTGTTACCACAGACTCAGTTGCAGAATTTCAAAGCCTTAGAATTGGCCAGTGAATTAAATTGGCCTTTCTTTAAGAACCTCATTCTTGCAATGCCTGGGGAGGTGCGTAGCTTACTAGTGACTTCTACTTGATTTTGTATGTTACTTCTGTGGCATGCTAATTCATCGTCCATGAATATGATTTGGGTAATCTATGAGTTCATAGAAATTAGATGTGGACGCTCAAATGCATTATTTTATTTCATCAACATGTTGATAAAATCTTTTCAGTGCACTCGTTGATATCTAAAATCATAAGTTGTATCACGTGCAGATAAATCCGTGAAGAATTTTATTCCAGACTGATTGCCTTGTTTTTCAGTTATTAAGCTGAAACATTCTCGTTTAATCCTGTTTCTTAACTTGTCTTTTTCAGGAAGCAGACATCTGCTTATCTTCCATGAACTTTGAGAATGTCAGTAAGTTAGGAGAGAATTTTTCTGCAAAATGGGAGGAGTACATGCCTTGGCTTGTTGAATGCTGCAAGTCTCACCATCTATCAAAGACATTATTCTTCTTGATGGTATTTCAGTCATTGAAAATTTTGAAAAAGGGTAAATATGTCTTCACTTGTTTGAAGAATTACTATCTGCTCTTGGTAAAAAGTTTTTGTTTTTACTCGCGAAGGGACTTAGTTGTGCATTGATCACTCAATATCAGGCTAAGTAACATTAAAGAATAAAGTATTGTGCGTTTTTTTTTCTTGAAATATGTTTATTCAAACCTATTTTGTTGTTTGTCCTATTTTTTATTGCCAGATGTGCAGCGGTTTTTGTCATTTTTTGTTTCATGTTTCCCAATTATGAAAGCTGAGTGGGAGATGCTAGAGCCTGCTGGAGTTGGAATATCTGGGCTACAGGTATTACCAAGGGATCAGTCCTGGCGTTGATTTTGTGATGAAATAGGATAATCTTACGATGGATCATGGATTACAGGTGGTAAAGAAAATCATGGATAGTGATTGCCTGGATATTTTGGATGTTTTTCTTGAAGTGGAGACTAAAGACCTCAATTATGGGATTCTTGCTTGTCTTCTTTTGCGACTTTTAAAGGCATTGGCTGAAGTAATGCCTGATGATGAATCATTGGTCAGTGACATCTTGTGCCCACTTTTTTCACAGGATTCATCTTATTGAGCTAATTCGGATTTTCACAGGATGTGAAGGTTATTTGGTTTTCTGCTCTTCGTGACCTGTTTTTGTTCTTTGCAAACCACTCCAAAGACGTTTTCAGTAGACATTTGGAATTCTTGTTTTCAAAATGCAAGACACCTCTGATTTCCATGATGTTAAAGATTATTACAGAAGAAGGTTCAATTTCTTCCTTGCTTTTTATTTCAATTTTTTTTCCTTGTATCTCTTCGTGTTTCTTGATGGATGTTACTGCAGTTGAAATGTTCTTTAAGTAATACTTGTTTTTGTAGTAATCTCAACCATTTGGTCACCCTTATCTTCTGTTAATATCAATAATAGTTTTTTTCTTGCAAAATAGCCCTGCTTTTGTAGCTTCTATCCTTCACCTCCAGCATTTTCTTTTGCAGTCTTTTTATGAATGTCAAAAGTACCTAATAGTTGGTCCTCTCCACCATTTTAAATTTTCAGGTGTTCATAGTGCAACTCACGTTCAAGTACTTCATTCCTTGGCGCGTATTTCCTCTGAGGACACTGCTGATCAGCTTTTTCTTAATTTCCCTTCTCTCTTCGTTCCTCTATCTAGTGATACTCAGGTTGTGTTTTTTCCTTTCTCTTGATGTCATACTTTTTCCTACATCGAGCTTCTAAGATGCTGTTAAAAGCTTAGAGTTCATTGTTTTTCCTGTGTCTTAAGCAATTAAATATATGTGTTTCAGTGTCTCTTAAGCTGATATTCGTGCATTGTACAACTGTAGAGTGTGAGGGAAGCTGCCATGAGCTGCATAGAAGCACTTCTTGGTCAATGGTCTCATATCAGCAATAATGGTACATGCAACTTGCAGATCTTATCATTAAGTTATGTTGAATCGTTATTGTAACTTTGGAGGTTGTGTGATTGGACTGTTGTAGGCAATAGAGAGGGACACTTGCGTTTTCTTGGAGAGCTGTTGGGCTTAATTATTCAGCATAAGAAAATGATTATATCAGATGCAAATGTTGTATGCTCGTTGCTAACATCTTTACTTGGTTCATCATCTGGAAGCCTCTTGGTGCAATCTTCTATTGAGAAGAGGTTGTATTTGTGCTCAATTAGAATACATTTGATTAATATTTTTGATAATTGAGATAGTTCTAGCATCTTCCTTGACTAAGTTGATTGATCCTCACAAGAACTTCTGTCTTTATTGCATCGATTAATGTTTTTCGTATTAATGGTGTTAGGTTTGATGATTCTACCAAGAATGAAATGCTCTTTTTCATTGTCAAGCATGCGCTGGTGCTCCCTGCAAATTCAAAGGTAGTTTAAATTTGTTTTTCCGTTATATTTTTTTTATGAAAAAATATTATATGCTAAGATTTGTTGTGCAGTTGCCTTCAATTGTAACTGCATTATTCATATTTTTGTGCATTTGTAAATGCAGTTGAAGTTACTGTCTTTGATCAAAGGTGTGGGAAGTAAGTTGATATCCATTCCTCTTATTAGTTCAATGCTGGATGATCTTTTAGAAAGTTTTAGTCAACATTGCACGGGTCATGGTGGAATTCACCAAAAGATGTCGCAGAATGAAATAGACATTTTGTGCTTGTTGCTAGAGGTATACTTCCGAGATATTATGCTTTTGTATTATGCCTCACCAACTTATTGACTTCACCACTTTCTGGCCCTCTCAGATCTGTTGTCAGCCATCCTCTCATGAATTGAATGAACTTGAGAATTTCATACTGAAGACGTTATGGGTCAGTTTGATCGCAAGTCACTTTCCTTTTGTTCAGTCATGAGTCTTGCTTCCTGAATGCTAATTTGCTTTTGTATTCCAGGTAACTGGCTCTGAGTACTGTGTCATTTCTGGACCATCCATTGCTGTTCTTAGAAATCTTAACCCACTGTATGGTGATCTGAAGATTGAAACCAAGGTTAATTTTTTTTCTCCACAATCGGACCATTGTTGAATTTTGGATTAATTTCAGTATGCTTGATTCTTCATTTAAATAGAAATAAATTGTGTAGCCTCATTGTTGAGGTGAAGTTCTCAGAATTTCATCTTATTTTAGTTTCTTTCTTTTTTTTTTCAGGAGCTTATCTTTAGTAATCTGCTGAATTTGCTTAGGAATAAGATCGGAGATGTACAGAATTATGCTAAGGAAACGTTGTTGCAGCTCAATGTACGTTCACAGAGTTTTGCTTTTGCATTTCTTCCATATGTTTTTTACAGCCTTCCATGATATCATTTAAGGTTTATTGTGCACTGCCGTATCAGGGTCACTGCAGTGTATCATGGCTGTTGCCCTTTACCTTTCTATTTTGTTATTGTTTACAAAAGTATTATCCAGTCATGATATAACTCATGCCATGCATTATGACTTATGAGTGAGTATTTCCTACTAATATGTCACCTATCCCCTGATCTTGCAGGTTGAATGTTCTGTTGTTCAGTGGGTTCTCGATTCCATTGTGAGCAAGAAAAGCGGTTTGGCATTTGGCAAGAAGAAAAGAAAAATAGTCAAGCATTCGGATACTGATCACCATTATGATCCAACACAAAATAAAGAAAATGCACTAGCTTTGCTGAGTTGCTTGCTTGATGTTTTACTTAACAAGGAAAACATCGAAAACAGGTTTTCTCTTTTTGTGATCGATTTATGATCTATACAATAAGTGGGCTGAACTTTTTTGCCACTTGCATTACTTCACGACAATGTGGTCTTATTGCCTGATGAGTTCAATTCCCATCCTTGTAGGACCTCACTCATTCAGCCCCTACTTGAACTGCTTTGCTTGACAATGAAAAGCGATGAATGGATGCCTGAAGCAACAGAAATGGATGGCACGCATGCACACTGTTCTGATTCTTCTCATGCCATTTCAAGTACTACCATTTCTATTCAGAAGACACTACTTTTGGTGTTGGAAAACATATGTGCATCTGTTGGAAATGATACTCCACCAAAGGTTTGTCTGTTGAATAACTTTTTTTCTTTGTATGTTCCCAACTTGGCTGGAGTTTTCCTTTCTAAAGTAAGCGTATTTTCTCATGATAGGGTATCCTTAAGAAATTTGACTTGCAACTGGTGATCAGTTGTGCCCGAACCTCAACTGATGCAGTTACCCGCAACCGCATATTCTCTTTTATAACTACTCTTGTAAGGATTATGCCTGATGTAGTTTTGCACCATAAGTTAGATATCCTTGACGCTGTTGGTGAATCTACATCTCAGGTTAGGCTATGTTGTTAACCTCTATGAGTGCTTGAGATGTCATTTCCCTACAGAACTCCTGATGATATTTTCGCCTACTTAAAATGACCCCATCATAATGAATTGCCATTTCTCCTTTTTATAGTGGGATAGCTATTCACAACAAGTTTTGGAAGGTCTAATATCAGCCATCATTCCTTGCTGGTTATCGAAGACAAATGATATGGGCCACTTGCTTCAGGTGTTACCACTGATAGATCTTTTGTTACTGTAAACGCCTTGTACTGCTGAAGAGCCTCTTTTTTAAAGCTTAGGATTTTTGCCTCACGCTTATTTTTTCTCTCAGATTTTTGTTACCATGTTACCTAAAATTGCACAACACAGGAGGGTTCCCATTGTTGCTCACATTGTGAGGTAGACTTGAACGTATGTTACCATGGTGTTTGATGTTTATCTTATTTTGAGAAACTCTGTTGTAGGACACTCGGTGAGGATGAAAGCTTGGGTTTGCTGCTTTTTCTTCTTTTCCAATTTATGATCAAGTTGAGCTTGGACAGTAATCTTTCGAGTAATCATTCTATAGATGATCTTTCTCTAAATATCAAGAAGCAGTGGGAGTATGAATTCGCACAGCAACTTTGTGGTAGCTATTCATGCACAATCTGGCTTCCTTCCCTCGCTGTGTTGCTAAAAAAATTTGAAGGTTGCGTTTCAAATGATGAAAGTTATATGCAACTGCTTGCTATCGTACTGTTTATTGAGGACAAGCTCCAAGATCCTGAAATCTCTCATATGCTCGAATTAGAAGATGATGTGAATTTCATACAGGTATGCAATGAATATTTTGTAAAAATACATTAGCTTATACATTATTGCTCAGTGGTTCATATCTTTTCTATCTTTTGAAAATAGTGGCTCCTCTGTTGGTATTACTGGAAATCTTTTTCAAAAGTTATAACTCAAGGTTCCCCTATTTTGATGGCTACGTGTGAAGTGTTTTGATGAGCTTTTGAAATGTATATGGTTGCCCTCTTAATGCCTTTGGTGCAACTTGGTTTTATTTCAGTGTGCAGTTGGCGAGGTTATAGAACAAATAGTTTGTCATCAGCAAATGATCGAGTCAACAAACAATAGTGTTGGTGTTCCCAATATCATCAGGAATGAACTGAAAATTTTTACTCGTGGCGTTCTAAGAACTCTAATGAAGGGCCTCCCGATTTCTTTGTTTCTTAAAGTCATCACAAAATTGTTACACAATGACAAAGGAGATGTTAGGAAAAAGGTAAGCATGATTGCCTTCTAATATCGATAATTCAAAGAACTGCAGTTACTGTAAGTTGCAGTTATTATCCCAAACCAGGCCACTTGTTCTGAGTATTTCCTAATGTTGTTCAGGCTCTCCAGCTTTTCTGTGAGAATATGAAGGATCTGGCTGTAAACAAAAAAATTGAGAGGAAGGGACCAGTCCCAAGAGTAAGAAAATCATTGCTGCACCTCAGCGAGGCTTCTTTGGCATTGATGGAAAACTTATGCTTGGAGACTTTGAAAATATTTGATGCCCCTGATGATGTATCAAATATTTCCATTAAAATTACAGCATTGTCAGCCTTAGAAGTTCTAGCTGTCAGGTTTCCTATGCAAGATAGGGTTTTCGGCATATGCCTTGGATGTGTTTCCAAAAGGATATGCTCATCAGATCCTGCGATTGCTAGTCATTGTTTATTAACAACTGGTGCATTGGTTAATGCCCTTGGTCTAAGGGCATTGCCTGAACTTCCAAATGTTATGCAAAGCCTGCTTGAAAAATCGTCTGGCCTATATTTGTTACCTATGAAGCTTGCAAGAGAAAGCACAACTGATTCTGCTTCAAGCTCTGAGCACCATGCTTTCACTTCTATTCTCCAAACCTTAATGTCGGTCACTGACAAGCTCTCAGGATTCCTAAACCCTTACATGGGGGACATGCTAAGGCTAGTCGTATTGCACCCTCTTTTGTTTTCCCAGTCAGAGCTCAAATTGAGGCTGAAAGCAGATGCTCTGCGTGATCTCATCATTGGAAGGATTCCTGTGGGTTATCTTGCTGAACTACTGCAGTATATTCCATTTTGGCCTCTCATTTTTTTTCGTGCTCGGTCTCTTGATTTGTGTGTTTTTTTTGTTTAGGTGCGCATTCTGCTTCCACCTTTGTTGACTATGTACATGGATGCTGTCAACGTTGGGGAGAAAAGTGTTTCAACACTTTTTATAATGTTAGAAAAGTTGGTTAGCTCCATGGATAGAGCCTCAATTGCTGCATATCATGCTAAAGTTTTTGATTTGTGCCTTGTTGCACTGGATCTGCGTCATCAAAAGCACACCGCGATTCAGAATATTGATGTAGTTGAACAAAAAGTACTTGATGCTTTTGTCGCCCTCACAATGAAGCTCACAGAGCCTATGTTCAGGCCATTATTTATCAAGATTGTGGAGTGGTCAAACTCAAGTATGGATGACTCTGGCCAACCTGATGATCGAGCCATCTCTTTCTTCAGCTTAGTCAATAAACTTGTTGAAAGTCATCGGTGGGTGTACTTTCTATATGTCTTCGATTTGCCATACTCTTTATATGCTTCACTGAGAACAAATGCCAATGCTTTTGTCTTTTTCTAGAAATCTTTGACTGGTTACAGAATTTTTTTTTTCTATCACTGTTGGATATTCAGTTATTGTATTCATTTGAGCAGGTCACTCTTTGTACCATACTTCAAGTGGTTGCTTGATGGATGTATCAAAGGTCTCGGTGGCAGTGATGATACAAAGGCAGGTCCATTTCAGAAGAAGAGGAAGAAGGCTAGAAACAATTCGAGTGACAATGATTTTGCACTGTCCCTTCAAACTTGGCGTCTGAGGGCCTTGATTCTAACGGCATTGCACTACTGTTTTCTATATGACACTGGAAGCCCCAAGTTTCTGGATTCCTCTAATTTTCAGGTTATGCATCATTCCACAATGAGTATCTTAATAAATATTCTTTTTTTCGTGGCGCTTCAAACCTTTTTTATTGTTGTTCCATCTATCAGGTTCTCATGAAACCCATAGTTTCACAGCTTATTGTGGATCCCCCTGAGGATATTGAAAACCATCCCAATGTGCCGTCCTTGAAGGAGGTGGATGATCTATTGGTTGTTTGTGTAGGACAGATGGCTGTTACTGCTGATTCAGATCTCCTGTGGAAGCCTTTGAATCACGAGGTGACTGGAATTTGTCAATCGCCGAGTGTTACAACTTTTCACAAGTTTGCTTTAGCACCATTTCTGGACGAATCAGCTTTAAGCACTAGGGTGCACCATTGGTTTGATATAAAATCCATCCTCATGTTTGTCATCTTATCCATTCTGTTGATGGCAGGTATTGATGCAGACCCGTAGTGAAAAGCTGCGTCCCCGCATCTTGGGTCTGAGGATAGTCAAGTATATGGTTGATAACTTGCGGGATGGTTACATGGCATTCTTGGCCGAAACTATACCATTCCTCAGCGAGCTCCTGGAGGACTCCGATGACTCTGTCAAGGCCCTCGCGCAAGAAGTTAGACTTGAAATGGAAGCCATTAGCGGTGAAAGTCTCAAGGAGTACCTGTGAGGAATAAACCCGCAACTGGCTGGCTTGTTCTACAGCGGCCTTTCAATAAAGGCTTCAATTTTGACTTGTTCGATTGGATGATGTTTTTGCAAGGTAGTTTTTATGTTTTTTTCCCTCAAGTGTCGAACCCCCGACTGTGAGAGAGAGCCTCCTGCGGGACGGTTCGTTGCCCGAAATCAGCACATCCTGGATTCAAGATCCCAGCTTGCACTCGCGGAGTTGGATGTAGCAGCTTCAACTTGCTGTGTTTTCTTTTGGCTCTTGTTTGATCTTGCGGGTGGCACTGGCAGGATAGCTTTGGGTGCGAGATGCAGGCTGCGATTGTGGGGTAAATTTCCGGAATGGTGGAAACCCAATGCTCTTCTCAGCCACTCCATGCACCCTGGAAAGATATTTAGGCGTTGAAATCGTCTCTCCCGGAGGGGCCTTAACACGCCTATTGGTGACTGAAGGGCCTTGATTTCCAAAATGAATAGGTGGGCAGATAGGTGTAATGTGATTGACGAAAATCCAGAATCGGCGTATAGGAAGTGACAGCGGACTGAAGAGATCCTGGTTCGCATTTCTTATGTTCCTCCCCAGGAGTAACGAAACTACACGTAGAAAACCAAGTACCCGAATAGATTAGAAACATCACGCACACAGTCACACACATGCAGTTGGGTTGGGTCAGGCCACCTGGCACACGCCTTCACGACTAGTACTACTACTACTAATTTCCAAAGTGATTAATCAATCAGTCATCAGGAACAGGGACCATAAGGTTTTCGTAGAGGATGGCGGCAACCCCGCCCCCGATCAGCGGCCCAACCCAATACACCGCCTGATTCCCGAAACTGCCTTCCGCAACCGCCACTCCGAAGGAAAAGGCCGGGTTCATCGATCCTCCCGTGAATGGGCCTGACGCCAGAACATTCGCCCCAGCGATCAGGCCCACCGAAACTGGGCCTATCCCCACATTCCTGGGCCCGCCCCCTCTCCTTGGGTCCGACGAGGCCAACACGGTGTACACCAGCCCAAATGTCATCACGCCTTCCAGCAGCGCTGCCCCGAACCCCGTCATCTCGCTTGGGATCCCGTGAACACCTATCCTCTGCACAATTAAGTAATCTTACTGCTCCGATCCGATGTCGGAGGGAGGGAAGGGAATTGGTGAGCCAAACCAAATCTTACTGCTCCCACGGTGGCGGTTTTGAGTAGCATGCAGGCCATAATGGAACCCAGGAGTTGTGAGATCCAGTAGAAAATGGCCATGGGGAAGGACAGGTGTCCTCCGATGGCAACGCCGAACGTGACGGCGGGGTTCACGTGCCCGCCGGAGATGTTGACAGCGATGAACACCGCCACGGAGAGCGCGAAGGCGCTGGCCAGTGACATGGCGGTCAGACCGGATACCTCGGAGGCCACGCCCGAAGAAAGCTTCCCTGCAAACATTCGTCGTCATCCTTGCTCATTTCGCTCCTCGGATATGCCACACACGCACCCGCACACTACTTACGAGAAGACATGGCGGCGCCGACGGCGGCGAAGACGTAGAGGAAGGTGGAGATGAACTCGGCCAGATACGCCCGGAGGGCGGTCGGGGTTATGGAGTGCTGCAGACGGGATTTCAACGTCGCCATTTCGTTTTGTGATTCCCTGGCCCCGGCCCTGGCCCTTTTGGTTTCTTGGGAATTCAACCGCTTGCTTGTCCACGTGGCAGGCAGTTGTGCATCATCAGTTTCAACCACCATGGAATGGGCCCAGAGGCTCCGTCCACTAAGCCTCACAAGCAGGCCCAAAAAGATTAATACAGAAAAAGGATCAATAATATCATGCTGTCAATAAGGGGATTTACATGGACGGACGCACGGACCCCACTTTTCATTCCTTTTGTGGGAATTTGACCCTCACCCCGATAGAAAGATTAGGGTTTGCTTGTTTCCGGCGATTTCCATCTCTCGACTCATACCCATGGATGCGCAGAGGGCTCTCCTTGACGAGCTCATGGGCTCAGGTTAGCTTCTTCCCGCCCTTTCAAAACCTATCTGTGTTTTCGTTGATGGTGGTGGGTTGTATTTCTGCTCTTCGCTCTCCGGCGCTATGTTATTCAATCGAAACTGCTTTCACCCTATCTCTCACTGTGCGAATGCTTCTTTCGCTCATTCTCCCTTTCCTAGCCGTATATAAATTGTAATCTTTTACTGCGCGTCGGTGGTGTTATTATCTATGTTGAACCAATTGTAATGATTGTCGGCTGTTTTCAGCGCGCAATTTGACTGAAGAAGAGAGAAGAGGGTTCCGAGAAATTAGATGGGATGATAAGGAAGTTTGTGGATGCTATATGGTTCGCTTCTGCCCTCACGATTTGTTTGTCAACACTCGGAGTGATCTAGGTGATGCCTGGTCTTTTAATTGTTTCTTTCTCTTTTTTCTTTCTTTAAAGTTTTTTGCTGATGTTTTTTTATGGTGCATTAGGAGTATGCCCAAAAATCCATGATCAGAAGCTAAAAGAGAGGTAACAAACGCATTTTTTTAATCACATCTTGGTACAAAGTTACTTTATTATCAGAAAATTATGAATCTTCGATTGGGTAAGTATATTTTGCAGTTTATTTGTTCTGATTTTCCAGTATTCAAGTTTATCCTGTTATTCTGAATCTCTGTTTGTTAATTTTATAGCTCACAGTTGCATACTAACATCTCTTGTCATTTCCCTTGGTGTAGTTTTGAGCAGTCTCCCCGGCATGACTCCCATGTTCCCAAGTTTGAGGCTGAATTAGCACACTTCTGTGAGAGATTGGCATGATCAGACCCTTCAACTGTTCTAATTTGGATCTCTCTTTGGTTTGAGCTCTGAAGTGTTGAATGTGATTGCTTCAGGTCTCTGATTTAGATAGAAAAGTTAGGCGTGGCCGTGAGAGACTTGCACAGGACATCGAAGTTCCTCCACCTCCACCTCTTTCAGCTGAAAAGGCAGAACAGCTGGCTGTACTTGAAGAGAAGATAAAGAATCTGCTGGAACAAGTTGAGTCATTAGGTGAAGCAGGGAAGGTTGATGAAGCTGAGGCACTGATGAGAAAGGTGAGTCTTTTCTATACATACTACCTTGAAGATGGTTTTTCTCATGTCTACTAGAAATGTTTGATCAATATCTATGATCACCATGTTAGGTCGAATTGCTCAATATAGAAAAGGCAAGCTTGACTCAGCAACCACTCCAGGATAAAATATTGATGGCTGCACAGGAGAAAAAAATGGCTTTATGTGAAATATGCGGTTCCTTTTTAGTAGCGAATGATGCTGCAGAGAGAACTCAGTCACATGTGACGGGAAAACAGCATATGGGTTATGGCATGGTCCGTGACTTTCTGGCAGAGTATAAGGTGATTACAACCAATATTTTTCTATGGGAGACAGATTCCTGTGGTGAATGAGAAGCTATTGTGTGGTTATTGCTATTCTTTTGTAACTAGCATATGGTTTTTACCTAATTTTCAGGAGAAAAAAGATAAGTTAAGAGAACAAGAGAGATTGGCACGGGAGAATGAGGCTGAAGAACGTCGGAAGCTCCGTGAGAAAGAGACTGAGGATAAACGCAAGGAAATTGAACCAGATGGCATGAATAGACACCGCCATCGAGATTATGGAAGGGAGAGGGATCACTACCGTGAGCGTGATTATGAGAGATATCGAGACAGGAGTGCTAGAGGAAATAGAAATGGGCCAAGGGGTTCCGATAGGAAGAATAGCAATTCAAGTAATGGAAGAGACTGGGGCAGGGATAGATCTCGTGAGCAAGAGAGAAGCAGGTCCCGGTCTCCTATCAGGCATGGTCATAAAAGGTCATCAAGGAGTCCAGGGCGCCCACTTTAACGGATTTTGTAGATTCATATCTGATGTCCAAAGAGGTAGAATTTATTTCAAAACACCATGCATGATGTATGATACCTGGAATACTTTCGTCATGAGAAAATTTGTGTTCTACCCTCACAGCTCTTTTGAGGCCGGGCCTCAATATAGTTAGTGGAGCAAAGGCTGAGGTAGGTACCCACTGTTTCAGCTCTACTTGTTTACTTTCTTATTTCTCTGTTGCCTCATCAGCGGTACTCCCTTCATGCTATCTGTAATTCCTTTAGATTTCTCTGTGTTGGTGGTGCGCATTCAGGCGGTGCTGTTTATTATTGCATGTGATTATTCTTATTCCAACAAAGGTCAAAGTAGAACTGGAGTTGGCATTCTCTAGGTGCTCTTGAGCCAATGGCGGTAAATTTTTCTTACTCGATAGTTTTCATCCTGCGGTGTTGATGAAATACTGCAGGTTGGTTATCTTTCTGTGTGCGTGGCGGAAATCGGCTGCTTTTACTTAGGCACCCATGAGTCACTTTTTGTGAGTCGACATCTTCCATATGGTTAGTAGTAGTCCACCCCAGGTAATACAGGACTTGCTGTCGATCAACTAATTCCAGGTTGACCACCACTGTAATAATCAGAAACTCGTGTGGAGGAACGCCCATGCATTGAGGTTGATGATGTCTGCATACATTGAGGCACCGGCGCAGTTCGATGCAAACCCAAGTTTTTTTGTTCAGGGTACACCAGTAACCTGTGTGCATTTTCCCTTCGCTTGGGAGGGTTCGAAACTGAATTGCCCGCCCTCGGCTGATTCGACCGTTGGAAGTTAAAGTGGCAGGTCGCCCCTTTTCTTTCTTTCTCCTTTTTTTGTTTGTCGGAACCTGCTTGCGGGGCCCGTTGATTTCAAATCATTCGACCGTTGGCTTCAAAATACTCTTGCCTTTAAGACGGATTCAAATGCTTCCCCATTGACCTGATTTCAAAAATTTTCAAATCGGTTTGTAAATACAGCCCCCCACAAATCTGATTGTTTGCTCGTTTCAGATTTCATTCTCGCTGTTGTTGTGCTGCTTCACTTGCTGGAAACCAACATGGTCAAACCCGCAGTCGACGACTCCCTGTCGTCTTCCCAAGTGACGATCACCGTCACTTCTTCCGGCGGATCTCGGAGCAAAGGAATAACCAGCCCCGTTCCTCGCTACTCGCTGTCTAACTCGCCGCTCGCCGCTGAGAAACGCAGGCAGTCATCAGGCGGAGTTGGAGGAGGAGGGCGGTATCTCGCTTTCACAAAAGACAGTTCCGACGAGTTCGTGGCTTACACAGTTCAAATTCCGGCGACCCCAGATAACAGGATCCTCTCGGATTCCCAAGGAAGCTTGCCTCTGGATTCCAGAGAAAAGAACCCCGCTTTGCTGTACCCAAATGAGGGCTTCATCAAAGACACGATCTACACCGGCGGACTCAACTCTGCAACCAAAGCCCATTCCATCAAGAACGCGGATGACGAGGAAAACAGGATGGGGAAGAAATCCAAAACCGTGTGTTGGATGGAGGGCTGCGATGAGAAGGCGGTAGATGGTAAGTTCAAGAGCCATTGCGACTGTGGCTTTAGGCTCTGTGATGATTGTTACTATGACTGTGTTACCAATGGTGGCGGCCGCTGTCCCGGTTGCAAGGACATGTACAAGGAAGACTACGGTGATGTCGATTGTCCGAGATCGGAGGAGAAGGATAAGGCGAATCCTCTGCCTTCTTGGGGAAGGGGGGTTAAACTAGAGAAGAACTTCTCTCTGATGCAATCCTTCAAGAACCCAAACCATGATTTTGATCACACAAGGTGGCTATTTGAGACGAGAGGGACTTATGGTTATGGGAATGCACTCTGGCCCAGAGAGGCTGAGTTCTATGATAACCCCCCTGATTTCAGCGATCGGAGGAACAAGCCCCTGACAAGAAAAGTTGGGATCTCAGCTGCAATAATCAGTCCGTACAGGTAACTCAACTATTACTTGTTCGATTTCTAGCTTTGACCTTTCATATCATGGTGATATTTGTTTCTTCGACTGCAGATTGCTGATGGTCATTCGTCTTGCTGTTCTCGGCTGCTTCTTGGCGTGGAGAATTAGGCATCCTAACCGAGAAGCCAAATGGCTTTGGTTAATGTCAGTCATCTGTGAGATATGGTTCGCATTTTCATGGCTTCTCGATCAGCTTCCCAAGATCTGCCCTGTCAAGAGAGTGACAGACTTGACTGTCCTGGGACAGCGATTCGAGTATCCAGAGCCGAATCTCCGTAACCCCAAGAAGCTGTCCGACCTCCCAGGGATCGACATATTCGTCTCCACAGCAGATCCGGAAAAGGAGCCTCCATTGGTTACTGCAAACACGATCCTTTCGATTCTGGCAGTAGATTACCCTGTTGAAAAGGTTGCTTGTTACCTTTCTGATGACGGAGGTTCTCTAGTAACGTTTGAGGCTTTAGCCGAAGCTGCAAGCTTCGCGAGAACCTGGGTTCCATTCTGCAGGAAACACAAGATTGAACCAAGGAATCCCGAGGCCTACTTCTCGCAGAAGCGCGATCCTCTGAAGAACAAATTGAGGCTTGACTTCGTCAGGGAAAGGAGACGAGTGAAACGGGAGTACGACGAATTTAAGGTGAGAATCAACGCTTTGCCGGATTCAATAAGACGGAGATCCGATGCATTCAACGCACAGGAAGAGATTAAGGCGAAAAAGAAGCAACTTGAACAGGGCAATAATTCTTTTGAACCCATAAATGTTCCGAGGGCCACTTGGATGTCTGATGGAAGCCATTGGCATGGAACCTGGGCTTCTTCAGAGGAACACCACTCACGAGGCGATCACGAGGGCATCATACAGGTTCCCTTTTCTCCGAGATACTTGGAACTCAGTTTCTTTTTTAATCTTCTTTGAAATGAATATTGACACGAAGACATCTATCTGTTGTTGAAGATAATGTTAGTCCCAGCAAGCCCTGAACCACAATTCGGCACTGAAGCTGATGACAAGAACTTGGTGGACACAACTGAAGTTGATATTAGACTTCCGATGCTGGTTTACGTGTCCAGGGAGAAACGGTCTGGTTTCGACCACAACAAGAAAGCAGGGGCGATGAATGCTCTGGTTCGTGCGAGCGCCATAATGTCCAACGGTGCGTTTATTCTCAATCTCGACTGTGATCACTACGTGCACAACTCTTTGGCGCTGCGGGAGGGGATGTGCTTCATGCTTGACAGGGGAGGTGACAAGATATGCTTCGTCCAATTCCCTCAGAGATTCGAGGGAATCGACACCAACGATCGATATGCAAATCATAACACTGTCTTCTTTGATGTAAGCATGAGGGCCCTTGATGGACTGCAGGGGCCAATGTACGTCGGGACAGGCTGCATCTTTCGTAGGATTGCGCTTTACGGGTTTAGCCCACCGCGAACAACGGAGCACCATGGATGGTTTGGAAGACGGAAGATCAGAAAGCTGCTTTTGAGGAAGAAGGCCAAAGATGAGGAGAGGAAAGATGAGGATGATGAAGAAATGCTTCTGCCCATCAACGGAAATGTCTACGAGAACGACGATGCTGCGAGAGCCGCATTCTCTAAACAGTTTGGGAACTCGACGTCCTTGGTAGACTCCATTGCTGTAGCTGAGTTTGGTGGTAGGTTGCTTCATGACCTTAGAGGAAAAGGGTGTCTCGGCCGGCCAGCAGGATCCCTCGCAGTGCAGCGTGAGCCGTTGGATGGGGCGGCACTGGCAGAAGCTGTTAGTGTGATTACATGTTTCTACGAAGAGAGGACAGAGTGGGGGAAAAGGGTCGGCTGGATTTACGGATCGGTTACAGAGGATGTGGTCACAGGATACAGGATGCACAACCGTGGGTGGCGGTCGGTGTACTGTGTCACAAAGAGAGATGCATTCCGAGGCACGGCACCGATTAATCTGACGGACAGGTTGAATCAGGTCCTGCGGTGGGCAACAGGCTCCGTGGAGATATTCTTCTCTCGAAACAACGCCCTTTTCGCTTGCCCCAGAATGAAGTTCCTTCAGAGGGTGGCGTATTTCAATGTCGGAATCTACCCTTTCACCTCAATATTCCTCCTGGTTTACTGCGTTCTTCCGGCGCTGTCGCTCTTCTCGGGTCAGTTCATCGTACAGTCATTAGATGTAACCTTCTTGATCTTCCTTCTTGCCATTACCCTCAGCCTGTGTCTCCTCGCCGTACTGGAAATCCGGTGGTCAGGCATCACCCTCCACGACTGGTGGCGGAACGAGCAGTTCTGGCTCATCGGTGGAACCAGCGCACATCCGGCGGCGGTCATCCAAGGCCTCCTGAAAGTGATCGCCGGAATCGACATCTCATTCACCCTGACGTCAAAATCCTCAGGGGCGGAGGATGGGGAAGAGGAGTTCGCAGAACTGTACGAGTTCCGGTGGACGACGTTGATGATTCCGCCGATCAGCATCATCATGTTCAACGTGCTGGCGATCGGGGTTGCTACTTCGCGGACTGTTTACAGTCCGTTCCCGGAGTGGAGCAAGCTTCTGGGTGGGGTATTCTTCAGTTTCTGGGTTCTATCCCATTTATATCCGTTCGCGAAGGGGCTGATGGGAAGAAAGGGTAAGATTCCGACGGTGGTGTACCTGTGGTCCGGCCTTATCTGCATCGTCATTTCGCTGCTGACAGTGTACGTGTACCCCCCCTCCGGCGGCCAGACCAACCTCAGGTTCCAGATTCCTTGATCAACCGGCGCTAGGACGGGTGCTGTTTACTAGAGTTAGTGTACGGAATTTTAAGGTGTTTGGTTGCCGCCAATCATTGATTGGGTTAACTATCTTCTTCATTAATGGGTTTGCAAGGAGGGGAGGGCACAACGGTCATTTCATGTTGACTGAGTGACTTGCGAGTTGGACATCCACCATCTCTCCATCCCACCCACCACTTATGCTTTTCAGAAATACCTACCTGTGCAGCGGCAGCGGCAGCGGCGGGGAGGGGGCGGAGTTGGTTGGCGTCCAGGTCCTACCGACGAGTTCCATCATCATAATGGAGGATGTCTCAGCTGCTGCTAGCTAGGGCAGGGGTTGGAATCGGAATCCGAATCGGATGCTGTGATATTTTGGAAAAGCGTGCCTCGTTCAGACAGGAATCATTATCGTGGCAATTGGCCGGCATATGATTCACCATTTTTGTAACGTCAATGTCCTCATCATCATCATAACAACGAACAGGAAGAGCACATCATCCCTTACCTCTCTTCAGAATCCAACAGACCAAGCTGCGGTGAGGGTAAGCAGGGTGGGGGTGGGGACTTGTCTTCCGGCGTCACACGTATTAATCATAATAACGTTTAAAACCCATTGCGTGTAACTACCGGAAGTTATCGGCGGCAAACCTCAAGGCGGTGGACCATACAGGTCGAAGGGAGCCCACAGGGAATCCAGTGGGCAAGCCTGCTTCGAGTCCAGCCGACGCCACGGCTTGCCGCTCCCGCTCCAGTGGAGGAGGCTAACCGGACCTGGGTGGAGGTTCCGGCAACTGCCGTGGATGTTGTCGCCTCCTAGGCCGTGCTGGTTCCACCGGTGCTCGATCGGTGCGACGGACCCGGCGAACACCAGGAGGTACGGCGGCAGGGAACCCAGTTCGTATATCCGTCTGGCGCTGGTTTTCTGAATCTCCATCCACATCTCGATACGGCGCGTGTACTGGAAGCGCCGCCACCTGCCTAGATCTATCACCATTACGCCGGTGTTGAAATAGCATGGGTTTCGCCCTGAAAACACCCCGTGGAGCCGGGAATCCGACCAGAAATACTCCGTGAAGTACTTTGTGAAGTTGGCATGGCAGTACTCCGGCGCACCGATTGTTTTTCCTCCCATAGGTGTGTTCCAAAGCTTTTGAATATCATCAACGACGACAAGATCAGAATCCAAGTAAATCACTCTGTCCACACAGCCTTCAAGAAGATCCCCCAAATAGTTCCTCGCATAATTCAGCGGCTCCTCGAGGGCCTGACGGACGGAACTCGAAATCATGGTGCGGACCGTCTGAGGATCGAAGTAGTACACTTTGAACTTCAATTCTGGAAAGGTCGATCCGACGAGCGACTCCAACCCTGTCTCGGAGACAAGGAAATGGAAGAAGACGCTGTTAGGGCACTTGGAATGCTGCAGAACGGAGTGCACGGCAGCGACCGAGCCACGGAGATACTCCACATCGAGAGTAATCGCCACATGAACGAGAGACGGATCGCAGACGCCCAGCTTCTGGATTCTCGACGGCCGGCAGTCGTGGGCATTGCGAAACGGCGGTGCGCGGCGAAAAGACATTCTATCGGACGGAGGCGGAAATCTGAGGGGCGAATCAGGGCGTTGCGATGAAGAAGATCTGATAGCCTCGGCAGGCGGAAAGGATTGCAAAGCAGGTGAGAGCACAACGATGAGCAATGCCGCAGAGAAGAGCCATGAAAATCTGAAGACCCAGAGCATTTTGGCCCCCTTGGTAAAGAATCTCCGCGTCGCCTAATCGGAGAATACCAAAATGGAAGCAATCGGAGGCCGCGGGGGGAGGAGGAAGGGCGGTAGGGCAGGGGTAGGGGTCCTGGGATTTCCGCCACCCGGCTAAGAATACCCAAACCGAAGAAGCAATCCCAAATCGAGGCTGGGCTTTTGGCATGGCATGCCGTGGGAACAAAGCGATGTCCCCTGAGAGAACCCTGCGAATGAATCAATCCATCGCCCCCACGGCTGCTAAGCAAAGCAGCGATACATAGGTACAAGAAGACGCAAAAGGCACGTCAATGTTACGCGCCGACGTGCTCCTCCCGCCCGCACACGACGACGCCGAGGAGGGGAGGGGAGGGGAGGCCTTGATTCGAGGATTTCCTTGTCCCTGGAGGTTAACAAGATAAAGTAAAGTTAAGTCGACGTGGGCATTGTTGGGAATTGTTTAATATGATTTGTATGTATGTGTGGCAGGTGGCAGCTGGCAGATGTGGGTGTTCGATGAGTCAGGGGAGGGCATTGTTTATTGAATGACCGACAGCTGGCCTGGCCTGGCCTGTGTTCATCCTGCCCTGGCAGGTGGTGGGCCTGGACCAGGACCAGCCAGCACTCACCTCACCGGGCGTATGTATGTCTCTGTATTGTATTGTATCGGTTGGATCGGATCGGATCGGATCGCACGCTGCTGCTGGGTCGGGCTTCCGAGGGCCACACTACTACTACTACTACTACTGGGCCGGGCCGCTGGACGACAGCATTGGATTCCCACTCCCACTCCCTGCGGCGCTGCAGATTGTTTTGTATTGCTTTGTTTTGTTTTGTATGTATGCCTGGTCTGGATTCGCCTCACCCGAATGTTGGTCCCTTGGTTGCCTGCCAGCCTAATACTAATAACTTTCTTGCTTATTCCTCCGAATCCTCTCTTTTCACCTTTTGCAAGTGTCGGCAATGGCACCGCTTCTTGTCCTCTTCACCCTCCTCTTCTCATTCTCCGGCGGGCTGGTGGCGGCAGATCAGGTGGCCTCCTGCACTATGTGCTCCTCCTGTGACAACCCGTGCCAGACAATCTCGTCCCCTCCTCCCGCCCGCCCCTCTTACTCTCCGCCGCCTCCGCCTCCGCCTCCGCCTCCCACTGGCGGCGGCGGTAACTACTACTACTACCCACCGCCGTCCCCTCACCCGGCTTACAATTACCCACCCAGCAGTGGCTATTATCCAGCCCCACCTCCTCCCAACCCAATTTTCCCTTACTTCCCGTTCTACCCCTACAACCCCCCGCCCGCGGCGCCCGGCTCCTCTTCCTTCAACAACTTCCCCTCCCCCGGCACCCGCTTCCTCACCACTCCTCTCCCAGTCCAAGTCCTCCTAACTTGGCTTCTCCTCTTGGTGTTGGCACTTTGAGATGATTATTTTCACGATCCGGCACCCGGGACGGGACGGGAGAATGCAGGTGGAATTCATGTCATTTATTACCTTGTAGCAACCCATAGAATAATAATAAGTAATGATTCGCAAGACGCTTTGTTGGATGAATCTTTCATTCTGGCTGTTGCTTGTTATTTCTCCTGCCTTCCACGCAAACACAAACAAAACAAGATGCTGGTGGAGAGAGCCGGACGAAGACGAAGAAAGCGAGGCACGGGTGTCGGGGACCAGCGTCGCCCCATCCATGTGATGGATGCATCATGCTCTCCCTGTCGCCGTCTCTGCCTCCGCCTCCGCCTCCGCCTCCGCTTTCCTAATGGAACAGTAGTAATCCTGGTAATTAGCTACTAAATCCGCTGTTACCATTCTGAATAATCCGGCTTCTAATGGAAGCAGCCGGATTCGTAGCTGCAACAAGTGAATCAATGCTGGTGTGCGGAGTGACCGTAAATTACAATGTGCACGCCAAACGCCGCCTCCCGATTACCATTACAGAAACGCAAGCAGTTAGTCGGAGGAGGAGGCTCTTCCCTAGGTGAACCCGACAGCTTGCCAGATCTCACCTCTATCACGCCGGCCGCTCCTCCCACTCTCCAGCCCGAGAAGCTGCCATAGCTTCTTGTTGGATGATCCAAGTGCGAAATCAGAAAAACACAAGGGATTTGCCTCTTTGAAGAGCGCATAGAGTAAGGATACGTTGGATCCGGCAGGACCGCGAGACACCCTGCGCAGCTTTTCGTGCAAGCGATTGGTTTAATTTTCCCCATCTTCTGAAGAAGGAAACAAGCTACACCAGCCAGCCAGCCAGCCAGCCAATGTTTATCTGGAAACAACACAGATTGAACTCCCCTTTCGTTCCCTTTCCCACCTTATCATCACAGCACAGCCCCCAAAAAACAAAAAGAAAAGCAGAACAAAATGAGGTGAAGAGGAAGAGGGGTTTGGGTAAGCTGAATGAAATGATGACCGCGGGCGCGCGGCCGGCGTGTGTAAATGTTGGCGATTGCAGAACCCTAGCAATCTCTCCACTGTACAGGGCGATTTGGGATGCGATGGAGTTGGAGATAATGGGTTCTACGCCGTGCACAGCACAGCTATCGGCGACTGACTAGTCAACCTCCACATCTGCTAAAACTACATATATTATTAGCCCAAAAGCCGCCTCAAGTGAAGTTGAAGCCTCCGGGAGGGAGTGTGCTTCCAGCGGCACCCACCTGCTCATGTTCATGCTCATCCTCTTCCTCAAGCCAATACGTCTCCAGAATCTTCACAGCCTTCTCATAAATTTCATTGTTGTCGTGACTCTGGAGGTTCTCGATCTTCTCCAGCCCCTCAGCCTCGTCGATCATCCGGGCGAATACGTTCACATCCCCGCTGCTGCCTGTGCCTTGGTTCTTCACCGCCTCTCCAATCTTCAGGATGTTCTCCAGCCCTTCGAAGCAAACCGTCACTATTCTGGAGTCGGGGCACACCAGAAGGTCGCACAGCGCCTTGATGCATCCCTCGCCAACCAGGAACCTGAGGGTGGGAGTTGACTCCACTGATTTTCCGAACCAGAATCGTTCAAAAATGCAAAACAAGTGGAACCTAGATGGGTCCTACTTGATTTGTTCGTGAGTTCCGCCGGAAGTGGCATTTGAAATCGCCCAGGAGGCCTCCTTCTTTATCTCAAATTCACCATTTTGAAGCAGATGAACCAGGGGAGATATTATCCCGGACTCAATCACAGCCTACACAGACCAACAAATTCGTCTGAAAACAGAACTGATTTCAACGTCTTTACAAGAGGAGTCTCCTTGAGCTTCTCCGGATACCATTATTATAGATACAAGGAGGTTCACAATTGAACTTCAAACACAAAACCTGAATCTGGTCCCTATTTCCAGCAGTGATATTTGAGATCGTCCAGCAAGCCTCCTTCTTGATGCTTTTCTTGTAGTTTTGGGTTATCAAGTTATGCAAGCAAGGAAGAGCCCCATTATTGATTATAATCTGAGATGTTAAACCAAACAAAAAGAGAGTGAGCCTGAAACGGAACCAACAGTAACTGTAAGAAGTTCATCATGAATTCATCTACCACAAAAGAAAACGCCTCCAACATCAAGAAAGCTGATGGTGCACAATGGAAAAATTCAAGACTCGTACCTGGGTCTGGACGTCATCACCAGTTATAATATTGCCAACAGTTCGCAATGCAGGAATCAGAACAGATGGAGAGGGGTGCCTGCAAAACCGAAAAGATGACGGGTACAATAAAATTTCGCATTCTCTCTATCGGAATACAAAAGTAATTCGTTTCACACTCAGTAGTACTCACATTAAAAGTTCCACTAGACGAGGGCATACACCAGCCTCAATCACGGCTTGGATTTTGTCGTTAACACCATCAGATAAATACGAAAGTGCCCAACATGCATCTGTTACAACTTCTTCATCGCTTGAATGAATAAGCTGAGCAAGAGTTGGGAGCGCTGCTCTAACCTGTTCAACGATCAACTGCATAATTCGAGTCTCCAACATAATGAAACAGGGTGAAGAACATACACAGACATCATCAAACCTGATCAAACTGGGGTTGCGGCTTTCCACGACAGAAGTTTGAAAGCGTCCATGTGGCATTCCTCAACATAGATAGCTTAGCTTCATCATTAAATAATGCGAGTAATGGCATTAAGGCTCCATAGCCAAGCACAAGGTCACGGCACTTTGGCGAGTCACCAGCGACATTACCTAACGCCCAAACGGCCTACATGTACATCACCAGTCATAATCAGAACGATCCAAATACAAGCAAACTATTTGTTCAGTAACTCGGATGAGAAGCGAAGTACCTGCTCGCGTACATCATCACTTGGAGAGCTAAGAAGCCACACAAAAACTGGGACAGCACCATGATCAATCACGACCTTCGTGTTATTGGATGTTCCGGAGGCAATGTTTGTGAGGGCCCAGGCAGTCTCAAACTAGGATACAAGATAATTATATTAAGAAAAGAGTCGATAAATACAGAAGAATAAACAACATACACAAAAGCCCCGTGATCACCTGAAGTTGGGGGTAGTCCTCCCTGGAAAGAAACTCAACAAAACGAGGAACAACGCCAGACTGTATCACTTCCTCGATAGGGGGTTACGCTCTAGCATAACCAAATGAATACGACATACGTAAATCTAACTCACAGCAAGATTCTCAAAGAGGAATACAGATAATATACCGATAGAAAGAAGTTTACGGAACTGAGTTGTGGACTCAAGTTGCAACGCAGGATCACTTGATAAAACCCCAGCAACCATAGCTGGGAGATATTCTAACTGAGACAAAAGCGATCTTCAATTCTCGACTGAAAGTGAGCGGTAAAAAAAAAGTACTAGATATCAAAACAACAGCAAGTCACGAAAGCCAATTTACTTTCTTGTCAAACTGAGGCGGATTTACTGCAGCCGCGAACTGCTGAGCCTGAAGCCCCTCACGACGCTTCTTCAGCAAATTCTCCTCCCTTTTATTCTTCCGGATCTCCACCATATCATCCTCCCTCCGACGGCGACCCTCTTCTGCATCCACCGCAACCTTATACTGGCTACGGCGGACCTCGGCCTTTGCACCCGGCCTCAGCGACATCGTTTTCCTTTACCCAGCGGAAACTAAAAGCGAAAAATAAACCTAGAAACAAAGTCACAGTTCTAAACAACTGACTGGATGGCACAGTGAAGCCAGGACGCCGATCACGATAACTGCAAGGACTCTCTCCACCACGAGGGTGGAGTGAGACAGGGAACAAAAAGGATGCCCTCCGTCCACCGAAACCCGGGATGGAGGAGACAATCGCAATTTCTTCGTAACTTTCCAACTGTATTGTACGTAATAGGGCTCACATATCACGCTATTCACGACTATGCCATCACGTCCAAGTGTTGAACTACAGATGGTCAAAGTCAAAGACGTCCCGGCGGTTTTAGTATCAACCCTAAACCAACCCTTAATTAAATACTAAATATTTTCACATTAAATAAAGATTTTGGTATGATTCAATTGGGCCCGCTTGTTCGTTTTTTGGGTCCGCACATTCTATTGTATTATATGGGCTTGAGGAATCAGTTGCTAGCCCTAATTGGTTGATTTCATTAGGGCACAGCATTTGCTGCAACATCACGCCGAATGCCGCAAGGGCATCACCGCTCCTTTCTTCTGTTTTCGTTTGATTTCTAGGCTAAAGAAGATGATGAAAATCTCACAATTGTAGACGCAGCACCATCGGTGCAGTGAGCGGCGCTTCCACGCGAGATTTCTGATTCTTTTTTTTCGATTCGGTTGCTATTATACCTGCAGATCTGTTTTTCGCGTGCTCATGAATGTCATATTACTCCGCCGTGGTTCCGATACCTGTGTTAATTTAGCTGATCTCTCAAAGTAAATCCGTCAGAATAATCCTCCGGCCTCCAGCGACATGCTAGTAAAGTGGCATATGCATCGGCTGTGGCGACTACTGCTGCAATCGACTTCTTGCGATATTCCTTTGCTGTGGTCGTCGTTTGTTTCTCGTTCATGTTTTCCTTGAGTGTGCTATCGTATCGTGCGCGTTATGCTGCTGGGCCGAGCATGACAGTGGGGATGGGTTATAAGGTTTTGTTAGGTCAATGCAGCCCAGACTGATAATGTAACGAATGGATCCGGCACATCTCCATAAGGCTGCGCCACTCTTACCCCTGACGAAACAGCATCACTAAAATCAACATTCAGCTGTAGTTGTGATAATGCTATCTATGGTCATGGTGCTCTGACGGAGGCTGGGTGCGGGCGATGCTTTATGCATCTCTCGGCTGCTTGGCCTTTTCAAGGAAGGAAGCATATCATCGGTCACATACCCCAATGATGCAACGCAACATGGCCGTGGCCAATCGATGGTATGAAACATGATAATGATGCATGCTTCACATGGCTGCTAGTAGAGCGACTGCTAGCCGACGACTCACATGGCTGCAACTCGGTCATGGTGTGTGACGATGACCCATGACTACAACCAGTCCTTTGATGATAGTTTTTATCCCGGATTTGT
Organism: Utricularia gibba; assembly: GCA_002189035.1. NCBI lineage: Eukaryota > Viridiplantae > Streptophyta > Magnoliopsida > Lamiales > Lentibulariaceae > Utricularia > Utricularia gibba. Next base: position 2,523,181 of record NEEC01000017.1, on the reverse strand, counting down.
CATGGGTAAGGTAAATATGCTGCCTCTGCTGCTACTGCAGGTAAATTCTGATTTAACTTTTACCTCGTTCACCGGTCAAGGAAATACAATTCAAGGGCTTTGGTCCTGTTGCTGACGGGATCATGAGGAAACCCCACTGTGAGTTAATATAAAGCGGGTTTTAAGAGATTAAACAGCTGCGCTCAGGACAGATTCAGCATCCCCACTTCCCCCATTCACAAGGGACCAAAAGCTTTTGCAACTACTGCTTTTAAGTACTGTGTTCGTTTGCTTTTACCAGGGGATTGGGGTTAGTCTTCTCACTGGGGGCAAGTGTACTATTAATACGGACACTTTTGGAGTTGACTAACAACCAACCAACCAAGGCTTTCATTAATCACCATTCATCCCGTCTTGATGCAGGTGAAGGAGTACTGCACTTTACTCTGAACTGTTCCATAATTGCCATCAGTTAATCCCAACTCAACCCCTTGCGTACTAAATAGGGTTCCTCTACTTTTGACCTCTGGATCCGGTTCAAGGTATGCGTAGTTAAGAAAGCACTGTCCTGAGGTGGGGTTTTTGAGCAGTACTTGGTATGATTCCACAGCTTTGATTGACCCCACAGTGGAGAAAAATTAATCCTTGTTCCTTTTTTTTTTTATGGATCAGTGTGTTGATTAGTGCATGCTTGGGTGCTTCTCTAGTCATACACTGGTGTGAATGTACATTTGAACTATGGTATTATTCTTCCGTCCATCCTTGGAAGTAGTGAAGAAGCATCGGTGTTTGTGGGATGTGAAAAAACACGGGGGAATGTCAGTCCACCAGGTTTTTTTTTGGGGAATTGGGAGCCCTTGCCCTGCATTGCATGCCTACCCTGGCATCTTAGGCATATCTCCTGTATATTTAATTACAGTGACACTGTAAAAAGAAGAGAGGGCCTGTAGAGGAGCTGCCACGGCCACGAGCCATCGCTACCCCATTTCATATCCATTTCTCATCAGCATTTAATTCCACTATCCCACTTACCGTTACTTTCAATAACGCCTGTAACAGTAGCTGATAAACTGCATTTAATTCCCACCCCCCGTTTCCAGGATCCGAGAATACGACGGCCGGGACGACAACCCACCACCAATTTGTACTCTATACTTAACCTTACTTGTGTTGTGTTCCTCTGCCCCTGAACTGGCCAACATTTTTCCTTCTTTTCACTTGTGCCATGTTCCAAACTTCGCCTGGATGCTGCACGTGAACCGGGAAAGTATCTTGCAGGTCTTCAAATGGGAATGGGAGCGAGAGAGTTCTCTCGGGGACAACACAACTTGCTTAACACGTCCATTGGAATCATTCCATTCAATTGTTGATCATGGTGTCTATTAATGTAAGCGAATCGTGCAAGGAGACATTTCGAGACAAAAAAGTTTTGATACAGGAAATGAAACGCTACGTGGAGAATGGAGATGGAAGATTAGAACGAAAGCGCCTTTGTACAACACTCCATCATCACAGGCAACAACCAGCTACTGTCGTTTTCATCACCACTGCTGACTACTTCGTTCATGGGCCTTCTGATCATCACCGTGATCAACAGCTTAATGCTTCGTACTTTAGTGGAATCGGACGGCTGAAGCCCGCTTGAGAAAGCATGTTTCTGACTGCGGCGAGGTCGCGGCAGAAGACGCCTTGAAACGCTGCGGCGGCTGCCGGAGATTCAGCGGCACAAGATGCATTCTTTGCTTCTTCTTCCAGTATTGCAGCCATTATGCTTGCGTACCCCTTTTGAATCAACCTGTACAGCAGTAGGGCGGATACTCTTGCTCTGTCTCTAACGTAATCCGCCTCGTTGGCATCGGCGAATTCGCAGCGGTCGATGAAGGCAGAGGATTTGTCAGGCTTGTGTTTCAGGGTGAGGACTAGATGGGATCGTTGGAGCTCTGATTTCGAACAATTTCTGTTCAATCCCATCAAAGCGTAGAAATCTGTGTTCTGGGTTTCACCTGCTGCGACCCTTTGTTGCAGCTGCTGGATTTTGGATGCTAAAGAACACAACTTTCCGGGGATTTCTCTGTACTGAAAAGATTGGCGTTTCCAAACGGGGCCTGGCAGCTTTCTGTCTCGGAGAATGGAGTTGTAGAGAAGTTTGAGATGCTCCAAATCATGGAGACAATCTGGGAAACATCTGATTGTTTCGAATAAACTCGCTCTAATGGCGAGCGCTTGAATGGAGGAGGTTTCCAATGCAAGAGCCTTGTTGCAATCCGCGATTGCATCGGCGATTCTTCCAGATAACTGATAAGCCGACGCGCGGTAGACGTAGCATTGGGCCAGAAAAGATTGGGGAGCACTGCGGCGGCCGTCCAGTATTTTAGAGAAATGTTTGATGGATTCCGAGTAGAGACCAGCATCGAAGGAGGCAAGGGCGGCAGACTTCCGGCGGACTAAAAGCTTTATGTGACAGAGGAGATGGGCGATGCTCTCAGACTCCATTTTGGGTGGGACTTCAGATGGGTTGTTGAGGAAATTCTCGCTGGAAAGGGGAAACATGTTGGACGAAAAGATGTCGTCGGATAAGGAAACGCTCTCACGGCGGAATGCGGCGGCAGCGAGGCGTTTCCCGGTCTTGAGGAGCACAATCGCGTCCTCCATCAAACCGAGATGACAGCAAGCTTGACCCAGAACCAAGTACCTGCGTAACACAACAGAAGTCAGAGAGTGGCAATTGCATCACAAGGTCGAAGAGATCCGAATTACGAGGCCGTGTACCTCCATTGCCCCTGTTGGCGCCCGTTGATTCCCAGCCCCGCCATCAGCTTCTCCTTCAAATCCGCGACCGAGAAACACTTGAAATCCTCATCGGCGCAGGAAGAAAGAAGTTGCATCTTCGCCCTCTTCTCCCCCGTCAACTGCATCGAGGACCCCTCCTCCTCCGACGCCGACCACAACTCATCGGCCACAGCGGTTCGAAAACTGGGAATACTATCATGCAGCAAATCCGCAACGTCCTTAAAGCGCCGGAGACTCAATAGACAGCGCGCCTTCATCTCCAACGCGGCATCCATCCGCGGTGCCATCGCCAAGGCGGCCTCCAGCAACCCCAAGGCGGCGACAAACGCCCCTTTCTCCTGACTCAGCATCAAGAGTTTGGCCTCCCTCACGTACCTCTCCACCACCTACAAGGGAAGAGTCACCCATTAACGCGAGAATCCAGGATGGAATTCACCCCAAGTCACTCACCTTTCTGGTGGAGAGCCACCAGAGCTTCTTCTCGGAATTCGCCGCCATTGCGAAGCTCGTCAACGAGCCATCGGATCGGAAGAAGAGAACTGGAAAAAGGGTAGGTAGGGGAAAGTAGAGTAGCAGGAGGGGAGGGGGAGTGGGAGTTTAAAGAGAGGGAAGGGGGAGGGCAGCTTTGAAGTGCGAGAAGAAATAAAGGTTTCCTTTCCTTCCCTTGCCCGTCCCGTTCGTCTGGGTGGCACGTTGCAACATATTAATATTGCATTCTCGGCCCAGCCTCTGGCTAACTCCGTAGTAACTAGTAGTAGTAATAGAGTAGAGTAGAGTAGAGTAGAGTAGAGCAGCACCCCACCCCACCCGGGGCTATGCCCCTACGCCCGAACCGCCCAGCCCTACCTCTGCGGCTGCTGCTGCTGCCTGGTGCAATTGGCAATGGCGTTCGAACTGGACCGGAGCCTCGGCCTAACATCCTAGTTTTCGAATGTTTTATAATTGACAAGGCACGCAGAGAGCAGCCATGAAACCGAAGGGATTGTAGCGGGTGGACGTAGATGGACATTATTGCGTTGGGCTGGCTGGGTGGGTGGCTAGTTGGGATATTAGGCGATGCATTTTGGATGTTGTTAGTGAGTTTATTCAGGTTGGAGTCACACTGCCAGGTTCATGTATATGTGTGTGTGTGTGTGCGGCTTGGCCTGGTGCTTGTGTGTGCAGATGCATAATGTGGTAATGAGCAGCGCCAAGGAAGGATTTGGTTCATTCCCACAGCGGCAGCGGCAGCGGCAGCGGCAGCGGCTATGTATGATACATAGATAATTCAGCGGAGCGGTGCGAAATGATTCGAGGAGAGTAAAAGCCAGGTCGCCCAAGTATTTATTCATTGGAGGAGACGCCATGCCAATGCCAATGCGAATGGGAATGGGAATGAATGTCGAACCTACCGGAGGCCCAGCTCCACTGCCGCTGCTCCATTATCGCTCGCATTCATACACGGACACCAACTTCTCAACCTTCACACACACTCGACACGACACACAGTGGAACCTGGGCTGGGCTTCTTCATATATTTATTTATATTGGATCAGGGACGGCACAAATAAAGGAGAAGCCCAGACCAGACCAGACCAGACCAGACCAGCTGTCGTCAGCATCCGTAGCAGTACCGGAATCCATCGGGCCTCTCCTCTCCTCGGCCCACTGCCCGGTACCCTTATCCTATCCCGCCTTCCAAAAGCTCAGATATTTTTGGCGGTTTGAGGTCAAAAAAAAGTGGCTGCTGGTGCGACGCGACGCCCGCCGAGCATCTATCTGCCTTTTTTAGAAGATGATGGAAGCAGAAGCAGGACAAGTTGAACACAAGAATTTATGTATATTATAATGAATCAGGCATGCTGCCCCCGGGCCATATGGATTATCGATGGGCAAGACGAGACGAGACGAGACTTCTAGAAAAGCTAGGTAGCTTTTCTAAAGGCGTCCGGCGTGCAATAAGTGCAGTGCAGCATGAGCAGGCGCGTGTTCTATTTCCCCACGTAACTGCCTTTATCCATTTTCACTTCCTCTCCCAATTAAAAATGTGTGCTCAATCCCGTGCCGCCCCGCCCTGCAGCCAACCAGCCACTTCTCCTCCCTATAAATATCCCCTCTCCTCACTCTTTCCACCTCCTTCCAACGACTTGAGTCTCCACGTGGCTTCTGAGGTCCTCCTCTTCTCTTCCCTTGCTCATTTATCTCTCTTTTTTTTTTTTTTTCTATGTTTTGTGTTGCCTGCTGATTTCCTTTCTCTTTCTCACATCTGTAGATTGAATCATCTCTCCTCTCTCCCACTTGTTAGTTCTAGTTTTCACAAGTTAGCATAGCACAGGGCTTGGGAATACAGTTGCTCCATGTTTCTGTTGTTATTTGTCAGTGGGTTTACATGACGGGGATCCGGGTGCGCAGGATTAGAATTCTTCACTCCTTCTCAGTTGTCTTTCTCTACTGGTTCTACGTTTTCTCTTGAACCGCTTGTCCCGACCACCTCAACGTGTTGAATCGACAACCCCCCCTTCCCCTTTTTTATGTCCATGGCCTCTAAACAACTGCCGAATAGCCCGGGATCCTCGGGGGGCGATGAGAGGAAGAGGAAGAGGATGCTGTCCAACCGCGAGTCAGCCCGACGGTCACGGATGAGGAAGCAAAAGCACTTGGATGAGCTGATCGGTCAAGTGACCCAAATTCAGGAGGAGAACAACAGGTTGAGGACCATGATTGATGCCTCAGCTGATCTCTACATCAACTTCGCATCCGAGAACAATGTCTTGAGGGCGGAGCTGTCCCAACTCACCGATCGTCTTCGTTGCCTCAACTCAGTTCTTGAAATCGCATCGGAGGTCGGCGCTCTGGATGTGGATATTCCGGCGATCCCGGATATTCTGCTTGAGCCGTGGCAGCTCCCATGCCCCGTCCAACGCCTCCCTGCTTCACCTCAAATGTTCCCCTGCTGAAAACCGTGGCGGGATGATGTCGCTCTGCTCTGCTCTGCGCGTTGTCTGATGTCATTTAACGAACAACGCTGTGGTTTCTGCTTTTGCCGAGTAGATGGTATTTAGTGCTGTATCTGTCTATCTCTCCACCCCTAGATGTTGACTGTGTGATTCATATGAATGGAACCTTCGCCTTCTTTTATTCTTCTCTCAGGACAAATCACACTTCCCCCCTAATGGGCCGACGTTCTTTCGTAGGGCTTGTTCTTTTGGGCTTCAGGCCCAACGTCGGGAGGGGGGCGCTTTTTTAAGGCGCCCGCATCTCCCTCTCACCCCAATCATCAGGTAGGATGAAATTGCTGTTCCTCCTCTCCTTGCTTCTGCTCTCCTCCGCGGTCCCCATAGCTTACGTTGTACACCGGGAAACTCGTGAGCGCCCCACCCACGCGTTCGAGTACCACAGCCGCGGGTGGCTTCGCGAAACCACCAAATGGGACGATGTCGGCCGCCGTTTCATTGTTTCCTACATGGAGGGCGGCCTCGGAGTCATCCCTGTGCCGGATGGTGACTCTGGCGCCGTCCTTGAGGAGATTCAGGTTGTCGGTAATGACGGATTTGCGAAAAAACCCTTCCTAGGGCTCACAATCGATCGCCCCAGAAACCGCGTCCTGGTCGTCATCTCCGATGTGCTGGGATTTCGGTTCGGGGCCCTGGCGGCTTACGATTTGACTACTTGGAATCTACTTTTCTTGGCCAACCTCAGTGGACCAGGTAAAAGATGCGAGTTTTGAAAACTTGAATGAGGCGATACTTTTCAACAATTCCGCTCTTCCCTTCAGATTCGAAGGCGTTGGCGGACGATGTGGCGGTGGACGGCGAAGGCAACGCCTACGTGACGGACGCGATCGGGAACAAGTTATGGAAGGTGGGAGTGAACGGGAAGTTGCTACAAGCAATTGAAAGCCCTCTCTTTACAGCAAATCGATGGTACGAAAACCTTGTCGGCCTCAATGGAATCGTGTTCCATCCAAATGGCTACTTGCTTGTCGGCCACTCTCTATCCGGAAAGCTGTTCAAGATCCAAACCGGAGATGGGCACCACGTTAGCATCGTTAATGTGTCGGGGGGAGGCTCTGTGAGATTTGGGGATGGGATGGATCTCTTGTCCCCCAGGAAGCTGGTGGTCGCTGGAAACCCGTCTAAGCTGCTAGAGAGCTCCGATGACTGGGAAACTGCTCAGGTGATCGGATTGTTTTCCGGGCTTACACATCGTATGGTTACGTCGGCGTTGGTCAAGGAGGGGAAGGTGTACCTGACTCATATTTTCGGCATGGGCTACCCCAAGAAGAAGCATCTGCTTCTGGAGGCTGTTTTCTGAAATTCGGGTCATGTCTCGCACAGTAACGCACGAGTAACATATTTTATTCAAAAACGAATAAATTACTTTTCAAAAATTAAAAAAAAAAACCATTTTTCTATTCTAAATTCTATGGGTTTCTTTTTCTGGGCCTTGCCATTGAAAAGAAAAAAAGGATTTCTTTTCTGGGCCTAGCGCACAACGCGCCTTAAGAGGTGAACCCACGAAATTAGGAGCGGGTGTATGGCGGTGAGGCATGGCGTCTCAGGTGTTTACCGTAGAATTTCGCAGGGGAGAGCCTCTGTCTCTGTTCAATCGGAGGATAGGTTGTACAGGAGACTCTCGGCTCTAGGAAGTGCAAGGGGGGTGGTGGCAACTACCATAAATACGTACATTCGGGAGGGGAAAGACGTGACCAAGGATGAGCTAGATCGCTGCATTCGGGAATTCCGAAAGTACAGAAGATATCCCCATGCTCTCGAGGTGCGCCCCTCCTCAGTTCGAACTCACATGATTTTTAAATTCTGCGCTCTGTGATCGTTTTTAACTGACTTTGGTAATCACATATTTTTTGGTTACTTCATCACACTTGTTTTTCTTAATCTGTCACTGTCTTTCTCCTGTATACATTGTTTCGGCCTCTTAAGTTGAAATTCTACTTCAAGTATGCTGCTTAAGTCACTAAAACACACTGTCATCTTGTTTGACAATATTTCCATCATGCTTTTCTCGTTCAGATGATGGAATGGATGCTGGTTCAGAAATTTAAGTTTGGATTGACGGATCATGCTGTTCACTTGGATCTAATTGCAAAGGTCAAGGGGATAGATGCGGCTGAAAATTACTTCAGTGGCCTCCCGCCCAAATTTAGAGTGATTTCAGTTTATGGCACCCTTTTGAACGGTTACTGCGTTAGAAAGATGATGGACAAGGCGGAGACCCTTTTTTCCAAAATGTTGGAGAGGGGGATGGTAGTTAAGGCACTACCATATAATAATCTTATGAGTTTATATCTCAAATTGCAGATGCCTGAGAAAGTGCCACTCTTGTGGGATGAAATGAAGAAGACGAATGTTGAGCCAGACACTTTTACTTTCAACATATTGATGAGGACTTATTCGCTTTTAAAGGACGTTGAAGGGGTGGAAAGAGTTTTTGAAGAAATGAAATTGAAACACAGAAAACTCGGTGATTGGACAACATACAGTAACCTGGCAATTGCCTATATCAACAGTGGCCATCACATGAAAGCCAAATTGGCCTTGAAGAAGCTGGAGGAGGAAATGGACAAGGATAATCGCGAGGCATATCATTTTCTGATAAGCTTGTACTCTAAACTGTCTGATGTGCATAATGTTGTTCGCATATGGAAAACTTTGAAATCTGCAATGAGGGTGGTGACAAATACGAGTTATCTTATCATGCTTCAGGCTCTTAAAAATCTGGATGATGTTAAAGGGATGCAGAAATGCTATGAGGAATGGGTGTCGATCTGTTTGAGTTATGATGTTAGGTTAGCCAACACAGTTATTTGTGCATACTTAAAACATGATTTGCTTCGAGAGGCTGAGTTGGTTCTTCAAAAGGCACTGGATAGTTCAACGGGGCCTTTCTTCTCTAGTTCATGGGACATGTTCATGGTTTACTTCCTGAAAAACAAGGATGTGAAGCGATGTTTACGAATGATGCAAGTTCCTCCACCCACTGAAGAGTGGAATTTGGAACCTTCCAAGTTGGATAGCTTTATAACTGATTTAAACAAAGAGCATGACATGGATAGTGTTAGAGAGCTGTGCATATCCATGAAAGCAATGACCACAACTCCTCACCGAAGCCTTGTCTACAGGTCATTACTCTATGCTTATCTTTCGGGATAACGAGCCATCCTTCGGAGCAAGGAATTTGACAGTACATCATAAAAAATTTCTGTATGGGCTCTACTGTACTTTCACCTGGTTTTAATTGCATATTAGCAAGTCGAGAGTTTTGACTTATGCTTTCTCTTTTTAAGTTGCTATGTTTGTGAAATTTATGATTATCATAACGGAGAATTTACATACATCCTGCTAACACTTGGTGCCTCTGGAATGTGGAGAGCTGGCAGAACTTAGGGAATTAATGCTAACGGAAGTAACAGAAGAAATCCTATTCGTCGCGCTCTCTCTATAAGGTACTATGATCCCTTTGGCGATTTAAATTGATCTTGGTATAACTTTGATGTTTTTCAGTTGAAAATGCTCCTTGTCACTTGACTAATAAATGCGCCCTTACCCGATCTGCATAATGTCATTACCACCGGCAATATGTGAAATCTACTTTGCTGTGGTGAAGTGTGAAAACAGATTCAACTTTCTAGTGAAAGTGTTTTTTTAATCCTTGTCTAGTGGTGATCTTGGAGATGAAGTGCTGGTTTTTCATGTGAAAACAACTTTTTCTTCCTGTCAATTCTAAAGCTCAGCACTCGTATTAACTTGTGAATTTTAGTAAAAGCTACTTAGCATAGCTGTTAGTGAAAGAAAAAGGTAAAAGCCTCTTAAAGAAGAGCTTGAGTATGATACTTCTTTATGACTTTCTTGCGATGGATGAATCCGCGTCTTCTCTTCCAATTATTACGTCTGCATGTGGTAGGATTTGGGTGCTCAATTGTCAACATCCAGGCCCAGCACATTTAATGACCTCAGGGATGTACATTTTACATCTATGTGGTAGTATTTGATGCACCGGCACATGTGCCGGAATTTTGATTAAATTTAAGAATGAATTTAAGCATCCTACATGATGAGAGAACCGCTTGGCGACCCGTTCTTGATCGTCATGGAATTAATTGATGTATGGATGAAAGTCGCATTGATGAAGTTGATCCAGTACATGTTGCTCTCAGGGCAGGGGGAAACAAGGCCGTTGATAGTTGGTAACATTAAGTTTGCATGCGCACATGGTAGAACTTTCTGCGAAACAGGTTGTTCCAGAAATTATCCGTGGATTTTACACAAAAACCAAGTCTTATCTCACATGTATGCATTTATGAACCTCCTGCTCGTAAAACTATTTATATGCCACCATTCGTCAATGCACAGCACATCTCTGCACTGCTCGAGTGAGGGAGCTCCGAATCATTCTGTATAAAAAAATGGGAAAGCCCTTCAAAATTGGGGGCACTTTTACTGTCGCTTTTTTCGTGAGTTTAAGTTTGATGCTAAATGCTGATGCTAGGAGACTTGAAAAAGAGTCATTTGATGAGCTTGGATATGGAGGCGCACTGGGAGGTGGCGCTGGTGGAGGATTTGGAGGTGGTGGAGGCTTTGGAGGTGGTGCTGGTGGAGGATTTGGTGGTGGAAAGGGAGTTGGATTTGGGGGTGGTGCCGGTGGACTTGGAGGTGGAGCTGGTGGAGGATTTGGAGGCGGCGCTGGTGGTGCTGGTGGAGGGTTTGGAGGTGGTAAGGGTGGCGGGATTGGCCTAGGTGGTGGTGCCGGTGGAGGATTTGGAGGAGGCGCTGGAGGTGGTACAGGTGGAGGCTTAGGTGGTGGACTTGGAGGTGGTGCGGGTGAAGGTTTAGGTGGTGGTGCCGGTGGAGGCTTTGGTGGTGGTGCGGGTGGAGGACTTGGAGGCGGCGCTGGGGGAGGCTTGGGTGGTGGTGCGGGTGAAGGACTTGGAGGTGGTGCGGGTGGAGGACTTGGAGGTGGTGCGGGTGGAGGACTTGGAGGTGGTGCGGGTGGAGGACTTGGAGGTGGTGACGGGTGGAGGACTTGGAGATGGTGCCGGTGGAGGACTTGGGTGGTGGTGCCGGTGGAGGCCTTGGAGGTGGTGCCCTTGGAGGTGGTGCCGGTGGGGGCTTGGGTGGTGGTGCCGGTGGGGGCTTGGGTGGTGGTGCCGGTGGAGGCTTGGGTGGTGGTGCCGGTGCCGGTGGAGGACTTGGAGGGGGTGCCGGAGGAGGATTCGGAGGTGGTGCGGGTGGAGGATTCGGAGGCGGCGGCGGGGGAGGATTCGGAGGTGGTGCCGGTGGCGGTTTTGGCCACATATCCGGAGGGAACAACTAAGTCGCTTCCTAATGTTTGTGTATGATCATTATTTGCCCATGATTCTCCATGTCGTGTGCAACTCACAATGTTATGACCAACTTCAACCTTTTCTATCTACCGTAAAATAAAATTACTTTTTCCTCTTTCCCACGTGAACCAACCCCGCCCCGTCCGTGCACTGTGGTTAACAAGAATTAATTAATACTTGATAACTTACAGGGCGCCACGTGAGTTTCACGAGGTCTCTACTCTCTCCCACACCACAAGATTTGTAGTCCCTCGCGAAGGCCACACTCACGGCGTGGAGTATGCGTATGGCGGCCTTGCCTCCGACGATGTTTAGCTTCTCCACCGCGGCGGCGGCACCCAATCTTCCCACATCTGGAACTCTCAAAGGTCCCTTGCCCTTCAATCTCAGGCACCGCAGTATTAGGGTCGGCAAATCGATAGCCGTCGCCGCGTCGTCATCTGGGCTTTACTCCGCCGAGCAATTCGATCTGACCCTCGAGAACGTCGACAAGGTCCTGGACGGCGTCCGCCCTTATCTGATGGAGGACGGCGGTAACGTGGAGGTGGCTTCGGTGGCAAACGGCGTCGTATCCCTGAAACTCCAAGGTTCCTTCGTATTCCCCCTCCTCGTCCCCCCTGTCCCTCAATTCAGATTTTCCTCAAGCCTAGTACGTGTACAGGTGCTTGCGGTACTTGCCCTAGCTCAACAACCACCATGAAGATGGGAATCGAGAGGGTTCTCAAGGAAAAATTCGGAGATGCCATTAAGGATATCTGCCAAGTTTCCGATGACCAAATAATGGAAGCGACTGTTGAGGTGAGTTAGACCGAGATGTGCCTTACCCACTGACTTTTCCCATGGAGATCATGGACGATTGTGTTTTCCAGGCGGTGAATTCCCATCTTGATATCCTGAGACCGGCTATCAAGAACTACGGTGGGAGCGTCCAAGTCGTATCGGTTGCCGGAGGCGATTGCCACGTGGAGTACACGGGTCCAGCTTCCATCGGATCAGGAATCAAGGCTGCAATCAAGGAGAGGTTCCCAGATATCACCAACGTGCAGCTCATACCATAGACAACTTTTGCTGTTGTGGAGAATTGGTTTTCGGATACTGTTTTTGGTTATTACAGATCTCTGTCGTGGGGTTAACAACAGCGGGGATAGCTCAGTTGGGAGAGCGCCAGACTGAAGATCTGGAGGTCGCGTGTTCGATCCACGCTCACCGCATTCGCGCCACTTTTTTGCCTCAGGTGGCTTCACCGAATTATCCTCTGGTACACAGACGGTAGAAATGGGCGACAGACAAGTGACTAGGCGTAGCACCATCCGATGGATGCACAACAGACAGCTAGGTGGTAACTGCGTAAAATTGACATTTACAACAAACAGAAGGGAAGGAAAGGAAAGGAAAGGGTAGCAGCAGCAGAGTGGAGTACACGACCGACACTAGGTGAGGAAGTGCGTTCTCCGGCATCAGGTTCTTCCACAAGAGAACTAACTCTGTCTGGTTAGCAGTGAGTACACACGCACGATACAACTGTAATTGGAACCCCCTTCTTCTTACTAATGATCGGGTCGGGCATTGGAGCCCAACTCAGGTACCAAACGCCGGGCACTGCCTCCTGGCGTGCTCTGGGATCAGCTTCACCAGCGACTCCATCGCCACACCCTTCAGCTCTGCCCACAAACAAACACATAGGAAAAAACGGGGGTGAACAACTGCCACTGAGCCTGATTCTATCGTCTCAAACCTGCTCACCATGTGCCTTGAAGTTGAACAAAGGTGGAAGGAAGCGCCCGCTCGGCAGCCTTACGTTTGGATCACGCAGCTCATTGAAAAACGGGTGGATCAACGCCTCCAGCTGCGGTACAACATATGAGGATCAACAACAAATGAAAATCTGGATGCAAAATCATCATTGTACTCACAGCAGTGCACCGCAGACTGGGCGAATACTGCAGCAGCCTTGAAACAAGATCCACTGCCTCGGGAGGCATGCGCTTGTGGAATATCTGAAGGTGAAAAAGAGGTCTTGAAGCTCGCACACTCCAAAGTCCAAACCAAACAACACTAGAGAGAGTCTGACTGAGCGTGATCTTATTACCTTGTGCCAGGGGTGAGCCTTGATTTGGGGAAACTTGAACTCTGTATAATTAGGGTTCATGCATTTGATCTCCTCTCTTGTTGGAGTGCCAAGGACCTGTAAGCCAAAAACATGCCCCAACCCATTCAGAACCACAAATCACCTCAAGTTTGATAGAAGGAATTGTAGGTCACTCACCTTGATGATTTCGACAAGCTGATCCACACCACTCTCCCCAGGAAAAAGGGGCTGAAGTTTTATGAACAGTGTTCAGAATAGCACCATCGTGTAACACAAGGAATAAAAAGCTCAGGATGCAAATCAAGTTGTGGCCAACCTGCCCGAGCAGCAATTCAGCTAAAACACATCCTGCGGACCAGATGTCTATGGCAGTACTGTATTCTGTTGCTCCAAATATTAGTTCTGGAGCACGATAGTACCTTGAACATATATAAGAAATGTTTGGCTCTCCCTTGACCTGCATAATGCACCAAAATGAAGCAAAGATGCCATAAGAACTAAAGCTGGGATGAGACTTGTTAACTAGGTGGCAAAGGAATGCGTCACAAACCAGCACTTTAGCACTTCCAAAGTCGCACAATTTTACTTGATGAGTATGTGGATTAACCTGAACACAAAAAGGTGATCAGTGCCTATCTCTTTCTGTGATAAACATTGCCTGTACTGAGATCTTACCAGCAAGTTCTGTGGCTTGATGTCTCGATGGCATACTCCAATACTCCCATGAAGGTAAGCCAATGCTCTGAAAATCTGCATAAAACGAAACACTTAAAAACAACTTCTACACTGGTCAAACGAAATCAACAATCTAAAATAAGGATAGTGCATTTCAAGTGTGCAAACCTGATAGGAGTACAGCTTCACATATATCATTGGCATCCTCTGGCTCATCTTATTGTAATGTTTGATAACTCTGTGAACAGTCTCAGGGACATACTCCAGCACCAAGTTTAGGAATAGTTCATCTTTCTCCGTGGTTGAAAAGAAACAATGCTTCAAGCACACAACATTTGGGTGATCTAGGAGGCGCATAGTTTGCAGTTCCCGGTTCTTGTACCTCTTATCTTGAAGAACCTTTTTTATAGCAACTGTTTCACCTGTTTCCAGGCATTTGGCCTGAAAAATGATGATGAAATGCTCAACAAAAGGCACGAAAGGAGACATGTCTTCTGATAATGTAAGGCGGGATAGAATCAAGGGGTAACCTGAAACACTACTCCAAAAGATCCTTGTCCAACTATACGCTCTGCCATGTAGCTGATTGTCTGGTAGAAAGAAAGAAACCATCAGAAGCTAAAGGTCATTAAAATCTTTGTTATGAAGCAAATCCGAATCTCACCTGTCTAGGCTGGCCATTTCTGCCTCCAATTGTGGTGACAATTATATGGCCAGTCTCTGTTCCATTACCGTCTACAACAGCAGGTTCGATATCCTGAAAGTCAAGACAAAAAGTTGTGAATACACAACGAAATATTTCAGAAAAGAAGGAGTCGGTTTCCAAACCTTATCATCCCTGAGCTTCATCTCATTCATCTCATCCGGCAGCCTGTCCAGCCCACCAGGTTTGTTACTGGAATCTTTAACACCAGCAGTAGAAGGTCCACTTATGGTGGACATGCTTGGTCCCTTACTAGCAACCCCAGTTAAGAGCAGAGGTATCTTACAAGAATCCCCCTGCTTTGACATTCAGCATAAAATTAGTCACAGTAACGATGGTATACCCCCAAGTTAAAAAGCTCGGAAGCTGGATGATAAAACATCATCCAACAGCAGCAAAGTCGCAACTATCAGCACAACAAATTTCAAGAACTTGCCTAAAATCAACTGCCCGTACAAAGAACAGTCGCCCCAGTTTCACAAATAAGCCTTACAAAGTTGAAACTCCCACAAGTGACGACGAGATCTGAAGTAAACACAACAGCGAATCCCTTTCTAAACACAAACGACACGATAATAATTGACAAGGGGTCGTTTTCTTTGTTCATGAGAAAGAAGAAAACAAAAGCAACCCAGTGAGCCCCGAACATATCCAGCTCAAAATTCAGCTAACCAACACCCAAGGAAAAAAAAGAGCAATTTTTTTACCAGTCGGATCAGCAATCATAAGCGCAGCTTCCAAGAGAACAATAAATAAACTGCGGGGGAAGCTCTGAGGCAAATCTTTCAGATTGGAGAGGAACTCCTCTCCTCCGACGAGTGGAATTCAATAGGAGTCGGTCAACCTAAAGATCATTAAAGTGGTGTTGTTGCTTTGCAGCAGTAACTACAAATACCATAAACCGGAGAGCAAAATCACCAATTGCTGCCTCCTCCTACCCGGCGCATGGGTAGCTTTTTCTTTTTTTGCACTACTTTTGACCCTTTGACCGTTCAACCACATTTGCTTTATCCCCCTCGGTTGTTTAATTTGGTTCACTTTCACTCCAACAGTCATGCGGAAAAACCCACCATTTCTTTCGTCTTTTGGTTTAACCATTTGAGTTAAAAGATAAAGAACAAAACCGTGAAACAACCACATCGGTGAAAATCTGTGACGCTTCAGGCTTCCCCCAGATAACTCACCGAGAGCCTTGGTTCTTTCTTGAAGTTGCTACTAGACTGATGTGGTTGGCGCAGTAGTAACTACTCCCATTCATCGGATTGCTTGGGGCGTTCCGAGTCAATCGTGCACTACTTCCGCTTTCCAAGAGGAGGCCAAAGCAGCTCTTTTTTGTCACCTCCTAGGCCAACAAGAGGACCTGCCAGCAGCCATAGTTCTCGCAGCGGGTAGCCTAGCGCTGGTGCAACAAAATGCTCCTGGCAGAGGATGCCTGAGTTTTCCTTCCTTTCCGTCACCCCCATTGCCCTTGGCACAGGATGCTTCATGCTCCCGTGTTCTCAACTTCGCCATGCTTGGCTTCAAGTGATATACAGTAAATTTCATTGCACCGTAAATGCAATTTCATTTTCATAAAGAGGCTCAATTGGGCCCAAGTCGCGCCCGCATGTGTCCTGGCCCATTCATTTATGGCCCGAGCCTTCCTGTAGAGCCTATCATTATTGAGCCCGAGCCTTCCTATAAAACCAATGTATTACGCATGTTCGGGCCCATTCGTTTATACTCGCGGCGCACTTCCGTTTTTGCTTCTTTCCCAACGGAAGTGCGGAATGAGCGAGAGCCGGTGGCGGCTCCACCCGGGAGAGTATCTCGGGGAAATCTCGGCCCTGTGCTTCCTTCATCTTCCATCACATTTCTCGTCACTTCCTCTTCTCCTAGCTGGTATGATTTTCGTCCGACATCAGGAATCCTCAACCTTGAAGGAATTTTAGTGACTTCGTTCTTTTCTCTTTTGCCGTTGCAGGGACTGGCTCGCAGATTCAAGTGCACAGCTTAGATACGGGAAATATTATACTAACGTTTCAAGTCTTTGAGGGTATCCGCGTCCACGGGATTTCATTGCAGAATTGTCACCAACAGTCACAATGCAATGCACTAGATTTCCTTGTTGCGGTGTTTGGAGAAAGGAGAGTTAAGATTTTTAATCTGAAAATTGAATTAAATGGCCACAAACCTGTTCTGGAACTCGCTTGTGTTATCTCTCTCCCTATGTTCAGCCACTGGGTTTTGGATGTTTCCTTCTTGGAGGTTTGAATAGTTTTTTCGCAAGTTACTTCTTTGAATGCTAGGCTGCTCCCCAGGCGTTAATGACTCAGTTAGTTTCCCTTTTTAAACCTTGTAAGGAAGGTGCGAACTCAAGTGAGGATGCATACTATCTTGCCATTGGATGTAGTGATAATTCTGTGCATTTTTGGGATATCCCGGGACGTAATATGCATTCTCATGTCAAGTGCTCAGGTAAATCCTTCTCCAGGGTATTTTGATGCGTTTGCAGTACGCTCTTTTGTGTTGCATATCTTTCAGTCGTTAAAAATCTTACCAAATAACCTTTCAGAGAAGTGCTTGTTGTATTCAATGAAGATGTTCGGGAATAAAATAGAGTCACTGCGAATTGCATCTGGTACCATTTTCAATGTGGTAAGTGGCCTACAAATAAGTCTGCGCAAACTGGGCTGTCAGTTTTTTACTTTTTTTTTCCATGATGCTGTACGTAGTCTTTGGGAAATATTTGTACACAGTTTTTGTTAGTATGCTGCATTGATTTTACTTGACGGGCTAGTGGCTAGCTTTGAGATGTTCGTATTTGATTTTATTTGGTATATTTTTTTTTCCATGATGCTGCACTGATTTTATTTTGTACAGAGTTTTTGTTCCTATTTGGTAAATATTAGTGGCTTGCCTCTATTCTTTTGTAATTTTTGTATGGTAGCATTGTGATGCTCTCGTCAAATATATAGCCAATATAATGTATTGCAGATTGTTGTCTGGGAAGTGGTACCACAGGCGCAGTTCACTACCCTTTTAACTAGTACTGGGAACCCCTGTAGGCTGAGAACCCATGAAAGCTTACTTGTTCCTGCTCCTATACACAGAGACGTTCTCATAAATAGGCTTGTTGGCCATGAAGGTTCAATATTTCGCATTGCTTGGTTCTCTAGTGGAAGGAAACTTGTCTCTGTTTCTGACGACCGGAGGTTGGTAATTGCTTCTCATCTCCATGTCCTCTCTATGTCAAGGTGTGGGACTTCACACTTTTTGGATACTCCTCAAAATCATTTTCTGTTACTTCAGTGCCCGTCTTTGGGAAGTTCAGGCTGAAAAAGAAGGCCAAAATGAGGTCAATCGTATGACAGGATGTGTACTTTTTGGACATAATGCCCGGATATGGGACTGCTGCGTATTTGACTCTGTAAGGAGTCCTGGTTTCTTAAATAACAGTTCAGCTGATTACAATACATCATTCTCGTGGCTAGATGGCTGCTTCCACTATATAAATTTTGAGTTTTTAAGCGGATAAATAAAATAAAGTTATGAGAACAGGAGATATGTTTATTCTGAACATTTCTTGTTTTATGAATTTCTCAGTTGATCATCACAGCTGGTGAGGATTGTAGCTGCCGAGTTTGGAATCAGAATGGCCAACAAGTGAAGGAGTTCAAGGAGCACATGTAAGAGAGAATCCCCTCAAAGATTTGCTGATGGGCAAGGGTTGTGGTTCCTGTTGCTCCATTTCATTATCTGTTACGTTAAATGGATATGGAACGCCTCCCAAAAAAAAAAAGAAAATAGTGTTTGTGTTGCCAGTACCTAATAATAGTGTTGTCTTGGCACTTAAGCTTGTGCATTGGTTGTTATAATGTGCTTAGTGGACGAGGTATATGGAGGTGCCTATCTGATCCCAACTCTTTGCTGCTTGTCACTGCTGGTTTTGATTCAGCTATAAGGATTCACCAGTTGGCAAGGCCTGTAAATGGCTTAGAAGGAGGGCTTGACTTAAGGATTTCTAGTCATACAAGGGAAGTCTGTGCACATCCCTTGCCAAGTCATTCAAGACCTGATGGCCTCTTGGACAGGTATTTGCATCAACCTAACTACTGTCTTTTCAGGAAACTCTATATGATAATTGCCATTCTGCATTGCCTTATATCATAATTTCTCTTTACTGGCACTCTTGCAGCAAAAGCGAGTACATTCGATGTTTACACATGGCAAGCCACGAATCCCTTTATGTTGCTACAAATAATGGATATCTATATCATGTCAACCTAGCTGAACTTGATGATGTTATATGGACTGACTTGGGCCATGTCAGTAAGGATGCCCCAATCATCTGTATGGACTTATTATCTACTTTCCATAACCCATGTGGTGGACGGGAAGATTGGGTTGCTCTTGGTGATGGTAAAGGGAACATGAATATTATTCAAGCGGTTGTCACTCCTCACTCTGTAGAAGTTCAGTTTAGAGTTAGTTGGCAGGCAGAAAGAGAGCGGCATCTCTTAGGTTGTTTCTGGTGCAGGTCATTACAAGAAAGGTAGTCAGTAGTTCCATTCCTAGAAAAGTAACTGGTACCATTATTGTGATGCCACCATCAGAGTAGATATTGATCATCACAAGTTGACCATGCAAGATTTCGAGTCATAGCTTTGTGCTCTTTGACTTGCTATCTAGTGTAAATTTTGATCTAGATTATGGAGTTTTGTGTGTGTGTGTGTGTTTTTTTTTCAGTTGGTCTGTACCAATATTCTTCCATCCATATTTTTATCATTACCCTTCCATTGTATAAAGTGTCTTTCTGCACGATGCTATACAGGTTTGTCATTACAGCAGATCCGGGTGGCAGACTGAAGCTGTGGAAGTTATGTTATGAGTCAAAAAACTCTGAAAGTCATGAAGCATTCCTTGTTGGAGAATTTACCTCATGCTTTGCAAAGCGGATAATGTGTGTAGATGTGTCTTGTGATGAAGAGGTCTGTTTTTGTCATCATATGAACCCTCAGTTTTTCATTGTTGGATTTCATCTTCTATTAATAGGCCTTGTGTAATTAAAATTAATCAACCCTCTAGAGATTGACATGCAGGCATACATTGGCTAGTTTTACGCATATCCTTCTTATGTTCTGCTCCACATATTTTCATTTTTCATGAGCTTCTTTTCTATGCAGATGCTAGTGTGCGGAGATATTCGTGGCAATCTTCTTGTGTTTTTGTTACCCAAGGAGCTGCTTCATGGCTCATCTAGACATACAGAAGTTAAAGCATTTCCTGTTTGTTATTTCAAGGGAGCTCATGGCATATCTACTGTGAACAGTGTCTCTATCGCTAGTTTGCAATCTCATCAAATACAAATATGTTCAGTATGCGCCTATCTTTCCATTTACTTATCCTGTTTTCCAGTTCTCTAATCTAGAAGTTATTAGCTAAATATGACATTTATCTAAATAGAGACTACAGCATTTTTGCCATTTCGTATATACAAAGCAGATTGATCACTTAATCTTTCCACCGTTGTGTTGGTGTTGTGTGACAGACTGGAACAGATGGATGTATATGCTACTTACAGCGCAACAGAGATCCACCTAATCTCGAATTTGTAGGAATGAAACAACTTAAAGAGCTGACTGCCGTTCAGTCTGTTTATGATTTATCTTCTGGAATCTATGCAGTGGGCTTTACATCGGCATATTTTGTGATATGGAATATTTCTACAACCATGAAGGTTCACTCTCTCTTCTCAAGAATCACCTCTCTTTGCCACTCTTTTTTTCTCTGCTACTTGATATCATTATTTTTTCTGTCTCGTACTTTCTCCTTCTGCCTCAACCAAAGGAGACTATATTAGGCCCTTCTTGTCATCAATAGACTAAGATGGAATTGCCCATTTAAGATTCAATATGCATGGTTTGGATTTGAGGCCTTATTTTGCTTCATTTGATTGCTTGCATAAGGTGCTTCAAATTGCTTGTGGTGGTTGGCGCCGGCCTAATTCATATTATATTGGTGAAAATCCTGAGATTATGCACTGCTTTTCCTTTGTTAAGGTATGTTTTATGTTCAAAATTTATTATTTTCTGTGACAGTTTAACATTTACTGAGATTTTATCCTATACTTGTATCCTTGTTCTTGTAATGAAAGGTGTATGTTGATGCATAATCATCATGATAGAAGTCTTGTTTAAATATAGTGAGTAACTGATGATGATATTCTGTTTGGTGGTATCAGCCATAATAATTGATCTGGCTGTGAAATATTCATTTTCAGGTGTTCTGTAAGATGGTATCAAGCAGGAATTTGTTTTTTCTGCTATTTTTGTTTCTTTATGCCAATATCTCGAGTCCTGCAAAAAGTTTAATGTTGATTATTACGGCACCAAACTTATAAATACATTATACTTGATTTTTTTTTCTGGCAGGATGATGTCATTCATATACATAGGAATTGGCTGCCTCAAAATTATCTGCAGTTGTATCCTCAGAATATTCACTTGCAGTTTCATGGTCGGGAGCTACATTCTTTGGTCTTCATTTCTGAACAATCATTATTTACTATAGATGATAATCTGGGATCGGTGGTTGAATCTTGTTGGATTATCACTGGTTGTGAGGATGGGACTATCCGGTTAACCAGGTTTGTGATTGTGTGTATCAGCTTCCTTTTGGAATGTCCTTTTAACTTCTTTTTATCTTAAAAGCAGCATTGTGAATGTTTCAGGTACGACCCGGAGATGCACAAATGGTTATCTTCAGAACTTCTTGGGGTGCATGTTGGTGGATCAGCTGTGCGGTCAATATGTTATGTTTCAAACACACATATGTTTTTCCCAGATTCCATAACTGTGTCGGACATACATTATGTTGAAAACAAATCCAGGGATACCATATTGCTTATATCTGTCGGTGCAAAAAGGGTTGTAACTGCATGGAAACAAACTGCTGGTATATGTGACAAGAAGGCGGATGATGCAGGCAGTAAAGTAGGGAGTGAAAACAATATGACCCGCCTATGTGCAGATGCTAAGCAGCCATTTTCCTTTCAGTGGCTATCAGCAGATGTGCCTGTTTTAGGCTCTGCTTGCAGAACCAAGAAAAATATTTGTGAAACCCTACAAGATGCTTGTGGTGCATCGTTTTCTTCAGAAATGAAAAATGCAGAACTAGACCTTGTCCCTGACTCGACTTGTGATGACAACTTCCGACATCTTGCTGTTACTGCCTTTCTTGTTAAAGAGAATGGCTCAAGGTTACCATATGAGTGTATTCTCTTTCCATTTTCAGGAATATTAACTTTATGAAGTCTCACACAACTCACTGCTTGATGTATGTTTTATCCAGGGTTTGTGTATGTTTTGTTGTCATTGCTTCTTCAGACGCCACTGTTACACTAAGGGCCCTAGTGCTTCCATTTCATCTCTGGTAAGCCAGTTTCCAGCACAATATTTCTCTTCAAGAGTTTTATTCTTAGAATGTACTGTGAAGTTGCATTTCGGTTTGCTAGTTGTTATTAGAACTATTGTTTTGCCCCTGCCCAATTCTTTGATGTCATGCCAAATGCAGGTATGACATTGCTGAATTGAGTTCTTCAAGCTCACCAGTGCTAACTGTACAGCATGTTGTCGTTCCCAAGGTTCTGCATTCGGAATATCAAGGACAAGGTAATAACCGCTCAGATTTCCTGGAGGCTTATGAAAATTACATAATTGCATTTTGGTCGATTTTCAATCTCTCTTCCGCGAGTTGCATTTCATTTTGCAATAGACTTTCAGGTGTCAGTTTTTGAAATAAGTTAAGATATTTTAATCATAAAGCAGAATGATGGAACACCCTGTGCTTCAGCATAGGAGTTTGGTTTTTTGCGCGGCATTGAAATTTTTATCACGCTGTCAGGCAATACTCAAGTTGGAAACTTTTACTTGGCTGTCACTGGATCTACGGATGGAAATATAGGGATCTGGGACTTGACAGCAACTGTTGAAACCTTTATGGTGCATGTGTCAATTCTTCAATCAGAGAGTTGTCCAGGCGTCCAAAAAAGGCCGCAGACTGGTAGAGGAAGCCAAGGTGGACGTTGGCGGCGATCATCAGGTGATCACTACGCAAAGACAAAGACAGTTCAGTGCAACAATGGACAAGAAGAAGATGCCGGCAATGCCAAGGAGAATCACGGGTTTCAGAGTGGTGATCATGCTGATGATCATGGGGCACTTGACTCGCTGAAAAGCAGATACGTTTTGCGAGAACCTACTCTTGTGACAGCTTTGCAGATTATAGAGAATGCACATCAATCTGGTGTCAACTGCATCTATGTGTCTAACATCAACGATGCCAGTAGACACTCAGACTTAACATTCTCCTTCTACATTATTTCGGGGGGAGATGATCAAGCGATTAACTGTCTCAGATGTGATCTCAGGCTAAGCCCTTTCACGGAAATGTATCCAGATAGAACACCAGGTTCTGAGTGCACTTCTTCACCGCCAACTGCAGATGATGGCCACCCTTTTAGCCAGGTCAGAATCAGCCATTTGAGTCCTACGTGTGTAGATAAGATCACATCAGCTCACAGCTCCGCTGTCAAAGGTACCACACGCAGGCTTGTTCTATTTTATATGCATTTATTCTCGTTATATGTCTGGACCACCTTAGCTCTTAAAGATGACAGGTCCTTGCATTGTCTGTATTACCTGTCTGAATCACACTATATTCCCATGTTACAAGCTGTAAAGGTGCTGATGTGGTTCTGATGAAAGGTATTTGGACGGATGGGATCTTCGTTTTCTCTGTTGGCCTCGATCAACGGGTCCGGTGTTGGAGCCTCAGTCATGACAAGCTTACGGAGCGTGCCCACTTAGTCGTCAGTGTACCAGAACCAGAAGCATTAGATGTTAAAAACAGTGCAAGGTAAACGACTTCTTCCAAATCCACTTTCACCTACTTTTTGCTGGAGTTGTGTTGTTGATCGTGGGACTGTGAATTCCAGAAATAAGTACCAGATTGCAGTAGCGGGACGAGGGATCCAAATGATCGAGTTCACTCCAAGTAATTATGATCAGTAGACATGTTGACGAGGCAACGTCATTTACTCAAGTCACGAGTATTTTATCCAGATTTTGTAAACACGCGTAAGTTGGAAGACTGAATTAATGCACCGAAAGGAATATACTTCAGGTTGCGAATTCCAAGAACTCATACCAACACCAAAATTACCCGAGTTTCAACTGAAGCATCAGAAGGCCACGCTTTTCATGAGCTCAGCTACGACAGTTTTCAATTGCAGCATCTTGTCCTGATTCCACTGCAAAATCAAGCAACTTGTCATGCGTTCGGAGAGATTAGCGCAGGCTGATTCCAAAACAAAGAACGTAGTGAGGATATAGAACTAGTTCAACTAGAGAATTCCCCAAGGGTATGTATTGCTGACAAGTTGGAAAAGAGACAGGCGTACCTTCTGGACGGCTAGTATCTTGCTTTCAGCATCTTGGATTCGACTGTCGATTTCTTGGTCGACTTGTGACACAATCTTTTTATGTACTGCTCCTGAGATTTCAAGAAACCGATCAACAAAAATCAGAGTCAATCGAAACATCCCCGGAAATCTATTTGGCAGACATCCAATCTTAGTTTTTCGGACCTTGTCTTTCCACAGTTCTTTTCAGGTCAACTTTATGCTCTTCTAGATCATCAACAAGACCTTGGTAACCTTGAAGCTGCTGTGCTATCTCTTCCTTGAATCTTTTGAATACTCCCATTAAGTGTTCCTGCTTTTCTACTCAGATAGGTATTGTCAAAGCATCAAAACCCTCAGAAAATGCATTTCATTGCATATTAGTATCTCGGGCTAAATATTTCAAAAACAACTTTTTAGCTCTTAACATAATGCATTCATTAAACAAGGTTCAGAATCCTGAAATATAGCTCAATGAAAAAAGCACAGGAACTGACCTTGGAATTTTGTTTCTAGAAGTTCCCTTTTCAAATGGCAAAGATTTGTTAGCTTTGACCTGGAATAGAAAAGGCGCGAACTAAGAAATGAAAAAGTTTTACTACAAAACGGTGTACATTCTTTTACTTACGTATCTCCCTTGATTTGAGACTCGGCGTTTTGCATTAATGAATGTATTTCCTCAGAAGAAGCCCGCAAAATTGACACACATCTTTTGGTAGTCAACGAACTCAATTTGGACTTCACGCGATCAAGAGCCATGATGAGTAGTGTTACACCACTGTAAGGTTAGAAAAGGAAAGAAATTAGGTGGGAAGTTTTTGTCAAAATCCGTTTAGATTCTTCTTCCCGGTCAGCAAAGCAAAGCAAGAATACCTGCCCAGGTCGTCATTGATATTCTTATCCAAGGACACTGGAGGAGTACTTTCCTGAGTCTCTGTGAACGAGAAAACTACGCGTGAGATAGGAAAAAGATACGAAGAAAGAAAAAAGCCATAAACCGACGCAGGGGAGAAAGGCAGTAGATCCAGAATAGAAAACCACTATGAAAATATGTTGCAAGAAAAGAACCTGTAACATCGTCATCCTTTTCATTGTCTGGAGTCCTGTCAGTGTCATTTTGAATTTTCTTATCACGATGAATCTCAGGGGATGATGGCATCAGTTCCCTGCAATCTGTACGTTGATAACATTGTCAGTAATATTCCAAGCCGGAATGTTGTTTAAGTCTCGATTTGCAGTTAAGTTTTACATCAGTATTGATCAAAGGCAAGCATCTGTTCTTCAAGATATTGCACATGCATTTCAACTTGACTAGGCATTTTCATTTCTTATAGCCCAAATCACCACACCCATTTGGGTGAACGATGATGTGGCTTCACCAGAAACAGAAACTTGGAGTTCATGATAGCCCTAAACAGTCCCTGGGAATAAGAAATAAAATAATGCAAAATCTCCAGAGCAAAAATCATAATATACTCTGTCCCCACTTCATGTTTTTATGCTTCAAGAGATGCCTATTGCCAAACTGGTGGAAATTTTGTAAACTAAAAAACACGTTGTGTGGTTTAGGAAGACAATTCACAGATGAAGAATAATACCCTTTCCACCTTCAGAATCGCCGGCCAATGGAGAATCATTTCCTAAGCTCTCAGAATCCATTCCATTATTAGATGATCCTTGAACCCGGTTATTTCCACCAACATCCATGTTGAAGGTTGGATCAATTGGAAAACACATGTTTCCATCTGTGTCATTCTTCGATTTAATAAGGAACAGCAAAACGCATATATTATTTTTATCAACAAGAAAAGAAAAAAAAATAAAGAAAGAACTTTATTTGTATATTTTGTGACTACGCACGTTAGGATACATGCAATTCATCCATCTCCCTTTGTCTCCTTTCAAAAGACTTTGAACTGCATAGACTTTTGAAGTTCCGAATGTTAATGAAGCTAAATATGTTATCAGCAGGAGTGTCTCCCATAAGATTTCCATTGCTCTGTACCAACGGACCAATTACATCAATCCAACTTTGGGGATTGGGATGATCATCAGAATGGACCCTTCTCTTCTTTGACAAAGGATTAGATATACTCGTTTGCTGATTCATGAAGTTAGAATGCTCAACATCCATTGGCTGCCTTTCAACCCCAGTTGGATCATTCTTCTTCTTACTGTTACTTGCACCAAGAACTGCATCATTCATCTTGCTGGTTCTCTTTCCAAACAAAGACTTCGCTCTATTTTCTTTATCATCAAGCTTGTCCTTGAAAATTCCAACCGCTGGTGACTGCTCATTCTTCCAGATTTCAGCCATAGTCTTAAGAGGTGAATTGAAGGAGTTGTTCTTCTCACCAACCAATGGATCAGTTGTGCTCTCTTTCACTCCAATTTTTTTTCTATTCATGGCATTGTATATTTCCTTTTGAGGAAAATAACCTTCTCGATATTCTAAATCAACCGGCTGGTCAGTTGAAGTTTTAACATCCTGCGGCTGCTCAATGTCCGTCTGGAGTTCATCCATAACCTTACGTGTGCTAATCACCTGATCAGAAGATTTATCTTTTGCCCTGACCTTCAAACTATCAGCATTGGACACTTCAACAAATTTCTCTACAGCGGTAGATGATCTGCTCCTAGTTTCAGAGTGATGTTTACTTCTAACAGCAGCATGCTTAGAGCCCTCATGAATTTCCATCGTTGAAGCTAAGGCTTTATCCTTCGAATTACCACATAGACTACCATGCTGATCTCCATTGAACGGAAGTACCGTTTTCTGCACAACATCCTTCTTGGTGCTAGTAGAATTCTCTAATATCACTTTCTGATGTTCGTTTTTGGGAAGTGCCTTCTTCCTACTAGTATAACGCTTAATTGGTTTACCAGGTGACTTTTTATCAGAGTCACTCTCAATTGCATCAGAGCTCAGACTTATCATTGCCTCAGGACGTTGACCTGCTTCCTTTTCCTTATCAATATTCAACTCAGCTGACTTTATAGGGGATGGTACATTTCCTAAAACCTCCAACAGTTTCATCCTCAAAGTTTCATGACCAGCAATCTTGATCTCTCTGCCCTCATCCGCCACATTGTTTTCCAACTGAATTGGTTGGACTAAAGAAACCGGATTCTGAACATGTTCGCTTTTCTTATACTTCCGTCCATTCCCAGAATCAGCGGATCTTTGAGACTTGTTGTCTATGAAAGCATCATTTTCTGTGCCATTAGCGCCGGCAAATGGATGAGCACAATGGTCGCTAAAAGCATTCTCCAGGGGACGTGGTTGACTGGTAACACAAAAAACTGGAGAATCTGCTCCAACATTTTTTCGTGAATAACTTTTTGAAGCCTGACGTAAAACTTGTTTCTGCAGGCCTGCTGCTTGCTTGGCCACCATTCCTGTGGGGCGGGAGATTGGTTCTACGTCGCATGCTGCGTCCGCCAGAATCCCTATAGATATCTTTCTGGAGTGGAAATTCGTGCTACAACTGCGACTCCCACTTTTTTGGTCCTACCATTAAAAAATGTATTCAAACCCAGTATCAATTTCCGATTTCATGAACATCCCGTTCAAAAGCGATCTAAATATAATGGCCGGTGAACTCAATGCAGATTATTCTTAAAAAATTCTAAAGATTCGTTGAGCACCACAAAAAAAAAAAAAAAAAAAAAAAACCATTTCAGAATAGTCCCAAAGAGCCTTCCATCCTTGAGCACCAAATTGCTCAAATATACAGTTGCTTTCATATCTTCCAAACTCAAAAGCATGGATGAAAAGCAACCAAAGCACGCAAATATTGAGATCATTACTCACCATGAGCATTCCTTCAATTTCTTGCTTGTCCTGGGAGAAAGGCAGTTCGAGGCGGGAAACGCGAACGCCCGTGCAACAGATGCTTCGCCAAATGGCAAGCAAGTCATAGTAGGCCGAGCCCGCCCTTACCGTTCAGGAATAGTAATGATCTTTATTGGGCCGGACTAAGAACATAATGGGCGCCTAGTCTTTACTACACGGGCCGATACGGTTTAAATAAAACGGCCCTACGTGAATGATATCAACATGTCGATACTATGGGAATATTTTATAGGTAATACCAAGTACGCGACATTTATAAATAAATGCACAAGTATAAGGAGACAAGTTCACAGACGCCAAACTAGAGAGGCTTCACTTCACCTCCTGCGCCCTGAGAGAGCTGCTGCAATGCCGCCAGCTACAAGTCCAACAGCCGTTGCCGCGATTCCAATACCAATCACTCCATCTGGAGGAACAACGACAACCGCAACTCGATGCTGAATCAATCGAACAGTTGAGGGAAACACAGATGCACACGCAAATAGCACTTACCTTTTGTGATTTTATCTTCCAGCGCCTTCTTTAGAGTCAAAGCCTGCCTCCAATCAGGCGCCATCTGAAATCAACCAGATATTGCAACAGCAGCATCAGCATCAGCTTATACGGTTACATATTTTCAACAGCAAGACAGGTTTCCAATTCATTAAATATGGGGTCTATCGAGAAACTTGAATATTCGAACCTTCAAGCAACGCTCAATAAGCTGCCTGCTGCGCTGATAGTCACCACTTCTGTAGTATCCAACTGCCTGAAGGTAAAGCTTCTCCCTGGTCTGTACAGAGTCACTGGAACCTGACACAGAAGCTTCAAGAAGCGTTTTTTTTAAGTCAGCAGCACCAACACACAAACAGAAAAGTAAAATAGATGAAAGAGCATGTGCAAGGTTTTGAAGTTTCACAGAAGCAAGCATCACAATCAGATTTGAAAATGATAGAGTGAAACGCATTATACATCACAACATTTATCGCAAAAGAAATAAATGACTATTACTGAGCAAAGACAACGAAAACAATAATGGTTTACAAGGAGGGGTCGAGATCATGTTTCAGACCAATAAATGCCATGACTAAAAGACTTCTCACAAATCATGTCCCCTCCTTACAAACCATGTTACTTTGTTTCTTTAAAATGGGAGTACCCTATGAAAAGGCCTAATTTTAAGCTCGATCATAGCCGCAAAGAGAGGAGAAGGGATCATTCCAATATCACCTTCAAGCATAGCAATTCCACGTTGCACATCATAAGGTCGCCTTGAATGGACAAGGGCCCAAGACAAGCGCATGATGCATTCACTCTTTACTTTCTCAGATGATCCCTTCTCAGCTTCAAGCATCTCGCGCTCACATCCCTGTATGTATGCGCCATCATGGCGAAAAGGAAAGCAAAAAAACACGACGAAAAGTCAGCGAAAAACGTGTTTCCATGAACAAATTCGATCGCAACTCCATGTCCAGAGGATGGATCTAATTTAAACTGCTTTGAGACCTATATTTCATGATTCCATTTTGTGATTTGGAATACCCGAACTCGGCCTAAGCATTCACACGTACACAACACAAGAATACCAAAAAAAAAGAAAAAAAAAACCTACAGCAACGACGTCGGAGTTGCACCAAGGAATTTGATCCCCACCGGAGAAAAAACTGCCGACTGATTCGAAGAACTTCCCGATTTCCATTCTCAGCAAGCGATTTCTGATTCAAAACCTAAAGCCGCGTTGTACCAAGAAGCGAAGACCCATTTTCATCGGCATCAATTTAATTGCGGCCCGTTTACCCGTTTTTTTGACCCAGACTGAAAGCGTGGGGTCCGCATTCCGTTTTACTATTTTACATTAAATTTGAAAGGCGCATCGCAGACAAGACAAAGGAGTTGCAGGCGCAGCGTCATTGATGGTATCAAAAACCTCAGTCATCTCAACCAGAAATTGTTGAAATGTTTCCTCGCAGGCAATCTCTCAAAGGATTCTTTGTTGTCTAACAGTGCAGGGTTTTTTCATTAGAAGATGAGGGCGGAGAGAAAACGCAATCCGAAGAGAGGCGTCGGGCTTATTGATGATGACAAGAGACTGTTGTCGACGACGAAGAATGAAAACAAATGTTTGGAACCACCAAATAGAAGACAAAAAGCGCAAAAAGGGGGGTCGGGACCCTCTACTCGCATTCTTCCATATTCCTTTAACAGGCAAAAGGACAAACCAAAACGATCACGACAAATGCTTCAACGTCATCAAGTCCACGACGGTGGCTGTCCGGTAATACCCATTACTCACATCACGTACCCCCATCTCTGCCTTGGAGTTGTACGTTCTGTCTTATCCTCTACTTTTCAAGTATGATCGTTTTCAACCTACTTTTTTCTACCTGCTTGGCTGCTTTCTAGTTGTGACAAGATTCGCGTGCTTCACGCAAGATTTACTTTTAGGGGCTTTTCCTTTGTGGGTTGTGTCCGAATTGAAGAACCCTCAAAGGGATTTCCAAGGTGTTGCCTGCGTGGTAAGTTTCTGTGTTTGATTTCGATTTCTGGGCTTCATGATTTGATCATCCTTGCTGCTACGTGTGTCTTTTCCAGGTTCAAAATAAGGGCTTATGTTTCAAGAAGAAACTTCGTCGTCTTCTGTTAGTTCATCGCCTATTCAAATGTTTCCCCTGTCCTTTTCATATCCGTGGCTTAAAGATTTAAAGCCCGAAGAGAGGGGCTTGTATCTGATCCATTTGTTAGTTACTTGTGCGAGTCATGTGGCATCAGGCAACTTTGAAAATGCTAACTTGGCCCTTGATCAAATCTCGTATCTTGCTTCGGCCGAAGGCGATACAATGCAACGAATAGCTTCGTATTTCTCCGAGGCTCTTGCTGATAGGATCCTCCGAATGTGGCCTGGTGTTTATAAGGCTTTTTCTCTGACAAAAATCCCTGTTGCTGCTGAAGAAATGCTTGTCCGGAAAATGTTTTCCGAGTTCTTGCCTTTCATGAAGGTGTCCTTCGTGATCACTAACCAAGCTATTGTTGAAGCCATGGAAGGGGAGAAGATTGTTCATATCATCGACTTAAATGCAGTCGAGCCGATGCAGTGGTGTACCCTTCTCCATTGGCTGAGTGCACAGCCTCAAGGGCCTCCACATTTGAGGATTACCGGGATTCATCAGCAGAAGGAGGTTTTGGATCAGACAGCACGTGTTTTGACGGAGGAGGCAGAAAAGTTGGATGTCCTTTGCAGTTCACCCCCATTGTAAGCAAGTTGGAGAATCTTGATATCGAAAAGCTGCGAGTTAAGACAGGGGAAGCTGTGGCAATTAGCTCAGTCATGCAGCTTCATGAACTTTTAGCTTCTGGTAACAGTCCAAAAAGCAGGCATCTAGTGTCCACAAACCCAAACTCAACAGGTGAATCGGTTGAGAAGGGTACAGTGAATTCATTTCGCTCTCAGCAGAGGATCGATGCCTTTCTTTCTGATTTGTGGGCTCTTTCTCCCAAAGTGATGGTGGTAACTGAGCAAGACTCCAATCACAACAGCAAAGGTTTGATGGAGAGGCTATCTGAGTCTTTATATTTCTATGCTGCGCTGTTTGATTGTTTGGAATCAACTCTCCCAAGATCATCTCTTGAGCGATCGAAGATAGAGAAGATGATGCTAAGCGAGGAGATCAAGAACATCATCGCTTGCGAGGGGACTGACCGGAAACAAAGGCACGAGAAGCTCGAAAAGTGGAACCAAAGATTTGAGTTAGCTGGTTTTACTAAAAGTCCACTTAGCTATTATTCGTTGGTGCAAGCTAACAGAGTGCTCCAGAGCTTTAACTGTGATGGATACAAGATCAAGGTAGAGAATGGTTGTGCCTCGATTTACTGGTACGATCGTCCACTGTTCTCCATAGCCGCATGGAGCAGCAGTAGGAGATGACTGCATCGTTCTCACCTTCCTTTTTATGTTCTTCTGGAAGAATGCACTGCTTTTATTTTGTAGAATGCGCTAGCAATATATGATTCTTCTACCCAGTTTCAATGTTCAGTTTGTCCATACATGTAGCTGAATGTTTCAAAGTTAGCTACATCTCCTGACACGCATCCAACTCATCCTCCACTCGATCTTTATATCGGAACCGAGCTGTTGGAGACTACCAAATATCGATTTCAATCTCGAGTTGCCGGAAACTAATAATCATCATGCCTGTGATGAAACAAATTCAATGTTGGTTGTCTTAATCTGTGCTTCGGATTAGAATGTAGATGTCAGTTGAGGGATGAAGCATTCTGTTGAGATAAAAAAGGGATTTTATTGGAGCGACAAGCTTATTCTGGCAAGCTTTCTACTAGAACAGAGCAAAGGTTTCGTCTCAAGGACACTTGGGATTGCCCTCCTTGGTCTTCCAGTTGTTGTAACAGGGACAAACTTCCTTATTACCATAGGTCCCTGGAGGAACACACAAACACTTGGCACAGCATTCCTGGCAGAAGAACATGCATGGCTTCCTATGGGAAGTTGCCGAGCATCTGTAGCTGCATCTTGGTTCGCAATCTGTATACATCACCAGTTTTGAAGTTATCTTTATCTATGAAAACACTCTGGCAAGCCGAACCGTTGTAAAGCACCCTGAAAACATGTACCTTCGGGGCGCAGACTTCCCTCTCCGCTGCCATCGCCATGAGCCTGGTGTACACATGAGAAATGTTCAGCAAATGATGGCATCCAGCAACCAAGACACACATGACAGAGTCTGGCTTCTTACCACCTCGGGCAAAACAAGGGAAGTTACCAAGACAAAGGACAGGAGCAGAGCAACCTTGGAGTCCATCTCCCGCGCTCTGGTTGGTGCAGGATTCCACAACATCCGAAGCTCTGCATTACAATTTATAGTGGCCTCCTGCGTTAGGACACAAATGTCACATAGCAAACTTTTGTTAAATGCATTTTGGTAAGAGATATTCCGGGGTAAACATATTCACTCGATATGTATCAACTTAGCTACTTTCATAATCTCTTTGTTTATTGAAAAAGCTTTAAATCATCTCAAAGAGACAATGCTGTCTTTTTCTTTATTCTCGAATGAGTTAAGGTTTTTTATACGTTTTCCTTAAAATTAATTAGCGCTGTCTAATTCGAAAGGTAGCAAACGAGATGTGCTAGGAAATAGGAGCATAACTTGAATCCATGTCTGGATGATAAGCCCAGTAACCGGAAACTGGGCCCATGGCCCAATCACCGGATGGAGATTGTGCTCAAATTATCGGATGCTTGATGGAGAATTCAATGGCGAGCAGAGTCCAGTGCTCCGTGCAGCACAGTTATCGCTTCTTTTCTTTGTCGAAATCCGGTTTTCGAAATTCCAAGGCATCCAACCAAGTTACTTTTCGAAAACTCAAGCATTTCTCCCCGTCCAGAGGAGCTGTTTACTGCACCTTCAGCGGCAGGGATGGCGCGAATGGGGAGGACACATTTGTCCTCACCACGCCGCTTTATTATGTGAATGCCCCGCCCCATATGGGAAGTGCATACACCACCATTGCTGCGGACGCCATTGCTCGTTTTCAGGTGATTCTGATAAAATGTTTTTGTAGATTGTTTGTCTAAACTCGATATAAAAAGATTGATTTTTTTAAAACTTTGTTTTGTGAATTCCCTGGTCGGGAAAATTTTCCGTTCCTGCATTGCTCTATTTGCAGTTGACTGCATTCTATTAGGCTTTTTTATGATAGTACGAGGCAAGAAGAAGTTATGTGATCTTTTGAAATTGCACAATTTATAAATTTAATCTGTGTATGCTGTTTGGGAAAATATTTCATTCTAAACAAATTGCATTTTTTTTTTTTGAACTTAAGAGGCTTCTTGGCAAGAATGTTGTGTTCATAACTGGCACAGATGAGCATGGGGAGAAGATTGCTACTTCTGCAGCTGCTAATGGTTGTAGTCCAAGTGAACATTGTGATACTGTTTCCCAAGCTTACAAGGCTCTCTGGAAAGATGTACTTTCCTTAGTTCTCTTTTCTCTGGTTTCAATTTATGACTTCATTAATTTTCGATTCCCTGAGTTTCGTGTTTCATCCGTTTTTGCAGTTAGACATAACTTATGACAAATTCATTCGAACAACAGATCCCATCCATGAAAATGTCGTCAAGGAATTCTACTCTAAGGTTTTAGCAAGTGGTGATATATATCGTGCTGACTATGAGGGGCTGTATTGTATTAGTTGTGAGGAATATAAGGTGTGGCTCCTTGTTTATGTGTGTGTTTTACATCTCATGCTAGTTATGCATCGTGAGTAAAGTTTCGTTTGCATCATCACAAACCTTTTGGTTACTGTGCCTTACGGTATCCCAGGATGACAAATTGTTGGAAAACAATTGCTGTCCAGTACACCTGAAGCCATGTATCCACAGGAAAGAAGACAACTATTTCTTTGCACTTTCAAAGTATCAAAAGCAGCTAGAAGAAATTTTATCAGAAAACTCGAATTTTGTGCAACCTCCCTTTCGGTTGAATGAGGTTTTAAACTTGAACTTCTTCAAGTTTATGTTTTTTTCTTTTTTCATTCATGAAGGCTATTTTCATACAGAGGAGTTGTATGGATGGTTCAAAAGTAGTTGAATTTTATCCATAATTTCTCTTAGGTGCAAGGATGGGTCAAAAGTGGGCTTCGGGATTTTTCCATTTCGCGCGCATCTGTAAAATGGGGCATTCCAGTGCCTAATGATCCTAACCAGACAATTTATGTATGGTTTGATGCTTTACTGGGGTAATCTTTCAGATGCTCTGACTTGCTACCTTTTAATTTTTTCTTCTGTCGTTCAGTGAGGCAAATATTTTTTCATTTTTAATCACTCGGAGCACCTTAATTACTGCCTTTCTTTTTTCATCTATGAAAACCTCAGCACATGATTTATTCAGTGTTGGCAACTTTTTCTCAAACAGTTACCTATCAGCTCTTGTGGCGGATAAGAAGCAAAGTGATTTACAAGCTGCTATTTCTTCTGGCTGGCCTGCTTCGCTACATTTGATTGGGAAGGTACTCATCTACTTATTTTTATGATGAGTTGATTATAAGGATGTTTCGTGCATATATCTAATTGCTCTGCATAACAATGTAACGTATTCTGTTTACATAACCCATAAATTCCAAGTACACTTCAAAGCTAACGCAGAACGTGGCCAATCTATGTGTCTCCAATAGTAGTATATGTAGTCATGTCCCCTCACTCCATAATCTTGATTGCAAGTTCGATGCAACATGGTTCTTGCAGGATATTCTGCGTTTTCATGCTGTTTACTGGCCAGCAATGCTATTATCTGCTGGAGTGAGCCTTCCAAAGAAGGTCTTTGGTCACGGATTCTTGACGAAGGTGATTTTTATTCAATCAGATTTCCTTTCCATGAGCTGTGTTCTGTTCGCTTGGTTATAGATTGCAAGGGCAGATATCATTCCCCCCTTTTTTTTTGAGCTGTGGGTTTGTTATTTGAGGTTTTATGTGGAAAAAAAATTAAGGTAATATGGTAAAGAAATATGTTGGTGCCCATGCAAATTGGTTCAGAGCTTGGTGTCTTTGTTTACACTTCTCTTTCATGATGATCCATAGTTATGCACTAGTTTACTATAATCATAGCAACCTCAACATTCCGTAGGATGGATTGAAGATGGGCAAGTCCTTGGGAATACCCTTGAGCCATCTGAATTATTGAAAAAGTTTGGACCGGATGCTGTGAGGTATTTTTTTCTCAAGGAGGTGGAATTTGGCAGTGATGGAGACTACTCAGAGGATCGTTTCATCAATATTGTCAACGCGCATCTTGCCAATACCATAGGTGATTTCGATTTTTCTGCCTCTTTACCCACCACATATTGAATTCCAGTGTTGCTTTTACTGTTTAGTTCATGTCGAAATTTTATTTAGCCATAAAAAGAGTTAAAGCTCTATAAAGCAGTTCCCAGAAAACAATTTCTGAGCATCTGTTGTCTCATTTTCATGAAAAGCGTGTTGTGACCATTTGTTGCATGGTAAATTGTGATGATATATATGACATTTTTTTTTGAGTTGCAGTATTCCTTGCAGGAGTCTAAACCTGCCTTTCTTCAGGAAATCTTCTTAATCGAACCCTTGGACTTCTGAGAAAGAACTGTAAATCCACCATTTCTGCCGATGCAGCAATTGCTGCTGAAGGAACATTATTTAGGGAGACTGTGGAGAAGCTGGTAATCCCCCTTCGTAGGTTGAATAAAAGAGTGTATTGGTTTGATGAAGCATTCAAATGTCACACCAAGGAAGAAATTTCGATTGTTTTTCGACAACCCACAAATAAATCCGTATATTGTGACTTTTCAACTGTAGGTGGAGAAGGCTAGGGAGCAATATGAGAAACTTGAGCTTTCATCAGCCTGTGAGTCTATCCTTGAAATGGGCAATGTTGGAAACGCCTACATTGATGAAAAAGCTCCATGGTCTCTTTTTAAACAAGGAGAAAGCGGTTTCCAAACTGCATCCAAGGTTTCCCTCCCTCCCTGCTAGTGTTTTTTTTTTTTTTCCGCTATCTTCTTCATATGCAAGAGGTTGTTTCTGAAATCTGCGGATGAGGAATTTCACGAGCTTCGTTTCAGCATTGCATCCTTTTTTTCTGATTTGCATGGGGTATATCTTGGTCTGTTCCCTTGAAGGACCTTGTGATGGTGTTGGAGGCAATCAGAATCATTGCAGTTGCTCTATCCCCAGTGACCCCCAGTTTATCCCTGAGAATATACAACCAGCTTGGCTTCTCCGAGGCCGAGTTCAACTCCATCTCTTGGGTAATCTCCATCTTAACTCCACTTCGTTCTCGACTACATCCTCATCTTTTGGACATTACATCTGGCAGAGCGACACAAGATGGGGTGGATTGCAACCAGGCCATGTCACAGCTCAACCGAAGCCAGTTTTCTCTCGAATCGAGCTCGAAACAGAAGCAGGCAAAGGCGCGGAGGAAGCCAAGAAGAAGGGGGAGCGGAAGTTGCAGCAGCAAGTGGTGGAATCGGGTCCAGCACCATAGAAAACAAACCCCATGAGGTATGTTGGCAACTCTTGATTACTGGAGGGCCATTCCTTCTTTATATCATCATAAATACAAAGGAGAGAGAGAGAGAGAGAGAGAGAGATGCCGCTGCAACAGCAGCAGCAGCAGCAGCAGCAGCGCTGTAAAATAATTAATGAAAGCGATGAGATTCCCTCTTCTGTGTGCGTGCCGAGGCGAGATGAGGTGGTGTCATGTCACCATTTTTTCCAACTCCAAGTTGGCGTTCAAGAAGAAAGATTAATCAGACAACACGTGGGGCCCCCCGCCACGCCTCGTAGATTCTCAATCTCCCGTTTGTCTGCATGCGCACAACATTTTAATATTCTTTCAGAAATTAAATCAACTTGATCTTGGGGTTTTGAAAAGAGGAAAACCAGAAGAGAACTGGTGCGCTTTTGAAAAGGGCTTTTTTTCTTTAATTAAGCCAATATGATGTTTATTCATTTATTTATATATAGGGGGCGGGGTTGGGGGTGGAAGAGATATGGACAGATACTTACTCGTGGGACCCGACCCGGCTGCATTAAAGGGAGTGGACCCCATTTCATAGGGTTGTCTGAGAACATTTGGACCTCTTCAACTGATTAATTGTTGTTATAGTTTAGCATTAATTAATTCCGATTTGAGCATCATTACTCATTGCTTAATCATTTCTTTCCTTCTTTCATTCCCGATAAATGTTTTTTTTTCTTTTTAATTATTAAGTCCTCAGTTGTCATAATCCCCATATCATATTATTATCAAATACTTGGCTCCCCAAACCCTTGTTTCTTATTTAGGTAGGTTTGCCCCAGAAAAGAGGAATTAATTAGCAGAAGAAACAATTTTACAACTACAACTTCTGAGGTTTTTGTTTCTTTTTTTTTTTAATGAGAATCTGAGGTTTGGGTTGTGTTAGAGCATGGCGGATGATGAGTTGGTGTGGCGGTTAGAGAGGGGGGAGGGAGATAGCTCAGAGGAAAAAAGTGTTCTGATGCATGGGGATTGGATCTTGGATTTGGAGTGCAATGATTGCTACTTGGAATACAAGTGCTCCAGCTTACCATCTTCTTCCTCTTCCCTAATATTTATTATGGTTTAATTAATTGTCCCGAATCTTTTCATCTCTCTCTCTGCTGCTGCTCCTCCTGCTGCTATCTTTCTCACACCGCTTTAAAAACCCTACTCTTTCTTAACCTGTTTGCTTTCTGAGCCCCTCGTGGGTGTGTGGTGTGTGTATGTGTGTGTGTGGTCGAAGGAGAGGCTACCCACTGTTGTTTGTCAGACTGCGAGACCAACTAGTAGTAGCGATTGATCCTCGGCAGCTCAAACACCAGCGGAGGAAGAAGGGACCTATTTAACACTGCTTTCTCAACTTCTCACATCCCCATGGATGCGTATGAAGCTACCAGAGTCGTTATGTCGAGGATCCAAAGTCTGGATCCTGAAAACGCTTCCAAAATCATGGGTTATATTCTGATACAGGACCAAGGGGAGAAGGAGATGATAAGATTGGCTTTTGGCCCTGAAAATCTTTTGATTTATTACATCAATCAAGCTAAGGCGTGCTTGGGGCTGGGTTCTAACAGTCCTCCTTCCAATCCTTCAACTCCTGTCTCGAATCCCATCAGACCCACAAACCCTTTTCCTCCCAGGTTGCTCATACCCAACAATGGGCTTCATTTGAGCAACCCACCTTCCCCTGCTTCTGCTTTTCAGAGAAGCAGTCCGAGACCTTTTTCCTATGCTGCCGCCTTGAATGGCTGTGCTTCTGCTGCAGAGAATACTAGCTCTTGTTCTCCAAGTTTGCATTTTTACAGTGGAACTGATCTCGGGGAGCAAGATCAGTTGCCCTTTCTGGATGATTATCCGATAGATCCGATAATCAGCCCAAGTGGCGGGAGTGAATCTCTGGGTTTCCATTTTGGGGAGGAAATGAACACCATTTCTTCCTCAAACGCGCACCCATTTCACAGAAGAAGTTGCTCAGTCAACGACGCTGCATTTCTCTCGAATCTGGAGGAAGGAGCTGGTGGTGGATTTGGTTGGAGACCTTGCATGTATTTTGCTAGAGGACATTGCAAAAATGGCACTTCTTGCAAGTTCCTCCACGGTGAAATTGGAAGCGGCGACGCGTTTGATGTGGGGTCACCGGGTAAGAACTCAACTGTGTTGGATGAGGTG
Organism: Utricularia gibba; assembly: GCA_002189035.1. Classification (NCBI taxonomy): domain Eukaryota; kingdom Viridiplantae; phylum Streptophyta; class Magnoliopsida; order Lamiales; family Lentibulariaceae; genus Utricularia; species Utricularia gibba. Next base: position 2,484,129 of record NEEC01000017.1, on the reverse strand, counting down.
TTGAGAATGAAAGCTTTTCAGCAACAGAGACTTGCTCTCATGGCTCATCACGCCTTCCCTTACAACAGGTGCATGGATTTCCTGAATGAGAACCCGAGGTATGTTACATTTTGGCTTGTTTTTCATTAATGCCTTGCTTCGGTTTCCTTCCTCGTCTGTTCTTAAAGTTCCAAACTTTTTCCTGAAATTATAAAGGTTTGAAGCATCTTTTTTTGTCTTGTTTGTTTGAAGTTCATCATCTGTTATGACCATCTTGCCGCTCTTCTATTTCCTTATTAGATCTTGCTCCTGCTGCAGCCCTTGGCAATTACCAAAGGGTTTTTTTTTCCAGGATACTTGTAGATTCTCTGTATCTCACCCACATTCCGCTTTTCTGCTAGATCACCTGTTGATGAATTTCGAAAGTATAGCTTTCAAAGGCCCGATTTTTCATCGATGGGATTGGTTGGTGGTGGGAATTCAAGCTCCAGACAAATTTACCTCACATTTCCAGCTGACAGCACATTCAAGGAAGAAGATGTCTCCAACTATTTTAGGTGGAAATTGTAACTCAGATTTCACCTCTGCACTTTGCCTGAAAAAGTGTTTTTAACTGATGACTCTTCTGATTGTCTCGTTTGTAGCACATTTGGACCTGTTCAAGATGTCAGGATTCCATACCAGCAGAAGCGGATGTTTGGATTTGTGACTTTTCACTACCCGGAGACGGTGAAACACATTTTAGCGAAGGGTAACCCACATTTTGTATGCGACTCCCGTGTGCTGGTTAAGCCTTACAAGGAGAAGGGAAAAATCCAGGAGAAGTAAGCAATACATGCTCATTTGGAAACTCGTATTCCTGTACTCACTCCTCTTTCATGGTTTTGCAGCGGTTTCAGGAAACAACAACTGCAGAATCAATTAGAGAGGGGGGATCACCCCTCCTGTTTAAGTCCTGGTTATGATTCCAGGGAGATCGATCTTGGCTTTGGTATACAGAAACAACACGAGATTTGATATCTTTATTAGCTTATATGTCTGTGTATAGTCTGCTTTAATGAGCTTTCTTCTTTTGTGTTTTGGAAGGTCCTAGACTTTTGTTCAGCTCACAAGAGATGGTGCTAAGAAGAAAACTGGAGCAAGAAGCTGAATTACAGCACGTCATCGAACTTCAAGGCCGGAGGATGATGAATTTACAACTGATGAACCTTAAAAGTCAGCAGCAGCATATCCACCCATCTCTGCTGAGCATGCGTTCAGGAGCTGCAGTTTCCTCTCCCAGGGACTCCCAATTCTCAAAACTTAACTCTGCGTCTGATGTTACCAATCAAAAAGCATCTGGAGGTTCAGCACATTGAACTCTTTCATTTTTCTGCGGTTGGTATGCTGGACATTCTGACTGACCTACTCCGTATTGATAATTTCAGAGATTGATGGCCTTAAGGAAGATGCTAAAACTCAGAATGTTCCTGACGATCAGAATTTAGAGCTACAAGCAACTGGATCTCCTGCTAAGAAGTTTGTCAGTGGTTTTAACCAACTACATGCAAACTGTGATGACTCCTATCTCCCTGAAAGGTATGCAACTCTGAACGTGTTTTTATTCTCATGGTATGGATGTAAATGCATGCTCTTTTTTGTGCGAGCAGCTTTGAACACATCCTCCCGACAGCCTGTTTGCTTCTCCGACCAAGTCGGCAGCTGAAAATCGACCAACCATTTTCACACAATCTTCAGCTGATGATCTCATACCTGTAACTACTTCTGACAACAATCCTCTTATGCTACCTAGCAGTTCTCCCCTCGCCATGGCTTCTCTAAACTCATGCTACGTTCAGATGCCAAGGTACACTTACTTGTTGCCCTGCTTGTCACCCTTGTTAAAGCTGCTACCTTTCACTTACTTTAATGTCTCCCGGCGAGAAGCCATTGAAATGTAGGTTCTAGAGCCGATGTCCACCGGATTTAACATAATTCGGTAAGCTCAGTTGAAAGTAAACTATGTCTTTTGCCTGGTTCATGAGTCTGAATCTTTTTCTTTCGTTTTCCGTAGCAGAATTAAGAAGTTTTTGTGTAACAAATACGCGGAAGAAGCTGTATAGAAGCCAAACACCATAGCAGCAGCAACAGAAGAAAAGAAAAGTCCCTCAAGGAAAGGAAAATCCCAGCCTATCATCTCCAGTTCCATATTCTACTTGAAATACTTCAGAAATAGACTACTGACAACATCATCCAAGGCAGTGGGGTGGCTCACTGTTCATTTTCCGACCGGCCTTGCTGTATGTAGTTTATGTTAGGACAAACTTAAATACAACAGAAGAATGTACTTACGTGAAAAAGGGGGGTGCCAGTGACACCCCTGATGATCATAGAACATTATCAGTGTTGATTAAACACATGGTGGCAGAGCCAAAGCAGACACTTTGCAATAAAAGACTCTTGGTTCATTGAAGTAATCGAAAGCGCAGCACTGACTAAAGTCTGCTTTGGGGCTGTCCGTCCTTTCTCCCATTTCATGGCCTTCTTTATTGCCTACCAGTGAGGGGCCACACACAATTTCTTGCGATTTCTCCACATGGGGCTCTGACACAAGGTGAATTGTTTCTTTTGAATCAGCATGTAGATCCATGTTTTCACCAAGAGCCCTCCCCTCCCTCCCTCCTTTTCTTGGCGTGGCCCTAGTGAGTCAGTCACATGGGTGCTGACACCTTGGGCGTGGGTAGGCCCTTTGTGCTTCCTCCTTTACTTTCACACGACTCCCTTCTTCTGGTAAACCAGAGTGGTCCGGGCCCTGCCCCTAAACTTCTACTTAGAATCTATTATTACCATACAGTTGGCCAGAGTCCTGTCTTTCTTTTATTTTCTCTTTCAAATGGAATGACACGTGCTTGGAAATAGTCCAACAATTGCAATAACAACATTTAAGAGCTGGTGTTGTTGATGGCACAGCCCACGTCCACTTCCTTGTCGATTTTAATTAAGCCACGTTTAACAGTAAATAATCAATTTGGTAATTGATTGGATGGATGGATGGAGCCCTCATCACTAACCAAATGATTTGATTGATTGATTGATTGATTATTGCAGGAGGAGTCCCCCAGGAACACTGAAATCGAAAACAGGGCCAACAGCTTCCTGACAGATGATCCTCGTCCAATGAATGAATATAAGAAGATGCATGCGGTGGTGATCCAAGCTGATGGAGCGAGCTACTTGTTGTTCATGGCAAAGTTGATGGTCCCAGTTGAGGCACGAGACAGGAGAGCTTCTCTCGCGTCCACCGCGATGCCTTCCGGCTGCAGTCACACAATGAGGCTAAGGAAAAGAAACGGAAAAAACAGTGATGTTGATCAGCTCTACCTCTTCGGGGAACCAGACACCGGGCTGTGTGTGTCCTTCCAGGATGGACAAACCAAATGCTGCTGTTGCAATCCCCATTGATCTGAACGCAAGGAAAATGAAGTGGATATTGGATATGCTTGCAGGCATTAGGCACAAGTCAGTAAGTGCTTCTTACTCGGATAGTCTATTGTGGCTGAATATACCGATTCTTGTGTGACCGTCTGAGCTCCCCAGATCAACCTTTTCGACCATAAAATGGAGATCGCTGTCACACTTAGCAGATGCATAAAATGGTTGGCGCAGAGCATACCCTCATGGAGAACTTCTCTCCTGCGATTCCATCCACAGCCCTGACTAAAGGGTTCAAGAGATGGACCAGTTTTTCTACCACACTTCGATCTCTCAAGACATCCTGCATGTCCCATGCGGTCTTAGAGGGCGGGGGCGATATCAAGCACCGCAGATGTGAAACATGCAAGCAGGAGACACTTTAACATACCGGTGGGAGCAGGTATGGGAGGGTTTGCATCCCCCAATTCCAGAAGAAGGGATCACTTCCGAAGCGGGCACTCACTGTCGGCACTCTAAGAATCTCATGGACGCTTCTAACCTCGGGCAAGTTCCTGACAGGCTCACTGTTCAGACCATACAGCAGGGGAATTCCTAGTTTTTCATTGTTAACTTGGACGGCACTTACAGCAGGTACACACTTTTTCTCCCGATTCCTCGTCCAAAATCAACACCAACCATTCCACTGAAGGGCTTCAGTTTGATTTCTCCACCTGGGATGCTTTCATTACACGATCAGAATGAAGAAGACGAAAGTTAAATAGGGAAATAGGCTGTTTGCCAGACCTTTGTCATATGCAACTACCTCCTCCCCTAGAAGTAAAATGCTTGTTGATAAAATGGTTGGGCCAGTTCCACCAGTTCCAGCAGTGTAGTAGTAGAAACTTAGAATAAGAAGGCATGACACTTGTTAAAAAACGAAACAAACAATGCAGCTCAGCGGCTAGCTCGTTCGACTTGAAACAGGATGAGTAATCCTACCTCAGACTCTCTGGTTCACCTTTGCCCTGACACTTGGAAGCACGAACCAGTTCAGCAGCCATGACTGTGTTGGTTCAGACAGGAACTTTAGAAAGCAGCAGAAGCAATAGCATGCAGAATGAGAGCTTGAAATGGAGGAAAAGGAGGATGGTGATATTGAATAGATGATAGCTTTGCAAAATTAGTGCACAGAACCATTGCTAACCCCAGGGCATATTCCCCCGGTTATAATGGCTGGAACATTAGCTTCAACGGCTCTGTTCAGGTAAGATTTTGCACGCCATGAGTAGCTTGTATCATCACAAACATCAAGATACGCGGTCTGTCAATAAGACCATGCTCATGTGGTTAGCACTAATACTTCAATCGAGATCATTGCCTTGATCTCACCTTTGTTTTGATAGCAGCTTCAAGAACCGTGCAGTTCTCTGTCGTCTGAAATGGGCCCGCCGTGTGAACAACAAGATCCACATCTATTGACATCAATGGTGAAAATCGCTTAGAGCTCCAGCAAAAATGAAGACTTTAACAATGTTGTACAAACCCGACAAAACTTCTTCGAGTGATCCATGATCATTGAGGTCTACGTATGCGAACTCCCCCTTGTCACCCAGTTTACTCGCCATTTCAGCGCCTTTAGCCCTGCCAGAGAAATGTTACGGCGTTCAGTCTGCATGTCATTTCAAGGGGAGTACAGCCATATCTCATCAGCAGGAATAACACAAGTTGCTGCACCTGTTCCGCCCCCGATAACGATGCGAAGATCGGGGCAAAATCTGGAAAGCGCGGCGGCGGTGGAGCCGCCGACTCTTCCTGTGCCACCCAGAATCAAGACTCTTGAAGTCTTCACACTTCCCGGTAGCTCAACTCTCTGAATACCCCTGGTTTGGACGGTTCCATTAACAGCAGCTATGGCGGCAACATTTCTGCATAATCCAGCCATTGCTATTCGCTAACAATCAATAACTGACCCAAAAGTGGCAAGAGTGTTGTTAAAAAGGAAGAACCTTTTCAATGAAAACGCTCAAACTGTGGTTTAAATAGAGGGAAGTCTATTCCACTCCCCCACTGTTGACTTGTATGAAATATGCCACCATACGGAAATCCGGCATGAGAAGGTTGACCCGAGGCGAATAATCTTCTCGTTTGTGCGTATTCATCTTCCGACCACATTGCCGGTGCCGATCCTGTTATATCTGATATCAACCTCCGGGATCTTGATCTTAATGGCACTATGGGTGCGAAAGGGGGTTTGTCGGTTGGAGTAACTTTACCACGTTTTTATTCCGCTTCATGACTGAACACTTTTGTTTGCTCCCTCCCAATCATCAATTCATCACGTTGCTTCCACGAAAATGGCCGATATACTTGTCAAATCTAAACGTGGGCGCCGCCAAAGTTTGCTGATCATCTAATTCAATATTATAGAAAACGGATTACAGTGCGTTGATTCTGGGCTTCCTTGGCAGAATAATGCACTGTAAAAAAACAGGTTTGCAGAATACCCGAGGTTCTAAAAATATTGGTTAAATACCCCTCTTTTAATTTTTATTATTATTTTGTATATAAATATATTAAAAAAATATTTTTTTTGATGTATTAATGTTATTTATTTAATATATATATATATATATATATATATAAAATAACAAAAAATTAAAAAAATAATATTATAAAAACATAAACATAGAAATAACAAATAATTCAATAAAAAACATTTGAGATAATGTTTTTAAAAATGTAATTAAAGATATATATATATATATATATATATATATATATATATATTGTATATAAATATTTGTTATTCAAAGTTTTAATTTTAATTCAATTTTGATTTCAAATTAATTCAATACTTTGTAAATTGTAAAATCAAAATATTTTTACAAAAACATGTCTTTACTATAATCATAACTAACACCTATAACAAATACATGGTATAATCATATACTATTTTAACTATGGATTATATAGATATGAATTAAATAATAAATATTTATAATTTAATTTCTTACATGTGATTTATGTACATATAAGTGTAAGATTAGCTTTAGTCTATTTATTTAAATTGTATTTTATTAATATCTGATTTATAATGGAATTTGTGCAACCGATTTATGTTTTACTTAATTTAAAAAAATTGTATGTAACATAATTTATAAAGTTTATTGAAAATATAATAATAAGATAGAATTATTGATCAGATTATTATTTAAAAACAATACTTCTATAAATGTATTAATAAATTCAATTGAAAATATAACATAATAAATTAAAATTTATTTGAAAAAATATTTCTATAAATATATTTTTACAAATGAATGTATTTATTTTTCATATATTATTCATATGTATTTTTTATTATTTTTTCGTAAGAAAATTAGGGATATTCAACAAATAAAACAAAAAATTGAAGTATTCTACAAAAAAGTGAAAAGGCGGGATATTCAGCAAAGAAGATTTTTACAGTGGGGTATTCATTCTGCTTGTTGCAATCACTTGATTTAATTTTCCATCAGTGTTGCGACGTTAAGACTGTCGGTTTTTCATCTGTTAATGATTCCCTTGCCCTTCATGTCAGATGGATGCTTTGTTGTGAACTGCTTTGGTAGGTTGTGTGTATTCTGGGAACGTGACTCTTTGAAAACTATGTTCAACTTCAGAGGCATGTCAAATAATCCTTTTTTCCTCTTCTCCCAACGACAAGCGAGCGAGTCCCAAAAAAGGATACCCTGACTGAGTTGAGCTAAAAAAATGTTTTTGCCCCAACCGCGAAGGCGAGTGAGAGTCAGAGAGCAGTTTATGTTGTATTAACTAGTTCTGGGCTGTCCTTGAAAATGGAGCGATGCAATGAACTTGAATAGAACCACAATGGGATTATGATAATGCCCCTCAAACCTGGGCGGATCATTATATTTCCATGTGCACCAAATTGAATTTGTGAGATCGGAAAACACCAGATATGGCCCGTTCTCATTTTCTAATCCAATATAATGAAAATAGAGTAATGTTGGTCTTCACGGCAATCATTCATCATTCATCTTTGTGAGATCGGAAAACACCGGATGTGGCCCATTCTCATTTTCTAATCCAATCTAATGAAAATAGAGTAATGTTGGTCTTCACGGCAATCATTCATCATTCATCTCCTGGTAGTGCTGCTGCCCAACTTCCATCCAAACAAACCACTAGTGATTAGACTGATACCGACCCACGGCGCATCTTCTTCTTCTCCTCATTTATTGCCTTCTCCTTTTGGTTTTTGTCTTGGTTTCATCAACCCAGCTCATACCTTACTCTTCTTTTATGTGAAAGTGTTAAAGATACAGTCTTTGACTTGGACAGCATCACACGGGTTGGAAGGGGGGCGGCTGTGCAATAATCATGGAGCAATTTCAATCACATTTTTTCTTCTCGTGTCCTGTGTTCGCTGGGTGCAATACAGTAATGCGCTACTACCCCTGCAACCGTTAGCTTCCTCATTGGACCCAATGCATTAAATTTCAGCTACGGATTGGAGGATGCCATTACTTGTATATATATTATCTCTAAACCCATTCCTCTCTTCCAGCTCCATCTGTTGCTTCCCCTTTATTATTTATTGCTGCTGCATTAACCAAGGCGAAAAGATCCAGTCTTTGCGGTAAAACTAATATGTGAATAGCAGGTTCTCGTTCAGAGCTTCAAAGGGGTGTCATTTTTCAACTCTCGGGTTTTATGGAGATAGAGGCGGCCGGAAGTAGTGGGGAGCCAGCGGCGGCGGCGATGGATTTCTGGACGTAGGGTCGTGGAGAGGCGTGGAAGCGTTTCTGGTTTGGGAGGATTTGACGGTGGTGCTCCCCAATTTCGGGCACGGCCCGACGAAGAAGCTGCTCCATGGTCTCAACGGCTACGCTGAACCGGGTCGGATAATGGCTATTATGGGCCCTTCCGGATCCGGCAAGTCAACACTACTAGATTCCTTGGCAGGTCTCTCATCTTTTCTGCTCCTCTCTCCTTTTTGTTCTTTCCTTTTGTGTTTGGGTTACAAGGGGTTTTGAAACCAAATTCAAAAAAGGGAAACCCATCTCTTTCTTCAGATTCAGATTTGACTACGAATTGGTTCTAACTCAATAAATAGACCCTTAAGTACTGCTCAGTTGGAAACCTCTCCTGGTTTAACAATCCGATCCATTCGGGCGAAGTGGGGATGATGGGTGTTAATTTGTTAACTAAAAAGAGAAAGGAAAATACTCTAGACCACCTTTTGGAGTATAGACAGCAATGGGTGTTAAATGCTGCTATAATGTTGGGCTCATGATTCTGTCACAATCTGCCACTCTCTAGTAAGAGTTATTTGATGTCGAGTTTTTTTGTCGGATTGAATTACCTATGAGTTATAAGCCCATAGGCAACATCAATGATTTTTTGTCGGATTGAAGGTGTTACTTGTTGAAGCTGACAAGTGGAACTTGTTTTAACAGGCAGGTTATCAAGAAATGTTGTCATGAGTGGAAGTGTTCTTCTCAACGGCAAAAAGCAGAGTCTCGACTACGGAGTTGTTGTAAGCAATCTGAGAAGTCATTTGAATGTTGCATGAACTTGAGTTAAGGACAATCGCTTTCAGGCATATGTCACACAAGAGGACGTGCTGTTGGGAACACTTACGGTCAGAGAGACTTTAAGCTACTCTGCTCACTTGAGGCTTCCGCGCTTCATGACTCGACATGACATCAAAGTCATTGTGGATGGCACCATTTTCGAGATGGGGCTTCAAGATTGTGCTGATCGGTTGGTTGGAAACTGGCAGTTAAGAGGAATTAGTGGAGGGGAAAGGAAGAGATTGAGCATCGCCCTTGAGCTTTTGATTCGCCCCCGTTTGATGTTTCTTGATGAACCAACTAGTGGCCTTGATAGTGCAGCTGCCTTCTTTGTGATACATTCCATCAGGAAGCTTGCAAGGGATGGAAGAACGGTTATCTCCTCAATTCATCAGCCCAGCAGTGAAGTTTTCGCACTCTTCGATGATCTTTGTTTGCTTTCCGGTGGAGAAACTGTTTACTTCGGTGAAGCTAAGAAGGCAACAGAGGTAACAAATTCTTGCACAACAAAATTTGATGTCAAACGGTCTACTGCAGCTCATCTTTCCTGGTTGTTTTTCAGTTCTTTGCGGAAGCAGGGTTCCCCTGCTCAAGTAGGAGAAACCCTTCTGACCATTTCCTCCGCTGCATTAATTCCGACTTCGACGTGGTCACAGCCACACTGAAAGGCTCCCTGCGGAGGCTGCTCAAGGTTAACAGTGTACACCTCATATTGCCATGCCTTTCAGAGTATATACATACCGTTGAAGGCTCTTGAATTATGCCTCATTTGCAGGAGGACCACGCTCAGGACTCAGATCCACTGATGAGTATTGGCACAGGAAACATCAAATCCATCCTTGTTGACAAGTACCAGCACTCGGAGTATAGGAGAAGAGTCAAACACAGGATGAAGGAAGTGTCCAAAGTTGTAAGTGAATCTATGATACTTGTAAAAATCTATCAATAAGTCACCTGCTGATACACTGAGGCTTGTAAACATTTTTGCAGCAGTGGCCGGAGCTACACTCAAAGATGGGCAGTCGAGCAGGGTGGTGGAAGCAGCTACTGACCTTGACACAGAGATCATTCAAGAATATGAATCGTGACATTGGATACTACTGGTCTCGGATCGTCATATACATCTTGGTAGCAATATCTGTGGGAACACTATTTTACGATGTTGGCACCGGTTACTCTTCAATATTGGCTAGGGGTGCTTGTGGTGGCTTTGTCACTGGCTTCATGACCTTCATGTCTATCGGAGGATTTCCATCTTTCATCGAAGAAGTAAAGGTAATGGTAATGGTAATGACAGAGACAGTCTTTTCGTCTTGTGCAATGTAAAATTGATAGCCCCCCCTTGTTTCCCATTGAAACCAGGTGTTCTCTAGAGAAAGGCGTAATGGATACTATGGAGTCTCTGTGTACATACTATCAAACTTCTTCTCTTCCTTGCCGTTTTTGGCTGCTGTCTCGATATTGTCGGGGACGATAACTTTCTACATGGTGAAATTCCGGCATGAGTTCTCACATTATGTCTTCTTTTGCCTCAACTTATTTGGATCCATCGCCATGGTGGAAAGCGTCATGATGATTGTAGCTTCCCTTGTCCCTAACTTCTTAATGGGAATCATTGCTGGAGCTGGTGTTCTTGTAAGCACTCTTCTTCCATTGCAAAGTACCAAGCAGCAATGGACATCTAATGAATACATGATTTGTGTACTGATCCAGGGCATTATGATGCTGACTGCCGGCTTCTTCCGGTTTCTGGATGAGCTTCCGAAGCCGTTCTGGCGCTACCCGGTTTCGTTCATGGGCTACGGTTCATGGTCGCTGCAGGTACAGACTCACCTCTGCTACTACACCCCTGGCTGGTTACTGAAACTGAGACCTTCCTTGTTTCTTGTGCATATGGACACAGGGGGGCATCAAAAATGATCTAATAGGACTGGTTTTCGACCCGTTGTTTCCTGGGGGCCAGCACGTGAGAGGCGAAGATCTGATACAAAAGATGTTCAAAATCCCTTTAGATCATTCCAAGTGGTGGGATCTGCTGGTGCTGTATTCGCTGATCATCTGCTACCGGTTCCTGTTCTTCCTGATCCTGAAGACGAGGGAGAAAGTTGGCCCCTATTTTCAGTCACTGTATGCGGAGAGAATGCGGCAGCGCTTCAAGAAGCGGCCGTCTTTCAAGAGGAAGCCTTCGGTTTCCTCGAGCAGGTATCATAATCTCCATCCCCTGTCTTCCCAGGAAGGACTCAGCTCCCCAATCTCCTAGAGCTTTCTGGGTGTATGATGATGATGATTCTGTTGTCAGCTGCTCCCTCTGTTTCAGTGTTGCCCGCAAAAGCATTCCCACAGTTGAAATTAATCAAGATCATTTAATGTTGAGTTAAACCTTAATGAATGAAAGTGGGGCTCAGACATCGTGTGGGCGTTCTTGCTTTTCCAACTGTCCCCCCGCCTGCGTGCGCGCCCTCGGACGCCCCCGGCTGGTCCTGCCCTACTCGACAAACGGGCCAGATGAATTAGAGACAACCTGGCAACCAGTCGGACCGGAAAGCATGATGATGCACTACGAAAACCAAGGTTGGAGATGTTACCGGGAGACGCCTACAAGGGCGTTGATGTTCATTCCAATATGGAATGGGGTCCTGCAATCTCGTGACAGAAGAGAGAAGAACCCCATTTGGGACATGGCCCTGGACACACAGGGCGGTGGGTGGAAAAGTAAGAGAACGTCGAACGCCTGGGGCTACACCAAAAATACCAGCAGCAAGCTTTGACCCAGAACCAGCTACTGCATTCAATGCCTGCTCAGGAGCATCCCCCCTTTTCACGATACCTGTAATGCATGGGCTTGAACCTGTCACGAGGGCAGGGGGTGGGTAGTTGAGGCAGCTTTGAAGTGACGGTGGTTTGTTTTTCGCCGTACCCACGCCACTTGTGCGACAAGTTCTGCCGATTCCTTCCCGGCTGCAGCGGCAGATATTTTTTTTTTTGGACTGCATCGGTTTATTTATAAATGAGGCTCCATCGGCTCTCGCAACTCCGCCCACTGAGCCCCCTCTTCAAATGGATATCGAGGCAACGGCTCCTTCTCCTGCTCCGGCGGTGGAGAATCAGGGAGTTGGGGCCTTGGTTTGGAAGGATTTGACGGTGGTGCTTCCCAACACCAGAACCCGTTCGCCGAGACGACTCATCGACGGGCTAACCGGATACGCTCTCCGGGGAAGGATAATGGCCGTCATGGGCCCTTCCGGCTCTGGCAAGTCCACCTTCTTGGATGCATTGGCAGGTCCCCGTTCAACCATCTCACACTCATGCATTTCCATACATTCATGGAATTTGGATGATGCTTTTTCCCTAGCGGAAAAAAAAAAACACAGCTTTCATGTACAGAAGATACATTTACTTTTTTTCTGCGAAATTTGATGCATAGAAAGGGAGTGGAAAAACGCAGAGCACTCGCCTGTAACTGCAATGGATTTGTACCTGTAGGGAGGCTGCCAATCAGCGTGGTGATGTCAGGAAGCATTTCACTGAATGGGAGAAGAAGGAAACTTAATGACAACATCGGGGTAAGTCACTTATGTTTAGTCAGCCACAGGCACTTGATGGCGGATTGACTGGTGATCAACAACAGGCATATGTTACTCAAGAATGTGGCTTCTTGGGCACTCTTACCGTCCGAGAGACCCTCGCCTACTCCGCTAAGCTTCGCTTTCCGAAGGGCACCACAAGGGACGAGCTCAACAACGCGGTGGAGACGACGATATCGGAGATGGGACTGCAGGATTGTGCTGATGCAGTCGTCGGAAACTGCCTTCGGAGGGGGATAAGCGGTGGGGAGAAGAGGAGGCTGAGCATCGGTTTGGAGATCATAACGCAACCCAGTCTTCTGCTCCTTGATGAGCCGACATCCGGCCTTGACAGTGCAGCTAGTTTCTTTGTTGTCCAAACTCTGAGGAGCCTTGCACTCAGCGGCAGAACGATCATCTCCTCCATTCATCAGCCCAGCAGTCAAGTGTTCGCTCTGTTTCATGATCTGCTACTCCTGTCTAGTGGACAAACTATATATTTTGGTGAAGCTGGGAAAGCTGTTGAGGTACACCATATGGAAAGTGTAGATATGCATATATTTTCTTCCGATTCATGACACCTCCGGTTTCTGTGTTGGCAGTTCTTCTCCGAGGCTGGCTTCCCATGTCCGACTAGAAGGAATCCCTCCGATCATTTTCTAGTCTGCACAAATTCAGACTTCGATCATGTGAGAAAAACATTAACAGGGAGTTTCAGACTAAAAGTAAGTGATTTCTAATGCTGCAACACCATGGAAACTGCTTAATGTGGAATGGAATATCTTTTTTTATCATCCCTACTCTCTCAAATATCTCTCTGAATCAGGGGGATGTGAAAAACTTAACGGCGCAAGAATCTAGCAGCAACGGATCAGCTATGAGTCTACCAGCAACAACAGAAATAAGAGCAAGGCTAATCCAGACTTACCAGAGCTATGCACCACAAGTGAAAGCAAGAGCAAAAGAATTGTCAACTACCGTGAGCATTTTCCCAACACTTGCTCTTACTTCAATTCTTCACCTCAGGGGAAACTGACAGAAACGTTTTGTTTCTACTTTCTCAGGAAGGGTCAGACTTTGGGGAGGTTGGACCAAGCAAGGCAGCATGGATGACACAATTTGGGACCTTGACCAAGCGATCTTTCGTGAACATGAATAGGGACTTTGGTTACTACTGGTTACGGATGCTAGTCTACATAGCAGTGTCTATCAGTGTTGGTACCATCTTCTACGCAACTGGAGAAAATTACCTTATTACTTCAGCCCAAGTTAGAGGAGCAAGCGAAGCTTTCGTGTTCGGCTCTATGATGTTAATAAGCGTCGGAGTCTTCCCATCACTCGTCGAAGAAATGAAGGTGAATCCGCAATACTAATCTGAGTTGATGCAGCAAACAGATGCCCCAATAAATAACTCCCATTGCTCATTTTGAAAAAAAAAAAAAACCAGGTATTCACTAAGGAGAGGCTTAGCAGGCATTATGGTGTTGCAGTGTACACTCTATCAAACTTCATCTCTTCACTCCCATTCTTGGTTGGGATTTCATGCAGTACACCTGCAATCATATTTTACATGATGAAGTATCATTCTGGATTATACCACCTTGCATTCTTCACCCTTGACTTCTTTCTCTCCGTAGCTGTAACAGAGAGTTGCATGTTGGTCATAGCTGCATTCGCTCCTAATTTTTTGATGTGCGTCCTTCTTGGAACTAGTTTTGTGGCAAGTATTTCAATACTCGGTACAAAATCAATAGCAGTAGTAATTTTCTCTATCTAACCTGAACCTGGCTTGGAAACGCAGGCTCTCATGGCGACAACATCTGGTTTTCTCCGTCACTTTCCGGATCTCCCTGCGATAGTCTGGAAATATCCAATTTATTACATCAACTACATGTCATGGGCATTAGAGGTGCAAACAATGTCCTTTTTCTATATCTTAATGTGCAATCTGAAAAGTCTGCATTAGTCAAATATAACTATGACACTGTTCTTTTTTGAAATTCTTTCCAGGGTGCCATGAAAAATGAAATGATAGGGGTGGAGTTTGAAACCCTGCAAGGGGACCAACCCAAAATACCAGGAGAAAGGCTACTCAGTTCCTGGCTAGGCATGCCCATTACTCATTCAAAATGGTGGGATTTGTTGGCAGTAGCCGCACTTCTAGTAGCTTTCCGGCTGCTGTTCTTTTTCTCCATCAAGCTCAAGGAGAGTGCCATGCCACTCTATCGAAATTGCCGTGCGAAGAAAACTATGCATCAGCTCAAGAAGAGGCCTTCATTTCGAAGTATGCCACAACCTTTTTCTTCAAACAGGTACCAAGCTATGCATACTTTGGCCTCTCAAGAGGGTCTAAACTCTCCATTACAGTGATTATTAAGGAGACTCTCCAGGACACATCAATGATTTTTTGTGGTGCTGCAACATTGAACAACTAATCTTGTAAACTCGAATTCTATGGAGGCAAAAATATTCTCGATGTAGAGCTTCGATTCCCACAAAACAGAGTGAGAGATCATAGAATCTAAAGCCCATCTATATATCAGAAGAAAACGAATCAGCGGTCATATAAAAAGATGGTTTTTTTACTGCTAATCCAGCAGAGAAATATCTACTGCCGCCAAGTGGTTCACCATTTCCTTACACTTGTTCCACCCGGACCAATAAAAAATTTTACCAGGGATTCCCACGATCAAATTACCTCTGGGTTAATGGATTTCACCTAAAGACATTCATTCAGTCGATGCAAACCTTGGACAGTATAAGAATGAAAGATTATCACAGAGCAAAATTCGAGGGCTGTTTGTTGGCTCAACAACCCGAAGGAAAAAACCATGTTGCGAAGTTCGTCCTGATTTTTCCTTTCTTGTGCGAATTTGTTTGAGCAAAACAGAAGAACAACACAAGATTTTTAACGTGGAAACCCAAATTGGTAAAACCACGGGTACTAATCACACCAGATTCAGAAACCCTCCACTAATTTACGAGTTTCTACACGGGAGCAAGAACAGCTCCCAAGAACAGGCTCAACCGGCCAAATTTTCTCTCAACAAGGAGAATGAGACGAATCTGCACTGATGGTCGCCTGAATGAGATATCCCTTCTTTGCCTTCCTCGATTTTCAATCTAAGGTACGCCCAGATGAAGAATCACTGACGGTTGAGTAAGAATCGCTCGCACCAGAGCTCGTGAAACTCTTCTCTGGATGAAGATCAGAAAAACTGACTAACGGTCGTATTTACTGGCTCCTTTTATAGCCTCCGATACTTGGGCCCTGTTCTAAAGACATAAGGTTGGACTTCTGGATGGGCTTTGTCAGTCTCTGGCCCAGTTGTTCTTCCAGCCCAACAAACCAGACTTGCAAACCAGAAAGCCTCAATATAAGGAAGGGCTCTTCCCATGCCCGTGGATGGTAGGATCTGATTCCGTTCAATCGGAAGCAGGCCCAGAGTCCAATCGGGCCCGAATGACTAGGCCCGTTGATTCAGGACGAGTGGGGGTCCACTCCAGTGAATGCTCGGTTGCATGAAAAAGACGTACTACCGATTATCGGCATTTTCCGACAAGAAAACCTGACGCTTTATTGGGAAGTTGTTCGGATCCAATTAACGCCTCATTTTTATTTTAATTATTTCATTTCTAAGTGTCCTCTTGCAGGGGGCCGATCTTGAAATTGAATTTAGGAGGACAAAAAATTACAAGTATATATAATAAAATATAAAAAATGCTTTTATTAGCCCGTACTTATTAATTTAATATTAAGGGGGTTGAAATTTAATTAGTATAATTTTAAATCTCGTTAACTTCTAATTTAATCCTTTTTTTCTTATTTAGGGGGGCTACACCCATGCCGTGTACTAGAGGTGGGTTCGGAACCGAAACCATTCGGAATCGAACGGTTCCAAAACCGCGGTTCATTGTAGACAATGGTTCCAATTTCGGTTCGGAACCGTACGAACGAAACCTTGAACCGAACCGAAACCGGAACCGAGATTCGCGAACCGAACCGTAACTGGAATCGATCGGTAACTGTTTGTAAGTGTTTTCCAAACACCCATATGAATCATTGTGGGTGATTGTCAGTGAAATTTGTAATAATTATTATTTTTTTATATTTAAATATTATCAAACAATATATTTAATAATATTAATTTTTGTATTTAACTATATATATTATGTAATATACTATATTAATTTATAAAAAACTATAACTTAACTTACTTGATAAACTATCTCAATAAAAATCATCATGTTCGGGTAAGGGACCACATTCAAGATGTTGTAAAAATTGAAGGTCTTTCCCAAAAGAAAATTCTCTATCATTTTCAAAAAACGCAAGGTATAGTAGAATCAGTTTGAGAAGCTTGAGAATAATTTTGTAAACCAGACCCCTCCATGTTGTAAAAAAAAAAAAAACCTGTTACCCGCAAGCTTCACCAATATCGTCCAAGTGGAAATTTGAAACTTGATATTTAAGAGTATCTCCAATTACGAGTTGTATGTAGAAGTTGAAATAAAATTATTTCTGGTAATGAATGATGAGACAATAAGAGAAAGTAATGGAAAACTATAAGACAAACATATCATATATATAGATAAATTTTTTTATTAAATTAATAGCAATTGATACTTTCAAAACCATGTGCAACTCCAAAGTGTACACAGTCACAAATACATGTACTAGCCGTTGAGATTAATATATACATAAAAAATATATTTTAAATATGATGCTACCACGGTAATCTTCACATGAGTATTTTAAATATATACTTATATTTAAATATGCATTGTACTACAAATATGAATAAATTAGAGATATTGGCAATGCATAACTAGTTATTGAGAAAAATATGTAGGTAATGAAATGTTAAAATATTTATTTGATTGAACTATCGAAATTATTCAATAAATTTGAGTAATTTAGTATTTTTATATTGAGATTATACATTTTATATTTATTAATTTCACTCTAATTTTATAATTTATAGTATATATATAAATGAAATAAATTATTAAAGTGATAAAATTATCAGTAATTGAAAACATATACAATAAAATTACATTTTTCAAACACGCACATTAGCTTGTGAGTGTTCGGTAAGAATATCTGAAAGACAGAGACCATTCCTTGACTAACCGCATTTACTCATGCCTCATGTAAGAGTGTCATGAGGGCGTATGAGATTATTTTACAGTCACCCACATGTATCTTGAGTGTGTCTGGGAAGAGGTTGTTTTAAAAGATTTTCTAGATACTCACTTCCGTCGTATGAGTGTCTGAAAAAATTGTATGAAATCATATACATTTATTTATTTTTTAATTTTTTTTAATTTTTTTTAATTTTTTTAATTTTTTTAATTTTTTTAATTTTTTTAATTTTTTTAATTTTTTTAATTTTTTTAATTTTTTTAATTTTTTTAATTTTTTTAATTTTTTTTAATTTTTTAATTTTTTTAATTTTTTAATTTTTTTAATTTTTTTTAATTTTTTTAATTTTTTTAATTTTTTTAATTTTTTTAATTTTTTTAATTTTTTTAATTTTTAAAATTTTTTTTCGATTCCGAACTGACGGTTTTGGTTTGGAACCGTAAACAGTTCGGTTCATACACGGGTCGGAAGTGTCGGTTCCACGATTCCAAATTTGCTGAACCGAATCAAAATCAAAACCGTACGTACACATCCTCCTGGAACCTAATGGAAACCGAAACCAACCGTTCGAACAGAACCCACCTGTACCGTGTACAACTAATAGCCGCCCCCATCCAGGTAGGCTTGATTGGATGACTCACTTTCGAGACAAGTAGCTGAACTTGAGTTGGATGATATATAGCGTGTATTTCCTAAACTCTCTTTGGCTCCCCACTCCGTCTCGTCTCCACCACAAATGGAGCTACAGGTCTCGTTGCCTCCGCCTCCTGCGGCGGCTGCCGACAACACTGGGGGTGTCCACGGAGGCGTGGGGTTGGTTTGGGAGGATTTGATGGTGGCGCTGCCCAACACCGGTGCCGGTCCCACGAAACGGCTCGTCAACGGCCTCACCGGATATGCTCTCCCAGGGAGGATCATGGCCGCCATGGGCCCTTCCGGAGCCGGAAAGTCCATCTTCCTGGACGCCTTGGCAGGTGCGCCGCCGTCCACGTAGCAGTGAGGATTGAGTCATCTTCTATTTCTACTTTCGTTAAAAAGAAACCCAGTTTCGTACGCCTATAGTAAATATCCACGAATTTATTACATGTTTTTGACGTTATATTCTACGAGAAAAAGAACAAAGCGTTAACGATGCGGAGACCTGCATGAATTTGCACCTGCAGGGAGGCTGCCAGCGAACGTGGTCGTGTCAGGAAACCTTTTCTTCAACGGGAGAAAAAAAAAACTCCATGACAGGATCGGGGTAAGTCTCTTGAGATCCGGCAGCCACCTATCCCAGTTTCATGGAGGACTGATTGAAGCTTCAACAGGCGTATGCTACTCAAGAATATGCTTTCTTAGGCACCCTCACCGTCCGGGAGACGATCGCGTTCTCGGCAATGCTTCGCTTTCCAAATGGCACCACGAGGGAGGAGCTCAACAGCGCGGTGGAGGCGACGATATTGGAGATGGGACTGCAGGATTGTGCTGATACAGTCGTCGGAAACTGGCTTCGGAGGGGGATAAGCGGAGGGGAGAAGAGGAGGCTGAGCATCGGTTTGGAGATCATAACACAGCCCAGTCTCTTGTTCCTTGATGAGCCGACATCTGGTCTCGATAGTGCTGCTAGTTTCTTTGTCGTCCATACTCTGAGAAGGCTTGCATTGAGCGGCAGAACTATCATCTTATCCATTAATCAGCCCAGCAGCGAAGTGTTCGCCCTCCTCCATGATCTGCTACTCCTGTCTAATGGAGAAACTGTTTACTTTGGGGAAGCTGAGAAAGCTTTAGAGGTACATACATTGCAGGGAAAATATGACCACGCATCTGTCTTAACTATGACACTGGCTGTTGCGTTCGCAGTTCTTTGCTGAGGTGGGCTTCCCATGTCCAACTAGAAGGAATCCTTCGGACCATTTTCTTGTCTGCACCAACTCAGAGTTTGATGCAGTGAGAAAAGCATTAACAAGGAGTTTCAGACCAGAGGTAGGTGATTCCTGGCGATGGTTCTCTATTTCCCCACTGTCTAGATCATGATAACTGCTAATCCTTGAACATCTAATCACATTCCCACTCTGTGGAATACGTCTCCTCCAATGAGCAGGGTGTGAAAGATTTCACAGAAAAAGCAACTACCAGCAATGCATCATCAATGGAGCTACCAGCAACATCAGAAATAAGAAGAAGGCTAATTCAGAATTTCCAAAGCCCAACCTACGCACTTCAAGTAAAAGCAAGAGCACAAGAATTGTCAGCCTCTGTAAGATTTTTCAATATTCAAGTATGTCTCTGAAGGACATTGGTAGAAGTATTTTGTTTCCTTCTCTTTCGCAGGAAGGCCCAGTATTTGAGGAGCTAGGATCGACGCAAGCAGCATGGTTGAGACAGCTTAAGACCTTGACAAAACGATCCTTCATCAACATGAATAGGGACATTGCCTACTATTGGGTACGGATACTACTGTACATAGCAGTATCCGTCAGCGCAGGTACGGTCTTCTACAACACAGGCCAAAATTACATCATTACTTCAGTCCAGGATAGAGGAGGAGCTGGAGCCTTTATATTTGGTTTTATGATGGTATTGGTCATTGGAGGCGTCCCATCAGTCATAGAGGAGATGAAGGTCAATCTAGAACAATACTCCAACTTGAGATCTCCCCAGTAACTAACTTTCACTGCTCATTCTTAAAAAACAGGTATTCACTACAGAGAGACTCAACAGGCACTACGGTGTTGTCGTTTACATCCTATCAAGTTTCATCTCTTCACTCCCATTCTTGGTTGCAATTTCATGCACTTCAACACCTATCCTTTACTACATGATAAAGTATCATTCCGGCTTTTCCCACTTCGCCTACTTCGCCCTCGACTTCTTTCTCTGCCTAGCTTTCATAGAGAGCTTCATGTTGGTCATTGCTGCATTCATTCCTAATTTCTTGACTTGCGTCCTTCTAGGGGCTGGTTTTGTGGCAAGTCTCCGAATACTCTTCCAATCTATATATATAGCAATGGTAGTTGCATAATCTGAACTGCAATGATGATGCAGGCGCTTATGATTGCTACATCCGGTTATTTCCGTCGGTATCCGGATCTTCCTTCTGTACTCTGGAAATATCCAGTATACTACAGCAACTACATGACGTGGGCATTGCAGGTGCAATTCAATTCCCTTGCAGAATAGATGAAAACTGCCTGCTAACATTTTCTGTAACAGCATAACTTTAGTAGGATAGATCAAGGTAAAACATGACAGATAGGATTCAACTCTTCCATGGGAGTGGCGAAGTTAACTGTGAATCCGTTTTCTTTGAAACTGCCCAGGGTGCTTTCAAAAACGAATTGGTGGGAGTAGAGCTTGAACCATTGCGACAGGGCCAACCCAAAATATCAGGTGAAAGGGTACTCAGGTATTGGCTAAAAATCCCGACGAGGCGTTCAAAATGGTGGGATTTGGTGGTGATTGTAGCACTTCTATTAGCTTCCCGGTTGCTATTCTTCTTCTGCATGAAGTTCAAGGAGATTGTCCTGCCAATCTACCGAAGTTGTTATGCGAGGAAGACCATGCGGCAGCTCAAGAAGAGGCCTTCGTTCCGAAGTATACCACAACCCTTTCCCTCAAAGAGACATCAACCTCTGCATACTCTGGCTTCGCAAGAGGGCCTAAATTCTCCATTACACTGATAAATCTTCAGCAAATCAGCAGCATCTCAACTGAATCCCAGCATACTGTTACGCCTATTATTGGGCTATAATTCTCAATGAAAAATTTCAATTCAGTGTACTGGAAAACAGCCACCTTTTGCAAAAAACAAAATCGACCAACAGACTGTGAGAGAGTATACCACTCGATTCGTGGAGGAAACTGAACCAGGACGCCCCCGATTATGTGGAGTAAACAGTGCGTGAACTCTATGGCATTTAAAATCGCCACGACAGAGAGCAATCTGCAAGCAAATCCAATAAGCAAGACCAGGATCGCGATTCTCTACAACCGACCTCCGCCCGGGAATGATCGATCGATCGCCGCCATCTGCCGCCCACACCATTCAAATTTTTTATTTTTCACTTTTCCCCCGGGGAATTTGGTTTATTTTTAGATTTTGGAAAACTGGGGCGAAAGTGTAGAAGAGTGAAACTGTAGGGACTTGAAAAGAAATAGAGACAATTAATAATTGGGCAGTTTCATACCAGATGAGGACATGAGCAGTGAAGCAGACAAATGATGGGTTTTATTTCGGAAAAGGAACCTTTTTTGTCGTCTTCTTGGATTCATTTTTCAGTGCATTTGAGGAGCCGCGTGTGCCCCGCCATCCAGACTTCCGAAAGGCTAAAAAGGAACAAAAAGAAGCGACTTAGTGAAGAAGACAGTAGCCATTTTTCCGGGTGACAAGTACTTGCATACACAAGGACAAAAGATGCAGCCGTGTGGTTTCCTAAGTTGTGGTTCTTGCCTTTCCATTTAAGATACATCTCCTTCCTTCACTGGCGAGATTTAGACCCTAACAGAGACTCTGATATGTCCACGATTCACATTCAGAAACCATGTAATATCCAGGCACCACTCTCTCCGACTCAAACAAGCATATAATCCTCCATTTTCCCGTCTACTCTCATCGCCTCCACGAATGGAGAGAGAGGCCTCTCTCCCTCCCCCTCCCCTTCCCCGCCCCCATGTGGAGTTGCAGACTTGGTCTGGGAGGACTTGACGGTGGTGGTGCCCAATCCCAGGAGACGGCTCATCCAGGGGCTCACCGGATACGCTCTCCGGGGGAGGATCATGGCGGTTATGGGCCCTTCCGGCTCGGGAAAGTCCACCTTCCTGGATAGCTTGGCAGGTCCACCGTCCCCGTGTTTCCATGCATTATCACATGGGCGTTGGGAAGCTCTGTGTATCCTGGATCTGCTTTTTCTTCAGCTTCTTGCCACCTTAAACCCAGCCATCCACATCTTGAAAATTTTAAATTATTATTGTAAACAAATATTAAAGTATATCTCTTACTTGATAACTCTCCCTTCCCTTAAAAAAAATTAAGTAATAAATAGATTCAGCATTTCCAGTAGTTTTTTAAAAATGTATTGTAGGAGTGATTTTTTTTTTTTATTGTTTATACTCCGTAGGGAGGTTGCCGGCAAAACTGGTGATGTCGGGAAGCGTTTTTGTGAATGGGAGGCGCAGGAAACCCAGTGACAGCATCAGCGTAAGTTACTTGAGTTTAGGCAGCAGCAGCTGCTGCTGGACTCTCTCTCATTTCATGGTGGGTTGATTTGTGATCAACAGGCGGCGTATGTTACTCAAGAGTGTGCCTTCTTGGGGACCCTCACCGTCCGAGAGACCCTTGCCTACTCGGCGGAGCTCCGGTTTCCGAGGGGCACCACACCGGATGAGCTCAAGGACGCGGTGGAGACGGCTATATCGGAAATGGGACTGCAGGACTGTGCTGATACAGTCGTTGGAACCTGCAACCGAAGGGGGATAAGCGGAGGGGAGAAGAGGAGGCTCAGCATCGGGTTGGAGATCATAACACAGCCCAGTCTCCTGCTTCTTGATGAGCCCACATCAGGTCTCGACAGCGCGGCTAGCTTCTTCGTCGTCCAGACTCTGAGAAGCCTGGCCCTGAGCGGCAAAACGATCGTCTCGTCCATTCACCAGCCCAGCAGTCAAGTGTTCGCACTGTTCCACGATCTGATGCTCCTGTCGAGTGGACAAACTATTTACTTTGGGGAAGCTGAGAAGGCCACAGAGGTAAACTACGTAGAAAATGTACCTTACATTGGCTTAACTATGATACGTGTTCTTGCATTCTCAGTTCTTTGCCGAGGCGGGCTTCCCATGTCCAACTAGAAGGAATCCTTCAGATCATTTTCTAGTCTGCACAAATTCAGACTTCGACAGTGTGAGAAGAGCATTAACCCGGGGTTTAGGAGTAAAAGTAAGCCATTACTTGTGGTGAAAACTGCAAATTACAGAAACAAATCCCCTTCTCTTCCTATCAGCAGGATGAGAAAGGCTTCACAGAAAAAGCATCTACTAGCCATGGATCAGCAATGGATCTACCAGCAACGACAGAGATATTAGCAAGGCTAATTCACAAGTACCAAAGCTCAAAATATGCACAAGTGAAAGCAAGAGTACTAGAATTGTCAACTTGTGTGAGCATTTTCCGCATTTCTTTTATGTAAAGGGCAAGACACACAAACTGTGATAATATGTCTCCCAAGTCTATGGACGCACCTTGTTTTCTCTCCTTGTCAGGAAGGGCCAGTCCATGAGGAGCTTAGAGCCAGTCAAGCAGCCTGGTTCACACAACTTAAGACCTTGACCAGGCGATCTTTCATCAACATGAACAGGGACATTGCGTATTACTGGGTGCGGATTTTGCTCTATATAGCGCTATCCATAATCGCAGGTACCATCTTCTACAGCATTGGGCAAAATTACAGCATTGCGTCAGTCCGTGATAGAGGATCAGCGGGCGCTTTTATATTTGGTTTCATGACGGTCTTGGTCATCGGAGGCTTCCCCTCACTCATAGAAGAAGTGAAGGTAATCTGAAACACTGAACAAACTTGATGCAACCAGTAGGTACTAACTCATTCTTAAAAACCAGGTATTCAGTAAAGAGAGGCTCAACAGGCACTATGGAGTTGGGGTCTATATCCTATCAAACTCAATCTCTTCACTCCCATTCCTGGTGGCAATTTCATGTATTTCGTCAGCCATCACTTATCACATGATGAAGTATCACTCTGGGTTCTCGCACTTTGCCTTCTTCACCCTCGACTTCTTTCTCTCCGTAGCCTTCATGGAGAGCTGCACGTTGCTCATTGCTGCGTTAATTCCCAACTTCTTGATTTGCGTTCTCCTTGGATCTGGTTTTGCGGCAAGTCTTTGTACACTCTGCAAAATGAATAAGCATTAGGAAGGAATTGTATTACCTGATGTTTCCATCTCAATGCAGGCTCTCATGCTCATCACATGTGGTTATTTCCGGCACTTTCAGGATCTTCCTCCGGTACCCTGGAAATATCCAGTTTACTACATCAATTATGTGGCATGGGCATTACAGGTGCAAGTGAATACCTTTTCTTGAATAGATGATAACAGGAGGGAGAGTGCTCAACTCTGCCATGGGAATGGCATCTGGCAAGGTTAATTGACACTATCTTCTTTGAAACTGTCTCCAGGGTGCTTTGAAGAACGAATTGACGGGGGTAGAGTTTGAGTCATTGCAACAGGGCCACCCCAAAATACCAGGCAAAAACGTACTCAGGTATTGGCTGAAAATTCCCATGACACATTCAAAATGGTGGGATTTGGCAGCGATTGCAGCACTGCTAGTGGCATCCCGATTACTATTCCTGGCCGCCATGAAGTTCAGGGAGAGCGTCATGCCAATCTATCGTTGTTGTTATGCGAGGAAAACCATTCGTCAGCTCAAGAAGAGGCCTTCATTTCTTAGTAGGCCACAACCTTTTCCTTCAAAGAGATATCAGCCTACGCATACTTTGGCCTCTCAAGAGGGTCTGAATTCTCCAGTGCACTGACAATTTTCACCTCACCAGCGGCATTTGAACTTTCCAGGACACTGTTATTTTGTCATCGCTGTAAAATTTTCAATCTTCACGAAACAGCATATGAAAAGAGCAGTGAATCTTGCAGAAAATGCCAGAATTTTACTGCCGGAACCATCAACCGCCGGCATCCTCCATCCACCACCGCTGTTTTCAAATCGTCGAGCGCCCATTTTTTCCAATATTAAATTCGTAATTTCAAATATAGTTTTAATTGTAATATCCGCCTTTTTTTATTACTGGGTCAATCAGTGTGCTCATTTTCGTAATTGCTAAAATAAATATTATCTATAAAAATAATTAACAAAAAAACATTTGAAGCAGCAAAACCTAAATACGATCCAAATAATATATTGAAATGAAGAACTAACTACCGTCCGTACACAGCATCAGCGAAGTGCTTTTAGATTTCCGATGTCCCTGAAAACCATTCTTGTTGGTGCAATCTGCATGCCTGTTTCACGCACAGAAGCTCCGGCCTTCTGGTTAGTGCCCCTGAGTGCTTCATGGTTTTCTTTGTGCCTTTTCAGCTTTTCAGTTGCATTCCTCTTCACCTTATGCTGCTGCTGCTGCTGCTGCTTAGTTTCAACACCTGGAGCTGTGAGCAGCTTTTCCTTGAGTAATTGGAGTTCATACTCCAGTCTTTTCACCTTGTTTTCATGACAGACAGCTTTTTCTCTCCATTGATCCACCTGACAAGAAGCATCAAATTCTCTTCGATTTTCGTGCAAAGAAGAAGATGGTGGTAACAACACAAGGAGAAGGGGATCTCAGTTGTCTTACTGCTAGCCTAAGGAAATGAACTTCTTTGCCAGAAGCATTAGCTCTGGTTTCCCAGTAGTCATGAGAATGCTGCAGCTGCTCAATCTCCCTCTTCACTTTGGCTACAATGTTCTGCATTTGTGTCCACTGCTCTGTCTCAGCTCTCACCTGCTCAACGATGCGTTGAACCAGGGCCCTGCAATGCCCAGAACACATGTTCTCCTGTAGAAAGAAAAGAGTTCAATGTTTCCAACTGCAGAGCTTAATAGAGACTAGAAAGAGTAATGAATCTTGCCTGAAACAGTGGCCTGTCTGAGGAGCATTCTGTAGCTTCAATTCTCTTTGAAAATTCCTCTATTTTCTGCCGCCCATTCTTTTTTGTAAGAACAGATCTTACATCAGAGAACCTGGCCTTTGGTTTGTACAATCTTGATTCCTGTAGCTGCTGTAGGTAGCTTAGCTCGCCCAGCTTCTCAAGCCTACTCTGTTGCATTGCCACAAAAAGAAAACTTGAAACTGGCAACAGCAGAAACAGAAAGACAGGAAGAAGAAGAAGAAGAAGAAGAAGAAGAAGAAGAAGAAGAAGAAGAAGAAGAAGAAAGCTCACATTGAAAACGGTCTCAACAGTTGATCTGAGAGTTCTTTCAAACTTGACTCCATTCTTCTCCAATCTCTTCAAGGCGAAGTGCCTCTCCATAGTAAAAAAATTACACTCTGTCCTCATCAGCCTCCCGTGAAACCTCCACCTCTCGACATCCTCCACAGCAGCCGTCTCCCCTCTCTCCTTATCGCTGATATTTTCATCACTAGACGTTCCCAATGACTCCCTCTTTCCGAAGGAGAACTGTAGACATTTGGGATACTTTCTCTGAGGGTGGCGGACCAGGCGCT
Source organism: Utricularia gibba (assembly GCA_002189035.1). Lineage (NCBI taxonomy): Eukaryota > Viridiplantae > Streptophyta > Magnoliopsida > Lamiales > Lentibulariaceae > Utricularia > Utricularia gibba. The sequence continues at coordinate 2,457,263 of NEEC01000017.1, read as the reverse complement.
TGGCCCTACGAGCTCGCCGTCCAATTGGGAAGTGTAGTATCTTGGGGCTCGGCGGCAGGGGCGGAGGAGGCGGCCGCCACCTGAGTTTTGCCGGGCTCCTACTGCTCATACCCAAGTATTTGAATCCAACGCCAGAATTGTGTAGGAGGGAGAGCTACAGAGGCCTTTAGTCACTCGGGGCTAGTTAAGAGACAGAGAGAACTGTGATGCATGTACTTGCTCTCCCATTTCAAACTCCTCCAGTCACCAAGTCGTATGGTTTTTGCATCAAAGGTAGAGAACTGTACACTTTCATATATACATGTAAACCTAGAGGGGAAAAGGGCCCTTTTGGTGTAGTGGCCATACTCGTCACCTGCAACCCTATTGCATCATCTTACATCATACTTTTAAAAAACAAGATCCCGGAGAGGGAACACATGTAATGAAAAAAGATTTTCACTGTTTCACCTTGGGCAAGTGACAACCATTGCAAAGAGTCATTTTGCACACTTTAAAAGATGCATTATGGTGCAAAAGGGACTACTCAAGGTCACTAGGGGTGAACACACAAGTAAGGTCAATGATTACTGTGGGGAGGACAAGTTGAGAATAACAGCAAGCAAAAGGAGGGGGATCGATGTGGGGAGGGGGGGATGTTTGTCTGAATGCTAATGAATGCTTCTGATGCTGATTCCTATCCCCATTTTTCAAATCGAGAATGAAATTGTAACCCCTCCCCCCTCCCTCCCTCAGCCTGCGCCTGCGTCTACTTCTGCATCTGCTGCTCTGCGTCTGTGTGCTGTGCTGTGCTGTGCTGTGCTGTGCTGTGTGTTTTCAACAACTGGAAGGAAGAGATATGGGGACGGTTGACGGTGAAAACAAAAAGCTGTCGTGGGTAAACTCCAGAATACGCTCCTCCCTCCCCTTACAATCCAAAGAATGTATAGGACCACTCAATGATAAGCACTTGTATGAAATGGATGGGAGCCTTGAACTGCAGTCCTCAACAAAATCGCCTTTTGACATTCAAACTTTAGTATCCAATTTCATGAACCGGTTAAATGAAAACAAAAACAGGGAGCGACAACTGACGCATGTGTATGGTAATCATACGAGGCCACAAAAGGACATCTCTCAAAATAATGTAGTAACAATAGAACAAAAAGTAAAAATCACTAGCAATTACTGCCAACGTGAGTTCAAGGCCAATAGATAACAACGCATTTACATAATCGTTTGGAATGCATGAAGCAAAAGCGCCATGCTAGTTACAAACACCTAGCCATGAAAACAGAGAGCACCCTCTTAAGAAGGAACACTGATGCTGATCCAATCAAAATAAGGAAAAAAAAAAAGCTAGCACCATATTCAGAAAATGCGAAAAGAATATGGAAGCAGTTCCCACCTTCCTGTTATTATGTTAATGGATTTGATTAGATTGGTTTGACCCGTTCAACAGGAGCATCAGACGAAAGCCATTCCGTGGAGCCACAGCTCAAACCTTTACACTCTCAGGCACACAATGAGAAGAATTGGGCCGCCACAGGAGAATGGTTTGATCCAACCACTCCTCTCTGGGGGGGAGTCATCGATTCTCATTAGCTAGCTGCAGAGATCCGTCCCGCATTAGTTTCAGGCTAAGAGAGTTAAAACGCTCGCGTGAGTATTGCCGGGAAGCCTTCCTCCAGTCTGTGCCGGCTTTCATCATGGCCGCAAATTCTTCATAGCTTATCCGCCCGTCCTGCCCATCCATAATAATACAAGACTTCAAACCCCAGCAAGGGGATGAACAAAAAACAAGAAGCTCAAATGGGTGAACCTTATCCGTGTCAACGTCATGCATAATGGCATTTATAACCTCCTCACTATTGGAGCCATCTTCTTCACTTAGGGCATCACGAAGCTCGTCAATTTCTATGTATCCACTATTATTTCTATCAAAGAAGCCAAATGCTTGATGAAGATGTTCATCATTGGCCATTTTCCTAAGATGCACGGAAACTGCAACAAACTCCCCATAATTCAAAGTTCCGTCTCCATCAACATCAGCCTGAGAACACATGAGCACTTTTTTTAATTACAGAATGCCTAAATCGAAGGATGGAGTTACCAAAAAGGAAAAACTTACAGCTTCCATAAGAATTTGCACATCTGTTTCAGGAATCTGGTGGCCAAGCTTTTGCAAACCACTTCTAAATTCTTCGAGGTTAATGCGCCCTTTGTTTCCACTGTCCATCATATCAAAGGCCTCCTTAATGCCCGCGACCTCCTCCACAGACAAGTGCTCAGCTATAACCTGAAAATGTGAAAAGAAAAGTAATAAAAAGTGAAGCACAATTTCCATGCTTTTAGATCAGATGTAGTGGCATGGCAAACAATATAAATTACCCTTAAAGCTCTTTTCTTGAGCTTGTTCATCACAGAGAATTGCTTGAGCCTTGCTTTCACTGTCTCCCCTAACGAAACATTTGGTGCCTTTTCTATATTTTGCAACCAAGAGTGTTCTGCACCCAGAGACAGCAATCCATTAAAAAACTATTTATCTCACCCCTTAGCACTACCATAGAAAAGAATCAAGTCCTCTTCAAATCATTTTAGACAGTGGATGCTTTACCAAGTACTTGACGAGCTGTGAAGCGCTTGGCAGGATCTGGTTCAAGCATTTTCATAACAAGGTCCTTGGCATTGTCAGACACTTTAGGCCAGGGGTCTCTCTTGAAATCAATCACACACCGAATAATAGCTTGTGCAACTCCCTGCTCAGTCTCTAGAAAACCAAATTACTTATCATCAGTAAAAAAATTAACCAGGCAGAGATTAACCGTACCACCACAGGAGATCGCATACCTGCCCAGAAAGGAGGAACGCCACAAAGTAAAATATAAAGAATAACGCCTGCACTCCACACATCAATCTCTGGACCATAGTTGCGTTTCAGAACTTCAGGAGCCATATAGTATGGGCTTCCTACAATCTCACTAAACCGCTCACCTGAAACAATATGCAAAATATAAACCCTATTGGCTTAAGGAGAACACTTAAAGAATGATATAACTACAACTAACCAGGTTTGAAGAAAACTGATAATCCAAAATCAATCGCTTTTAGGCTGCTGGTCTCCTTTTTATTTGCAAAAAGAAAATTCTCAGGTTTCAGGTCACGATGCATAACTCCTTGCTTGTGGCATGTCTGTATGTAGAAAAGGGTCATCAGAAAATGTTGTCAATCCCAGGGAAACTGGGAACAAAGCTCATTCAGCATAATTACTAGACCAGGGAAAGTAGCTTCAGTAAACTGTTGGAATCTAGGTATGCACACATTATACATCATTTAGGGTTGTACTTTTTAAGCCAGATCTGCACGCATGAATGAGTAGGAAAAATAAACCGGTCCTTCAACCTCAATAACTTCCACAATGGTCTTCATTACATGTGCTGCTGCCCTCTCGGTGTAGTGCCCTCTTGCTACAATGCGGTCAAACAATTCACCTCCCTCGCATAGTTCCATGACAATGTGTACTGCAGTATCATCCTCATAAGTAGCCTTCAAGGTAACAATGTTTGGATGCTTCGGCATATGCTTCATGATCTCAACCTCCCTCCTCACATCATCCACATCCACCGAGGTTCTCAGCTTTTTCTTTGAAATCGACTTGCAAGCTAATTTCTCCCCAGTCTCCACATCTGTGCACAGATAAGTGACACCAAATTCACCTCTCCCCAACACACGGCCGAGGTCATATCTCCCGTTAATATCATTCCCCGTTGGATCCTTCAACACCACAAGCTTGCTTGCACTACTAGATCTGTGATTTGCGCCGTAGTCAATTGCAAAAGGGCTGGGCTTAGTCCTCTTCTTTTTCTTCTCAACTTTAGAAGAACCAGACGCAGTCACACAGCAGTTGCCCATGATTCACCACCCCAATCTCGTTCTCTGTAGAGCAACAATCTAAAATAAAGAAAAAAAAAACGCTTCAAAATGTACGCACATACAAAACCCCCGGTTTTCAGATAACCCTTCGACAACACAATGAAAAATTGTACGGGCCGGAAGAACTCGACATTACTCGATGAAACGCCACAAACTCCAAAAAGTACAGAAAAAAATGGTCCACCCACGAACAGTAAAAAAAAAGTAAATTACACCTATTGAAGAGATCAATCAGGGAAAAGCCGAAAAACAGTCAAATGCAGGAAACCAATTTCAGAAGTACCTGCAGCCGTCTTTACCAATTGTTCCGGCGTTGGTGCAGGGAATTAGAGAGAGCGAGGGAGCAAAGAGGCGTTAAGAACGAAAAAGAACTGAAATGCCGATTGCAAAAGCAGTAAGATATGATGGGTGCAGACGAGATCTGTCGACGACAGCGAGAGTGGGAGTCCTACAGTGATTTTCTTCTTCGTCTCACGAGATTCCAAACCCCTCGTTCCAGCGGCTCCATGCTTTCCGAGCTGCCACATTATTCATAAACATAGTGAAATACCAATTTCACCCCTCCCATCCCATCCACCACTGTACAGTGTACGGTATATCCGATGCCCAGTAGGGAGTTTTTGGGCCGTATCAGGGCCCGGGCCCAAAAGTTCAGAGTCTCTCCAAACGGGCCCTTCCCATTCTTTCAGGCTATTTGCATTTTTATATTCAAGAATCGAAGAATGGGAATTGAGTATACCAAGGGTGCAAACTGCTTACATTTTACTAAAATTAATTCTATTCTACGTATACTTATTTATGCCTTTCCAATATGTATTAAATTATATTTACGAGAATTATTTTTTGAAAATAAGTTTAATTGAAACAAAGTAATAAAAATATAGTTTCTCTATTAAAATTGATCTTTAAGAATAGAATATAAACAATAAAGTTATCAGTTATATTCATTTTTAATAAGTAATTTTAATAATATTATTTTTTTGAAAATAAATACTAATTTTAAACCAATTCCAAATACACACATTAAAATCACATTTTTTAAAATACCCATATGAATTAAGGACAGGGACATCTTACCCATATGTTTTTTTAAAAAACCAATTCTAAATACACATGAATTATTATTATTTTCAGTTTTATTAAAATCGCATTATGGGACTGGGACATCTTACCCATATGTTTTTTTAAAAAAACATTACTGTCCAAAATCAATGCAACACCACGTGTCGCAACATGATTTGCCTGACAGCCCTTTTTTCGCTTGGAAATTGGATTTAAAAATTGAAATAAAGGCTGTTGGGTGGGGCCGGGCTGTTCAACGCCGGCGTCGGGTCATCTGTCCAGGCCAGTCTCTTCGCCTGTGGGTTTCGCAAAGCGTAAATGAACACCGCAAGCTGATCTAGTGATGAATGCATGACGCCATGAATTTAACATGAACTAATAATGACATGCAACTACCCCGGATTGATGATGATGATGATGATGATGCAGGGGATCCCAAACGGCAGGGGCAATAAATGGAGAAAGCGCCAACTTGAGCAGTTAGCGTGGTGGTTTCTGGTTGGGGGATCCATGGATGATGGTACACGTCGCCTCCGTTCATCCAGCACAGAGGGCTGCTGCGGGTGAAATGAGTTTCAGAGGAGGTACCACGGAGCTAGCTAATCCAGGGATCCTAATACCAAGTCTCCTATCAACAAAATCATTGCGTTTTGGAATGGGGTGGGTTGACTCAGTTTCCCCTCGGGCTGTTGTCACTGTGGGCTGAAAGAGTCAGGATGCAAAAGGAGGCTGGCAAGTTGTTGATGGATGGGGCTGAGTTGTGAGCGGCAGATCAACGTACATGTCAAACACAGACCCTTCCCAATCCCCCTCTCACTAGTATTTATGCTTCTGCTCCTTCTTCATCAGATACCCTCTTGCTCGCTTCATAGATAGGGACCTCTGGTGGCGGAAGAAAAGGAAAGCCATGGATGCCATGATCCAGGAGCTCAAGGAAACATTCCGTTCCGGGAAAACAAAAGAGGAATCTTGGCGACGGGCTCAGCTTCAGAGCCTCCTCTCTCTTATTGAGCAGAACGAACAAGAGATCTTCCGAGCTCTCACTCGTGACATGGGCAAGCACCCCGTCGAGTCCTTTAGAGATGAGGCATGTTCAGTTCATTAGAAACAAAACAAACCCGGAAACTCTAAGCTCTGTTTCGTGTAGGTTGGGCCTCTGATAAAATCTACGAATCTGGCGTTGAAATCCCTGAAGAAATGGATGTCAGGCAAAAAGGTCATCCTTTCTCTGATACTTTTTGTGTACTGTATTCTGGGAGTAAAGTTTTGTCTGGTTCTACACACTTAGGCTAAGTTGCCCCTGGGAGCGTTTCCGGCTACTGCGGCGTTGGTCCCGGAGCCTCTGGGCCTCGTTCTTGTCATATCTTCGTGGAACTTTCCCTTCGGTGATGCACCTTCCCCAATCGCGTTCCAACTTTTTGGTAGTGTTTTGGATGTAGTAATTGGATGCTGGTGATATTTCGGTACTCAGGGCTGACAGTAGAGGCGCTTATTGGGGCCGTGGCGGCGGGGAACACGGTGGTGTTGAAAACCTCGGAGCTGGCTCCGGCGTCGTCGGCAACTCTAGCGAGGCTGGTACAGGATCATCTGGATACGGCGGCGATCAGGGTGGTCGAGGGCGGTGCGTCCGTTTGCCAGCAGCTGTTGCAGTACAAATGGGACAAGATAATGTTCACAGGTTGGCACTGTGTGTGATCACACTCACAGCACGTCATTTTGGTGGTTTTGTGTCAAATCCCAATCGCCTTTTTTTTTTCTACTTCGAAAAAGGCAGCACACAGGTGGCGCGTAAAATCATGGCAGCGGCCGCCGAGAATCTGACTCCCGTCGTCTTGGAACTCGGTGGGAAATGCCCTGCGATCGTCGATTCTCTTTCCGGCCGATTGGCTAAGAAGGCGAGTTGTTATGACTCTGCATTTACCTTCTTTAACCCCTCCATTCTTCTTCACTAATAACTAGAACATGAATTTGCTCTACAGACTGCGGTGAATCGAATCCTTTCCGCAAAGTTTGGGACGTGCGCCGGGCAGGCGTGCATCGGAATCGATTACATACTCGTCCAGGAGAAGTTCTGTCCCACACTGGTAACAGCCGCTTACGCTCTTGTCACAGCACGCACCTGCAGGCGAAAACAGGGCACTTTGAAAGAAGTTACCTTGTTGGCGCAGGTGCAACTTCTGAAGGATGGGATCAAGACCATGTTCGGTGAGAATCCAGGAGAATCGAAAACTGTCTCCAGAATCATAAACGACAAACACTTCTCGCGCTTAAGCAAGCTTTTAGATGATTCCAGGGTTCAGGAGTCCATTGTGTATGGTGGTTCACTCGACGAGAAAAATCTGTGAGTTCTTCCTCATAAAAGCAGAGTGGAACTTGCTGTGTTGACAGGATTCCCTAAACATTACCTCTGTCTGCATTCATCAGATTCATTGAACCAACTATCCTTGTTGATCCTCCACTGGATGCTGAGATCATGACTGATGAAATCTTCGGCCCGCTGCTACCTATAATCACTGTAAGTCTAATGATGATGATTTCAGAGTATGAGAAATATGTGAATATCTGTCAGTTTCGAACTGATGTATTTGCAGCTAAAAGACATTGAAGAGAGCGTTGATTTCATCAACTCAAGGCCTAAAGCACTTGCTATATATGCATTCACTGATGACAAAAAACTGAGGAAGAAGTTAGAAAAAGAGACATCCTCAGGCAGCATTATCTTTAATGATGCTATAATACAAGTATGATCAACTCATCATTTCCATATGGAGAATGTAGCTGCTCTCTTACCATTTCACATCTTGATCGCAGTACGTTGCAGACGTTCTCCCCTTTGGAGGAGTAGGTGAGAGTGGATTCGGAAGGTATCATGGGAAATTCACATTCGACACGTTCTCCCATGAAAAGGTCATTGCGGCAAGAAGCCTTCTGTTTGACATCTGGTTCAGATATCCACAATGGAACAACGACAGCATAAAACTGATGAGGGCAGGCTATTTGTATGATTATGTTAGAATTGCTCTCATTCTCCTTGGATTCAATAAGTGGCCAAGAAAATGAGGACATGCTTATTTCCGGGAAGTGATTCACTAAAACGTTTACATGATGCAATTGAAATAAATTTCTAAAGATTGCAGCAGAGAAGTCCAAAACGAAACTTGCATTGTAGGCATCCTCAAGCTACCTCGGTACTTCTACCGACCAGCAAAGAGGATAGCTTGCTCTGGTAGCACCGACGTGGTCAACCACAATGGCCTGAAACGGTTGAGTTTAGCGAAAGAGAGAAGAAGACGTTGCAGAAAAAAAGTGTTGGAAAAAAGTGATACCTCTCAACATCTGGTGTACCTAATGGGTCATAAATCTTGGCCCCCAAAGATGGAGCAAGAATCGACAAGGACGCCATGTCATCCTCGCCTTCTACCTGTATCAGAAACTGAATTACTCAAATCGGCCAAAAAGAAATACCAGTCTACTTGTTTTCCCTGATCCTTCAATCCTTCACCTCTAGCACCGGATAAACTTGACGGTGTACTAGTTCAAATATCAAAAGAGAAGCCTTTTCGTAGAGTGGAATAATGGATTTGAAGCAATGCTTCCAAAACATAATCATGAATCTTACGTTCCCAGTGTGCGCGAACCATCCAAGGAGATAGTTCTCGTCCACCCAGTAAGGCGAATGCCCGATCCAGAGAGTGCGAGCCTCATCCAGCGTCGCAGGATGGCGATATGGCACCGCCATCGAACTCGTTCCCACTTTTTCTTGACTACTACAATTCTCCGGTGGCACTATGCATCGACGCATCAGCCGCGTCGCCGGAATTTGAATCCAGAGCGAAAATAAACTACCACAAGCGAACGCCACGGATGCCTCGGAATATGAATACTATTCTCCTATTCTCGTTCTTTCCTCGGCTTTTTTAGATTCTTCAGTATCTGAATTCGAAGGTTGTCTTTTCTGACGTTCTATGTCGGAGCAGAAATCTGAACATGTACTCCAAGCTAAAAATGACCCGATTTTGTTATACAAGCATGGTTTTCTCCGATATTGCATAATGGTTAAAATACGGATAAAGGGTTCAGGTTCTTCGCTTGCCAATTTTCTTACCTGGGATAAGATTATCGTCGTGCTGAAACTGCTGCTGTGTTTGGTTTGCTACGGACGAGTGGGGAATATCTAGGGTTTCCGATAATTGATTTGGAGTTGGTGTAACCGGAAGGAATGCTGCTGCAGAGAGCTTCAATGATTCATCTTTCCTCCCTCGTTCTCTCTACCCGCTCGCCCGTGTTCGGGTTTCTTCCTGCTCCTCCACGCTGCTTCCTCACCGATTCGCGAACTCATCACCCTTTTAACCCCATTAGCAGGCGTTCGATACATTTCCTCACTTCCCGCATCAAATTCGATGGGTTTATGAGGAAGAATCGGCAGGCATGGCTACCCGGGGCGGCAGGTAATTTCAAGTTTGCACCTTCTACCTCTTTCGTGCGGTGTGAACGTTGAGATGTTTATATTGTTCGATACTGCTCAAGCGTCATACAGCCCCGATAGCAATTCCGAATCTGGGAGGGAAATATTAGTCCAGCATTTACTTGTTAAAGAGGAGGATCAGAAGCTTCTGCTCCAGTTGCAAAAGAGAGCTGCTGAAGGTTATTTTATATGTCTACTTCTACCTTTCGGTGCCATGTTGATGCCGAAAGTGCGAACATCCTCCACATTGTTGGTGTAATTTCGTAATGTCAGTTGGGTGACTGAGTTACTTTTGACGACCAGCAGAGGATTTAGGTGACTTGGCTGTAGAATACTCCATATGTCCATCGAAAGAGGAGGGTGGTATGCTTGGTTGGGTGAGAAAGGGGCAGATGGTAAGCTATCAGTTTTAGTATTTGATCCCTTTTATATGAATTTGATTCAAACAATGCGGAACTTATGTTTGTTAACATAAGGTGCAAGAATTTGAGGAGGCGGCATTCAATGCTCCTCTGAATGAAGTTGTGAGGTGCAAGACAAAATTTGGATGGCATTTGCTGCAAGTTCTGTCTGAAAGGTAATCTTCAATATAGTCACGGAGTATCAGCTTGCAAAAAGTGATCTTGATGAAATTCGTGAATGGCATTCAATGCCTTAGTCCTTGTATTTTGCAGGGACAGTGCAGTTCTCGGACAAATCCAGCCTATTGAGCTCCAAGAAAAAATGCAAGATCCGTCATTTTTAGACAACGCACAGCTTATCGATGTTAGAGAACCTGATGAAGTGTACGTTAATAATTTTGGATCCCACTTTTTCTTCTAAAGTGGCACAAGAGTTTTCAATTTATTGTTGGATTCATTGCACCTAACCGAATGATCATGCTTTTGATTTCTGCTCTGTCATATCTATAGCCTGATTTAAATGTCTCTGAAATTTTTTAACCATCACAGGGCTAAAGCTTCATTGCCAGGTTTCAAAGTTTTCCCTCTTCGCCAGTTTGGAAATTGGGGTCCAGGAATTACCACAGAGCTTGATCCAGAAAAGGATACATATGTTATGGTAGCAGTGATTCAATTCCCCCAGCAATATTTTGTTGTTCACTGATTTTTGTGGATACCCGCAATTTTGTACTGTAAAAATTTACTTTTCTGTGCAGTGCCATCATGGTATGCGCTCTTTGCAAGTTGCACAGTGGTTGCAGACACAGGTCTGTGGTCCTTGCATCTGCCGCTCTCCCCTAATTTTGAGACAGTCTATAACTAAGTTCACATTTCAATTTTTAGAATTGGAATCAATTAGAGTGTATCTGAATACTACTGCTTGGATTATATCTGTCAAAATCTTGAGTATCCCTTTTGATGCTATTGCTTTTACTGTGTGATGTTTTATAAGTCAATACATGCATATGGAGAGATGCCAGGATTCCTAACTCGGTGAATATATTTTTCAATCATCACAGGGTTTCAGCAGAGTGTTCAACGTATCTGGTGGGATTCATGAATATGCCGTGAAAGTGGATCCATCTATTCCTACATACTGATTTCGTTCCTAGAGTTCTCTGTTTCCAAACCTTTTTCCCTTATTCACCCTTCAACATCTTCATTTTGTTTCGTTTTCTGCTTAAAAAAGGTTCAGGGAACCATGAGACCCCCCTTTTTGCTTTCTGTTAGACTTGACAGCTGTTCCTACACAAGTACCTTCAATGGGGGAAGGTGATCATAAATTGCAGCGTGAACCATGCGAGGCATGTCGGAGTTCGGATCAATCCTCATTAAATTCCTGATGGTTCTGCATAGCTGGAAAACCATCATTATATTCTATCCCTGTTTGTGCACTTTTTTATTATCTGATGCTGAAGACCAACAAGTGATATTTATTTTGTATTCGTTTTTAGTTGCAGTTATTTCTCAGATGCTGAGCTTACTATGGTCCATAGACAGACATAAACATTACTGTGCCAACAGGTTTCATATTTGCATATGGCTTGTTGTCACATAACAGAAGCTGTGGAAGAAGCATGGCGAACCACTGGAGCCCGCAATGCCCACAAATACTCCGCGTCTGTCTGGCTGATTCCATCAAAAAGATAGCCAAATGGTTGCATCTCTATGTACTTGCCTGAACCAGGCACAGCTCTCAGCTCATCGTTCTCCCACACAACTCTTCCACCAGCGATGGTTACTTCAACTTTTCCCTAGCAGGACGAAGAAGAAGAAACAGCAAGTTCATGGGGGGCTGTTAAAGACCATGAAGCTAGGAGATAAAGCCACTCTCTACCTTTCCTCTTCTTCCTTCATATACATTTGTGTCGCTGCGGGAGTGGTGATACGATGAGCTGATCTCGAAACTTGAGTTGGGGTTCAATATGATAATGTCTGCATCAGATCCAACTAGAATCGCCCCTTTTCTTGGATATATGTTGAAAATTTTGGCACTGAAATGACCCATAAATGGTATGAAGCTTCATTCCCTGTGAAACATCTGAAGCATATGGAACAGAGAAAATCTTACCATTCTGTGCTCGTTATTCGGACATAATCCGATGCTGATATTTTTCCAGAGGCCTGGAAGTGTAAAGCCGAAAAAGAAGTCACAAAGGATACAAAAACCTGCAACAATGAATAGCTCGAGCAACAAGAATTAAACACACGTACCACCATTGTGTCCCAGACGAGGTGCATTCTTTCCTCTATGCCATTAACACCATTTGGTATTTTTCTGAAATCATCAATTCCCATGGCCTTTTGCGTAGAGTTGAAGGTGCAGTGATCAGTTCCCACGAGCTGTGGACACACAAAAATTTGAGGCATCTATCAGATAGGGGTCCTACAATGACGTCTAGGAGTGCAAAACCTGTAGAATCCCAGAAGAGAGAGCTGCTTGAAGGGCCTTGTCATGTCCCTTGGCTCGAATTGGTGGACTCATGACGAACCTGGGCAGTAGTGAAATGACATAGATTAGAATCAGACCATCTCGTTGATCACTATGACAAAACAATCATATGCCAAAGGCGTTTGAAGATAAGAGAACTTCTTGCTTTGCTGCCGTCTTGAAGTCAGGGTCCCAAAGGCCAGATTCATCCAATACCAAACCTGAAACTACAGGCTCTCCAATAATTTTCTGACCTGCAGAGGACGCAATCCTATTCCACCTTAGATCCCAAGATTGGATTTTTCAAGTACTTTTTTCAGTGGCTAGCAAGCTAACCAGATTTCCGTGCTTTAGCTATTTCCTCCATTGCATCGATGCTCATGACATGGACAACATACAATGGAGTGTTCACGAAACCAGCAAGACGAATGGCTCGGCTGGTTGCTTCACCCTCTAGCTGCATGGCATCCGAAGGGAAAAAATTTCAGATGAGTGCCTCATCCCAGTGGACTCCAACGCATGCTGCAGATTTTACCTCTGGAGGCCTTGAAAGACCATGTCCTTCTGGGCCTATGATTCCAAATCCATAGATTCTCCTTTGTCCCTCAGCCACTGCATCGCCATTTTCGGCATGCACCATCGCCAAGGCACCAAGAGACTTACATTTCTTAAATGCCTCGATCAGGAGTTCATCGTTGATCATCAAGGAACCCTTGTATGCCATGAAGAACTTGAATGAATTGATACCTAGAAAAAGAATGGATGAGAACAATCTTTCATGATACACCACACGCAGGGAAAGATAGAAATGAAGACCTTTGTCCTGAACCATGATTTCCATTTCTCTGGAAACAGCTTCATCCCACTTTGTGACAGCCATGTGAAAGCCATAATCCATGGCAGACCTTTCTGCTTTCTTCACATATGATTCAAAACCAGCAACCAAGCTACCATTAACAGGGATGATGAAATCAATATGCATCGTGGTTCCACCAGCCAATGCCGCAGAGTGTCCACTGAAAAAATCATCTATTGTTTCTGTTCCCATGAACTCCATGGCCAAGTGAGTGTGCGGATCAATGCCTCCTATCATCATGTGACAATCACATGAAGCTCTGAAAGCTTGTTGAGGATGAAGACACGAAACTGTTAACGATAGTTTAAAAAAGAAATGAACCTGGCATCACAAATTTTCCATTGGCATCGATTATCCTAACATTCTCGCCAACCTGTATCCCCAAAGACCATCAAAAGACGCGGTAGGCACAGATTCAGAAGTACTCCAAGTTAACGGATGGAGGTATATTTCTGAAACGAGATGTTACCTTAATATTTGGCTGCACAAGAGCAACAACTCCATCTTCTACATACACATCAGTAACTTCCTGATGATGAGCATTAACAACAGTTCCACCCCTTATCAAAATCTTGGATGCAGAACCCGAGGCATATCCACACGTCTCTGTAGCATACCCAGTCCCACCCTCACAAAACTGCCATTTCAAGTACCGGAAATTCAAGTTCACACGCCACACAGTAAAAACAGGATCTTTATCGATAAAGAACTACGCGCAACGACAAGCGATGAAGACTAAAACTGGTAACACGATTATAAATTGATCCCAGCTTGCCCCAGACCCCCAAACTCGAAAAGTCACCTGTGTTGACCCAGAGGTGAAGGCGAAAAGCGAAAGAAAAGCGACGGCGATGGCAAGCGATGATATGCAAGGAAACCTGGGAAGACAGTCCATCACCCCCCCTACCCGTCCGTGATCGATGAGAAGGATTGAGCAACCAACAGCAGCCACCTTACCTCAACATTTTCAATGTCCAGGACCAGTTAACAACAAACAAACAAACAAAAAATAGGAAAACAAATCCCGATGATAATAAGCAAAGAAATTCCACACCAGTATTTTTTAATACTATTTATCCTAAGAAAATTCCCGTAAATAAAAAGAATTAAAAAAATAAGGGGGGGGGGGTAAAGATAGGGTTGCATGTGGGAGGAGGAAATGCTGCTACTGCTGTCCAGATCCAATGTAAAAATAAAACTAAAAATTGCCCCTACGCCAATTAAAGAAAGTCAGTGCAGCGCAGTCCAGCGCACATTTAATGTCACTTTCGCCACCGCCGATCTCCCCAACGCACACCCATACCCATACCCATTTGCTTTTTTATTTTCCGGAAAATAAAATAATACCTGAATTTTGTAAATTATGATTTTTTTTAGTTATTATTTGATCATAAGAATGATGAATTTAATATTATTCTAGCTTTTTTTAATTTTCGAATAATGAATAATTTAAATAAACGACAATGCTCCGGTGCCCTTCTTTAATGCTTCACCTACTTCGCAGAAGAGAGCAGAGCAGAGCTTTATAAATCGGTACATGTGATTACAACCCGTTGCTCACAGGCTGCTGCTGCCGCTAGGGTGGAAGGAGGAAGGAATCAGATCGATGGCGCCGCCCACAGCAACCGCAAAGTACCTTCTCCTCGCCGCGGTGGTTCTACTGGCGGCGGATCTGTCGCTCGTTGCTTCACAAGGCGCGTCGCCGACTCCTGACTCGGATTGCATGACGGTGCTCGCTGGTTTGGCGGACTGTCTGTCCTATGTTCAGAACGGAAGTACCTTGGCGAGGCCGGATCCGGCCTGCTGCCCGGAGCTCTCCAATTTGGTGGCTACTAGGCCTGCTTGTCTTTGCCAGATGGCGGCGAATGCCAATCAGCTCGGCCTTCCCATCGATTTCTCCAGAGCTATCTCTCTACCGGCGACCTGCAAAGTCACGTTTTCTCTCAGTCAGTGCGCCGTCACCGGTCAGTGATGAACACCTTCAACTTCGCCTTCACGAATTAATCCTGATTAGTTCTGATGTTTTACAATTTCCCAGGTTCGACCATTGCTTCTCCACCTGCTGAAGGTCCTTCAGCTGGTACGCGCCGTGTAGTCAGATTTTGTTTACCCTCCTGTAGTGCATGACAAATTAGTGTGATTGGATCTTAGTTGAAAGTGCTTAGAAAATGTAGCAACCTTGACTTATGTCGTTTCAAAAGAGTTTCTACAGGGTATTTATTGTTTAAATTGATGAAAAGTTGCAAATTTTGGTCTAGGTCCAGCCCCTGTTACTCCCACATTAAATCAAGGAACACCGGTAGGAGCTCCGGAATCCAGCACTCGCACAGAAAGCTCTTCTGCAACCAGAAACTCAAGATACGGCGGCCTGCTCATTGGACTGACTGCGCTTCTGTTGTCATACTTCTGTCATTTGGGTTGAGGTTCTTTTGGTACTACATCGTTCATGTATTGTTTCCTGGTATATGTGCTGTCTCCGGTTTGCCTTATTGACTTATGCGCTTGAACTACGAGGATCATCTATTTCATTAGTTTAAATTTATGACATTCCCATGTTTGTGGGCATGCTTCTCTTCCCTCTCACCCCAAATGTGGAAGACATAATGGCAATGGCATCAGTGGTTCAATGTTTGTTTCGACTTTACTGGACCGCATGCTCCATCAGCATTCTTCCAAAGCTATCGGAAGCTGAATCTGGTAAGCATATGCAGAGCATCATTCCGCCATTTCCTTCCCTGTCTCTTCCCTCAGGCAAGAATACACACATTTGTGGCGTCGGAGTGAGGTCCATTGGACCGACATAAAACGGCTCACCCCACCCAAAATCAGCTGATTCATACATCGGGAACCTGGTCCACTGTGTGATGGTGAGTTTTCCTCCAAATTCAAGCCTTCTAGGCCTATGAACATCAATGTAGTCTATGGTGGATCTCAAGTACTCTTCAGTGATCCTTGATCTCGCCACATGCACGAGACGTGCTGTCTCAGATAAGGACCCATCGACCAGACGCTCGACGGTGGTTGTGGCGCATGCAACGCAAAGCACGTTACCGTAGAAGCCACTCCTCAGGGGAGGATCCTTGAGCTTGCCGCGAGCATTGACGGAGAAGGTGAGACGAAGCTCGTAATCCTGGGGCTCCACCTTCATTGCCCTTACCCAGCATCTCCAAACGTGAGCAGCCATTGCATCGAAGGTGGTACAACAAGGTACACCATTTGCTTGTGCAACTAGCTTGAGATGCACTTGATAATCCCTGCTGATTCCATAGCATTTCTGCACTAGTTTCCCCTCCCAAAGACTCCTAGTCAGGCTTGATCCTTCCTCCAGGCTCTTGAACTCTTCGTGTTCGAACTCTACCCTTGGCGGGTCTCTCGGCAGGAAGATCTCTCTGTCCCAGCACGGATCGGGAATGACGACAGATGTGTTCGATCTCGCCATCTCCGCCCATGCAGAAAGAAACTGCATCGCGCCAAGTCCATCACAGAGGCAATGACACAGTCTCAAGCCAAGGCTGAATCCACCACACCTGAATTTAGTCACCTGAGCTATGACCAGCGGCATGTTCACTACTTTGTACTGCTCCTCATCCGGGAACGAGTGAATCAGTCTCCTCCACGCAGGGTTTGGCACGGATAAGTCACCCAGATCTGCTAGTGATGCATCCGAATGCGCCTCAATGAAAAGAACCCCCTGATCAGGTGCACAGAAAACTTCAAGCTTCCCATTTTCCGGCTCCCTTATTCGTCCTGCAAAGGGATAGTAAGGCACCAGCACCTTCACTAAAGCCTCCTTCATCACCCGAAACACGCAGTCATTGCGTGATATCAGACCCTGGGGGTGGTAGAAATAGACTGTTGGAGTGAAGACCCGCACGCCGACCATATCGTCCAGGTTGGACAAGTAGTGAGGTGCAAAACGTCCCCGGGGAGGAATGGTGTGAATCCCCTGAATGGTTATAGGATATCCAGCTCCTTGACGTCGAGTTCCTGAACAAAACGTGAAGCACCCATTGGGAATGATCGATAGCAGGGCATATTTCTGAGTGCACCCAGAAATTTGTAGTGGCCTGTGCCCGCATCTTTCGATGGCTCTCTTTTACCTCCATGAGACGGACGATCACATTTGGTTTAAATCTGTTGAGATTCCATCTTGATCAATTAAAGAAACGCAAGTCATTCCAGGTGCATGATGCTGTGTTGAATACTCCTCCATGGGGACATGGACGCCTAACCCAGGTTTTAACCATCCGGTCCGATCGGGGATTTGAGAACGCTGCTGTCCGTCCACTCCCATCTGTCTTATTTGGACAAAGTGGGGGAAGGCAGGTCGGCCAGCCCAAGAGTCAAATAGGATCCCATACGCGTTACATCGACGCCATTTGTTTCGAAGAGTCTCCCATTTGCTATACAGAGATCACGATATGGCTTTCGCTGGAGGGATTACTGAATACGGAAGCGCCGCCAACAGTTTGGAGATCGACGAACTTGCTCGTTTTGCGGTCGATGATCACAATAAGAAGCAGGTTTTGTGTCTCTTCGCTCCTCCTTTATTTTACGTCTGATTCTTGTTTCCGGTTTCCGTAAATGGATCGCGATGTTTGTTTGCGGCCTACGGTTTCTGGATCGAGATTTGACGTTTTAGGGTTTCAATTTGGAAATCAATTTGGGATTTTTCCCTTTTCTGAAACTCGCCTTCGTGCAGAACGCTCTGTTGGAGTTCAAGAAGGTTACGAATGTGAGGCGGCAAGTGGTAGCTGGTACCATGTACTACATCACTCTTGATGCTGCAGATGGTGGGCAGGACAAAGTGTACGAGGCCAAGGTTTGGGTGAAACCATGGCTGAATTTCAAACAAGTTGAGGACTTTAAGGAGGTTGGGACTGCTTGATCTGACTGCTGCTGCTGCTGCTGGTGATCCCACTTCTTATTACCATATGAATAATCCCCCATACCACTGTTTTCATGGGATTCAGTTTCTCCTTCCGTTGTAAACCTGTAAGCATCGGCTTCTTTCCACCATCTTCAAAGAAGCTCCCGTGGTTCCCCTGTGTTCATGATTGTGATATGTCTTCATTACATGATCAGATCAGACCTGCTGCTTTTCAGTGACCCTTCATGCTATAAATCACTGTGCGGCTTCCATAACTCTGCTCAAAGAAGCAAGCACCTGGTGCAGTTCACCCCCTGTGTGTCGTGTGCATGACTGTGATATCCTCTCATTGCACGAATGAGAATGCTGTCTGGTGCACGTAAGGCTAAAGTGAAGATAGACATGTGAAAGATTGTCTTTACTGCACTACGTCTGCCTTTGCATCTTCTTGAAGGCCATCTCTTCACTGTTCATGTGTATCCAAACTTGAGAACAACCACTCCCAGTTCTCATTCCGAGGGTGGTCCGATCGGATTCCAATAACAGCGCCATATTTGGTTAGATCATATATGTAAATGTGAGTTCAAAATGTGGATTTCAGGAAGTATATCGATATGTGAATTTCTATTTTTTTAATAAGAACAATTATGTATGTTTTCTAGAAGAAAGGTCTGGGGAATGGGTTGAATTCCAACCTCAAATGTGGGCGATTATGCACAGTAAGTCCACGGGTGGACTCCTTTACAGCCTTACGCTGCGCTATTTATATACATTTTGGCAACAGACCCTCCAAGCATACGCAATTACACATCTCTCAATCGCGATTCTGCCTGCAATTCGCTCGCCCCACTCCTGAAATTCATTTTCAGCCGTGCTCGCCCACCGCTGATCGAGATCTGTTAGAGGTGAGGCCGCCGTCGCTGTGTTTTATAGTTTTCGTTTTTGCTTCTGAGGAGGTTAGGGCTGCGGCGGAGTTTATCTTTGTTAATTTTGTTCTTCCCGTGGAGATTGTTTAGATTCGAGCAGTGGGCGGTGGTGTAGGGAGATTGGTAGTTCCGTGGTTAGGGCATTACGTCCTGCTCTTCTCTTTTCACATATGGATATCGGTCAATGTGCTTCTTCTTTGATTTTTCTACGTGATTCTTTTGCATCTGGTTTGGCCTCCAGGAGCTTAGCCTTTTTCATGGAATACGTTGAAATCGTTTCTTGTGGCATCTTGGATATTATTTTGATGCGTATAGTAGAGCGTTTTTTTTTTCTGAGTTGCCCTTGTTAATTATTATGTCTGTTAAACCCGTGTTCATAGCTCTTTTTTTTTTTGTAGTTTTCCTTAACTTGATTAACACGATTAAAGTAACCCGTTTCATCTTTTGAAGCTAGAATAACAACCTGAACTGAGCATCATGTCTCCAGCACCCCATTCTAAAGCCAAAGATAAAAACGCTTCCAGAGCTGACGCTAGTGCCAGTGTTGGGATTCCTTCAAGTGGGTACAATCCTATTTTGGGCACACTCAATACATTTGAAGGTGTACCGATCCCTTCTGGCAGTCCTCTTCATATGAATGGTCGATTTCGCAACACAGATGATATGGACGATAATAATGGAAACTCTTTGGGAGCCGGGATTGAAGTTGACTCTATTTCCAACAATGGCAGCTGGTCTGGTGAATCAGAAGATCACAAGGAGAAAATTTCTCAGCCATCACGGCAGGAGCCTATTCCAGGAGCTGGCAATGACAAAAGAGAAAAAACACGCCTGAAAAATGAGAAAAAACATCAGCGGCAAAGGGAGAAGCGGGCTCAGGAACTGCATGAGCGATGCAGTGGTTATCTAATGTCAAGGAAGCTTGAAGCGTTAGCTCAGCAGCTTGTGGCAATGGGGTTTACAATAGAACGAGCCACAATGGCCCTGATTCTCAATGAGGGTAGGTTAGAAGAGTCAGTGGCATGGCTTTTTGAGGGCGGTGAGGAGTCCAATCACGCAGAACACAGTATAGACAGTGGGGGAAATTTAAAAATTGATATATCAGAAGAGCTTGAAAAAATCACAGGCTTGGAAATAAGATACAAGGTTTCCAAGCAGGAAGTGGAAAGAGCCATTGTTGCTTGTGAGGGGAACATTGAAAAAGCTGAAGAAGTGTTGAAGGCATCGAAACAGGAAAATATTGCTGCCCCTGCTATAGCAGAAGCCAAGCTGACAGCGGATGTTGGCCAGATTTCAATGAGCGGGCGGCTGAATATCATGGCATCTGCCAGTATGCAACAGAAAAGAGATGGCAAGGATTTCAACTATACTAGAGTTGAGGGGCTGATGGGTCCTTCCGTTGATAATAGCTCAAAGGGTACGCTAGAAGTGAGAAAAGCACCTTATAAGGTGGACTGGTCCAAGCCGCAGCCTAAGACTGTCCCCATGGATAAAAGATGGTCAAGTTTGACCTTGATTCCTTCTGTTTCCAATGCATTACAAGCTGCCCCGCCTCCATTCAAGATTGAATCTCATCATCTGGCTTTAGGGATGATTTGAAGAATCTACAGGTCGAGTCCAGGGAACCAGTTGTTGTTATGCAGCGGCATCAATCCATAAATGGAAACCTGGCTTCTAGCTCAACTGCAGGCTCTCCTCCAACTGGGGCAGCCATGGGTTGGCATTCTAGTGGGATTGATATGGCGAAGCCCAATGGGTCATTATCACCTATTGCCATCTCGAGAAGCCTTGGCAATGGGGTTAATCCGCATTCTTTGTACAGTCAACTACATTTTCCGCCACAGAAGCACTTATCCAACATTAGCTCAACTGATCCCCAAGAAAGCAGCAGGCCCAATATTTCTTGGAGTAGGGGCGGTGCATCATCAACACTGGCGGAAGCTTCCTCCCTTGGACTGTTTTCAGGGCTCGGCGCCAGCTGTTCATCAGGGTCATCTACATTTGACTGGAAGGCAGGCAGCTCTATGCCACAATTTGATTATGCCAACATAGACTGGAGTTTAGACACGAGGTCACTAGCATCAAGATCCAGCGGATCATGGCCCGGAATGAATTACTCATCTCAGAAAAACAGTCATCCAGGCGAGTCGTTTCGATATAGCCTGGGTCTGAAGCCTACCATGAGGCCAGACCTCACAACTGGGAATGGTATGGTGGTTCCATTGTCGCCGGAGGCAGGTGTAGCATCTTCTTTGCAGCCAATCCCCAATGGTCCCAGGGATCAGTGGGCTTCTACTTTCGATGACAACGATCCGTTCGGCTTTTCAAGACAGTTCGTTTCCTCTCCTTCCCTGTGAAGGATGTGAAATGCAAGTTGTCTTTGTAATAAGAAATGGACAAAGAAGTGGTTGCCTGCAGCGGATGTTCCGTTCCTTCTACTGTTGGTGCTTTTTGCCTATGCTGTGAACGTCGCATTTCATTCTTGCTGGAGAAAGCACCACGTTTCATTTGGCTTAATGCTGCTGTCTGGCTATAGTTTCTACTAATACACTACATTCACGTACTCCATGGCAACAATAAAACATCATATATGACGTTTCACAAGACAAGGGAATTAGCACAAGTTCCACCAATAATGTAATCTGTCGAGGCAAATTCTAATCAACAGCCATGGCATCGGCACTACCATTAGCAGACTCCAGAAGAGCTTGCATGGGCTCATCAATTGCTGATCTTATTTCCTCAGCTATGCTCTTTTGATCTTCCTCGATCGTGTTTTGCAATTCATCCACCTAACATTAAACATGTTAAATATACTTTACAAGGTTTGGTGTGTTATCAACAACAACTCCAAGAAAAAACATACCACATGTAGGAGGAGGGCAAACTGCTTCTTGCGTAGGTCGAGTGTCCTTGAACCAGCTGCGTTTTCAGCTTCCAATGTTGCAATCTCCTTCTCCAGTTCATTGATAACTTCCTGTGTTTCTGATCTTGGCGGCTGCACGGCAATCAGCTTCCTAATGGCTTCACACTCCTCTTTGTGCTGCCTCTCAATCTTACTTTCTTCCAACTGTTTCTTCAAATCCTCTATATCTTTCTGTGCAGCCAAAATCTGCCTGTTTATTTCATCTTTCAACTCATTGAAATTTTCCTTCTCTCTAACGTTTGCATCCATCACAGCTCTGCTTTTGAGCAATGGAATCTCGAAAGTGTGCAACTCTTGCAAAAAAGCTTTGGCAAGCCTCTCACATTCTGCATGATTTTCAGCTTCTTTCTCGATTTCGTGTGTAAAAGCTGCGAACTTTTTTTGAAGTTTCTTCAATGGTGGTTCCCCCCTTGTCGTTGTTGTCCGTGTAAGCAGCCTGTATTTGATGATGATGTCATCTTCAACAGGACCAAAAGCATAGTGTGCTGCCGTTGGCTCGCCCTTACTCACCAATTTCCTGCTCCTCAACATCTAGAAACACAGACTGCACGAAAACAATTAGGCCCGTAAGGAATGGCATACTCCATGAAACTCATCAAACACTTCCAACGCAAAAAAAAAAAAAAAAAAAATTCCCACTTGCCAACAGCTGATCCTCAAAGTGTTCCAGTTAAAAACCACAAAGACGATAACCGCGAACTGCATAACAGCGAGCTACTCATGGACGCATAAAAAATGCCGATACGGCGATAAGAGAACATAATACCCAAATTGGAAGCGATAAGCTCACCTGGAACAGCAAATAGATCGGCGGCGCGTGCGTTGTCAGCGTTTCCGTTGAGAATAGGGTTCCAGAATGACCAGAGACACCAATCGCAATTTTCCAGGGCGAGGACAGAGGGCAAAAGCGGATCGTAAATAGCATAGAACATTATTATTCTTAAAATAATAATTTTTATTATTCCACAAAACACAATTAAATTCAAATAATTAATTTAGTAAATATATATTGGGTTATGACGTTTCGTCTATATGATAAAAAAGAATTGTATTGATGGTAACAAAGATACCATGTCTTTGAAACTGTCCGTTCGTGTCAATATGTTCATAGTACAAGTGTTGAAACTAGAAGGCAATCTCTTGAAGTATCTGCAGTGTATTCTGATGAACCTGTACCACAACAAAAACATCAGTTAATACAACACAACTACCAGGCATTGTAATGAAGCAATGGCGCAGGAGTGTACCCATTCCAGGTGCTGTGCTGTGATTCCTGACTTGTCTCCGGCATATATACTACCTAAAACCTGATTTCCATCAACCAGCACTCTTTAGTGGCGATGCTATCATCTTCCGGAAGAACAGAATATATGGATACCTTAGAAACAGTTTCAAGAAACATTCCAGGGCGTACAGGTAATGAACTGTGATGAGCATCACCTCCCTGGAGATCAGCACGGAAGTTAGCAAGAGTAAAGGCATCACCTTGATGAAAGGTTCATCTTATATTGCATTGGTGTAGCTTACCTTTCCGGAAAAGTCTTCACCCTCGTTTTTTCCTTCCATTACAGCCTTTATCATGTCACGTACAGTTTTCCCCGGTCGTAATGCCACCAGTTTGCTAAGAAACTTGACCTGGAAACAGACAACAGCATTGTTCTTTATGCAGAAAGCTTTTGCACTCAACGAATTGTTATGCAGGTAAGGAATGAACCTCAGGTTCGGGTAGTGTATTGAAGCCACGGTCATTTCTTTCATCCAGCAACCCCCCTCCCATCATGTTCCTCGATTCTTCTCTGATCAAAACTAGCCTTGCAAGCAGCTTTCTATCGGGAATGGCTGGACGTGATTCCATTGTCTAATTAAAAAACCACAGAAATTTAAGCACTTGTGGATGGAATTATTAGAATGATTTTACATACTCACCTCCAAAAGATCATCAGCTTGGTTTCCTATCTCGTTTAGGTTCGCCCCAGGAAGATGAACTTTTGTGCCATCCTCACCTTTGAACACACCGCCTCCTGCAGCAACCCTCCTTAATAGTTCATGCCTGCTATCTTTTGATGGAGTTCGGCACAGAAGGCCAACTACCTGGACCTAAAAACACAAAAACAAAACGAGCATCCAAATTTACAAATTCACAAAGAGTTCGCCACACCAAGTCACAAGATTCTCACATGTGGAGGGCATTTTTTGGTGAGATGTGATAGTACAGTCTCCTTAATCGTCTCCAGCAGAGATTTCCTCTGAAACATGCGAAGGATAGTAACATAAAACAATTGAGAAGACTTCATGAAAAAATGCACAAAGCCCAGCCCCAACATACAAAAGCATCAACGCACAAATTTTCAACCCTACTATAAAGTATTGCAGAATTGCACCTTGTCATCTTGATCCTTTTCAGCAAGTTGTATCATGTAGTCAAGAGCCATCATGAACCCTGACTCCATTTCGTCCACTCTCTTACCAATTACCCCTTGTGCAACCAAATGCACTGCCACTTCCTCTGATGTTTCATCAATGTTCATATCAGACAGCTTTCATCGCATCCACAAAAAAAAAAAAAAGAAAAAAGAAAAGCAATCAGAACTCAGTTGTGGCCATTTGGGGCATGACATTCTGAACTTTTGTTTGCAAGAGTTCAATAATCAAGACAGCCAATAGGCTTATTCGCAATACATTGATAAGATGGTTATAGAAACAGGAACTTCTTCTTGCAAATTAAAAGCTTATATCCTTTAATGGATAACCTAAATGCTCATATCACGGGAAAATTCCAAGAAAAAAAATGAAACATGAGGACTCACAAGTTTGGTCATTTCTTCAAGAACAGATATGACCTGTTCACCACCAGAGATAAGAGCTTCATAATGAGCTGCATCCCACTTTTCTTCGTCAGCAATTACGTTGCTGTTCAACGGAGCAGCACGAGAAGCAACAAGAGAATATATTTTGGCCTGGCGATAACACCGTTTAAGATGAAAACTGCGATGTCCTACAACGAAAATTGGTGGTTTAACATACGAAAACAAAGAGGAGGAAGATAAAGAGACAGACGGCGCGGCGGCGCACGCCATGGAAACCGATTAAGCTCCGATATGAAGAAAGACTCATCAGCTACCAGCCTCTTTTTCTCAAAAAAAAAAAAACAAAAACAAAAACAAAAAAAAAAGAAAATCCACTATTTTCTAGGCCCAAATATTAACTATTAAGCCCACCCAAACTCACCGGTTCGGTTCAACTTCCCGCCAATTTTCGCGAGGTTCGGTGCTGCCCAATGCCCATGTTTTACTTCTACGGGGTGTTGGCGCTGAAGGTTTCGGATGGGGTTTTACAACGCGTTTCAGGTACCTAATGACCCAGTCATTCTTTTGTTTCTTGCCTTGGCTTTGTATTGGAATCACCACAGTTTCAAAGATGCCACTATTTTTTTTTTCCGCTTGGATTTCACGTATCTTCGGCATTTTTTGAGGTATAATGCAATCTCTAATAGTTTTATGGCCAGGAATGTGTTGATTCTGCCGAATGCAGAATTGCACCTTGTCATCTTGATCCTTTTCAGCAAGTTGTATCATGTATTCAAGAGCCATCATGAACCCTGACTCCATTTCGTCCACTCTCTTACCAATTACCCCTTGTGCAACCAAATGCACTGCCACTTCCAATTATGCCACTGTAGATATGTTTTCAAGTTATGCCACTGTGGATGTGTATTGGGATGCTGAAATCAAAGTTGTAGAAGATGCATAACATAAAATCTAGTCGATAAAGGGAAGTATGATCTCTCCATATGACCTCGTTAGTGATGCCCTGGTGGAATCTTTGTTTAGAAAATCTAGCTGTTATGAACTCGAATTTTTCATTGAATAGAAATAGCCTCTTCATCAAGCTCACAGCCTTGATCTAGGTAATTTCCTTTGAAAGGATTTTATGTTAAATATGGTGCTCATCCAGTAGGATCCTGATTTTGGAATTTGTGAATGCTGCAAGCCAGCAAGGTGTAAAGAGCAGAGAGAACCAGATGAGTGAGATGTTATGTCTTGTTTCCAAGGTAATTTGTTCCCTTTTGGATCTTTGCTCTTACTGTCTAGTGTTTTATTACAGCTTTAGGGCCAGGGGGAACTACTCGATCCCGCAGCTGATACCTTTGCACTGGTTAACAATGACTGAGTTTGCGCACATGAAAAGACGGTGTGCTAGACAGTGAAGTGCACGTCGAGTTGGTACTTCTCATCATATCCAGGGTACGATCTGACTACCAATGTGGATAAAACAGCATATCATTTCGCTCCCCTTTCCATCTCGGGCTTAGCGTTTGTGTTCATCTTTAAGTGCCTTGTGCTCTTTGGAGACAGCAGGCTCACTCAAGCCTCCTGCTGACAGCTTTGAGCAAATTAGTCTTGATCTTGAACTGGGGTTCATTCCAGCAACGCATAAGAAGGGGAAGACGACAAGGTAATATTTGATGGCAAAAGGGGGGTGTTAAACGTTTCAAAAAGTGTTTCTTTCGGCGTATTCAAAGAAATCTCTTGTTTATTATTTGCTTGAAAGCTCCCTTTGGAACCATAGGTCTAAGGGTGTCCATTTGCAGATGCCTTCTGAACTCCGTGCAGCTGTTTTGTTTGCTAAGCAGAAGCATGCACAAACAACAAGCCCCTGCAATTGTATCCTATTGGTTCCTAATTTTACATTTTGCGGCTCAAACAATAAGCCCTTTGCAATTGCATCCATTTATTTTCACAATTTTATATTTTGAACCCATTTCCGTTACCTTGCACCTTAAACCCCTACGCATCACTTCTAGCGCCCGATTGGCTCCATCCATGTTTTCTCTGGCGAGAGGAGCTTTTCGCGCGCATCCGCTTTCTACTTCCCAGTTTCGTTCTGTCAGAACAGGGCCCGATGCTGCTTCATCCGCGCCGAGTGCTCGCCGCCGTTCCAAGTTCTCTCCATCGGCGATTTTGAGGAAACCTGATGAGAAGTCGGAGTGGTGGGTGGTGGATGGGGAAATGCATGAAATAGGGGAGAATGTTCCTCTGCGGGAACGGTTTGTGATACCTAGGGATAACATTCCCAATAGACGGCGGAAACAGCTCCGAGAGCAGTTTATGCGTCGTACTCGCCTCGTTCTTAAAGAATCGGTTAGTTGCTAATTGCTCTAATTTTCTTACAGTTCACGGTGGTAGTATAGACATTGAAGGAGAAACAGAAATATGATTACTGAATTTGTTGGTTTTCACTTGCGAATCTAGTCGACTTTTTTCCTTGTGGTATTTCTGTATTCTAAGCTATTTCGTTTCATGTCGAAGGACCATGAAACATGGTGTAGAAGATATATGGAACTTTATAATGAACTTAGAGAGACTTGGGAAAAGTTGTACTGGGATGATGGTTATTCCAAGAAACTGGCTCATGACCGTCAAAACTATGAATCTGCTGAGGAGGATGATGAGAATTTCAATCCATACAGGTTGGAATTTATTTCCTTGATCTGTGCGTGCTAAGCAGACACTGAGTTGTTAATCTTCATGTATCATGTATGATATTCCACATCCAAAAGGATCCGTCTTGTTTTGTTCCATGCATTTTATTTACTAGGAAGCTGATGGCGTTGTTGTCGCTATTAATACAAGCAGGACAAACTGATGATTCTGTTAATGCAGGTCAAGACAAACCCAGCCTGAGCAATTGAAGGTAATGAGCTTCTAACTAGCTTTTTATATCCCTCCACCTTAACACACAGAAATTTGAGCATGTGGTATTGGCGAAAAATAAAAAAGGACACCGAACAAGAAAAGTGTTAACATCATGGTTCTTTTGCTTACATTCACTCTACCTGAGTAACTTTTGATGCAGGATAACCGGGAAAGGGTTAACCTTCTGCGTGACAGATTTGAATACGAGAGGGATAAAAGAATGAGGGAGAGAGGTCAGTTTAATCGACTGGCTTCTACTTTCTCATCTTTTTGAAATAGTTATGAACCGAAGAGGGCCCCTTCCCGGGGGGGGGGGCAGCCATCAGTGAGATACCACTTTGAAAGAGCTAGTTGGCGGCCTTGTGAATCTTGGGATTTCTCTATCAAAATGTTTTTAGTTTTAATTATTTGGCTGCTTGTGTTGCTCTTGATTCCAGTTATCATAATCTTCATGCAGCGTTTGCACCGATGAATGAGCAAATGTGTCCTGAGATGGGGAACCGAAGATCGAATAGGGAACCTTTTGATGTCAGGAAATACCTTTCTGAATCAGACGAGGATTAAGAGATGCTAGCTGAGTTGCAGGCCTCAGCGGTAGGTTCTATCCATGAATAGTTCTAAATGTTTACAAATTGTCCCCTTGTAAGACATTCCAATGGTTTATCTTATAAAAATGAGAATAATGTTTCAGGAATAATGAGACAGGAGCGTAGCAAGAAAACACAATTTTATGAAATGCTGCCCACCAAATGGACCAATGAATGCCTTAGGCTTGAAGGAGTTTCTGCCTTCGATGCATTTCCCTGCAAGAAGGAAAATATTGAAAGAGATAAAAGTTTTTTCAGATTTTATGCCTTTTGTTTTTATGTGTACAAACCTCTACTACGAGAAGGCACAGAGATGATCCATTGCATGTGGTAACATTTGCATTTACAACGTTTATCCCTAAGCAATCCATGCCTTCCATCAATCTTGAAAAGCTCCCTCGTTTATGTCTACATATTAGTTTAACCAAGTATGTTTTTGTCCCCAACTGGCTGACCTCAACTTGGACCTAGAAATGCCCGTTTTTAGACATGTTTGTGTGATGAAGAAAGATCGGAAGATCTAGCATAAGGTTACCTCTTCTGTTGTTGTTTGATCTTCCGTGCTTTTGATTCTTGTTAAGGCAGTGTTGAAGTTAATGGTATTCGGTGTAAAATGATTTGTCCCTTCTTCTACTGCTTTGAGCTGTTCAAGATGAATCTTGATTGTTTGCTCCAGCTCCTTGATATAATTAGCTGCATCACCCAGCGTAGAGGCTCTGTCCATCTATTTGAGGAAAATTATGTGAAGGATTAAGGAGATGATATGTGGTTTCAACAAGTTGAAATTTTGGAACCTTGGAAATCTTCGGCACTAGAGCACGAAGAGCAAGCATCCCATCATTGATCCGTTTTCGTCGGTTTCTCTCTGTCATGAGATTTTTCGACTTATATGGTCCCTTCTCAAATCGGCGCTTGATCCTTGAATTATCATCATTCCTGTTTGGATATGTTTCTTCACTCTTGCCTTTTGATGAATCTGCATATTCTTCACAGCCTGATTTTGCAGGCAAAGATGAGGGGCTATCAATGCTGTGATTGGGAACTAGCTTAAGCAACAGATGGTCAGATGATAAACCAGAACAAGCTGGTGAGTCTTCGAGACTGGAGTAGTTTCTCTGCTTATAAGACAAATTGCAGAGCAATGACGAGGGAATCCTCTTTTCTTGATCTTCAGGTATCATGTTTTCTTGTGCAGGTGAGAAAGCGAAGGCATTCGTAATACAGGCTATCATATTTTCATCTTTTGGAACCTAGAGATTTCACATTGGTTATCTATGAAATAAATGAAGCTAGTACTTCGAATTGTATCATGAGATGCGGTCGTCTTACACGTTTTGTGCTGTAGAGTTCTATCAGGCCACCGGGTACTGGAATGAGGACTTGGGTTCCATGTGTCTCCTGAATGAAGGAGCATTTAGAAGAGAACTGTGAAAAATAAATCAAGAGAAGGTAAGCACATTTTGTTGCTGCTTACGTTTCCTGAACACCACCTTGGCTGCTTTGATATGACTACATCTCCATGAACCCTGGTTGAGAATTTAACCGTTCAAGTAAATCTTTACTTTTCAAAAATCTGAATAACAACCTTCCCTGCTTTCTACCGAAGGCTATAGATGTCTATGGTGCATGCATATGTATGTTTTGGAACTGGTTTTCTTTTTACCCGGAGTACAAGGGAATAGCAGGTGGTAACTGGGAAAGTTTCTCGCAGGCCTGAGTTGTCATTAAATGCTTAACCGTGCCATCCTTGCATTCAGCAATTTTGTGCTTCTCAGGTAAATTCTCATCTTTCGTTCGAACGCTTCCACCGTTACACAGACATGCACTCCACTCTATAAACCTGCAAAAAAAAAAAAAAAAAAAAAATTGACGCAGATGAAGAACACCATGAAAGGGAAAGAAGAATTCATTTCTTCGGTAAAGGTTTATAAACCTGGAAGGATCGTCCCCGAGTTTCCACACGACGCAGTAAGCCCATGTCTTCCCGTTGACGAGAGCTCTCAGGATATCCCAAGGTGCCATTCCCTTTGTACATAAACCTTGAATGGCATCTTCTTTTATCCTTACAGTGGATCCATTTTTTTGAACTGCGAAAGCGTAACAAACTTGGCAGTTCTTCCTTATCTCATCATCGAACCCAGAGTATCTGATTCTCTGTCTGCTTATCCAGTAAACTGTAACAGAAACTTCGTTGCTGATCTATGGTACTTGAATAAAGCTTGCTCACTGCTTCGTTCTTTAGCATAAAGCAATTTCAGAGGTAACTGCTTGACCAACAATGGTTCCAAAGGTGTAACCGCTAGCGGACCGGACCAACTTGGAAATGATGACTTTCTACTGCAGGAAAGATGGTGATCCACATAGGGCAAGGAGATGCAGGACAACAGGAAAGACAAGAACTTTGACCCCGGTAACTCATATTTCATCCAAGCCTATGTTTTTTCCGGCACCCACCTCTTCATTTTGACAGATGGTTTATCATCTGCATTTTTTATTGAATAAACACTGCATTTCATTCCCTGTTACAGTCTTTCTGTGTGATTAGGTTAGAGGGTTTGATTTATGGAAATCCAAGATCTGATACTTCAATTTAAAATAATTTTATTTCTGAAATTCTGAAGATAGCACTGAATATGGCCAAACTTCGTTGTCCCATTCTCTTGACAGATGGCGGCCAAGAAACATGGATGCAGCCACTGAAGATGAAGATTGGCGGCACGCATCTCCTCTACTTAGAAACTCCTCATAGACGCGACCTCTAAGCGCAATTTTCGCATTCATCCTGCAAACGAAGCGACGTCTCATTTCCAGGTAGGAATCTTTTTGTTTGTAGCTGTTAAATGCGAATCAGACTGGCACGCTGGGACGGGCCTTGCCGCTAAACTAGCATTGACTTCTTTCGTTCTTTCTTTCTTCCGATGTTTCAATCATCTTTTTTCCGCTGGGAAAGTTCAATTCGACGCATAGGTGTACTTCTTAGGAGATTATCCTCTAGGAATTGTGTGATCCCTTGAGTGAAAGCGTCTGATTATGGGCGAGTGTTAGTTTTTCATTCTTCAGCCCTAATCTTTGGCAGCGATCTTTTGTTGAAGTTCATATGTTGTTTCAATTATCCTTGATGCAATTTCTGTCGCTACTTATACTGCCTGTGTTACCCAGTTCAAGATGTTTTCACGGCTACTCTGGAAGCAACTTTAGTCCTTGGTCTGTACACTTGGTTTATCTGAAACACTTCTAATTCTTAAATTTGCTTGTCACTTTCTCATGGAAAAGCTTGTTGAATGTGTGATTCTGATGGAATTAACCCTTCGTGCTCCTCTCAGGTTCCCAGATTAACGATGGCTGGTGAACACAAAGTCGTCTATCACGAGAGGCAAAAGCTACAATTCTGCCTGTTGCATACCCTCAACAACTTATTCCAGGTAGGATTTCCTGACCACTAATTGCGCATGATAACCCCTTCAGACTCCTCTTCTTGTCCTTGTGTTTATTTCTGCAAACTGAGGCAGTCACCATTGTTCATGGACTTTGAGGAAATCCTCACTCCTTTATTTGTGATATAAATTGTTGATCAAAGAGATATTTTCCGTTCACAGGGTCATTTTTTCTTCAACCCCAAACATCTGAAATTGATCAGTGTATTTGGTGATTCAGGAGAATGGTGCATTCACTCGGTCAAGTCTGAATGATATTTCCATCAAGCTTGATCACGAGAGCCCGAGCGAAGCTACTTGGAACCCGGTGTCCCTCATTTTTAAACCCCATCACAATGAGCTCACAGGGAATTATGATGTCAATGTCCTCATCGCTGCAGTCCAAGGGAGAGGTAAATCTGTGACTTGGCATGATAAGCGGGTTGGTTGTTCGTCTATAAATCTCGAAGACGAGAAGGATAGCAAATTATTTGGCATTGTTCTCAATGTCCTCGTGAGGAGATACAGAGGCCTTTGGAAAGGGAGGCACTGGATCGCCTTGAGGAAAATTGGCTCATTTTGGTACAATTTAGATAGCGACTTGTCTGATCCTCGACCATTCGAGAACACAGAGGAGCTTCGGGAATTCCTGGATGGCATTTTGTACTCAGGCGGCGAAATCTTCCTCATCATGAATCAAACATTGAGTTGAGAGATCATATGGGACTCACTCTGTGTTCCTTCACTACTTGTGTTGCTACGAGAAATGTCTGTCTACTTGTATAAGCACCCGTGTCTAATCGGCAAACTTGTCAAGGCTGACACACTTTTGAAGCGTATCTACTGCCTGAGGACTTGTGCGGGCTGGGACTGACCCAACTTCACAGGGCGCGCTTAAATGAAATATGGGCCCCATATTTAATACGGGCTTAAGGGCCGGTAATCGTACGATGGGGCCCAATTTTATATGGGCTTATGGGCCGCATATGGCCTGATTCGCTGCACTTGATACGGGCTTACGAACGGGCTGGACATGGTTCGATCGGCCCATATTTGATACGGGCTTACGGGCCGCACATGGTCCAACTGGCCGCATTTGATATGGGCTTACGGGCAGGACATGGGTCGAGCGGCCCGCATTTGATAAGAGCTTACGGGTCGGGCATGGTTCGAGCGGCCTGGATTGATATGCCAGCTGCTCCTACTGTTCGCTCAAAGGCCATGTCGACCGTGTCTGTCCTCTAAAAAATATCCTAAGTTTGGGGGGAGACCAATGATCCTATGGAAAAACTAGGTAATTCTCTGAATGATGTATCCCGAGTACTGTGTGATTGGTTGGCAGTGGCTGCAATCACCCCCTTACAAACAACAAAAGTGTATTCTCGCACATGGCTCTCAAATAAATTTATCGAGATTGCATATGAAAAGAAGATGCCTTTTGTGGCGCCCACCGACGAACGACTATAAATTTAACTAAATTTTTTCCTCAATTATTGTTTCTC
Source organism: Utricularia gibba (assembly GCA_002189035.1). Classification (NCBI taxonomy): domain Eukaryota; kingdom Viridiplantae; phylum Streptophyta; class Magnoliopsida; order Lamiales; family Lentibulariaceae; genus Utricularia; species Utricularia gibba. Next base: position 2,424,177 of record NEEC01000017.1, on the reverse strand, counting down.
AATGTTAAATAAATTCAAGGTTTAAGGTATTTCATTTTAAATTATAATATATTCTTTTTTAAAATACTAAAAAAAATATAGTAAAGGGTAAAAAAATAACTGATCGTCGTCATCCTGGTGCAACTGTATGTACTGTACAAAGGTGACCTGAACGTATTGGTGCAGTCAACCTGAGGGAGGCATGAAGAAGTGGGGCTTCAATCCAGCGACATTGAAATCCACCTCCTCCAGCTTCCACGTCTCCACGGACTCCCTCTTGTGATTCGCCGACTGCTCCCCGTACCTCATCACCGTAAACACTGTCTTCCCGCCGTGCGCAATGTTCACCCCATCCACGTATTTGTACTCCTCGATCACCGACTCCGTGCTCGATTCCCAGAACACGTCTCCGTCCTCCTTGCTCGTTTTCACTGAAATTAGCCTCGAGTCGTCAAATCTCACCAGCAACCCAGATCGCTGGCTGAAGTATCCCCATATCGTGTGATGAATTATGTCGTATTTGGGGCCGCTTTGGGCTTCGCGCATGGCAGGGCTCGTTTCCAGTTTCAGGATGAAGCAATCTTCGTCGTTGATGATCTTTTCCCCGATGCAGACCGCATCGATGAACAGATTTGCGGTGGCGCGTGGATCCAGGCCTTGTAGGAAGCGGCGGAGGGAACGTGGGGGGCCTTTCGAAATGGGTCTTTGTTGATTGGAAGACTGTCGCCATGAGATTCTGCCGTTGCTCCCGGAGATGACTTTGCAGCCGGCAATTAGAAACTCCAGGCACCACAGGTCCGGATTCTTCTGCCAGAGAACGAAACCTCCGGCGTCTTGATTACTTCGCACTTTCACGTTTTCGTTGCCCTGATGAAACTCGGATCCACTGATCTTCACACTTCCCACCACGCACATGGCATGGACGGCGTTCAGCGCCGGCTGTCCTCCCGTGGCTGCAATGTATTGTTGAACAATGTACTTCGCCGTTGAAGCTTCCTACACCCAAAATCGTCGCTAAATCGAAGCGACCGATGAGGCACAGACAGCAATTGGATTAAATGGAAGAACTTACAATGGATGAATTTCTGACAGGGCGTTGGATGCATCGATCAACTTGAATTTGAAAAGGCAGAACAGGGGAACCCACGATGTAGAGAATGAAACTCATCTCATTGTATCTACCAGCTATGATTGGCGATGACCATTTATCAGGGGTCTGCGCCTTCATCCACGTCGCCATGTTGTGCCAGCGAAGGGCTGCACTGTTGCCGAGACCGGCGAACATCTCCTCCGGTATGGGAATCTCCAGGACCGTTTCCAAGGCATCGTCCCGATCGAAATTCGGGCACATCATTCTCATGGTGTTCTTCTGTTTGAGTTTGGCATTGCCCTGAGAAGAGGAGTGCGCTTTCATCAGCCTCGCGTACAAGGAAATAGTGGTGGTATTTTTTTGTTGGGATGACAACAGGAAATGTGAGGGAGGTTCTGTGTGTGAAGATGGAAGAGGAGTTGGAAACCAAGCGACTACCGAAGCGTCAAGGGTGGAGTTGGTGGCACTTGGCAGATCCATTTTGTTCATATTTCCTATTCAGCAGGAACACCATCCACACAAAAAAGAAGTTGGAATTCCTTTTTTTTTTTGGAACACCATCCACTAGGGCCGGGTACGGTTTGTGGGCAGGATTAGAAAGCACAGCTTGCACCATGAAAACGGAGTAGCAAAAGAGACCACTTAGTCAGCATATGATCAAAAGACAAAACTGAATGTAGTGTTTGCTTCAGTGCCAATGATAGAAATCGTATAGAATAATAAAAGTTAACTGCTGCGGGCCTTGGCTGGGAAACTCAGAGCATCCTGTCCCCTCAGGGTGTCCTTCTAGTTCTATTGTCCCTTGAGGATGCTGTCCCTGCAAGAACCAATTCCAACACGTTTGACAGCACTGGAAGGTTCCTGAATATGAGGAAACAATACGAGTGTTTACCTTCCAATGTGGTCAAGAATGATGAGTCTGGGTCCAGGGGGTATGTTGACATCCCTCAGAGCACTGAGAACATGTTACACGAATTCGTTTCAAGGATACAATGAAGGTGTATGGAATTAGCAAGGGGCAATACTTACTTATCGGTCAACAGTGGCAGGGTGGTGTCATCCAGCATCCCCTTTTTGAAATTCTTCTCGTACTTTTGCAAACCGAGGCTGCTCAGCATTGTTCTAGTTTTTACGTAGTGCACATCTTCGACTGGTGGCTGAGAGAACTTCTGACCCAACTGCATTATTCACAGAGAGTAAACGACCATGAGGAACTCATTGGTTGTGGATATCGCGATGAGGAAATAAGCATGGTGGTTAAAACCTACCTGGTAAATCCCACCTTGAACAAGTGCAAAGAAAAGGCCAGAGCTAGCAGCGTTCAGTGCAACATTGGGTCCTCCCATACCACTCACCAACGAAAACATGGCGCCTGAGCCAAAAGCTGCAGCCATGCTGGATAACCAAGTGACAGTCAGCAACAATATACAAAAAAAAACAACAATTGAGATGAGCTGGAATCAAGCAAGAACCCCAACGGGAGTAGTTTTAGAAACGAAAGGCAGAATGTCATATAAATTTTTTCACTTTGAAATATCCATAAAATCCCTGAGGAAAGGGGGCAGAATTGAAAATAGATGCATCAAATGCGTTAGACTCTAGCCTTCACCTTCATTTTTTATGTCAGTCTATGAACTGTTCGTTGAGGTGCTGTACCAAATCTGGTAATACTATGTTCTACGACATAAAAGCTTGTATCTTGATATTCGTACACACCGCAATTCAACAAACAAAAGCTAATTTTCAATGAAAATATAAGCTAGTATCGTCTTGAAAATGTAACAAACCTGGATTGAACGTCTTCCTTGCCTCTCAATCTTTTCAAGACACATGAAATACCAGCATTGGTACCCGTCATCACAGCAAAGTTGCGAGCTTGAATCAAAGGCCCTCCAGCAAGAGCCTGTTAACCAGCAAAACAAAAATAAGTCGGTAGAAACAACAACCCATCAAAGCTATGAACAACTAGCCCTCCAAAGAGTCGCGAAGATAAGGAAACACAGACCTTGGCTTGTTGAAGCGACGCAACAGCATCCGGATTGAGACCCGCACCGTTAGGCGGGGGGTAAGCATCGAATTCATATCACCTGTGAGCGTTCCCATCAAACCACCAATCGCACCGCCTTGAAGAGCACTTGTTGCTGTGACGACCGCCGCCTCAACAAACAAAGACTGCTTCGAAAGCCATACTCTGAATCCGTTCTCCAACTCCTTCAACTTGACCTGCACAAATTCAATCGGGTTCTGATCTTGTTGACCGAAAACTCCACCGGACGGTTCAGCCGCAATAACCCCTTGCTTAGATTCCCCCATACTCGGAAGTGAAACGTAGCCGCTTTCTGCAGAATCAAGTGCTGCGGAGGGTTTGGCCACTTACCTCTGTGTGAGGTTTTATGAGACAGGGAGAAGAAACGGATAATACCCCTCGTAGCCTCTGCATTTCTGAAAACTTCAAATTCCCATTTTACCCTCCCCCTACAGGGCTTTTGCTTTTCATTTCTTAATGCCTTGCACGCCTATCGGGGGCCAATCCGAGATGCTGCATTTTCTTGATCAATTAATTAACCGTTATCGGGAAATTTTACAACCAAGTCGGAGTACGACAAAAGGTGGCCTTATTTCAACTTCACAGGGAAAAGTCGCATTTCATGGAGAGGTTTGCGAACGAGAGTGCTTTTGGCAAGGATGTACGCCCGGTATGCGGTTCAAAAAAAACATTGTGAAGGAGATTGACTTCAGAAGCAGAAAGAGGGCAGTTCCACTTAGGGGCAGTGAAGGCTTCGTTTATCAGGGCAACTGAGCGGCAAGACTACTGACAAGAAGAGGTGATAAAACACACGAATACGCCGTTGGGTGGCCACGAAAATCATAAAACCAGATGTGCATGTAACTCGAGAGTTTCAAATTTGATGATGATACATCAATCAAGAAAACTCGTACTCCATGGAAGCTTAAAGATCCAAGCAGCATAACAACCAAAATACCAGATTAATGTAATTGCAGCAACTCCTAATCAAACAAGCTGAAGCCCATGTCTTCATCACTCTCCTCCTTGGGCTCTTCCTGGAAAAGGAATCGGCAAAAGCAGATGTTAGTTCAATGCATATGCACAGCATACATCTTCAGTGATCCACAAACAATTTAACAATGCACCTGCTGTTTAAAAAGGCTGAAAGCACAAACCCGATTCTTAAAACTCAAAAACACGAACCCCAGCTACGCAAAAATTACAGGCATAACAACAAGCATTGAGCCATCACAGGCATAACAACACGTTCTTGTATTTTCCAATAAAGGAGCCTATTAAATTATGCAATTCTAAAAAAAAACCGATAACGTATGATGGAAGCCAATAAAGAAAGAATGCGGCATTCGAGAGAGTGCGTACTTTCTTCTCCTCAACGGCAGCGGCAGCGGGGGCGGCCGCACCACCAGCGGCGGCACCACCGACAGGAGCGGCAACTGCAACTGCAGCACCGCCTCCACCGGCACCGACATTCAGGATAAGATCCTCAATGTTCCTTTTCTCGCAAAGCTTAGCGAAAAGGCTAGGCCAATACGACTCCACCGTCACATTAGCAGACTTCACAAGCGTAGCGATCTTCTCCGCCTACAACAGAAGGTCGAAACGTAACCACAAAACACTCCAGATACCAAACTGCGTAGAAATCAAGAAAGAACAAAATATACCGTGATCGGGATGCCGTCATCGTGAAGAATCAAAGCAGCGTAGGTGCACGCCGTTTCGCCGATCGACATCTTCAATCTTGAATCAAGGATTTCGGTTCTTCGGCTGCGGCTCAGGAATCGGTGATTGCGTAGGGTTACACCACCACAAACCGTATATATAATACCCAATGAGGCCCATGTCACGACCCCTGCAGTTGCCGGGTTTTCCATAACCCATCAGCCCAAATTAGAGAGGCCCAGCCCACCATATAAACTTATCCATTTTTTACATATAAAGTTTTTTTGTTTTTAGATTACGTTTTACAAATAATTTAATTATAGTTTTATAAATTTAAAAGTATTTTCTTATTATTTTTTTTAAAAGAATCTCTGGAACTAGTGTGGTTGAAGCTTGATTATTGGGGATATGCAACCGCATTGATAGCGTGCTTGATGAATGGGTCGTTGAAGGCGCGCCCTTCTTCCTCATCTTCATCAATGATTCCTGTCAGTTGCGCCATCATCAATCACGCGTTTGCTCCCCGCGATCGCCCCCTGCGCGTCCCTCCACTTGACGATCGGCGGAGAAGCATCGAAACCTCCGCCTGATTTTCCACCCGCAGCCGCGGTTACGCAACCAGCTGAGTCTAAGATTCCGTCTTGATCGTAGCGAGAATATATGCTTGGGCAATAATTAGTGCGAGTTGGTTGATTTCTAGGGCTCAGATCAGATCAGCCGGCCTGATGCGCACGCATACTCATCCCTGATTTGACCGAATGGTAAACCGAGACCCCACCCTCCTGCCTCCATTTCCTCAGGCCGCTCACCAAGCAAATACTGAATGCTCCCCATCTTTTGACTTTTCCAGTCTCCCCCATTCCGATTTCAAAATACCCCAACCAGTGGCGGTGCATGTAGGGGCAGCCACCCCCTCCCCCAGCTTCTTTTTAACATTGATTTTTATTGTGATTAATTAACTTACGTTTAATAGTTAAAAATAAAATAAATAAATAAATAAATAAAGGAAGCGGATGGATAATATAACGTTTTTCGAGAGTTGACCGGCCCTATGAATTCAGCCCTTTAGGAAAGGGTACACGTACTTCCGCGTCGAGGTGAAGACGAGAATGCCCCTCCGTTTACTTTTATGTACTCGTTTTTTTTAGTTAATAAATTAATTTGTGGAGTCAACGTAGGGACAATTATTTGTTCTGCACTTCTTTATATCATTTATTGGAATTGAGACTATCATTTTTTAATAATTATAATGATCCAAAAAAAGCCAGTGAAACATTTATTATACTCATTAGCAACATTTGGTGTGGAGCACAAAAGGGTATCGATAATTGTTTGGAAATGGTACCTTTTGTATTATAGTTCAATTAATAATTTATTTGAAATAAATGGAAAATATTAACATTTGTTGAGTTAAGAAAATTCAAATGAGATAAAAGACTTTTATACATCATCTCCAGGTAATTCTGGGTGTAGGGGATTTTTACATCTCGTGTTATTTAATAATTAAAGGCCAAGAAGAAGTGTGTTGTTGTGTTAGAATCAAACGAAGGCGTTGAAAATCAAATGTTAAAAAATTCATATGAACGGAGGAGAGAGGGGAAAGACTCTGGTTAGCGTGTTTAGGCTACCAGCCCCAGCCTGGAGAATATTACGAGCAAATTCAAAGGGAAATCATCTTGTTTCTGGTTTCCTTTTGAAGGGGGAGGGGGAGAAGGGAAAAAAGAAAAAACCTCGGGGCCAGAGGAATAAAATTTTTTGAAGAAAAAACAACGAAAGATCTTTTTTTTTTTTTTTTTTGCTTCTCTGGAGTGAAGTGAAATTCCGGTTTTTTCATAAATCGGAGAATCACGCATGTGGGTGGATGTCTTTGCGTCTGAGTGAGTTGAAAGATTCGTTTTTTTGGTCGTTTTTCAAAAGGGGTTATTTGTGATTGTTTGTCTGCTGAAGCAGAATCCGGCCCAGGTTGAGCACACCGGAATCCGCCTTGTTTTTTTGTTTCCGTTGACCGCGTGGCGGATGACCGGAGTCTTGATATCCGGATGCACAGAGTCCGGAGAAGTTGGAGGTGGTGGTGTCTTGGATCTGATTCGTCTGTTGACTCGCGGATGAGTAGAGTTTGTTGAGTGGTTCTTGATCTGGTGCTTGATTTCGAATTACCTCTTAGTTAAGTAATGGGGCATTGTTGTAGCAAGAACGTTGCGGCTTCTCTAGAGAATAACGAGTTCACCTCCTCTGCGGATCCCGACACCCGCCGGCGTCAGGCCGCCTCACCGGGATCGCACACGCCGTCGACTTCAGTCAATGGGGCAGCTCGAACTCCGCCTCAATACATCACAGGAAGTCCATTCCAGAGCCCCTACCCCAGTGGTATTGCACCGTCGCCATCGCCTTCGGGGACTCCGGCTAGAAAATTTCGATGGCCCTTGCCTCCTCCATCCCCGGCGAAACCCATTATGTCGGCGCTTTTGAGACGGCGGCAATCGGCACACCCTACTATTCCTATACCTGAGGAGACAACAGGCACCGGCCGTGCAGATGGAATTGAGCAACAGCTCGATAAGAGCTTCGGATATTCAAAGAACATAGGGGCGAAGTACGAGCTTGGGAAAGAAGTGGGTCGTGGGCATTTTGGTCATACATGTTGGGCCAAAGTCAAAAAGGGGGAGCTCAAGAATCAGCAAGTGGCCGTGAAGATCATTTCAAAAGCTAAGGCAAGTGCTAAAAGTATTTTTGGCTGCTTGATTTTGTTGGAGACTTGGTTGAACGTTGAGAGAATGTTGAAGTTTGTGGATATTGACTATTGTTTTTGGATCGAAAAGAACTTTTTTTTTTTTTTCATAAAGCAAACAGGGATTTATATAGATGAGGAGAGTTGCCCGTTGGATCATATCAGGCCTAAAATATGACCGTTGCCTTTAGTCTGTAGATTAGTCCTCTTGTTCATCTACTGTGTAGCAGCCAGAATTTACTAGGACTTCTTTCATGGACTGGGCTTCAGATGCTTCTTCTTGGGCCAGTAGTTTGGAATGTTGAGGCCCAAGTATGATAAGGCCTTTTTCCCAATCTAATTGAGGGTTGCTTCTCATGGGAGGAACAGAGGTCGCGCGCCATTCATCTTCGCGGGTTGAGACTTCCCGGATCTTCGTTGCTCCACCACTTGCTGACATTCCTCCCTGAGGGAGTAATGAAGATCCGGCTGTTGTCACAAGAGGATTTCTCCGAATTCCCAGCATTTCTCTGATTCTGTTGAAATTCCTTGGGAATAAGCATTTGGTGAGAATATCTGCAGGTTGCTCATCCGATGGTAAGTACTCAAGTTTAATCAGTCCTTCCTTCACATAATCTCTGAGTATATGGTATTTAAGCTTGATGTGCTTGGTCCGACCGAACATCACAGGATTTTTTGCGATGCTAATGGCAGATTTGTTATCTATCTTGAGTATTATCGGTCTTGTAATTTGAATTTTCAGGTCATCGCATAATTTCACCAACCATTGCGCATGGTTGGCAGCAGCAGCTCCTGCGATGTATTCGGCTTCTGCCGATGATTGTGCAGTGACGGCTTGTTTCTTGCTGTTCCATGAAAATACCGCTGATCCTAAGTTGAATAGATAGCCTGTGGTAGATTTACAATCTTGTTCGTCGCCAGCAAAGTCTGAATCAACAAATCCCTGCAAAATAGGGTTAGTACCTTTCTTGTAATATAAACCAAAGGAAGTTGTGGCCTTCAAATATTTCAGGATACGTGTTGCTATTTCCAGGTGTGTGTTGTGTGGCTGATGCATGAATCTGGCCAGAAATGATACGGCGAAGGTTATATCCGGTCTAGTAGCAGTTAAATACATCAGAGCGCCAATGAGTTTCTGGTAGTTATGAGAGTCAACTGGATGAGAATTAAGGTCAGATAATTTCTTTCTAACTTCTGGTGAGAAAGGAGTAGTAGATACTTTTGATGATTCCATGCTGTATTTTTTGAGTAGTTCCTCTGTATATCTACGTTGGTTCAAAAATATGAAGTCTTTATGTTGAATGATCTCCATTCCTAGGAAATAACGTGCATGTCCCAGATTGGTGAGTTCAAATCTTTGCTGCAATAGCTTCTGTAATTCAGAAATTCGTTCTTCACTGCTGCCTGTGATTAGAATGTCGTCTACGTATAAGGAGACAATAACTTTTCCTTGGATATCCTCAGATATGTATAATGTAGTATCATTTTGACTTCTTGTATATCCCAGCTCTAGAAAGAAAGTGTCAATGGTAGTATACCATTCTTTGGGGCCTGCTTGAGTCCGTATAAAGCTTTATTTAATTTCAGTACATATTCTGGATTATCTCGGATGATGAAACCTGGAGGGGGGTTCACATATATGTCTTCGCTTAACTCTCCATGCAGAAAGGCCGTTTTTATGTCCAGATGATGTAAATACCACTTGTTGCAGGCCGCAAGTGCAATAATCAGCTTAATGGTGTCTAATCTTGCCACCGGAGCGAAGGTTTCCAGGTAATCAATCCCTTCTTTCTGTAAATATCCCTTTACCACCAGTCTGGATTTTCTTTTGTTCAGAGTGCCATCAGGATTTAACTTGGGACGGAATATGAATTTTAGGTCCAGAGGTTTTTTCTGCTTCGGCTTAGGCACTGCTGTCCAAACGCCGTGTTTCTGGATGGAGTTGAATTCTTCGTCTATGGATTTCTTCCAATCTGGGTCAGCGAGAGCTTCCTGAACGCTTGCTGGTTCATAGGTGCTCAATGCCCTATCATAGATATCGTTGATTGGTGCATATCCTCGCACAGGTGAGCTGTCTTCATTTTGTTTCAGATCCATACATAGATGATGTGGGGTGTAAGGAACCCCTTCTTGTCCGTAATCTTCCAGGTAACTTTGCCTTTGAGGTGAGGGAATGAGTATAGGATTTCTTGCTGCTAGGTTGGGTCCTCGGTTTTGAGTTTCTTCATCTTCTCCTGATGAGTTTTCTTCTTCTGATGTATCGGTTGATGATAGCTCAGTGATTTCCTTTGGATTTCTGATGCTGTTGATGAGGGTTTCATGACATTCTAGAGTTTGTTCAGGTATGTGCTCTGAGTCTGCATCCTCATATCTCATGTCTTCGATAGTAGTGGCCAAGGAGCCTTCTGGAAACTGTTGGGTATTAACAGGATCTTCTGTTGTACAGGGGCTTTCGGGCTCAATTGTTCTCGGAACATCAGGACTAGGTGGTGGCAAATTTTCGCTATTAGAGACTTCTAGGATGTCTGTCGTTGACACCGAGTGTCCTCTTAAATCTGTTGAGTTTGAGGCTCGATCATTTGAGTTTGTGATTTGATCTTCTAGGGTTGCTTGGACCCTTAACATATTTGTTCCTGAGGCTGTCATTTCTTGTTGAATAGAGTCTTGACTAGGACTGTTCCTCGCTGGGTGGATGCTGAGGGGTTCGGTTGTTGCATCATGTCCTTGTTGAGGGAATAAATTCCATATATTTTCTGAATAAGAATGATTTTTGTCATGTGTTGTCGAGGAACTCCAGTTGTAAATTCTAGTCTCGTCTACTGTTACATCACGACTGAGTTCCACCTCATTTGTTCTTAGATTCAGTACCCTGTAGGCTTTACTTGTATTGCTATATCCCAGGAAAATTCCTTCATCAGATCTTTTGTCCCATTTTGATCTCTTCTCCTTTGGAATGTATATATAGCAGGGTGATCCAAATACCTTCATGTGATCTAGGCTTGGAATTTTGTTGTACCATAGCTCATAAGGAGTTTTACAGTCTTTATTTCCTTTGGTTGGCAGGCGGTTCAACAGATACACGGCTGTGTTGACTGCTTCGCCCCAGAATTCTAGAGGTAAGTGTTTTTGATAGAGTAGACACCGAGCCATATTGACTATTGTCCTGTTCTTTCGTTCACATATGCCGTTCTGCTCTGGCGTATATGGCGTTGTAAACTGGTGAGTAATACCATTTGTCTCACAAATGTGTCTCAGTTCAGTTGATTTGTACTCACCTCCGTTGTCTGACCGGAGTGTTAGAATCTTACTATTGCTTTGAGTTTCTGCAAGGACCTTGAAGACTTGGAAGTGGTGCAAAACCTCTGATTTATGCTTCAGGAGATAGATCCAGGTATACTTTGAATATTCGTCAATAAAGATCACGTAATATTTGTTGCCGGCTCGAGTAGGAGAGGCCATGGGCCCACAGACGTCACTGGTAACAACTTCCAATTTTTTCTGAGAATGAATGCTGGACTTAGGGAGTGGTGTTCGGCTCATCTTCCCTTGAAAGCATATTCTGCAGTGTTCTCCCTCAGGAATTATATTAGGAATCCCCTCTGCCAGGTTTCTCTTCTTCATGGATATAAGGGAGGCATAGTGATGGTGACCTAACCGTTGGTGCCAAATCTCAGATGATTCTAGGGACTTGAGGCAAATGTTGTAATCGATGGATGTAGCATTCGGAAGCAGTGGAAAGACCCTATCAGTCATAGCAACCGTAAGGAGTATATTATCTTCTTCATCTAATATTTTGCACTCATTACTTTCCAGATGAACTTTCATCCCCTTTTCAACCAGCTGGCCAGTGCTTAGTAGATTGTGGTAGGCCTGGGGCACCAGATACACGTCTGTGATCTTGATTAATTTCTGGACAGTTTCAAGGCAAACTGTTCCTTGACCGATGACCTGTAAGTGATTTCCATCAGCAATTTCGATTACTTTCCCAGTTAGCTCGATGAAGGTTGTGAATAGACTCTTGTCGTTGGTTATATGATGACTGCATCCGCTATCGATAAACCAGATGTCTTGTTTCCTTAGATCCACAAATGATGTGATTAGAGTTTTGCGGCGCAGAGAGTAAATATCAATCTTCTTCTTATTCATTTCAGCTGCGAGATTTACATCATTCATAGCGCTAGTAAGTTTGTCCTTAGGATCTGCAGCCTTTCCTCCAATCTGATGGTATTTTTTCAGGGGACACACTTTGTCCACATGACCTTGGAGAGAACAGTACAGGCATTTGGCGTCAGGGCTCCAGAAACATTGTGTTGGTGAATGGCCTTTTCGCTTGCAGAATGGGCATGAATCTCCAGTACTTGGTTTCTCAATTTTTGCTTGAAAGATCACCGGTTCATTTGATGATTGAGAACCATAGCCTTTCTGATTTTCTGTTGCCTTGAAGGCAAGTTCCTGGCCTTCACCAAGTCCGACTTCAACTTCGGATTCACTGAGTCTTTCTAGTAGTTTTCTGGAGGATATGGAGTGAATGCCTGTGACCCGCAAAGTAGTGACTACAGGGGCAAAGGACCGCGGTAGGGAACTGAGTATTTTTGATTTAATTCTTCTGTCTTCCAAGGGCTCTCCAAGGTCTGTAACTCAGTGACAATTTTGATTAGCGTTTCTGAAAAATGAGAGATACTCATACCTGGTAAGAATTTCAGGTTGTCAAAGAGCTCCCATTGACGTTGAATGCGGCTCTCACGGGCTTCCGTATCCTCTCCGTAGAATTCCTCCAATTTTTTCCAGATGTCTTTGGGACTTTTCAGTAGCATAACACGGTTGAACACTTCTTCAGATAAGGCTTGATCCAGAGCATACTTAGCTTTCTTTACTTGAGCATCTGTGAGTTTGAGACTTTCTGCTGTGGCTATTTCAGAGGAGTCTGGACGTACAGGATCCACCACAGACCATAAGTCGTTCATTTGCAGGTAACTTTCCATTCGTACTGCCCAAGAAGCGTAGCGCTGACCAGTGAAGATTGGAGGAGCTTGTTGGAGGGCTGCCATTCTGAGAGACTGCAATGATAAGAGGAGATGGGAGTCGGTGAAGTATCTTCACGTCGGGTTCACCATAAAAGTATTTTTGGCTGCTTGATTTTGTTGGAGACTTGGTTGAACGTTGAGAGAATGTTGAAGTTTGTGGATATTGACTATTGTTTTTGGATCGAAAAGAACTTTTTTTTTTTTTCATAAAGCAAACAGGGATTTATATAGATGAGGAGAGTTGCCCGTTGGATCATATCAGGCCTAAAATATGACCGTTGCCTTTAGTCTGTAGATTAGTCCTCTTGTTCATCTACTGTGTAGCAGCCAGAATTTACTAGGACTTCTTTCATGGACTGGGCTTCAGATGCTTCTTCTTGGGCCAGTAGTTTGGAATGTTGAGGCCCAAGTATGATAAGGCCTTTTTCCCAATCTAATTGAGGGTTGCTTCTCATGGGAGGAACAGAGGTCGCGCGCCATTCATCTTCGCGGGTTGAGACTTCCCGGATCTTCGTTGCTCCACCACTTGCTGACAAGTGCTGCCCCTTCCGTGATTGGAACTTCAAGTAGCATTTTTATTTTAGGAAGTTCAATGGTTGTCCAGAGCTGCCTAGCTTAATCCAAATCGTTCTCTTAATAGTTCTCCTACTTCGATGCAACCCACTGAGCTGCATTTTTATGTGTTTGAGGGGGTGAATGACCTTTGCCATTTCCCATTTCTTGTACAGATGACGACAGCAATAGCTATTGAGGATGTTAGAAGGGAGGTCAAGATTTTGAAGGCTTTATCTGGACATATTAACTTGATAAAGTTTTATGATGCATTTGAAGATGCAAATAATGTCTATGTAGTAATGGAGTAAGTTCTTTCCTTTTACGCTTCTTACTAAGAGTACATTTGTCATTGACAAGCGTTTAATTAAGTTTTCTTTTTGATAGATTGTGTGAAGGAGGTGAACTGCTGGATAGAATTTTGTCGAGGTAATCACACTGGATATGCGAAAACCACTCTATGGTTTCTCTTGATTTGTCACTGCATCTCTGGTGCAGAGGTGGAAGGTACACAGAAGAGGACGCCAAAATTATAGTTGCACAGATGCTGAGTGTTGTTGCCTTTTGTCATTTACAAGGTGTTGTCCACCGGGACCTGAAACCCGAGGTAAAAAGGATTTCATACTGAGTGAATGGTTCCTAATGACTCAATAATGTAGAGTAATGTTGATTGGTAGCTTCCGGCCCTTTAGGATTTCTTTTTTCTGTATTTCTTGCAGAATTTTCTGTTTGCAACGAAAGATGAAGATGCTCCCATGAAGGTCATAGATTTCGGTCTATCTGATTTTATTCGTCCAGGTGCATCTCAATCCTTTTCATTTGAGTATATAAACAGAAATTCTCCTAGCTCATTGGAACTGCCATTGCACTGTAACCATGGCTTTTTCTTTGCCCTTTTCGATGATCTTTGTGGATAACACAGATCTGTTGATCCATAATTGCAGATGAGCGTCTGAATGATATCGTCGGCAGTGCATATTATGTGGCACCTGAAGTACTTCACAGATCATACAGCACTGAAGCAGATATCTGGAGCATTGGTGTGATAACATACATCTTATTATGTGGAAGCAGGCCTTTTTGGGCTCGCACAGAATCTGGGATTTTCCGTTCTGTCCTCAGAGCTGATCCCAACTTTCACGATGCACCATGGCCCTCAGTATCACCACAAGCCAAGGACTTTGTTAAAAGGCTTCTCAATAGGGACCACAGGAAAAGAATGACTGCAGCACAAGCATTGAGTGAGTTTTTCTTTTGTAAAAGTACTCATATAGGGTGATAATGCTGACTTATCTCTGTGATCTTCAGCCCATCCATGGTTAAGGGATTTAAACTGCAGTATTCCTTTGGATATCATGATATACAGACTAGTGAAATCCTATATTCGAGCCTCACCCTTGAGGCGTGATGCTCTAAAAGTAAGTGCTCTGAACGACCACCAATATCATGTTCAAGTTTTATCCTTCATAAGGCACATATATGTTCCCAATTCGTGATGCGGCATTCTATCATAAGACCATCATTCCTCTTTGTCTACTACTGCAACCTTTTACCTTTCCTGTTGTTGAACTGTTCTTTAAGGAATGTGTGCCTGTCGTGCAGGCACTCTCAAAAGCCTTGACTGAAGAGGAGCTACTTTATCTCCGGGCCCAGTTTGAGCTTTTAGAACCAATAGATGGGCATGTCTCCCTCGACAATTTTCGGATGGTGTGCAGTCTTTTTATCTCCACTCTTTGTTTCTTTCAGCAGCTCCCTGACCAGCAACTCTTGTTTTGATTTCAAGGGCCTTGTGAGAAACGCAACAGATGCCATGAAGGAATCGAGGGTCGCTGATATTCTGAACATGGTAATGGCTTTTTCTTTTGATGATCACTTTGTTACTTTTGTCTGTCGAGGATGGCAAAGAATCAGTTCCTTTATTTTTTCTCGGGGTAAAATCTTTTGAGGATAGCTTTGCATGATCTGTACGTTAAGTAAGATCTAGGAAAAGGTTGTTGGTTGATTCCCTTAGCACTAGTTACTGAGAAATCTTCATCTTTGGTCTTGAAAAACGCAGATGGAGCCACTGTCTCATAAAATCATGGACTGGGAAGAGTTCTGCGCTGCATCCACCAGCCCTCACCAGCTCGAGGCACTTGAAAGATGGGAGGAGATCGCGAGTGCTGCATTTCAGGCCTTCGAGCGAGAAGGCAACCGCATCATCTCCGTCAAGGAACTGGCACAGGTCTACTTAGCTCCAAGGAACTGATATCACTGCCTTTTTTTTTTCCTCTCTCACATCCAAAAATCCCATCTCAGGAACTCAATTTAGGTGCCTCAGCTTACTCCCAGCTCAAGGACTGGATCAGGCCCTCCGATGGTCACCTGAGTTTTCTCGGGTTCACGAAGTTCCTGCACGGCGTCACCATCCGCAACGCCAACCCCCGGGTCCGGCACTGAACTGTTTTCCATGGATTCCGGAGACGGCGGGGTTGTCCAGCAAGCCCCCGCCTGTCTGATTCATGTTGAGTGAGTTGTATGCTCCATTTATGTGGTGGGTAGCTGATGGCTGCTGCTTCTGCTGAGGCGGGATATCCATCCAGACGCCATTGGAGGGAGGTGACTTAGCGCTACAGTTGTGCGTAATGCTTCTTCTTACATTGCTTTCATGCAGGAGGACCTCCAAATTACACCCATTTTTCTATTCTTTATTTTTGCAAAACCCCTTCATAATATTATTCATTGATTATTCATTAATTAATAAAATTGTAAAAACTCGACAAAATATTACAACCCCGTTCTCTTGTCGCCGCCCGCCTTGTCGATTTTCTTACCGCTTCCAAGGTGTGCTTTTGCGAAGAATTCCGGTGGAACGACTTGAGTGATGCGCTTTTGTTTCTGATCATCATGATCGAGGGCGAAGAGGAATGCGTATGCTTGGGTATCGTCTTGGCTCGCCCCTGCGCTTCTGCCCTAGATTCTGTTCCACGGTGTCTGCGAAGGCGGCGACCGCCCAGCTTTGTGACGTTCTAGTAGTTGCCTCCATAACCAAGGCTTTATCGGAGAATGGGGGATTAAATTCTCTGTCGAAGGATGTGGGTTCCATTACCTTCACTGAAGACGTCGTTCTCCAAGTGATTCGCCGGGGTTCTGTTGGTGTGTCCAGGAAGTTGGCTTTTTTCAAATGGCTATCTTCGCTTCCCGGTTACAAGCATTCTGTCACGACCTATTCGCAGATGCTGAAAGCAATCTTCTTCTTCCCTCACCGGTACAACCACCACG
This sequence comes from Utricularia gibba, assembly GCA_002189035.1. Taxonomy (NCBI): domain Eukaryota; kingdom Viridiplantae; phylum Streptophyta; class Magnoliopsida; order Lamiales; family Lentibulariaceae; genus Utricularia; species Utricularia gibba. The sequence continues at coordinate 2,407,855 of NEEC01000017.1, read as the reverse complement.
TTGTCGAGCTTCTTTCCATGATGAAACGTGATGGGCTGACGCTTGATTCGGGTACCTTGAAGCTGATTCTCAGTGGGTTGATCAAGGCACAAAAATTTGAGTTTGCTCTACAAGTTTTGGATTACGCTGAGAAAGAATTGATGAACACATGTTTGAGCCCGGATGTGTATTGCCCTGTTGTTGTAGCTCTTGTTAGGAAGAATCAGATTTCCATAGCTTTGTCGGTTTTCTACAAGCTCCTTGATACTTGTTCCATTCCTGACGCTTTTGCATGTAATGAGTTACTTGCTGGCCTGAAGAAGGGGGATTGAAGGATGAGTTCAGGGATGTTTTTCAGAGGCTGCGGGAGACGAAGCTTTATCCATCAGATAAATGGGGTTACAACATTTGCATTCATGCATTTGGATCATGGGGTGACCTGAAGACTTCTCTGTGTCTGTTTAAGGAGATGAAAGACAAGGGAGGTTCAGTTTATCCTGATCTGTGTACATACAACAGCTTGATCCAAGTGCTTTGCTTGCTCGGGAAGGTGAACGATGCCCTTGTCGTGTGGAAGGAGCTGAAAGATTCATCAGGTCATGAGCCTGATTCATTCACATACAGAATACTGATTCAGGGCTGTTCTAAATCCTATAGGATCAACGATGCAATGAAGATTTTCAGGGAGATGCATTATAATGGTGTAGAAACAGAAACTGTAGCATATAATTCTCTCCTAGATGGTTTGTTCAAGTCAAGGAAGCTGACGGAGGCCTGCAGTTTTTTCGAGACGATGGTCGAAAATGGAGTAAGGTCTTCATGCTCAACATATAACATACTTTTGAATGGACTGTACAGAAATGGGAGACCTGAAGCTGCCTATTGTCTTTTTACTGATCTTAAACGGAAGGGCAATGATTTCATTGATGGGATCAGTTTCAGTATCGTCATTCTGAACCTTTGTCGTGAGGATCGGCTCGAAGAAGCATTGCAGTTGGTGGAAGAGATGGAGGCTCGAGGTTTTGTGGTTGATTTGGTTACTGTAACTTCATTGTTGATAGCTTTACACAGGACGGGAAAGTGGGACTGGACAGAGAGGCTAATGAAGCATATCAGAGATGGGAATTTGGTTCCAAATGTTTTCAACTGGAAATCTAAGATGGAAAGTGCACTGAAGAGTTCACAGAGCAAAGATAAAGATTTTACTCCCATGTTTCCACCGGTACCTGATGTTACCAAAGTCTTGGAACTCACCAATTCCATAGACACCCGACCAGATGATAGCAGCGTCGGTGAAGATGGCAATGGTCAGGATGGGATGAGTGGTCATCTTCTCCATACATGGATCAATTGGCCAGAGAGATGTCATCTGGCCAAGACTATGCTTCTTCTTCCCAATTTTTTGAGAGCTCTCGAGGAATCAGGGTCATGTCGAAAGGCGAACAGTTTTTCGACATCGACATGGTGAACACATTTCTATCTATTTTCTTGGCCAAGGGGAAGTTGAGCTTAGCTTGCAAGCTCTTTGAGGTTTTCAGCAAAATGGGAGTGACTCCTGTAAGTTACACCTACAATTCAATGATGAGTTCATTCATAAAGAAAGGGTACTTCAAGGAGGTGTGGGGTGTTCTTCAAACCATGGGTGAGAACACCTATCCTGCAGACATAGCTACCTACAATTTGATCATACAGGGACTTGGAAAGATAGGGAGGGCAGATCTTGCAAGTTCTGTCCTCGACAAGTTACAAAAGGATGGCGGTTTCCTTGATATAGTTATGTATAACACATTGATCCATTGTCTTGGAAAGGCAGGCCGACTCGAAGATGTAGGTAGGCTTTTTCAGCAAATGAGGAGCAGTGGGACAAATCCTGATGTAGTGACTTACAATACTCTGATTGAAGTTCACAGCAAAGCGGGTAAGCTCAAGGAGGCTAACAAGTTCTTGAAGATGATGCTGGATGCTGGATGTGCACCCAATCATGTGACTGATACAACTCTTGAGTATCTGGAAAGGGAAATTGAGAAGCTAAGGTACCAAAAGGCTTCGATCATGCCCATTTCAACCAGTGGCAATCAACCTTCGTGGCAAGCACATGATGCTGTCAATAGAAATCCCAACAATGGATAGACAGAACCACCATCAACATGACGAGGATATCCAGTCTTTCCTCTCCTTGGTGTAGTGTTGGACAGCAAGGGCCAACCCCAAGATCAAGAGAGGTACAAGGAACTGCAATATCTTTATGACAAACTCTGTGGTACGGTTGCTGAGTAATATTTGGTCATCATCTCCCTTGCTGAATCACTGTAGCCAACATCCTCAAAGTCATCGGTTGCATCTTTTCCTGCAGAATGCGAAGAAATAGAAGAGCATCATCTGATTCTACGTTCACAGGAGAAAAAGTTCATACAGTGGGATGCTGCTCGGTTTACCAGTGGAAGATAACAAAACTTCATCGTCCCCAGGATGATCATCCATGAATGGGGTGACGTCATAACCAGGAACCAGGATTGCTCTTCAGAAAACTGAGGTTTGTTTGTATACATCACTCTGTGTGATGGGAAGTCAAAACTCTAGACATTTGTTTTTAAAAGCAAAACCAAGAGATTCAACACTGTTTCCTGTCGTGCAACTGCAGGCAGCAAAATGTTCCTGAACCCTCGACCCACACTACCCACTCAATGCTCGCGAGAAAAACTGTGGGTAAAAGCAAAACACTATCAGCTAGGGTTTAACCAGGATTTATTTACACTTGTCTTCCGGAGTTCAAAAACCGATACAGGAGAAGGCTCGTCGCAGCAGGAGTTGGTTTTTTGGCAACATTTATCCAAGTTAAACCTCCATTTTTTCAGAGGAAAATCAACCATGGTTTCCATCTATGACAAATCATCGACAAAATAGATGTGGATGAGCTGACTGTAAGTCTACGCCTTTAGAAGATACTGTGTTTTGTTCAGGATCATACGAAGTGCTCCGTCGGATACTCGTTCTCGTATCCGTTGTAGTCGTAGTAGAGCCTCTCCCCTTTCCGGATGTCTCTGCTCGCAATGAGAAGAACTCGGCATTCGCCATCCACATCAAACCGCACACACTTCACATTCTGCTTCTTCTTCCCTCCCCTGCATCAAAAAGACCGATGCTTGAGAATGAGTTCCCTTGATTGCAGATACGTATGAAAAGGGATGGATATCAGGTACTTGGTATGGTTGTTGATGCCGTTGATGAAGCGGGCGATGTTGCTGCGCCTATCGGGGCAGATGACTAGGCTCTTTGAGGGGTTCGTGGCGGTTAGAAGCGTCATCATGCTATCTCCACCGTCGTGTTCTCTATTCCTCAGGTAGTCGACATCTCCGACGTACTCTGTGATTATCGTGAGGTCCCGTATCGATCTATCTGCTTCCACTGTAAACCTGCGGGACAACAGGAAGTTACAGAAGCGATACATAGAATGGAGAAGCTTATCAACATGGGGAATATGGCGGGGGAGAGATCGAACCCCTCTACAGGATCAAAAATAACGTTAAGAGGAGGCCATTCTCCCCGCTCCATCATCTGCTTGCAGAGCTTCAACGTTTCAGCATCATCCTTCGGCAGAACCTGCAAAGTGCGTAATCGTCTGATCGAGCAACTGAACAAGAAGCAGCTAAACTACTGCAAACACCATGTCCAGTTCCCTCTACTTCATTCAACTAACTTGATTCTCTCCTAGCATTCTATTCAAAGCAAGCAACAATAAGCCTTTACAACCCCAAACAACTCCACTACTCGAACCGAATGCATTGACTCGAAACAGAGAGAGGAAACGGTTAGATAAGCACCTGCATTCCACCTCTTTCAAGGGCAGCACAATTTGCAGATCTGGGGGCCATGCCAGGAACATAAGTTAAATCATTGCTGAACGCTGTGCCAGTTGCTGTAAGTGCTGTGGCCAAAGACGCCATCTGCTCTAGTCTCCGAAGAGGATCTTCACTTGGATTGAAAGGCAGTAGCTTTCTTCGTTTCTTCGACATAACAAGTACAGTATTTCGCTTTCGCCTTTTTTTCAATTCTGTGGAGCAGTCAAGATAACAAATGCGATCATTCAACAGCCAACAAGTCATAGTGCTTTAACACCCACCCTCTTGAGATAACGCATGATATGTTATTCAAACCGGAAATGGGTGAATTTTTATGTACCAGATATATTGAAGATGCCTCTTACCTGAACAAAGATTTTCAGATACTTGTGAGCATCTTTGAATGCGGAAAAAATCAACAATTTTGGTTTGAACGAGAGGGAAGCCTGCAAACGAAAGACGCAAAACTTTGGTTTTCAGAATGTCAAATTTTGGTTTGACAGAATGCGCAAAACAAAACCGCCAGATTGATAATAAGCTGCAAGCAATTGGAATAAGTTATGCGACTCAATCGACAGAATGCGATACAAATCACCTCCCAAAAATAAAATGCAGCGCGAAACAAAACATCACAAAAATCAGTGAAGAAAACCCAGAAAGTGCGTACTGGTGACATTTCTGTGAGAGGAACAGGATGGGCAGAACCACTGTCCTTTGGGAACGGCGGTGAGAACTGGGCGGAGGCAAAATGTATGAAACCCACAATCGCACTTGTCGCAGATGAGAAGCTCCGCGGGGCGTTGGCCCGATCCACATTTCTGGCAACACAAATCGCTGTAATCTTCTTCCTCATCGGAAAGTAGCTCAGGGTCCGACGCCATCGGACTGGGAGCTCTTGTCCTCTTCCTGAGCGACGGCATTCCCAAAGATCGATAAGCAAACTAGCTTCAGAGCACGCGTGCGGAAGAGAAGGAGAGGGGGCGATAGTGGGGGGAAAATGAAGGGTTCCGTGCCTCAGGCACTAACGGGAATCGATTTGGCGCGACAGCCCAAGTTTCGCGGCAAAATCAGAATTGGGGGTGCTCTTAACCAGTATGGTAAATGGGTAATGCAGGGAGCTGGCGTCCTAACCTCTTTGACTCCGCCATTATTATCAGATTTAAGCTTTATCCTCCATCAAGCTCCACATTGCAGAAATTGCAAACCCGGTGAGCAGAATTCACAGTCGCTTGGTTACAATATCTCAATTACTTGACAAAATAAATGTAATTTAATTTTTAAAAAGAAAGAAAATTTTTTTGATTATTTTTAAATTAATTATGACCTTGTAATGGGCTCATAATACAAAAATATTTAATAATCAGTTTTAATCTAAAAAATTAATAAATAATATTCTTATTTTTAAAAAAATAAAAAAGGGGGAAATATGTGGTATTCTTGGTCTCCCGGCACAAGGAAAGAACACCAACTTTTGAAGAGCATTCCACTCACCGGAGATCATGTCCCCATCACTCCGCAGGCCGTCGCCTCTTCTCCGTCTTCAATGGGGAAGCCTTTTCTCGGTCTCCTCATATTCCCCCCGCTCCTTCTTTTCTCCCAAGGCGTTGCTGAGGTCAGTCACATCGGCATCAACTACGGCACATTGGCCAGCAACCTTCCCCCGGCGGCGGAGGTGGCGCGATTTCTATCGGAATACACCCGGGTCGATCGTGTCCGCTTCTTCAACACCAACCCAACCATGTTAACAGCATTCAGAGGCTCGGGAGTCGAAGTGATGGTCACTGTGCCGAACCAGCAGATCCCTCAGCTCATAACCCCTGACTCCGCCCTTCAATGGATCAGATCCAGCATCATTCCGTACACCCACGACACCGATGTGATCAGAATACTCGTCGGGAACGAGGTGATCTCCAGCGGTAGCCGGGTCCTGATCTCCAGCCTCGTCCCCGCGATGCGCGCGTTGCACGAAGCGCTGGTGAGCGAGTCGTTGGACCGAAGGATCAAGGTCTCCACGACCCACGCACTGGCCGTACTCTCCGTCTCGAGTCCCCCGTCTCAGGGGAGGTTCAGGGAGGGCTACGACGTCCACGTCCTGCAACCGCTTCTGGCGTTCCTGAACGACTCGGGCTCCCCGTTCATGATCAACCCCTACCCCTACCTCGAATGCACCGACACGGACACCTTGGACTACGCTCTGTTCCGGCCCAACGCCGGCTTCCTCGACCAAGGCACCAACCTCACCTACACCAACATGCTTGACGCGCAGATGGACGCAGTGTTTTTTGCGATGGCGCGCATCGGGTTCCCCGACGTGGATATCGTGATCGCGGAAACGGGATGGCCGTCGAGAGGGGACGAAGGGCAGGTGGGGCTCGATGCGCAGAAGGCGGCGGAGTACAACTTCAAGGTGGTGAGGCATGTGAGTTCCGGCATCGGGACGCCCCTCCGGCCAAACAGGACATTCGAGACGTACATTTTTGCGCTGTTCAATGAAGACCTTAAGCCGGGGCCGACCTGCGAGAGGAACTTCGGGCTCTTCGAGAGTGATTTTACGCCCATATATGACATAGGAATTCTCAAACCAGTGGAACTTAGAGTAAGCGGAGCCACCGGAGCAGGGCGGCGCACCTGGTCTAGTGCTAGTCTATTGACTCTTTTGTATCTCGGAATAATATCATGCTGTTAGAATGACACAATATTGATGTTACCCATAATTAATTGAAAATAAAAAATATTGAAATAATTGATTTATGCGATATAGGCCCTTGAATCTGATAGGCCTAGCCCATAAGCTTTCGGATGGCCCAATTTAGATGGCTCATTTTGCGGCCTCTTTCACTGAAATAACCCTAATTCTCACTTCGCCTCTGTTCCACCACCGGGAAGAGACTCAACGAATCAGAATGCCGGCGGGTCACGGATTGAGGTCGCGGACGAGGGATCTATTTGCCCGGCCCTTCCGTAAGAAGGGTCCTACTCATTTGTCGACCTACTTGAGGGTCTACAAAATCGGAGACTATGTCGATGTTAAGGTTAATGGTTCCATCCACAAGGGCATGCCTCACAAGTTCTACCATGGCCGCACAGGTCGTGTATGGAACGTAACTAAGAGGGCTGTTGGTGTTGAAGTCAACAAACAGGCACGTCATTTTTGCCGCTTTCTTGCATATATTGCTGCATACGTGGTTTTTAGCTGCAAATTAGGCCGGTTTCTTTTTCTTCTTTTGCAATTGGGGTTTGTTCAGCATAGAAGAATATAGGGTAATTTGATGTTCCTTGGTTCAAATTTGTCTTTAGGGTGTGACTAATGAAAATTCTGAGAAAGTTTGTGAATTGCATACCTTTAAGTCTGTGTTATTTGCACGGGTCATTTGATAAGTGTAGATGGACTTCAACCCCTTTATGATTGGTATCTTTGTCTAAATGAATGGCCGAACATATGAGCTTTGCATCATTGATGTTCAGTGATGGAGTTTTGCAAATATTGCAGGTGGGGAATAGGATAATAAGGAAGAGGATCCATGTCCGAGTGGAGCACGTCCAGCCGTCTAGGTGCCACGAGGAGTTTCTGCAGAGGATAAGGAAAAATGATGAGTTGAAGGCCGAAGCCAAAGCTGAAGGAAAGATCATCAGCACCAAGAGGCAGCCAGAAGGACCCAAACCCGGGTTTATGGTCGAAGGAGCCACCATGGAAACCGTGACACCTATTCCCTATGATGTTGTCAATGATCTCAAAGGAGGCTACTAAGATTGTCTATTGAAGATTGTGTTTTTTGCTCCGGGGAGGACACCACTGTTCCTGCTTTGTTTGTCAAGATTCACGATCACCATTCTTCTGTTCTGTTTCTGTCTCTGATTTTTATGAGTTGATGATGCCTTGTGTTCGATCTATACCATGCCTAGTTTCCTTTACCTTCACTCCTGCACCGTCTAATCTGATTTCACTCCCGGCTACAAGCTACTCAATTAAAGTTTATGACTTTGTTGAAGTCATTGAAGTTAAGACTCCGCGAATGGGAAGGGGAACGAGAAATATGGCCACGAGCCGCATCCGGCCTAAATCTGTTGAGCTCCAACCGGATTGGCCCAGAAATAGTTGGACCGCCGCGCCTATACAAGGCCCAGCGCGTGCGTATTACCTGCGGATGCCGTGGGGTAAGTAGTGCTAACGTCTGAACCCTAACCGTCGCCGCCGTCTTCTGGCGGTTTCCATCGTATTTCCTTCATCCAGTCGACCATTCTTTTTGTTTCCGTTGGTGGAAGAAATGGCATTCATGAGTTCTGGGAAAAATGTCCTTGGGCGGAGCACGATGCGGCACCCGCTGTTACATGCGATCCAAGGTCTTCGTTACAAGAGAAAGTTGGAAGTTATCCTCACCACGGTATGCATCCTTCGAATTTTAGCCTCGTAGCCTGGTTAATCACTGGATATGAATTCTAAAATTATGCGTATGTTGTGATGTAGTCAATCGATAAGCTCGGTAAAGCAGGTGAAACGGTGAAGGTAGCGCCTGGCTATTTCCGGAACTATTTGATGCCGAAGATGCTTGCATTACCAAATATCGACAAGTTTCGGTATCTGATCGACGAGCAGCGGAAGGTAATTATACTCTCTGCTATCCACGATTACCCTGAGAGAAGTTTTGGTTGTTCATTCCAATAAATTCCTTGCGTATATTGGAGGAGATTCACTCATTTTTTGAGCGGATTTCAACAGATTTACCCTCCCAAGGAGGACGAAGAAGTTAAGGTAGCTGCAAAAACAGAGGGGAGTAGCATCAAGGAATATGAAACAGCAGCAGCCCGTCTGTGTAGTACCCGGCTGGTAAATACTTCTTGTATGAAGCAAATATTGTTCTTTGAACGTAGCATGCCCCTTGTTTCTTTATAATTTGACGTGCTTGGGTAGCATCTTTTGGCCTTTTTCGCGTAATCTCACAATTCCTAATATGATCCGTAGTTCATCTCTTGGCTATTGGATGCTTTGTGGTGCCCCATGAATTAGATCATGGAAGTGCTTGCTGACTTCTTTTCCCAACCGTTATGTAAATAATCAGCATTATTCTCTGAATGAGATGCTTAACCTATGATAGCTTGACTTAATCGAGTCCTTGCACTTTGACCCGATTCAGGATTGCTGCAAGTTATGGGCAAAATATTGGGTAGTTGATTCATGTTACTAGGTTTTTTCCTATGATGCATTTTGATTCAAAGGCCTCCTGGTGGTACATAATGACAAGGTGTTTAAGAGTATTCCCAATTTTGCTTTTCACATGTCTTGATTATGTTCTGTCTCTTTCAGACTCTCAGAAAGTTTATCATTGAGGGCAAGGGAGAGGAGTTACGTGAACCAGTGACAAAAGAAGAGATTATGTCTGAGGTAAATTTCTCCTCAATTTTAAGTTGGAGATTCAATTTCCGAGGATTAGAGGCTCCCAGTCTTTCACAATTTTGCAATCACATCACCTGCCTTTCCCCGGATTCAACCATCCACCATGTGTGACTCTGCTGAAGTATTTCAAGCTGAGCAGAGTCTTTTCCATGAGTTTTTCTTGTTTTTAGTTTACTGGTACAGCAGGATCACCGCCCCTTTCTCGTTTGCGCAACAAGCAGGTAGCTAGGCAGCTTCAGGTGCACATTGAGCCTGACAATTTGCATTTGCCTTCCCCTCTGTCAAACTTGGGCGAGTACAAGGTCCCGCTTCGCCTTCCAAACGCCATACCAAAACCAACAGGGATGGAGTGGATCCTCAATATCAAGATTCGAAAACGGTGACATGCTTATGCAACGGAAAACCGGTTCTCCTGCGATGCCTATGCGGCTTCAAAAGCACAGGTCTACGGTAACTCTGTCTCCTTGGCTGCAACACTTTTTGTATGCACTTGGAAGGGCAATTGTGAAGAGAATAGTGGATTGATTATAGCTACTGGTCGCAATGTATGAATAAAATGTCTTAAGATACTTCCATAGGATTCGAGGGAATGCTAAACACTGCAGGTAAGCTACAGAGTTGCTTATTCTGATAGCTTGAATGGGAAGTTCTACAATCAGAAACCCCGGCGAGCTACTCCGCCAAGAAGGGATAATCGGTGTAGCCAACTACTGGATATGGTGTGTAAAACGTATTCCGGTCGTACTTGTTCAGCGGCGCGTCCAGCTCATACCTCCTCGGAAGGTCTGGATTAGCCAAGAAGTATCGGCCATACGAGATGAGGTCGGCGTACTTGCTGGCGATGCACTTATTCCCCTCGCTGCGATCGAAACCGCCGGCGGCGATGAGTGTGTTTTTGAAGGCCTTCCTCACGGGGTCGAGGCCGTGAGGAATTACCAACTTGTCGCCGGCCCTAGTCATTCGCGGCTCGACTACGTGCAGGTATACGATGTTGTAATCGTTGAGTGCGGTTGCCAGGTGCACCGCAAGCCCCGTCGGATCTGAATCCGGCGCCTCGAGGTAATCCGAAAACGGGGAAATCCTTATTCCGACTCTATCGGATCCTATTTCCTCGCACAGCGCCGCCGTGATCTCAAGTGCGAATCGGCATCGGTTCTCTAGGCTGCCGCCGTACTCATCCGTTCTATCGTTCACTCCGTCCTTTAAAAACTGCTCGATTAAGTAGCCATTGGCTCCGTGGATCTCAACACCGTCGAAACCTGTCAAATTCAAGTGATCACAGGTTTTTGTTTACGATCGGGTAAACTGGTGGATCTACTTGCCTGCTTCAATTGCGTTGCGTGCTGCCAACCGGAAGTCATTGACGATGGCGGGGATTTCATCGGCCCTGAGCCGCCGTGGAGGCGAATAATCTCCGCCGTCGAGGCCTTGGGTGATTCCCTTGTCCGTGGAGGAAAAAGGTGCCACGCCGTTTGGCTGGTACCCTGAATTCGATTCGGAAGAATCAGAGTACAAGATCCGCTAGACTTATGATGAACTACCATCGGCGAGAAATTTACCGGTGTTGGAGGCACGGCCACAGTGCCAAATCTGTAGGAAGAATACTGCCCCTTTTTGATGAACTGCCTCGACAATCGGCTTCCACGCTTCTACCTGCTCCTTCGTCCACACCCCTGGAGTTTCCGGGTACCTTCATATTTCAAGCTTTTCATGTAAGAAATCGTGCTAATCTCCCTGGTTAGATTCAGGATGAGGACAACGATCGCGGTTTAGGTTCCATGCCCAAAAAAAAAAAAAGGATTTGAACGATTCATTGGAGACGTATTCTTTCCACTTATAGACGATTTGTTTTGGCTGGTTTTGTAGGTCAACTCAGCAAAAGGAAGAAGATTCGACAACTGAGCCTCAACTCACCCTTGTGCCGTGTCAGAAACGCCGGTGGCCTCTGCTATGATGAGGCCTCCCGGAGTGGCCCTTTGCGAATAGTACAACGCAGCATGCGGTTGAGGAACGTTGCCGAAGGACCGGCTTCTTGTCATCGGCGCCATCACAATCCTGTAAGTTCCTTTCAACGTTGGATCTATTCCTTAAAAAACAAAGACACGTCTTTACAGCTTGAAAGCAAGAACCTGTGTGAGAGGTTGAACTTTCCCATCTTGTAAGGAGTGAGCAGAGGGATCTTCTGAGCTTCCATCTTCCAAAACTTTGGGACAACTGAAATCTGACTTTTTCCTGCGAACGGGGGAAGGTAACCGCAAAGGCCCAAGCTTATCTTATATAGCCCTCTTACCTCTCACACTCTTAAAGCCTTGCCTTTACTGCTGGCTTGCCGAATCTGAATCAAAGCTTATTCTTCTTGCATAGGGTGCTTGGTTCTCCGGTTCATTGGCTCTTTTGTCTAAGGTCAGATCATAGCTGCCTTAAATGGCCGATAAAAGTCTTCCAGTGGTTGGCCTCCTGTCGAGGTCAATGCTGGTACCCCCCTGTGGAATGCCTTTCTTTATCCTCCTCTCGAGCTTTACTCCATTCCCTTCTTTGTCTTCTCCCAATCACCATTATTGACTATCATGCAGCACTAAATATGTAGAATCTCCCTAATCCCCATTCGATGTTGGTCCTGTTTTTGGGATATCACGGCTAGGTACAAGATGAACAAGTATTGCGTATATCAGAGAGACACGTACTAGTGCTTTGAACCATATGATCTTTCAGGCAACATGGTTGGTTGGTGTTGTGTTAGGAGGTCCTTGGGGGGCCGGGGGGAGGGCCTCCAGTAAGTATTGTTAAATATTCTGGATTAATCATATTAATTCGATTAATTATTAGGATATTCTGGATGCAGGTTTGATGCGGTAAGCTGGCGGGATACAGTTACAAACCTGCAACCTACCTACTGAGGTACAATAAAATAATTTAAAAATATATCTTCCATGATTTTCCCTATATTAATTACCGAATTTTGACAACCCATTTGCCGGGATTCGGTAACGGCCCCGTCAGCCGACTATAGTAGTGTCTTCATCAATCCAGGCCACTATGGAAGCTATGCTACGAAAAGGTAAAAAGGGTTGAGCACGAGGGACTAACTGCATCGGGTACTGAGTAAAGAACCTTTCGAGATGTATCTTGCACAATGTAGTGATGGTGAAGCATTTCACTCACTATCGGGCAATGGCGATATTTGTGGTTGAGGTCCATGGCGGCGCCACCGCGAGCACGAAGACGTCTTTATCAATCTGCTTCAGAGTAGGCGCGTCAGGAAGAGAGGGTAAACACATTTTCAAGAAATTGGGTATTACTGATTAATTGGATGATGATTTTATTAATACACGCTTGGCATGATTAACAAATATATTATTAATATTTTAATCCGCCGTGGGTTCCGGATCCAACGGCGTTCAGTCATTTGAAAGCTTGCGATGCTCCTCATCCCTCTCTCTTCCTGATTGATTGGGGATTCTGTGGTTGTATGCGTCATGTGCCTCCGCTCTCAGGTTAAGGGAATTCTGGTTCCCGTTTGCTCCGCCTGTGGAAACCCTTTTTTCGTTTGGAATTGAGCTTTTGATTAGGATTGGGGGAATGGAAGTCTCGGATTTTGTTTAACGATCTAGGTTTGATGCCGTGGGAACGTAAATCTCGAGATATGAACGCGTGAAGGTGCCTCCCTTTTCAGCTATTCACGTTGCTCCTGCAGTAATGTTTAAGATCTGATTTCCCGAGCGCGAATCTGAGACGTGTAGCTCTAAATTTCGAATCTTGGCAACTGGGTTTCTCATTCACAGGATCGGTCGCAAATATTGGAGTGGGAATTTTGTATTTTCTGCAGATTGGCTGGATCTTTGAATTTGGGATTTTTTTGGTGCTTTTAATGGTATGACGTCCAGGGATTTGGAAAGTGTTGAGAGTGTCTTGCTATCGGATGGTATGGACGAAGAGGAAATCCAGGCGCCGGTGTCCTCAAGCATTCATAGCACCTCCAATGGTCTCTCACAACAGTTTTCTGTGAAGCATCGTAGGCTAGTCTCCTCTGGAATTACCCCAAAAGGCGTCCATGAATTGCTGGAGTGCCCTGTTTGCACGAACTCCATGTACCCTCCAATTCATCAGGTCTGCGATGCCCATCTTCTTTTATTCCTTTCTACTGAACTAGTATTTATTTGGTTTTCATATTTTAAAATTTACCTTTTTATAAAGAAGTGACTGGTTGGATTTTCTTTTTCAGTGTCCCAACGGCCACACTCTTTGTGCAAATTGCAAGACAAGGGTGCATAATAGATGCCCTACCTGCAGACAAGAATTGGGGGATATTAGATGTTTGGCTCTAGAAAAAGTTGCAGAGTCACTAGAGCTACCTTGCAAATTTTATTCCTTGGGTTGCTTGGAAATTTTTCCTTACTACAGCAAGCTCAATCATGAGGCAATTTGCAATTTCAGGCCGTATAGCTGTCCTTACGCTGGATCAGAGTGTGCAGTTACTGGCAACATTCCTTATCTTGTTTCCCATTTAAGAGATGACCATAAAGTGGACATGCACAGTGGCTGCACATTTAATCATCGCTATGTTAAGTCAAATCCTCGTGAAGTGGAAAATGCTACATGGATGTTAACCGTGAGTGCCATGTTTACCTCTTTACTTTATATGATGTACCTTAGAGCATCCTGAGAGTACTTCGCTGCCTGTATATGCCTTTTGATGATGGTACTCTGTGACTTGAGAAATAATGGGGCTGGAGCGATTTACCATATGCCTGTGGCTCAGCTGCTTTGTTATATGTTTTCTCTTTTTCCTTTGTGGTTATGGAGTTCTGATAGTTACGTTGTGTAGTTAAAAAAATGCGTGTTTACCGGTGAGTTAACTTCTCCTTGTAGAAGTGGTTTGCATCCCGCTGCTCCATCTGACTCTTTGCTTCTGTTCCACTAGGTATTCAACTGCTTTGGCCAATATTTCTGCCTTCATTTTGAAGCATTTCAACTTGGAATGGCCCCTGTGTACATGGCATTTCTTCGTTTTATGGGAGACGAAGTGGAAGCTCGCAACTACACCTACAGTCTAGAGGTTGGTGGCAACGGCAGGAAGCTCATCTGGGAAGGTACTCCACGGAGCATTAGAGACAGCCACAGAAAGGTGAGGGATAGTCATGATGGCCTGATCATCCAACGAAGCATGGCGCTTTTCTTCTCCGGTGGCGACAGGAAAGAGCTCAAGCTCAGAGTCACCGGAAGAATATCCAAGGAACAGCAGAATTCAGACACTGGAGTCAGCGTACCTAATCTTTGTACTTAGAAATCATCCAACTGTTAGCTTCTATGATCCACGGATACTGTTACAACCCAGACGCTGCAATGTCCCTGTGTCGTTTGTCCGTACCGTAGTCTCTGTCCGGGTATCATAGCGCAGGATGATGACATGATGCCCTTTTCGAACCGATCAATTTTCAAACCCGACCCGGAAATCCAGCTTGATAACACGGTGTATGGAAGCCCATGGGCCGATATTGGCCGAGTGTATATGGGCTTTGTAAGCCTAATGGGCTACCAGCACGAACGAAGTATTAGACTCTTCGTGTAGTGCCACGTGTCAGCGGTTGTTCTCGGCCTCCCACTGGCTCTCAGCAGTTTCGTAACATCCATCACCTTCGATCCACTTGCCCTCAACCCACTTTTAGGGTTTGGGTGAAATGAGTTTAAGTTTCATCTAGTTCTGTGATGCGATCCCATGGACCCGCATCATCCGAGATCATGTGTTTCACACGATTCATGTTTCGAATTTGAGCTCCAGTGGTCGTCTGACGTGAAATTATTGGTTTTCATTATCATGGACCAATCTCTTAAAATGGTGATCGAATTCCGCTTCCTGTCTTCTTTTTTGTTTATGTTTTATTTCTGTACCGCGCGACCTTTCGTAGTTTCTGTTAAAAGTTTGCTAAAATAACGTTTTTTGGAATTCTGTGCCCCAGTGGTGTGATGACTGGTTACCATTTAATTCCACTGGTTTCGCAGTGTAACATGAGAAGAGAAGCGGTGGCTGACTTTCTTCTATGTTCTTGGTTTATGTTGGTAATTGGTCAGATTCAGGTTTGAGATCAAACTGCGCCATTTTAGATGCTATTGAGATCTGCAAGTCGTTGGGCTGGATATATTGGGAGGTACGCTGAAGTCGGGAATTCGGTCTGTGTCTGTGGGACTTCAAAGCCTACCAACCTTGTAGCTTATTGGACGAATCGAATCTTCTTTAGAACGAGAAGTATGATGGTAGATTGTGGTTCTACTGCAAAGGAGTCCATGCCTGACTTAATTCTGCAAAGGGATGCGGCTGGAGGCTTTTCAAGCGGGGGATGGAAGAGGTCAGGAAATTGTGAAATTAATTATGTAACCGTATGTTATTCAGTTTCCTACTCTTTTTTTATTAGATGGTTGTACGTGTATGTTATTCGTTAGTAATAGTTTTCTTTTTTATGCTCATATTTCTTTTATTTTTAATGATCTCTTCGCATGCGGCGTGTTGGCATCACAGAGGCCATGAATTATATCTTCGTATTGTGTTTGTTATGTTGTCCACATTAACTGAAGTTGACCGCAAATGCTTTTCTGGCAGGGAATATGGAAGGCCAAGTTGTGGCTATTCCAGTTTCAAAGGGAAGCGAGCTACCATGGAGGATTTTTTTGACATAAAGTTCTCTGAAATCGATGGGCAGCCAGTTTGCCTCTTTGGAATTTTTGATGGTATGTTTGTGCCATATGAACCGTTATTGCAGCTTAATATGCAATGACCAAAAAAGATTCAAGAGTTTAAAACATGCATGCGTTGAATAAATCTGCTGATGACAGTCAAATGAACTGGAATGCAGTTACTGGGATGCATAAACATCCGCAATTTATTGTTTTCATCTTTATACAGGTCATGGTGGCTCTCGTGCGGCAGAATACTTGAAGGAACACCTTTTTGATAATCTCATGAAACACCCAAATTTCATTTCAAATACAAAGTTGGCCATCAGTGAGTGGATCCCTAGTTTTCGTCAGTGTTTGTTTAAATGGAAAACGTTCTTGTTTTCCTTTCTTAATTAGCCTTCAAGGCATCATACAATGATATCCATGATTCTGTTTATGCGGTTTAACAAATCATTGGTGGATTGCACTAAATGGATTACTTGTTAGTCTTAATATGCTGCACTTTAGTTTTGATCCCCTACGATTGATCTAGGCAGGTGCTCTCGATTTTGTGCAGTGCACTACTATATTTACATGTGTGAATCTAGTAGCAGTGGTACTTGGGGCAACAAGTCTTGATATCTAAAATGTTTTCGCTATTTCCCTCTTGATGTTGATCCAGACTCACTGATAAAGTACTTCAGGTGATACTTATCAGCAGACTGATAGGGCGTTTTTGGAATCGGAAAAGGATACCTTACGTGATGATGGTTCAACCGCTTCAACAGCAGTTCTTGTCGGCAATCACCTATATGTTGCTAATGTTGGGGACTCCCGAACTATCATGTCTAAGACCGGGAAAGGTACAAATACATTGCGTTCTTTTAACTGATCTAACATACTTAAGCTCGATAATGCACACTTTTATCCATTATCACATAGTCTTTTAGTTTCTCTTTAAACTAATTATATTTCTTCCCGTTAGTTCTGACTGGAAAAATACAAATCCTTAATATCTATTGCTTGTTGTGCTAGAATTTATGTGCTGACATGAGACTTCAGAATTTTAGTTGGAATTTACCACTGAATATTTCTTGTAATCAGATATGATGTTCTAGTTACTCACCTGTCTGGCTACTTGACAGCAATTCCACTCTCTGAGGATCATAAACCAAATAGGATTGATGAGCGGAAGAGGATTGAAAATGCAGGAGGTGTTGTGATGTGGGCAGGTTTGGCTTTCCATGTGCTACGGTTTGCATGTCTGTACTTATATAGATGTATATACGCATGCTATGGTTTCAGGCACATGGAGGGTTGGAGGTGTCCTGGCTATGTCTCGTGCTTTTGGAAATCGAATGCTTAAGCAGTTTGTCGTAGCTGAGCCTGAGATCCAGGTGATTTGAGTCTCTAGTAATGTAGGCACTATTCCTGAAGTTTATCATGTTATTTTTTGTATCCTACAGGAACAGGAGGTTGACCAGGATCTTGAACTGCTTGTACTTGCCAGTGATGGGCTGTGGGATGTTGTACCCAATGAGGTACTATAGTGTCTGATACTCATTGTGCCTGCTCCTTTTTGGAAAGTTTTCCATCATTGGATTTTTTGCATTATTTCATCCCATCGTATCATGGGATGGTGCTATCTCTGGTTCCCTCCCAGTACATCAATCTGCCTCCCGAGAGTTCACAATGTCTGAATACTATCTTAGAATGTAGCCTTATGCTAGTAAACTTCCATGTTTGCTGCTGAAAAAACTTTTGGAGTGTTCTCTGACATCCATCTACCATAGAACAGAAAGCCAAGACAACCGATGAAGGCTGTCAGGCTCACAACTGCATTTTTTGACACCACTTGCAGGAAGCTGTTCTGATTGGACAGGGCGAGGAAGACGCGGAAATGGCGGCCCGAAAGTTGACAGAGACTGCATTCAGCCATGGTAGTGCAGATAATATCACCTGCATAGTTGTCAAATTTCACCATGCTGAGAGAACCCAAAGCCACGCCCAACTTGCACCAGCAGAATCCGAACCCCAGCCACTGTGAAGCCTACAGCCTGATCGTGTCACCGCTCATGGCTTCTTGCACCGGGGTATCAGCCGCACCGGCTGCTGCTGATGGCGCCGTTGGCGAATAAAGGGAAAGGTTCAGACGACTCCACTCCACGGTAGTTTTCTGTAATCATTCACATGCCTCCCCCCTCATTGGTTTCCTTCGTTGTGCATGTGTGTTTTATTATGTGCATGCAGTAATTCCTTTTTCATTTTTTCCACCTGCGACCCAGTTTGTGTTGTTTTGTCCTCTCGCCAATGTTGATAAAAAAGAACCAGAATTGGTCAAATTCTGGTAACTGATTTTTCTGAGAAGAGTCAAGATTTGCTTGGGAGAAGAAGTGTGGTGTCTGGGATACCAACTCCTGGTCCACTCACAATACTTGCACATCTTAACACATCAACTGCCTCAGCACGATCTGCGGCACAGTATCTTATTTATGTAGTAGTAGCAGTAGTAGTGGTAGCGGAGGGGTGCTGCTCTAGATGGCGGGCTTGTCCAAGTCCTCCACGGAACGGAAGAAGGCTTTCTGCTCGAGCACCGACTGCGCGGCAGCGGGGCCGTTGGTGCTGCCAGAGGCTGGTTTCTGATCAGTGGCCGGACCGAAGACTCCGGTCTGAGGGTGAGGAGCCCAGTAATTTTCCGGCTGGGGAGGAATCACTTCATCCGGGACTACGCTCGAGTGCTGCTCCTCTACGTTCTTGTCGTACACCGAAACATGAACTCCCCTCCTGCATCCATAACATCAATCACCGTGAATACATACTCCGCCTTCATCAGCGGAATCCAGAGAACACAAACACAGAGATGTAGCTGCTTCCTTGACGACTGTGATTTTCGCTCTTGTGATTACATTAAGCCTACATCTTCATGTCATTATCAATCGCTGCTTATCAACTTCGAACAAAGACATCTCACCAAAAGTTCGAAAAAAATCACAAATATCCGAATAAGCTGTAGAAAGGGAGAGGGAATGAGTGAGATCCACCTAAAAAAGTCTCTGCTTTGTACTAAAGTAAGATAAGCATCAGGCCCACAAAAATCACTCCAGATCCAATGCACCTCAAAAATCCTTAGTCTAGTTCAACAAACGCCGATGCAGAAGCAAACGCCAGCGATTTTCAAGAAACCTCGAGATCTAACTAACTACAGATTATGACGATTCAACTCCAGGCGAATAAAAAAACAAAAAAAATATTCAGATACGAGTACGCGATACTTCGTCCAATTACTACACAGAATCATCAATTCTCCGACGAGAAACAGTTGAGAAGATGAGATCGTGAACGATGATCGAGCTGCACACGAAACAGTAGAAGCGACATAGCAACACACTCAAAGTAGAACCTGAGGGAGAGGAAGGGCCGGATCCGAGGGACGAAACGCTTCCCGACGATCGCAAGTCCAGAGTTGGAGGCCATAAAACAAGTGAAGCTCAGTCGTTTCTCGGTGAAGCAGAAGCAGAAGGAAATGTAGTGGAAGAGGGAGCAAGTCCGCAACCGGGTCGGGGGAGGTATTTATAGCGGGCGCCATCCTGCTCTCTCTCTCCGCATAATTTCCCTTTTCTACCCACCCACCGTGGCTCTTCACCAGTTCCACCTGCTCCGGAGCCGTACTACGGACGCCGTCACCACCTCCCCCAACTGCCGTTCCTCATCATCCTTCCCGTCTTTAACGGC
Source organism: Utricularia gibba (assembly GCA_002189035.1). Classification (NCBI taxonomy): domain Eukaryota; kingdom Viridiplantae; phylum Streptophyta; class Magnoliopsida; order Lamiales; family Lentibulariaceae; genus Utricularia; species Utricularia gibba. The sequence continues at coordinate 2,388,262 of NEEC01000017.1, read as the reverse complement.
GTTACTCCTAATTTAAATAAATAAATAAATATACCGAACTTGAAAACCGCCTTTCCCCCACAATAAAACGGGAATATTCTCCATCTACACAATTAGAGGAGATATAGACAGACGCTAATTACGTTTTTGTTGAGGTGGTCCCCACACAAGGCGCACTTTATTGCGGGGGTCCAACAAGTAAAAGATACCGGAATATTTCTGGAAGATGCCGGCAGTTCACGGTGGGTCTTATCCAGTCCCGTACCGGTCGGTACATGAGTTGGGATTTTGTTGGAGGAGCCATCTTCATTGACCGTAGGAGTCTAGGGTTTCGAATCATTCCTCAGCCTGATGTTGAATCCACCCCCCAAACCAGCACATTGGATGGGTTGATCACCACAGCAGCAGCTTGTGTCCATTTTACAGTCTTGCCCACTAAAAAAAGCGGTTAGGTTCATGGCCCTGGAAGTAACTTGTTGACTTTGAGAGAGCACCTGCTCCACATTTTGGGATGTGTGCTTCCTGACCTCAGGCTCCGTTTTCCTGCATTTTCCTCCTGATTATCAAAATGAGATTTCTTAGATGCTTCCTTACTTGTTGGGTGGCTCATCTTAACAATGAAGAGCAAGTAATGCTAAGAAAAGGGGCTTGAATGTTTATAGAGAAAATATAGGAAAAGCAAACCTGGCTGTAGGGCTGATGATGGAGGATGGCGTAACCCGATTCCCTGTGGGAGTCCCCCAGGTGGTAAAAGAGCCAATTGTGATTTATGATGAACTCCATTCATGTCCATGGATAGCAGCTCCAGCTCACTGCAACAGGTAGTTCCGAGAAAATGGGATCTATGAACTAGCCATAAGCCAGTGAAATCAACGCTCCTTTCGCGTTCATATCACCTTGTGTTGTCAAACCAGCTCTAAGATGTAAAACAGGCTTATCGAATGCATTTCAAATGAGCAAATGGTTCGGATACCGATTTTGGTGTAGGCCTTGCGACTTCTGGTTTTCCAAAAATATTCCAAGATCGAAGTGTTACATCTCTAGCAGCAGACGCAACATGAAATTCAGTATACACTGTTGGATATAAGAAGCCAAGCTTAAACAACATATATACCTGAGCCATGAAAAGAAATCCGGACGTGTGGCCTGTAAGGTCGGCTATCTTCACCATTGAAGGGTATTTTCAGAGTGCGGGCTCATTCTGAGTAAAGCCATGAGAGCTGAGTAGTTCAAGCTCATTCTTATTCCAGAGAAGAGCACAACCGGTGTCCACAGGATTTAAGCATGCACTAGTGTGTGTTACAGAAATTTATCGTTCTATCTGCTCCACCATATGCCAACAAATTACCCTGAAAAGGTTACCATGAAAGAGCTTTCACAGCAGCTGTATGTTAAGTCAAGTCTATGAGGCCAAGGTGATGGAGCATTGGACGATGAGATGGACCATCCCATATATGCGGAATATCATCATTTCCACACTTGGTAATTGCTGTCCAGATGCTGACAATTTGAGACCACAAACTTCTTGATGATTACCCTGATAATCTCCAACAATGTGAGCCCTTACTCTCACGTAATTGTTGATGTATACAAAATATGGTCGTTCCATTCCAATGCACCAAAGCGTGATAAATGCCCTCTTCTTAGCGTCCTCAGCTAGAAAAATAGGAGCATTGAGTGAAGCTATAAACACTAGATTGAACATAAGCACTCTCATCCACAACCGAATTAATAAGAAGACCCCATCAGGTTAGTTGCAGTGGAATGAAAAAGCTGAACCTCAGACTTATTACGACCAATAGCAACATGCCTTTCATCAAGAGCCCATTTGACACTTCTAACTGGACCATTTTTTTCATCAGAAGAATCCCACAAGTACAACGTATACCCAAGAGCAATGGAAAGAACGTTACCGATGCCACAGTACAGTAAAATCCTAGTACTCATCGGATGTAGATTGGAGTGAACACGGTAACGGATCACAATTCATTAGCATTTGATACACAATGCTAATGAACATCAAATATTCGAAAGACCTAAAGGCATTTAAACATAACAGAGAAAACGCAAAATTGTATTACATTCTCCCGTGCATTTCTTAGATGCAGAAGCTCTTCTTGCTTCTGGAATCTCAATCTGGTTTTCTTTAAAGATTCAGACGAGATGCTGTTGAAGTAACAGTGAAAAAAAAAAACTATCAACGTCAGAAACGCTAGAAAACAGTTGTTTCTTAGGAACAACGAGAAGGAAATTCCCCGAAAAACAAACGCAAGCAGCGTGTAAAACAAGGAACCAGAGCGAAAATCCATAGAAGCTCCGAAGCAGAAGTAGAGATTTTCAAGATGCCCTTCTGCGGGAAGAATACGAGGAGAGAATCGCCTGAATCTTGGTCGTGGCAGCAGGCCCACCAAATAGTAGCTAGCGCATGGCCCAACACGCACCACGACACGTGGACAACAATGAATACATTAAATAAACTCTTTTTAACTATGAGAGGCATCAAAATTCAAATGATGATGATAATAATAATAATTAAAAAACAAAACAACTCCAGTCCCAAAATAAATAAACAGAGGCTTCAAAATGGTAGCAGTCAACAGTATACAGCAGCTGCACAAGCAAAATCACAAAATGAAAGCCTATCTCCTTTTATCTACTACTCTCCTGCCCAAAAAACCAAGGAAAACAAAGAAAAACAAAGCAATCACAAATGGAATCCCATGCTTGGCCGGTGCAGAGTTTACCTCCTCCTACACATCAGTGATGACCTCTTGACTACTGGATGGCTAAGTAAAGATCTACAATCATCAATCACGGCGGTCAGTTAGGGCTAGAGGGAGGGAGGGAGGGAGAGAGCTCCATAACAACTTTGGGAAGCACCACCCCCCTCCATACGGTTTCTTGAAACAGCAAGCAGCCCCCACTCATGAGTCCACCATCTCGTCTTTGATCTCGTTAGGTGCGATCAGCCCAGGGATCGACAGCATACGTTGTCGCTCCCTTTCCCTCTGTGCAGCAGCCTCCTCTGCGTAGAGGTCCTTGTTGTCCTGCATCATCACAAGTACGGACTTGAGAGCCTGAAATGGGAAGGGGGCATCAATAGCTCAATCCTCCGGATGGATACCCACCTGAGCTGAGAACTCTTTGGACTGCACGAGAAAATCTCGGATATGGTTCTTGAAGGATGCAAGATCAAGTCTGGATTCAAATAGCCCATTCACGAATTGGGTGACCTGAAAGATTCAAAAACCGAGTCACTGTACTGGATGCGTACTGCAGTTGGCTTAACGATGCGAACCCCATTGGTCCACTACCTCAACTGGTGTCATGTTCGGGAAGGAAGAGCTCAGAAGTTTGATTGTGTACTCGCGAACGAACACGCCATTACTTGGATAAGGGAAAGGAACTGTTGCTACGTCCCAAAGGGCCTCAGTCAAAATAGTTGATTCCGCCTGTAAATGTCAACACCAAAGCTAGCGTCATGAAAAAAGTATAGAATGCGGTACAATATGACACTGCAGGCGCATAAACACTCCACAAGGTTTCATAAAACTTTAAGCGAAGATAAAGGATATTAACTTACCAGGCAGATCAGGTGTTGCAGTACAAGAACATGCAGTTTAAAGCCAGGTTTATGGAATGTGTCGGTCAATACTGCAAATATTTCTTGCTCTATGGTTAAAAAATAAGTCCTGTAGAACTGGTTGCAGAACTCGGATGCCTGAAAGACCATAGAATACAAGTTCGTTAATGCCTAAATTTCCCTTTCACTCTTAAAATGGACTCGGAGATTAGAATTAACCTGAAAGTTTTTAAGCATCTCCAGTAGCAGGTTGAGTCCAGTTTCTGCAATATTGCGCTCAGTATGCCGGAAAGCCCATATTATGGAATCCATGACAAGTTTAAGTTGCTGCACAGATCCATCAGAATAACAAAATACACTTCAATAAGATACCCAGAAGGCAATGACTGAGGCCAAGTTTACAAGTCATACCTCACTTGATAAGCGGATTAATGCAGGAAAACAGTGAGTTGCAATGGCCCGAAGTAGTGAGAAGAACTTGAGTCTGTGCTCGGGATAGTCTTCAAAATTCTTGGTAATCATCTGGGATGAAAGTCAGGAATACAAGCAACCAAACAGACATTAATGTCAACACAAAAAAGCTAGGGATCACACATATGGAGGATAAAATTTTCCAAAAGCCTGTGATAGCCCGATGGTCCGCACAAGATCACCTCAAACAGTAGTAACTTGAAATTCCAAAAAAAATGTGATAAGAACATTCATTATTCACCAACTGATGCACATCATGAAGCTGGCACAGGTTACAAAGTTAAATGAGAAAAATTTGCATGTTTGCTCAAAAAACTCTATGTTCAGTGATTTCATCATAAATTCCAAATCAACAAATTTCCAGGGTAAATATAAACTATAAGATGTAAACAGGGAAAAAATTAGCGTACCTCCAGTGTGCATTGGAAAACAGCTTCAAATATCCTTGGAACATCCTCAATCATTGTCCCTGTGTACCTAAACAACAATCAGGCCAATAAGAATTGCCGCAATGGGGATTGGGATCCAAGACTGCAAAATATACATGTGAAAGATGAATAGGTATGGAAACCAGTATGCGAACTAACTTGTTTATAATTGTCGCAAAGAGAGATAGAACTTCTGACTCTCGCGCATCAGGAACATTGCGCGCATAATCACAAAGAATCGGGTCCATCATTGGACTAACAAACTGTTTGCCAATATGTGGCTGATCTTCTGCCTTGTCCAGGAATGTCTCAATGAGCTTTAATGTTTCCCTCTTCACAGAACTGTTTCCAAGGAAGAAAATGAAAAAAGGATAGTAAAACCTATACAAAGACTAATCAGTATGCGTGTACAAGATCAATTTACCGCAGCAGTTTCACCAATGAAGACTTGGAAGCATAGGGTCCCCCTTGGGCAATGGTGGTTGATATGAGTTCGCTATACATTCTGTAGATGCAACTAAAACTTGTCACATGAAACAGATGTGGCTAAAACTGATAACAGTTTAATCCTTCACCAGAAAAGAGACCTGTACACATTGAGTACGTCCAGAAACAATAAAGAAATCTGCGGCAAGAAATATGTTCCAAGAGAAGTAGCTGCGCTGGTATTTGTCTGCAAAAATACACCATAAATACTGTGTAAATATTTAGGGTAATTCAATCATCAGTAGTCTACAGTGAATTATGCCAATCGGGGAAGTATATAAAAACCAAAAAACAAACCTGAAGTATATGAAGAACTGCCCGTATCACATCTTGATCCTTCAAATAATCCACACTCAGACGAGCATGACCAATAATTTCAGCCCATTTCTGCGAAAACATGAATTAGACAATTTGAAAGCCGTGCTTTTGTATCACACTCTTGTCAAAATAGATGGACAAAAACCAGATGGCATGCCCAAACCAGCTATAAATTTGGAAACCTGGTTAGGAAGCTGCATTAATCTCTGCAAATACTCATCTCTTTTAGTTGGCTCAGACTCTGCTTGGATCATATGACCCACCTGAACAAAAAGAAATAAAGGTCAGAATGCGCTCTTACACAGATCATAAATCATCAATAGCCCAATATGTCAAAAATTGGCGGGACATACAGATTCATAGAATGAGTGGATCTGATGTGACTCAAGGTCCGCAATTGTAGCAGGAAGAGTTGTCAGTAGCTCTGACACAAAAGGCTCGTTTTCTCCAATCTAAAAGAGAGAAATGGAACTCTCAAAAATTCTAATTATCACTCGATCACAAGAAGGAAAAAATGACAGCAGATTTCTAACCTGCATAACCACAAATTTGCGCTTGCACTTTTGAACAATTTTTAAGAAAGTGTCACAAGCCATATCCTAGATGAATCACAACAAGAAAAAAATGATATTAGAAAATTACAAGACCAGAAGGTTGATAGCAACATTGGTGGACAGGTTATTTAATCATAATCATCTGCACGGACAATAAACATGAAGATAAATATCCTTGTTTACAGAACAGTAGTCCTAAATGTAGTGGTAGAAAAAAAAACACTCCGCTAAAGCTTAACCTGAACTCCTGGATGGGTTTCGTGCATGAATTCAAACAATTTGTTCACAACAGTTTTCAAAAACTTCCAGTGGGCCCTCAAAAATCTGGGATATTGCCCCACGACATACCTGCATGGACAGAAACATAAATCACAACAACCAAAAAAATTATACTGCACAACCTAAGCATGGCATATCCCATGAAGTTGCTGGCTTATTTATATATATTTTAAAAATAAAGTTTCTCCACACTTAAAGGAATGTAAAACAAAAATGTGCTCTTTTGCAGATTACTAAGATGAAAATAAGGAGAATCAACTTATGAAACCATATGAAAAATTAAAGCCTTTCGCCATGTTTTAACAAATGTAACACTTAGGGAACCTTCATATGGAGAATGATAAAAGGCACTCTAAGATACCAAGTGGATTCATTTGACTTACATTATATTACTTGCAATAACGGCTTTGTTGTCTTTTCCCTTTGTAATCTCGCATAGGTTCAACAAATCACGGATTACCATCACCAGAAACCTATTCTCCTGCAAAATGAATCAGACGCATGAGTATTTAGATTAAACTGAGGGGTTACGTGAAGCAATACATTGAAGAGATTGCATGCCCAAACAAGAAGAATGACAAGTTGAACAACAAAACTAAGAGCAAGAATGGGAAAACGAAACTCTGTACCTGATCCTCCATCATCGATCCAGATATTGATCCAATTGCCCAGCACAATGTATTGAGGTTGTTCCATGACCAGTCCTCTCCATTTAATTGTTTGCTAAGCTTACTTAGCATCTGCAACAGCATAAAGAAATAAAAACCACTCATCGCAGTCCAAGCTGGCTTCCAATCCAACGTGGGAAAGAAATCACAAATGCCAAAAAAAAAAAAAAACAAATGTACATATTGGGATAAGGGCCAGGGGAAGGGCAAATTTTAAGGATAGAACTCACTTGCTTTTCTGTGTCCTCGTGATCAAGATGTGCCAGATAGATAAGTGTCTCCCTCATAATCTACAAGTTGGTTACAAGGGAACATAGTTATTACGAGCAGCGAAAATTCCAAAAGGAAATGGTGAAAAGTTGAGGGGACAGTCGTTTATGTTACACGATGAAGATTTCACCTTATACTGGACGAGCACATCATTGTCTCTCATTGTTTCACGAACAATATTCCCATTCTCATCTTCCACAATAAGAACTTCTTCTGGCTTTGCCATGCGGCAGATCATCAAGAGTCTCAGCTTTGACATCGGGCCAGTATAAAGTTGGCGTCTCTGCAAAAGCTGTGAACCAAGACCATCTACCATTCCTGGAATCATCTGCGCCTGCATGATTCATTTGAAATTCAGAGAGGTATGAGTAGGACTAAAAATTTACTTGAGACCTAATAAAATAAAAAGTGCACCTCCACCAGTTGGGTATTCCTAATTACAGGTGGGGTGAGGTGGGGAGGGGGAGGAGGTGTTTGTATCCAGACGACAAAGGGCATATGAAAATGAAGAGATGATATAAAACCCAAACCCAATCGAGGGACAACCTAGTTCACAGTCTACCATGTTCATGTCCATAGGCTGACCTATTCTGGCACAATATTCGTGCAGACCCAGCTGGCAGATATGTAAAAGGAACCCGACAAACAGATCAAAGATGTGTTTGTGTGTGTGTGTGTGTGTGTGAGAGAGAGAGAGAGAGACGATTAATTCACCTGCATTCCAGTTGTGATGTCAGATGCTAGATGGTCTGGGTTGAGGTGAGCCTCAAAGAGTTCCAAAACCAGGGAGTTCCAATAGTCCAAGCAAACCTGCATGATGTAAGCATCAGATTATGGCATTCCATCACATGAAAAGGAATACCAAAATGACGAATTGATAATCACCTTAAAAACTTCAGTATCATCGACATATGAAATGTTAATGAGATACTCTAAACCCATTAGTAATGCATTTATGTTCTCCTGAGAAGATTCCAGCACTCTTATGTGATTCTGCAATAACAGAAATGTGAATCAGGAAATCTATATGAACGAACAAATTTGAGTATGATAAAAGTTTAATATTTGAGGACCTAAACAAGGGAACATCAGCCCAGTGAAATATTCCTACATCTATCACTTGGTATGCTCAATGAACCCAGACAGTGATTTACCTTGAAGAATGATGTGAAGAAAAGAGCCAGGTTTTGAATGAAGGCCTGCAAATAAATGCCAGAATAACTACAGGCTTGCTGTCTGAATGACCAAACAAAATAGGCATCAAATAATTTAGAAGCTCACCTGCTCCTCACTATTTCCATTTGCATAAGCCTCTACAATGTTGGTAGTAAGTGGCACTATGGCCTAATCACAGACGTAATATGAAACAACCATTAACAATATCAGCGACTACCCCTTACAAAAAAGAGTGTAATTTTAAAAAAACAACTAAACCAAAAAACTGATAAAAACCAAAATGCACTACCATGTTAAATCTAAAAGTAACAAAGAGGACAAACAAACAAAAAAAAAACTGCATAAAGATCCCCACTACCTGCAACTGCCCGAGGAATATGGTATACATTTTGACATACTGCACGTCATAAAAGTCCCCAAACTTGAGAGCAGCAACCTGAACAAAAAACATATTCGGAAAATATCAAACTCTTCAAATATGCAAACAAGCCACCATTCATAAGATTACAAGAAGAAAAAAAAACCTCAGTCAAACATTGCAAAGTGAGATTGCGGTAGGCTGGTCCTGGGAAGAAATTTAACAAAGTTTCGAGCTGCAAATGGGCAGGCGATCCATATTAGTAGAAGACAGCAACAAATCTGATTATGTAATTCATGAATAGGAACTATGAAAAAAAAAGGATAACTCCTAAAAACAAACAAACCAGGGGTGACTCGAAAATGTAGCCAAGAGGTATCCAGGACAGAAAAGCATGCAATGTGGCTAATGTTGCCCGAATGAGTTCAGCCCTTTGAGATGCAGCCAATACATAAGTGCATAACTCATGAATGAGCATGAATTCACTGCATACAAGAAAAGGTTGTTAAACCAAACCAGAATCTGCAACAGCTTACAACAAACAGATGGTAAAATCAGCACGCAAAGAAGTACATTTTACACGAGTGGTGAACCATGGACAATAAATAATGTACATCCACCAACATGCGGTTCCAGAGGGTTTTCAGAATGGTCACCTGTTCAAAGACTGTTTTAACTCCTTAATCTTCAGCTGAGTCATTTCTCCTCTGGAGAAATCGAACACTTCTTCACTTAGAAGCTGAAAAAAGCCACTCAAACGTCAGGAAAAGCTCATGAAAAGGATAAGAGATGAAATTTTGTTACTTTCAGAATGGCCATGCAATTTTCACAGATGGTTTCACTTGTTTTCGCTGCTGCTACCAAATCTGGAATAAAACTCCTCCATCTAGCGGGCCACTCGTGCTTCAAGATCTGTTGCACGAGAAATAAACCAGAAAGAGATTGCAATGACCCAGTTATTTATATGCTAATGAATGGAAAATGAAAGATTAGAATATGTACAATGAAGCGAGATGCAATGACCTTAATCCTACATTGCTAGTGTGATCACAGTAATAATTACCTGAACTAATATAATGTTGAGCTTATTGACGTATAGCCTTTCTCTCCGAAAGGAGATATCATCGCTTGAAAGCTAAAGAGGAAACATGAAAATTTCGGTCAGAAGAAAGCATGCTAAGAGAAGCAAAATATAAAGGCCTGAAAGTACTTACCGTTACTATAACTTCAGAAATATAGTTTTTCATGCCATCCCGTTGCTCTGTGGGTAGAGCGTTCCATCTATACTTAATAACACCTTCTAGAACCTATACATAGCAAACAAATCCATGAAAAACAAACTACTTTTTCCCATATCAAAGTAAATATTTTTAAAACAGCTGAACGCAGAAAATGGCATTTGAAAGAAAACTCCAGTTAAAAAGAAGCTTACTTGTAATGCGAAGAATTTGGTGTTCAAATTTTGCGTATTAGATAAAATATGAACCACTTGAAGCCACATATCAGGGTTACTTTGCAAATCCCTCAAAATATGGTCAGCAGCGGACCTCTGCCAGCACAGGCTCAAAAAAGTGAGAATATGCTTAGAGATGCACACAGCAAACAAGTCATATTCTCAAAGATTCTCATATAGCCAAAAAAATACACCACTTACATCCCTTTCAAAACTCAGCATGCTCAAATTTCAGACACGATCGACACATATGAACGCATTTAAATAACCACTTCTAGTTACAAACACAAAAATCAACAAGAATGTGGACGCGTAGTCATTGTTAATAAATGATGGCAGCATTAAGAGTTTCGATCACACCAAATGTACAAGAAAAAACAACTACTCAAGAAGCGATAAAATCCCGAACTATAAGGCAGTGCCGCAGACAAGAGGCACATTAACAACATCACCGTCCATCATTCCCTTCATGCGCTTAAAAACGCGCTCGTCAACCAGCCTTCCACGCCGCAAAGAATCACCTTTTTCCTTAGATCGCATCCTCGTACCACGTGCAAAAAACAAGACGTCCCGAGCCTGGATAAGGCATGGCGAGAACGGGGCAGTGCGGGGTGCCAGCACTGACCCTGCAAAAGTGATACCGAAACAAAAGGTGATGCCTCGCGCGGCGTGGGAGGCCGGGTTGACAAGGCAGGCGGTTCCATCCCATACCGATTCTGATACGCCTAAGAAATACACCGCAGAGAAAGTGACAAGAAAATAGGGAAACAATAAGGTGCACGGTTTTGCGGCATTGGGTTTAGGGTTTAGGATGTTGGCGAGGTTCGAATCAATGCACTAAAAACACAAATGCAGGAATACCAATCCCAAGCGAGTTCAGTTCCCATGAACGAAACGGACAAAATTCGGCTCCCATTACCACACGAAAAACCTCTGCGAATGAGTGAAGCAAGAAAAGAGAAGAGCACAACAAACCTCCTCCTTGGATCCAGTCCCATAGAAAGCAGCGACAGTGGCGTCCAGGAGAGGAACATCAATGGGCTGACTCAAATCCCTCAACTTTTCAGCCGCCATGGAAACAAGAGATCACCCGCTGCTCCGATCGAAACCCTAGCTCAAAGAAAAGAAGCGCGAGCGCGAAAGAAGAACCCTAGGAGTGAGGAACGAAGGGGCGGCGTGCGTTGCGGCGCGGCTCCTCCTCCCGAAGAAGCGAAGGATGAAGCTGCAGGAGGGAGGGGCTGAATTGGAAACTTCAAATGAGAGACAGCTTCAAATTGAAGCAGCAGATGGGGGTGAGAGACGTCAGTCACCTCTCTTTCTCTCTCTCCTAATATAATATAATATAATAATAAACGGAAAATCAACGCTTATTTGAGCCCAACCCAAACAAAACCTCCTAGGCCGAGCGGGTTGGGAGGCTCTGGGTACTGGGCCTGCGGTGTTAGAGACCCGGCCCAACAAAACGCCCCAGGCCCCAGTCGTGTATCCCCTATGGCGGATTGGGCGGCCCTTTTCTTTGTGCAGCGCCCCCACGCACCACGTGGCGGTTGCATTAACGTCCATCTGTATATCTCCTCGACGTGCTAGTGGTAGTAGTAGTAGTTGAGGCAGCAGCTGCTACACCGTAGATCACGTGGACGTCAGCGGCCAATAAATTCCATGGACACAATAATTTATAACAACGATGATAGTGATGGGATGGGATAGGATAGCACACTCTCTGTGTTAGGATTACTTTAATTCATTCCTATTTAGTGAAAAAAATAGAGTTCAACTGGTCATGTATAAGTTTTTTATAAACTACTAGAGTATATATGTATCATATATATGTAATTTAATAAGATTATGTTTATTGGGCATGGCTTCAATAAATTCGAAACCAAACTAAATACACAGATAGTGAGTACTCTTTAAACATTACATACATTCAAAAAGACTAAATACATAATTCTGTTGGCTGGGGCACGACCCGACCCGACCCGGACCCACCCAACACAATGAGGATCCGGTCAGGGTGCAGGCAGGCGCGCCCTGAGCTCCCTCCGCAGGATCTTCCCGGCGGGCGATTTGGGGATGGCGTGGACGAAGTGGACCTTGTGCAGTCTCTTGTAGAACACCACCTACCCACCCAGGCATCCAAAATAAGTACCCAATTCCGTAAATAATAATAATAATATTTCATGTGGCAACTCCCCCACCTGCTTGGAAATGAATTCCTTCACATCCTCCTCCCTTAATTCGAACCCGTTTTGGACCACGAACGCCACCGGTACTTCCCCAGCTACCTCGTCTACTTGCCTGCACCCACCAACCAACCAACCAACCAACTCATCCATCCATATTTTTTTATTAGTATTTGGAATTTACTAATAAAAAAGAAAAAGGGTTTGGGTGGACGACTACTCACGGCACAACGGCGGCGTCCACTATTTTGGGGTGGCTGATCAGCAACGCTTCCAGCTCTGCGGGTGGGACCTACACATTAAATGCCACCGACATCTATTTATTATTCATCTTCCTTTTATTTTAATAATTAAGTTTTCTTTTTTGTTTTTTTTTTTACCTGGAAACCTTTGAACTTGATGAGTTCCTTGACGCGATCTACGATGAAGACATCGTCGTCGTCATCGACGTACCCGATGTCGCCCGTGTGGAGCCACCCGTCGACATCCAACGTTCTCGCCGTCGCCTCCACATCGTTCAGGTAACCTAGCGGAGTTGATTGGGTGTTTTATTGGCGAAGGTTAGGAGGTGAAACCCTAACGATTAACCAACCTTTCATGATTTGATGGCCGCGGATGCAGATCTCTCCGCGCTGGTTGCGGGGAAGGGACCGCCCGGTCTCGGGATCCACCACCTTCATCTCCGCATTCCTGACGACGTTGCCGCATGCGCCGGACTTCGTCGGCATCGGTTGCTTCGCCAAGGATGGCGACATCGACAGCACGGGCCCAGCCTCCGTCATGCCGTACCCCTTCACATTATAATTTACAAGTCTTCGTGACATTAGGAATTAGTTTTAAAAGTAAATGAAAAATATAAATATAATTTAAGTGGCCATTTAATTAACATTATTCGTGGCTGGAGATAGATCGGTGTTCAAAGATGGTTAGTTGGCTGGGTAAGCGGGGGGCTATGTACCTGTCCAAGAACGGCGTGCGGCAGACGTCGGAGGAGTGCGGCTTCCAGATCCTTTCCGAGCGGCGCCGCTCCGGAGAGTACTTTCTGTATGGAACTCAAATCGTAGTTGTCCACCATCGGATTTTTCGCCAGCGCATTTACTAGCGGCGGCACCACCGCCGCCACGGTCACGTGGTACTTCTGTATGAGTTCGAGAAAGGCACCTATCTCGAATTTGGGCATCAGCAGCACGCCGGCGCCGGCGCGGAGGGAGCATAGCAGAACCGAATTCAAGGCGAAAATATGAAATAAGGGCAGGACGCAGAGAAAGACATCTTTCTCGTTCAGATGCAAGTTGGGGTTTTCGCCGTCGACCTGCTGGGCCACACCGGTGACCAGACTTTTGTGAGTGAGAATCACGCCTTTCGGCAACCCGGTGGTCCCTGAAGAAAACGGCAAGGCGACGGCGTCGTTTGGATCGATTTCGCATTCCTCCAAATCACCATCTTCGCCGCCCGCCGCGACGAGGTCGGAGAATCGCAGGCATCCCTCCGGCTCACCGTCGATCGCCACTACCTTAAAATGCTCCCCAAAAACAAGAGAATCATCTTCTTCTCCCTCAGCTTATCCACGTAGAGTTCCTGGGTAACGATCAATTTCCCCTTGGCAGCTTTAAACTGCTTAAAAATCTCCTTCCCCGTACAAAACGGATTGGCGGTGGTCAACACAGCCCCTATCATGGAAACCGCCATGAAAGTGAAGACAAACTCAGCGCAATTCTGGAGAAGCGCCATCACCACATCGCCTTTCTGAATTCCGAGATTCGCCAACCCCGCCGCAACTTTCCGGCAGATGAGGTGCGTTTCCGAGAAGGTGTACGTTTTCCCGGTGTTACCCACGATGAGAAACGTCCTCTCTGCAAACTTCGACATGTTTTCAAAGCAGTAGGTGTGGAGTGGGAGATGGTTGGGGATGGGTATCGTGGGCAGTTTGGATACAAAGATATGGTCTTCTTTCTCTACCCCCTCCTCCGCCGCCGCCGCCGCCGCCGGGAAAACGACGGCCGGGTCGTGTGTAGTCTGGGATTCGACGGCGGCGACCGAGAGCATCTTGGTAGTTGCAAGATCAAGACTTGGACTTGGAATGCAGGAAAACGAAAGAAGGATTAATAAATAAATAGGAGTGATGGAAAGTTAGGTGGCAGGTTTGGTGTATAAAGAAGCTAAAGAGAAGTGGACTTCTAGTTGTAGCTGTGGGGTTGTGGTTGACGCAGGGCTGGCCATGTACATGTTTGTTGCCGCTTACAGCATCCCCTGCGCACCTAACTTTCTTTGTGGAGTCAAATTTGGTTTCTTTCCTGTGAAAAAACAGCATCCCGTCATCCCATGCTTCATTTAGAAAAGCTTTTTTCCCATCACATGGAAATTCATCAGCTTTTTCATGTCCCAAAAAGTACAACACAGCCGATCCTTCAGGTAAAACAAGCGCCCATCGATGGAAGTTCTTTTGAAAAGAAACATGGGTCTTCAAGAATGCGTGTGTATGTACAAGGAGTGCAGAAAAAAAATTCCGTAGAGCATGGTCTCTCCTACTTTTTTTTTCATAGGGATTATCAATCAAATCATTACTACATCCCTGTGTTCAGCATCCTCTGCATGTGCTGTTGCTGCTCTCAGGTTTCTTACAAATATCATCTCATCGAGATCATCCATCAAGGCGCCGCTATTCGCTCCAACATTTCTGGAACCTGGATTTCTTGCTTCCTGAGGACATCTTCTTTGAACGGGTTTATTGGGACTCACGGCATTGATGTAGCAGGGTTGTTACCAAATCATCCTGCACAGTCATGAAATTCAGTTTCAGTTTTGACCAGAGTGGGATCGATTAAACTAGCAGCAGGAATCTTGAACTTTGGCCACAGAGGTGAGTAGCATGTGATCAGGGATGCATAAAAAGATGCGGCCTGGTAAAACCATACGGTAAAAAGTCAAGATGATGCACACAAATAGCTGTTAGGTTAGAGTCTAGGAAAATACAGTACAGCAGATTTTCAATCAAGTAGCACCTATCACTTGAGCGTAAACAATATTAAATGTAACTCCAAAGCATCTTGCTGAGGAGAAGAGGACAGAACATTGTTCAGAAGCTCCAGATTGTTTCTCGCAACATCCAATGCGACATTGAGTGTTCATCTGAAGACATCTGAAGAACTTCGAACAGAGATGTCATACTAAGGCTGCTCTTGCACCCGAGGAGGTAGAGTGACATAGGCTTCAGCACACGGATCTGAAAGTCAATGCCAAAGAAAAAAACACCCTGATCACATCCACGAACACAATTCACCTGCAAATCTCGCCTAGGATCAACACTTCCAAATAAACATAAAATTTGGATTCAATGAGCACAAAACAAAAAAGAAATATCGGAAGAAGCACAATAAGAAAGAGAGGGAGGGATGAACGGCGATCCAGGCAACGAGAAGAAAATGGATTTCTTGATCCTTACCTTGGAAACGAAGTACAAAGAAATTGCCGATAACGCAACGCAGTGCGCCATCCGCCGATTCCGACCGCCGGCGGAGTAGCAGAGCCCAACAACTTGTGTTATATTAAATTGTTAATTAATTATGAACTAAAATTCGGATGAACGGAAGCATCGGACCCCAAAACCTCCATATTCTGGCCCAACGTCTTCACAAAAACAGGATCCATATCCGGCCCAAGCCTGAGAACCCTGACTGCACGCTGACTTGTGCCTGGCTCAAAAGCTACTCTACTCTACCCTTCTTTCACAATATGTACACATGGAACGTTTGCAGTAAACAAAACCTTGCTTTACAGAGTCACTACTTGCCTCTTTGGTGTCCAAGGAGAAGCTCCATAGTGATGGCACATTCCCTAGTGAAAAACCGCTGCCGTGCAGCTGGTTTTGTCGAGAATGGGAACAGCAGCGACATCGAGGGAGATGCTGCTGACAGTGCTACGGGAATGGGAATGATAACGAGAGTGAAAGAGACGCTGCCGACAGTGCTACGTCGCCGGGATCGGAACTGGCTTCTTCATGACCGAGTCCCCCCCCATCAGTTACCTTCCCCTCGCCGGAAGATGATAAAAGAGGAGCCGGCCAGATGCTGCACTGGGAGGAGCGAATACTCTCTGTACTGAGAGCCAGCTCCAGCGTCGGAGGCTGATTAAAGGCATCGCCCTGCTCTGACATGAGCACTTTTGGAGAGTTTGGTGATCCAAATGCCAAGCTTGTGACGTTTGTGGGCGATGATTTGATCGGAAAGAAGTATCTTTCGGTGTCAAATGCTGCAACCTGCAAAGCATGCGACTAGTTAAGGAATGTGTATGCTGAGAAAGACACTTGTAACTGCAGATGCTTTTCACTGAGCTGTTGTTGAAGGCTCATAATACGTACCTGTCTGACTGGATTGCATGTGTCATCAAGCGGAGAACCAAATCTTAGTGGCAACTCGCTGGTTCCAGGAGGCTCAGATTCATCATCGTCACTAAGACATACCTCAGGCTCTACATTCAAATCTCTAGGGAATACATCATACTTCTTAGTGGGCATTTGGTTCACCGGTGTTACTCCAGCATCGACAGCGAGCCTCACTGATGGATGAGTTGCCCCATCGACATCCGCCCCACGAGAGACATCTGTTGATTCTCTGGAAGGATGGCGCAGCAATTCCGTAGCAAATGGCACATCCTTCACTGGAATGTGTGGTACCCCAGAATCGGCAGTTGAACCACAAGGCGGACTATGTTGAGTGCTGTCTCTCTCTTTCTACAGGCAGCAAGAGCAAGAAAAATGATGTACTAAGCATGTAAACTTCATCTCAAACAAAAGTAGAGAAAGGCCTAAAGAAAAAAAAAAAGGGAAACCTATATCTATGGAAATAGAAGATCTTACCTGAGAAGTAACCACCACACCTTGACTTGCACTAGGCATTTCGATTTCAGAGGTAGAATTCATTTTGTGTTCTTGCACATCATCAGGAGACATTTCTACGCTTTTAAGTGAGTTAGTAACTTTTAATGATGGAAGTTCTTCTGAAAGTCTTCCGATCACTGCTTGATTCTGAACCGAAGCTTCACTGGTAGGTCTTGTTGAGCATCCATCATCTAGTAAGGACACTCTAGGTTTGGGAGGAACAACCTGATATGCAGCGGGAACTTGGGTTGACGACTCAGAATTGTGTTGCAGACAACTTTCTCTCTTAGCTCTAAAAACACCCCACAGGAAAAATAGCATATTCCATCCTGCAGAACGGGGGTAAATTGTTTTATACCATGTAATAGCAGCAATAAGACAAAAATGTCGTAAGAAAAGCTGTTCTTGCAGAAAATGGCTGGCGTGGGATAGTTAATCCACTGAAAAAAAGGCAAATATAAATGAGAAAATTATAGACTTTGGCTTCACGATGGGGAATAAGAATTAAGAACTATAAATTTTTCAGCTTACTCTGCGAAACCTCAGGAAGAAGATTGGAGGGAAATATTAGAAGCTCAACCCCATCAACGCTTCCCTTGAAAGCCATGTCTTTCTTTATCATATTGTCAAGTGTAACCTTGTAAACATCGTTATAGCTGTAAAATCATTGAAAAAAAAGTTATTCTGAAGCTGAACAAAAATGGTGCACTCAGCACCGAATATTTATCAAGGCGATCAAACTCTGAAGAGGTTACCTTTCAAGGTCTTTAGCAAAAAAGAAGAGTGCAATGTTATCATCTCTCACACCATGTGCCCGAAACTGCATCGGCCAGGAGCTCACCCGAGGCACTTCATGGAGTACAATTCTGCTTTTGAATTTGTTCACTGCTTCGATGACTTTGGGTGATGCAACAGATGATAAATGCGCTTGGATTCCATTAATTAACTTGACACTTTTACCACTCCAGAAAACCTCAAAGCTTCCTCTACACATAAGATGAAAAAAATTAAGACAGTAATTCAACTTCACCGCACATCAAAATAAATAACCACCAACAGAAAGAATGCAGATGTTAAACAAATCAATCACAAAGAGACAGCATAATGTAGAGTCCATACTGCCAAACACATTCATGTTCAGGGAATGCCATGCGTTTCGTAAAAGAAGTCACTGTCACTGGAATATTGCGCAAATGGTCTCTTGAGGAATCTCCAGAAAAGGCAGCATGGTTCCCTGAAGAAGAGTTATCCTTCATAGTAACTACAGAGGACTGCTTTAGGTTATTGACACTGTCAGCATTATAATTCTGGCACACCACCGTCTTTTCAGCCTGTTCGGTATCAGAAACCACCTTCTTTCTTTCAGATGAATCAGCTTGGATATCTTGTTGTGAACTTACTTCACATACTGTGCCCGTTATTGTTGAGGCATCAGACTGACCCATGTGTCTATTCCTTAGAAATGTCACAGGTTTTTTAAAAGAAGCAGCTCTATGATTGGGCGTCTCATCCTTGGAAGCCTTGGTAGATGATCGTGCAAAGTGGCTCCCAGAATATACTTTTGTTTGCTCATTGGAATCAATGGAATCACCTTCCCGATTTAATCCATCAGGCAGACCTCCATCCATATTTAGTAAAGATGAATTCCGTTTGTCATTTTTGTTTATTCCACTCCCAGAGGAGACCCCAACACTACTATTGGCATACAACAACGGTCTCCTGAGATCACCTGGAAAAAACAGGAATAGTTGCATTAGCATAACATGTATTTTGAATGGAAGCCTTTTGATGGCCAGCTCAGACAATCAGACGAAACATTACCTGCTGAAGTAGAAGGATCCACAGCCTTTTGAAATTGAAAGCTATAGGAACTGGATAATGATGCAGTTGCAATTTCAGTTTGTAAAGGCTTTGCTTCTTGCTTGCAAGAAACAGCAATTAAAGATGACGATTCCCCACCATCTGCTGATTTTTTATCAATCTTTGACAATGATTCTCCACCAATTGCTGATCTTTTATCAATCTTTGACGAAGAAGCTTGAGGAGTAATAGGCGAATGTTCTGCTTTAACAGATTTCTGGCGTTCAAAAGGAGTTCTCTGCCTTGAAAATTTCACAACTTGAATGTCAGACGGTCTAGAAGACAGCATCTTTACTTTTGGTTCACTGCGGACAGAGTTGGATGATTTAAATGAAGCAGATCTTCCAATGGATCTGAAGCCATCCTCATTTCGGTGGCCTGAAGCATGCTCCTTCACTGATTTTTGCCTCTTTATGACAGCTTGATCCACAAGCTTGACTTTGGGTTTTGAATTCAATGAATTAAATGAACTGGATTTTAAGAAACTACCTGAAACATTAGGAGCAACTTGGTCAAGACACAGGTTATCATAGAAAAACAAAAGAACATCAAATAACAATTTAGAAAGTGAAATGAAACCAAGAAAACTGCAAGAAACCATAAAAAGAAATACAGCTAGAGATCATTACCTTGAGCCTTCTGCTGCCTGTAATCTAAAGCAGAGCTTGAAGATTCTGTTATCTCATTCACCTGGATGGTTTCTGCAGAAGATTTTTCTAAAATCCTAGAAGAATTTGTCCTGGTAAGGGCGGGAGCAGCTGTTGCTACTGCCATGCCTGGACGAGGTGTCCTTGGTGACCCAACTATTGACTCTATAGCTGTCTTCTTAAGTTTTGAAGAAATTTCAGCATCGGTGTCATCTCTATTTCTCTTAGAAGGAAATTTTAAATTGTCTTTTCTCTTTTCGCCCACAATATCAGTGTCGTTTGCATACTCACCACTTGTGTGACCATAGGAAATATTTTTCTCATTTTCGGCCACCTTACCAATTTTTTTAACCCTTTCAGAATCCACCTTTTCCATATTCTGGCATTCTTCACAAAGCCAATCACCTTCAGGAACTTTATCCAGCATTTCTCTCATGCAATACCTGAGATATGGATGCAGCGTGTCAAAATATAAAATAAAAAGGGAGCAACATAGATGTTCCAAGCTCCAAACATCTGATACATACGTGTGTTCAGCACCATCACTGCATTGGCTACAGATAGCGAGCAATTCCTCACGCCCTGCATCCCCACAAATATCACAGACTTTCACCTGTAGAACAACAGATATTTCATCAACCAAAAAGAGAAAAAGGCTAACTACATGGGGCAGTTACAAATTGGGACTGTCCAAACTGAAACTTTTGAACTGCCGATGCTTTTAAATATAGAAGTGATTCCTCATACGGTAAAAGTAACATCTGGATGCGATAGCACAATCACAATCAGCATTGTCACTACACAATTGGCAATTAATGCAAAATAAGATAAGAGTGAACCACATAGTGCAAAAGCAATCACTGCATCCTTACATCTTGCTCCACCATATCTGAGTCCTCATTCTCATCAGCATGGTGAGTTTCCACGGGCATATCTTCTTTCATTTCCGTTGAAATAAGTGGCAAAGCCAGAGTATCACCATCAGCAGGAGCAATTGTGTGTGATAGCATACCAATGTGCTCTTCTGGGTTCCTCAAATTTTCATTCTTTGCACCAACAGAATTATCCTCTTTCTGCTTTTCTTGAGGGTCATCATTCTTGTTGGAAGCCTCTTCCATAGTTTCATTGCCCGGACTTGGGCCCAAGCTTGTATCAACTAAATGCAGACCAGCTAGCGAGGTAACCTGAAGTGTCCCTTCAACACATTCCCCAGTGCTTTTTTCGTTGAATATGCCATCATCAAGGTGAGATTTCTTGATTGCATTTTCCTCTGTTTCACTAGCCCCTGACATACAATCATCATGAACCTCTGGAAGCCTCTGACATCCAGACTGTGAATGAGGTATGCCAGCATCTAATGCAGACAAATTTGATGCCCTAGAAGATCCCTTGAGCAATGCACTATCAGACAAAGAATCTGATATTGAGGTTATTCCAGTCATAGAACACAGTTCACTTGGTCCAGTTTCAGTATTCTCTGTATAGTTTTCTCCAGAAGACTCGTCTCCTGGTTTTACTGATTCTTTACCATTATGAAAGCAAGAAGAGCAGGGAGCAGAGCAGACATTGCACTTCCCTGACTCCCCCCTCTGGTCCGCCTGCTTCTTTTTATCCATGCATCTGCTAAAGCGATTATTTAAAGATTTTTCCTGAACCAATAAAACAAAAATAAGGAAACATCACTATCTACAAATGCATCAAAATTAGATTACCTAAAATAAGTCCACCAGGAGTAAACATAAAAGATAACACAAGTAAAACCAAATGCAAAAACACAATTTTTACGACAAATGAAATCACCATTACAGAAAGGGATTGGAAACGAAAAGACTACTACATGTCACTACAAATGACATGGGGTATTGCACGCACTAGAACCACAGAAATGATAGTACTTATTACCCGGATCTCACCTTATGGGCTAGGGAGTCGCAATTTTCTTTCTCCTTTCTTGTTTGCAAACGTGAATTTCTCAGCGTTTTGTTCATCTGAGAAACACAGAAAGCCAGGAAAACTAAATGAGACAAGTACCATTTAATATAGATTTAGAGAAATGAAAAGGTTCACATAAAGATGCAGAAGAGTAAACCAAAGCACAAGAGACTGAGATACTGACAGATATCTCATCCTTCAATGAAAAATGAGATAACCATTGAAACTTTTAAGCGCAGGTGATAGCAATTTTACATGACAAAATCAACCAAGGAAGCGTAAGGAAGCTGCAAAAAACAAACAAAAATTAGAAGAAAACACACTTCAAGACGACTTGAAGTCGAGCATTTAAGCAACCCCTAACTACCTGGGGCGCATGCGTAGAATCGCACAATCAGATATTGCAGTTCACGTCGCCAGCATCCTTGTGCTTATTCAAAGGTCTAACTGCTGCAATTTGATCAAACAGAATGATCCCCAGTTTGCCAAACCGAAAAAAGTAAAAATAAAACAAGAACGCTAATCTAAAAAGCTTCGAAACGGAATTCCAGCCAATAAAGACACATAATTCCAATTCTTGAAATGAAAAAAAAAAAAACACAGTCAACCAAAATCACGAGGAGAACAGAGCCTTGGACTGAATAATTGCGCATACACAAAGCATCGAGATCTGAATCCGAACAAAATCTCCATTAAAAGACCTTGAAATCTCCGCCAGCAATGATCGGAAATACTCCTTATCGAGAGGAAATTCAGACTTCGCCTATTTTCTTCTGATTTCCACGTTTCTGCGTCCACGGAAGGGGCTGCAATTTGCTACTACTGCTTACGACATCGACATCTACAAAATTTTATTCAAGTAAAAGGGAAATTAAAAATAATTGTTTGAAAATTTTATTTAAGTAGGGTGGGCCATAGGGCTGCGAAAAGCCTTGAACTGGACCACGCGAGTTGGCCTCCGTAGCCGTAAATTGGGCCATTAGCCCATATGAAATGGGCACCACGTTTGGTCAGTTGGCTCACAAAGAAAGGGGCCGTATTAGATAAGCCCAATGGGCCTGAACCTGCGCAAACCTTCTTGAAACAAAATCCGAGCAGGTAAACCCTACGTTTCCTCTGCCGCCGCCGATCATCTGACTGCGCAACGGTGGTGCCTCATCGTGATTCAACTCAATCTGTAAGGCTGTAAATGAAGCAAAATAATGCTGTGATAGCTTAACCCTGGCACGGAATTTTTTACAAAATGAACGAAACCCAGAGAAGACGAGCAATCGAAAGACTGAAACTTTGCCTCATTAGGCTTCTAGTCCCGGGCGAGCGATGTTGTTGCTGTCGGGAAATAAAACTTAACTCCTAAATTTTAGGACAAGGGGATTGCTTGTCCAAACAGCAAATTATTCTGCGCAATCTTCTCTCAATTTCAAACTTTCTTGTGTACCGTTATTGATTAACGAAGTGAAAAAGCTTTCCTTGTTAACGCGCACGAGTGACCGTTGATGACCTGCTATTTATTAAGGGATGCAGATGATAGTTATGCATGAGGGTTATTCGTGCTGACTGTGTCATTTGGAAAAAAATTTTGTTGGGTTGTCCACTTCCGCCACCGCCGCCGGAGTCTTCCCGAACCTTTGCTGCTGTGAAACCGTTTTTTCAGTGTTTGTTCGATCGCGGCTATTGTGTTAAGCGGGTACTAGAAGTTTCGAATTCAAATCGGCTCATGGGTTCTCAGACCACGGATGTCTTGTGGCCGGCAAATCGGGTTAGGGAAACATTTGTCAAGTTCTTTGAGGGGAAGGCGCATGTTAATTGGAAATCTAGTCCGGTTGTTCCTCACAATGATCCCACTCTTCTGTTTGCTAATGCTGGTGAGACTCATTGGGCCATGCCTTGTTCTAAGTATTCGTGACATAACTGTCTTTATGAATGATTATGAGTTGGAACTGATGGTTTCATTCTTTTTCCTGTTTCAATGGGGTAAATGGTATAATTTCATCTGGCAGGCATGAATCAGTTCAAGCCAATTTTTTTGGGAACTGCTGATCCGAACACTGAGTTAAGTAAACTTAAACGTGCTTGCAACACCCAGAAATGTATTCGGGCTGGAGGCAAACACAATGATCTCGATGATGTTGGTAAAGATACGTACCATCACACCTTCTTTGAGATGCTTGGGAATTGGTCCTTTGGGGATTACTTTAAGGTTGAGGCTATTGGTTGGGCATGGGAGCTTCTTACCGAGGCATGCATCTTGCCCTTTCTTTCCTGGTTTTTGTTTCTTGTGTTTGTCAGAGATATCCTCTTTGGTGTCCATTGCCTCCCTGACCTTACATTTGTCTTATAGGTGTACAAATTGCCTGAAGAAAGAATATACGCAACTTATTTTGGAGGCGACGAGAAGCTGGGTCTTCCTCCTGATTTTGAAGCTAGGGAAAACTGGCTAAAATTTCTACCTGAAAAACGTGTCTTACCTTTTGGTTGTAAAGTATGGTCTTACTGCTTAGTTTGAAGCTCGATCTTCATGCTGATTTTTATACTTTTGTGGTTAAATTTTTTGTTGTTCTTCATGTAGGACAACTTCTGGGAAATGGGAGATACTGGGCCTTGTGGACCTTGTACAGAGATTCATTTTGATAGAATTGGTGGTCGTGATGCATCATCGTTTGTGAACAATGATGATCCAACTGTAATTGAGATCTGGAATCTTGTGTTTATCCAGGTCAATTCTTGTGTGGATCAATATATCCAACTTCATGCGCCGTCAATCATACTCCCTTTTTTTTCCCCCAGTTCAACAGGGAAGCTGATGGTTTGCTTAAGCCTCTACCTGCTAAGCATGTTGACACAGGAATGGGTTTTGAGAGGTTGACTTCTATCCTTCAAAACAAGATGAGCAATTACGATACTGACATATTTCAGCCTATCTTTCATGCGATACAGCAAGTAAGGTTCACTTGACCAATAACCTGTACTCATCTTAGCTGGTGTAATGAATTTTCTGGATTAGCAAATTTTTCTATCCTTTAATTATGAATAATAAAGAATATTAGTAAATATCGTGTTTCAGATGCATGCCCCTTTCAATTGTTCTTCAAAATTTGTCTTGTTTCGCAGGCATCTAATGCCCCACCGTACAATGGAAAAGTTGGAACTGATGATGTGGACAATATTGACATGGCTTACAGGGTTGTTGCTGACCACATTAGGACGATTACTTTTGCAATTGCTGATGGTTCTTGCCCAGGTTATTTCTATGGCTATCTTTCTTCTGCACCATCATTGAAGTTTTCTTTTGCTGTTGTTGTTGTCTTTTGTTGTGCCTCCATCACATGTGTCATCTTTTCATTTTATTTCCTTTAATTATCCAGGAAATGAGGGTCGTGAGTACGTATTAAGGCGTATACTTCGACGTGCTGTGAGATATGGTACTGAAGTATTAAAAGCTCCACAAGGCTTCTTCAATAGGTACGATGATGCTTTCTAATTCTCTTCCCATGTGTTACTTATATATTACTGATAATGCAATAAGTATTACAGATCCAGATTTTTGTCCTCTTTGTATGTAATCTATTTCACACATGGTCCTCATGCATACGATGGTTTCTTATGGCTTTATCAACCCTATTTTTCCTAACAGTCTTGCTGAAGTGGTGGTGGATTCAATGTCTGATATTTTTCCTGAGCTGAAAGAACATGCATTGAAGGTTAAGGATATTATCGCCAATGAGGAGGCTAGCTTTGGAAGGACCCTGACTAAAGTACTTCAATGTCTCCAATCCTAATATTTTTGTTGAATCGAACATAACATTTAAAATATAATTGGGAGCATTGAAATTTGGGAAACCGGATATACTTTTTCAGGGGATTGAGAAGTTCAAGAAGGCTGCTCAGGAGATTAAGGGAAAGGTTCTCAGTGGCCAGGTAGGTGGTTAATCCTTCTGGCTTTGAGTTGCTATGTACTCATTTTTCAAAAAACAATAACTTTTTTGTCATTTTGGCGTTTTAATCTCATTGATTTTCTCAGTGTGTTCTGTCTGTACGTTTCTCAGTCACGATGCTGATATGCTAATGATAAAAAATTGAACTTACGTTTACAGAGGAAGTTATGTAGTGATTAGTGTCAGCGTCATGGAAACTTTGCTTCTCTTGCTCTCGTCATGTGGACTGAGATGGAATGCATGCTCCTGTTACTTACATGTTGTAGTTGATAAGTTATTAGTTGGATGGCCCCTGTGCTCTGGTTTGCTGAAGTTAATTTTCTTGCAGGATGCATTTGATTTATGGGACACGTATGGGTTTCCGTTGGATCTCACTCAGGTAATTGTATAAGAGTGCTAGTAAATTTTATAGAAAAGGAGGCACTTTTCTGCTGTATTCTCATAGGAATCCTGTGATTATCAGCTAATGGCAGAGGAAAGGGGCTTGTCTGTGGATGTGGATGGATTCCATTCTGCGATGGATAAAGCAAGGGAAAGATCAAGGAACGCTCAGAATAAGGTGATATTTTTTATTGCTGAAAATGCCATTATGTACAAGCTATTGTCAGCTTGAAGGATTACCAAAACTGGTTGATTACTCTTCATGTTCACTTTTTTTTTTTTTTTGAGGAATCATTTTTACTCATTTTGAGTATATTTTTTAGCCAGTACTTGAGTTATGATGCATTGTTCTCTGAATATGTACTTATGCCAGCAACTTTTTTGGGTATTTACTTTGCAGGTGGCAGGTGGTGCCATTGTCATGGATGCTGATGCAACAGCCTTGTTACATAAAAATGGCGTTGCTCCTACAGATGACTCATACAAGTTTATCTGGTTTCAGGTCTGATAATAGGCATATACTTAGCAGTTTACATACACTGGGAATTAATGCATATGTAATCGTAAACTGTGGAGTCAGGTTTATTTGTTAATTTGCATGGTCATATTAATAACTGGGAATGCTCTCGATTAAGTCATGTTAAAAAAATCTAGTGATGCACTGGGAATTAACTTGTTTGTAATGGTAAATCGTTGAGTCAGGTTTATTTTTTAATTTTCATTGTCATATTGATAAATGGGAATGCTCTCTCCTAAGTTATGTTAAAAAATCTAGCGGACCCACATCTTGTGTCAGCTGCATTCTTGAGCAATGTTGCTTCGTTTGTGTTTGTGCTCTTCCTTCTGGAAGTTGGATGAACTGGTAGTTGCTGCTTAACAGTTGAAAGCGAGGAAATTCAACTGCTATTGTGCATCATATTAACTAATGCCATCATTTTCCCACTTTCAGGATCACAAAAGCGTAATAAAAGCTGTTTACACTGGAAATGAGTTCCTGGAAAGCATCAGTCCTTGTGATGAAGTTGGCATAATTCTCGAAACTTCTAGTTTTTATGCAGAACAAGGTGGTCAGGTGAACATGTATTAGAATTGCTCTTTAAAGAAGTCATTCATCCGAAGGAGATGTATCTCTTTGAGTAATTATTGACCAAATTTTCCCATTCAGATATATGACACTGGTTTAATTGAAGGCCTCAATGGAGTGTTTGAAGTTACTAACGTTCAGATCTTTGGTGGATTCGTTCTTCATATTGGATCCTTTAGTGGGAAGACAGGCAGGCTATATATTGGTGATGAAGTTGTTTGCAAGGTGTCTGACGCTTCATATACAATTGGCAATGCCATTCCGCATGTCAATGTTCTTCTACTAAACTGAAACCTGGCAGGTGAACTATGACCGACGGATGCTGATTGCTCCAAATCACACTTGTACACACATTTTAAACTTTGCCCTTAAGGTAAGAATCGCTGACTGAAATTCAGAAACGTTTATTATCAACTAATGTCAATCTTGAACTGCAGAAAGTACTTGGTAATCATGTTGATCAGAAAGGCTCAATAGTTCTTCCTGAGAAACTTAGGTTTGACTTCTCTCATGGTAAGTTCTCCCTTTTGGATTGTTTCTTAGCATTTCCTAGTTCCAGTATTTCGATTTATTCTTCAATCCACAAACAGGAAAGCCTGTGAAGCCAGAGGAACTTAGAAAGATTGAATCAATTGTTAATGAACAAATTGAGGCTCAGCTTGAAGTGTTTTCAACGGAGATTAAGCTTGCTGATGCGAAGCGTATTAATGGCCTAAGAGCAGTTTTTGGTGAGGTGGGTCTTTTGTATCAGTAATATTTTTTGTAGGTTGGCAATCGTCTCTCTGATTTTTTTTTCTGGGTGCGGTTTCATCATCTGTTATTCTTGTGCCCATGAACTTGGGCAGGTGTACCCTGATCCCGTCCGGGTGGTAGCAATTGGTCAAAAAGTTGAAGATCTTCTTGCAAACCCTGGAAATGAGGAATGGCTTTCAATCTCTACTGAGCTGTGTGGAGGTAATGCCTTGGAGTTTTTTCGTTTCCTAGAGCATTAGTCTCATTGCCTCTATTCCAGGTACTCATATATCAAATACAAAGCAAGCGAAAGCATTTGCACTTCTATCAGAGGAAGGGATTGCTAAAGGAATTCGCAGAGTTACGGCAGTGACAATGGATTATGCTTTCAAAGCATTGGACCTTGCTTCTTCACTCGAACAAGAACTTAATCAAGCATCAAATGATGAAGGAAGCATACTTGAACAGGTTATTTTTCATAAATATATTCTTTTTAAATTATGAAGCTTGCTACTGTCAAAAGCACTCGAATAACATCATCTTGATCTTGTGGGATCAATATTCCACTTTATTCACGATCTTCACTAACTTTCTAACCTCAAGTTCTCATGTTCATTACGTTTCAGAAAGTAAACTCTCTTAATAGCCGGGTTGAAAGTGCATCGATCCCTTCCGCAAAGAAAGCTGATCTCAAGGCAAAACTTGCTGTTCTTCAGGTATTCAATTATGCATAGCCTCTGCAGTTGTATTTGAGTGGATTTGAAGTCATCAATTTGATGAATTCATTTAGCTCAACTTTTGTCAAGTTTGGATGCTTGGAATTTTGCTTTGAGCTAAATAACTATGAAAAGTACTTGTTTTTTTTTCCAGAGCCAAGTGATAAAGG
Organism: Utricularia gibba; assembly: GCA_002189035.1. Lineage (NCBI taxonomy): Eukaryota > Viridiplantae > Streptophyta > Magnoliopsida > Lamiales > Lentibulariaceae > Utricularia > Utricularia gibba. The sequence continues at coordinate 2,359,723 of NEEC01000017.1, read as the reverse complement.
CCAAAAAGAAGATTGCTGAAGAGAACATGCTGAAAGCGATCGACGTTGCCACCAAAACAGCTGAACTTGCTTCAAACAGTGGAAAGTGCTTCTGTATTTCTCTTGCTGATGTTGGCTCGGATACGACAGCTATTCGGGAAGCAGTCCTTAAAGTCATGGAAAATAAGGTTGACCCATACATGCACCCGCTCTGCTATTGTCTGTGTTGGTTATGTTTGGTTGGAGAATGATGGATGTTAAATTTCTTGTAAAACAACAGGGGATGGCTGTTATGGTCTTGAGTAAAGACGAAAACACGAAGAAAGCTTTTGTGTGCGCCGGTGTACCAAACCAGGACTCCAAGTTCAGCAAGTTGAATGTAACCGAATGGCTGAAAGAAGTTTTGGAGTTGATCAATGGAAAAGGTGGTGGTGGGAAAGGCGGTCTTGCACAAGGCCAGGTATCCGCAGCTACCTCCCCCTCATCCCATTCAAATTTGTCCCATTGACCACGATCTTGTTTTACTGAGCTTCGATTATGTATGAAATTTGCTGCGGATGCGCAAGATGCTTTATGTTCGCCTCCCGAATGTTTCTCAGTATTCTGGTGTTGGCATTTCAGGGAAATGATACTTCTCGTGTTGATGCTGCTATGGATGTAGCAGAATCCTTTGCTTCATTGAAGCTGAGTTCATGACCATTACAAGAAGGCGATATACTCATTCAGATGGACAGACACTCTTGGACCAATTTTCATTCATGTCGCAATGGTGAACATGAATTCCAAATGCTGGTGATACAATACAGTGGAGTACATTGGATTCCAAACAGTAACCTTTACTTTTAACTCGAAGCTTTTCTTTTACTGTTTTATATCTGCAGTGTTTTACTGTTTGAACATATCTTGATTCCTGCCCACAACTAAGGGAATGGCAGAGATGTTCATATTTCCAAAGGCAGGAGGAACCACACTTGCTGGTTCATTATTACATTTACAGGTGAACACAAACGTTAATTCCTTGGAGAAATGCGAGCTTGGAGGGGATACTTCATGACAGTGGTGAACTCCGATTTCTCAGTAAGATCAACTTCATCTCCTTCCACTGGTGCCCACTTGAAGTACCAGATCAGGTTAGCTACAAAGTACTCCAAATGCAGCAGTGCCAACCCCAGCCCTGGGCATATTCTCCTCCCTATTCCAAAAGGCATCATCTTGATCTCTTTAGTCCCTGTTACATCGAAATCCAACGCCTCCCCAAAAAACCTCTCCGGCTTAAACTCCATAGGATCTTCCCAAACCTCCGGATCCCAACCCATGTCTGCTACCATGAAGTTTATCAGTGTGTTTTTGGGGATTCTGTAGCTGTCCAGTTCCACATCTTCTTTTACCTTGTGGGTTAGCACGAAATGGCCTGGTGGATGTCGTCTCAGTCCTTCCAACACAACAGCTTTCAGATATGGCATCTTCTCCAAATCCTCTTCTTCCACTGTCTTCTCCACCTCAGCCGCAGATGGGGCTCCGCCAACAACTCCGGTTATCTCTTGGTAAAGCTTTTCCTGCAGTTGGGGATGCTTCACCAGATTGGCCATGATCCATTGAAGAGCTGTGGAGGTTGTGTCAGTTCCTGCTGTAAGAAACTCACTGCAAAGGGTCAACATTTCTTCTTCTTTCAGCTTCCGGCCCTGCTCCGGGAGCTCTAAATCCACTAAAGTGTCGACGTAGGCCAAATTCCGAACATCTTTCCGGGAAATCCGAGCTCTGATTAGAGGAATCAACACCCTGTCTTGCTCTTCTCGCAGTTGAAACAACTTTTTCCATGTCCGGCGGAAAAGGAACCGGCCGAGGCGCGGCCAGAACATCAACCGATTGAAGGAGCGGAATGCGAGAAGAAGGGCTCGCTGGGTGCTCTCAATTTCCTTGATTTGCGACTCCGGGAGACGATCGCCGAAGCACATAAACACCAGCAAGCTGAACATAGCGAATTGAAAGTGATCGATCAGGCGCACAGCCGTATTGGTTCGCACGGAAACCCGAAGGCGGCTGATCAAGAGTGAGAGAACCCAGCGACGCGAATCGGAGTAGGACTTCACGCGGGAAGGGTGAAGGATCTCCTGAGTGAGGTTGCGGCGGAGGAGCCGCCACGTCGCGCCGTAGGGGGAAGAGCTTATTCTCAACTGAGATCTGTTCATGAAATTGGACCCCGGCGGCGGGCCGGGGCGGTCCGAGAATACAGCGCCCTTTTGGACGAGGGCGCGGTGGGCGAATGCGTGACTCCCGATGAAAATGATCGGGCGACGGCCGATTCTCATAGTGATTATTGGGCCGTAGCGCTTCCTGAGTTCCCGGAGGATCACTTCCAGTTCGGATAGGGGTTTCAAGAGCCATACCAGGTTCCCGACGAGGGGGAAGCTCGGCGGCCCAGGTGGAAGACCCTTGCTGCGGCGGGGAAAACCGACAGCGGCGCCCACCACGGCGGCAATGCAGACAGATGCAACCGCCAGAAGCCAGAGCCCCATCCTTTCACGTGAATGAGAAGACTGGTGCCACTAAATACAGCAGATATCTCCTTTAATAATAATAAAAAAGATAAATAAACCAAGAAAAAAAACCACTTGCGCTGATTTCCGTGTCACTTTATATCTCAGAATTACATTTGTAAATAACGTTTGCATGAGGTCCGTGGGAGGGGCAGTGAAATAGGGCACGTGGGAATCAGCCTTGAGAGAGGAGAAGAAACAGGGTACGTCACTTCTCTCTCCCCCTCTCCCTCAATTATTCCGTCGCTTCGGTCTGCGAGAAGGCAACGTGAAAGTGGAATACTTGCTTCTTTTGGTACTCCTTTAAGGATTTGATCCGGGGAAGTTCGAAGCTTGTCAAGTCAAATATTTCGGTTAATCTATGGTGTACATGATGATGGGGAGGGAATCTGGGTGTAGAGGCGGTGACAGGACCGCGGCGGTCAAGGTGGAGATTGAGGATTATTTGCAAGAAGAATACGCCCCTCTCAATAAGCGCCCAGAGTAACCTCCAAAATTTTTAATTTTAGTTTTCATGTTGGGTTGGTGTGACTCAGTTGTTGGTTCCTGGGGAGTTCGTCTTTGGGGGTGTTTTAGTTTGTGTATGTGCTGAATTGGGGTGCGAGAATGGAAATTTCGGTTTTTAGAATCTGGGTGGAGAATGGAAATTTTCGGCTGTTGCTTTTCCTGTTGTTCCTTTAATAAATGTGGAACAAGTTTTCGATTTGACCAACTTTCAATGGGACTGTACTGAAAGCTCCTTTCTGTGTGTTTCCTACTTGATTTCGGGCTCACTGTTGATATAGAAATGATAAACGTGATCTTTTTCACTACTATTTTTTGTTCATCTTCTGTACTTGGGGGAGTTATCATCCACCATTTGGGTTTATTTTCTATAAGACCCTAACTGCACGATATGACCATTTTTAGCTCTGAATTGTGGGCGGAGCCTTCCAGTGTCCACTCCTAGTTTCGTTATGTTAATTTATGTTCTCTCTCTGGCTCCTGCAGCAGATTATGACAATGGGTGGTATGGCAGCTCCTCAGACGGAATACAATCCATTTGAGGAGCCAAGTCCACTGGGTCTGCGTCTTAGGAAAAGCCCATCACTTTTAGAGCTGATTCAGATGAAAATTTCAGAAGCAAATGCAGCTAAAGTTGGGAGACAAAGCAATGTTACGAAAGAGTTGAAGGGGGTTGCTGCGTCTGGTGACAAGCTGAAGGCTTCCAATTTTCCAGGTTCAGTTCTTAGAATTGGAAGCTGGGAGGTAAGCTCAAAACCTTGAGGCAGAACGCCTTTATAAAGAATTAAAATGGTTTCCAAATTGCAGTATAAATCAAGATACGAGGGGGACCTAGTGGCAAAGTGTTATTTCGCAAAGCATAAGTTAGTCTGGGAGGTTCTTGATGGTGGTCTGAAGAATAAAATAGAAATTCAGTGGTCTGATATTATGGCTTTGAAAGCAAATTATCCTGATGATCGACCCGGGACTCTGGATATTGTGGTAATATTTTGTTGATCGGTGGTAGTCTTTGTTTCTGTCATCGCTTTGATCGCAGCACAGTTTTAAAATCTCACATTCTTGGCCATCCCCATTTATCAGCTTGCACGGCAGCCCCTCTTCTTTCGAGAAACAAATCCACAACCTAGGAAGCACACCCTTTGGCAAGCAACTTCCGACTTTACCGGTGGAGAAGCAAGTGTACATAGGTCACAGTTTTTTATCATGCTTAGGGAGTGTTGCCTTTTTGGTTGTTTGTTTCTATGTGAAAGCTTTCTTTTGGTGATTTACCCTCTTTGTAATCCGTTTGAAATATTTGAACATCAAAGCATTTACGAAGCCAGATGTGTATTTCAAGACATGAGTTCTTTTGATTTATTTGTTTCTTTTTGTGTTCACAGGCGACACTATTTAGAGTGCCCATCAGGTTTGTTGGGTAAACACTTTGAGAAGCTTGTGCAGTGTGACCCACGCTTGAATTTTCTCAGCCAGGAAGGGGAAATAACACTATATTCGCCATACTTTGAACCCAAAGTGAAAGTCTCCCATGATCAAACTAGTTCCAACAATGATTTCGATTTGAATAGAGAGGGTAGTCCTCCCCTTTTCAGTCTGCTGGATGATGCCTCCCCGTTTGCTCAGTCCTCTTCCTCACGCAACGGTTCTGAAAACGTGGCCAGGAGCACAGAGTTTTTCACTCATGAGGCACCTTCTCCAAATTCAGGTAGTTAAAACACCTTGCACCGTATGGTAATGATATCCCAATATAACCAGCGGCATGCTCATTTTCTGTCTGATTGAATCCCATGTTTACTTTCAGCTCAGCGCACATCAGCAGTAGAGAACACAGAAAGCTTCGAGTACCCAAAGGAAGGCAGTAACTGGAACCAGATCATGGTCCCTTGTCTCCGCTCATCGATGTCTATGAGCGACTTAGTGAACCATCTGGAGCACCAGGTATCAGGAAACTCCTCCAATCCAAGCTTCTCCAGTGAAGACTTGGAGAGCCTACAGGTGCTGGATGACATCAACCGCTGCTTGTTCAGTGACTTCCCCAACATCCTGCCTGACTCCCATGACAAGACCCTCATGTCCAGAGTCAACTCCCTGTGCTCCCTCCTGCAGAAAGACACATCTTCCAGCTCGAATCCCCCGCATCCCAGCACACCACGAAAGATCGATCCCGATCAAACAATTCCGGGCTCCGTCGGAGACCTCCTGCTTAACCTGCCAAGGATAGCTTCTCTGCCCCAGGTGTTGTTCAACGTTTCAGACAACTCTGGAAGCCAAGCTCGTTGAGCCCCTTCGGCATCATGTGCAGGCTGTGCAGTTCATATCTGTTATGAACCTACCCTCTACTTGTGTGTGTGTGTTTTTTTTTTTTTTAAAAAAAAAATTAGAAATAGGGTTTTTTTTAGGGAAAAAATGAATATTTTATGCATAAAGTAATATGAAAAGCAGACGATTGTGCAGTAATGGAAAGGATAAGCACATGAAAGCGCGGTAGTTATTACCGTTGGGTCGGTTATTGGGACATTTAATTTGCTTTGCCAGCAATCCTCTTCATATTCCTTGTGTATGGAAAGAAGCTTGGGAGTAAAGGAAAATCGTGCCCGCCACTTGATAATCTCCTCGTAAACCCTAATTAGGAGGAGTCTGGGATCATCTCATCTGCCCCCGCGGAGGCAACCACCACACAGGGGATATAGATAGACTGCACCGGCAAGCTCTTCCCCTCGTTCGGTTTCGTGATTCCATCGCCTCTGAAGTTGCTGACTCCGCGGTTATCAAGTTGTTCAAGTTGAAGCGCGCATTGTTCGGTGCAATGCTGGGGAAAGGGGGAGTTTGGGAGAGGCGGGTGATGGGTATGGAGATGGGGTGGCGTGGCTGAGGGGTTCGATGATTGGGAAAGGGGGATTCGGTAGTGTTTATGTTGCGATTAAGAGGCCCAGGTCAAGATTCAGTTGCTACCCATCGATAATGGCCGTGAAATCGGCCGAGATATCGATTTCGGCGTCCATCCAGAGGGAGAGGCAGATTTTGAGCGACATCAAGGGGTGTTCTGATATCATATTGTGTTATGGGGATGAAACAACCGTCGGTGGGAACGGCTCCATCGTTTACAATTTGTTGATGGAGTATGCTCCCGGTGGGACCTTGTCTGACAGGATCAAGAACTTGGGTGGCTGCGGGTTGCCCGAATCGGAGGTGAAGGTGATCGCAAGGTGTATGTTGAGAGGCCTGAGACACATCCATGGACTCGGCTATGTCCATTGTGATCTGAAGCCTGATAATGTATTGCTTTTTCCGAATGGGCGAGGCAAATTGAGAGCAAAGATTGGAGATTTCGGATTGGCGAAAAGGGCTACTAGCCGGAGCCAGAAGAGGAAGCTGGACAATGCCCTGCTACAGTGGCAAGGGACTCCAATGTACCTATCTCCAGAGGCTGTTGCTCATAAGTTGCAGGATTCGATGAGCGATATCTGGGCTTTCGGGTGCATTGTACTTGAAATGTTATCCGGAAAGCGGCCCTGGGATGAGGAGCAGGGCGAGAAGGGTGAGCAGCTTTTATCTAAGATAGGAGGAGGAGGAGGAGGAGGATGCTTAGTGCCTGAAATCCCCAGTCAATTATCATCTGAGGCCAGGAGCTTTCTCAAAGGATGCTTTGCTAGGAAACCCGCATACAGATTTACAGCTGAAATGCTACTGGATCATCCGTTTCTCGGCGGTATGGATGACGGTGATGAACGTGGAGAACAAGAGGTACATGAGATTGAAGTTCTGGGTGAGGCTGAGTCCATCCTGCTGGTCTCTGGAAGTGAAGATGAAAGCTGCCACAGTGAGGAAGAATGGGATTTGGATTCCGAGGATGACTCAGAGGAAACTACATGATGAACCACTGTTCATCCCAAGCCATGGAGCCGTAAAAAATGCTCGAATTCACAGCACATTTTCCACAATTTTTCAAGTAGAACATCTCTGCTTGAGTACATGCTTCTCTACATATTCGTCTTGTTGTTGTTGCATAGGATCTGAGATGATTCTTTTGTCATTCTTATGTTGTCATCTTCCGGGCAGCTCCCCATGGAGCCAGCCATTTATCTCTCTCTCGTGCAATGTTAGTTTTAATCAGTATGAAAAAATAACAAAACTATTATCTTGCAGGGCCGAGCCCGTAGTGGCAACAGCTAACAGACCGGGCCGGCCCGTGTCCACCTCTGTACGCGAACAAATACATAATATGAATAGATGGTGCAATTCAAATCCAATTGATTGAGATGGACAGGTTTGAATAAGCAGAGCAACCCAAGTTGCACTTTTGGGAAGTCACTGCACAAAATGAGCTGTATTCTCTTGTTTGTTCCTTCATGTGGACTCGTCCGGGTGGAGTGGCGGACACGGACCCTACCCATGTGTCCTCATCCACAGAGAAAAAAAGGGGTGGGATAGAATAGAAAAGATTCCTAACCAAGGCATGATGGAGAAACATCAAAGCCTCTGCTTCAACATTCTGATGGTATGACTTGAAGTATACCTGCCTTTTTCTGTATGTTCATTGCCTTCATAAGCCACTATTCCATCAATCAATTCACCAATCCTAAGCAAAAGGCTGTGTCTCTTCCTCTTTCTCCTCCCATGAAAAGGATGGCGAATATAGCTCTGCTTTTGGCCCTGCTTTTCGCCGGGGATTTCGTCCGGGGCCTCTCTCTCCAGCCTCCGGAAACCTCCAATTCCTTCAATTCATTGGGTGAGTGCTCCCTTCCCAGGAAGTCTATCCTCCTATGGATCCTCATGTGACAATCTCTTTTCACTGCAGTTGAAGGAAGTGAGAAAGGAAAAGAGATATACACCAGGAGTCAGAATCCTGACAATTTTGACGTCACAGTGAGCCTCAGGGCCGGTAGAGGTGGTGCTCGGGCTTCCGGAGCTGGTGGCGGTGGAACAAACATCGCCCGGTCACATCCAGGTAGAAGAAACTCGGCGGCTTCATGTGCACCTGGGGTTATTACCTTCGCCGTCGTAGGAGTGGTGGGTATGCTTGGTTTTCTCCCCTGATATCTGAGTTTCCTGAACAAAGTTGTGATCTTTCCAGGTGGGAGCCCCACCAACTATTATCCAATTCATTTTTCTAGAATGGTACTTTATCATACAACAAAGGCATCTACACAATCCGCAAGAGCAGTGCCATTAGAAAAAGCTCAAATTTAAAATATTCCTGCGTCATGAACCTTGGAACCATATAATCAACGATATCTTGGAGAAGCCTCAGTGTGCCATGGACTTCGATATTCATACCTTGGAACTAGTCTTTGGTACGAGGAGGGTGGTACACGGGAATGTAAACAAAATGATCTTTTATAAAACTCTCATAAACCCCAATCAGAGTTATTCATGATCAATCCAAGTACAAAGTGTTTACGAAAGCTACTGCATAGAGCAATGGTTTTCAAAGCTGAAAGTAGAAGAAGAAGGATGTCCACCTCTGGTTCTTCATCCTTTCACTCTAGTTGAGCCTGCTGAAAGTCTTTCATTTCGAGCTCGGTCCGCTTTCTCCATGTAATCTTGATGAGATATATGCTTCGTCCCTTCGATAAAAAGTATCGTTGTGTTAAGTTTTTCAAAGTTCAACATCAATCGAGTAGAACTGTAAACAGCAAGCAAATCTTTTTCCAATTCCATGCAGCCAATAGGAACCTTGCGTTCTTAACAAAATTGGGAATTCACACAACACTGTTCTTTCTCAAATAAACGTGCCACCAGCACTCACAGATAAGAACCCTGGAACATCATATCAAATCCAAACGACAAAGTACTACTAGAGTTAACATGATTACTATCCACTCAACTTCCTCCAAACAATTCAAGCGAGAAATACTATACTCAACAGCTTGAATTCCTTTTGGAACTATCCCCTACCAAAATGGAAGAACCCAGAAGGCTAATTTATCACTAAGCAAGGGACTGCAATATTTCCCAGAAAACTTTCACACTTGGACACATAACACCAAAATAATGAAGAAAAAAAGAAAAACGAAACAACTCCCGGTGCTCAAATTTACCTCGATTCATGAGGTACCAGGGTACACCAATAACAACCCCAATTATGGCGATTCCGGCGGCGACGTGTTTCTTATCGCCGCTATAAAGATAATACTCCAATTTAGACCCAAATCCGCCGCCGTTAAAAGAAGCTGAACTCGCGGCGTTTCCATTGATGGCCTTCTTCGTTCCGCCGCTCATGGTTTTCTCCGTTCCCCAAGTACGTTCGGATTCTGATTCATTTCAATTGAAGTTAACTAAATTGAGAGAGCCCAGACAGATCCATAACGCCCACTAATCTAACCCAGTAAGGCCCATTACCTAAAGCTCAATAATTCGGCCCAATTATGTCCAATTCACAAGAATCCATGAAAACTCAAGCTAATCTAAGCCCTTTGCCTCCTCCTCGGCTTCTGAGAAAATCTCAACGGTGTCGGCGGTGAGAAGTTGCACGGCCGCGGTAGAAGCTCCGTTTCTCCGTTGAGTATCCTGAGTACATCGCCGATACCCGGCCTCAAATCCGGCGTCCTCTGCAGGCAGTACAGAGCCAAGTTTATGCACAAACTTGCCTCTTCTTTGTTGTACTCATCTCCGAGCTTTGAATCAACCAGCTCTAGTATATTCCCGGAGTGAGCTAAGCTCTTTGTCCAGCTTATCAAGTTGGCTTTCTTGAACTTCATCGGAGAGGGTAGCACGTGCAACGGCCGTCTCCCGGAGACGGTGACTAGAATCAGCACACCTAAGCTGTAGATATCAGCTTTCTCCATCGAGTAGTTGTGTTCACTGTGTTCAGGAGCAGCATAGCAGAAGGTCCCTCTCACGCTTGTTGTGCTGCTCAGCTCACGGCTAAACATATCTCCGCTCTGTGAAGGGGATGGCCTCTCTTCCCCACATCCTCTTCTGAAGCTGAATTCGAAATTGTCGTCATCATTTTCGTGTCGCCCTGTTTTGCTGTTTGTGAAGCATTTTCCCAACCCGAGATGAGGGACAACGATTCGCTTACTTCTCGATGATGTAGTCACTTTGTTGCTGGTAGTGTCACTGAGCTGCTCCTCCTTCCACCATTCCACCATCTTCCTGTGCTTCTTGACCTGTCCATTTGTGCGTTCTTTTTCAGCTTCACATTGCTGATCTTGTGTTGGATTCTCAGCCATTTCATGATCATTCACAGAGTCATCTAAGTCTGCCTTCCCAAGGATCACCATCCCCTTCTCCACATCCCAATCCGGAATATCAGAAGGATAAATCTGGCTCCGGATCCACTCCATCACATACTCTTTGCTGCACAATTCACCACTCCCGTCTTGCTTCCACCACCAGTCTTCTCCCCACTGATTTCCTCCCACATTGATGGATTCACCCTTATCAGAGCTCGGGCCCAAATCCCTACTGTGATCCGTGCTGCTTAAATCTGCATCAAAGGGCATTGACTTCAGATCCCTGCTACAATCAGTGCTGCCTAAGTCTGCATCGGAGGGCAAAGATGTGTTCCAAACCCCAGCATTTGCAGAAGCGGGAGCAGAACCCCCTTGCCTTTTGAATCACATGGATCAAGATTATGCTTCTTCATGGTGTCATGATAGATTTTACAGTTATTCGTCGTAGTGGGTGCTGAAATTCGCAGGGCCTGAGCGAAGTCAATTTCATCATTGGGACGAATAATCACCTCCTCCTGAGAAGCAACATTCTCTTGTATATTCCTCAGGTCCTGGCTGAACAAATCAACCCCATGCTCACTCACGAGCTTCAGTCTCGACAACCCAAAATCAGAAATCCTGGCCCTGAACTCTGAATCTAACAACACATTGCTTGGTTTCACGTCACCGTGAATCACGGGTGGATGGCATTCGAGATGCAAGAAAACCAGTGCTTTCACAACGTCATGGATTATAGCAAATCTCCTGCTCCAAGTCAATGTCGAAGACTCGTCATCAGACTCGAGAAACAAAGACTCCTGCAAGCTTCTGTTAGGCATATAATCATACACCAAGAGCCTCTTCCCCTCCTCCACGCAGAAACCCAAGAGCGACACAACAAGAGGGCAAGGCTTGTTCAACCCACCAAGAATCTTAACCTCGTTCTGAAACTCGTACTCACCCTGAAAATGAAGCACCTTGACAGCAACAACTTTTCCATCTTTAAGCACTCCCCTGTAAACAGCACCCGACCCTCCTTTCCCAATGGAGTTGGAAGCGCTGAAATTGTGGGTAGCGGTCTTGAGCTCCTTGAAGCTGAACGTCTGCACACCGTTCAACGGCGACGGCGAATCAAAGGGAGCGGTGCGCATCCCACGAGCATTACTTCTCCATAAACAACACAGGAAATACGCGATCCCCGCAAGAACCACCACAAACGCTGCAACTGTTACAGCAAGGAGCATAATGCTTTGCGATGCAGGAGCAGCAGCCATTTTCGGATGGCCTGAGAACGCGGGCGTGCCCTTGTTGTCACCACTCAGAAGCAACAATCCCTGTGGAAGCAACTGGTTTTCGAAAATCAAGAAGAACAAAAGGATCGGTTTACAAGCCCTTTTGACTAGCGCGAGAGTCGAAGTTGCGTAGGAGCAGCATGTGCCATGCACGTGGTGGGACAACACTACCAAGAGGCATAAGCATGGTCGGATTCCAACATCCATCTGTCTGGATTCCGACTCATTGGAGCTGAAGATGAGCCAGTGGGTTTTACACGTAACAATGCGCTTTTGCCACCTTGGTTTGCATGAAAGCAAGCGGAGCCCTTTACTTTAGGGCGCTCAAATCTTCGCCCTACACGTGTCTCTTATCCGTTGCATCATTGAAAGTAAATGGGCCCCACTGCAAAAAAGATATTATTTGGGTTTTTGACAAGCCATTTTGTGAATTGGTTTATTTTAATATTTCATTTTTTAAAAATAATAATAATAATAGTTGAAAGCATGAGGAATTTTGTTGCAAGTTGCAATTTCGGAGAATCCCGTGAAGCAACAACAATGGTCCTGCCGTGCGGGGCTTCTGGAGGCGCGTTTTTGGCATCGGGATACGAGCGCCGGCGGCGGTCTCCGTTTAAGAGTCTTGTTTTTCTTTTCCTTTGTTTTTTTTTCTTAAGATCGATAGTCTGCACTGTCGTAACTCGGTCAGCGATGTAGTTCTAGAATGTTACGCAGGAATCCCTAGTTCTTTTTCTGGGAGCGCGCATTTTGATTTCAGTTGGTTTAAGGCGAAGGCGTCCGTGGAGCACTTGAGTGCAATGTTTGAGCGGCGCTCCGTGACTTCAACGATGGTGAACGTGAAGAGCGAAAACGCGATTTCGGATGCTTCGACGGATTCTTCGCATAGCGGAGCGTCAACGGGGAGGATTTCCAGGTGGAGTTCAAGTCCTGCTCATTTTCTGGAGCGTGAGAATTGGGAAAATAATGGGAGGTGGAGCAAGTGATGGGACAGAAAATGATGATGTTTTGGGTGGTGCTTTATCTATGAAAAGGTGTGCATGGGTGAGTTCAAACACTGGCATAGCTCTTCTTTTTGTCTAATTCATATTCATTGTGACGTGTCTAATATGTGTTTAGTATGTGTTGGATACCATGAGTATGCATTTAGGTGACTGCGGATTGTAATACCGGGCTTGGGAAGAACTTGAATGCTTTTTCTATGACGATGGACTTACATACGTGCCTCGGTTATTGCAGCACGCTTAGTCCTCTTGTATTGACTTGTTCATCAAAATCTAGCTGCTTGTCAATTACAAAGAAAAAACTTGACTATGCTTTCAAGGATGCTGTTATGAACTGTATTAACCTTTTTTTATTGTTTCTGTCACTATGCTCTCTAGTTTGGCTGCGCATCCTTTACAGCCATCTAGTTTTTCCTCCTTGATCTTGACTTTTCTTTTTTCTCTGTGTAGTTCATCATCTTCATTCAGTTAATATTGATTTCAAAACTCCTGTTTAATTGAATTGCATGCGTTGTATTTCAATCTCTATTTGACTGTCTTATAGGTTCTTTGTACTAAATGGCATTATACTTATGAAGGCCCACCGTGTCCTAAAGCTGTATTTCACGAAGATGAGTGGGGGCTTTCCGTTCACAATGACAGAGCTTCCTACTCAGCTAGGTTAACTTTCGTGAATCACAAAACTGAAATCTTAAAAATTTCCAGTTTTGATTCACCTTTCCTGGCAGGAGGCTCTTTGAGCTTTTCAGCTTTTCTACTGCATTGGCCTAACTATCTTGGCCAGCCATTCTTGGTATGAGGCACATATGCAGGTGTGTTAATATATGGCTGCTCAGTGTTGCGAATGAATAAGGGCGAAAATAAGGCACTAGGAATGTGTTAACAGAGACGTCTTCAGTGACTTTGCCTTAATAGCTGTGCCAAAATTCCTAGGCAAGAAACTCTCAGCACCAGGAAATCCTGCCAATTCACTTGTATGCGAACTAAGGCTTCGCTCAATCATCGAAAATGCACGCCAAATTTGTAAGGTATTCACTGCATTATGATGTGTGTCCCAATTCATTGGCATTTAGTGATGGGGATATCTCAAAGTCTTTAATGTGAACATGCAGATAATAGATGAGTATGTATCTTTTGACAATCGCGTATGGGGCTTTGTGCGCTACAAACCTATTCTTGGAAATTTTCGCCACCTTCGGCAAGTTCCACTTAAAACATCCAAGGCAGAGACAGTAAGCAAAGATTATGTGAAAAGAGGGCTGCGAGGTGCTGGACCCACAGTGGTCTACTCCTTCATGCAGGCGGCTGGAATTATAAATGACCATCTTGTCGACTGTTTCAGCTACCGTCATTGTATAATGGTTGGTGATACAAGAAATCATGTTGACAATGCATTCCTCCCAGAATTAGCTGCAGATATTGACGATCTGAAATTGTACATTCTGTAGTACTTTGTAGGTTTTTTGGCACTGCACATTAACTTGGATGGATTGACTTCACTATTCTATTTCCTGTAGACTTCTTTGAATTTTCTTCCAGCTAGCCCATCTCGCTTTAGAGAGATTCGAGATTTACATGTTGATGATTCTGAAAAACTTCTACCTCTTTTCTGCATGATTACTGAGCTGAAAATCCCCAGAAATGGCAGCTGCAAGTGCTGCTGTAAAATTGGGATTCTTGGTTAGTGTGGAAGCCATCTTTTCCACAAATGATTGTTGGAGTTCCAGGGAATCAAACTTGCTACTCAGACTCGGTGTTTCTTCTCGCCCCAACTTCTCTTTCATGATATCAGCAACACCTTTTGGCTCATATGTCCGGCTCAACCTATGCCCAGTATCAGAGTTCCCAGCCCGAGCATGGCTGTGCTCCCCTTCATAAGTTGCCACCAGTATTGATTGGTTCTCTATACTTCTCTGAACCTGCAAAAGGAGCAATAGCTTGAGACCGATTGAATTCTTGTGTTTTTTTTTTTTTTTTTTTCATTCATGTGTTTTGTGACAGAAGACAGGCCTAACCTTCTTTTTGACCGGACAGCTTGGAGCAAAAGCACACTTGAAGTAAGCTCTAGGGCAAGGATTATCCCTAGTCACCTTCTGCCCATACTTTCTCCACTGGTATCCATCCCTCACTATCTGAAATTCAAATTCAGATCAGGTACTCATTATCTTTTTATTCCTCTTCAGGCATCATACTTATTGCTCGTTATACTTACAAGACTAGTATCAGATGCATCTATCTTGACAAACTTCTGCGTAATCGTAGCCTTTATCTGCTGCCCTTCGCTCAGTTTCTTGAAAGAGCTTTTATCACTAGAACTGCTCTCACTAGGCCCATTGTCGTCGCTGCCTCCAGTCTTCTGTTTCTTATGATGTGTTGGCCCCATGTCGCCGTTGCTCCTCTGCTTTGTGGTCAGCTGGTGCTTCAAATCCTCGCATCTCTCGGAGATCACACCGAGCAGCCGCGTCAGGTTCTTGTTTTCTTCATTCAACCTTCGAAGCTCCTCCCTCATGGCGCCCCCCTACAAAAAATCCCACAAAAAGATTTATAGAAACCTCCACAAAAACATGCTTTTGACTGCTTTTTTTCGTTTACCTCATCATCTTTGGCAGCGATGAAGCTGAAGCTGGCGCCCGGCTCCTTGACAGGAGACAGAAACTCCCTTTCTACATTCCATGAAGAAGGATTAAGGTTGAGATCGAATTCCATTGAAGACGTGTGGATGAGGAGGAGGAAGAAACGTTAAAAGAGAGTTTGCCAGAGGAAGAAGCTTGCGGCTTTGAATGGTAGTGTGGGGAGAAAGTCAAGCAGGCTGCTGGGAGAAGACAAAAGGTAGGGAGGATAATGCTGCATCGCCATCGCCCTGCGCCGCCGCCCAGGTTTAAAACGTGGGTCGGTTTTAGTTAATTAATTTTATTCTTTTATTCATTAAATGAAATAAAAAGAATAATAACGGGTATTTTTGTTTCCAATATTTGAATATATTTGATAGTATAGTTTAATTAATATATATTTAAATTATTTATATTTATATTTGCATTTTTCTAGAATTCCTTGCATTGGATATGTGCGTGATTTTATTCATTAATAATTATTGACACTTTTACCCTTTTTGGATTATTTTTAATGTTTTTAATATTGTATTTGTTAATGATAATACTGCTTGATTTGATGGAAGGCGTCAGTCATAGGTTTCGAGATGCAGGAGAATTTGAGAGTGAGGTCAACAAGTCAAGCCTCCACTTAGTTGAGAAAAGAGGCAGGACCCACGAATCTGCACGATGCACCCCATGCACCCTCCATAGTCTATTTCTTTCCCTTTTTTTTTCTTATCAATAAGTTTATTCTGTTTTTTGATTCTATACCTCCCTCAGCTTTTCCTGAGAGCCACAATTTTTTCGTATTCTGTTTGTTTTTTTGGATAAAAATGGAATCGAATTCGGAGAAGCTAATGTTCCTGGACAAGAGTGCTGTTACCACTATTTCTCGCTTTATGAAAAAACGAGCATTTATTTTGATCTGGATAAATAGTACTGCTTCCTCATTTCTTCGATCATAATAGCTTTTGTTGCTTTCGTTTTGGCATCGTGCATAGCCTCTGGAGATGGCCAACAGGAGGCTCCCGAGAAATGGTTGCCTAAAAATACTCCTCACGCACTTTCTCGTTTGGTAAGTTGGTGCTAGGAATCGAAGAGTGGGCTGCGGGCTGGAGGTAGTTTGACTCAGGGGCCTCGGTTTAGGTATTTTTGTGTTTATTTATTTATTCATTGTTGTTGTTGTGTGGATTCGGATTTTGAGTTCCTTATCCGGGGTTTTCTTGTTGCATGCACCTTAAGATTTTGTTTTGGGGGGTATGAAATCGATTTCACGTTCATTTCATGTGCGGGAGATTGATTCTTTTTCTTTGGGTTATTGGTTTTACAAAAGCAGATACTATGGCGGTGGCAACGGCGGCGCCCCCCAGTTTCTCACGACCGGAAGTAGTAGAACTTACCCCAATGAGACGTTCGTAGATGAAATCGACAAAGGCCAGATTGCAGTGCCTGATGTGGGGGTTCTTCTTCCTCTTTTCTATTTGAAATTCATTGGCTCATATAACTTGAAACGTGAAGGTTTCATAATGCGAATCTTGAAAATTCTGCAGGAAAAGAGCTGGAAGAACCTGTTTGCATATATGGGACCCGGCTTTCTTGTCTCCATTGCTTATATCGATCCGGGGAATTGTAAGTTCTCGTGAATCTATTATGTAGTGTCTTAATTTGTTCATGGCCGATCATATCTGTTAACTCTTCTGCTTGCAGTTCAAGCTGATCTTCAATCCGGAGCTGAGTACCAGTATGGGGTGAGCACAGCTATGTTTTCCTACTGAGTCAAGAGTAGTCGAGTATAAACTCGGGGTCCCGGTTGAATTGGAATTCTTACTTGATTCAGTTCTAAAGCTGGTTTATAACAAACTTGGTGTTCTACTTGATCTCATAGCTACTCTGGATCATATTGGTTGCTTCATGTGCTGCTCTTCTGATACAATCCCTGGCTGCCAATCTTGGTGTAGTAACAGGTGGTTTGTGAATCCACTCGAAGGCGTTTCTTCTTTCATGACCCTGGTCTTGGTTTTGACAGCAATATGATTCTTCTTGTACAGGAAAGCATCTGGCTGAACACTGCAGAAAGGAGTACCCAAGAATCCCAAATTACTTGTTGTGGGTTCTCGCTGAAGTATCTGTCATTGCCTGCGACATTCCTGAAGGTCGCCCTCTGATCAGATGATACCTCATTTTTATGCTGTGGAAATCCATTCTAACATCTGAAACTTGTTTTCAATGCTGTCTTAAAAATGACAGTGATTGGAACAGCATTTGCTCTTAACATGCTCTTTGGCATCCCGCTATGGTGTGGTGTACTGATCACGGGCTTCAGTACATTGTTTCTGTTACTGTTGCAGCAGTATGGGGTATGTCAATGCCTCTTTACTCGTGCACGAAGATCACAGCCTTCCTCGTGGTTTCACTTGTTTGTGTATTGATGCAGGTAAGGAAGCTAGAAACGTTGATTGCTCTGCTCGTTCTCACAATCGCTTGCTGCTTCTTGGTGGAGATGAACTATTCGAAGCCCGACGCATCGGAAGTTCTCCATGGTTTGTTCGTTCCCCAGCTCAAGGGAAGTGGTGCAACCAAACTAGCTATTTCCTTGCTTGGTGCCATGGTCATGCCGTAAGTCTTGCTTTTAAGCTTGCTACATATCACCACCAGCTACTAGATTCTGAGGATGGTTGTGATCTGAACACTCTGCAGCCACAATCTTTTCCTTCATTCAGCCCTGGTGCTTTCGAGAAAGATTCCACGGTCCGTCCATAGCATAAAGGTGTGATCTTTGTCCAAGAATCATCTCTGCTTTTGTATACAGCATATACTGAAGGCTTGAGAAGTTTCTTCCTCCTCAACTCAGGAGGCGTGCAAGTTTTATCTGATCGAGAGTGGCTTCGCTCTAGCAATAGCCTTCCTGATCAACGTCTCAGTGATCTCCGTAACGGGAGCCGTTTGCCATTCTGGGGAGCTGAGCTCGGAAGAGATCAAGAGATGCGAAAACCTTGACTTGAACGAGGCTTCGTTTTTGCTGAAGGTAAGCCTGGTGATCAAAACGAGGGGTGTGCATCTCTAAGAGTCACTCTTCATGATAAACCGATACTGCTTGTGGCAGAATGTTCTTGGAAAATGGAGTTCCAAGCTTTTTGCAATTGCTTTGCTCGCCTCAGGCATGAGCTCCACCATCACTGGGACATATGCTGGACAGTATGTCATGCAGGTTTCCTCTCAAAACCATCTCGTTGTCGTAGTTCGGCACGGTGCATCCAATGCCAGGTATCCTGCATCCATTCAACCACCCGCATCTTCGTATATAATGCAGGGATTTCTTGAGTTGCGCCTCAAGCCATGGATCAGGAACATGTTGACTCGAAGCCTAGCCATCGTCCCAAGCCTTATCGTTGCAATATGTGGCGGTTCATCTGGTGCCGGAAACCTGATCATCGTAGCATCGGTACGCCCTCCCCAATATCAACATGCACCAGCAGCATCCCCTTGCTGAAAGATGTGCATTTCTTAACAGATGATATTATCCTTTGAGCTTCCGTTCGCTCTGGTGCCACTTCTCAAGTTCACAAGCTGCGAGACCAAGATGGGATCATATGCAAATTCCAAATACGTAAGCCCACAACTTTCTTCTAAACATGTGTTTTTCCACTCTCTCCTCCGAAGAGACACCATCGGATTGGTTGTCCCTGAAGTTCGAGCTGGTGAAAGAAAATACTCGGATCTTTGGTGACAGGTTTCAGCCACGACTTGGGTGATTGGGTCACTGATAATGGGCATAAACATCTACTACCTTGCCGCAGCCTTGGTTTCGTGGCTTCGCCACAGCGGCATGAAGATGGTGGGGCTCGTGTTCTGCGGGGGACTGGGGTTCATCGGCATGGCTGCATATCTAGCCAGCATTGGTTACCTGATTTTCAGGAAGAACAAGCAGGGGGCTCACCTGATCGCACTCACCAACTCCGGAGCTGCAGGTGGAGGAGACGTGAACAACTTGCCCAGAGGAGACCTGGCGAATATGCAGCTGCCTGCTCGTACGAGTACCAGTGATAGTGGCCTCAGCTAATGCGCAGAAGCACAAACCCAGTTTTGCAGTGGAGATCAATGACTAGCTGCTGTGGTTCAAATCGGACGGTCATGAACGGATCAATATCCTCTCCTCTGATGTTCAATGACAACACCCCTGATTTTAGGTTTCGGAATGATGCTCCATAATAATAATAACCATCATTCTGGAACCAGTAAGTCTTGTCCCTGCACTTATTTTACTGAACATTCAAAAATGAACGGCAAGAGATGTTGGGGGAGCCGGCAGCAACACATGAACGAATGCGTATCAAAAACAGAGGCAATTATATTTAGTTGGTATACAGAAAACAGTGCGGCAGTTTCTGCACAGCACCTGAGAAATTTAGTCAGGGTTGATCTTAAAAGCTTCTAGCTGCTGCTGCAACCAGATTGCCCATTGTCAACACCTAATCCATACAATACACCGGAGTACTTCTCCAGTGAGCCACTGAAGAAGTTCTCCTTCAGCTTCCTAAAAGTGCATGAAGTAAGCAAACTATCAGAGCCAGCTTGGTGGCAAACGCCTACTCTCTCCACCTCCAACAGCTCGGCCAGCTTGTTCAACCCGCCGTGCAGACTGTTCGAGAACCTCATCAAATGCTTGATGTCGTAAATCACAGGGAAGAATATGTTCATCAAGTCAAAGAATCCAGTTTGTGTATCAGGCAAGTTCTGGCAGGTCAACAGCTTTAGCAGATATCCGAAGTCGTAGCCGCTATGGAAAGTTACCCAGGAAACATTATTGTTCAGAACGATCCCGGATGAGATGAGAAGCTCGCCAAAACGTCTGACATCGATGCCTTTCTCATTGTTCCTTCCAAAATCAATGCCACTTTCCCGGAGTAGTTCGATTGAGTCATTTGCAAAAACATCCTCATTAGGATTGAATTCACGAAAGTTGAATTGCCAGATGCAGTGTTTATCAGTTCCACAGGTAGGCAAATTCCCCTCCTCATCACAAAAGGTAAGCCCCAGTTGAATCAACTTCAACAGATCGACATTGTCTTTCAATGTCTGATAATGATAATCACTTGAATTCTTGAAATTACCAATAGGGCGGAGAACAACACCGGGAAACTCTGTGTCCATTGCAATGTAAGGATACTCATCTACCACTTCACGAATCAAAGCAAACTCCTCCTCTAAGTTTTCATCCCACACCTCCCGGATCTGAATTGTATCGCTTTTAGGCAGAAGGGGCATTTCTAACAGAGCAAAATCAACCCAAAATCCGAAAAATGTGTAAATCCTCTTTTCTTGACCATCCAAGGCTCGAAATAATCGAGCCCCCAGACCAGATCTCTTTGATTACTACAGACTCTCAAGGATATCTGCAAAACACACAAGATCGCTCAGACGACCACACAACACGATCAGCTACGAAAATTAAATCATATTTACCATCAAACGACCTTCGCATCTCTAAAAAGTTAAAACCCATGTTTTCAAACCAGCTCTATCAACGTCCCTACCAGAGACTAATCCATGCAGCAAAAAGCAGACCTATCGAACGTCAATCGTTTCTTACCAACACCCAGCGATCGAGAAACGGCCACGGCGGAGAAATCGAGGCACACATATGAAATAAAGAAAAACAACCTCACCTCAGAATCATAGAGAAATGATCGGGCAGCATAAAATTCAGGATCCAAGCTTGATGAAATAGAGTCCCAATTAAAGACCAGGCGATTCCTGTTAGGGCTTGGACGGCTAAAAATGAAGGCCGCCATGGAGATAAATGCTGCCTTTTCGTTGTATCGAAAGGCTGAAAACCCTTCACTTCTGACGGACACATGATCCTTAGGTGGCCCCCATCGATGGGTCATCTTGTGAAATAATGAACTCCAGGGGGGCTCTTTAAATTTATACTAATCCAGGGGGGAATCCTGATTATTGAAAACTTGTGGAACATAACGCAAATATGGACGCGTTTTCCTGTTTTATTGGAGTTGTGTTATATGCGAGTTTCTTATTTTAATTTAAAACCTTAAAAAACCAAACAGGCCCAGGCATTGTATTTACCAAAAAACCCAACCTCCCAAAAACACAGGGTTGGGTCACTTGCCGAGGGTATAAAAGCGATTTCATAAGAGGACGGAGACGGGAACCCGACCCGATCATGCTCTGAGCGAGGAGCTGCGAACAAACCGCCTCGGCGTGTTCGATGATGGGAACATCTGATCGAGGAGTACGACGAGCGCCATCGCCGCCGCGGAATCGATCAAGTCACGCCGGACAACCAAACGGAATATATCGCTCCCCAGAGAAACTCCTTTGATCGAGGATTCCTTAGGTTCTATCTCCGCTACTAGCTGGTTTTCACGGTCGTACACACAGCAGCAACGCTGCGTGTAGCACCCTTCGATTTTGTAGATCGATTGAGATCCAGATCTGGTTAGCCGATTTCCGTGGACGGTTGCCTTCGCCAGGGACTTATTTCCTAGAAAATTCACATTCTTCTTCAACACGAACAGGGGATACCCCGCTGTCTCTCCGTCGTACACCCCCAGCAATCCGAGAAACTCAGTTTCTGCAAAGGCGACTGCAAATTCAATTTCCTCTCGAGGAAAATAAACACATCGAAGCTTCGATTCAATCAATAATCGAACTCACCTTGCGACGGAATGTCAAGATCGCGTTGCCGGCGGCGTCCATGAGGAAGATCTCGCCGTTGTTGGCATAATTGTCGACACGGTAGACGAGATTGCCTCTCGAATCAAAAACTGTGAATCCGTTGCAGTTGAAAATCAACGATTTCCTCCACACAGTGAGCACCTCCGGCGGTTCCTCGACACGATTCTCACGGGAGGAATTCGGATGAATCTTCATCATCGGCCTTTTCTCCACCCCGCGGCGCACTGCGGCGTGTTTAGCATAGCAACAATTGCTCGAGGCTCAAGCTATATATATCAAACCAACTCAGCGATCAACACGTGGAAGCCGATTGGTCCACGTCCACTGCACAAAATCTTTAAATTAAAATAAAGAATCAATTACCGCCAAAATCCATTTCATTAAAATAATAGAAAAAAATGTTGTAATGTGGGGAAGGGTGCGCGTTACGTGTTGTTTTCAACCTTGTACGTTAACGACATGACTCCGGAAGAAATGTGCGGTCCGAAATTAAATTCATTTAATTAATTAAACAAGGATTAGGACTGCCGGTTGCATTTTTGAGAATAAATGAAATGTGGGCGGCTAATGATAATTATTAAAAAATAGCGAGTCCAAATAATAATATTGTAATTCCACTAACCGCCCAATCACGTACGGCTAATTGTGATTGGGTGGGTGTTGTGATATTTTCTTGACTTTTCTACCCTCCAGTCCACAAGCAGACTAAAGCCAAGGAAAGTATCCAGTTGCCTTCTTCGGCTTGCCTAACGTGGCCGCCCAATCAATAACCCACAAAGCTACCCTGCTAATTGTAAGCCTCAAGGAGTGTCGGTATCACACACGGCTTAGGGATGGCTGGGGTCCCAAACAAAACAAGGATTAGTGCACGTTATCTTATCAGACACCCAAAATTTTATGTTTTTGCCCCTTCGTCAGATGAAGTCTTGACTCAACATGAAGAGTTTTGAACAATTTTTAAAATAATATATTATGAGTAATATGAATCATCATAATTTGAAAGATATCACGTCGTAAATAAATATTGCACGAAGTCTTGACTCAACACTAAGAGTTCTAAACAATTTTTAAAATAATGTATTATGATTAATGTGAATCATCACAATTTGAAAAATATCATGTTGTAAATAAACATTGCAGGAAGGTATTACATATTCTAGAAATGCACATCGAATCTCAAAAAATAAGGTGTATAGCTCAGAATCTCATCCGAAACAATTTGTACAACAATAGTATAACCATGGATTCCTTCCCAAGTTGATATGCTTTCAAACCTCCACCATTTGCATCTTAGGAGTGATTTTTTACCAGAAACAATAAATCGCCATTATGTTAAGATATTGGGTTTGAATCACATAAGAAATGTTTTCTTCAAAATAAAATATTAGAAAACAATGAAAATTGAATGTTCAAAACAAATAATGATATACAAATAAATTGTGAGTTATGACATGTAATAATGCATGAGTTATTCTTGTTCTATATATTTTATCGGTACTCCTTTCTTTTTTGTATACTAAAATAAAAAAATTAATTTACATGATTAATTTTGTTTATATGCACATCATAAAACGATGAATTTATAAATCTCTCCTGTTTTTCAACACCAACAAGGCACAAAATCCCTTTAAAAAACGGAGAAGGGGTAATCCAAATTCAAGAAAGAATCCAGTTTCCAACACAGCAAATGATGCCCATCAGCTGCTGGATCCGGCTTCGGATGGTGTGCGCGTCGTCATCTGATCAACGGCATGAACTCTGTCCTGGAGCTCTTCCCATATGGCCTTGTACACCATCCTCTGCCTGTTCACAGCTGACTGCCCCTCGAATGCAGAAGAGATCACTTCTATGCTGCACAGAAAGGGCACATACGTTTCAATCCAAGGACAAAACCAGACAATGATCGGTTGAGTTGTGAAGGTGCACAACCGATGGTGGAAGAGTCTTCACCTTACATGGCGACCATCACCATAAGCATCCTTTACAACCACAGATTCTGCGTTTAACTGCTCCTTGATCTAAAGTGATAACCTCAATTCAATGTCAGATTACTGCACAAACTTCAAACAGCATGCAATTGCATATCTATGCAGATTTCTGAAAAATGCGACCTTTATCATGGAGAATTTTACCCATCTGCCATTTTTCATCCTACCACACAAATATCTAAAGCAGGGAAACTACGAAAAACACCATCCCTGGTTTCTAAATTGCAGCATAATAAAAGCACAAACTGCAAAGCGAAAAGGAACAAGGACCTTATTCGTCATCGATTGCATCAACGGAGATTCAATTGAGGAAGAACTGCCAGAGTCCGCGGTAGCGCGAATGCTGAAATTTCGGCGGTACGCACACTTCAGAAGTGAAACCCTTTCCCTATTATTGAACGCCGGAATCGTCGTCAAAATGGGCCTCGTTACTCCAAACCAAAGGTAACCACCGTTGGAGTAGCGCCTTAGCGCAGTGTTGTGCCGGAGAAGCAGTGTTTTCAACGCTGCCGCGGCGGCCGCCATAATTTGGGAACCAAGTGACGGTTTGACAACCGGCGAAAGATAAAGTATCGGGCTTGATGAGAGAATCAAGATAAATGGGTGGCTAAAATGATATATTCAGGAAATGCGATAAAAATTAATTAAAGAGAAACCTTGGGGGTGATTTGTAAAAAAGCCAAAGATTTATGCTAGAACTCAATTTTAGGCAAAAGAAGCCGTCTGTTCCAGAGTTCAGGAAGCGGAGACCCTCATCGCACCGACATGGCGCTGAATCTCCGTCAGAGGCAAATCGGTAAATGTTGTTCTGTGATGTATGACAGTTTTAGATTCGGAATCGATCTCAATTTTTCTCATGCTGCTTCTGTTATCTACAGACTGTATAATTCGGATGCTGAATCTGAATCAAACGGTAAGCGCAACAACCGGCACGGCGAAGGAGGAGGTGTACAAGATCTTGATCTACGACCGTTTTTGTCAGGACATATTATCTCCATTGATCCATGTGAAGGACTTGCGTAAACACGGAATCACCCTTTACTTCCTGCTTGACAAGGATCGGAATCCTGTCCCCGATGTGCCCGCCGTGTATTTTCTGCAACCGACACCTTCAAATGTGCGTCGCATCGTGGAAGACGCATCGAGAGCACTCTACGATTCGTTCCACCTCAATTTCTCCTCCTCCATTCCTAGGCCGCTACTTGAGGACCTCGCTACTGGTAACCTTGCTGTTAGATATGTGTGTTTTGGAACCCTAAGTCTTGTTTTCACTGAGTTGATTGGCTTGATCTTGATTTATTTGCCTTGAATATGCTGTACTATGATTAAATTGGTAACTTCATATGTAGATTTAGGTTCAAGTAAGTGATGATGGGTATTCCTGCCAATGCATTCTCGATGACCTTTAGTTATCTTACTTGATTTTTCTAATTTCAAGCAGATCATGTTTGAGATGCTATGTTATTCTTCATGCTCATGCTCAGGCTTCTGTTTCAGGAACCACTAATTCTGATTCGATCCAGAGGATCTCCAAGGTGCATGATCAATATTTGGAATTTGTTACCCTGGAGGACAACTTGTTCTCGTTAGCCAGCAAGAATTGCTATGTTCAATTAAATGATCCATCTGCTGGAGATAAGGAAATTGAGGAAATTATTGAAAAAATTGTGGGAGGATTGTTCTGCGTTTTGGCAACTCTGGCAGTGGTTCCGATCATCCGATGTCCACCTGGGGGGCCTGCGGAGATGGTGGCATCCTTGTTGGCACAGAAGTTGCAGGACCAGTTATTGTCAAAACATAATTTGTTCAGCGAGGCTGGCAGCATAAGCAGCACATTTCAGAGGCCGATCCTCTGTATGTTTGATCGGAATTTTGAGCTGGCTGTGGCTATACAACATGACTTTAGGTATAAACCACTTGTTCATGATGTGCTAGGCTTGAGGCTTAATAGACTGAACGTGAGAGGTGAGAAGGGAGTAATGAAATCATATGACTTGGATCATTCTGACCCATTTTGGATGTCAAATGGGTCATTAGATTTCCCGGAAGTAGCTGTAGAAATTGAGACACAATTGAATAAATATAAAGATGATGTTGCAGAAGTAAATAGACGGACAGGTGGTCAAGAAGCCGAGTTTGATGGAACAGATTTGATTGGGAATACTAAGCATTTGATGAATGCAGTGAATTCACTTCCAGAGTTGACTGAGAGAAAGCAGGTCATTGATAAGCATACTAATATTGCAACTGTGTTACTGGGCGAGATTAAGGAAAGGTCTCTTGATTCTTATGTTAAGAAGGAGAATGAAATGATGGTCAGGGGTGTGGTTGATCGGGGTGAAATCCTTGCGGTTCTGAAGGGGAAAGGGACCAAGATCGACAAACTAAGGTTTTCCATATTGTTTCTAATTTCAGCGCAGAGCATTCCAGCATCTGAAGTGGAAGCAGTGGAAGCTGCGCTTGCTGAGGCCGAGGTTGATGTAAGTGCTCTCCAGTACGTGAAGAAGATAAAAGCATTGAATGCCTCCTTGGCATCAGCTAATTCTTCTAGCAGGAGTAACATCGTCGATTGGGCTGAAAGATTGTATGGTCAGTCCATCAGTGCGGTGACTGCTGGTGTCAAGAATCTTCTATCCAGTGATCGTCAACTGGCATTGACCAGAACAGTTGATGCGCTGATGGAGGGGAAATCTAACCCTGAAGTCGATTCATATCTCACTTTTGACCCTCGTGCTCCAAAATCTGGTTCAAGCAGCAGCCAAGTGAGAGCAGGACCATTCAAGGAAGCTATCGTTTTCATGATCGGTGGTGGAAATTACGTCGAGTTCACAAGCCTGCAGGAACTAGCACAGCACCATCAACCCACCAAGAACATCATTTATGGAACCACAGAGATTCTTTCTGGAGGCGAGTTTGTTGAGCAATTAGCACTTCTGGGGCAGAAGATGGGTTTAGGAGGTGGCCCAAGACAGGTCCGTGGATGACCCCCAGCCAACAAAATGGCTGCTTCAGATGCACACGAGGCTTACTTCACACAAAGATGCAGCGCAGCCGCTTTGTTTCGAGGTTAGGCCTGGCTTACTGATTCTGGATGAATGGAGTGTTTATTGCGGCAAGAACCAAACGAAAGAACAATAGGAACGGTTGCTTTCTGCTCTCTTGTACTTCGGATGTCATGTTTATATCATTTCATATTGGTCCTTTGTTCTAGCTACTCCAGAGGCTGAGATTCTTTAGAGGCTTATTTTGATTTCAGATTCAAGATTTTTGATTTGCAGAGGCTGAGATCCTGAGTTGAAAGCCTCATCAACTCGCCTCAAAGTCATGGACATCACTCCCAAATTTGAGTGCGGGCACAACGAGGTGCTTCTTGATCATTAAGATGCCATGTTTGTATGTTCATGCAATCCATTTGTTCTAAGCGCAGATGCTTTTGATTTCCTCTTCGTGGAATTCGACATTTTGGATCATTTTGCGATTTGCAAGCGATAGGATGAGATCAGCTTGCCTCAAGGTATGTAGTCGTTGATCCTACAGATGCTGTCAGCCACTACGTCATATCACTAATGGGGGAAATGGACTTTCCGATGGCGACATCTTCGGAAGATCAAGCGTCAAAGCCGTGTGCAGTTCCTCTTCCTCTTCCTATTTAAGCTCCGGGGCAGTTGCAATGGATGATTTGCCTTTCATCATGGAGCTCTGGTTCATTGTTACCGCCACGCTATGCATCGCCGCCGTAGTGAACGCCACGCTCCGCCTGTTTCACCGCGGCGATAATCTTCCACCTGGGCCACTGAGGATCCCTCTCATCGGGAACCTAATATGGTTGCGGAAACCTGTCTCCGACATGGAGGTGATTCTTCGTGGGCTCAAAGCGCGCTGTGGCGGCATCATCACCATTAAGGTCGGCTCAAACTCAGTGATCTTCGTTGGAAGTCACTCTCTCGCGCATCGCGCCCTCGTCCAGAAAGGCGCCGTTTTTTCCGACCGCCCGGGTTCGATGCCGATTTCCAAATTACTCCGTCAGTCCCAGCTGAATATAAGCTCCTCCCCGTACGGTCCGACGTGGCGCCTCCTCCGCCGCAATCTCTCTCAGGAAATCCTGCACCCCTCTCGTGTGAAAGCGTATGCGCACACCCGGCGGTGGGTTCTCTCGCTCATGATCAGCCGCCTCAGCGCCGCGGCCCAGTCGTCGTCTTCGGTACATCTGATTGACCACTTTCAGTTCGCTATGTTCAGCTTGTTGGTGTTCATGTGCTTTGGGGACCGTTTCTCGGATTCCCAAATCAAAGAAATCGAAACCGTGCAACGGAATCTCCTTCTCTCACTCAGCAGCTTCGGCCGTCTCACGATCTGGCCGCGCCTCACAAGGTACCTGTTCCCAAAGTCCTGGGACCAGCTGGTTCAGATGATAGACGATCAGGAGAAAGTGCTGATTCCCCTTATCAGGGCTCGTATCAACGCCGCCGAACATCAGACAGTAGCTTATGTTGACACCCTTGCTGACATAGAGCTCCCAGAGGAGAAGAGGAAGTTGACAGAAGCTGAGATGATGACACTCTGCAGTGAGTTTCTCAATGCAGGCACAGATACAACCTCCACGGCTCTGCAATGGATAATGGCTAATCTTGTCAAATACCCACATCTTCAAGAGAAGCTTTACCAGGAGATAAGCAGAGTTGTTGGCGGAGCCCCATCTGCAGAGGAGGTGGAGAAGAATGTGCAAGAGGAGGATTTGGAGAAGATGCCATATCTGAAAGCAGTTGTGTTGGAAGGGCTGAGACGACATCCACCAGGCCATTTCGTGCTACCCCATAAGGTGAAAGAAGATGCTGAATTGGGCGGCTACAGGATCCCCAAAAACGCTACGATCAACTTCATGGTAGCTGATATGGGTTGGGATCCAGAGGTTTGGGCGGACCCGATGGAGTTCAAGCCGGAGAGGTTTATCCAGGAGGCGTTCGAATTCGATATAACAGGGAGTAAGGAGATCAAGATGATGCCTTTCGGAATCGGGAGAAGAATATGCCCAGGTTTGGGGGTGGCGCTGCTGCATCTGGAATACTTCGTAGCCAACCTGGTTTGGCATTTTCAGTGGAGTCCAGTGGAAGGAGATGGAGTTGATCTCACCGAGAAGCAGGAGTTCACCACCGTCATGAAGCATCCCTGCAGGCTCGCATTTCTCCAAGGAAATGAAATCGGAGCTGCAGTCTAATCCTGTATTCCAGAGCTGCAGACTGACCGGAAAAGCCAACGACGGCGGGGGTGTACAATATGAATAAAAAATAGTTTTGTACCCAATGTATAAATATTTATATAAACCGGATAGGGTTTGCTAATGAACGAGTGGGCGGGAAGTCACCGCACATCTTCAGGAATTGAACCACATGGCGCCAGCCGGATCTCCGGAAATCATCACCCATGGCATCTGCTGTTGCGCTCTCTAATTCTTTTCTCTTCGCACAGCGCACTTCGAGAACCAGCTTCGGCTTCAAGCCCAGAGCTTCCATGGCGACAATCGTAGAGAAGGTGGAGCCCGCTGTTATTATCGGCGGCGGACGGGTGGGGAGAGCACTTCTAGACATGGGCGCTGGCGGTGATTTCTTGGTGAAAAGAGGGGAGTCGGTGCCGCCGGATGTTTCTGGGCCCATTTTGGTTTGTACGAGAAATGATGATCTAGATGCTGTTCTTGATTCAACGCCCAAATCGCGCTGGAGCGGTATGATTGATTTTTTATGATTACGGTTCACAATTTGTAAGAACATCGAGGTATGAGGGTTATTTTGTTGATTATAGAGCAGATTTGGTGTTTTTCCAGAACGGAATGATGGATCCCTGGTTTGAGAGTAGAGGTATTGGTGATGCCGGCCAGGTTTTGGCGTATTTCGCTGTGTCGAAACTCGGAGAGCCGCCAATTGATGGAATCACTGACGCTAATCCCGAGGGGCTAACGGCGGCTTATGGTAAGTGGGCTTCGTCAGTTGCTGCACGACTGCACTCTGGAGGCCTCTCTTGCAAGGTAATAAAATGGGGTGTCTTGAATCAAATCACGTTCTTGTGAATTAAGAAAAAAAGTGATTTGCTTTGCATGATCAATGCTCTTTTGCTTAAGAAGCGCATGGATATATATCATGTGTTATATGGGCCACAAATTAGGAACCAGAGAGTGCTTTTGAGTCAGATTTCTTCATGGTCTCTTAGCTGGGAAGCATATGTTCGACAGGTACTAGAAAAAGAACCGTTTCAGAAGCAAATGCTCGAGAAGCTCATATGGATATGCGCCTTCATGCTTGTTGGAGCACGCCATCCTGGAGCGACTGTAGGTGTTGTTGAGAGAGAATATCGCCCTGAGGTAAATCAAAGTCGCAACATGTCTCTCTACTTTCAGATGCATTTTTATCTAATTTCATTGTACACTCATGGCTTGAACAAGCATTGTTTTCTTGGATTGGGTGAACTACATATTCATGGTGGGATTTTTGCGCTCCTTCACGAAACCATGATTCCTCTTGATACTGTCAGGTATCTGCCCTTATAGCGGAACTGACAGGAGCTGCAGCTGCAGAGAAAGGCGTAGTCTTTGAAGAAGGAATAGAGGAGAGACTATGTGCTTACTCCCGTGCGGTTTCCCATTTTCCTACAGCAGTCAAGGAGGTAAAAAAGATTTCAAAAGCTCATGTACTTCGATTCAAAACATTCTTGTAACAGACACAACGGTTCTGAGAGTATTCGTCATCTGGGTCGACTTGTGCAGTTCAAGTGGAGAAACGGATGGTTCTATTCGCTTTCTGAGAAGGCCATTGCTGAGGGTAAACAAGACCCTTGTCCCTTACACACGGCGTGGCTCAAAGAGCTCAAGATTGTATAAGAGGGACTCAGGGGGTAAAAGGCAAGATCATGAAAAGTTGCCCATGTATTAGTAGCCGTATCTGATTATCCTCTTGGTTTTATGACAAGAGTTTGAAATGGACAATACATGTCCTCCCTGCTTTTCTGAGGCCCCAATATAGAATCAGCAGATTAAGGTTGTACAGTTTCTCAAGCAGTTGGTTTCCTTTTCTCTAATACCACAACATCACAATAACTCAAGTACCAAAACAAAACACTGTACTAAAAGGCTCAAAGTCCTCCCTTTGCTATGGTTTCTTTTGCCATCTGCAATCTGCAAATGGTCTTCTTAGTTCCTTCCAATCCTGAACACACATTCCCATGCCCGAAAGTCACAGCAAAATACAGATAAATGGAGCATAGAAAGGTCAGGAGAACAAGTGCTGTTAGCAGAAAATAATGTCTCCTAATCAGTGTGGACAAGTCTCCCATTTTTTCCGGTTTTCTGATAGTTTCTTGGATGACACCGATGTAAATGTTGTCTGCTGTGGCTCAGACCTCTGTCGAGGTGCGTATGTCGCGCTATACCACAAAGCCATAACAGGAATAAGTTTCAACTTCAGGGAGATACAAGTACATGGTTAACACAAGTAGGAACAGCATCTCATTCAGAAGCTTAAAAGTGACTTTATCTTTCCCAGATGAAACAGCATCTTCAAAGAACTAGCCAAGGAAAATGCCCCAATAAGGCATTTGGCAGATTCTTCAGATTTAAATAACGCATACGCAGATCCACAACAGCATCATCAACCACTAACAGGGGATTTTCAGGCAAGAAAACGGAAAAAAAATCATTTCTTCCACCAGTGCGTAACTGCAGAATCGTTCTTAAACGGATGTATTCATTTATATCTGTGTAGCATTTGGTTTAACACCTGACCATACACGGCGTTACTTACTACAAACCCTCTGACACATCTAAAGAGGAAGAAAATCCGATAACCATACGCCCAAGAACCAAGAGAAATTGGTGCTTAAGCATCCCCATAAACCCACTCCCCAGATCATGCTCGACAAATCAAAACCATCTTTAAGCTAACACGCTAACATTACAGCAAACAGAAAGAAACGCGCGTAAGTGATCGAGAAAAAAAAAAAGAAATCAGGCGACGGACGGATTAACACGCACCTCCACCGGAGGAAACTGGAGGAGTCGAGCTTCAGCCTTCCGACGAAAGGGAAAGCATTAGCAGGAGCATTCAACTCAAGAACGGCGCGTTTCCCCAACACTCAAGTTACCGGGTACGCCAACCCAAGTCTACGTTGTGCAGTTTCCCCACGTGGGGCATTATTACAATATACCCTAAATCCCCTGAAGTCAATCCAATTTTTAAAAATTTATAATATAATTTGAACTACACAAAAAAAGAGACAGCGGAACTAACCGATATAATCAGCCCAATTAGTGAATCATGGGCCCACATATGTCAATTGTGAACCCAACTAATTTAAAAGATAATTAAATTAATATCCGATAAATTAAAATATAGTTTGATAAAAATATTTTGACTACTGCATGGGCCCCACATCCCAACCATGCTGACAAAGCTGAAGATAATTGTGTGCTCCCCTCCCTCTTCAAGGTTGCCTGGAGAGCGCCCCTGCAGCGAACAGAAGGTTCCTCCTGGAGAACTGTCACCAAATCACCAACAAGACTTGAGGAACAACACGGCGAGTGTGATGCAGAAAACAACTTCTTCGATGGCGGATGCGTTGCGTACCTGGAGAGCGTAAACCGGAGTTGATTTCGTGGGCAACGTCTTCAACGAACGGAGGCGGGTGGTGCTTCCGCTTCTGCAGGTTCAAAAAAGCAGAGAGATGAGAATGATGATGAGTGGAGTGGATTTGGCGAACACTGTGTCCTTACTTTTCATCTGATTTTGGGATCTTTGAGCTTGTGGCGACATCCCATATCTTCACTGTGCAGTCTGCTGAACCGGACGCGAGAAGGGAGCCTTCACAGCTGAGATGATGAAGAGAGTCAGCTGAAACCCGTCATTCTGCGAAAGGGGTAGGAGGTTTGAGGATGGGAATCTTTGTACCTGTAAGCAAGTGACCATACACAAGAGTTGTGGCCAACTAGAGGGGCAATGCAGCGGCCTGTTGCGAGATCCCACATCATTATTCTGCCATCCTCATCTCCGGATGCCATGTAGCGGCCGTCCGGCGACATCGCCAAGCACAGAATCATGCTTCTGTGGCCGACAAAAATTCTAACGCACTCTCCGGTTTGAACATCCCACAGGCGCACAGTTTTGTCACTAGACCCGGTGGCAATGTAGTTGCAATTGGCATGCCATTGTACACACTACAAAATAGGTAGAGAATTCCTGATACTGATACACACCACAAAATAGTGAGACGACAACATGCAGAGACTGATATAAAGGGACTTACATCTACATCAGACAAATGGCCGGCCATAATTCTTAAAGGCTGTATCCTGTCCATTGACCAGACCCTTGCTGTGCGGTCATGGGAAGCACTTGCAAAATAGTGTCCTACAGGACTAAACTGCATGAAGGCTATGAAGATGTCAAATGCGAACCTTAGATACCATCGAGGCCAAAATGAAATGATCTAAAAGACACAGACCTGAACATCCCACACAGGGTAATTGTGTCCCTTGTAGCATACAAGGTTTGCATTTAACTTGGTGTTCCATAACCGAACTGTGATTACAGATCACAATGAATCATCCAACAAGTAAAATATGCAAAAATGTCACCGCAGTAATTCACTCACTTGTGGAGTCTGAAGACGCAGACAAGAGAAAATCATCATATGGACTAAATGTGGCAGAGTGCACAAGTCCAGAATGACCCCGGAACAATGTGAAAGGTCTTCCCTCAGAATTGGAGCCAGGAAAGTGTTCAGTGGGAGCTGATTCATTGTCAGCGAGCAGAGTTGCTGATATTTTGTAGTAAACATGAATGAGTGATAAACTCAGGGGAAGGTATAACACAAGGCTAATAGCAGAGGCAAAGACCAGCTATACTCAGGAGAGATTTAGGACACTTTATTCGATCATGGATAGCACACTTGCACATTCACAAAAGGAAAATAGAATGAATCTTAACAATAATTCCATATGATTACCAAAACCAGGTAAACAACTACATTGTGTTTAAGGCTAAACACATTTCACTTTGTATTTATAGGATAATAAAAACTTCAATCACGTTGCATGCATATCAAATGAGAAGAAAGATGAAGTCAAACTAGCACCTCCATTTTGTTGACCAAGTTTTCCCATGTCCCAAACCTGGCAATAAGATTTTTTTTGTCAGCATTATCAATAAACGAGACAGCTGGTTAAAACAGTTTATAAAACTAAAACCTTCAGCGACGAGTCAGAAAATCCACCAGCCACCATGGACCCATCATGAGATATTGAAGCACAGCTCAGGCTACAATATGATGAAAAGACTGAGAAAAATGCGCCCACACTTATAGGCCTATTTAGTCACAATGCCCTCGAGAACACACCTGTTGTGTGTGTTGATAAAAGTATAGAAGCTGATTGACGGCAAAGCTAGATTGCTCAACTGCACCCGGTTTCTCAAATCTTCAAGAATGGAATGTTCCACCTCTAATGGACTAAATAAAAGCCATGAAACAATAAATTAACTACTTTTGTAGTAATGAATTTCTAGGGCGTATATAAATCAGAAAACCATGTAGATTTCAAGAACATACATAGATGGCAAAGCAAGTTCTGGTTTAACGCGTGTCGAAACAGAGGCTGAGACATTCTCTGGACGAGAGGCTTTTGCTGCAGCATTGACTGCCTTGTCCTTTTTTGTCTTCTTATTTGTAGTGCCTTGTTTTCCATCAGCTGATCTTTTCTGGGAAAATGATGCATATTCATGGATAAAAAACCATCCACAACAGGTAATTGGTGAGAACTACAAATTTCTCAAATTGAAGGAAACCTTGTTTTCTTCCACTTCAGAATCCTTTGCTTCTATGCCAGCCTTTTCTGACTCTCCATGCAAAGCCCCAGTCTTCTCCAACTTATCCTCCAGGGAATCCTCAAGTAGCTGTAAAAATGAAATTCATGGGCTCACTCAACGAGAAGCTTTTTTCAAGCAATAGTTCAACTAATGCTGTAAATAAATGTTCCTTGGAAAACACATGGAAAATGGAATCGCTTATCCATACTAGAATGATCACAGATCATATTCAATAATAATTTTTCAACAAGGTTGCATTACTAAAACAAAACCATAAACCAATGAAGATATGGATGCAGGATTGACGCAGGCTTACACCCCAGTGGATTTCTTTTTGATTAATCAAATTCGCAGCATCATGATCACTTCCAAAGAGTGTAACACAATCAGCATCATCAGCAATTGAGATTGGTTGTCCAGGTGAAACTGTAAGATGAAAAGGGGAAAACAATAACAGAGTTGCAATCTTCGACAACAAACATTACCCAGCAACTGTACCTTGAAAGTTGATATGCTCATTGATGATGCCAAGCATAACGAGCAATTGGGACTTGTGCAGATATTGTAGAAGCAGGTCATACGAATACTGAATTTAGAATATAAAAATGTTAATCACATCGAGCACATTATGAAAACCCATTACAGGTTTAATCACATCGATAACAATGCTTGCATAATAGTTATTTTCTTGCTTAAAGCTGAAATTTTCTCATGACATCAACACTTACAGTTTCAAATGCTGAAGCCACATGTGCTAGAACGTACGAAGCAGACTCCAATACAATTTGATAAAATAAATAAATTTCTATTCATCATTTTACACTTAAAATCCTTTTTATATGGCTATTACTGCGCATATCACTTACTGATGTAGCATACTCTCATAACATCAAAATTACGTGCAGCCTACTTATCTTGATACTTCTAAAAGTAAGAAAAAAGCATTCACATAACAAACCCATGAAACCAGATTGCCATTGTCATTAATTGAAAACTAGGAATCCAGGTTATGAACATAGACGAAAAGAGTAAAGAACTGGCAATAAAAAGGTTAAGCATAAATGAGGGCGAGAGAAGTGTTGAGATTACTTTGCATATCTTAATGCTAACTTTGCTTTGCCTTAATGAATGTGCAAATTCCATTTCCTGCAGTTGAAAAAAATATGTATTTGTTTACACGAAAAAAAATTCACTTGAAAAAGTTAATCTACATGAAAATGATTTATAAGAAAAGCCAAAATTTAAAATTCCACAAGTTTCAGGTAAGTGAAACACCTCCAGATGTGAAGGAGAAAGAACACCTTCTAGCCTTTGGAGGTCACGAGAATGCGCAATTTCATGGTCTCCACGGAAACTGTTAAAAAATGTTCGAGCTGGAAAAGGAAATCATTTCAAGAAATTTTGCTGAAAGATTGAGAAAATGATCAAAACACAACTGAACTTACCTTCTTGAACATGACCCTTGGCAACGAGATCCATAAAGGCATGGATAAAAACTGGGTATAAAACACGAACCAACTCATGCTGCATAGCACAAAAGATCCGAATAAATAAGTCAAGTCGTTCCATATGGATACCCTTAATCTTTTAAAGGATTCATGCAAGTTAACCAATGGAGCATATAAAATATATGATATCCTTGAAAGGAGGCAGGTTTTCATTACTGGTATTCTCACTACTTTCACTTGGTATCCTCCAACAACATACAGAGAGAATGTATCCATAACATGAAAATGGAAATTTTATCAAAATGGAAATTTTATTAATATCTTAGTTTGAAAATACGAGAAGTTACATCTAGCTCCAAAGTGTAATATGACGTTCATAATTCTTCTGTTAGCTGGCACCATCATAGAATGGCATTGAGCTGATGCAATCAGTCTAAGAAAGCAACAAGAAATGTGACCGACCTGATACTGATCCAATGAACTGTAAGCCCATGACCGAAGTTTGCTATACCCAAACTGATACTCTACCGGAGCATCCACTCTGAAGAACACAAACTAAATAGCATAAAAAAACACAGTCCCAACCTTTGTAGGTAATAGGTCACCAAATAAAAGAACGTCAAAACAACAAAAAGATGAAATATTTCCAGTAAGTTTACTCCATTTACATTTCAAAACTTACGACTTGATTTTTTTTTAAAGCAAGATCACAACCAGAAAGAAGGCTCTGGCCAGCATCTCACGGGAATAACAGAATTCTACGGACTTAAACGGGAAATCAATGTCAAAAAGCTCACCAAAAAAACACCACATACGAGACAATCACGTTACTAAAACTCCTCACAACAAAAATAATGCAAACGGATGGGAAATTTCGTCCATACTCAGAGAAGGCGAGAATCTTCTTAGCAATATCCGCATCAAATTTGCCAGTAGAAGAAGAATTGCCGCCTTTGCCGCTCTGCTGCACTTCCTTCTGGAAAGCAAGGCCCGCCTGCTTGAAACCCCTCTTCTCTAAATACTGAAGCACCACCTTCTCAATTTCCTCCTGGTCCACCACCCCCATGCCTCCAAAATGCTCGAACGATTTGAGAACCCGAAACCCAGCAAATAACGAGGCAGAGAGCAACTCGAATCGCTAAAGATCTATTTCGCTCCTCCTTTTTCCCTCGTCTTCACTACTTTCAAGTTCAACAGACACGGGGACGCGTCCAGTTCGGCCATCGGGCTCCAACATCGGCCCAGATAAGACATATCATGGCCCAAATCTAACGACAGAGAAAAATAACACTTAAAATATTATTTAATATTATATTCATTATTAATATACTAATTCAATTTAATTATATTTTAAAATTATTATTTAATAAATTGAAACATTTTTTAATTTAATCATAAATTTGAATTGAATAGAATTTAATTTTAAAAATATATATCAAATATAATATTAATTTTAATCATATGATAGGTGTTTATTTAAATATATTATTAATTAAACTATTCTATCAAACACGTATTAATTGTGTTTTGTGTTTTGTGAAAAATATCATCAAGTATATAAAAAGAAATCTTTTTTGTGTATTTAGACTTTTATTTACCTCCAAAGACTAAAAGAAATTGTAAATGTCTGGCTGATAAGTTTGTAGGCCAGAGATATCTTGTGGCTGTCTTTGGCGGTGCACTGTGGCGTAGGGGAAGGTAAGATTAGAAGAAACATCCGTCCACAATTCTGTTCCGACCTCCCCATTCGCGGATTCTATCTCCAATTCTTCTGCTCGTCCAATTCGATCGAGCATCCTGAGGTCTCTATAAAGATTGCATCAAGAGATTTCTTTTTGTTTTCCCAAAAAAAGCTATTGCAATTGCTTTCTGTGACCTGGTTTCTATCTGGGTTTTCGTTTTTTTACCCGGTTTTGTTTGACGCGAGATTTTCGTTGCTTTAGCTTGTTAATCCTGAGGAAAATCGGAAAAAAGTTTTCGCCTTTGGTGTGTTTGCGTTTTGGATTCTTTGGTGAGAAAATTGCTGGAGCTTCACGAGGAATTCCGTGTTTGTATGGGTCACGGATCTGATTCATTTTTTAGAGGGTTCCTCTGTTCGGCCGATTAGCAAAAACCATTGCCGCTTTCTTTATATTGGTTTGGTTTTTACATGTTGGCATATAGGGTCGATAGGGTTCGTCTTTTCTAGTATATACATGCTTAAAGCTGCCGACTTTTCAATGTTTTTTTAAAGTACACTTAGTAGTTGTAGTGAATTATCATTGATGGATCTAATGTTAAGGGTTTAAGAATATCCCGAACCCTGGATATGCTGAAAGGCAGTTCACATTTGGCATGCCAAGAATCGAGTTTTCAGACTTAAACTTCATTTTTGGTTTTTTTTTTTCATTTTAGTTAGCTCTTTATGTTTTTTTTCTTGTATTCTGATTGTTAAATTTGTTTGGCAGATTCTTAAGATATGTCCTACACAGTGTTTCAATCAACAAATTTGCCTTCTACTCTTGGCTACAATGGGCAGTTTGAGGCGTCTAGCAAGACCAAAAAGGCTGCTACAGCACTTTTGCGTTCAAGATCAGCTGCTTCAAGAACATGGAGTTTCTCTGGATTGCGTGGAGTTAATGCCTTGGACATGCTTGTGCATAAAAGTGGTCAGACATTGCAGTCAAAGGTAGCAGCAGTCACCTCCATCAAGCGTGGAAGGAAAACAAGAATAGCACCACGTGCGATGTTTGAGCGCTTCACAGAGAAAGCAATTAAGGTCATCATGCTTGCACAAGAGGAGGCAAGGCGACTTGGCCACAATTTTGTTGGAACTGAACAGATTTTGCTAGGACTCATTGGAGAAGGAACTGGGATTGCAGCTAAGGTTCTCAAGTCAATGGGAATCAATCTTAAAGATGCTCGAGTTGAGGTTGAGAAGATAATAGGACGGGGTAGTGGATTTGTTGCTGTCGAGATACCATTTACTCCTCGTGCTAAGCGTGTTTTGGAACTCTCACTTGAAGAAGCCCGTCAACTTGGTAATGATTTCTGCCTTTTTTCGTTTTTTTTTTCTGTTTGATATGATTAGGTTCTTGTTTCGAATGATCAAGCATCAGAGTTGATATTGGGTTGTGTTCCTCATTGGAGATTCAGCTGCGTGTGCACATGTTCTGTTTCCAAGTTGTTTGTCCATGCTCTTCGTCTTCCTGAATGGCAGATGCACACAAAAGTTTTTAGCTTCCTTCATTTGGATGATTTAATATTCTGAATTTCCATAGGTCACAATTACATTGGATCTGAGCACTTGCTGCTGGGATTGCTGCGTGAGGGTGAAGGTGTGGCAGCTCGTGTTCTTGAAAATTTAGGAGCGGATCCTAGCAACATTCGCAATCAGGCATTCTTCTGTCTTTTTAACATTGGACAGTGATTTTACTACTTGAACAAATTTTAAACAAGTATTGCGGCATTCAGGTTATAAGAATGGTGGGTGAAAGTGCTGAGGCTGTTGGTGCTGGTGTTGGAGGGGGAACCTCAGGCAACAAGATGCCTACGCTTGAAGAGTATGGTACCAATTTGACGAAGCTAGCAGAAGAGGTAATTGTTAATTTATAGCCCCTTTTCAAAGCTATGAAACTGATATTTGAAAACTGAGATCTTCTCTTTGTTCAGGGAAAACTGGACCCGGTTGTTGGAAGGCAAGAACAAATCGAACGTGTGACTCAAATTTTGGGAAGGCGTACTAAAAACAACCCTTGCCTCATTGGAGAGCCTGGCGTTGGGAAAACCGCCATTGCAGAGGGGCTTGCTCAAAGAATTGCAAATGGAGATGTTCCTGAAACCATTGAGGGTAAAAAGGTATGGCTTTTAGCGTTTTGGTGGAGATACTGAAACTTCAGATCTATTTTTCCAATCAACTGATGGCTGTTTCCCTCATTTAACCTGAAACTGTCTTTATTGAATGTGTAAGGTTATAACACTTGATATGGGCCTTCTTGTTGCTGGGACAAAGTATCGTGGTGAATTTGAAGAAAGATTGAAGAAGCTGATGGAGGAAATCAAGCAGAGTGATGAAATTATACTCTTCATTGATGAGGTCCACACTCTGATTGGCGCAGGAGCTGCTGAAGGAGCCATTGATGCTGCAAACATATTGAAGCCTGCTTTAGCTAGGGGAGAACTACAGGTACCATTTGATAGGCAGTTACTATTTTCCATGATCTGTTTGCCATTCTCGTGTTCATTATTTTTCTTATATTTGCAGTGTATTGGGGCAACAACTCTAGATGAGTACCGGAAACATATTGAGAAGGATCCGGCATTGGAAAGAAGGTTCCAGCCTGTAAGGGTTCCTGAGCCCACAGTTGATGAGACCATTCAGATTCTAAAGGGACTTAGAGAGCGTTACGAAATACATCACAAGCTACGATACACAGATGAAGCATTAGTAGCTGCAGCTCAATTATCTTACCAGTATATCAGGTGACAGAAGACTCTCTTGAAATTTTGGTTTTCTAACATTTCTGCTGTCATAGCATTTTTCAATTTCCATTCTATGGTGTTTTTTCCAGCTAAAAACATTGTCATTTGTTGTGTTTCAGTGACCGCTTTTTGCCTGATAAAGCAATTGACTTGGTTGATGAAGCTGGCTCCCGAGTTCGACTACGTCATGCACAGGTACTTGCTTTCATCCCCAGACGCCTAATTTTATCTTTGCTGCGGTGTTTACAGTAAAAGTTTTCCCCTGGCAGCTCCCTGAAGAAGCAAGAGAGCTGGAGAAGGAGCTTAGACAGATCACA
The DNA here is from genome assembly GCA_002189035.1 of Utricularia gibba. NCBI lineage: Eukaryota > Viridiplantae > Streptophyta > Magnoliopsida > Lamiales > Lentibulariaceae > Utricularia > Utricularia gibba. Next base: position 2,318,911 of record NEEC01000017.1, on the reverse strand, counting down.
AAAGAGAAAAATGATGCTGTCCGTAGTCAGGACTTCGAGAAGGTGATTAGATTAGTGTCCTTGTTGCACACAAGCATGTTGTTGCCATGAGCCTGGGATCAATTTGTGCATTTTTTAGGCTGCTTGGAGGTTGAAATATATGTATATTAAACGACTCTTTGGATTCCATAGGCTGGGGAACTGCGAGACCGAGAAATGGATCTGAAAGCCCAAATATCTGCTCTTGTAGACAAAAACAAGGAGATGACCAAGGCAGAAAATGAGGCAAGTGATGGAGGCCCTGTTGTCACAGAAGTCGATATTCAGCATATTGTCTCATCCTGGACCGGAATCCCCGTGGAGAAGGTGTCTACTGATGAATCTGATCGCCTCCTCAAGATGGAAGAGACCCTCCACAGACGGGTCATTGGTCAAGATGAAGCTGTCAAAGCAATCAGCCGCGCCATTCGCAGGGCTCGTGTGGGGCTCAAGAATCCTAACCGCCCCATTGCAAGCTTCATCTTTTCTGGTCCAACTGGTGTTGGGAAATCTGAGCTTGCAAAGGCACTTGCAGCTTACTACTTCGGCTCTGAAGAGGCCATGATCCGGCTTGACATGAGCGAGTTCATGGAGCGGCATACCGTGTCGAAGCTAATTGGGTCGCCGCCTGGTTATGTCGGGTACACTGAAGGTGGGCAGCTGACGGAGGCTGTTCGTCGGCGCCCATACACGGTGGTGCTCTTTGATGAAATCGAGAAGGCTCACCCTGATGTTTTCAACATGATGCTCCAGATTCTGGAGGATGGGAGACTCACGGACAGCAAAGGTAGAACCGTGGATTTCAAGAACACCCTCCTCATCATGACATCAAATGTTGGAAGCAGTGTGATCGAGAAGGGAGGCAGACGAATTGGGTTCGACCTGGACTACGATGAGAAGGACAGCAGCTACAACCGGATCAAGAGCTTGGTGACCGAGGAACTGAAGCAGTACTTCCGGCCGGAGTTCTTGAACAGACTGGATGAGATGATCGTCTTCCGGCAGCTGACGAAGCTTGAAGTGAAGGAGATATCTGAAATCATGCTCAAGGAGGTGTTCGACCGGTTGAAGGCGAAGGACATTGAACTCCAGGTGACAGAGAGGTTCAAGGACCGGGTGGTGGAGGAGGGATACAACCCAAGCTACGGCGCCAGGCCTCTGCGCAGGGCCATCATGAGACTTCTGGAGGACAGCATGGCGGAGAAGATGCTTTCACGTGAAATCAAGGAAGGGGACTCTGTGATCGTGGACGTGGACTCGGAGGGCAATGTGATAGTCCTCAACGGGAGCAGCGGAGCTCCACCAGAGCCTGCACCGGAGCCATTAGTGGTCTAGACAGGATTCAAGCTTAGCCAGCCAGCCAGCCAGCCAGCCAGCCAGAATGTAGTAATATTTGCCTTGGTTTGTTCTGGGGGGCACTGCCGCAAACCAAGATTTGTGGGGGGAGGGGGGCCTTATTTAGACACGTGGCAACTCATACAGACGGATGACGTTCATTTTCCCTTCCACCTAATCTGCACTTGTGTACACGTGTTGCGAATCCACGATTATATTTTGGTTTAGGCAAGGCAGTAAAAGAAATGTAATTTCACCTAGCATTTTCCAGCATCCTCGTCGTTGTAGTATAGTGGTGAGTATACCTGCCTGTCACGCAGGTGACCCGGGTTCGATCCCCGGCAACGGCGTACCTTTTGGGGGATGCTTTTGATGTACGGATAGGCCCAACCGTCAGTGGGGCCGATTTCATTTTAGTACAAAAATAATTATGAATATTAATAATGTCAATTTGTGGTGGCTATCCCCCATCCAATCCAATCCAGACCCAGACGGATCCGATCTGACCTGTGACCTCACTGGGGACCACCACAGTGACGTGGAGGCATCATCCATCCACGTCACACCTTGTTTTGGTCTCCCACTGTCTGCGTCAAGTCTTCTTCTTCCTCTGTGTTGCCTTATACAAAAACAAAAAAAAAAAGTTGGATGTTTGTAGTACAGTGATTATCACGTATCAATCCCGATTTTCATGTTTTTCGGGTCACCAATATCGTGTTTAGGGTTCGTAATAGAATCTCAAATTACTCATCATGCTAATGAAAAGTATTATGTTATAAGATAAACTAGCCATCCAACAGCGAACATGACTGGGTCTACATGGCTCCTACTTTTCCCAACTTCCATAATATAACGAAGGCTCGTAAATGCTATTAGCCCATTGTTTTAAAATAACATACTTGGAAAATAAAAATCAAGTTTTCACTTTTAGTACAGGCTGACGTGGATTCGGACGTACATGGAATTCTCTCTTCCTTTGTTTTATTATTACACTGTTTTTGGACTTGTAATAAGGAAGAACCACTGGAATGGAATTGCTATTTTGGTGGTTTTGGAAAAAAAGTTGATGATTCGATGCAATGGTATCGACATTGTGCACATCCACGAATATTTTTGTGCTGCTAAATCAGCGCGTGATGGATGACTGAGACCAACGCCTAACCACCATCCCCTCCCCGCCACAGTATCCATAAATTCCTGGGGCTGCGGTCTCTGCTTCATCAATCCAACCCCTTCTGCTTATCTTCCATCAGAAAAGGGAAAAAAAAGCTTCCGCTTTTTCGAGTTCCTCATGCAAATCCAGATGCTGGGTCCGATTTTGCCTTCACGTACGGGAAGGCTGTTGCAGAGATATAATCAGGGGTATCGTCTTGTTGTGGGGTATGATGCGCATCCCGTTTCTGGGTGGTGGTTGTCGTTCTCTTCTTGTTTTTCCAAAGTTTTTGGGTTTATGGGTCGTTTTCTATTTTGGTTTCAGGTGTATTCCCTACAGAATTCAAGGGCCTGGAATTGAAGACGTGCAGGTTCTTCTGATAACCTCTCAGAAGAGCGCAAACATGATGTTTCCCAAGGTCTCCTTCGTTCCATTTGATCTTTCCCTTGTGTTGACGACGGCCTGTGGTTCTGATTTGCTCTTCATATCGTCAGGGTGGCTGGGAACTAGACGAGAACATAGAGTTGGCTGCCTCTCGAGAGACTCTGGAAGAAGCTGGTGTGAGAGGCATGCTTGGTGTAAGAGCCTCCCCTTTACGTTTCCCATCTTTGGTGCAAGCGCCACTTTATGCCCAACTTCCACGTTTCTTGCAGAAAAAATTAGGTGAATGGACCTTCAAGAGCAAAACCCAGGAAAAGTTTCACAAGGGATCCGTTTTCCCCTTGTTAGTCACCGAAGAACTGGACATATGGCCGGAGAAAGGTCTCCGACGACGAATTTGGGTGCGTTTCCTTTCAAACTCTAACGAACGCTTCATAGACATGTGCAACTGCTGCTGATATGGGAGGTTGCAACTTTCCAGATGACAGTTACAGAAGCCAAGGAAGCTTGTACTCAGCCGTGGATGAGAGAAGCACTAGAAGCATTCATTTGTCAGCTGACGGAGGACCAAACCCTGTGACTTCCAACTGTAGAAGAAGATGCAGATCCTCTAATGTTAACCACACACACCAGCGACGCAGAAGAAACTACTGCTAGGATCCTCTCCTGGAAAAAAGCTCATCTGAAGTGAATGTTTGTGGCGTTTTTTTGTAAATAGAGCCCTCCATCCTATCTGGGAAGAGGCTCAGCTGATAAGAAACGAACACTGCAACGTTCCCGGTTGCTGGTTTTTAAACCAATCTCTGTATAAGAAATCAATGCAAGTAGCTCTATCGATATCTCTCAGCTTCTATGCCATTGATTGCCTAAACAGATAACTATTACAACAAACCATACATTAAATTATATAAAATATTATGGATTAATAGTAATCAATTAATTTAAATCTCTTTTAATATGATTTATATTCATCATATATATATATATATATATTTAGATTTCATGTGTATATCACATACTCAATTTCAATAATTATCATCAATGCCACCAAGCCCTTCTCTCTCCCTTTCCAAAAAGCGTACAATCCAACATGGGGAGCATGTACGGGAATGTGCGCTTTTCCGTGTGTGTGAGCCGTCGGGTTGGTGAGGTTTCCCTTTTCCAACTACGCATCCTTTTGCTTCTGCCAACTCCCTCCATTTTTCTAGTTTTGTGCCAGTATTTTTCTGCTTTTTAAAATTAATAAATATAATTTAACTGGGGCCCGCAATATAGTATGATGGGCTGGGCTGGATTGGGCTTACTTCTAGGCCCATTATACTTGTGTGCTACGAGAACGTGGAGGATGACGGCCTGGTGCAGCTCCTGCAACTCGGGATTGCGCAGTCCCGGCGGCCGTGGCAACCAGGACTATATGTCCGGAGCCGTCGGACGTGTCGGCGTGCATCGCCATCGGAGACCCAGCTGTAGCTTTCACTCAAAAACTCTTATTGATTGAACTCATTTTGTAATGGTACAATCATGGCTAAACAGCGCCATCTCCTCCAAGAACCCAGCGGAAGAACTCCATGGATTTCCTGCAGAGGCGATCAAGCAGGCCGACCCACGACGAGCAGAAGCATCCTTCTTCACCGGCACCGGTGGCCCTCATGGCGGAGAGCACGTAAGCAGAGGCGGCGTGCTTCAGCAACCTGTTCCTAATCTGCACACTGAACGGCTCAAAGGGGTGTCTCCCATCGCAGCTGCTGCTGGGTGAGCCGGTCGACACCATGACTTCCCTGAGGCTCGTGTACTGCGCCGCCGCGCCGGAGTCGGATCCCTTCAGTTGGGGTAGCCCCGCCCCTTCTTCCATCCTCACTGTCTCCGTGTTGGCACACCGAGTGACTTCTAGGGCCTTTTTGTATGGTTGTTTGTTCAAATGGAAATTAAGGTTCTCGAAAATTGCGTTTGAATGCAATTTTAATTGCATTTGCATTTCGAGGCCACGCACTCATTGTTGTTACTAAATTTAACAACGGTCCATGATGCCCCATAAAATTACTTAAAATAATATAAATAAGGAAAATTGCAATTGAAGCTATTTTTTATTTCATTTTTTAATCAGTATATTTTTAATTTGAAATGTTATAATTTCGTTTTAATATTAAAAGTATGTCAGTTTTAATTTGAACGTCTAATTTATTTTGTTGACGACAAAAATAACTAAAAATAATTTTTAAAAATATATATTTAAATGATTATTACCGTACACAATTATTTAAAATATTCATCGGTAAATTATACCAATTTAAATCATTAAATATATTTTTATTCTTATTTGAGCCAATTGATATTTCATAAATTACCCATTTTTTCAATAATTATGATAATGAATATTTAACTTGTTTGAATTATTTATAATTTATGACGTAAATATTTGATATTTTAAAATTCAGAAATCTGATTTATAGGAAATATTAAATTTAATTAATTTGAATTAGAGATGGTCAGCTCAATGCGCCTTGAGAGCATTGACTGCGGTAAATATTTTGAAGAAGGTGTCCGTACTGATGCAGAATGTGCAGTAGAAGACATTGACTGCGGTAAATAATTTTTAACTCAGTTGTACGGTAAAGGAAACTGGTTTCATGTTCTCGAGGGACTGACTACAAAAACCATGAGACAAGAAGGTTGGAGACGAGAAGGATAAATAGAAGGCCGGCGGCATGCCGCATGCTACAAAATGGCGGTGGGCGGTGCTCGAAGCAACTTCTGCACCCTGAAACTAGAGAGAAACTTTCTACTGCGGAGGCTAAGGCCGTTCCATTTATATACACAGTAGCAGAAGCTTTCACCTGATTGTGACGAACTTGTTGGTTCCATGCTTGGCCCAGTAGCTCCTGAGGTCGATCGGAGTTGAGAAATCATAGCCTTCTGATGAGAGCTTCTCCAGCACCTTCTTGAAAGCGCCAATGCTCATCTTTCTCCCAGCAATTCTTGCGCCACGCCTCTTTGTGCTCATTGGGAGAGGATACAGAGACAAACAGGTTGTACAGCAAGCGGATTGCCAGCCACCGGATCCCCATCTGTAACATGGTCTTGGTGTGCCTGTGCATGTGCAAACAGGGATTGGGAGTTCTGAGATGTTCATAGTGATTCCGTTGATGGTAATCTCAGCAGCCTTTCCTGGAATTCTGGAACGGTGGATGGGAGTGGGATCACTTCTAGGAGTCCTGTTTCTTGGTTTCTTTTCTTTCTTGTGGGCTTTGTCACCGCCGCTTCTCTTCATTTCCACCCTTCCATTGGCAGCAGCACTGCTGCTAATATCCTGTTCAGAAGCTACATCTTCAATTCCACAGGCAGCAGCCACGTTCTTTGGTTGATGGGGATGCACAGGGGCATAAGCAGAATGAGAAGACGATGTTTCAAGTGAAAGACCAAAACTTGGTGGCTGATGATAGCAGTCAAATGGATGTTGTTTCCAGAGACAACATTTGTGTACTTATCTTCTTTACTGTGATTCATCCAGTACTCAGCAGGTACATGAAAATCAGGCATTGGGTTATGAAACTGCCTGGCGTTTGCAGAGGCCATAAGAATTGATGGGAGAGTTTCATGAGCCACCCCGCCAAACAGAGGCTTCTCAACCACCATTTGAAGACCAATGTGGCTCTTGTGGGTCATTGAGGGAGGATGAAGAAATCCCCAATTTCTGAAATTCATGCCGGCAGCAACATTTCTGGGATCCCCAGTTCCATCTCCATCCATAATACGCAAAACTAATGCAACGAGGAGCAATCCTTAGCAAAAAGACACGAAACCCAGAATGCAGATAACGAAATGCAGGTCCTGAGTTGCGTAAACACCCGAAGCAACGAAAGAGTCTCCCTTTACCACCCAACTTAACAATACATTGAGCCAGAAGCAACAGGGAGACTCGCGTTAAACGGAAACGCACTCAATGCTTAGTATTTTTTTTTTTCAACAGCAGATCTCTACTGATTCAAAACTAGAAAAACAGCGACATGGGTTTGGCTGGTTTGAAAAGAAAAAGACCGAAAACAGTGAAAAACCAGATGAAGACCACTTACCCAGAGAAGGAAGAGCCGGGTGGCTGCTGGAGTAGGTTTTTTCGTCGAGATTTTAACCCATCTTCTTCAAAAGGGGCGCAGGAGGAAAAGGCGAATATCGAATGCACTTGGAATTGTGAAAAATGGGTTCACGAAAAAGCTGTCACTCAAAACTAGAAACTTTCTCATGGGGAGAGAAGCGAATAGGGAGGGAGACACGTATATTTGCATAGACTTGGTGTAGGGCAGGATCTCCTTCTCCAACGATCGGGGGCAACTTGGGGATACTGAAAAGACGTCAGTTTAAATATGAAATATCACAGTAATTAATGTTGCATTATGTAGTAATTAAAAGCTTAATTGTGATGACGTAATCATTTGGGGTTTAATGCCATTTTCCTCTTCTTTTGGTGGCTTAATGAAATTTTCATATCTTTTGGGGGGTTATTGAAACAATGTAGTTCTGAGGAGGCTGCAAAATTCCAGTTGTGTAACTAGATTGCAGAGGGATATCTTCTCAGTTCTCACCAGTATCTCTAAAAGGAGACCCCGTTTCTTTCTGTTTGGCGTAGAAATTTGGAGAATTCATCTGAAATGGTAGCCGGGATACTGTAAAAGAGGAGATTACGAAGGAAAAATGCAAGTATTGGCTTCCCAAGCGCCTCCCCATATCTTATCTAGTTCCGGGAGAAAGACCCACCGCCATTTTGGAGATATTGATCACATTCCTTCTCTGCCCAGAAAAACTTCGTCGTCATCCTCGTGTTCACGTGGGTTCTCTTGGGTATCTGTTACTGTTAATTAAGCTCAAACGCAAAATGAAGTTTCGATCTTTTTGACTGATGGTTTTGCTTCATCCATTCCAGCAGTTTAGCAGCTCAATCAATTTGCAACATGATTAACATTTCGGTTCTGTCTTTTTTTTAGTGATGTTGTTGCTTCTTCCGTTCTAGCACAGGATCTCAGTCATTTTGCCACTCGAATAACATTTCAGCTCTGTGTTGTTGATTGATTTGATTTGGGATCTTGTTCGTTACCCTTATCGATCAATTGTTAAAGCAAATGTTTCTGGTATTACAGCAAGAAATAGGGTGATATTGAAGTTGGGTGTTGACAGAAGAGACATAAGAGCACAGGCATTAAATGTTGGAACTGGGAACTATGAAGATGAGCAGAGAGATGATGGGCTGAGTTCCTCTTTGGAAGCACAGCATAGCCATTCTCCTTCTAAAAAGTCAGTGATTGGTACCTTTACTCACTTAAAATGTATCCGTAGAACAGGGAGCTTTTTTACTTAATGAACTTAGTTAGGGCACCGTTGTAATGAAAAAATTTAGATAAATGATCAAAGGAGTAAGCTTTGTTTGAAGAAAAACGACATTTTTTACTGTTCTAGGAAAATTTACTAGGCTGAAGCTGAATAGAAGAGAAGAAAACATGGTAGGAAACAACTCTATAAAACCTCACCTTATTCATTATCTCTAGAGATAATCTAACGAAATTCAGCTTTTTCCATTCTCCCTTATGGATATTTGTCTCAAATTCTTTAAGTTTCTTGCAGTGATGCATCTCCAAGTCGAATCCCGTATTATATCCTTGCAGTTGTTGTGCTGTGTGCATGCATTTTCTCGCTTGTGCCTTTTATTATCACCAAAGGTCCATCGTCAATCTTGCAAGCCATTGCAAAGTCTGGCTTCACTGCTGCATTTTCTTTGATATTTGTTTCGGAAATTGGAGACAAGGTACAGTAAAGATTATTTCCTCCTTTGCTTATCTTATCTCTTTTGTCTCCGTATTCTATACAGTTACTCATAGATTACTTTTGTGCATGGTGTGTCTTGTTTTCTTGTTTGTATTCTGGATTGGACAGATTATTATACACTGATTCTGTTTCAGACATTCTTCATTGCGGCGCTCTTGGCCATGCAGTATGACAAAGTTCTGGTGTGATACCATACCCCACACTTAACTCGTATGTGAAGCAATAGCTATTCAATTGAGAGATTTCTTTTACATGATCAGGTTCTTCTCGGATCAATGGCTGCATTGTCACTTATGAGTGTTCTATCTGTTATAATTGGCATGATATTCCATTCGGTTCCAGCACAGTTTCAGACAAGTAAGCGGCTTTACAATTTATGAAGTTGGTTCTGGCTTCTACAAAGAGTGTGATCATTCAATCATTCTTGCTCTCGATACTGTTTGATCTTTCCGGCAGCTTTACCTGTTGGAGAATATACGGCTGTTGCACTTTTATTGTTCTTTGGATTCAAATCAATAAAGGGTGCATGGGATGCACCACCAGCGGGGGCTAAAACTGATGGGGAGGACAGAACTGAAGAATCAGACGAATATGCCGAAGCCGAGGAGCTTGTGAAAGAGAAGGTGATACTAACACCATACTTTCTTATCAACCGTGTGGATGGTATTCCTTTACCCTGACATTTATACAAGTAACTCACAGGTAGCAAAACGACTTTCGAATCCTCTCGAGGTCCTCTGGAAATCATTCAGCCTTGTATTCTTTGCGGTAAGCATCTGTGATGCATTTGCTTTTGAATGCTGGGGTTCTGAAGTAAGATGTTGGCTTCTGTTTTCCAGGAATGGGGAGACCGTTCGATGCTTGCGACGATCGCTCTTGGTGCAGCTCAGGCAATTACCTTTTCAACTGCTGCTCCGACCATGTTTGGAAAAGATTCATCTTTCACCTTTTTCTCCATGAGGGGTGAAGCTGAATCAGTTCCAAACAGTGGAACTAATCTCTTTATGCGTTCTTTCTGATAAGCATCTCTCAGCAGTCACCCTGGGGAGTGGCGAGCGGAGCCATCACCGGTCACTTGGTGGCCACTTCAATTGCGATCATCGGAGGAGAATTTCTGTCAAAATACATCTCGGAGAAGCTGGTACAATTTCTAACCTGCATCACACCTCCCTTGTTTGCTGCTATCTGAACACCCTCACTTGCTTCTTCATCAGGTTGGATACATTGGCGGAGTTCTGTTCTTAGTTTTCGCAGTTGCGACTTTCTTTGGTGTGTTTTAGCAGAAGAGATGAACACACACCGTTCTCCTCTACCCTATGATTGGAGGTGCATCATTCCCTTTGTAAAGTTTAGGAAGTTATCCCCATGGTTTATTCTAGATGGTTCTAGAATACAACACTGAATCGATTCATTTTAGAGGATCTATTCTATTCTTCTCTATTCTACAAGGCGTTCTCCTCTTCTCTGGAGTAATCATGTTACAGGCAATGGCGTTACTCAAGCAGCATCAGAAGTCGGTGTGCAGCTCCTTCGATCGGTGCCAGGTATGCAGAACCCGGCCGAAGACGTCGTAGAAAGTGGCGCGGGCGTCCGTCTGCGTCAAGTGGAGCGACATGAAGCCTTGGCCGTCGTAGAAGAACTTCAGCCCCTCCTCATTCATGTTCTTCACGTCCCCTCTCCACGCCTTCGACCCCGCTCCACTCGTCATGAACTGCAACGGGCTGCACAATAACCACCACCAAATTCACTACAAAATCAAACCAAAATCTGTAGCACAACACCGACGCCTCCGTACCTTTTCGCGTCGCTTATCCTCTCCAGGCAGTGATCGTGCCCATTCAGGTACAAATCCACGTTGTTGGCCTAACCATTCGATCCCCGGCGTCAAACCGTGTATCTACGTACGGTCGCAAAAGAAGAAACAACAAAAAGGTACCTGAAGGATCGGAAGAAGCTGATCAATGAGCTCCGTAGTGTCGCCGTGGTGCCCGACGCTGCGAATCGCGTGATGCCCTACCACGATCTTCCAGCTCGCGTTTGATCGTTTCAGCGCCAACTCAAGCTCCTATTATAATACATATATTATAAAAATAATAAAAAACAATTATTAATTTTGAATTTGAAAAATACCTCCAGTAAATGGGAGGTATAGTTTTTGACCGGGGTGATCCCGCGCCAGTCGTACGTATGACCGTCTCGTCCGGTCACGTAGTCCTCCACAAAGGGAGTGGTATCCACGAAGAATAATTCCGCAATTTCTGCATATTAAAAAAAATGAAAATTAAATAAAAAAAGAAAGAAAAAAGAAAAGAATAGAAAATATGGTGAGTACCTGTGTTAACTATGAAGGATCTCATGCAGATCCACCTGCGGTCAATTTGCCTGAGGGAAGGGGCGAGTTGGGCGAGGACGTCTCCACGGTAATCGTGGTTACCCAAAACTGGATTAATTACCAGATTAATTACGTTGAACGTGGATTTAAGTAAGTTTAAGGCAATGCTTAATTTTGGATAAATTTGAAATTGGGAAGGAATGCGGTAATTACCGAGAAACCATTTGGTCTGGAGACTGGGGGCGGTGTAGACGTTTGTGAAGGACTGGAGGAAGGCGGGATCGGCCTCTCCTTCCAATCCGTTGTCGTAGAAGTTGTCTCCCGTCGAGACGACAAATTCCGTACGCATCTCGGCCGCGATTCTCCCCATCTGGCACCGATTTGGAAGATTTTTTCAGGGAAAACGCGGGACGAGGAGGATGAGGGATTGGGATTGGGATTGACGTACCTGAGCGGCGACGAGCGATTGGTTGTAGTCGCCTCTTCGTCCCCAATCGCCGATGACCAGGAACCGGAGAGATCCGTCGTTTTCCGAGGCGTGGTGGAGCGTGCGGAGGACGGAGGAGGAGGTGAGAAGGGGCACCGTGGCGAGGAAGAGGAAGCAAAGCAGAACCATGGAAATATTGTCGTGGGTTCCGGCCATGGCTCCGCGACTAGGTGAAGGAGAAATCAAAAAGAGAGGTCCAGGATCACGAGAATTCGCGACTATGGTGATGGAAAGATTGTGGCGTCAGGTATCTGGATATATATACACCAAATGTGGTGCGTTGTTTGGATTGTTGGATATTAGAGCGACTGTGGAGAGAGAGGGAGGGAGAGGCTACGTAAAGAAGATGCCTCTGGTTCAGCGGGGAATATGCGCCATGGGGAAGCGAATATGCGGTGGAATATGAGGCTCCAACGACGCCGTTTCATGGCCAACTCCAGGTGCCACCCGGACACCATCTATTTTTCGTCTGGATTTGGATTTTATGGTTTGAAAACCGAATCTAATCCCAAATACGAAATCTAATTGCATATTATTATTCTTATGAATTATATTAAATTTAAAATAATAAAAACCAATCATAAAAATAATGGTTGATTGGATTTGAATTTTTATCATTTTTAAACTCAAAAAATAAGAATATTAGAAGGGATCTCATGGAATCTGCTGACGGATATTCTGTACCGGCGGCGGCCCCACTCCCGTTCATTTTCCAAAAAAGCAACCGGTGAAATGAATGGAAGGATGATTACTTACCACCAAAACAAAATACACATGAGGGGTAAATTTGTATCTTCACAAGAATTTGTTTATAATATTTTAATTAATAGTATATATAAGTATTTATATAACTAAATATAAATATAATTAAAAATACATTTAACATATTATTATGTTAAAATACAGAAAACCTTCCATTGATCCAACCGGCAGAAGAATACAGAAGCACCAGAAGCTCAATTGTTTATCACTCTTGTTCATGTAGAGAATGGGAGCACGAAGCGAAAGAAGAATTAACTGACTGCTCCTCTTGCAACAGAACACGTGTTTCAGAGTAGCTCGCTTGCTCACTCATCTTTGTACCTCTTCTCCAACTCCTCCAGCCTCTGGATCTCTCTGTTGTACTTGCATATGCGGTAAATGATCCTGCAGTATGGAAGCATGGACAAGAGTTCGAGCGCGGAGTGTGGGGATTCAAGGGAGTGGGGAGTTTCTTACCAGTACAGGAGGCAGGCTGCCACGCACATCACTGAGTTCCTCTGGGCCTTGAAGATCTGCACAGACAGAAGAAGTTCGTGTGAGCATGGCTGAAATGGCGGATCTACCAGAATGTTCTGTTTACTAGTTGCAGCTTCATATGTTCATGCAACATTTCCCAACAGCACGATATCACATACACACGAAAACTCAGTTTCAGTATTGTGAAATACCCAGACTACGCTAGCGTCCCAATTTAGGGGCGTGAAGTCACCCAAGAGTGTTCTGTTGAGTAGTTCATTTTGTTTGGGTAGCTTCACTTGGATGAAGGGTTTCAGCCATACAACGGTTATACGATCATGCTTTCTAATTTCATGCTTTAGCAGAATATTTACAGACAATGGGTGATCCTAATCGCTGTTGCTTGACTATACAAGCCAACCACCCAAGTTGATCTAAAATCAATTGAATGAATATGGGGACACAGAAACACAAAGTTGGCACTCCAAGAATACAACAGCAACACAGACATTGAAGTGGAAGTTAGCCCATGCTCAATTTGCAACACTATATTGTTATGAACGGAATCTACTACTCATTTCGAGGAATCAACAAGAGTCTTGCAAGAAATTACCGATTTCTCATATCGATCCCTTTCAGCCGCAGTGCAGGTCTCTCCGACACACATCAGCCTATGCTCATTCTTCCAATAAATGTCTAACACCAACCACAAATCCAGTTGCCGCAATATAAGAAGGAAAGAAACACAAGACTAGAAATGGAAAATCAAATCGAGTAAAAAGATAATTCCGTACCCAGAAGCTGAAATCCAGAGAAGGGCACAACAAATAGGGATGGTTGGAGAATAAGAGAGACAAGCGACACAATACGAGATTTCACAGCTTTCGGCGATGGCAACGTCAAGATAACCGCCACCGCCGTCTCCACCGCCACAACGTACGCCAGCACAATCCACTGCAACCCCATCACAGCGACTCGCACAACCACCTCCGGGAGCTGGGTCTTGTGAAGTCACTCCGCGAATAACCCTAACCCCAAAATTGAAATACATGTTTTTCCTTAATAAATTAATCATTTAATATTTAAATATATTTGGGCCTTGAGGTGCGGCCCAGATTCAGAGCCTTGTGCACTCGTTCGGCCCATGTAAAATGCAGAACCCTTCGCTGTTAGCGGATCGATCCAAATTCTGAAAAACCCTAACGTTGGAATTAATCTCCAGTTCGATTCACGGCGAGGCAATGGCTGTAAGTTCATTCGTGCTTCTCGGGTACTCGCTGTTTCGTAAAATGTTGAAATTTGATAGACGGAATGTTTCACGCTCTCGTTGTTTGTAAGTTCTCATGGAGTAAGAGTTTATGTTTCCGTTGCTTAAAGTTGATATGTAAGGCTGTTGCTGTAGTGGCAGTTCGTAGAGTGGAAGGTTTCCAATTGGAGACAATCGTAAAAGCTTGTTCTTTATGACCATTTAGTTTACTGAGTGTGGGTTTTGCCTTTTGATTTCATATGACAATCATCAGCATCATAGAACTAGCTGATTAGCTTGCTTATTGTCGATGTTGTTGCAGACTGTACCTGTTAATCCGAAGCCTTTCTTGAACAATTTAACAGGGAAGCCTGTGATGGTGAAGCTGAAATGGGGAATGGAATATAAAGGTGTTCTTTAAGATTCTCACAACTCTCTGTTTACCGCCAACAGCATCTTGTAGTTTCTGATGTTTCTGTTTCCCCTCCAGGTTTTCTCGTCTCTGTGGATTCCTACATGAACCTTCAGGTGATCTTCTGGATTTACTCCTAGTTTCGCCTTATTGATCCCCAGTCTTGTGTTTTTGCTGCAACTGTTAGATTTTTTTAATTCGAATAGCTGCATCCTGGGAATCTGCTGACTGAGCAACTAGTTGAAATAATCTTGATCATGCCTTCTTTATACAGCTCGCGAACGCTGAGGAATACATTGACGGACAGTGCACAGGAAGTCTTGGTGAAATTTTAGTCAGGTAACAAGAAACATAAGACGAGAGTTTAAATCCTAGAACAAGGCCTGCTGCTAAAATCTCGGCTAATAGTTTCAGGGCTTTCTTTCTACTGCTCCATCCTTGCAATTGGTGTACTTCTGTAAACTGCAGTTTGCTTAGTACCTTTATTTATTTAACCTCGCAGATGCAACAACGTTCTATATCTCCGGGGAGTCCCAGAGGATGAAGACATGGAGGAGGCTCCAGACCGTGACTAACCATCTGTCTGTCTACTTTGTATGCAACTTCTCTCGTGTAGTGTAGCCTGAATTAGTGGCGTTATATGTACTTTCAAGACCTGCTTCAGGTTTTGAGGATTGCTCCTCTAGATATCTTGCCCTCGTTAAAACTTTCCCTCTTGTTGTCTGTGACATTGAATCTAAAGTGAAAACACTACTTGAAGAGAGGAAATTGGAATAGAAAAAGCCGTTTAGTTTCAGAAACTCTTATAAGCTGGTGTAACAGAAACAACCACCAGGTTATAGTGAAGTACAAGCTTATAGAATTGTACAGCAACGAAGCCCCCTGTAACTAGTACCTCATCTCCTGTATTGCCAAAAAAAAAAAAAAAAAATGCCCCATGAATCAATCGTATGCTTTCTCCCAGTCATCAAATGTGTCATCAGCTTCACTCTTTGTGTCCTCCTTTTGCAGTGGTGCATAAGGATTCGATGCCTGTTTGAGAGTGTTTCTAATATCCGAACCGGAGCTGGATGACACGGAGGAGTTTCTCGACTGCAAGACACTCCACTGGTTGACGGGAGCTGCGGTGGGAGACTCTTTCCAGACAGAGGCGCTGGTGTTCTGTGACCATTCTTCAGCGCTCAGTGAGCCATCTTTCCAAGCAGAATCATGGACAGTCGCCTTCTTCCAAGCTGATCCTGCAACCACTTCTTTGGATGATGCAGTAGATCCCCAGGCAGTAGTTCCTGCAGCAGCTGAAGAACTACTGGGCTGCGAAACTGTGACTGCACCATAATACACCGATCCCTGATCTAATCTCCTCATAGCGGTTGCTGCTCGTGCTGGATCACTGAAAACAGCCAAAGCATTTCTGTCATTCAGCCACACCAGTTCACATTCTCCACCGAACCTTAGAACCAGTGCACTTATGTCCGAATCACTGGGCATGTCATATAGAGCAACAACAAGGCGGGGGTCCATGTCAACCATGGGGTCATAAATGGGTGGCTGCAGGATGGTGCTTGGAGTGCCGGATTTCATGCCAAGCACGCGAGCTGGAGCTCTAGACTTGGAGTTTACATGGACAACTACAAATCTCTTGGGCTCCCAACCAGCTGCATTAACAGATAGCTTCCACCGTTCCGCAATCAACCTCACCGCATCCCTCTTTTCCTTCTGCATAACACAGAAAACATGGACTTTGGGAGCACTTACTCCTCCTCTGCCCCTGCCAACAACAAGGTATCTGCAACGCTCTTCAATGGATAAGACCCACTTGGAATCACGTCGGAGAAGATCCGATAGGACTTCAGGCAAAGATGCTGCATTCTCACCAAAGTGTAGAGCATCCAAGCTTGGGGGATTTACACCAAAAGCATCAGCTAAAACCTTCTTGCGCTCTACCCTTCCACATTCATCATCGCACATGAGTTTTCTTTGGCCAAGTGGAATTCTCTGACCATTTCCTTCAAGGAGAACAAGAGATACAGGCAATCTTTGAATTATTGATGCCTCACGAACTGCATCAGGATTTGCACTGTTTGCTCCAGCATCACAAGGAACCGATGCAGATATCCTACCACAATTGCACGTGATTGTAACCGGGAACTCACATCTCACATCTGGACATGGAGCTGAAGGATGACAAAGGGTGGTGCAAGTGTGCCTACAGTCTTTCCTTGGAGCACCACATACTTGTCCGCAAGACGATTGCGAGATGCTAGATGACTCATCAGAGGCATCACAAGGAGGTTCATGGCAAGTCCTAGAGCATGCATGTAAACCACACTGCCTTGTCTTTCCACACAGCTTATTACATCTGATGTACTTTGAACCACACGGCATATTGTGCAAGACCACGTGTCCGCCAACACACTCCTTGGATACCGGCATGGAGCATGGTGGGCAACTTCCAAAGTGACAGGTATGAGAAGAGGGATGGCCACATGATTGTGGAAAAGAGCAAGGAAACTGACACGATGGTGGCTGAGTACCACAAGGAAGTGGAGGAGGAATAGAAGTTCTACCACAAGCACATGTCAGGTGAGTGAAAATTGTCTCTAAGCAAGGAGGACAATGACCACTATGACATAGTGACTGGCAAGAGTGCTGCCCACAACGCAACTTCTTCCCGCATGGAATTGTGCACAGATGGGCATCCCAGTCAATCAGAGAAGCGTTGTTGGGAATAGACTTAGGGCAACACCGCTCACTGCATCGATGCCTTCCACAACTTTTCTTCTTTTCACAGGGCTTATCACAGGTAAATGATTCAGCTTCTGATAAGGTCCTAAAACACTCCACAGTACGAGAGGTTGACCTACATCGACATTCTTGGGTGACTAGTGCATTACAAGGAGGGCAATCACCTATGTGACAGACTTCTGGACAATGATGCAACCCACAGGGGAGTATCTTCCCACAAGTCTGCGTACACGTGGGAATTGGATCCAAACAAGTCTTTCTCTCTTTACTCAAAGCTGTCTTACCACAGCAGCAAGTCTTAATATTTCCCGGCAACAAGTCACACACACCACACGACCCAGGATGGCAAACTTCACAGCAAACATGATTACCGCATTCAAGCTTATTGTCGCATACTGAACCACAAGAGAAGACACCAGCTTCACTCTTAAATTCTCCCTTGAAGTCCATATTTCGACACAGAACAACTTCAGTCTTTTTCTTGCAGAAACAAGAAGCAACAATAAGATCTTGGCAAGCATCACAAGGGCCAATATGACAGGCCCTTTTACAAGTATGCCGTCCACAGCTAAGAAACTTGTCACACCTCTGGCCACAAGTGAGAGCATTCCTACGATCAGAGCATCTTGTTGTTATGGTCTTCTTTCCACAAGGGCAAGAACGAGGAGGGGCAAAGGCCTTGCAGGGGGGGCAAGGACCTGGATGACACTGCAACACACAGAGATGCGGACACATATCTTCAATTACCAAGCCATCACCAGGAGGATCCTTTTCCAAAGCCTTTCCACATGGCTCTCCGCAAGAATGTGGAGTCAAATATAAATCTGAAGGAGGATCTTGTCTCTTCCCACAAAAGCACATGTATCGAATCTCCTTTGCTGATATAAGCTGTACATGTTGACATCCAGGGCATCTCCAATTAGAGCCTTGATTCTTCTCTGCCAATAAATCAACAGAGGTTGGAGCCCTAGCCCATTTCTTTATACAACCCAAGTGAAAAATCGAATAGCAACTGGAGCATGACCAAATTGGCGAAGACCTTTTAACCATCTCATAACAAATCATGCACTCAACTGAACCCTTCAATAGCTTGTCCTGAATTTCCTGCACCAACTGAGGCATGTTTACGGCATTAAACCCCTTGTTTTTATTCAAACGGGTATAGTTTCTTTTCTCCTCTTTCTCACTTTGACTTACAGAATGAGGGATTTTTCCCCTTGATACAGTAGCAATCCGATCAGAATAACTAATAATAGGTTCAACAGGCCTATTAGTGACTGCTGGCCCTCCATTTTCATCCTCATTACTTGTAGAATTGTCAATACTTCTGGGCAAGACAGGGACAGCTGAACCTCGTGGAACCCACTCTTGGCGGATATTCTGGGAACTGTTGTTGGTTCTAGACCGTGGATAGCTGTTCTCTCTTTTACTATTTTGCGCTGTAGAGCTCATATTAGACTCAAGGAATGAGGGCAGCGTGTGATCAACAGTTGAAAACAGTGAAGGCACCCAGGCCCTGATGACACAAAACAGGCATACACATGAATACCCAAGGAAAAGCAGGCAATGACCTTCATAACCGTAACTATGATACAAAAATTATTCAAGAAGGCTGCCTTTGCTCACTCTCTTCGATTTCAACTCCATCATGAAAGTCTACCTCGACTTCATGAATTGATTTTTAAAAGCTTCTATGCATGGACACAGACTGACACTGATCGTCAAATTTAAGAAAAGCAACAGAGACAATTACCTTAAAAAAAATAAATTCTAATGATCGCAACATAGACGCCACGGTTAGGAAACCAAGATTTGCAATCAATTCTTCCAACACAACAAAAGCATTTGGCGTTCTAAACCAACACATCCTAACGAAGCGTCAAGCTTAGACTGCCAAAATAGAACAAAGGCAACCACTACAGAAAAAAAAAAAAACCAGAATTCCACCAGTCCCGAGAATAATAAAAAAATCAAACGATTCATCCTCACCTGATTGAGAAAACACGAACAATTGCGAACCCCAGACGAGCCCTCCTCTCGAGAAATCGACCCTAAATAACAAACGATGAATTATCTTCCTATTTTCCTTCTCTATCTGAGATCAAGAGCGTGAGCCAGATGACAAGATTCTCTCTCTCTTTTTCTTCCCCCCTATGCCAGACTAGGAAACGAATGCTTATAGGTTGAGAATCCGTGCTCCCCAATCCAAACCAACCTCTTACTCCCCCTACGCCACCGCTGAATTTTCTGACCAGCGCAAAGAAATGGACGTTGACAAGAGACGCTATGGGCTTCTGTAATGGGCCTCTAGGCCCATTAATAAATGAGATGCGTCCGAAATTGTTCTCACTATAAAAATATTGGGAAATTAATATTTTATTATTGGAATAATTCCATTTTTATGGTAATATTAATTTAAAATTCATCATCTGCTCACATGCTGTGTACGGTAATTACATTTTTGCATTAAATAAAGTTTACTAATATTCCTGCAATCTTCCCTGTTCCCAACGCCGTTCTCGTACGGTAATTACGATTTATTAAATGGTAATAATGGCATTATTTTATTCCAAAAAAAAATAAACAAAAAAGAAAAAAAGAATACTCATCATCCTTTACCTGCTACCGCTGCTGCTTGCTGCCTTCATCCTCCATGCACACCGGCAAAAGCTGCTCTCCCCCTCCTTTGCCTATAAAATGGTACCCAACGCCTCTTCTCTTTTTCCACATTGCACAAAGTCAGCGCCTCTTTTGTCTGGTGCGGGTGACTTGTAACGGCGGCAGGTATAAAAATGGATGATGACTGGGATCTCCACGCGGTGGTTAGAGGATGCACGGCAGCGGCCGCTGCCACTCCTGCTGTCGCCGGTGACCGAGTTTTCAACTTCGGTGATCAGGATTTTCCCTTTGCTTCTTCGCCCGGCTTTCAATTTGAAGATCTGTTCGACCCTGGATCGGGGTGCTGCTATGCTGAAGATTTGCATGAGCTTTGCAAGCCGTTTTTACCTCTGTCCTGTGACGCACCCCAGAAGAACACCCCGCCGCAGCTGAAGACGCAGCTCTGCAGAGATTCTGATTTTTCTTCTCAAACCCCAGCTGCCCCGCGGTCTAAACGAAGGTGAATTGAAACAGCACTACACAGAAAGGGAAAAGTTTCATGGTGGTTCCTGACTGTGATATGAGTCCCCTGTGTTGTGTTTCAGGAAGAACAATTGCAAGAGGGAATGCATTGTCTCTGCAGAGAATTTACCTTCCGATATGTGGTCTTGGAGAAAATATGGGCAAAAGCCCATCAAGGGATCGCCATATCCAAGGTTTGGAATTCTTCATTAGAAGCTTTTGCTGTTCCAGTTTCTTCAGGCTGATGACTCCGTCTCCTCTGAACAACTCTTTTGCAGGGGATATTACAGATGCAGCACATCAAAAGGTTGTACGGCCAGAAAGCAGGTGGAGAAGAACAGATCTGACCCCAGAATGATCATAGTCACCTACACCGGAGAGCACAACCATCCCCTGCCGACGACATACCAGAACTTAACCGCCGGCGGCAGCATTCGCCCTAACGAGACGGAGGTCTCCAAGTCCCCCGAACAATCACTCTCGACGAAAATATCTCCAGCGTTGCACCACTCGCCGGCTAGGGAATGCCCCGGTGACTTTGGTGATGATGATGACGACGAGTTTGGAGTACCAAGAATTGGAATTCACGACAAATTCTTCAGGGGATCAGAGGAGCTGACTACCCCAAACGCCCCTTCAGGACACGAGCTCAAACTCCGCCTTTAACGGGCGGCGCCGCCATCATCATTACCACTGGCAAGATTGACTTCCGGGGCGGTGCTTGTCCTCCCACCACTTGACACATTGCTTCTCCCTCACTCCTCCTCCTCTTTCCACTTTATCATATTGTAGGGTCAAGTCAAAGTGTTATCCTGATTTCTTTCCTTCTCGTGTTCGCTCCTTTTCTTGTAAATCGAAGCTCTCCGAAAACAGAAAAGGCGTCATGTCACCGCTTCTTGTTTCTCCAACTGGTCTTCCATTTCAGTTACCCGCAAATGTTCCATATATGGACAGTGAATCTCGCCATTGCCCGCAGTCTCATCCACTACAGCGCACGGCGAAAGGATTTCCATAGTTCCTCTCAGCAATGGCTCCAGGGGGTGGGCGACAGCAGACAGTTCCGTCGGCGACGGAGTCCGGCATCTCAGATTTCTCACCCTTTTCTCCACCGTCCTGCATCTCCGACGTCCGCCGCCGACTCCGCCTCACGGTAACCAAGAATCGATCCGAGGAGCTTGATGAATCTCTCATCAATTCGTACGTTCAGTCCCTTTTCAGGAGATTGGATGGCCTTAGCGCCGATGACGCAGTTTGCTCTATTTGCTTCCACGCCATTTCCGTCCGACGTGCCGGGAATTGCCGCTGTCGACGTTGCTCTGTCCAAGAGGATTACTGTACTTAATTTAATTATTTCAATTATTTTTCCAATTTCCCTAAGCGCAAATTCGCTTTTATAGTTAAATACATTAAAACAAAAAAAGGGAAAACTGCTGACGTATACACATGGGCCGAAAAACAAACGGGCCGATCCTTAACGAAGCCTAGGCCCATTACCCAATGCCCTCCGAGGAGTTGCAGGCTTGGAAGCCCGGCATATGGCTGGCATCCTTATATGCCGCCAGGTGCAAATTAGGGTTTCAGAAGCTCAGGTAATGTGTTTACTTTCCTCCTCTTGCTGAGTGCGAGGACGAAGAATGATGCAATGACATTGTAGCAGTATTTTGCTTGCTGCGTGAGTGAATTGCTCAAAATACTCTTGTTCGTATTCTCTGAGCACTAATAGTAAATCATGGACTGTTTTTCGCTCGTCATTTCTGGTTATATGTCTGATTGTACATAAACCGAAGGACCTATGGGAGGAAGGCGTGAAATGTATGCCGATTCGACCAAGTTTGCCTTCGGAGATCGAGATTTTTTTCTTGATTGATGATCGCCGAGCCGGATTTCTTCTGTTCCGACTCGGTTCTCCGAAATTTCAAACATCATTCGGCGTTTTTAGTTTATTTTAAAGAGATGCGAAGGTCCCAGCAGAGAGGTAATTCTCATTGATGAGCATGAAAACTCTCTAACATCGAAAAATACCTTCGTAAATTACAACTGGCCAAACCAAACAACCCGAAAGATTCTTCTTTATGGGTTTAGAACCCCTTGGCTACATATTTACTCGTCACTCGTTTCCGTTATTTTCTGAATGCAGGTCCATCGTTGAAGAACAACTCAGTGAGCGTGAGTCGTATGTTGTGGTTTACAGTTGGATAGGATACTACATGGCAGCCGAATAGAATTATGCGATGCTCGCAGTATCAAATTTTGATGTGAAACGTTTTTTCGATATGTTATTGAATGGCTTCATGATTTTTATTCCAAAGATATTGCATCAAAGCTGCTTTTTTTGAAAGGGTGTACTATCTTTTGTTTGCTAATGTTTCCAAATTGATGATTTGGGTGGTTTGATCGTGACTCAGTATCAATTCTTCCCATTAATTTTTTTATGTCCGCGCACCGCGTCATCATTTCTATCATTTTGCTCTGTCATGTTGGGTGGCGTAGGTGGACAATATTTTCTGTGTAATGTAAATCTGTTGGATGTATTCATTAAAAAAATATTGGGAAGTGCCGCATGTGAACTTAAGGATAGAAGTGGCATCATGGCAACGGGAAGAAGTTGCGACAAAGGGGTCTGTTAAAATCAGGCTGGCAAACCATGTTTTTGTCTTCGAAGTGTTTTATGAGTTTCTTCATGCCGTGTGTCGTCCTTGTTGTGTCTAGCGATAATGCCCATTCAGGTTCAGCAATCTCTGCAGTGTCAATATCAATTCTGGTGATCTGCACAAGGAGAAGTTCCAAACATGACCCAACTGGCTTACTTTTGCCCCTTGATACCGGACCCCAAGTCCAAGGCATAAATGTGATGGTTCACCCAGACATGCCATTGGATCCATGGCCGTGCCCACTTGAATAAAATGTATGGTTTTGATTTGAGGTATGTAATAATGGTTTGCTTTAGTTTTGGCTGTATGCTGTCCTGTGCATTTTCGATAGAAATTAGCCAGAGGTGTAGTGTTCATATGGGAGGGTGTAGCTTAACCTTAGTTGTGAATGGAACCAAAGTTGAAAAAGAAGGAATGGGCAGTTGCATTGGAATTTAATGACCTTTATCAGACAGCATATTTCTATGTGGGCCATGTCTGTAACGTGGCCTCTTTCACACTGGTGTTATCATGCTGCTTTCGAATTTGCTCATACTCTGGAAAAAAAAATTGCGATGATCCAATGTGAAGAATGCATCGGATTGCGTCCATTTGAAATGGTATAATGTTCAATGAATATGCTTCCTTGATTATCTTATCCTTTCGCATGTATTTTTTGCTCTGAAAGCTCTGTTTGTGAATTCTGATGCTTGGAAACCTGCAGCAGGATGGATCAAAATGTTCGGAATTGCCAGAGGCCTTAAAGTGAAGCTGCCTCTTCCTCGAAGCAGGAAAGGAAAGGAACTCTGAAGTACAAAAGAAGTTCATTCAACTCAGTTCTTCTAACTACACGAATTTACACCATACACAGATGATACCATGCAAATCAGTTCCTGTAAATCTACTTCTCTGGATCAGGTAGCCTGTATGTACCATGAGGGAGAGAGATCTCTGAAGTTAGAACAGCTATAGCTCTGGTTCTTCATCCTGGTCTCTCATTTCTCTGGAAATTATTGAACGATGGAAAATTAGCCCATGATCATTATAAAACGAAGACATTCTGAGTGGAAAAAGAAAACAATATTCAGTTACCTATTGATCTTTTACAGTAGAGGATCGCTTCACTGATTGATTTCTCATCATCCCAACAAGAATAACTTGGGCGAGAAGGGCTTAAACGAGGCTGTTCTTGTGAAGATTTGTTCCAACTTCTGACCTTCCGTAGCGCAGAATGGAGATCTGCTCTATCAGCTGCTTTCCTTACATGGCAAAAGTCTTGAACTGAATAGGCCGAGCTTACCCTTGGTGATGCTTCGTGGGAGTGCAAGCTCCCAACTTCGGAAGCCTTGCGTTCAAGATCATCAACCCTGCTGCTCTTTCTCTTCCACCCCATCAAAGGCTTCACTAGTCTGAGGCACTCCTGCAAAAGTTTACTGGAAGACTGCCTCCATTTCCATTTTTGGTTCTTGCAGGCCTTTGTCGTTGATAATGAACATGAAGAAACAGGAGAGAAACACGCAGAGGCTGTCAAACTATTCAAGGTTTCAACCTTGGGCTTCTCCGTGTAAACAGACACGATTCTCCCATCTGAGAAAATCTCGTCAGCCAGAGCAAATCCACTGTCTGATGCTTGGAAAGGGAGATCAAAATCAAAACTTTGCCCCGGTTCATTCAAGCTCATGGTAAACTCTCGCTCTCCTTCGATCAACCAGCTGTATGAAAAGCTCTCGGTTGCAAGATCAGTAGATGCTCTATCCATGGAGAAGATGACAAAGGTCTTTGTCTGGAGAAGATGAGAAAGAAGGTATTGGTCCTAGAGATGGAATGAGCCGAGGGGGGGATAAGTTCCCCTCTATATATGGAGCACTTTGATTCTCAAAGTTGTGAGCCCAGAACAATCATTTTTCAACATCATCACATGGGATGTTGTGAGAAAATCCAACAACAATTCGGTAAAGTTATTCACAACAGAACGTTTTCCTGTGGCCCCTTTCAGATTCTGATGAGACATGCGAATGTTCAGCCATATATTATCTTCAATGTATGCTGTTTCTAATGTTCCAGACCATTTCCATTCCAGCACTGTTAAAAAAGTGTAGTTCTGTGGTGCTCTTCAGCTGCTGATGTTGATACACATGCTTTTTATCCTACTGGTCTTGTTACCATTGTAGCCATGTTTACTTCATAATAGTAACCATCTTGAAGCACACATGGATTGGAGTTTTATGCAGTTTATCAGAACGCAAGAAACCAGAAACATGGCAGTTTTAAGTTAGTCTTCGGAACAGCCTCAAAGTAAGATAAAGTTGTTTGGTTAAATTAAAGTCGACACCTCACGCTTTTAGACTAAGTAAAAAAAGTGGTCTTAACACATTCATTTCATTCCCATCAAACACCTAACACATCGCATATCTGCTTGCTCCAAATCAGACACTCGAGTCATCAACAGAAGCCTACCATGTCTCCTTGGAAAAACCCAATCTGGGTCTACTTGTTTCATCAGTAGCTCAGTACTGTTTCATTCTTGAAAACACTCCATGATCAGCAGTGCTCTTGGCATTACCAACCATTCATATTGCTTATTCACGTGAAAGAAAGGAAAGATCAATATAATGGGTACAGTTAGAGAATTTACACGTGTTCCTGGAAATGAAAAATGGATCAAAAATTGGGGTGTGAGGCCAGTAGTTGATCATGGGGTTACTGCTGTAGTAGTAGTCGTAGTAGTAGTAATATTCTCGTTCTCCTCGTCTGCAGGCTTGATGTATTTCCCCAGAACCTTCTGACGAGACTTGTTCTTCATCCTATGAATCTTATCTCTGCTCTGCTGCTTCCTCCTTTCCTTCTCCTTGATCCTCTGGCTCTTCTCCTTCTCGTAGATGCCCTGCCAGAATACTTCACCGGTGGCAGACCACAATGACCATCCTGCAGCCCGGTCCGAGTCGAACTCCTCGGCGAGTTCCTCGTCCATGCTCTTCAGAACCGAAAACTGGAACCATTTGATCCACATGTGGCCTCTGCGGGTCCTCAGCTGGTGCTGCTCCTGCATAGAACCTGTCTCAGGCTGTACATACACCATGCGCCTTCCACTGTGGTACGCCCAAACGTTCACCAGCAGCTCCAGCATACGGGAGTAGCAGTGCTTATCCTGCAAATAACTCAAAAACATCATACAATGAAAAAGAGAAAACGGTATGAGGGTGTGAAATTGGATTAGCTCCGAGTGACAATCACCTTGGACAGGTTCAAGTGACACCAGCCTGTTCTACGGTGTTCATCGGAGAACTGGGCATCCAATGCATCAACAAAAATCCTTTAGGTTCACAAGAAACAACATCAAAATGCTATCTTTCACATGAAGGGTGATATGAAATGAAAAGGGGGTGCTGATTCCAACCTTGAAAACATAGCAAACTCAAGAAAAGAGCGAGTTGGTAAGGCCCAGCAATGCATTACAGACCAAGTGCCATCATCATGAGGCATGGGAGGAAGAGAAGCTAGGTCAGATTTTAATCCATACATCTTCTTCAGAGCCTCACCGAAAGCAAGCCTAGTACATGAAGGTATACAATAATCTCTACACCATATTCTCCAACACGTTTCCAATATAATGAAACAATCTGATTAAGCATTGTGTTCTTACTGGCAATTCCCTGCATTTATAGCATCGCAGAATGACCAGAAGTCTTGCTTTGGCTGGCTTCTCGGGTCAGTATCCATTCCAACCCAGAAATAAAGTGCATCTCCATGCCTTTTACCTTCAATAGCATCCTGCAATGATCTTTCAGCAGCTGATGACAACGATACCTGTGAAACCGCACATTCAAATGTAAGTGAAACACTGGAAGAATTCTTTATAGAAGTAGAAGTGATGGCACACCTTTCTTGCTGTAGCCCGCCATGACTGAAATCCTATCCAAGCATTTTTATGGATACGATCTATCCGGTTAGCGATTGCAAAATAGGCACCATATTCTCCTAAGACATCTCTAAAGTAAGCATTGCTCAATATTTGGAGACGAGAAGCTGCATCCACATCATCTGCTCCTGGTCTTCGACCTCTGCTCAGCTAAAATAAAGGCATTCATCTGTCAATTTCGAAGTTCCAGGAAACCAGAGATAGTTTTTGGCATGCTCACCAACCCAACTCCACGGTAAAGTGATGAATTGTGCAAAAAAGGCCAGGTCCCTTGTCCATAGTAAGGTTCATAGATACACAGTGGTTGTGCAGTTCTCTCGAGCTCACCATCATCCCTCTCATGTAAAACACGATCAGGTCTCCGAACATTTCTGTATATTTCATCCCATGTTCCCTGAGGCTGATTTGTTCGATCCTTCAACTACATCAAAATAAATAGCAACAATTAAAAAAACGAAAACACAAAAAGAAAGAGAGCACCAACTTTCAACTACCTCATCATCTTCTCGTTTTTTCCGCATGAAAGCCATGTCAGCTAACTTTTGGTCCTCCATATGGTATAAAGAAATGAATTATCATCTGTTGCAGAAAGGTTGACACTGCTATCCTTGCTTGAAGAGCTTAATAGCTTCTCAAACTTATTCAAAAAATCATCTGTTGTATCATATCTGGTTGAAGAATTTTCATGAATATCTTCAAAATGGCGCCATCCCCATTCAGTTTTTAACTCTTTGGGAATCTCTTTAGCAGGCTTGGAAGCCGCAACTTCAGATGGAAGCTTGAGAACATTTTCCAAAAGTGAAGCATAACCTTCTATACATTCTGTGACCATGAAGTTTCTGGATGTGGCCTTTCCTCTTAATGCAACACTCTGAGCTAAAACTGAGAGTGTTCCATTGTCAATCAGTTGAAAGAGTATGTCGGTAAGAACTGAAACTTTGTCCTTTGAAAAGAGGAAACCATTCATCCAGTCAGAAACCTGAAAAAAAGTGTCATCACAGTCAATGGCTAAGGTTTAACAGCTCATATAAGGATTACCAATAAATAACATGGTGAGAATAGATGTGTGATCACAGACATTTGCTGAATCCCAAATATATTCATGGGCCATATAATGCTTTTGGACAGGAAAAGATAATGGTGAAACGCACATAGTTACGAATCATCGCCATATCTGGGGCAACTACAGGTTTCCCCAAAAGCATGGCTTTTTGCAAAATGACTGGAAATGCAGGCTCTTCACGGAAGGAGCCGTATATCACAAGATCAGCAACTTGAAGGGCATCCTCTCCAGCCGCATCATCAGTAACATACTCCACAGTACCATTGGGGTAATTCAAGTTTTTTGCTATTGTCTGTGGCATAAAACCCAAGCAGAGAAAACCTCAGCATCTAATGAAGAGGAGTCAAATTTCAGCTGAAAATTGCCATCTTGTATTTCTACCTCAAAAGCACTGCTGTAGTTTGGTGTTGAGGCTCCAATCAGGATAATGATTTTTAGATGAGAATTTGTGGAAATGAAACCTCTAAAAACTGGATACAGAGCTTGTAAGACAAGGGCATGTTCCAGCCACTGAGCTTTATAAACCAAACGGCTTCCAACTACCACTATGACAAACTCATTTTTTACATTATCCTTTCCATCAGCCAGGTGCTCATTAACTTCCATGTCATCCATAGGGAAGCCAGGGATCACACAAAAGTTTGCAGGATCACATGTTGAGTAGGCCACCTGAGCAATTTAAGAAGCAAAATTATGAAGCACAGTTGACAAAGCTTGAAGTTGCATTAATGAGGAAGACTATGATATGTAATTTGAATGAGGAGTGGCTATTGTGAGGAAGAAAGTATGCAATTACTGGAAGAATTTGGTTGGGGAAGACAACAGCAGTGGCTCTTCTGAAGACTCTTTTCCAGCTCTCGATCAGCTCCACTTCTCCTCTTGAAGCATAATCTCTCAATCTCCGGGCTAGCACTTCTTCATGGATGGTCCATATAAGAGGTATTTCCCGAAAAGGTTCCTGCATAAGACTGCACAAGTAAAATCTTCATTTCTATAACAAAGCTAAAAGATATGCTTGAATGGAAGAGAATGATTCGTGACTGCAATAAATCCAACTTGCTGACCTGTACAAGGCATCCGCAGCTTTCAAAGAGCTCACTAAGATCCCATTATAGCTGCAATCACACAACATTTTAGAGATCAAACAAGCTGCTGTTGTATCTGTAAAATATCAGTTCATCGTTCATTCTATTGAAAACTTTAGCAGTTTATTGGTAATATTAACATCCCACATTAACTAGTGTAGTTCATACTTTAGCCAGTCTATGGAAAACTTCATGTTCTCATCTGCAGTAATCACGTTCACCGGATATCCGAACTTTTTCCATACTGCAGACACTGTGCCATCTTGTAGAGAGAAAGCCTGAAATGAACAAAGAATTAACCATGGTACAGACTCAATATCTTGATGAAGCATAAAGTAAGAATGAACCACCTCAATTTCATAACCCACATCTCGTATCGCTTTAGCCACTGTGAACATATGAATATGATGTGGATCTACTGTCAAGTCTGCAAAGACCTGCAAGGGCATTCAAAAGAAAACCTTCCAGCGGTTATAAATCATGCAAACACTAATGATTGCAGATGATCACTCAAAACCCAATAAACAACCCAGTTGCAGGAAACATGGCAAGCAATGCCAGACACATTGAAGCCAAGAGACAAACAAAATAGAAATTACCAACGCAAGCTTGGGTTTAACGTATCCATATCTACGGACATTATAGCTGTCGTTAGTTTCTCTAGGTTCCTTCTGAAACTTGATCAAAGTGTTCAAAAGTTCCAAATCTGCATCGTCGCCGAAATCCAAGTCATCCAAGAACGGAAAATCCGGAAAATTTCCGCCGCCACCGCGCTTGTAGAAGAAATGAGCAACTCTGCTGGATTTTCGCGGTTCCTCCGGCCCAACAACCGGCAAGAAGTACCCCTGAAGCAGAAAAAGGAAGACAAATACAGCAATGAAAAGGCAAGCGAGGTGCACAGCTCGAATCCTTGCACAAATCCTATTCACACTTCTGGATCTGTTCTTTGGACCGGAAACTGCAACTGGAGAACTGCCCCAGGACTGTTCACAACCCCCGATAGACGAAGAACGCCCGAATCGGGACTCCCTGTTCACCGGAACGCCGTTTTCAAGACAACCCATCTACACTTCCATAACAAAAAGCCCAGATAATCACAATCTTAATGACGATCCATTGCAAGATTGCACCCAGAAACGCAGCTGCACCAATGCCCCAAACAGGCTTCAAAGACGAATCACTGCTCCTCCAACTCCCGGTTACTACAAACACAAATGCCGGTTCCTCTCCCGGATTGGGTTTCACACATCACTCCCAATCCACTTCTCCACAACCAAAGAAGCAGCTTCTTGAAGCTGGACCGCGTGAATGGTACACCATCAGCGAACCCGTCCTTCACTCAACACACACCCCGGGAAACACAGCCCCGAGTTGGAGCGAAAAACCTGGGTTTTACCTCAACCCACAAGTCAAAATTGGGTTCACAGTCAAACGCTTTACCCAAAACACCCAAGCTCAAAACCCGTCTCCCCCACCCAAAGGCGACGATTCATCTGCGCAGTGTTCCAGCAGCAATGGTATCACGTGGCCAGCCCAATGTGCCTTTCTTAGAAGTTCATCTACCTTCCTTCCCCCCCTAATGCACGCACACCATTATCTTCATCATCAATGATTCACCACGCCAATTCATTCTCTTCTCAAATAAAACCAATCCATAAGACCAGTAATTACTTTTAATTACTCATAAATGCATTTACAAAATCAGCATTTATTTCGATGCCCAGAATTAATTCCTTTTTTTATTTTTGTAAAAGCACCACAAATTCTTACAATAAAATAGAAATAATTCATATAAAAGTAAATTCCTTTGATGAATCCCACCCAATGCGTCACATGCGATGCCTTGTCGATCCGTGTTTGTTTTATATGATATTTTAATATTCCAAATATTACGTTTTTTTTTCGGAAAAAAAATTTCATACAAAATTAAGCTTACTCCTCTATTTGTGTTACATTTTCTCTCTCATTGGTAATTAATATATTCCAGCGAGATTAAAGTTCTGTTTATTTTTTATTTTACTTTAAATTAAATATTTTTAAAATGATTTTCAGACAAAACACATATTGATTCTATTTCACATAAAACTGAAATAATGAAGTGCTTCTATTTTTTTAGAAGTCGGGGTATCTTTGCTTAAAAAAAATGTTGAAGCTAAACCCTAAAAAAATGTTGAAGCACTTCTAGAATCATTTTTTTTTAAGCGATACAAAACAGACCTTAAGACATTGATTTTATAATTCCTACTCCTAAATCCTTATTTCACCTCTCTTCATTTTCATTTTTTGATATAAATTTGATGATAATTAATATTTAATGAGTTATAAAGAAACATAAAAAATGAAAATTATATTTTAAAAAAGATTTGCTTACATCATTATATTATTTAAGAAATATATAATGAATATTTATTTTTACCCATTCCAATTTGAAAATTGAATAAACTAAAGATTGTGCAGTCCACGCGTGGAGGATGGAGATAGACACGCGTCCAGTAGGTAGGGCCCACTTCACGTGTTCAGTGTATGGGGCCCATGTGCCAGCCCATCATGTAGGGTCAGCCCAATGAGGCCCAATTCTGCCAACCCAGTACTGTGAATCGCCGACAGCTAGGCCAGGCCCTGAATTGGGACTAGGTTTTGTAAGAGCCAGAAAATAAATAACATATATTTATATTTTTTCTATGTCATAAAAAATATAATATATTTTTGTAAATTAGAGATGGATATGGGAATAAACTGGGTAAGCGGGATGAAGCAGAAAGTAATCTAAAGGGTGAGGGAGAGTCATCATGTATGATCGAAACCGCTGGTCCCATCTTCCAGACAATGGAATGGATTGGGGAGAAAGGATGAGGAAGACAGGATTAGTGGTCTCCCTTTTCCATCTCTGTCCAGTGTCCAGGAACAAAAATGAATAAGCAGAAGAAATGAAAAAGTGAAAAAAAATGTGGGAGTAGAGAAATAGAAAACATCGTGTCCTGTGTTGCCGTCTGTCTGCTCTTTGTTTCTTTCCCTCATTTTTATTTCCATATAAACCCATCAATTTTGTTTCTCGAATACCACCACATTTCTGACGGGAAATTTCTCTTGTCCGTCTTTAGGCTTTCCTGGGTTCTCTGTTTTCTTCACCTTCCTTGGGCTCAGCCTGCGTCATTTGAGAGTTAAGGGGGGAGGAAACTGAGAACTACTGTATTTGTATCTGGGAACATCGGTGGTGACAGTATAAATAAGTATTGGATGAGTGCCAGAAAACCCAACTCGTATGCTTCCTCTACTCCTTATTCGGTTGATGATTTGGCCCTTTACGATTGCCTTTTGCAATGAATGTTGTTTTTTCATCCTGGGTAGTGTTAAAAATGCACCCTTTGTTGTTATTATCATATGCCATGCCGTGTTTTGGCAATTCATTTGCAAATCTTAAGTTTTTTTTCAGCTTCTGGGAGTACCCATTGTTTGATGTCCGTCCCGGTTCCATTTTTTCCTGTTTTTTTATGGAGGATTTTAAAGCTTGTTTCTGAGATCTGAATCCTCGACAACTTACTCTCACTTCGCTATCCTTTTTTTTTTTTGCTCTTGATGTGGTTGAACTCACAAATGAATGGC
The DNA here is from genome assembly GCA_002189035.1 of Utricularia gibba. NCBI lineage: Eukaryota > Viridiplantae > Streptophyta > Magnoliopsida > Lamiales > Lentibulariaceae > Utricularia > Utricularia gibba. The sequence goes on along the minus strand of NEEC01000017.1, from coordinate 2,286,353 downwards.
ATCCAAGTACTCTAGATTCCATGTTTCTTCTGTGGAAGTGTTCCCTAGGACTTGGACGGTTGTTGGTTCATACATTAGTTGAAATGTTGCCTCCACCCCATGACTTTCTTTGTTCGTCTGTATGCATCTTTTCTGCCTTTACTAGATGCTTCCACACCATGCTTTCAAAGAAATGGGGCCGTTCTGATGTTATCCTATTGTTTTCACATTGTCTTCTGGTTCAGGAGCTGCATTCTGATTCCCTTTTGTTTTATATTGGTGAAGTGTGATTATTTCCTCGATTCAGCACATTTATTGTTTCAGGAGTAGCCTTTTCCCACTGAACATGTTTTCAATGCGATTCATGCTATAGAGATCTGCTTCTAATCCCAATGCGTTCACAATGTGACTCTTATTTACTTACTGCTTATGCTGCAAAAGCAGTAAGTTTCAATGCTTGATGCAGCAGCTGCCTACCCGTAAAAGTAAAAAAAATGCATACAAAAACGGTGCATTTGTTGTGATTGGATTATGCTTTGAAATCTTGTGGTGAATACAGATCTGATTGTAGCATTGTTTCCTGTGTTTTGAAGACTGCTGATCATGGAAGGGGAAAGCTCTTGGACCAGTCACTGCACGGACAGCTTCAGAGGCGGCAGCAGCTTTGAGTCCAGCTCCTTCTCTGATCTACACGATGATATATACAGAGATGTTTCAGCTGTTTGTCTGGATGCAATTCTTCCTGATGACTTACTGGAGAGAATATTAGCCTATCTGCCGATCGCCAGCATCTTCCGAGTAGGCTGCGTCTGCAAAAGATGGCACGACATAGTTGCCTCAAGACGCTTCCTTTGGAACAGAAACCATGTCTCCTCGAGGAAGCCATGGTACTTCATGTTTACCAGTTCGGACAAACCAGTTGGGTATGCTTACGACCCTCTTCTCAAAAAATGGTACGACATTGATCTGCCCTGCATCGAGACCTCGAACTGGTTCATTGCTTCGTCGGGAGGGCTGGTCTGCTTCATGGACAATGACAGCAGGAGTGAGCTCTACATCTGCAATCCGATAACCAGGTCTTGCAAGGATCTGGACGAGCCACCAGGGCCCAAATTCGCAGACTACAGCGCCTTGGCTGTGGCTGCGAATCTGGAAACCAACAGCTACATTGTGTCGATCGTCCAATCGAAGCAGGTTCCCGGGGATTTCTTCCAGTGGGAGCTGTCCATCCATCTCTACGATTCCGGGACCAGGAGCTGGGCAACCACCTTGACGGAGGTGGTATCGGGGTGGAGAGGGGGCGATGAGAGTGTCATCTGTGATGGTGCGTTATACTTTCTGATCTTCTCCACCGGAGGCGGCGGCCCTTACAACAGGCACGGCCTGATCACCTACGACTTGACGAGCACACCCAATGACACCCTCCTAATGGAGAGCTTCATCCCAGTTCCATGCCCTCTCACCTGCGGCCGTCTGATGAACCTAAAGGGCAAGCTAGTGCTGGTGGGAGGAATCGGGAAGCCGGACCGGCCAGGCGTGATCAAGGGGATCGGAATATGGGCCCTCGCCGGAAGGGAATGGGAGGAGATCGCCCGAATGCCGCACAAGCTCTTCCAAGGATTCGGGGAGTTCGACGACGTGTTCGCCAGCAGCGGCACAGATGATCTGATCTACATACAGAGCTACGGCGGCCCGGCGCTTCTGGTCTTCGACTTGAACCAGAAGCACTGGAAGTGGTCGCAGAAATGCCCCGTCACCAAGAGGTTTCCCCTTCAGCTCTTCAGCGGCTTCTGCTTCGAACCCAGACTCGACATCGCACCTTAATGCGTCCTCTCCAGAATGTACTCTTCTACTGTCCACGACTCTTTTTATTCTTTAGATTCTCATATTTTCTCCATCGACATAAATTCAATTATTATTAACAAAAAAAATGGGATTTTTTAGTATTTTTCTCTTTTTCCGTACACGTCATATTTTAATTTCATAAGTGTAGTTTGAAGGTCAAATATACCATGATATTCCATATTACTTATGGACAAAAAAAAAGAATACACTTAAATATAGTAATTTCTTTAATTTTATAAAAAGAACTTGAAATTATAAGATTTAAATATTCAAAATGAATAATATTATATAAAGATACAAAACAATAATGAATGCTTACATTAGACAAGCATCACAAGGCTTTGTTAAAACTTATGGGCCGTTCTAACAGTGGGCCCACATGAGAACTTTAATGACTACATGATATGAGGTGGGCCCACGGACCACTCGGGATAGTGACTGATTTACCGATGCTTTGAAAAGTCGTGCGCAACATGGATCCGGTTATCCGGTCCGTTTGGGTTGGGCCGGATCTCTGTAAATAGCGGGTAGGCCCAATGGGGCCCGGATCCTTTTGCGCTTTGGGAATGCGATGGTAGTTCTCGGGCGCGGCGCGGGTGGTTCCGGAGGAAGGTAAGCCCATGGCCGCCGCGGCCTTCAGGTACCTGGTGCAGATGCACAAGGATGTGCCAAAAGCGGCGCGGTTCTACTCAGAGGGGCTGGGTTTCACCATTGATGTTTGCACTCTCCGCTGGGCGGAGCTCCATTCCGGTCCTCTCAAGCTCGCGCTCTTGCACTCTCCCAGGTCCGTTTCTTCTTCGATTGAATGCGAAGAGAACCCTAATTGAGGTCCCTTCCCCCGAGGCACGTATAAATTTGAGCTTCCGAAGTTTCTCCTATTTAGTGTGATTCAGATGAATATAGCGAAGCGCAGACCACATGCGTTTTCGAAGTGATCTTGTTGATATAGGCTCCTGTGATCTAGCTTTTGTATCTTGATTGGAAGGCTCCGAATTATCTACACTGCCTCCTTCCTCTGCAGTGATCATGTTGAGCGCAAGGGTTACTCATCCCTCCTGTCGTTTACAGTGATCGACATGAATAGCACCGTATCGAAGCTCATGGCCCTGGGTGCGGAATTGGATGGCCCGATCAAGTACGAAATCCATGGAAAGGTACCATCCCTGAGTTTTACTGCATGAAAAAGCTTAACTGCATGCTTTTCGTTGGAGTGTTCACTGCATGATTGCATTCCGGTTTCTCAGGTTGCAGCGATGAGATGTCTTGATGGCCATGTTGTAGGTCTATATGAGCCTGTTTGACTACTGCTCAGTGGATCAAAACGCAGGAAGTAGATGGTGGATGAGAAACGTTGTGGGGATTTCATGCTTAGGTTATGAGAGTTGGATTTTGTTCTTCTACCTGATATTCAACTGATAAATTCCTGCATTTCATCAGTATTTACTTAAAACATGGGATACCCCCAAAGTCATGAAGATTTTCTTTGGACATGAGAAGAAAACGTTGCACTGGTAAGAACAGCAGAGCCCTCTTGTACATCAGATTGTCTCACATTTTGATTGAGAAAGATGAAGCATGCATTTGGATTCGGCCATGTTTATTCGATATTTCCAGCAACCTTCTTCTTCAAAGCTTCTATTTCCTCAGCCAGCTCCTTCCTACTTGACTGCACACAAGCAACCCAACTTCAGGACACTGATGAAACAAGCTATTTCTACCCCAAATGGAATGAATACATGTGGACTTAGGACGGTACCTTGAAGAGGAGGTAGCGGTAGACAAACCATCCGGTGTATCCAAGTCCAACCAGCTCCAGAATCTTTGGTAGCTGAAATGGGTTAGAACACAGTGAGTTATATGCTACTGTTGGGGTGAACTGAAACAATTTCTAGGTGCAGGTAGAAGGATTCACCAAGGGGACGGAGTTGACAGCACCGACGACAACTGACGATAGCCAGAGAGCCACAATCGCACCACCGCCGTATAAAAGTACGGTGGACTTGTTTTCAACAGCATCCCACTACAAAGACACGAGATGATGGGCGGGTGAGGTAAATGATCGAACAGGTTCAAGGTATTACTGATTTTGCGTGGATTCGATTCACCTTCTCCTTGAGGTCAGAAAGGAGTTCACTGGTATCAATAGGACTCTCATCCGAAGAGGAAGCCTTGACAGCGAACTGCGACGGTGCCTTCAATTCTGATTCGGTTGCCACCAATTCAGATTACCGCAAATTTTACAACGATACATAGGAGCGACGAGAATGTACCTTGCGAAAACTTGAGAGGAGTGAAGGACGGAGACGGGCGTCGGGGCATTGGGCAGAAAGGAGCCAGTGGCTTTCCAGCCGGCAGAGTGTTGAACAATACGGCGGTGGCCGCCATGGAAGTGGAAGCTGCAGCGGCCATCAATTCAAAACTCAAGGACAGGCTCCTTTCTGGAAGCGGCTCCCCGTCCTCTTGTGTCGAAGTCTGGCTAATCTCCGATCAACCAGACGGCGACGCGTGGCGGGTGGAGGTGTCCTCATTGGTCGGTCTTCTTATCTGGATAATCTACCCGATTCTCGGCCGGCCGGCCAAAGTTACCACCACAGTAAACTGGAAAAAGAAAACAAGTCGTCCACTGTAAATTTTCAAAACATGTACAGGGCCCCACCGTCGATTGTAGTCTGCCACTCACAAATGCAGTTCTTTCCTCCTTTTCCCCTCGCTCTTTCTCTCTCCCTTGTCTCTCTGCAGTGGCGAAGGAGCGAGAGGGCTCTAATGGCGGTAGGGAGGTCTCTGATGCCGGCAATGGCGCTACTGTCGTTCGTTTTCAGAGTCGCCGCGCAGCAACCGCCTGCTCCGGCACCAGCCCCTGCTAACGACGGTAACCTTCCGCCACGACTTTTCATGTATTTTTTTCTCGATTAACGGCAATGCAGGTTGATTTCGAGGCGACTTGAGATGGAATTTCTTTGTTTATTGTTTTTTTGTGTGAAGGTACTTCGATTGATCTTGGGGTGGCGTACATTCTGATGTTGATTGCCCTGGTGCTCACTTACTTGATTCACCCATTCGACATCGATGCTGCTTCTTACAAGTTCTTCTCATGATGAATGTGCTTGGATTCTGTTGTAGTCATTTCAACTGCGCATTGGTGCTTTTTTCCTTGTACTCTGCAGCTCCCCCCCGCTGTTCTTGAACCAGTGCTACTCATCAGCCATCACCCTGAGATCTCTTAACTGGAACAAGACAGGAGGATGGGGATCCTGTAAATGAAACCATTGTTGTTTTCATTGATTCTGATTCGAAACACATGTTGGGCGTCCCAGCCATGCTAGTAGATGGTTACTCAAACTTCATACAACAGTGGAGCACCAAGACAAAGACATTGCTGGCTTTCCCGGGTGCTCTTTTGCCAAGTGCCTATGCAATTCATCTTCTCATACAGACCATTGATGGGTTAGCTTATATGGTTAACTTAACTCAGGGCCAAAGCAATACACATACCATCTGATAACAGTGCACCAGTGCCATCTCTGGCGAATAACCACAGTGAGAACTGGAGTTGTTCTACGGGCTATTGCAGCAGTGCTTCAGTACTACTTGTACATATTACTAGTAGTGTTAGAAAAGCAACTTTGGACTTGCAATTACGCCAAAATCACTTGAATCATCTTGTTAACGGAAGCCATCCATACCCTTAACTAGCAGCCACAGCATCTGTTCTCGGGCCAGCATCAAGAAGCTGATGATGCTTGGCTGGGGGGCTTAGGCTCTCATAAGCCTCCTCCTCCTGGTTCTCACCTGAGGAATTGTTCACCCTTTCGAGGAGGTTCACTGTAGTTACCGGCTTCTTCACCCTCCCATCATCCTCAGTTTCTCTGAGCGGGGCATCTTTTAGCCTTGCCTATGGACACAGTGACAAGATCATGAGATCTTTGTATGAAGAAAAAGGTTAAGTATTGAAGAGTGAAATACTATTAGAGCAGCGTTTTCGAGCTTCAGTGCTGATGAGTTTTCCAGAAGTTTGGTTATCTCGGATTTGAGGTTCATGTTATCATAAGACAGTGCTTGCACCTTGCTAGCTAGTCCCTCGGCCTCAGCCTGTGTCAAGCAAGCATTCACTGAATCGTGCCCTTGAAAGAAAAAGAAGAAGCATACAGTGGAATACCTGCTTCCGCAGTCTTGATCTCCGAGCGGATTCCCGGTTCGACTGTTTCCTTCGCTCTCGTTTCAGCTCTCGTTCATCCTATAGCAATAGAAATTGTGTTTGTAACACACCCTGAGATTGATAAACTGCATCAGATTATACAAAACTGTACCCGAGTTTCAGAAGGAAGTTGTGATGAGAAACTTGAGTTCACATTCTGCGTATCAAGACCACTACTGATGTCCTCAAACTTTTTTGCTGGTGCATCATCAGGAAGAATTACATTCTTCAAATTATCGTTAGCTTTCTGGAATTTGGAAGCAGAAATCCGGCCACCCTTTTGAGCTTTGGGATCTGTCAGCACACATAAATGTAGTAAGCACAAGCTACTTTATCAAGCAACAGCTTCAAGAGCAGCTGACCTTCATTAGAAGATTCCTGTAGGCTTCTCTTCTTCCCGGCCTTCACATGACAAACTTAAATGGTAAGTCATACTTTTTGAGCGACGAAATCGGGTATAAAAAGAGAGAGCAACACTTACGCCTGGTAAAATGCCATTGCTTACATCACTTGAACCATTTGTAGCTTCACTGTACATCAGAGCAATATATTGAAGATCAGAAGAGCTCCAATACATCTAACTGGCTTCAGACTGTAAAAACCAGGAGATTCACCTGTCAGACATTCGATGCTCATTCGCAAATTCACTCTTATGGGCATTTATGTTTCCTATCGACATTGCAAGATGATCAAATGCTTTATCCTTTTTCACAACTCCCTCATCAGAAACTGCAGATGACTTGACAGGTGATTCTAAGCTGGGAGTAGCACCAACCTTCACCAGAAGACGTGCAAATATCAAATAAAGGAATGAAGTTGCAATTATCTCTCCATATTTGAAATCCTAGAGAAAGTTACCATTGGAACCCCGGCATGTGAAAAGTGAGGATAGAATGCAGCATAATGAGCTCCATAAGGAGTGATGATAGACTGAGAATGAAAAGTTCCCTTTGTCAGTAAACTGTTTACTTCAAATCAAATTCACTGCCTTAATAACCTTCGGACCTGTGGAGGAGCCCAAATATACGCAGGGGCAGCTGGAGATGGCGCAGTCGCTGAGTTCAAATATGGCAGCATTGCAACCTGGGCACCATAACAGGCCTACAGAGCATTCGGTTGCAATTCTGCATCAACAAATTATATGAATGAAAATAAAAAGAAAACAAGGCTTAAATGATTACCTGTAGAGATGCCCAGTCAGGATAAACATGATAGCTACTCGAATCAGGCTGAAAGAAACATATTCAGATTTTAATAGGAATAAAAACAATCCTATAAAAACTCAGGCCATATGAGCTTATGTAACAGAAAATATGAGAATGCTCACTGTAGACGGAACAGGTAGCTTTTCATTCTTGGTTTGCTTTCCATCGTGAGAACAGTTTTCCATGATTTACTTTCAACCCTTCAAGACTAGACAGCACTTTAATCTCTGCTGCACCATAAAAGGAACAGTTAACTAGAAAGTGTTCTAAGGAAACACAGGCCACAGAAGCACACAAGCAAGAATCAAATGTGAAATTTGTTACTACCACACAATTGGGGTTGTAATAGAGGCAATGAATCCGCTATCTCAGAATGCATTAGTTAAAAACCAAGACTAGATTTGTGGTGCAAGTAGCAAGATAAATTGTGTATGATCGAACACATAAGGCATCGATCTGATAACAAGATTATGTTGGCACATAAAACAAAAACTCAAACACGGCTAAAACATTGATGAAAACAGCAGAAGAGGATATCATCGTCGTTTCATCACCACTACAAAACCAGATTCTGTCACACTGACCCAATGACTAGTAATGACACAAACATGGAATAGTTCCACGTGAGAGACTTGCGCTGCCGCAACACAAACCTCTGGGCCTAAAACACAACGCTAATTACATTGACTGCACCTCCTCTGCCAACAAGTACATTACTTTCTTCACATATTACACTAAAAACGAAAAGAATTTCAAAAAGCAAGAAATATTTGCTCAATCCTTTCAAATTAACAACCCAACAACGGAAGTTGAGATTCACATCTTCAAATCAAAACTTTTTCTAAAGGGAAAAAAATTCCCTCCAGATTCAACCGCCTTTCATTCCGTAAACAAGAAAACCGACCATGCTTAAGGGGATTAAAAAAATTGGCCGAAAACAAGAATCCGAGGCAAAAAGTGACAATGAAGCGACGAATTCAGCATACCCAGTACAAAATTAGAAAGAAGAAGTCAATCCACGGAAGGGCTTGGAGACGGTGAAATTGGTTTCTTTACTTTTCGTTTTTCTTATTGTCTCTCTCTCTTTGTGCGAGAGGGGGGAGAGAGCGCAGAGGATGTGGAGGCAGGAGAATCGCCAACGCCAAGGCGGACTGCCCACGTCATCCAACGACGTGTCCAACCCAGACGTAAATGCGGAACGTGGGTTCAACGCCATTCTTCAACCCTTCTGTTAGGGTTTCCTTTCAAAACAAAAATGGAAAAGGCGAGCGGCGGCGCATCTCGGCCGTCCAGGTGTGTTGAGCTCCCACGCGATCCCCGCCGTACACGTGGATGAAACTACGCCTTACCCTCCACGTGGCAATTAAAAATAAAATTCCTTTAATTCATGACGTTGATGTTGCCGGGCTGTCATCGCGGCGTGTGGGACCCGTACGGCGCAGTTGCTTGCCCCTTTGTCGAGGGAACGGCTGGCGCCAAGTCAAAGTCAAGATCCCTGGGATGGATGGACGGCGCCGATTGAAACCTTTGCGGTGGATAGTGGCCACGTGGCAGATGCCTATGCTGGAGCCACGTGGACCAGACGCCAGCCCTCACCCTCTGCCACGTAGAGTCAACACATTAAAATCCAATATAAATTTTCCTAAATTATCTTAAATAAATTATTACTTAATACGTTTTATTGATAATACAAATTATAAAAAAATTGCAATTATAATTATACCAATAAAACCATATATATTAAAAATATTAATTTTCCTTAGTTTCATTTGAGAGCAAGAAATGGGTCTACCCACGGCGTGGAGCTTAATGGGCCATGGCCCATTCCTTGCCAATTACTTAATTGGGCCTCAAGGTTAGTCCCTCCAACCATGTTATTCAAACATGAAACACATGTCTGTAAAGAGCAGGGGCAGTGAGGTGCGTCGATGCAGTGAAGACATGCGTCCGTACCAACTTATTCCACGGGTGGGGGCACATTCGGGACAGCACTTGATCTATTTGGTTGCAGGGACAGGGTTTGGCTGCTTGTTCTCTCTCTTGCGCAGCCAATTCTGAAGAAAAAACAATGCATTGCGGTGTAAGAAGAGCCCATATTGGAAAAAGGATAGTGATGACTGGATCAGGGAATCATGAAACCATGAGAGCTTACGTTTTCAATGAGCAGAAGGTCAGCAACAATGACTGCGCCGCATATGCCGGCAAGGATGGTGGCAGGGCCTGTCAGGAGACTCCATTTTCGGTATATCATCTTCCCTTCGGCTGTCTGATCTCTGTTATCTCCAACTCTGGAGTAAATTTATCAAATAGCAGCGAGTTTCAACTGGTTTTCTTGCAAACCTTTTGCGTGGTGGAAAAGCAGGTAAATGTGCATAGAGCTTGCAGTTTGCATGATAAGTTCAAAGATGGAAAAAGAAAAGAGAAACAGCCTATCGTCAATTTTTTCGCTCTATGCTTGGATACGAGTAACCACTCAGGTTCCATGATGAAGCAAGACTAAGCACTGAGGACTCAAAGCGCAAAGAACACAGGAAAAGCCTACATCATTGAGTATTCATGAAAGAAGAGACATCACAAACAACAACTATCAAACGCCTCGATGGAAAATAGAGAACGCAGGGAATCTTCGGTGTATCTGCTCAACCTTCGTGCCACTCAGGTTTCGAAATGAATCCAGAGTGACACCAAATATCCAAAAATCAAACCAACTGAAACGAGAGTGGTAAAAAAGTAGACATGATTCAAACCAACACAAGAAGATCCTACAGAAAATAGCTTTTGATGAGAGAATAACTATCACAAATCAGCACTTCTAAAACAAAAAACCCACAACTTCCTTTGCATAATTCAACAAAATGTCAGCGATCTCTGACACACCTAAACAGTACTCTGAGGAGGCTGTACACGATTCACCATAAGCAAAACCATTTTACAACTCAAATCACCAGCCATGAATTTTAGGTCTCCAACAACAGATCACGTAAAACAAATCAAAACCATCGAAACACTACCTACAACCCGACGAGCTGAGCAGGAGTATGAATAATCGAGCATCTCCGCAACAAAAAAAAATTGAAGCTGTACAAGAAAACCTACCAATCGTCCACTTCCACGATCACACCCCTTCCACCTCTTTCCCAACGATCTCCCCGATCCCTAACTCCTCTTAATTCTTATTACAATTCACATCCTCTCATTTCACGTATTATCAATTTGACCCCTTCTTAATAATTATTTACAACACGCTCCCCTTGATTTTTTATACTTTTAAATAAGCAATTCCCATCGTCTAAAATCTTTGGAAAATATTGTATTTGATAATTTTTTTTAGTATAAAAAGGATTATAAATATTGATCTATAAATAAAAAATATAATTTATATCATCCTATTCAAAACTATGTATATTCTTTACATGTATGTATTTTGAGCAAAGTTTTAAATAGCAAAAAAAATATGTAAATCATGTGTACGAATAATTTATAATTTGAACGATTTTAAACATAAAATACGAATCAAATTAAAAAAGAAATAATCATGGTAGATATTGTATGAAAAAAATGATAATTCTACATATACTTTTTTTGAACCACTTTCAATCCTATAAAACATAGACAAAGCTACTTTTTGGTGAGAACCTTGGTAGCACAAACATAAAGATGAGGGGATGGAGACAAAGGTGCTCCTTTCAGACACCATGAAAAGTTATGCAAGAAAGCTCACATGTGAACGTCCAGTGCATGTACGGCACTCCCCATTGACGAATACCAGAAGTGCGCATCATCATCCGCCCCCCCGGAGTCTTTTCTCCCGAAGAGCGCGCACACAGTTTCGTGGGCAACTGTGGATTGAGAGCTATTTGGGTCGAAAAATACAGAAAAATGGGATGTTGTTTATGCGCTCCCTATGTACGAATCCTTGCCCTTCGTCTTTGCATGCAGTATCTGGTTCGCAAACCAATGTGATGCAGGTAGGGTCGATTTTCGCGTGCCTGGTTATGGAGACGTACACAATTTTTTTCAAAATTTGTATGTCCCACCAACTTTGCTGCTCTGACGAACCATGGTGTCCAAGATTTATGCAGGAGGTTGACAATCATGGTCGCTGTAAATGTGGTAGATATCATGTATCAATCAAACTCAAGAAGCGCGTTTGTTGAGATAAGGCGGGATCCCATCACCGAAAGCGCAACGATGTGTTCTATTTCGCTTCATCTCGTCTAGAATTCTGATCTTCGGACAAGAGGACAACCTGCCCTTTTGTTTGTTAGTACAAAATTTCCTTTTGTTGAATCTGCTGTACTTTCACCCCACAACGGTTCATGTACTGTGCCCAATAAAACCACCCCTCACAGGATTCTGATGCACCGCACCCACTTTCTCCTCCGTCTATGGAGAACTTTTCTGGGTTTTGACCAGCCTTGAGTTAATATTCTCTCTGCAACTTGTAGTTCAGTGCTATGGTACTGGCCTACTTGAACCCCTTTCGTTTCGTCTCGTTCGAGGGTTCGACGTCTAGATCTTTCTATTCACTGCCCATGGTTTTTTTTTGTAGATTCCTGGAACTCTAGCCTTAAATCTGCTTCTGGGTGCAGTATATGTCAAGTTGAAAGTCGGAAACTTGGGCCCCCATAGAAGTTAACAGCTCGCTGTAGAGGTGTTTCTTTTAACCCCGCAACCTCCATTTAGGGTGGAGCTCTGTCCAATACTAAGAAATTCTATGTTTGGGGTTTCTTGATTTGTACTGAGCCGAGTGTTTGTTGAATTGATGTTGGATTAAAGAGGCTAAATGCGTGCACGTTTTATGATGAGAATGTTTGAATTATTGGAGATGGCTTGAAAAGTTGGCAGTGCCTTTTCTAACAGGAAATTGCTACAGATCCCTGGGTGGTCCTATTTGCAATAATGTTTTGATCCCTGAAGCAGCCTTTTTCTCTCTATCTGTATTCTCTTTTTTCCATCTTCATAACTTTTTCTCCATCTGTACTGGATCTCAAGTTTTTTCCCGACATTTTTTTTGGTTTTTCTTGATGACTTTGCACTGAATTGTTGAGTTAGAAACGTCAACATATGGTTCTTTTGTGTGTTGAGCATAAGAATTGCTTGAGATGCAGTTGGAAAGGACAAATCTTGCTAATACTCTTTTAAGATGCACAGTTTGTGATTAATTCTTTTGAAGCTGCTCGTTCTTTTTGTAAGGTGACGAAATGGTCGGGCTTGTTTAAGCAGGGCTACGGTTTGGTGAGGTCTGGTATAAGGAATTGAATGGGAAATCATCTTCTGCAATCTGTTGGCTGAAATGAAGAAGTCGCAGGTTAGTTGTGCTGGTTGCTTTCTAGACTCGAAATGGGGTTCCTTCTAAATGCTGGACTTCTGCAGGATTCTCAAAGCTCTCAGGATGTAAAGCCAACTGTTGTCACTAATGATTCTAAAGCTGATCTAAAGAATACAAACCCTGCACCAGATGCAGGCTCGATCTCGAGCAATGACAGCAGAAAAGTGTCAAGAGAGGACATTGAACTTGTATGAATATGATATTTTTCATTGCCTGATGTTAAGATGTTTCGTCATCGTTGCCCCATAAATTCATTTCCCTGAAATATGTTGCAGGTCCAGAATTTGATTGAACGGTGTTTGCAGTTATATATGAACCGAGATGAGGTTGTAATGACTTTACTAAATCGTGCCAGGATAGATCCTGGATTCACAACTTTAGGTATTCTAGTTTGTAGTAAAAAAAACCAGCTTGAGATCATATGTGTTTCCTTGATTCCATGCTTTCCTTGCTAGTGTGGCAGAAACTAGAAGAAGAAAATGCTGATTTTTTCCGGGAGTACTACATACGGCTTAAGCTGAAGAAGCAAATCATCCTATTTAACCAGCTACTTGAGCACCAGTGTCAGATGATGAAGTACTCAGTGCCCCTCCCGAAAGTTCCTTTAGCCCCAATGCAGAATGGACTTCAGCATCCCATTGCTGGTAGGCTCTACTTCCTAGTCTTGTTTACTTTCTTGTGTTCTCCTTTTACATTCTTCAACTCCGGTTCTTTGCAGTGCAGCCAATAATTTACCAATGGGATACCCCATCATGCACCATCCTCCAGTTGCTGTTCCAGGGCAACCTCACATTGATCCCATGGCCTACTCAGCTGGATGTCACGTAGTCAACGGAGTTCCTGCTCCGGGAAATTTCCAACCAATGCGAATAAATCCTGGAAACGAGTGAGGCATTGTTTGGTTAATACCTGATCTTGATCTACCCTTTTTTTTTTTTCTGAGAGCAAGTTCTCATTTGGTTTCAGGGCGATGATGGATGCTTCCACGAGTGATGTATCTCCGGTTGTGCCTCCGAACCATGCAATGTCATCGATGCCTGTTAGTCCCACATCGGTTGCATCCAGCGCTCCCTTTCCCTTTAGCACTTCAGAAATTTCAGGCATGGGAGTTGATACTTCTGTACTGGACTCAGCTTTCACATCTGATAATGGGATAGGACATTCAAGAGAATCGCTAAGATCCCTGTCTCAGATACCATGGAATTTCAGCCTCTCAGACTTGTCAGCCGATTTGGGAGGTTAAGTTGTTGTTTAGCTCTGATGCAATTTTTTTCTAGCTTCGCTCTCTTCAAAGCATTCTGATTCTGCAGATTTAGGGGCTCTGGGAAACTATCCTGGTTCACCCTTTTTGCCTTCTGATTCGGACATCCTCCTTGACTCTCCTGAACAGGATGGTATAGGTAAGACCTGGACAGGGAATTTACTCACTTTTTACCTATTGGGTTCTTATGTGTTCTGGTTTTTATTTCAGTCGAGGAGTTTTTCGTCGATTCTGATCCTGTTCCGGCGGAATCCCCACCATCTGATGAAGCCAAATCCTGAGGTAGAATTATCATCAAGGAAGTATGATCAGCACCAGATCCTCACTGATGAAAAGCATGTTCAGTGTAGGCGGTGTTTCATTTTTCCTCTCCAAATTTTATTGTAGTCTCATTTGATGCATCTTGTCTGTTGTAGTCTAATTTGACATTTAAATTTCCTTGCTGGTTCAAGAAGCAAATCCAAGATTTCACTGTTCAGTTACTGATGCAGACGAGGGTAATTGGACCAACTGAAATCTGTGTGGCATGTTGAGTTCCTTCCTCTGCAAATCCCACCAGAGCTTCATCGCACTAACCTGCATGTACGCACAACGAAGCCAGTGAGTGATACTTCAACAAACTCAAACAACAGAAAAAACTTACGGGTATATAGATGATTATATCGAGCAGTCAAAGTGTTGATCAATGGCAGCTCTTGGGAAGGAGAGGAATGCAGATAGAATCACATGTGTAGCTCGAGCTTCTTTACTGCAATTGTGGTACGCAATTGCCAAGGTCCATTGGTTCGACAAAGCATGACGCCAAGCATGGAACGAGGAACAGACTTTTAAACCTTCTCATTAGAAGAAAGAGAGTTACAATAACCTATGTGTGTATCCTTATCTACATGCCCACGCTATGACATTTACTTCTTCAATAGGGCAAACGAGACCTCTAAATGATAACATGATGTCTAACCAGCTTATTTACTGGACATGGAACCTGAACTTGTCCCTTCTGAATGTGGGGAAACAGAAGCTGAGAGTGGCTGGAAGTTGGTGTTCCCTACAAACCAGTAGAGCGCCCATTTGAGATTGCAGAGCATGTACTTGAGAGCCTTCGTCCAATTCTCCGGTTTGTTGAAACTTTGGGTGATGGAGTAATTTTCCACTTTGTCGTTGTCAATTCTGCAAAGGGATTCAAACAAACAATAGTTAAGTAAACTGACTTTCTTCACTCCTAAATCAGTGAATCTATGAAACCTTTGGTTCATTAAATTGAACCAGCTCGTTAGTGTGCACAGCGGCTTGAACGGGTGAGTCAGGAGATAAGAAACAAATATTGCCCACAGGTCATGGGAAGATCAAAACTAACTTGTATGGAAGCTTGAAGTATTTCTCAGGAGGAATGTTGTTTTCCTTGTCTTTCGAGTGCGCAAACTCGGCAAAATCCTTCAAGCAGGCTAGGAACAGAGTCATTGCTTTGTCATACCGTGTGCTCCAGAATACATTTACAGGACCAAACCTGCTGCAGTAGAGATGTCAGCATTTATGATTCTTTGTACAACGAAAACCACAGACAGTATGGACAACGGGATTTATATGATTTTATTTCAACGTTGGATCACATGGTTTTCTACTTGGGAAATGCACAAAAATAATAAATATGATGCAGAACTTACAGCTCATATGTATTGTTGTTAGTGTCAATTATCCGAGGGTAACTTCCCATTGGAAGAATTTTGATGCGATATCTGGAGGCAACAACTAAGGAACGGCTCGAAATAAATCGAGTGATAAGAAACAACAAAATCATACAAATACTTATAAGAAGGATACGGAAACTTTGGCCTGAAATACTGAGCCATTGTGTGAAGGAGAAGACAGGATTGTCCCCAGGCAGCGTTTATCTCATCCCATTCAACCTGAGAATACTCAAACGCTGAAACAGAAATCTTGAACACATAATAGTCTGATGTTCAAAGATATCTTTTTCAGTACCTGAACTTTAGGAAGTCTTCCAAGGCGGAAGTTATTGATAGTACCGAACTCACCATCGTGCCAAATAGGGAACGCATCATTTAAAACATTTGTGCGTTTCAATAAATCCAGATGAGCTTGTGAGACTTCAATCTTGGCAAGAATTGCATCACGTTCTTCCTATTGAGCTTGAATTGTAAGCCATGCAGGATAAAATGCTAGTGGTTTTTTACATGATAACATAGATGCAAAAAAGAACGACCGGTTGCTTAATGCAAATGGGACGAAGGACAAAACCTGATGCGAGATCAGCTGATACTGAAAATTATTGAACTCAAGCCAATACCTGAAAACGTTTAAATTTTAGACAAATAGCAGTACAGCAAACCGTTAAAATAAGCAAGCTATAATGAATGAAAAGATAAAACATTAAGGTGGGTACCAAGAGAATTGTGAAATTACCGTTCCTCTAATTCTTTGAAGCGACTGGATTTCAGCTCCAGCTCCTTGAGTTCAGCATTCACTTCAGCAAACTGCTTTTCTGTTTCCGCAATGACAGCTTCAAGCTTTCTTTCTTCTTCTTCTATCTTCATGGACACAGATATGCCAAAAAAAATAACCCTGAGATCATTGGGCATTCCAAAAGATAAAAAAAAAAAAAGAAAACTGTAGGCCAAGGAGAAGATTAAATACAGACTTGTAAACAGTGTGAATGCAAGGGGAAATGAAGATCCAAAATAGGAATTCAACTTGTAGAGGAAATGGAGACCAGTATCTCATTTGACAATTTTTAATCCCCATCAGGACAGGTCAGAAGAAATGACAAGTAGGCCCAACATTAAACTATACTCATGGGAGTTCTAAGCAAACATGTAAACTAATAACCTTCAATTTCTCCTTCAAAAATTCAGCTTCACTAAGAACATTATTTGATTCCTCTCCCATGCGTTGAAGACATGCCTCATATGCTTTTATGTCCCTGGTAACATCTTCTACCTCCTTATCAAGTTTATCAGATAGTATTCGCATGCACTCAAGGCATAATGGTTGTTCAACCTGCAAAGGATTAGACATAACATGACACATTAACATTCACGCTTCCCATGGGGAAAAATGCAGACTTGCTGTTCTGTAGGTAGGTTATGCCTGTGTTTGTGATGAAGCAATCTCGAAGGCTCTGTTTAGGACTGTTATGGTTGTGTGGAATCCTGGATTTTGCGGTTGAAGAGGACTGCTAGATCCATCCTCAGAGGAAGACTGACTGGTACCTCCTCCATCAGCCACAGGTTCACATTTATACACGGAGGCGGCTGGTGGTGGTAACACAACAAACGACTCATCTATTGCCTTCCTAGTCCGTGTAGCTTCAGGATTCAGGGGTCCACTAGGGGGACGAGAAGATGCTCCATGAACCTGAGGTCTTTGTTTCGGCAACACGACAAATGAATTTTCCATTCGTGTTGAGCCTACAACACTAGAGTTCCAAGGACGGAAGAACCTAGCATCCCTGCATGCAGTACCATATCACCAACATAAGAACGCAAAAACAGCAATGCTAAATTTTTTATTGGATTCAGGTGAACAACCAACATTCTAACACTTGATCACTAAATGGGCTTATGGCTTGAGCCAACTTATATGGACTACACACCACGAAATCACGAGAGCAAAAAGAGAATCACATTTTTTTCCTACGTCACCATTACAATTTCTATGGCGTAACTATCAAGTCTCCTTAAGAAGACAAAAAATGACTGATCTTGAAGGAAAACACATACCGGCGTAAGATTCAACACCGACGACGCAAAGACTTTGCCGGCAGTTTTGGCATAGGAACCGAGGAAGATTCGGATCTTCTGGCAGGATCCGACCCTTATCTGCAATATTATTCCCGCTCGCGTTCTTCTTCATCCCAGATTGCTCTCTTGGTTCATAAAAAATCTTCACTTCAACTGTTTGGCTTGGAAATTTGTGAAGCTATGAGAGAGAGAGCGAGAGCGAGAGAGAGAGAATCTCCCAGATTGCCCAATTAAATATAATAAAACCTAACCCGACCCGGCCCAAATAAGCCTCGTATTCTCTCAGGCCCAGCCCATATTGACGTTCACTGAATAAAAAAAAAATCCCCAAATTCAAAACAACGTCGTCCCTTTTGGAAACTCAGATCGCAGGGTCGTGGTTCGACGGTTGAGAATAGCTTTGATTGCTTCGCTCAGTCCCTGATGATGGAATCTTCCGACTCGAGAATCCGTCAGGTCCTCGTGAAATTGCTCGATGGGAAGCACAGATTGTTAAATTTCGACGTTCCCACAATCTCCGTCGCTGACCTAAAACGCCACATCCAAAACCTTACCTCCATAGCCGCAGGTGAGCAGTTGCTCCTAATTAACAACTCGAGGGTTCTCCACGGCGATCAAGTTCTGATTCTTGACACGAAACCTGAGAATAGTGGTGCTTATTGCGATTCCCAGTTGGCCCGAGAGAAGAATCGTGTGCAATGTAGTTTTCCCATCGCTGAAGGCGATATTTCAGGAAATTTCCCTATTGTTGTGAATTTATCGCTCAGGCTTAGGGGAGGGAAAGGGGGGTTTGGATCACTTCTCAGAGGTGCTGCGACGAAAGCTGGGCAGAAGAAGACCAACAATTTTGATGCTTGTCGGGATATGAGTGGGCGGAGGCTAAGGCATGTGAATGCTGAAAAGAAGTTGGAAGAGTGGAGGGCCGCGGCCGAGGAAAGAAAGTTGGAGAAGATGGCTGATGACTTTTTGCGAAAGAAGTTGAAAGAGGTTTCGAAAAGTGGAAAGACTGCCGGAGCAGATAGTGCTGAGAAGTATGTCGCAAAGTATAGGGAGGACTCGGAATTATGTATCGAGAAGGTCGAAAAGGCGATTCAGCAGTCTGTAAAAGGGTTATCAAGCTTGAAGAGAAAGGATGAGGGCGGGGAAAATGGATCTGCATCAAAGAGACTGAAGATCTGGTACTCTCTCGGAACCCCTTTGAAATTCATTGTGTTGACATGCATCCTTTTTTGCTTGATCTTTAAAAATTTGGTTTTGTTCGTCATTTTGAATGAAGATGTGATTTTTTCATTTCCTGCCTAAGGTTCTCTACATTCCTAGCAGGAATTCTTCGTTGTAGTTTCTAATTCATCTGTTATTCTTTTTGTCAAAGGTTTGGGAAGAGAAAGGTGGATGATAGCGACAGTGAAGACTCGGATGGGGATGAAATTGATCAGCAAGAGGAGGAACACGATAAGTCAGTTGTAATAGACAACGGCAGTCATTCTGATTCCAGCAAAGATTCGGATTCAGTTACTGGTGGAAAAATCGATGATGAATCTCTTGGTCAAGTTTCCGGCGGCAGCACACCCGTAGAAGACATTGTTTCAGACAACCCCGCAGCCTCTGGCAGCAAAGATGGTGCCGGTGATGTGGCTTGTGTTGATACTCCTCTCGTAAACCAGCTCGCCCAAGACCGTAGTGAAGTTGTTCCAGAAATGGCCCAGGATTCCCAACCTTCAATGGGCAAAAGCGGAATCCCTTCCTCTGCTGAATCGTGTACTAGCTTGGTGATACCTGATGCAGGTCACAAAGATCCATCTCATGTTATCGAAAAGCCTGAAGATCTGCCCAACCCTTGAACTGGAATGAATACAATTCAGCTCTAGAGTTAGAGGTATGTGCCTTGATTTTCCTCTCCATACTTAGCATTCCCATATCAATTACTGAATTTCAATGGTGGGTTTGTCTGTTACACATCATGCCAATCTTCAATGTAGGTTCTTGGGTTAGAGCGTTTGAAGTCAGAACTTATGAGCCGGGGTTTGAAGTGCGGTGGCACCCTGCAAGAACGTGCGGCCAGGCTCTTTCTCCTGAAAACCACACCCCTGGAGAAGCTTCCAAAGAAGCTGTTTGCCAAGAAATGAGGTCGCCGTTGCTACTGTTTTTGTTATCTCAGCTTCCTGTCCCACTGATACTTTGGGATCTGTTCACATATGTAGAATGCTACGAACAAGAAGGTATACCCTTGAGCAGGGTCTGGGTTTTTACCTTAAAAAGCAAGCGTTCTATCCTTGTCTATTTCAGTACATAGAATTTTCAATACAATCGGAGGAAAACAGACCACAGCCATCCGCTGGATTAGAAAATGAGATCGGGGGCGGTGATGACGTGGCCCAATTCCTTCACATTCATTTACTTTCATATATTTTATCCGATTTTATGCTTCTGTTTATTGTAACAAAAATCAATTTATTTAATTTATTTTTACTTTTTCAGAAACAATTCTATTATTAAAATATAATTATTTTCAATTCAAAAAATTAAAAAATGTGGAAATATTTTGTATTTTTAAAGAAAATATAAAATCTCCATTCTAGTTTAATTTTCAAAAAAAATTTTTAATAAAATATGCCAAACATAGATCTAGAATAAATAGATACTGTTCATTAACACTTTGTTTTTACAGTCTGAGAAAAATCTGTTGAAATGGAACAAGATAATAAAATAAAATAATTAATTAATTAGAGCAGGAGGAAGAGGAGGGAGAGAGAGGTGGTGCAGTGCAGGAGGCGGAGACTAAATCTCAGCCCTTCCTTCCTTATCGCACTCGGCTCACAAAATCTCATCTTGTCTCTTCAATTCGAACTCCTCTGTTTCTACTCCTCCCTCATTCCCAACTCCACCGTCTTCACGCTCACAGCTTCCACACGCCGATCGAAATTGACGACGATTCATTCCGCAGCGCTCTGTTCCATTCGCTGATCGACTTCAATCGCATTCTATATGCCGCAGTAGTCACCGCCACCCGTGACTCTCGTATTGCCCTCCTGCTGCCCTTGAGTGACCGGAGCAGTTGAAAGAAGGAGAGGCGGATAGATGGCTCCGAAGAATGGGCGCGGCAAGAGCAAGGGGGAGAAGAAGAAGAAAGAGGATAAAGGTGCGTGTCCGTCCACTCCATTCCATTTCGTTCATTCGTTGGTTGAAGATTCTTCTTGTGACTGTGTTTGGCCTTGTGCGATGCTCGCACCTCGCAGCTCTTCCCGTTCTGATGGATGTCAAAGTGAATCTCCCTGACGAAACTCATGTCGTGTTGAAGGTGGGTGCCCTGGTTCGACGGCCGAACCGGGAATCCTTTCCGTACGGTTCGATTTTGCATATGGTGATGGTGGAATTCGGTTTCGTTTCAGGGGATATCGACGGACCGGATTCTGGACATCCGGAGATTGCTGGGGTGAACACATTGACGTGTAGCATCACCAGTTTCTCACTATCCCACGAGGTTGATTACCGTACATTTGTTTATTTTTAATGAATATTAAATATGTTTTATTAGGGGGATTTTAGTTTAACTGAGGGATTTTTATTATTATTATTTTGGATGTATTATCCGTTGCTGGGGTTGGAACAGGTGCGGGGCCCACGGTTGAAGGACACGGTGGACGTTACCGCACTCAAGCCCTGTACGCTGACCCTCGTTGAAGGTGAGTTAACGACTGGTGTGCTACGAAAACCCTATTTTGCCCTTGCTAACGAGGGGTAATTGCAACGCAGAGGACTACGACGAGGAGAGCGCGGCAGCGCATGTTAGGAGGTTGTTGGATATCGTCGCCTGCACCACGTCGTTTGGACCGTCGGTGCTCAAGGATGGTAACGGTTCGCAGGATGGCAAAAGTAGCAAGAAGTCTGGAAGGTCGCCGAGAGCGAAGAGCAGCAAAGATAATTCCTCACCGCCGCCGTCGCCGGCTTCGGAACTGGCGTCTGGAAGAAAGGAAGGTTCGGGAGGCGATGGTGAAGGAGAAATGGAGAACACCTCGCCGAAGCTCGGATGTTTTTACGAGTTTTTCTCGTTATCTCATCTCACTCCGCCTCTTCAATGTAATGCAGCCACTCTAACTACTGATCACTTGTTGGAAGCGATTCTGACGGATTCGGAACTAAATCCTCAGTAAATTGTGTTTGAATGCCAGTTATAAGGAGGGCAACGAAGAAAACCGGCGATGGAGAATGTGGTGCTGATCATCTTTTCAGTCTCGAAGTGAGAAACCCGAAGCCTGTGATATGAACTGGATAACCTTGAGTTCATTGTTCTATATGTGATATGCTGTGCCTTTCTGCAGGTGAAATTGTGTAATGGAAAAGTGGTGTTGGTAGAAGCTTCAAGAAAAGGCTTCTACTGTAGTGGAAAACAGCAAGTTCTCTGTCACAATCTGGTTGATCTATTGAGACAACTGAGCAGACCCTTTGATAATGTTAGCATAATACTTCATTGTCGTTGTTAATCCTTTTTTTTTGTTTCATTTTGTTTTCGTGATCAGAATATTTTTCCATTTCAGGCTTATGATGAGCTTATGAAAGCATTCTCGGAGAGAAATAAGGTAGGTTTGTATCTCATTAGCTTGTTGCATTTTTTTTTTCATCCACGTCCTTTTGGATTTTTAGAAGGTGGTTATGATCTTGTAACCATATTTCAATGCAGTTTGGGAACCTCCCCTTCGGTTACAGAGCAAATACCTGGCTTATCCCACCCACCGCTGCACATGCACCCTCGACATTTCCTCCTCTGCCGACAGAGGATGGAAACTGGGGTGGCAATGGAGGAAGTCCAGCCAGGGATGGGAAATGCGATGTGCTGCCTTATGCAAATGAACTTATGTTCGTGGCCTCGATGCCATGCAAAACAGCTGAAGAGAGACAAATTCGAGATCGCAAGGCTTTTCTTCTCCATAGTTTACTCGTAGATGCTGCCATTTTCAGAGCTGTCTCAGCTGTGAGACATGTAATGGGTAATCCGGACTTGGCTCACTCCATTCCTAATGGTCACATAATCTACTCCGAGAAAGTTGGGGACCTGGACGTTTCTATCATCAAGGATGCTCCAAATGCTAGTCTCAAAGTTGATACCAAGATTGATGGACAGTTAGCAATCGGATTGGAGACTAAGAAATTGGGTGAGAGAAACTTGCTTAAGGGTATTACCGCAGATGAAAATACTGCTGCCCATGTAAGTATTGCGGAAGAAGTGTACATTGATTCGATCAGATGGTTTGTGCTCTAATCCGATGGATTTATTTTCTTTCAGGATATTGCTACCCTTGGTGTTGTGACAGTACGGTACTGTGGTTATATTGCTAGTGTGAAAGTTCAAGGGATTACCGATGCCCCTGTTGATGCTCCACCACAAAGCCAAATTGTCATAGAGCAGCCAGATGGAGGTGCTAATGCCCTAAATATCAATAGGTGAACAACCTACATTCCTTTCATTGGTTTATTTTGAGTGGGTTTATAATTTCATTTTTATATCTGCAGTTTGAGGCTTCTTCTTCATGAAAATGCTTGCCATGGCAAACCAATATCAACTTCTAGAAATTCAGAACTCGAGGGGTCACCTCAAGTATTTGTTGAGAAAGTATTAGATGAAAGTATTGCAAAGCTAAATGAAGAAAAATCTGAAATGGACACCTTTATAAGGTGGGAACTTGGGGCCTGCTGGATACAACATTTACAAGACCAGAAAAAGACAGAAAAAGAGAAGAAACCATCTAATGAGAAGACCAAGAATGATAAGAAGGTTGAGGGACTAGGAACGCCTCTGAAATCCCTTAGAAATAGGAAAAAGAATTTGGATGGAAGCAATGAAGAGTCAAAAAAGGAAGATGTTACCTCTACTTCAGAAATTGTCGAAATTGAGGCTAAAAGGACCACAAGTGTCACTGAATCCAAGGTTGATACTGATGCTAATGAGGATGAGCTTTTGGTCAAAAAGTTGATCCCAGATGCCGCTTTCGCTCGGTTAAAAGAATCAGGAACTGGGCTTCATAGAAAGGTAACATAGATTTTAAATGAAAGAGTGCAAAAATGACCCTTTCATTTCATAATGCTACTTTCTGTTCACATGTAACTTATTTCTTGCTGTCAGAGTTTTTTTTTTAATGTTTGTTTCATGAGCAGAAATTGTTCCAGGTTCCGTAAGGTTCCAGGCTGTTTAAATTTAACAAACTTCACACAGCAGCTCAATTGTGTGGAAAAAGTTGAAAAAATTTTAGGACATAAATTGCGACAGAAAATCATGCTTTGATTTTCTTGAATGATATGGTGTGCAATTTACTGAGTCATCATTTTATTTCCTTACAGTCTCTTGAAGAATTGGTTGAGCTATCGAAGAAATATTATGATGAAGTTGCACTGCCTAAGCTGGTACCACTACTGCTTTCCTTTCTTGTTACACAATGGCGTTGAGATCTTATTCAAATCTTATGAGCCGATAATGCAGGTAGCAGATTTTGGATCCTTAGAATTGTCACCCGTGGATGGCCGGACACTAACAGATTTCATGCACACTCGAGGCCTTCGCATGCGTTCCCTTGGTCAAGTTGTATGTTTCATGAAATTAAGTTTAATTACTTTGAATCTGGTGTATTATGCATCTTATCTAGAGCTCCAATTTTTTAGATCTACCTTGCTTAGCTTAACAATTTTTGTGTTAAACAGGTTAAACTTTCGGAGAAGCTGTCACATGTGCAATCTCTCTGCATCCATGAGATGATGGTGCGAGCCTTTAAGCATATTTTACAGGCAACAATATCTGCTGTTGAGAAACCCGAGAAAATGGCTACAGCTATTGCTGATGCACTGAATTTGATGCTTGGTGTTCCTGAAGATGCTCATTTGGATCCCTCTTGTGGTATCCATCCTTTAGTATATAAATGGCTTGAAGTATTTTTAAGGAAGAGATATGATTGGCAGCTAAACATTTCAAACTATGGTAGTGTGAGAAAACTCGCAATTCTTCGTGGCTTGTGTCATAAGGTATAAATTATGGTAGAACGTGTGCTTTAAAGTTTTCAGCAGTGGATCAACGCTCTAGCATTTTCTGCTTTTATGTATGTGTAAACTAATTAGGATTTCTCTCTTTGCGTAGGTGGGGATAGAACTTGTACCTAGGGACTTTGATATGGACTCAGCCCATCCTTTTCAAAAGGAAGACATAGTCTCCCTCGTTCCGGTGCATAAGGTTGGCATAGTTCTTACAAAAAATAAAGTGTCTCGGGTTACTATTTTTTATGTACAAGCTTTCCTGATTGAGAATCTGTCTATGGGCACCTTCAGCAAGCGGCTTGCTCTTCTGCGGATGGACGGCAACTCTTGGAGTCTTCTAAAACAGCGCTTGACAAGGGGAGACTTGAGGAAGCTGTCAGCTATGGGACAAAGGTGAGCATTCTCAGTGATTTGTTCTTGAAACTTACTTTGATTTAGAGGGATTATTTTTTGGTAAATAGCTACATTTTTATGTGTTTTTATAGGCCCTTGCAAAGTTGGTGGCTGTGTGTGGTCCTTATCATCGGATGACGGCCGGTGCCTACAGCCTTCTTGCTGTTGTTTTGTATCACACAGGAGATTTTAACCAGGTATAAAAGTTAAAGGTTTGGATGCAGTGGAGCTACATAGTGCTACTTACTTTTTATTTATTGCTTTTTTATTTGAAAATTTAGAAGCAATGGTCTTCTGGAGTATTAACACTTTCCAGTTAATAAATGTATTTGTCCCAAACAAATATCTCTGTGTTCTATAGACTTGCATTACCAAATGCACAAGGTTGATGTGGTTCACCTTGTACAGGCTACAATATATCAGCAGAAAGCATTAGATATTAATGAGCGGGAACTTGGTCTTGATCATCCCGATACCATGAAAAGCTACGGGGATCTTGCTGTTTTCTACTACAGGCTACAGCACACAGAATTAGCTCTCAAGTATGTAGATTTACAAACTGTGGTCTCTTTCGCTTGGGTCTTCTGCTCTATTTTGCTTCGTTCTCCTTTGATGAATGGCTTGATTTCATGCTATATAGATATGTGAAACGAGCACTCTATCTCCTACATCTCACATGTGGCCCTTCTCACCCAAACACTGCTGCTACATACATAAATGTGGCCATGATGGAAGAGGGTCTTGGTAACGTGCATCTTGCTCTTAGATATCTCCATAAAGCCCTCAAGTGCAATCAAAGGCTTCTTGGGCCAGATCATATACAGGTTCCTTTATACTTTTTTTAGCAAGTTTCCCTTTTAGCATTTTCCATTCAGATTTGTCGTAACTTCTAATGCATTTGATGTTTTCCAGACGGCAGCAAGTTATCATGCCATTGCAATTGCCCTTTCGTTGATGGAGGCATTCCCGTTGAGTGTTCAGCATGAACAAACAACTTTACAAATACTTAGATCAAAGCTTGGTCCAGATGACCTTCGCACACAAGTATACATTTTAGCCTCAAAATAAAACATTATGTTGTTATTTAAATTCCAACCCTTGTGTAAATTGTATTGCAGGATGCTGCAGCATGGCTTGAGTATTTTGAATCAAAAGCTTTTGAGCAACAAGAGGCTGCACGAAATGGCACCCGGAAACCTGATGCATCTATTGCTAGCAAGGGCCACCTAAGGTGAATAACATTCTTCCGTTTAATGTGGAGAAAATGGGTTGGTCCTGAATTGAATTTCAAGTTCAAACTTGCCTTCCCTATTCGGGTTTTAACAGAAATGTTTGACTTAATTTAGAGTTGCAGTCATGATTAGGGTCTAATTTTGCTGTTTGGTTTGAAAGGGAATTCGTACCGTGGCTTATGTTCTTTGTTTCAATGTCCCGGTTTAAAACACATTTGGTCCAATGCTGCATGATATTGTCGTATTTTATTTTAATGTTAGGGTTTAGAGTTTAGTTTGATAGTCACAAATTGCTTTCTATTAAAAATAGTATCAAACTTAACAGAACAGTGCTGATTTATCTAACTCACACGTTCTTATGATTGTTATTTTACAGTGTGACAGATTTGCTGGACTACATTAATCCAAGTGAAGATGCTAAAGGGAAAGATGCAGCAGGATCCAAAAGAAGAAATCTTGTAGCCAAGGTACTTTCATTCGGTGAAGTGTCCACATGTATGAATTCATAACACGGTGTCTTTTTTTTCTTTTACTTGCTTGTAGGCAAAAATGTTATTTCAGAAAAATCCAGCAGCCTCAGACTCAGAACCCCTTCTTACGGAGGCTGTGGAGGAAAAACAAGATTCTTCTTCTGATCCTGACTCCTCGAAAAGTCATGAATCTTCGTCACTTAAAGTTCATCCCGAGGAAACGGGAGTGCCCAATGAAGAGAAGCCTGTCCAAACCGAGCAGCCTTTACTTGTTCCCGAAACAGTTCCTACTTCGAATGTTGGAAAACATGTTGAAGGAGAAGAAGGATGGCAGCCAGTTCAAAGACTAAGATCATCTGGATTTTTTGGAAGACGAAAAGCTCAGAGGCGGCAGTATGCGGGTAAGACGGTGAATCATCACAGAAAAGATGTTGTCACTGAAGAAGATCATACTGTCCTGAAGCGTAATTTTCAAAGTGGAAAGTATTATGTGTTGAGGAAGCGATCATCATCTCCAGGAAGAACCGCAGAGTATTATGTGGCAAAGAGTACATCTTCTGGAGCCAAATTTGGAAAAAAATTAGTCAAGACACTTGCTTACAGAGTGAAGTCTTCTTCTCCATCTACCTTGGATGCTGGAGCTGAGAGGTTGAAAGATAATACTGGTGCAGTAGAGTCAAGGCCTTTATCAGCACCACCAAGTGAGGTCAGGAGAGTTTCCAAGAGAAGTTCAATAGTGAATTTTGGTAAATCTCCCTCATACAAGGAAGTTGCTCTAGCACCTCCCGGTACCATTCCAATGTTGATCAGCGATGAGAAAGGAGAACTAGAAGAAGTACAGCAGAGCATAGTTGCTGAGGAATCTGTTTTCGTATCACTAGATTTAGAAAAAGATCTGCATATGGGTTGTAAGGATGAAGAGGATGTTTCCGAAATGAAAGATGAAAGTCCTGCCGAAGTGACAGTTGCAAATGAAGCTTTGGATAGGAAGGAAGAGATAGTTTCAGTTCATGTTACAGATGTTGAGGATATGGTAGATGTCTCTGACAGTGTTGCCCCATTGCTTTTGCCTCACCCAACTGAGACAGATGAAATGAAAGACTCATCAGAGAACGTGGAACACTATGGCCTATCTACAGAAGGTCTTGCTTGTACTGAAGATGCACTGGATTCTAAACCAAGCGATGAATCAAATTCAATCTTTCAGGAGGTTGAGGAAGGAATGAAGGACCTGTCTGGTTACTGTAAAGAAGCTCCAAGCAAGAAGTTATCAGCATCAGCAGCTCCATACAATCCATCACTTGTTTCTCCCCGGGTAACACCATTGCCCATCAGCATGCCATTTTCTTCTGGTCTGGTTCCTGTTCCACCAATTGGCACTTGGCCAATGAACGTTAGCCTTCATCCAGGTCATGCCACTATTTTACCCAGTCCAACCTCCCCTCCTCACCACCACTATCCGTCGCCACCACTGACTCCTAATATCATCCATATGCCGTTGATGTATCCACCCTACACACAGGCACAGACAATGCCCCCTACCAGCTTTCATCTGGCCGGTAACCATTTTCATCCCCAGAGCCAGTTTTCCTGGCAATGTGATGGTGCACCCGAGTACATCCATGGGATTTGGCCTGGCAGTCACATGGTTGAATTCACATCTCCTACAGTGGTTGAATCAGTTCCTCAGCCTGTTTTGGATGAAAAGGAATTATCTGTAACCTCAGAGAACTTAGGTGTGACATCTCATTTACCTGCTGACCTTGACACTATTGATGAGACCAAGAAAGAAGAAGATGCAGCTCCAGATTCAGGTGAGGCGATCATTCATTTGGGGGAGGCTGGTCTGTGTGATAATTCTAGTATTGATGGTGTCAACTTTCCAATTAACCTGTTGAACAGCAGTGGTGGTCCAAATGAAGAAGCTCATAGTTGCAATGATCATCTTGCAAGGCAGTGGACAACCGAAGGCGAAAAAACCTTTGGTATTCTAGTGAAAGGTAGACGGAACCGCAAGCAGTTGGTGCGGATGCCGCTGAGTTTGCTACGAAGACCATACAGTTCACAACCATTCAAAGTAATTCATCCCAGAGTCATAAGAGAAACAGGACTTCCAGGAGCTGGAAGTTTCGATTCCCAAGCAGCAGTCACTGCTACATGAGTCAACTTTCTTGCTTCAAATCCTCATGGAAGCAGCTCAGTGGATGCCCCCAGACAGCTCCTCCCACTCTAGTTTTTGCCCATCGATTTCTTTGGCAGGGGACCGACTTTCAAAGGCTTGATGTGTGTGTGTGCTCTGCATTCTCCGCCAGACCAGCACCTGTAAGAACACAGCCCCATCTTGTCTTTCCCTCTTGCTGTGTGCTGATCTCCTCTTAACTTGCAGATCCTCCACCAGCCTCTCCGGCCTGCTGCACACAGCCACTCAAGTCTTCTTCAAGAGATACACAAGGAACTTCATCTTTATTCTGTTAGAGTTGAGCTTTGAACTTCATTCACCCCCCTCCCCTCGGTACCTTTTGAAAGCGCTGATGAGAAAACTGTTAACATCCTCCCCTCTCTTGATCCCTTCTTTTTTTCTTTAGCCGATGAACGCCCTCAACTGCAAGATTCCAGACCATCATTTACTGTCGATCGAACACTTCAACGGTGTTTAAAAAACAATTGGAATTAATTGTTTTGGACTATAAATCGACCATGTTAACAGAAATTCGACAAACTTTAAGGGGTGTCTTGTGTTACGAAAACAAGCTACATTTTTGTATTTTAGTCTAGAAATTGATTATTTTTTTTTACAAAAAAAAAACAAACGAAAAAAATGATGTAAAATCAATATTTTTATTAGTAGTGGGTTGGACGGTTACCGTTGGGGTGTAGGAAGGAAGAAGCGACGCGCGACACGTCAGCGGGAGTCGCGTGGACCGTGGCCCACGTGTCAGTTTTCAAAACTCAAAAAACGCGTATTTCGGGCCCGAACGTTAGGTGGGCCTTGGCCTGCCCATTGCTGTTTCCTTTCCCTTGGGAAAGTCGCTGGTCAACCACCGTATACCGTTTCCGCCCCATGATTCTTGCCCTGTTTTCCTTCACGAAGCGAAATTGAAATTTCTCTCTCCGCGTGAAGATCTCCCTGATTCGTCTCCCTTCTCCTCGGCTCAGGCCTCACATTTATTTCCGGAGGCGATCGATTTTTCCGGTTCCTGTTTTCTGGTGAGGAATTGTCTCGATGTAGCTCTAGGGGTTCTGCGTAGGGCTTGAGCTGTGGAAATTTGTATTACTGAAGATCGTTTGCTATTTTTTTTTGTTTTTCAGGTGTTTCCGTGCGCCTGATTGAGTCTACGACCAATCACAAATCCTTGTTGGGTTTGTGAGGCGTTTTTTTCTCCAATCAGGTATCATCTGTTGATGATTTTGTAGATGCAGATTAGCAGAATGGATTTCTGGGAAAACATTTGGTAATCGCGCTGTGACGGCGTTGCAAGGCGTAGTTTTTTTTGGTGCGGGATTTGAGATACACAGGCGATATGTCGTCAGCTGGTTTGATTTCGATTTCCCCGCTCCGCGACGAGAGCTTCTTACCCCCATCACTTGAACAAAGTCCGGGCGGAATTCTCATATACGTAGCTATGCCGGAAAAAATGGTTCCAATGCAGGTTTTGGAGTCGGATTCTATTGACTCTGTCAAGCTCCGTATTCAGTCTTGCAAGGGTATTTTCACGAGGAACCAACGATTGGTGCATGGAGGTAGGGAATTGGCGAAGAGTAATTCCCTTGTCCGTGACTACGGTGTGAGGAATGGGAATGTTGTGCATTTGGTTGTTCGTCTGTCTGACCTGTTGCTAATTCATGTTAGTACTTGTTGTGGGAAAGATTTCATTTTTCACGTGGAAAGGGGCCAGGATATTGGTTATGTTAAGCGCCAAGTTGCACGGAGGAAACATGAACATGGTGAGGACCATGAGGTGTTACTTGATGGCAAACCAGTTGAGGAACAAAGATTAGTGGATGACCTCCCCAAAATTTGTAAAGACGCTGTGATTCATTTGTTTGTGAGGAAATCAGCTAAAATCAGAGCTGGTCCGGTTGGGAAAAACTACGAGTTATCTATAACCACACAGCCGAAGAATGACACAAGATTGTTGAATGTAGAAAGGCCAAATGTTGATACAGAGTCCAGTTTGTGTAATTTGATTTTAGGGAAATTTCCAGTTAGAGAAACGTTATTGGAACCAGTGGTCGTGAACCCAGACATCAAATTGCCTCCGGAAATAATTTCTATGATTAACATGACACTTTATGGGATGGAAAGTGGGAAGAATCCTATTAGGTCAACTGAGGGAACCGGTGGTGCATACTTCATGATGAATGAAACTGGAACTAAATATCTATCTGTTTTTAAGCCGATAGATGAGGAGCCAATGGCTATTAATAATCCCAGAGGACTTCCGATATCAGAGGATGGAGAAGGATTGAAGAAGGGGACAAGAATTGGGGAAGGAGGAATCAGGGAGTGTGCTGTCTATTTGTTGGATCATCCTGAAAGTGGTCAAGGTTATTTTCGAAGAGATGTCAGAGGCTTTTCTGGAGTTCCTCCTACTGTTTATGTGAAGTGTCTTCACAAAGCATTCAATCATCCAAGAGAAGTTCATGTGAAAACCGGGTCCTTACAAATGTATATGGAGAATGAAGGTAGCTGTGAGGATATGGGCCCTAGTGCTTTTCCGGTTCATGAGGTGCACAAGATTGCCGTGTTGGATATAAGGATGGCTAATGCAGATAGGCATGCTGGGAATATACTAGTGTCTAAAGGTGAAGATGACCAAATTGTGCTTATCCCAATTGATCATGGGTATTGCTTGCCATACACTGTAAGTTTCACTTCTCATTCTCCTGCCCAACTTCTAGTATTTAAATTCTTGCACCATATGCACAAGCTCTTGAGTTTCAAAATGCGTCTTGTTGTTATGGTTTTGAATTTTGAAATTCATATTTCTTCCTTGTAGTTCGAAGACTGCACTTTTGACTGGCTTTACTGGCCTCAAGCCCGTCAGCCTTTCACCTCAGATACCCTTGAGTACATAAAATCGTTGGACGCTGAGAAAGATATAGACCTTCTCAAGTTTTATGGTTGGGATCTTCCAAAGGAGTGCGCTCGTGTGCTACGCATCTCGACCATGATTCTGAAGAAGGGAGCAGAAAAAGGGCTCACCCCATTTATCATAGGTAATATGATATGCAGACAAACAGTCAAGAAGCCTTCCATCATTGAGGAGATCCTACAAGAAGCAGATGCCTCCGTGATCCCTGGATCAAGTGAAGCTGCCTTCCTTGAGTGTGTTTCTAGCATCATCGACCGTCGTCTCGATGGTTCTCCCTGACCTCATTTCTCATGGAACTGCATACACAATGTGTGTATATGTATGCAAATCCATTCCATCTGTCTGCTGTCTGCTGTCTGCGTCCGTCCGTCAGCCTGTTGGTCGTTTACATTGTCCCCTCTGTGGAGTAGTTGAGTCGTCGTCTTCGTACTGTTGATATCCCTTTTCTTCCCGCTCATACAGCGCTAACTGCTTGGTTCCCTGTGAAGCACTGTGGGTGGTTGTGTTCTCCTGTTCAGATGAAATAAAGCTGTCCACCTGAATACTGAAAGATCTTGTTGGGTTCATCCCCTGAGCAAGACATCGCTCCAACCTTTAAAGCTCTCGGTTTTTGCCTGCTACTCCATAACTGCATCACTCTCTACCCCGATTGGCTAAAGAAAATTAAGGCAGTTTACACGATACTCAAAAAAACATCATCTTCTTCGCATTTTGGGGTTCAGGGGTTTGTCCCCATGAAGTCTGTTGTGCTGTACACATGATGAACACATCTGAGTTCTCAAATAATGTAGGTTACTCAGATCATCAAGGTTACAGATGATGATGAACTCAGAAGTATGGTATGAATCAAAAAGTGGAACTTGAACCTTCTCGCCAAAACATCAGCCTTTGTTCCCATGAAATCTATAGCTGAAACTAACCTCTATTCCAAGAAGCAGTCAAAACAGGGGATGATGGAAGATCACCATGGCTACAGAGACATGGATTCGAGCAGCTTCTCTTTGGTCAGGTGACTGGATCCATGCGACTTCATCACAAAGGTATGGAACATTTTATCAGTTCCAGCTGCCATTTTTGCCTCCAGGATGCTTGCGTTAGCGGTTTGGATGGCATTTATCAGCCTTGATGCTGGGTGTGCATCCAATGGGGAGATAACTTTGACTCTTGTCTCATCACCTTCTACCTCAATGCTCACCACTCCTGCAGATGCAGCTCCATTGCCGGTCTGCTTCTCATGCTCAAGGTCACTCAACTTCTTCTGAAGCTCGGTTATGTAAGCGATTGCATCTCCCAGCAGCGATGCTTTGTCCATTTTGGAAATATTCGGCACAACTGCTCTCAGGGCATAGAACTGCTGGTTGAGCTTCTCCCGCCGCTGCCTCTCAGCCTCCACGTGATTCAGAGGCTCATCTCTTCCATTTGCCGGCTTCCTTCCGCGCTTCTTAGGCCTCCTGTCCTCTAACACACCTGATGATGCCTCCCTCTTGCAGGAAACGACCACAGGATGTGAAGGAAGCTCTTGCGGGTTCGATGTTCTGGATCTTGAAAAGTCAATTTGCATCGATCCTGGCTTTTGTTGGATGTCCACTCTGTAAATCTCATCTCCCCCTGGTTTCATGTCACTGCTCCTCTGCGTCCTGTTCAGAAGCTTCTCCTTCACCAAATTCTGGCCGAAAATCTTGGGAGCGCACCGTCGTCCTTTTGTTGGATCGTGTTCATCGTTTTCCACTGCCTTGACAACACCTTGCCTCCCGAGGAATGTCGGAAATGAAGAGAAGCTGGATCCGACCAACTTCAGAAGCTCCATGTTTTCAGGTAAGCTCGTGACAGAACCGAGCTCAACGACCCCAACATCAGTCGGGATCAAGACAATGGTTCGAATCCCGGCGGACTTCACCAGTGCAGACCGAAAGCAGTACTCCATCGACGATGAGGACAAGGCGTTCGATACCCAGACATGTTTTCTAGACAGAAAGCAACTTCCAGGGCCCCTTGTCCTGTGGGGAAGGAGAAGTACATGGATGCAAGGAAGAACATCTCAGTGTCTGTAACTCTATCCAACCCAAATGCGTAGCAGTCATCATCAACTCCTCCAAATGTCTGATGAATCTTCTGGAGAACGCCTTTCCTCATCCTCTGCTGCGATTCATCATCTGCTCCGAATCGGAGAATCTGGGCCATGTCGGATTCCTCATCGACGCGAGGCTCTCTACAGCAACCGTCCCCCACACGAGAACAAGCTCTCCCGTCCCTGATCTGGAGAGCTGCCAGAAGATGGCGTAATTCCAACAAGATGTTGAATTGGGGGGCTCAACGAGATCCGAGAGCTTATCGTGCAAGTTCTCATTGTTCCCGACAGCCATTAATGAAACACATTCAGCAGATATCGAACTGGACATCATCAAGTACTCGAAAGCCCTGGAACCCAAAACCGCAGCCGCCACTGCGCAATCCTGATTACTCCATCCAACAATCCCCATACCTCTCATCCACCCAATAATCCAAATATGCGTAATCCGAACCCCAAGCAAACTGAAAACGAATTGAGAATCAAACCCAAATCATCCCAGAAACCCGATTCCTACATCCTCTGGAAGAAAGAAAAAAACCGACCCCCGGAGTCAGATCTCAAGCCACCCAGTCCCAGAAGCCATGCTGTGCATCATCATCGTCCTGGTACTCAATCAAGGGCGCCGCCGCCGGGAGTGACCGAGGGGGTTTTCCTTGGCGCGTGGAAGATATGAAGAAGCGAAGTTGCGTTGGGGATTTCCGCGTCGGCAGCAGAGAGAAGAAGCGGTCCGTTCCGTCCGTCCGTCGACGCAGGTCTCGCAATTGCCACTTTCCTTTCATTTTCATCGCTTGTCTCTTCTTTAATAATATTCACACATTTACAAATTGCAAGGCCATAAATGCATCTTATTATTTGGATTCACAGTTTCAATTACATCATCTTATTACAACACACACAATGCATCCTATTCTTTTATTTTCCAGAATTTAAGACTTAAGTTTTATTATCACATAAGACATGTTTCCTAAACTAAATCTTTTAAATTAATTCTTTTTGTAAAAATTGAGATTCTATAATTAAATTTAGAAATTTTTAAATATATGTTTAATTAGAAAATTATATTATTTATTTTCATATATTATCACTGTATAATAATTTTATTTATTAAATCTTATCATATATAATTTAGTATAATAAAATATAGGATATAATTTTATATTATATTATAAAATATTTTTATAATATTAAAGTTGATTATATGCTATATAATTTGAAATTAAGATTAAAAAACAGACACAGGTGTATAATAGATGGATACCTTTCTTGGATGGTGGGGATGACTGCTTCTATGTGGCTTGGTGTAATTATTTTGGGTAAATCAAATAAGGCTCTTGTTTATTCTCATGATAAAAAAAAAACAAAAGAAAAGAAAACACCATTTTTAAATAATTGTATTTTTTTTTTTTCCAAATTTGGACTCACGCTGTTCACGTGCTCGCGCTTCAACGTCAGGACATCATCATCACACGCCGGTTGACTCGGCATGTGGGCCCCACCGCACTGGCCATTTCTCGGTTCACGTGGAGTTTGTAAAACAAAGGCAAAGCGCGTAGACCCCACCCAAGGGAAGGGCTTACAAGCAATTAATTAAATTACTTTTGTGATTAATTAATTAATTGGTTAAAATAGTAGAGAACATACACACACACACACACACACACACGCAGGCGAGGGGGCGGGGGAGGGTATTTTTTTCCCCCATTAAATGATATGAAACCCTAGTTCACATTTCAAATTTAGTAGGTGATCGATCTATCCATCTCATCACACGTATTTATTAATTTTGATAAAATGAACTGAAAAGAAAAACACACAGCCCGCGGGGCCCATGTGGTGTCGACAAAAACAACGCTGCCTCCGCCAGGGAGAAGGCATCGATGAAACAAAAGGTGGCAGCGGGAGGTGTCTGCATGCAATTGCAGTCTCCTTCTTCTGCCCCCTCGGCGTTTGGCAGCTCCCCTCCGGCAACGCTCGGTCGGCTCAGAGCCACTCCTAAGTTTTGAACTTGTACAGTGCAACTGTGTGGTGACTTGAATGGAGTTCAATTGAGGGTGGGGGCCCTGCAGGCAGCAACTGCTCCCGGGGGAAAGAATCTCCAACTCCGCCAGCCACCATTTTACCCATTAACTAACAATCCCTTGCCTCCCTCCCCTCCATTATCATGCTTCTCGCCTTCTTACCATTTCCCCTTCCCCCAACTCCAACTCCAACTCACTCCATTTGGCCTCCTCCGCATCTCGCTCCTCCTTCCCACTCTGCAAGCCAATGGCTGCTCCAAAGGATGTTGATGCTGCTGCTGCTGCATCAAAGCAGCTGCATTTCACACTTCCCTTAATCCGTCTGCGTGCTGCCTCCACCCTGCGGTTTCACGACACACCGTCTTCGCCGCTGCAAACCTCGGCAACGGTTCCCTTCAGATGGGAGGAGAAACCGGGGGTACCAAGATCATGTCTCACACTCACTGCCATCAACCACCACCAGCGCCCTCTCAGATGCCTGGAGCTTCCTCCCTGCAGGATTTTCCCACAGACACCATCTCCTACCTCCGTTCTTGATGTGCCCCGCAAGTTCTCTTCCTTCCGGCTTCTCAGCGGAAGGGGCAGTCCAGATTTCGACTACATCAACGGGTTTCTTGGCACTGGCAGGAAGAAGAAGGGTGGAAGCTTCCGGTTTTCATCGCCATCCAATAGCAGCTGGGAGAGCGATGAAATCTGTGCATCCTGCGCTGACGATAAGCTGATGAAGAAGAAAAGGGGGTTGATGATCCCACAAACCAGGCCTCGTCACCTCTTGGTCAGTTCTTTCTCATGCTCATTCTTTCAGTTCAGCTTCTACTATTCCAGCACAGCCTCTCTTTTTTTTTTGGCTTTTTAATTCGAATTTTATGATGGAATTCATTGAAACAATTAATGAATATAAAGATAGCATTGAGAGATGTATACAAAATAAAGATAATCAATGCATAGAACAGTACGAGATATGAATGCCCTACTACAGAGCCAGTCAAGAATTCAAGATCATGATTTACAACTGTAGTGTTTTTGTCTAGCAAATAATATGAACAGAGATGTTTCATTGTTCAGGGCAATATATGCAAAGGGTTGAAGCATGTCATCCAATGGAAGAATGGCAGAAAAATCCACAAGGAGAGCATCATCAATGAATGATAGGTACCTAATGTCACTTTCTCAATTCCATTATGTTTCTCAAAGTTACTTTACAAAATGGAGCTAGTGAAAACATCCAACGTTTTCCTTCTTGCTCCTTGACATGAAATCAGACAAAGTTTTACCGTGGAGAACTGTAAGAAAAATAAGATAAAACAGAGAACAGGCTCTGCAGAAATAGCGAGAGTAACATTCAATATGCAAATATATCAACATACCTACTGTACAGATACAACTCACCACATTTATGTTGTCATTAAGAAGGCTCGCATAATAGCTAACCGTGATTAACTTCCCAGTTCCAGCTTCCATGGAGGGCGAGCCATCAACTTCTTCAAAGAGACTGCTCTCCATAGGAAGGCTCCAGTTTCACTGATCTCCATTGATGCCGAAGATACGGACTTTGTGCATGTTTGGGAATTTGGCAATGACCAACACAAGCACAGCGAGGGTGTTGAGTAAGAGCATGGGGTGTTGGTAATCAGTTGTATGTGAAGCTATCAGATATCTGTCAATGTTACCGATAGAGACAGGTTTCAGCATGGGGTGTTGGTAATAAGTTTATTGAGAAATTTTTGCTTATTCATTGACATAAAATACGTCACTATGTCACCCATTGGAAAGTCATATTGATGCATCAAACACTAAATGCATTCTGCATCAGAAATAAATTATCTATCTCACAATCCGATCTTTCCTCATGAATCAGGATGTCAAAATTATCATCAAAATTTGCATAATGTTAGCCGTGAACTTACAGTACAACAGGAACAACCGTGAGAAACTTCCTGTTTCGAGTAAGCTGCTTTCCATTGTCTATCTGTTCCCACCATGTCAACCCATTATAGATTCCCTGATCATCGCCAAACGGGGTTCCTTTCTTCCAGTGGAAGAAATGGTATGTGACCTGTATATAAGAGCAAACCATGTCATGCAGATTACAAGCCCAATGTATCACACAAATGAACAAAACTCATGACAAGAAAGACAGACAAAACTGCGAGGAACCACGAACCCTCCAAGATCCTTACTCGGCAAAGCCAGAGCAATCACAACAACAGCAAATGCATTGATCGGTTGTCTACTAATCTAATTATGACAGATTGATTATAAGAACCATGTATGGGTATCAGGAAATTCATGCTCTGCATACAGAAGCCGAAAAATGAATAATCTTTTAATAGGGGCCATAGCAAATTACCAAAAAAACTCACTCAATTGCACAGTACGAACAAATTATTCGCAAGGCGAGGAAGGCCTTGACATCAAGGATAAAAATCAAGACTGGATTCCTTTTTTCTCATAGCAATCGTCACAAATTCCAACTCAATCCAATGACTCGATGATGCCCGGGCCCGAATTTCAGAAATAGCAAGCCGAAAAATCGAAAAGAGGCTGATTACAAGCATTAAAAACCAACAAAAAAAAAGGAACAGGGGAAATCCAGCATCGAGTCGAGTGAACTGAAATCTACCAAAAAATGTGAGAGATTGACGATCGTCCAGGCCATCCCGGGGGTACAGTTGGTGACGGAGAGAACAATGAGCCAAGAGAAAAAGACAATCAATATGTAAGTGGTCCAAACCCCAGGATACGTGAACCACTCTGTGTTCCGGTTCAGATCCGGTGGCGGCACCATCTTGACATAGAGTTTTCCCATCATTCTGAAAGCCTGATCGCGAAAGGAACCGGAGAGCGCAGAATCGCGGCCGCGATGGGTGGCGAATTGCTTCCCTGTTGAGTGAATAGTAGCATATCGGGCCCCGGCAGGTATAGGCCCATATTTCGAATTCTCATAATCCAATATGGGCCTGTTTCGGCCCAATTATGCAGCCCAAGATGCATCCCGGAAACAAACCATGGTTAGTGGGGCTGGAGTTAACATGACGGAAACATTCATGCTCCAAACGGCTACTATTAATTATCCTGTGGTTAATGGCGTCATTCATAAAGGCAGTTGCCGTTATTTATTATTACACAAGCCACGCGCTCTAACACGACGCGTAAGTCCCCTTAGACACTCTTTGCCGTTCCAAGTGTGTGGTGAGAAATATTTCGGAATATTTAATGTCATAAGCACGATTTAGTGGTGGTAATAAAAATAAAGTGGAATTTATTATTGTAGATAATCTAAATTGTTAAGGTTGAAAATCGGCACTGGGGTCGATACCGATTTTAGAGTTATAGAGTTCATTACAGGCGTTGAACCCGAGTGTGAGTTTTGTGCTTGGTTTGGTGCGTGTTATGAAAATAGAAGTGGAGTAAGACTTTTTACGTGAAAATCGCTGGGGTACAGAAAAACCACGGAGCTATCGAGATTTGTCGGAAAAATCTTCACTCGATGAAGATGGTGTGGAAAGATATAAGTTGGAGGCCTCAGAGTCGAACCCGTTTTTCTTCAGAATTTTTACTATTTATTCCAGAAGTCGATCTGATCAAATCCTAACTTCTGTAGTTGTCGATCGCTTTCTGCATCTGTAGTGTGATCCTACTTTTCAGCGTATCATCGTCTACTCTATCGTAATTCGGCCACTTTTCAGACTGTTCTGACACATATCGGTCTGTCAGCCGACGTTATCCCGTCAAAGCACCTTTTGACAGCTTTTCAGAGGCTGATTATCCTAATCAGATTTATACCCCACCATAAATAAACATAAAAATAAATGA
Organism: Utricularia gibba; assembly: GCA_002189035.1. NCBI lineage: Eukaryota > Viridiplantae > Streptophyta > Magnoliopsida > Lamiales > Lentibulariaceae > Utricularia > Utricularia gibba. Next base: position 2,246,665 of record NEEC01000017.1, on the reverse strand, counting down.
GACTAAAATGAAAACAATAAGGTTCCATTAACTTGATCATGTATATATGTATGTAAACCTTACAAAACTATTCATTATTTTAAAGTAATATTATTTGATAATTATTATAACACTGTTTATAAATACTTTTTAACTTTTTAATTGTAAAAAAATAAAAATAGATGGATATAATGATAAAAAATACGAAATAATTCTAATCTTGTCACATTTCTTATTTATTAATCAAATAAGTAATAAAAAGTAACTCAATTTGCAAAAGATTTTAATTTCTATTTTACCTTTTTGCGTTTACTGGCGACGACCGGGGGGGCCTCGTACGGGGAAACTACCCGGTAAAGAACCTTCTAAGAAACTTCTCAAGTCCTCAAGTGAATGCTTGTTTATTTAAAGGTAAACCGATCCATCTCTGCTTCAGAGGCAACGTCCGGCTGGAGGAGCTTCCAGCGACGCCGCCTTCTGGTTTCCTCGTCTGTGCGTTTCCGGTGCAGATCGGCCCTGTTTTCCGGTGAGCTCCGCCTTCTCCTCTCTCCCCTTTTAGCGACCGGAGTGGTTGCATTTCTTTGTTTACTGTGTTGGGTGATGCCTGGTGTTTTCTAGGGTTTCTTTAGAAGTAAAGCGACAGCAGTGTGATGGCACCTACTGTTGTTTACTAAAAGATCACAGCATGGTCCCTTTTTCCGATTCTCTTTGCTTTCAGATTTTTTTTAAAAAAAAATGGAAATGGGAGCAGAATATTATGTTAATATTTTCTGATTTGTGTTTTTAAAATATATATTTATTAAATAAATGATTTTTATATTTATATATATATATATATATATATATATATATAATTTTAATTTAAATATAACGGTTTGAATGTATTTATTTTATATTAGTATTTTAAATGCAAGAGGGAGGGACGTTGGTTGCCATCACAATTCACATCAACTTGAGAATTTAGTCTTTGAGTTTCTCTCCATTCTCGGTTCATGGCTTTCCCCGAAGAGGAAGAAATCATACATGTCGCTAGCTACTTTATACCCACTACGTGGGGCTGCCTTGCTTTGCAGCCCATCGGACTGGATTCGATGAGTATCTTCTCCGTTCACATTTCTATTTTTAATAGCTGGGGTATGCTCACATGTCGCCGGGGTATCATCGTCTTGGTTGCGTTTTTCTAAAGCTGTCGTTATTGTTGATGTGAATTTGAAGCATTCATGGCTTCTGTTGACGTGTGACGTTATCAAGTCACAATCAATTTGTCCCGAAAGAGGCTTGGGACCTTTGTTTTTCTTCATGCTCTTGGTTTTGGATACTGTAATTGAAGTTTTTTTTTTCTTTTCACTGTTTTAGTAGGTTGCGGAGACAAAATCTGTGATATTGGAGAAAAAGGGTGTTTGATTCTAGAATGGGGGGCTTGGGTTCGGAGAAGCCATTTGCGGCGTGGTCATGGCCAGTTGAACGATGCCTCAAAGAGTATAAGGTGGAATTGGAGAAGGGTTTGAGCAAAGAGGAGGTGGAGAAGCGTAGAGAGATTTATGGATGGAATGAACTGAAAAAGGAGATGGGGAAACCAATGTGGAAGCTTGTGTTGGAGCAATTTGATGATGTGCTTGTCAAAATTCTGTTGTTCGCAGCGTTTGTTTCTTTTGCAATAGCTTGTTTGCAGGGGAATGGAGGTGAAGAATCCGGGCTCGAATTGTACGTTGAGCCTCTTGTCATAATCTTGATTCTGATTCTAAATGCTATCGTGGGTGTTTGGCAAGAAGGGAATGCTGAAAAAGCCCTTGAAGCTTTAAAGGACATGCAGTCCGAGTCTGGGAAGGTGATTAGAGATGGGAAACTGGTGCCTGATTTACCTGCTCGTGAGCTTGTTCCCGGAGACATTGTTGAGCTCCGTGTTGGCGATAAAGTTCCTGCTGATATGAGAGTTGTTGTCCTGAAGACCTCGACTTTTCGAGTCGAACAAAGCTCCTTGACAGGGGAATCGATGCCGGTTTTGAAAGGTGTTAGCCCTGTTTTGATGGAGGATTGCGAGTTGCAGGCGAAGGAAAACATGGTGTTTGCAGGAACAACAGTTGTTAACGGGAGCTGTGTCTGTGTAGTTGTGAACATTGGGATGTTCACTGAGATTGGAAAGATACAGACACAGATCCATGAAGCTTCCTTGGAAGAACATGAAACGCCTCTCAAGAGGAAGCTTGATGAATTCGGAAACAAGCTCACATCCGCCATCGGAATCGTTTGCCTCGTCGTGTGGATCATAAACTACAGAAACTTTTTTACTTGGGAGACAGATGAGACTGGCCAGCGTTCCAATTACAAGTTTTCTTTCATCAAATGCACTTACTATTTCAAGATAGCCATTGCTCTTGCTGTTGCTGCAATCCCAGAAGGCCTCCCTGCTGTGATCACAACCTGCTTGGCTCTTGGTACTAGAAAAATGGCTCAGAAGAACGCCATTGTCAGGAAGCTCCCCAGCGTAGAGACTTTAGGATGCACAACTGTTATATGCTCGGATAAAACTGGGACACTCACAACAAACCAAATGTCTGTCACTGAGTTCCTTACCTTCGGAGATGATCCTGCTTCTTCTCGAGTTTTCCGGGTTGAGGGTACCACTTATGATCCAAAAGATGGCGGGATAGTTAACTGGCACATGTCTGACATCGACATAAACGTGAAAACCATGGCTGAAATTTGTGCAGTTTGCAGCGATGCTGGGATTTATCACGATGGCCGTTTGTTCAGAGCAACTGGTCTTCCAACTGAAGCAGCTCTGAAAGTTTTTGTAGAGAAGATAGGAGCCACTGAAGACAAATATACAACTGATGGGAGCAAATCTTTGCTAGGTATGACAAGGAATCCTTGATACTAACCATTTTGACAGCCTCTAACCATTTTCTGTGACTGATCTGTAGGGTGTTGCGAGTGGTGGGTGAAAAGATCACGCAGAGTAGCAACTCTGGAGTTCGATCGAGTCCGGAAGTCGATGAGTGTCATCGTGCAGACAGAGCTGAATAGAAACCGGCTTCTTGTAAAGGGTGCAGTTGAAAGCTTGTTGGAGCGAAGCGCCTGCGTCCAGCTTGCCAACGGAACCACTTGCCTGATCGATGATGACTTTCGACATTCGCTGTCTATGAAGCTACTGGACATGAGCTCAAGAGGCTTAAGATGCTTGGCATTGGCGTACAAGGACGATCTAGGAGAGTTTTCAGATTACAGTAATGATGCGCATCCTGCACACAGCAAGCTGCTTGATCACACTTGCTATTCAGACATCGAGAGCGGCTTGATTCTTGTTGGCATAGTCGCTATAAGAGTAAGTATCTTGGGTTTTGGAGGAAAGCTGGTTGGCAACATTCACTGAAGTTGTTTGAAATGCAGGACCCTCCTCGTGAGGAAGTTCATACAGCCATGGATGCTTGTAGAGAAGCAGGAATCAAGGTGATGGTGATCACCGGAGACAACAAATCAACTGCTGAAGCTATCTGCAAGGAAATCGGTTTATTCAGAGAGAGTGAAGATCTGAAAGGGAAAAGCTACACAGGTAAAGAGTTCATGTCACTCTCACCTTCACAACAGATAGATATATTGTCCAAGCCTGGAGGGAAAGTATTCTCTCGAGCCGAACCTCGCCATAAACAGGATATCGTGAGGATTCTCAAAGGGATAGGCGAAGTCGTTGCGATGACCGGAGATGGTGTCAACGATGCTCCCGCCTTGAAGCTTGCTGACATCGGGATTGCAATGGGTATTGCAGGAACAGAGGTAATCAACTCACCTGCATCATCTCATCGTCTTTTCGATGCGGCATGAACCGCTAACGTTGAACTAACAATGCAGGTTGCGAAGGAGGCATCAGATATGGTGCTTGCAGATGACAACTTCAGTACAATCGTGTCAGCTGTTTCTGAGGGTCGTTCCATATACAACAACATGAAAGCCTTCATCAGGTAAGGGCTCGGTCATGGTCTTTAAGCCAAATGACGGGTTACTGAATCTGATTCTTTCACTCCCAGATACATGATTTCTTCGAATGTGGGAGAGGTTATGTCGATCTTTCTAACGGCGGCGGTCGGAGTACCGGAATGCATGACGCCGGTGCAGCTCCTATGGGTGAACCTGGTGACCGATGGTCCACCAGCAACCGCCCTCGGCTTCAACCCTGCCGATATAGATATCATGCGCAAACCACCGCGACGCAGCAACGACGCCTTGATCGACACTTGGGTTCTGTTCCACTACGCGGTGAGTTCAGTTCACTGCACTCAATCTCCATTCATGATCTTCAATTCAATCCTTACAAAGGTTTACCGTTCGTAGGTGGTCGGGTCTTATGTCGGGCTTGCCACAGTAGGGGTCTTCGTTCTATGGTACACTCAGCCTTCCTTCCTAGGAATCAGCCTGATAGGAGACGGGCACACTCTGGTTACCCTCTCTCAGCTTCGCAACTGGGGGGAATGCGCCTCCTGGTCTAACTTCACCGCCTCTCCGTTCACCGTACCCGGCGGCCGAACGATCGCGTTCACCGATCCCTGCGACTACTTCGCCGCCGGGAAAGCCAAGGCCATGTCCCTATCCCTCTCGGTGCTCGTCGCCATCGAGATGTTCAATTCGTTGAACGCCCTGTCGGAGGAAAACAGCCTAACCCGGATGCCGCCATGGACGAACCCCTGGCTTCTGGTTGCCATGGCGTTCTCGCTAGCGCTCCACTGCGTGATCCTGTACGTGCCGTTTCTGTCGAAAGTGTTCGGCGTCGTGCCGCTGGGGTTGAATGAATGGATCGTGGTGCTCATGCTCTCCGCCCCCGTGATTCTCATAGATGAGGTGCTCAAGTACGTCGCAAGGAGAGGCAGGCACATGGAGGTGAAAGTGAAGAAGGCATAGGATTTATCAGAGAGTCCGTACTCAAACTATTGACGATGCAAGTATGCTGACGTAATATACTATAACAAGCTACCCACTCCCAATACACATGTACTCGATCAATTTATGTATTAATGTTTGAAATATAATTTTAAGTCATTGGTATATAATAATAAAATTATTTTTAAAATATAAATTGTTTTAAATAGAATATAAAATTAAGGTAATTTGTATATTAAATTTAACTTTACAATTCGAAGGTATATGATAATTAGTAATTTATCGAAATCACTTGTTTTTATGAAATTTAATTTTAATATGGGGAGATTGTTGGAAAGTTGGTGGAATGCAAGGTTTATGACACGTGGAAAACGTGCTATAAATACCTCGTTGACGTTGACCGTACATTTGTTTGTGTTCCGTTCATCGTCCCCCCCTCGCCAGGTTATGTACGTGAATTGTACGGTGGTGTACGCGGTCGACATTGACGTTGACGTTGTTTTTCAATTTCATGTAGAAATGCCGAGCGGAACGAGGATGCGCGTGGGCAAGTACGAGCTGGGGAGAACCCTCGGCGAGGGCTCATACGCCAAGGTCAAATTCGCGATCAACACCCAGAATGGCGACTACGTCGCTATCAAGATAATTGATCGCGATCGTGTTCTTCATCATAAGATGGTTGATCAGGTCATTTTCTGTTCTTGATGTTCTGATCCTTTTTCTTTTTTATGCATCGTGTTGAAGAAACCTGTTTTTTTTTTTTTAATGTTACGGCAGATGAAAAGGGAAATTTCTACAATGAAGATGATCAAGCACCCTAATGTTTTGAAATTGTTTGAGGTGCTTCGATTGTAGGTAATGTGTTTGAGTTGCTCCAATGGTTGCGATTAGTCATTCTGGCATTTTAATAGGTCATGGCTAGCAAAACGAAGATATACTTAGTACTGGAATACATTGATGGTGGTGAACTATTTGACAAAATTGTGAGTTCCATTTCTCGATTCTTAATCATGTGTATTGCCACCATTGGGACTCATGAATATTCATTCATTCCTGCTTATAATAGGCGAAATATGGCAAACTTAAAGAAGATGACGCCAGGAGATATTTTCAGCAGCTCATCAATGCTGTGGACTATTGTCATAGTAGAGGAGTGTGCCACAGAGATTTGAAGGTCGAATAAGGCCCACTAAAGTCTCCATTTCCTTTGTCTCGTGCTTTTAAAATGTTCGTGATTTCGTCAAAGCTTGCAGCCAGAAAATCTGCTACTGGACACATATGGTATTCTCAAGGTTTCGGACTTTGGGTTGAGTACATGCTCAAAGCAAGCTCAAGTGGGTTCTTAACTCATTTTGCTAAGAGATGCTGGTGATGTTCTTTGTAATGATCTACACCGTTTTAGGATAATGGGTTGCTTCACACTGCATGCGGCACTCCAAATTATGTTGCACCTGAGGTACGACTCACTATGGCGTTTCGAATGTGAATGGTGAACTATCCATTTCCATTTTATGTACCTTTCTCCTCAGGTGCTGACCAGCAAAGGCTATGTTGGAACAGCATCAGATGTTTGGTCTTGCGGTGTTATTCTTTTTGTTCTGATGGCTGGATACTTGCCTTTTGATGAGCGCAATCTCATGGCATTATACAGAAAAGTTACCTTCATGCAACCCCTCTGGCCTATTATGAAGCCTTGATTTGCCCATGGAGAAGCTGATTGATCCTATCCTTTTTTCCTAGATTCAAAAGGCTGATTATTCGTTTCCAGCATGGTTTTCATCCAGTGCTAAAAAGTTGATTAAGCGCATCCTTGATCCGAACCCCTTCACCGTGAGCTATTTTAGTATTTTATTCTCTCAAATGTCAGTCACGGACTCTCTTTCTTGGCAGCGCATTACCATTCCTGAAATCATAGAAACTGACTGGTTCAAGATTGGTTACCAGCCACCCCAGTTTGGGCCAGATGAACATAATCTTGATGATATTGACGCTGTCTTTGCTGAGTCTAATGTGATCCAATCAGAATGTTTCAGCATCTACCCTGCAGTATATGTGGCACATAAGTGTGCATTAATGGTTTCCATACACTTTTTCAGGAACATCTTGTCACTGAGAGTAGAGAAAAGCCGGTGTCCATGAATGCCTTTGAACTTATTTCTAGGTCTCAAAGTCTCAGCCTCGAAAATCTTTTCGACAAGCAATTGATATGTGCCTGAAAATGTTGCACTGAATCTGAGATGCCATTTCTTGTCTTGGCCTATTTCAGGATCTTATGATACCTTATCCAGCCTCAATTTTTACTATAAAGTTATAAATGATAGTAGTTGATATTTTATGAGGCATGTACCACATGGAAGCAAAAAAATGCAGGGGACAGTGAAGAGAGAGACACAATTCACTTCTAAAAAACCAGCAAATGAAATCTTGTCAAAAATTGAAGAGGCTGCTATACCTTTGGGCTTTAATGTTCACAAGAAAAACTACAAGGTACTGAATAGCCAGTACAATTTGCTGCGCACGGCTGCTATGCAAAATGTTTCATGTTTGCTGTACTACTGCTTGGTTTCTATCAATCATATCAGATGAAGCTACAAGGTGACAAAGCAGGAAGAAAGGGACAACTTGCCGTTGCAACAGAGGTATACTTTGGATATTGAACTTAAACATGTTTTCATTTTATATCAGTGTAGGATCCCTGCCTGGTAAGAAAGGAGCTTTAGTGACGACTTGTCTGGCTCTAAAGGTTTGGAAGATCATGAATCTCCCAATTCACTACTGCATCTTCATTGGTTTCTAGGTGCAGTTTAGTAGCCCAAAAGTGCTACAAGTTGTTGGAACTGTGTCAGTCTGTTTGTGCCACATAGTTCATGTGCAGGTTGCATGCCCTTGTAGACTAGAAGTAAATATCACACGAGTTGTTATCATGAGATGAACAACGGGCGTTGTTATCATGAGATGAACAACGGGCGTTGTTATCATGATTGTATTTCCAAGTTAGATGTAATACCATCAATGCGTTATGGGGTATGAATGAATGCATGGGATCAACGTATTTAATGCAGTCAACATAGCTAGCCTTGAAAACCTCCGTTCCTCTTGTCTCCTATGGACTTGTTGCTGCTGAATTGACATTTAATTTGCTTCCTTTGCCTTTGAACTCAGGTTTTTGAGGTCGCTCCCTCATTGCACATGGTGGAGCTTCGCAAGACGGGCGGGGACACACTGGAGTTCCACAAGGCAACCAGATTAACACCCTGTGCATTTGCTGTCTTCCCTCTTAACTTCTTTGAAGCATCAAACCATTTCACACCTTGTACTTGAATCGCAGTTCTACAAGTCCTTCTCATCGGAGCTCAAGGACATCGTCTGGACTCCCGAAACACATGATGTGAAACCAGGTGACCGCTATTCATCCTTGCCATGCACATCCCATTTCTTACTTCTCATTCTATCATCTTCTTGCTCACATGCACGACCCCAGCGATCCCTCCATGAGTCCCCCAAACCCACCAGATAACAGATGTCCCACAGAGGTGTTGGAAGGTGATATTTTACTGGTGTCAGTCAGTAGCTACAACAATACCAGCAAACACCAGAGAACAGGTACGATTACACCCAACAATGCATTACACTCACTACAGCAGCAGTAGGGGGCCCGTTTGGGTGGCCAACCTTCGAAAGCAGATGATGATAACCAATTCAAAACTAGTTTTCCACAAATCCCCTGAACCCGGAGTCGATTATATGAACAAGTGCAAGTTTGCTAATTAGATGAAGTTTGGGCACAGAAGCACTGAGATGAAACAGGGCTTGACTGTGAAGGGATGAAATGATAACAATAACATTAGTGGAGGTAGTAGTAGTAATAGTGCAAGTGTGCCAGCGCTGCTTCCAGATAAGAATTTGCTACTAGCAGGACGCCGTTGTAGCTACATCATGGGGCGCGCCTATAGCAAAAACTTACCTGGAAGTAGCCGTTTTCCGTTTCACCAGACAACACTCCAAAAGAATAGCAGGGGGAGGGAGGGAAGGAGGAGGAGGAATGGAAAACTCAGATGTGACAGTTGAAGCAGTTGCAGGTCTTGGGAGTGAAAGAGCAGAACCCGAACGGCCTGTTGGGGATATTGCAATTGATAGCGTAGCAACACGGCGACGGCAGGCAGTAGCTTCTTCCGGTGCCGGCGCCGCCGCAGCAGGTGCAGAGTGAACAAATCTGGAAACTGCTCAGCCTACGGCGCGTGTCGTTCACGAAAACGGGCTCCATCTTCGCATTCCACGGCTCCATAACCGGCACCAGCCCTTCCCCGTTCCCCTGCAACGAAAAATCGACCCGATTCTCAAGATCCGCAACCCAACTCAGACAAACCCTAAAATCAAAATCAAATTTTCAAGAAAACCCACGATCGAGGACGACACGGGCAGGAGCAGGAGCAGGAGCAGCGCGAGGATCCCGGCACCGAAATCAAGCCCCCGCATTTCTCGGCGGCGGAGAGTTGTTTCACTTGTGGCGGGGGTGAAGTGAAAGGAGGGGAGTTTGGAAAAGGAGTGTAGGGCAGCGACTGATTGATTATAGCAGCTGCTGTGCCGGGGAGCTTGATTCCGCCATTGCTTCCTTCTCGTATTAAATGTAGCAAATGGTTGGGCTTCGGGGGAGTTTAATGCATTCCCAACAATTGACACCCAACACCACCCCCCTCCTGCCTTTTTTTTCTCTTCTCACCGAATCGCATCCACATACCATCAAATCAAGTTTCAGTTTCTACGGTACGCCCTTCTTTTGAACACTGCCTGCCACCTTCATGTAAGCCTAGCAAACAGCATTCAGAAAGGGAACCGTTCCCAGCTTCTTTGGCTCTTCATTGCATGCTGTGAACTGTATGAGAAACTGGGCTTTACATGCCTGGTGTAGTAGAGTAGATGCCTCCGACGCGGCGAGCTTACCGGAAAAGCGATGCACCCATCTTCTCACAGATCCCTCCCTCCCTGATTTGGGATGCATCATGCCGATCTGCTTCTCTTTCCCAGCAAGGCGCACAAGCACCGCAAGGAGCAACGCTAGCCCAGCACAGGCCAAGCCGCCCAAATCCAACTCAAGACAGACCATCCATCTCCAGCTGCAAAAAGCTAGCTAGGCCCATCGAACCCACCCAAGCCCAATAAAACATAGAGAATATAATCCAATATCCGCCCGGCTTATAAAGAAGTAGCCCATATAGGCCCGGAGGGGGAAACTGGCCCAGCCCATTCCCATGGGGAAGAAAAGAAAATTGGAGGTCCACGTGGCATGCGTTTGAGGTGGTTATGAGTCGGGTGGTTGCGTTATCTGATCCCATCTCCCCGGCCCTCAAGCGAGTGGTGTGCTGCACATCGGTTTCGTCGTAGCGCATGACATTGAGATTTGAAATCCAGATAAACAACGACTGAACCACAGCCATTTGCTGTCTACGGCGGAAAACCATTCGGAGATTCACAAGCTATGGCCGCCGCAGCCGCCGTCGCCCTCACTGTTTCCGCCTCCGTCAATGCTAACGTGTCTCGTCTACAACCTGCTGCTCTGTCGCGCGCTCTCGTGTTCAAGCCCACTCTTTACTGTGAATACTCTTGCTTCCTTCGTTATGCTGCAGCGTGAATTTGTTGTTTAGAGAGATTTCTGGTTTCAGTCCGGAGGAATGCGCGGAATGTGGTCGGGATGGCTGTTGATGTAGAGGCTTCTACGGAAGTGGTTGCGATCGGAAGCAGTGAAACGCCTGAATTTGTCAAAACAGTAGGGGAAGCAGTAAGACTATTGGCTTTGCCCTCTTTCGTCTTTTTACTGCTTCAGTCTATTTCAAATGTGCGATTAATATTCAGACTTTTCTCTACCTCTCAATTCTGTATCGAAAATGCAAGAATTTGGGGTTAAATTTCACTTTAAATGATACTTATTGTGTGTATTATTCATTGGTTGATTCCTATGTTGACTAGTTTGATCTCCATGTATTTATTATCTGAGAAGGATACTCGTAGGAGTAGATGCTACCCGCCCTATGACACTAACTTTGTGCTCGAGTGAGATTGATTGAAATGCTGCGTTATTTCAGTGGGACAAGCTGGATGACAAGTATGCTGTAACTGGTCTGGGAGTGGCCGCAGTAGTAGCCCTTGTTGCGGCAGCTGGAACGATCTCGGTAAGTGATTTGGTATCGCGTATAACCATTCATCATCTTCTTCAGCGCCAGCTGAGATAGATCTGATTGTAAAAAGTTGTTGGTTGGGTAATTTGTCTATAATATCTCTGTACAGTCTCTTCTGTGATTTTTTTTTTTTTTTTGTTGCCATCTTCTTATCAAGCTTGGTTTTCGTTTGCTTTTTTTTTTCTCCTTGGGCACAAGGCTATTGACAGGCTTCCGCTTGTACCTGGAGTTTTGGAGCTCATAGGAATTGGATATACTGGGGTAAATTCCTTCCAACTATAAATTCACTTACGCTGCATGCATACTACTTTTGTCATGCATTCTTCATAATTGGAACTTGCCAAGCATAGTAGATTAAAGGGTTTGTATCTCAATCCTATGGAGCATCATGAAACCTTTTCTCCCTTTTTGTTAGACGAAGTTTTCTCTGTAGCAGTACCTGGTTTTCCACACGCACACAGTGCCTTTCATTAGCGTACCACCTGACGTGTACTGTATTCGGCATTTTATTGCAGTGGTTTGCCTACAGGAACCTGTTCTTCACAGATGACAGGTAACAAATTTTTCCTTTTCTTCCAAACCACATTCCTAGACTAGATTGCGCTTGCATTTTTCCTGCTGATAGATCACAAGGGGTGAACCCGAAACACTTCCTGTGATATGTCCAGTGCGCAACCATGAGACTTGCCATCCAATTCTGTTATTTAACCGCACATTTGGATGGATTGTCCACCACTGAATACGGCCGCTTGAAAATTTTACAGGCAAGCGGTGATAGAGAAGGTCAAGTGCACATACAGAGATATAATTGGGGACAACAGCCCGCTGGAATGACCCCCCCAACACCTCTCCACCACGAGCCCCAGTCAAATCCAGATGCAAGAGGTAAGTGGTTCTGCTCTACAAATGTTCATCTGTGTATGCACGCGTGTTCATACCAAACCAGAAAATGCACATCTGCAGCAATGTTGATGAAGGTGAATCAGTGCTCCTTTACGCAGATGCGTGAGTGGCGTGCATATTGTAGAACCCAACAAAGTTTTTGGTTTTATTGCTGGTGTATCTTGTCATAAATAACCAAGTTATGTTGGTCGTAATTTTAGTTGCAATTAAACATATGCATTGAGGGTGTGTTTGATTGTGATATTTACCTGAGATTGGAATATATTGTATTACGATGATAAGTATTTTATATTACAACAATATGACTTTACCTTCAATTTCAAATACTTCAAAAAACGTATCTCCTTTAGATTTACTAATATTTTTAGTATATGACCATCTACTTTTTTAGTTGATTCAGCCCGAGACGAGCGACGTGAACCTTGAGCGCGAGTTACACTAGCAGCGCGCGAAAAAGCGTGCAGCCTGGGCTTCTGTTTGCTGCTTGGTTGCTCAACTTTTTTTCAGTACCCCGCCTCCAGCTGCTTTGTTTGGACGCTATACCCGCCGGCGACCGCCACTCGCCTCGCCGGAGAAGAAGGAAGAAATGGGTTTCCCTTCTTCTTCTTCTTCATCTCCTCTAATCCGTCGATGAGACACTTTTTGCATCCTAAACCTCCGTGAAAACAGCAACACCCATGCACCCATTATTCTCCCTCATTTCCCTCCTCTCGACACTCGTAGCCTTTTCCGCTGCTCTGTCTGAGACGGGTCTCGTGAGAGGCTTTCGCCTTCACCCAGACGAGAAGGCGGCACTTCGGAGCTTCAAATCTCATCTACAGGACCCTCTGCACACGTTATCGAGCTGGAACCGTGACGACGACGCCGCAGAATGGGCGGGCGTCACACTCTCGCCGCTTAACAACCGGGTGGTTGCTCTTAATCTCACTGCTTTCGCCTTGTCTGGCCCTATTTCCGGGGACTCTCTTTGCACACTTTCCCTTCTCGAAACCCTAATTTTATCGCACAACGCCTTCAATGGCTCCCTTCCGTCGTGCTTCACTCAGCTGAGGAACCTCAGAATCTTGGACCTCAGTTACAATGCAATAGGAGGTGAATTCCCACATCCCATATTGAAACTTGACGAGTTGACAGACCTTGATCTTGGTCATAACAAGCTTACTGGACAAGTGCCTACTTGGATTGGCGATTTCTCGAGGAAGCTTCAGAGACTGAATCTGGGATTCAATGGCTTTTATGGGCAGATTCCGGTGAGCTTGTATGCTGGCACATCGCTACGTTTCTTGGATTTATCCCACAATCTTATCACTGGGATTCTAGGTGACTTTCATCAGCCTCTGGTGCATCTGAACCTTGAATCCAATGCATTATCTGGAACGCTACCATGTTTCCAGGCATCGTCGGAGCATCTTTCGGTGCTCAATCTGGCGAATAACTCCATCATGGGAGGAATCCCATCTTGCATTTCTAGGTGCGGTTCCTTGAGGTTGCTCAACTTGTCAAGAAATGAGCTAGAATACGGTATTTCTCCGAGATTGGTGCTCTCGGAGACATTGCTGGGCTTGGATTTGAGTTTCAATCACCTGACAGGAAGAATTCCGAGAGCATTTGTTGGGGCGCCTGAAAAATCCGGCCTTCTGCTCCTTGACCTGTCAAACAACCAGCTTACAGGTGATATTCCTTCAGGTTTGACAGAGTTGAAGAGTCTAGAAGCTTTGCTTCTGTCAAATAATCATCTGACGGGCGTGATACCAGAGGGGATTGGAAATATGAACTATCTTCAAGTGATTGATCTTTCATACAACTCATTATCAGGCTCTGTACCTTCAACAATTGTTGGCTGCTTTCAGTTGCTAGCGTTGAAGCTGAACAATAACCAGCTGTCGGCAGAGATTCCTCCGGAGCTTGATGCACTGGATAGTTTGCAAATCTTGGACTTGAGTAACAACCAGATTTCAGGGGAGATCCCTCTCACCTTTGCAGGATGCAAGTCTCTGGAGGTTGTGGATTTGAGCTTTAACAATCTCTCAGGCACCCTTAATGACGCTGTGACGAAGTGGTCTAAACTTCGGTCACTCTCTCTTTCACACAACAAATTCAGTGGGGCTGTTCCTGGCTGGCTTTTCACATTTGAATCCCTCCAAACAATCGATCTTTCAGCCAACAACTTCACCGGGTACTTGCCAGCAACCAACTTCGATGTGTCTCAGAACTTAAACCACATTTCCGGAGCTCATGAATTTAGCCTCTTTCCCCCTTCTACTGATTCAAAGATACAGATTTCTGTGACCATCTCCGATGAACATGAGCTGATCTTCAATTACAAGCTCTCAACTGTAATCGGAGTTGATATCTCTGATAACTCGATGTTCGGTGAAATACCTCCAGGACTTTTGAGATGGCCAGGCCTCGAGTACCTGAACCTGTCTTACAACTTTCTGTCCGGAAGACTTCCCGGGGAGTTCAGTAAGATGCAGAGTCTTAGGTTCCTTGATTTGTCGCACAATTTGTTCTCTGGCCCTGTTGAAGACAACAATCTGAGCCTTGGAACCTTGGTGCTCTTGAATCTGTCATTTAACTGCCTTTCAGGTGTAGTTCCGATTGGGCAAGGGTTCACAAGGTTCCCCACCGCCCTCGTAGGAAATCCAGGGATGTGTTTGGAGAACACTACTGGAGAATGCAGCGGGAAGATGATAGAAGATTATGAGCTTCAAAGCAATTCATTATCATCGGGAGTTTTCTGCCTCAGTGCATCCATTAGTTTCTTTGCCATAGTTGTTGGCTCCTTTTTCTGTACACGAACCAGGAACTACATGTTGCAGACATAAAAGCAAAGTCTTGCTGCTACATGTCCAATGGGGTCAATGCCCCCTCACACTTTTTAGTATGTTTTGACATAGATTTCGCGCAAATTCTCACTGCACAAATTTTGATGAGTATAACCATACATATTTCAGAAGTGAATAATAGTTTACAATACCTAAGACTCAATGTGTCATCGCTGACCACCTATATCCTCTCCTACGCCTCTCAGAGAAGATGCCTGTGTGCACAAAATGTCTGAAATCCTGGTTCCCTTCTGCCACCATAATGTTCAGCTGTGCGGAATGGAGAGAACTAACCTGGCTGCGTTTGACGCCAACGTTTACCATGCACCTAATGTTTTCTTGGCTACTTACTTTGCATTAAGCCCATCGTACATTGGCTTTGTAAGCCTATCGTCCTAAAGTACAAGCTTTCCCCCAACTAATACTTAATCGGTCCATCCAAGCTCCCAGATGCAAACTGAAAGCACGGTTCATTTTACACACAAAATATTAACCAAAAGCATTTCTAAACACACCCAATGAGGTTTACCTGCTGAACAATTGGATTTGTTGAGGAGGAGAATTCATTAGTCATGCCTCGCCATACGACTTTTCCTTCATACAGAAATAGTAGTCTACGCATATGAAAACAGCACAATCGTTATTCTCACAATATGTAACTAGCAAAAAAGACAACCAACGTAACAGATCACAGTGAAGATTTATCATGCAGGGAGTGGGGGCACAGCAAAAATATGAGAAACCCAGGCCAATGAATAAAAGGTACTACCTGTCAACTGCCCTCCTGATTGTGCTATGTTGATGAGTAACAACTACATACGATGCAATCTTCCCAGGTTTCCCAAGTGCATCCTCACCTTTCATATGGACAGAACGTATAAGATCTTCAACAACTGTGGAAGCAATTGGATCTAGACCAGCTGTCGGCTCATCATATAGAAGAACCTGCTAGTATCAGTGAAAGACATGGGTATGAGCGGGCAACCAATTTTCACCGTTCACAAAAAAAGCATAAGGTCGTATCAGTTAAATCGGATGGATTTAACTTTGGAAGAATGTTAAGAAGTCATGAAATTTAAAGAAGCTAAAACCGTGAATAAAAGATGAAATAAGGGAAGGTAACTCCTGAATTGTGGTCCTGCTGGGGAAATAACGAACGAAAGAATAAATTCCGGACCTCTGGCTCTAGAATGTCCTTCGATGTATCAAAAATGATGGATCGGGCCAGAGCAACTCTTTTTTTCATTCCACCGGACAGTTCAGAAGGTAAACGGTTCTCAATTCCCTACAGAAAATAATTAAAGTAAGATAGTCCATGTGGGATTTGAAAACGTTCCAGGAGGCTTCCAACATCAAGAACTGTCCAGGTTATTTTGGACAATATGTAGTGTATATAATCTATTTGGTGTTTTACATGCTTCGTGAAAAATCAAGACATCATGTCATCATAGCATTAAACCGTAACTTTAAACGGTTAAATTAATAGCATGCTAGCTCGCAGCCAACGTTAAGGAGCGCATAAATATGGGAAGTCATTCTTCAAAAAAAAAAAAAAAAAAAAAACGCACACACACCTTCAAGCCAACAGCAGCTAACGTCTCAGTTACAAGCCCAGCAATTTGATCTTCATGCATATCCGAGTTCTCATACCTGCAACAGAGTGGTTAGACAACAATAAATCTTGGAAATATAGAAGGCTTAAATGAAGGAAAGTCCTTTATATATCTTACAGCAAGAATCCAACATTTTCTCTAACTGTCAATGAGTCAAAAAGAGCAGCACTCTGAAATACCTGTTACCCAGAAAGAAAAGTGTGAAAAAAAAAATAGTGCCACTGCACACGTAGTTTCATGACCATACCAATCCAATTCTAAGACCAGAAATCTCCTCGTCACTGATCAAACCGTGGCGTCTTTTACCACGTATCAACACCTCCCCCTACTCATTCGCATTTTCAGTCAGTATGTAGAGAACAAGGCAAGTTCTGAAGTTCCATGTCAGATTATGCTGAGTTGAAAAATGATAGATTATACCTTGTCTGGAGCAAGAAGCCCAGCCATGATCTTTAAGATGGTTGATTTACCCGTCCCAGATGGCCCGATAATCCCAAGAGCCTCCCCATGTCTAATCTACAACACAGCACTGGTTCCCTTCAATATATGCAAGATACGTTGAATAACAAACTGCAGGTTACCAAACAATTTATGACCCTTTTCACCCATTGTTTCAATAATAACAGAAGCAAAGAAAGACAACCAGAAAGCGGCCACCTTGAAGCTGACACCCCTTAAGATATGCTTTTCACCAAAGGATTTGTGTATATCTCGACATTCAATCAGCACATCAGACCCATCCGTCGAATCTTCCTCTTCGCTCGTATTTTCCGTCTCATTACCACCCTGAATAAAATTTCCAGTAAAACAAAGCATGAAACCTATAGCCCAAACCTCCCATATCATGTATTCGAAATTCGGTCTGGAAAAGTAGAAAGTAAACATAGGATGTAGCAAAATGATTATGAGCATGCAATTCCATGACAATTTGCTTCGCTCGCATATTCATGGCATAAAAATCCATCCCACATTGCATCCAGAATCAAGTATTCACATTCAGTTCACATCAAATTCAGATTAGTCCTAGCGCTCCACGGTTTCAGTAGTCGAACCATTCGAATTGAAAACAACATAAAAATCTGAATTTGCATGTGCTTACTATAAACTTGGGCGACGTAAAACCCTCGGTCGCTCCGACAGATGCAGCGGCAACTATTCGCTCCCGCCTCCCGTTCTTCTCACCAATTCCGGAAGCCGAATATGCAGGAACAGATTCCTGGAAACGCAAACCACACCCATTCTTCCGCCTGCCAAGACGGCTCCGAGTATTGATCGGAAAGTTGGGAAAAGGCGCCACCGTAGAAATCATTGCCGTGATCAATACGATTCAGACCCACGCTTAGTTAGTTCTCGCTAGATGTAGCAGCAATACAACCAAGGCAAGAGGTGAGTAGAATGAACTTAGGCTGAATCGGCTCAATGCGCAAACCGCAAGGAATTTCAAGATCGCATAGCTGAGGAATCGAACTCCGGAGATTCCAAGACCAGCCAAAATAACTGCTTGATTGAAGGTCTGGGCTGACATCGGTCATCCTTATATAGTATCAGGCCCAGTAGGCCCAACATAGCGAAAACGTTGTAATCACACACAGAAAAAGGAAATTAAAAAATGAAAACAAAAAAAAGAAAAGGAAAATCATGTCGTGTGCGTGAGTGTGAATGAAGGGGCAGGCGCGCCTGTCCTGCTCTGAATAAATGACGAATTTTGTTATTTATATTTATTTTTGTAAAAAAAAAATAATAGAGATATTTGGAAATATATATAAAGGCCGGTCTCCCGATTTTCTTTGTCACCGCCATCGCAGCTTCATTTTTCTCTCCACTCGTCAGTTTTCAGGTCTTTTTCTCTCTCTCCTATCTTCAGGAAAACACGAAACGACGACCGCGATTATGTGCAGCGCCGACGAGGATTGGGTCAGCGCCGCCATGACGGACGATAGGCTCGTCGTCGACCTACTTGTCCGCCTCCAAACCGCCGCTGCTCCTCCGCCGCCTCGGAAGAGGTTGCCGCTGGACTGGAGCGTGCGGCAGCGTCGTTCACGAGCTCTCTCGCTACTCGGAAACCTGAAGAAGGAGACGCACAGAGCCAGTCCCACCACGCCGCTCAACTGGAGCGGAGCTACGTCGTTCAGCGGTGGATCTGGCGGAGGCGCGGGATGCTACGAAGAGCCGAGCGCCGGTGCCGCTTCCGCGAGATCTCAGGTTCGTGAACTCACTCACAGTCTGACCTCTTTTATGCCGGAAACTCGCGTCGGCCGGTCTGTACCCTGCCGCCGTTGGCTTGCGTCGGACGCTTTCTTTATACTCCTCTTCTCCGCTTTTTATTAATGGCCTATTTAGAGGGGGACGTGTTGTGTGTCAGCTGTGATTCGGTTGCTGGAGTCAATTGACTTTTCTGCCCCCGGGCAATATGGATTTTTACTGCCACGCGTGACCTTCATCCAATTGCCTCCTCCTCTTTCTCCTTGTCAGCCAGTAGTCATCGTTTTATCTCTTGTTTCTTCCGGTGACTCTGGGTGTGAGTCGTTGACCGATATGCCCTCTCCCACCCTTGCTTTTTGTGTTGCGTATTATTGACGTCCCCACGACACTCTTCGTAACTTAGCAGCTACCCGCTTTTCGGTAATCAACAGTCTTGTGTGTTGTGTTATCGCTGCGCATTATATCCATTTTGGATCGGATGTCCCAATCATGTACATTGACGCCGTTTGGGCGGACGATATGATTCCGGGACGTCGTTTTCCTTCCTCCTCCCCATCACTCTTCACTTTATTGCTGTCCCATGAATGCGCGGGCGATAAAGAAAGCGATCTGCATCGAATTTGTTGGGTATTTTTAAAACGGTAGAAAACAATTAGTTTGGCTGCGTTTTTAAAGGAGGTGACAGCCAGCTTCACTACCTACATGCCTAGAACTATTATTCATCCCCTCCTTTAATGCGCCTTGTCTTTTTAATTGACTGTGTGGTATGTATTACATGGTTGTCAATACCTGGTTCTGAATTTCTAATCTGCGGAATGGGAAGTTGAATGCGTGGAGTGTGAACTTGTTGTACAATAATCAATCAGCATCTTTCCAACTATTGCTTGATATTGGGTTGCTTTTGAGTTTACATTTCATTTGAGTTTGGTGAAAACTTCTGCATAAGACTGCCCTCTAATCGGGCAGATGATCTTCTGTGTGGGTGCCCATCAAGATATTTTCTTGGGTTTTGAATGGTGAATTGTTCAGTCGCTGTTGTATCTTGACTCCCTCTTTATCCAATTCTCCTGCTTTGTTTCAGTTCTCGTTTGCTTCCTGTAAACGCATCCCATGGTAGATACCTAACTTGCGTTCTTGTTTATGTTCGCATCAGAGTTCCATAATAGCTTTTGCCTTTTCTGACTTGGTGCTACAGGGTGAGAGTGCGAAGGCCAACTCAAAGAGTTCAAGAAGGAAAAAGGTGAACATGGCAGTTGCATTCATGTGTATCGTTTTGTTGATGATACTCCTGTGAAACTGACTTGAGTTGTATGTCTTCATTCGTTTGATTGTTTACAGCAGACCTTATCAGAGCTTAGAGAAGAAGAAAGTTCGCTACTCAAGGAAAGAAGAGAGTTAAAGAAGGTATATTTCTACTTGTGCCCAAGGCTCTGGCTTTATGATATATCTGATCTCTGCCTTCTCAATGCTCCTTTGTTCTTTTTGACTAGGAGATAAGTAGGCAACGGATGCGGGTAGAGGAGCAAATGGAAATCAATGAAAAGTTAAAGAGAATGAAGGTAAATGTTTCCATTTCATTCTCTCCCTCTCTAGTTCTTCAGATGCATTTCCACGTCGAGATCAATGTTTTTATTTCACCTGCACAGGCCCAACTTCAGCCGCTTCATCCTCAAGAATCCCCATCGACAGCCGAGGCATCTCATCAAAAGTCAGCACCTTCACCGCAGATCGCCTCCCCCACCGGCCTTCTACCGCATCAACCACTTCCTGAATCCCGTTCAAAAACGATGCTTCCGGACTTAAACATCCCGTTCGAAGATGAAGCACGGTGTCCTGAAGTCATCTGCGGAGTGAGCTAGATTGCAAGTTATATACAATAGGTAACACGAGGGTTAGTTTTAATGATCCCTTGACTTAGCCCAATTCTTATACTTGCGTGTTGGGAATTCGCTGGAAAGCCCCATCATTGTCTCTATACGGCTAGGAGGACGAAGAGCATGTTGTTAACTTGTTTGTTATTCAAACACTTGGCTTTTCTGATGATCGGGTGGAAGGTAATAATTCCAACGATGATAACGGCCATGAAGAAGAAGAAGATGCGAAGGAGGATTAGTATTTAGTACCTACCTCTCTAGGCCCTGTCTGGTACTTATTTGTTCGGAGTTTGCAGGCGGGTTTCGCTTTGAGTTCGGTGACTACAGGGATAAATATCAAAGCTGCTTATTGAATGCTGCACTCTGGCCTGAAAGATGGGTGCTCAGGCTGGCGGCGGCCGTGGTCTTAGTCTGGCATCTTGCCGGCCCGGAAAAGCGCGAATTTGGACGCCGAAGAGTACGTGTACTCGATACCATTCTTCCGAAGCATTTCTTCGAGCAGTTTCTTGGCAGGCTCGGGCTCAGAAGTCTCGCACTCGATTTCGTAGCAGCTCCCGAAACTGTAATGCGTCTCGTCAACTTCCAAATTCAGTCCATTCCACTCATAGACGCCTCTCACGTTTCTGAAGCCTCCCAGAGAAATCAAGCTATCGGAAACCACATTGAACTCCTCCTTCACTCTTCTGATAATATCGGAGGATTCGATCTGTGTGAGCCGCCACGGCTCGGCAGCGCACTGGCGGCCTAAGATGGGGTCGATATCCTCCTCCTGCTCCTCGATGCGGCTGATTCCGGCGGAGATCTGGGGTTTGGATTTGAGGGAGAGGACGCAGCGGGTATCGAGGTCGTAGAATCGGAGGCGGAGGGCCGCGAGGTTGGATGAGAGCTCGGAATTGGGTCCGTCGAAGAAAAGATTCTGTTGGAGCATGGTGCGACGGTGGTGGGGCGAGAGTAGGGTGCAGAGTCGGTGGTGGTCGCCGGAGGAGCGGAGCCGAAGCTTTACCTCCACTTCCATGGCGATTGCAATGAGTGGACGACGTTTGGAGATATAAATTGGCACTGCATCGACAACAGCCACAAGCCGCACATCCAATTGGCAGATAAAAAGACGAACAGTAGAAACACAGGAAGCTTGGAAACTGGAAGAGAAGAGTACCAGATACAGCATCATCCATGGACAAAATTCACAGTCAAGGCTCCTATACTTTTGATGGAAGGCGATGATCTAACTCACCTAAATTCCAGAGCTCTAAGTGAATGAAATCATCAGAGAAAACCAGAAACAGAATGAGAATAAGCTTACACAGCTATGAATACAGAGCTACCATCGTTTGCTGCAGATTCAGCATTCGGTGGTAGTTACAGAAGGATGCTGAGCCTGTTTCACCTTGCCATTGGCTATGCTATGTGATTGGTGGGAGCATTCTCTTACACGCCAGCTTCGCCGTTTCGTGGGCGTTTCCGTATCTTTCCGTCTACTTCTACTCGTCACTCCATCAATGATCCGATCGGATTCTCCTCAGAGCTTCTTCCTCCTCTGAGCCGAATTTGGAGGATAAAGCAGGGCTCCCTGGGTGACAGCCTTCATGTACGACTCAAGCTCTATCTCGGCGAACCTCCATTCTTCCGAGTGTACTAAAAGAAGCAACAGAAGCAGGATTTCTTGATAGCCAAAAAACATGGTTTCTTCTCGAAAAATCTCGGTTCATCACCTAGTTGCATGTACAGTTGAGAGCAGCTACAAAAAACTGAAAAAAAAAAAAAAACGAACGGCAGAATGCAGAATACCCATTTCCTCCACCGACACGACGTCGTCAGACGCTCCTCCCTCCGTAACTTTCTCGACTCAAACAGTTCCTACAAACAGCAATGCGAATCCACGGGCGCACCGCCGCCACAGCACAGGTAGCTCGTGCAGGAGACGGCAAATTGGCGACGCTGATGAGAGTGCGCATGGGTGACGGATTCACGGTATTATTATTAACTGGGTTGGAAGACGTCGGTTGAGGTCCGGATGACGAGAGCCTCGGACTGTTAGGGTTCTGCAAAGACGATAATACCCCCATTCCCCAAATGGGCGTAATGGGCCACACCCACGCTTTACGTCAATTGAGTTGGGCCTCCCCTACAAAAATCCAATTTTATAAAATTGGACTAATATGTAATTTATCAAAAAAATAGCATTTTTTTTCAATTAATCACTAACAAATTTTATTTAAAACTGGAGTATTGGGTTCAAGTACAATCACTCCATTCCCTCTAATGGAAACTCAACTTATTCCACTGTGAAGAACTGATAAATTCTTCCAGCTTCTCAAGCTCCGGGCGCCGGGTTGCTTGGATGGTTCCCCGTCTCCGCCGGGTTGGTCGATCCCGCCGCCATGTTCCTTTGAATATCCGAAACATTGGCGCCCGCTCCGGCAGCTGCGTTATTGCCACTGCTTGCATTGTCAATCCCAAGAGTGCTCTTGACTGCGGTGGCCGCCCCCTGAGCCAGATCCGCCGTCCCCTGAGCCACGTTCGCTACTCCCTGAGCTGCGCCACGAGCAAGGCTCATGGCTCCCTGCGCCGCACCCACCCCAACATCGGCCGCGCCCTGAGCCATGCTCTTCACTTGGGTCCCCGTCTTCAGTATCACGCCAAACGTAAAAGCAATCCAATAATATTGCACATGCACTGCACTTTCACAATCTGATCTGAACTCTAAAGGCTCGCAGAATTACCTCTTGGAGGACTCCTGCATTCTGGGTTGAGCGAGTTGCTGCTGACCTTGAAGCTCCTCTTGCCCTCTCCTGGCCTGCGATCCAACAGCACCGGAGCCATTTAAACAGATAAACGAAATAAAGAAATAAACACACTGATCAGAAGAAACCTGGGCTTGGGCTTGGGAAGATGCATTATCGAGTGCACTGTTGAATTGGCCTTCCATTCTCGTAATCTCTCCGATGCTCGATGATCTGTCGTCGGAAAGGGGGTCTCATTTTATAGACGTAGCCGTGTCCCTGAAAGGATGCATCCGGCGACACGTGGGCCGCATCCCAGGCTTCTCTATGCCTGAGACAGGCTCTCCACTATATATGCATCCTTACTGTTTTTAGACAAAGCACATACCCGAATTTGGAAAAAAAAATGATCAAATTTTTTTGTACACAAAATTTAAAATATTAAATTTTAGAAAATTAATTCAAATTTAAAAACATTGGCTGGAATGGATTGATATTCAATAATATATAGTAAAAATAAAAAGAGCATCACCTTTCCCTAGGTGATGGCAGATATTTTTCCAAATATCACCATGCTCCACGTGGATTTGAAAGCGTATATTCCTAAGATTCTTTTCCGATTTCCCAAAAAAATCTATTTAAAGCAGGAACTTGATCGATTATTTATAAAGAATCGTGAATTGTGATTTAGATTTGATATTTCTTTATTTTAAAATATATAATTTAAGCTTTTTATGTAGTTCATGTAACATTTTTATTTTACATTATTTTTATTTATTTAAAAAAATAATAAAAATTTAATAAAACAATTATTAAATTTATCAATCAAACATCATATCTATATCTATTAGGATATTTTAGAGTATATTTAAATTTGAGTATGAAACACAACATTAGGGTTTTTCAGTTTTCAACTGGCTTGGATAAGATGCTCCTAGTATTGGAAAGAAGCTCTGGAAAAGGTCAAGTTTTGCCACCACCGACTACGAAATACGTTGTTTGAATGCAGCAATTGCCCACATGCTTTTTGATTGTTCGACCTTGATTTGAATTGTTTGGTCAAATAATGCAGGAGTCTTAGGCCACCATCTTCCTCACGAGATCCCCCGAACCTTCCGCTGCGTTAGGTTCACAAAAATCCCATTTTTTTCTCAACAGCCCGGCTTCCTTGAACTACATTCTTCACTGTCACTGTTGGTGGGGTAGGATTATTTTTCTTTTATTTCATGGTAGATGAAGGGTTTTGGAAGATCATGTCGTGGAGGTTTTGCTCACCGTTGCCTTCTACGAAGAATCAAGATCGCATTTGTCCTGCTTGTATTTTTATAGCATTTTCCTTTTGCTTTTCGTGATATTTAAGATGTTTTTGTGAGTTGCCTTGCTAGGCTAGAAACCTTTTTCTCCTTGGCTTCGTAACCAAATCTTATCATCAGCGCTCACCTCTCTTCTTCCCTTGGATTTGGCTGCAGCCTATCTTCTGGTAGAGGAACATTGAGAAGGGGGGAAGGGGGATAGTACAATATGCAAGCCGTTCTACAGTCAAGAGGGCTTTTCTCTTTGCCGTCGAACCCAAAAACCCGCGCTTTCATTGCGCAGCCTCCATGTGAATTGAGGAACAGATACAGTCCTTTGAATTCTTTGTTGAAATCGCCAACCCTCGGTAGAAATCCTCTTTCGCGTGGTGGGTTTTCCAAATTTCAATACTTTGTTGCGAATCCTCGGTTACCGGGAAGAAAGAGCGGAAATCTTGTTTGTCGAGCGGAGGCTGCGGCTTCTGCGTCAGCTGATGGGGAGCCTCTGTTTGTAGAAAAGGAGTCGCCCAAGTTTCTGGGTGTGGAGCAGGCGACTTTGAAGAAAATTGTGCCTCTTGGGCTGATGTTTTTCTGCATCCTTTTCAATTACACAATTCTCAGGGACACTAAGGATGTTTTGGTGGTAACAGCCAAAGGCTCCAGTGCCGAAATCATTCCTTTCCTAAAGACATGGGTGAATTTGCCTATGGCTATAGGGTTTATGCTCTTGTACACAAAGCTTGCCAATGTGTTGTCCAAGCAGGCTCTTTTTTACTCTGTTATTGTTCCTTTCATAGCCTTTTTTGGTGCTTTTGGCTTTGTGTTGTATCCCCTTAGCCACTATTTCCACCCCACAGCCCTTGCAGACAAGCTGTTGCATGCTCTTGGTCCGAGGTTTCTTGGACCTCTTGCTATCATGAGGATCTGGAGTTTTTGCTTGTTCTATGTCATGGCTGAGCTCTGGGGTAGCGTGGTTATCTCTGTCCTCTTCTGGGGCTTCGCCAATCAGGTAGTCATCATTTTCGTTTAAGAAAAACTGTGTGTTTGATTAAGACAATGAGATATATGCCGTTATCTTATGTTATCAGCTTATTCTTGGTAGTTGTGTGCTGAATACTCCATGATTGGATCCTGTTCGTTTCTCAGATCACTACAGTTGAGGAGGCCAAGACATTTTATCCTCTCTTTGGCCTAGGAGCCAATGTTGCTCTTATCTTCTCCGGTCGCACTGTGAAATACTTCTCCCAGTTGAGGCAAAATCTCGGACCTGGAGTCGACGGCTGGGCCCTTTCACTCAAGGCGATGATGAGCATAGTGGTGGTTATGGGGCTGGCCATTTGCGGCCTGTATTGGTGGGTGAACCGCAATGTTCCTCTGCCGACTCGCACTTACAAAAAGAAGGTACTTTATCCTTTGGACAACAATTTGCTCGCTCCCTTACATTGGTTGTACAAATGATTCAAAGGCTTTCCCTTCTCCAGGAGAAGCCGAAAATGGGGACAATGGAGAGCTTGAAGTTCTTGGTATCCTCAAAGTACATCAGGGATCTTGCTACTTTGGTCGTTGCCTACGGTATCAGCATCAACCTTGTTGAGGTTACATGGAAATCAAAGCTCAAAGCACAGGTAAACGGACTGGCTTCTACTTGATCGATATCGGAGTCGTTTCTACGAATTCGTCGTTTATCTTTTGATGGTTGCAATGTAACAGTTCCCAACACCGAACGAATACTCCTCCTTCATGGGAGACTTTTCGACAGCTACTGGCATAGCAACTTTCACCATGATGCTCCTGAGCCAATGGATCTTCGGTAGATATGGATGGGGCGTGGCTGCAACGATCACACCTACCGTGCTGCTGCTCACCGGAGTCGGCTTCTTCTCCCTCATCCTGTTTGGTGATCCTCTAGCGCCTGGCCTTGCAAAGTTCGGCATGACTCCGCTTCTAGCCGCCGTCTATGTTGGAGCGTTGCAGAATATTTTCAGCAAGAGTTCGAAGTACAGCTTGTTCGATCCCTGCAAGGAGATGGCTTACATTCCTCTGGATGAGGACACAAAGGTTTCTTCTTCTTCCCACATTCTTACTCACCCCTTGTCAATGTCATAACTGTTCCTCGGTTTCAGGTTAAGGGAAAAGCCGCCATCGATGTCGTCTGCAATCCGCTCGGAAAGTCGGGAGGTGCTCTGATACAGCAGTTCATGATCCTGAGCTTCGGCTCACTGGCGAACTCCACTCCGTACCTCGGAGGCATTCTCCTGGCAATCGTGCTTGCCTGGCTAGCGGCAGCCAGATCACTAGATGGGCAGTTCACAGCTCTCAGGCGAGAAGATGAGCTCGAAAGGGAAATGGAGCGTGCCAGTGTGAAGATTCCGGTGGTTTCGCCCGGAGAAGACGGCGATCTCTCGACGGCGCTACGCCCAAGCAGAGACGACTCGCCATCCAGCACACCTCTGGCTCCCAGGAAGGCATGAAGATGAAGAAACAAGGGAAAGCAGCTTGGGGGCTGTTTAGTGGTAGAAAGGCTTGTGATGCGTTTGGGTGGAGGAGGTATCGGTTAGCATGTTGTTTATTCGTACGGTACGGTCCTCTGGAATAACCGTGAACCCATCATTTTTTTAGCTGAACCGGCCGGGTCAACCGTCGCAGTGCAGTACATACCGGTTCTAGTTATCATTCACTTGAACATTTGATTTGATTCATAACGGTGACTCGAACCTCTCTGTGCCGAGCCGAGCCAACCGGATAATGTGAACTTAACTCCATCCGGTTCGGCCCATTGAGAGTCCGGTCCCCCTCCCAGCGAGATTTGATTTTTTTTTTGCCGTTATGTATTTATTAATATTTAATAAGCAAAATATCTCATTTTCGCGTGGATTAAAAAAATAAGAATTATTTTTGTTTAGCAAAAATATCTCATTTTTGTTATATTAAGGTCGTATCGTGCTGCTTTTGCGTGCAGTAGTAGGGGACGGGGAGTGATGGCGGAAGGATCGCCAGAAAACGCCGTTCCGCTCCTCAGGCGGCGTCTCCATGATTGCGGCCACCGTATCGGTAACTCTTTCCGTCTGAAGAGCTCCTTATTTTCAGAGATGAGCGGTGCGGTCGGAGATCTCGGGACCTTCATCCCTATAGTTTTAGCCCTCAGTCTCGTCTCCCATCTCGATCTCTCCACCACTCTCATTTTCACCGGCATCTATAACATCATCACCGGCGCGATATTCGGCATGCCTATGCCTGTACAACCTATGAAATCCATCGCCGCTGTTGCTGTCACAGAGACGCCTCATCTGACGGTGGCCCAGATCGCCGCTGCTGGTATATCCACCGCCGGTGTTCTCCTCCTCCTCGGTGCCACCGGCCTCATGACCCTTCTCTACCGATTCCTCCCTCGCTCGGTCGTCCGCGGCGTTCAATTATCGCAGGTGCGTGATGTTTATTCTTAAATGGATCTGGAGTTCGTTACTGGTACGATTGCAATTTTTCCGTTTCAGGGTCTTCAATTTGCTTTCTCCGCCATCAAATACATCCGGTATATTCAGGATTTCACCACAACATCTGCTTCAAAAACTACCGTTCAACGCCCCTGGCTGGGGTTGGACGGCCTTATTCTCGCCCTTTCCTCCTTCGTCTTCCTCGTCTTGACCACCGGCGCTGGCGATGGTGGAGCATGCTGTGCCGCCGAAACCATCCCTCTCAGAGAGCAACGTGTACAGCGACGGCGAAGATTTCTATCCGCAATTCCCTCGGCCCTTATCGTTTTCTTGCTTGGCTTCATTCTTTGTTTCATACGAGACCCATCCATTGCCAGTGGCATAAAGTTCGGTCCCTCGAAATTCCACGTTCTCAAAATCACTTGGGATGATTTCAAAGTAGGCTTCTTGCGGGGAGCTGTGCCCCAAATCCCCCTCTCCGTGTTGAATTCTGTTATTGCAGTGTGTAAGCTCTCCGATGATCTGTTTCCGGGGACGGAGCTCTCTGCCGCAGAAGTTTCTATTAGCGTCGGTATAATGAATCTCGTGGGCTGTTGGTTTGGAGCGATGCCGGTTTGCCATGGCGCCGGCGGTTTAGCAGGGCAGTACCGGTTCGGCGGCAGGAGTGGTTTGTCGGTGGGTTTTCTCGGTTTGGCCAAGCTGACTCTCGCACTACTCATCGGGAATTCGTTCGCGGGTATCCTGGCTAGCTTCCCCGTGGGAATCCTCGGCGTTCTACTTTTATTCGCCGGAATCGAGCTGGCAGCCGCGGCAAGAGACATGAACACCAAAGAAGATGCATTCGTTATGCTCGTATCCGCCGCCATTTCGCTGACCGGTTCGAGCGCCGCTTTGGGATTTGTCTGTGGGATTTTGCTGTACTTGCTTCTTCAACTCCGGGAAGTGGATTTCCCCTTCCGGCAGCCGACACCGATCGATGGAGAGGCAACCACTCCGACCCCATGACAGACATCAGAGGAAGTCTTCATTGCAGTTATAAGTAAATAATACACATTCTCCCAGTGTATTGTAACTGTACCATTTGAAGTTAAACGAATGTGTAGCAACTGTTTCACTTTTGCCAGCAAAACATTGTCTTGTGCAGTAGAATCATGGAGACAACCCTTCACTTACCAGCTGCTGCAGCCCTCTCTTGAGCCTCTCGGCGGCGACACGGCATTCCTCCTCCGGCAACCCGCCGTAGGAGATCCTCACAAAGCCGGGGCAACCGCTCGGGCTCCCCGGCAGCAAGGCCACACCATGTTTGCTAGCCAACCAACGAACAACTTCAAAGTCATCTTTATGCTCCTCTGGAAGCCTTGCCCACAGGTAAATGGATCCTTCTCCTCCCTTCACGGCCTTGTCACCCAACGGTGATAATGCATCCAGAATAAGCTCCTGGTTCTTCACGAGGTTCTTGACCTGATCTCGAACCCATGCAGGTCCCATTTCAAGGGAGTGAAGCGCAAGGCGCTGTGAGATGATTGAAGCGCATATGGGAATGTTGTCTTGAATTTTGAGGAGCCCTTCTGATAGACCTTTCACTTCTGAAGGGTAAGCTATCTAGATGGTGAAATATGAACAGAAAAATGGTGAATCAGATGAGGATGAAATTCGTTGCCTTGAAGTGAATGCAGGAGTTGTGCTTACATATCCAACTCGCCACCCCATCATGCCATATGCTTTCGAAAAGGAGAATATGTTGACAATGTGATCGCCTTCGATGCATACGTGCTCACGGCCATCATACATGAAGTATCTGCAAAGAAGATTGTTGCAGGAAAGGTGAATTCTCTAGCTTGATGATGAGATGAAAACAACAGCAATGGTAGATGAAGCAGTTTTACTGACTCGTAAGTATTGTCCACAACCAACCAACAACCAGACTTCCTGCATATGTCTGATATTCTCTGCGTATATAAAATTGCCACAGGCAATCCAACTTGTTATGACTTGACATGTAGTTATGCAGCGTGAAGAAGCATGGAAGCAAAGGGTACCTGAAGAAGGGGCTGAGGGATGTATGTTCCAGAAGGATTGCCGGGGTTTACAACACTAACGAGCTTTGGGGTTGGTTTTGTATTCAACAAGGTTGCCTCCAACCAGTCTGAAAAGCAGAAGAAAAGCAGCCACAAGGTTAAGAAGAACACTTGCAGAGACAAGCGATAACGATTGGATTGTGACCACCTGCATCTGGATAAAGGGTGTCTGGATCCCCTGGACCGACTAAAATATTGGTGACTCCAGTCATCTGGAATGACATGTATGAGTTGAAGTAGTATGGAGCAAACATGATGACAGAATCCCCTGCATCACATAGCGCAAGAACAATATTCACAAACGCCTGCAAGAAATTTGGTTTTATTAGCCTCATCAATTCATTGAACTTGTGGGAAACTTCCATGAAATATCTATGCATTGTGACTAGAATGAGGGCAAGAGGTTCAAAAACCATATTTTTCATCAAGAGTTCATTGAAATATGTGCAGGACCACCCGTTCATGAGTCATGCACTATGAATCCGCAATGAAAATCGAAGCAAATTCAAGCTTCGTGTTACGTGCCTGATTTGCTCCAGCAGTGACCATTACTGAGGACTTGTGCAAGTTGTTCTCTTGACGTAGCTGAGATACAAATAAAGTAAAAACTTAGCTTCCCAGTCGAATAAAACACTAATTTCTCAGGCAAAAAATTTACAGGGATGCAACTTTTGCATCAGCAAGATATCTGGGTTGACAGCTAGAGTATTGGAGATTGAACCTTTTTCAGCAAAGACTCCCTAAGCTCAGGGAGGCCTTCATCAGCACCGTAGTTACTGATCGACGGCTCCCACACAAGTTTCTGTACCTTTTCAAGTGCTTCCTTTGGTGGTTGCCAGTATACAACACCCTGAACATAAAAGTGAAAGGGATTAACAATGAAACGGGATAACTGAAGGACCCAATCTGCATTTTTCATTAGATTGAAACTGCACCCCGCCTGTCAGCTGCTGAACAAGACCAACTCCTTTAACATGAAAAAGTGAAGTTCTATTTCTATTACTAACTGCAGTTAATGAACGCGGTCCACAACTCAAATTTCTAGTAGCCAAGCCCATGCTTCACTCATAACATAAACAGCTAACAAAATCCACTAAAATAGAAGACATCAAGCAGCCACAGAAAGCCATGAATGAACCCCCCAAAAATCGAGGAAATCAAGACTAAATAACATCCCAGTTAACAAAACATTGAAATGAAGTAAAAGAACCTGACATAACGAGACACAATCCTTCAGCCCCTGAAGCAATTGGCGCATCTGAAGATTAGACAAAGAATTAGCACATAAACACCTTCGAAAATATAAACAAAAATAAGGATAAAATACAAATCCTCCTTTGCGCGATCAAGAACCTGAACCATGACAGGCATCTCTGTGAGCATAACCCTTTTAGCAATCATCTCCAAAGAACCCATCTTTGGCTTCCCGGAAAAATACCCAGAAAGAAAACAGTCTCAGGTTATAACTTTACAAGCAAACCACCTCCCAATTTCTGTCTCACCCGTCAACATTCAACAAAGCCTTGTATTTTTTGTTTTTTCTTTTCCCTTCCCAAAGTGACTAGCTTTTCCGCGTGTCCAAACCGAATGATTGGCGGTCGGTAACTGTTCTTGAATAAAGAATCACAAAAGAAGTTCATTAAATTTACGACTGGAAAAAGTAACCTCAGTTCTTAACTACTTTTACAATACCTAATCGATCAGATGGAATCCAAACATTGCCTAGAAGTTGAGTTTATTGGCAAATTATACTCGTAGAAAACAATTTATACATTTTATTATATTCAAAACATTTAAAAAATTCTGCAAAATAATATTTTTCCGAAAACAAAAGGCAATAAAAAGAACCTACTATCACGAAGACATACAAGAACAAGTAAAATAGGGGCTTGCAAGCATTGGCTGTGTGGTTGGATTGGATCTCTTTCCTGTCCGTTGAATAAGCAATGGACAGGATGCATTTTCCATCTGCAAGCACTGTCGATTCTCTCGTCATCACCAAATGGTATGATGCACTTGAATCTTGGAATTGTGAGAAGATCTACCGCCTTTGTCCTTGTAACTGTTTCTAGAGATGACAGCTTTCCTCCTGCCCCGTGCCGCCTGGATCGCTCTCCGTCGTTGCTTGCTCAAACGCTTCTCAGTTTCAGGGTCATCTTCATCGTCTGCACTCTCTGCTTGCGCCTCCACTGGGGAGTTATGCTCATTTATTTTCTCCAACGGGTTTGCCGCATCCTCACAGTGTTCCTTGGTAGTAGTAGTATCATCGAGAGCGCGTTTCCCATCATCCTCCTACAAGCATATCTTGGTCTTGAAGCATTTTGAAAAGATGATTGCGAAAGAAAAGGATAAACTAAGGAAATGGAGTTTAAAGCCTGAATTCAAGGTGCACTTTTGAAGAATTACACCGATTGAAAAAAATGGTGCTAATGAAGAATTACCTCTAAAATGAAGCTCAAGGATTCCAACTGTTGGTTGATGCATGCACCGTCATCTAGCTGAGCAGGAGCATCATCAACACACCCCACCTCTTCAGAGTCAGATCCTTGATTCCCATCTTCATCCCCATTGGCATACTGCAAAAATCACGAACAACGAAATTAACTAAGTTCGTTGAACAGAACAGACGCCATGGCAGTTAAGCAATGGTCGGTATTGGAAGAAAGCCTGGAGCTGAAGTAAGGTTGCAATGCAAATACTTAGAGAGTGTTTGGGAACAGCTATCTTTGTAACACTCACTATATCAACTTGATGCAACGAATGTGTACCTTCTCTATGTCATCTTGATGCTTCCTAGAAAAGCCACTTGCTTCTAGTTCATTGTCCAGGAAACCAGAAACAGTCTTTATATCTGACAATTGAGGCCAGATACATTCGTCCACACCACCATTTTCATCGTCAACTCCGTCAAAAGAGAGGTTGAACCTTTGGAAAGCACGAGATGTGGATAAATAAGCTGATACCACGTGCAGGAAATAAATAGGAAAAGTGTGACAGTACAGAGCGTGAATTTGGTTCACAGAACAGGAGAGTCACCTTTTTCTGAAGAACTTGAAGATGCAGCCAACGTCACGGTCAAAATACCTAATTAAAGAGAAATAAATTTGCATCTCCAGGAAAAAAAGAGATCAAGAAAGCCACTCAAATTGATGGTTTTACATTTTTGCATTGCGATGAGAAACTGAAACCATTTGAGGAAAATCAATCATAGTAATCCTTTCATCATCATCAATCTACAAAGATGTTGAGATAAAGTGATCAGATTTCATGAGCAAGCAATATTCAAGCTAAGAAATATTTGAAAAATGCGAAAAATGCTATATCATGGCGTCTATACTTCTTGTCCATGACAGTAAATACATTTTATGCATTTTTATTTTCATATGCACAAAAGCCCATATGAGTGCAAGGGAAACTACATTGTAGAATCACCTAAAACTGACACATAAACATATGGAATACATTTATACCATGATATTGAATTCATTGAAATCACAGTGTATAAGTCCATGCTCCGCAAGGCGAATGATAATACCAAGTATGGTTTCAAAGACAGTGTCTGGGTTCTGCAATTGTTTAACCTGTACACTGTGGAGAAAGTGAGTGAACAATGCACACAAACAGAACAAGTTCTTTACCGAAACGCACTAAAAAGTGGAATTATGCAAGCACTTACAATGGATAGCCTTGTACGAGTGACATTATAACACAATGTCGATTGCAATCCACAGCATGAGGAACTGGGAAACCATGTTCATCCAAGGCCTGGCATGATGAAAACCCGACAGTATAAGGAACAGATCCTAGAATAAAAAAACAACAAATATTTTTTTCTTCAACTACATAGAGGACCTTCATAAATGCGAACTCTTTGATTGCAGCAAGCCGTGACAAGTACAACCAATTATAGCTACTACGATGCCTTAAATAGTCACGTTTTGACTTGACTGCTCTAAAAGACACCCTACCGAGCCTGTGCAGCTTCATTGCTAGAATAGTTCCATCCTCCGTGGAAACCTCAAATATGTCTTCAAAAGTGTAGGAAAAGAAACGTGAATTACGTGTTAAAATTAAGCACCACGAAGTCTCAAAATGCTTATAGAAAAAATATCTACCTGACTCTTTACCCACACCAATCTGCCGACCAACAGCTGTGAATACCCCACGGTTTACCAAGGTTTTTATTGCAAGAAAATCATACCCCAGATAAGTCAAGCGGAAACCATCATCTACACCAAGACAACCACACTTTCAATATTCACTTCAATGAAAAATAAACACTGGAATGCTCTAATAATACCACTGCATTTCCATGAAAATAATTCACACAAGAATGGTTCCAGAAGCAATTGCAGTGTAAAGCCAGAGACAAATATCAGAGGATCAAGAGCTAACATTTGGATGAGTCATGGTGCAGTAGCTTGTGCTTAAGCAAATTCTTCAAAACTTTATACGTTCCACCGTGCCTATATAGAAAGAAAACAAAACATATAACCGGGAACCAAGATATCCACATATCAAAGTAACTCACTCGTGGAACTAAGATAAACATACCTGAGAGAAGCAATCCGATCAATCAAATCCGATGGCACGATCTCATGCTACAAATGTATAACATCAAATAAGGAAAACGGGTAAGTAGAAAAGATAAAAATTTGGAAAGCAACTTTTAAAACATAACATCAAAGAACAAACATTGCGCATTCCCATCTCCACAGCTGTGAGGACCCTGAAGTCATCTTTGGAGAGATATCGCAACGCATCCACGTCAAGCTTCATCTTTTCGTTTCAGTATGAAACTATTACAAGTTCATTAAAATCAACCATGAGAACTCCACCCACAATAAGTGAATGAGAAAAGATCACAAACAAAAAAAAAACAAGGCAAATCAGAAATCTCGCGTGGAAAGCGGCGCTCACTGCACCACCGGTAGACCGATGGCTGCTGCGTCTTCAATTTGAGATTTTCATCATTTTTTTGGCACGAAAAAAACCGACTGAATAACATTAAAATCAGCACGTTGCTACACTTCTACCGATCAAAGAAAAGGAGCGGTGATACACCTTCAGACATCCATCGGCATTGGGCGGCAATCACCAGATGGACAAGGAATTTCTGATGCTGTGCCCTAATTTCTACCCTGCCACCAGCGTAGTTTACAGTTAAGCCCATCTAAAACAACGAGCTGGCCCAATAAACCAAAAACTCCAAAGGAAATTGTATAAATAGTTGTTTACAAACGCGTTTCTCGTTCCCTTAGCTTAAGAGTCGCGTTTTATGCAGCCCGTGTTTGTGTTGGGTTCGCGCTCATGTTTCCTGCAAATTCGAAGTTCGCTGAACCAATACATTTTCGTTGTTCCCTCTGAAATCAGGCGTCGGTGCTCCAGCTCGGAGGCGGAGGTACGATGAGCACAGAAACCATCGACCCGCTGAGTGAGCTCCAGGGTCCTGCACTCTTCCCTCGCACTGTTATCGCGTCCGCAGGCGAACAGGTTTCTGTAGACTCTAAGGACTTGGATTCTATCCATCAATTCATGAAATCGCTGGTAAGATCGCTTCGATTTTGAGTTTTATTTAGGGAATGTGAGCTACGTTTTGTTGATATCTCGTGCTGATATGTGATGTTCGTGTATGTGGACAATTGGGACAGTGTACTTGTTTCAGGGTCTTCAGTTCACTTTTTATTGATTACTTTTTGTTTATGAGTCATGCTTCGCGTTTGATTTTGCTTGAAATGGGAAGAGGCTGCCTCCTAGACAAAGCGTTGAGTACGCCAGAGTCCATTTTCCCTGTTAGTTTCATTTTTCACGCTTATCTTTTTAGTTTTACTGTTTCATGTTAGAGGGAAATACAGAGCCCTGGCAAGCTGCTGAATGAGGCAAAGAGAATAGTGAATGAAGGATCAGATCTTATAAGTGTTGTAGGTGTGGTAGATGCTGGCGCTGTGAAATTCAAGGATAAGCCTCAAGAACGACGACCAGGTTTATCCCTCGCTCGTAGTAGAGCTCCATTTTCTATGAAGGCTGAAGTTAGGTGGACTGCCTCACTCATGATTTTCTATAGTGTTTTTTCTATACATGCCTGCACTTCTCAACTTTCCTTTTCATGTACATATACAGACAGCCTGATGTGAGAGAACAAAAGATGGATATTGATCTGCTTCATGATCCTGATGAGTTCTTTGATGCATACGAAAGGATGGAGTGTAATTCATCTTGGTTTCTCTTTTTGTCTTACAAGTTATATGGAGTATAAAACAAATGCTGTACTGGATCAATTGCTTATTTCTTACCAACTTCCAACAGATGCTAGAAAGGAAATACATAAACAGGTTGGTGGTGATTTTGATGTGCTGTACCGACAGAGGCCATCACTGGCACGTCGTCATAGGCCTGGCCTTCTGGGGTAATGCGTTAGTTTTCCTTGTATGCTCATCTGTTAAGTGTTGCTTCTAATGTTTTTCTCATTTACTTTTTGGGAATATGGGACATACAGAGGTTCTCCATTTCTCTTCTTTGATATTATGTTTCATCAACTGATGTGTTCCTTGTATGCTTCTGAGCTGTTTGTGTGTTTATTTTCCTAAAAAATGAGTTCATTGCAGGAAGTCATACAATAGTAAGAATCGGTATTCAGCATATTTTTCTCAAAATGATGATGTGTTGGCGCCCTCACCAGTAGGAGGAGAGCAGGCTAATCCAAACTCTTCCAAAGATGACCGACCAGAAAATCTGGACACTACCGATTTTATACTTGCTATGGATTTTGGAGATACTAAAGTGACTGGTTAGCGAGTTGCTTTTTAGTTGATGTATGACTTACCATGCGAGTTTCTTTTGTTTCTCTGATACATGCAAGTTTATGTGGCTGCCACAGGGAATGTCACAGAGAATGAAGTATGTGATATATTGGGTGAACTACTGTCCTGCAATGATGAAGATTTAGATGGAGATGGAGCTTTGAATCTCTTGCAGGAGAAATTGAATATAAAGCCTCTTGATCTAGAGAGCTTAACCATCCCAGAACACAGTAGTTTTGGAAAGAACGGCACTTCATCCATGGATCGTCTACCTGAAAGTGACAAGAGCTTAACCATCCCAGAACACAATAGTTTTGGAAAGAACGGCACTTCATCCATGGATCATCTGCCTGAAAGTGACAAGATTGCAGCATCCGCTGATAAGGTAATGCGGCTGTTAGAAAGTGACAAAGTTTCAACATCCACGGACAAGGTACTGGCAGCTAAGAGAGGCATGTCATCACCTTTGGGATCCAAATTACTGTCTCAGCGTCGCATTCCCCTTTCAACTTCACCTACTCTTAAAAGTCCCTTCTCTTCTATAGCATCATTATTGAAGAGATCTCAGAAACAGAGTTCTCAGAAGGATCCATTCTCTCCTGGTGTTGTTGATCTATTTTCATCCCAAAGCGATCCTTCACTTCAGTCTATGGACGAGTTGCAGGAACAAGATCTTGTACCGAAAAACTTACTTTTGACCATCTTGGATAAATACTCCGAGGTTGGAGCCCCAGAAAATGCAAGTCAGATTCTAGGTGAAGAGATGGCTGTAGGGGGTCATGATGTTTCAAGCCAGGTTGATGGAAAAAGAGGTCTACAAGTTGAAAAATGCAGAGACGAGCCAAATAAAAAACTGGTTATAAATTCCGAGGCACTAAATGGCAACGATACTTCACATGAACGTAAGGCTTTCCACTGTGATTCCTTATTCCATACTGACAGACTTAATGTACACCTGGTGTTTTTCATCGGTATTGATCCTCTGCTATTGTAGAATTGTTCAGAGGTTTCAATCTTACATGCGCTCTCTATGTATTTTCATACTTAAATCGAGTTTCTGCATCTCATGCTGATCCTTGTCAGTGATGATAATGTAGCATCATTTTGTCAATCCTTCCACTCTGACTTTCCCTTGTATACATTTGCGTATCATTGTCATAGATTTTCCTTTCAGGGCAGTTTAGTTTTGAGATTTGCATGTATGACATGCTTCAGCTTTCCTTCAGGTGCATCGGTGACAGACAATCAGGATGCGAGCGCACTAAAAAATGCTACCATTCAGGATACTCCCGCTGGCTCGGGAAAACAGGTTTCTCTTTCGTTGCTTGTCTTGTTTATTTTACGTTCTCTTCATCTCCATTTGAACTCCATGTATATAAAATTAGGCGCGTCAAGGGGAATCACGCACTTTGGAAAGAGCTCGAGAACCAAACCGCATTTCAGAAGCACGTCCCATGGGAAAAGGTCTTGCTGGTGGAACGGACAACCAAAATGCAAGCGTACCCCAAGATCACATGATGGATGGCACATTTGAGGAAGATCACACTGACTCAGAAAAACAGGTTTTCTTCATTCCTCATACACTCTCCTTCATACCTGCGCTAGGTATACTTCATGTGTGTGAACTTTTTATACCGTTCATCGTAATAGGTGCGCAAGAGGAAGCTAGTCTCTTCGAAAGGAGCAGGAGGAGCAAAGCGCACTACAAAAGCGCATCCCGTAAGAAGAAGTCTCGCAGGGGAAGTAGACAATCCAAATCCGGGTGCACTCGCAGAGGTTGCCGCGTCTCTGGAAAATCATGTTGGCTCACCAAAAAAGGTCTTGTGCATGCTCGTAATGCTTACTAGTACTACCCCACAAGATAAACCTGCCGTTGCCACGTGCTTCTCTTCTTCTAAAGACGCAGTTTCCTTTCAGGTGAACCAGGAGAAGCTGCACGCCTCAAAAGGAGCAGCAGCTGCAATACAGCGCATCGCTAAGGCGCATCCCATGAGAAAGAGTATTGCAGGTGCGTGTAATGTGTCCTTGCTACCACTTTGCGTGCTCCTCCTCCCATGAGAATCAAACCCTCCCATTCACCTCCGTACGATGGAACAGACCGCGGCACGTCATTTGAGAATGGCGTGAGAAGAAGCAAACGGATCAGGACCAGACCTCTCGAATACTGGAGAGGGGAGAGGCTTCTGTATGGTCGTGTACAGGACAGTAAGTGTGCTCTGCCTCTCTACCCATCATCATTTTCTTCTTTTCCTTTGCTTCTTGGGGAAAAAAAAAAAAACCAGCTGCGACTTAATCATCGTCTTCTTTTCTCCCACCGCAGGCTTGAAGCTAATAGGCGTGAGGTGCCTCTCCCCGGCAAATGGAAACAACGTTCTTAAGGTGAAGCCCTACATCCCCTCGGAGTCAGCAGAGATGAGGGAGCTTCTTGACTGGGCTGCCAGGTGTTGATGGTCATTTATTTTCTTTCAGCCACACCGCTGAACGCTTCCTTTTCCCTGTGGATTGAGTGCATGCTGCCTGATCTTTCGGCTGTTAAGCACTGTGTACGTAGAGAGAAGAAGAACATGACGCAAAGGATTTGGGCAAAGAATGCCAAAAAACAAGAATGAATCCTTAGTTGGCTGCTAAAGACCACTAAACTCTTAGAATCCGGGAGGAGTATCAAGGTACAAAGAGACCCGACTAACAGATCTCCGGAGTCGCCGATGTGCAAGGGGTGAGCGAAGTTCGAAAAAGCGACACGATCCATGGGCAAAACATGGTCCAACAAACACACGGACACACTCCAGATGCAGCAGCGGCAGCAGCAGAACGCAAAACAAATTGGCATGGAATAAGCGAGGACGTAGGTATAATAAATATGTCATCCCCCCCAACTTACGCTGCCTTCGGAGGAGCATCATCTGTCTCCATGGGATCAGCAGCTTCACCAGGGGTTGACGCATCGTCTGTCTTCGCGTCGCTCTTCGGCTGCTCTGGTTGTTGCTCGCCTCCTTGTGGGGGAGCTGGTGCCACTGGTTTTGCAGGTTTCGGTTTCGTCATTATTGGCCGGCACAACCTGCTCAAGTGTGATCTCAGATATCAACGAGGAAGCACATTATGCATACGAGCAAATCAAGACAAATTTAGATAGATATCATCATACGCGTCCAAGGCCTCAGCTTTCTTCCTCACGTCGGCTGAGAGGAGGGCCGGTGGCGCATGCTTCGGAAGGGTATCCTGGTGACGCGTCCGGTCTCTCAACCAACCCTCAGCGTCCACACACGCACTCACAACCTTCACAATGAGAACATGGAAGAAAGAGAATTTAAGGTCACGTTGACCGGCACGCGAAGCAGCAGCAGTACCCATGCAAGTATAGGCAGTGGGTGCCTTTTAATGAAAGGCCGCAGGATCGAAAATTTCACTGACCTTTTGCCTCTCTTCCAACTCAATGTGTTCAAAATTTGGATCATTCGACATTGCAGCTTCTTTGTACTTGTTAATCCAGTTAACAAGTTGATCAATCACGGGTCCCCTCTCAATGTGTTCGCGGTATCGCCCTTCAATGGGATCCCCCACCTGTAGGAGGAAGAAGTCGGTCAACCAGTGTGGAAATTCACTGTAGAAGAAAAGAAACTGTTAACGATGAGGCAACCTTCTTTAGCTCTTCCAGTTTTGCCATGTATACACCTTTTGTTTCATCCTCCCCATCTTCATATAGCCAATCCTCCACTTCCTGCAGTTTACTTATAAACTGCTCTCTCTCTGAGTCAGTCACAAACTCCGTATACTTGTCATGAAGCTGGAAAAGGAAAACAAAAAAAACGAGAAGGTTAGCCGATCAAGAGTAGCATGGCCTTGCCACAAGACGAACTAAACACACGCGTACCTTGTTCCTGAAGTCATACACATACGCCTCGACAGCATTCTTTTTGTCCTTTGTTTCTTCCATCACACGATCCTGCAGAGCCATATTATATTCCTCTTCCACGGCCTTTTGCAGGTCCGTACGAGCAAGCGCCCCGTATACGACTTCAGATACAGGCACATCAATTTTCTTAACC
Source organism: Utricularia gibba (assembly GCA_002189035.1). Classification (NCBI taxonomy): domain Eukaryota; kingdom Viridiplantae; phylum Streptophyta; class Magnoliopsida; order Lamiales; family Lentibulariaceae; genus Utricularia; species Utricularia gibba. The sequence continues at coordinate 2,205,851 of NEEC01000017.1, read as the reverse complement.
TTTTTCTTGGGAGCCTCGACCTGACACATGGACAATCAAAACATTTTCAGGAGTGAAGAAATCACCATATCAGATGGTGAATACTCTAGAATCTTTTTTTTTTTTTTTTTTTGAGGAGGAAAAAAGGAACTCGGTGAAACGAATATAACAAACCTTTGGCTCTGTTTCCATTACAACTGGCTTCTCCTCAGACTCTGGAGCGCCATTTTCAGCTGCAGAGGTTTCAGTTTTTGTATCCTGTGCGTTCAAATCAATTTCAGCGGTTTTTGGGAGTGGAGACTCGGCGGGAACCTCATCAGTCTCCATCTTGGTAGAGTCCTTATCCGCATCCTTGACAATTGGGACTCCTGCTTCCTCCTCCTCAAGCAACTGCACCATTATCACAATTATGTATAACATGACCAATTGATAAAAAAAATATATATGCAAAGAAAAATGTAACATTATCAGCGAAGATAGCTGTAATATACAGATACCGCAAGGAATCTTGGGCATATTCACTGAACTGCGAAAATCCAACTGGAAGTTATAAAAGTGAGTTCAAGAAAGCTCACAGTTGCAGATTCGACGGATACAATTCCATGTAGATTCAATTTCAATCTCAATCTCACTGGTGGCCTGTCAGACTTTGTCGAGTGGACTGGCCCGATCTGCATTTTGAAAAGACGAAGCATCGTTAATGGAAGTCAAATATGAGGTGTCCAGTAAACAGCAAACCAATCCAAGAATGCTACCGTGTAAGTGCTAATTTTGGCAGGCGCTTGCACTTCACTGTGAACATCATATTGGATATCCACCTTAAAAGTTCCAGATCTATTCAACGTCAGAGCTTTCGTACTCGGAATAGGATTTCCCCTCGGGAATGCAACAGACGTTTTTTGGGTGTCCTCTCCTCCATTAGGAACATCCGTGGCTGGAGTGCTCCAGGACACAGCAATACCAAAGGGGAAACTCTCCGTGACCTATGCCAAACACAAAAAGAACAAAAAAAAAAAAAAGAGGAAAAGCGGGATAACTTAATCAGCAAAAGTTCAGACAAAATTCCGACATAAAATGCCTCAAAAACCATGAGGTGAAGTGATGGCTAACAGCTGATGATTACCTGGAATTCGCGCACTTTGAATGTGGGACTAAGAATGGCACATTGTAGGGCGCAGCCTTTAGCAACACATTCACTGGCATTCATAGTACGCCTAGGATCCTTTCCAAAGAATTCTGTTAAAATCCTAATGATTGCTGGGACTCGAGAACCTGAGCCAACAACCTCTACAGAATGGATGTTCTCTATGCTGAGCCCGGCATCTGAAATTGCTCTCTCAAGAGGTTTCCTCACACGCTCGAGAATGGGCCTGCTGATTTCCTCAAACTCTTCTCTATTTATAAATCCTCTCACATCCTTTTCGTCCATCAAGCACTCAATGCTCAGAGGTGCCTTAGGATTTGCGCTTAAAACCTTCTTCAACTTTTCACAGGCAGCACGAAGCCTCAGGCAGGCCCTAGCATTTTGATATACGTCAATCTTATACTCCTCCCTGAATTTCGACGCAAAATGCCGGAAAAGAACATCATCAAAATCCCTTCCACCAAGGGACAGATCAAACGCATGTGCCAATATCTTCAGCTGACCTTTCTTAAATTCAGAAATACAAACCTGCATGCTTGCATGCCCAACGTCCACAAAAACAACATTCATAGGATCATTCTCAGGCAAGTCAGTCTTATAGATACCATAAGCTAAAGCAGTAGCAGTTGTCTCGTGAATAAGACGAAGTGGCTGTAAGCCAGCAATCGTTGCAGCATCTATAACGGCTCTTCTTTGGAGGTCAGTGAAATACACAGGTATACCAATGCAGCAATCAACAACCGCAGCGCTTAGATTCTTTTCAGCAATGCCTTTCAAATTGGAGAACAACATGCCCAAAACCTGAGTGGGGGTGAACGATCTATACTCCCCCAAGTAATGAGCATGTATCAGAGGATAACCGTCAGGTCCTTCAGAAACCTTGAAGGGCAAATACTGCAGATCAGACTGCAGAATAGGATCATTAAACTGTCGTCCAATCAGCCTCTTTACTTGGGATATTGTGTTTTTCGGGTTCATCAGACTGGAGGCCGCACCAGCCGTCCCAAGAAACCGTTGCTTGTCTCCAAAGCACACAATCGTCGGGGTTTCCCGCTTCGACTCTTCATTGAGCACGACATCGATCCCTCGTTGCCGCGCAACGGCAACCACACCGCTCTCATTCCCAAAATCAAAACCAACAACGCTCATGCTTCCGGTTAACTCAGCACCTGCTACTCACTCAACAAAGGAAGCAGCAACCTGCATTAAACCCCCAAGCATCAATACTAATTCAAAAAGACGAGAAACAAAAACGAATCCAGAGCATCATCGATTCCAGCCAGACTACCGCAAAACAACCAAATCTAAATCCAACCAAATAATGCACCGAAGAACCAAACGAAAAAAAAAAGCCGAATCCATTAACACACCAAAGGAAAAAATCCACAAAAGATCAGATCTCAAAGAGACTAAATCACCGCTCCAATCCCAAAACAGTTGATCAGTACCTGAGTGTCGACGAGAGAACGCAAGGGCTTCACGATAGTTTCATTCAAGAGACGGAAGGTTTGGAATCGGTATAAGTAGCCTGTCAAACGGTCCAGATGCATCTAGGAGAATCGCGCATCGACCAACGTTCTAGAAAGATCTCCTCCTTAACTGGGCTGCTGCTTCTCTTCGGGCCTTGTGTGAACACACATTGGGCATTTAAAACATTAAATAAAAAATGGGCTCACCAGCGCCCACATTTATTTTAAACGAATCCAATAAAATAATAATAAAAAACTTCAAAACTTCCTAGTTATTCACTCACGCCTTCGCCTGCATCGGCGGCAACTCCGCATATTACACCAAGATTGCAGAGGGAAAAAAACAGCATTTTCATGATGAAACTGAAACTGGAAAGAGCGATTTTCCCATCAATCTCCCAAACTTCATCAACCTAATCGCATCTCCACGCCTTGCTCTTTCCCTAGCTCGTTTCCAGATTCGACGATTCCGAGCCCTAATCGGCACCATAAAGGATTCATACTCAATGGAGTACAAATCCTTGTCCAGGATTATATCCAGCGATACTTCAGGTTTTGTGCGAAAATGAAAATGATCGATTCCGGCACGCGATCGCGAAGTGACGAGGAAGGCGAGAACAACGGTCATTGAACCGCAAAGACGCCGCCGGCTGGAGAGGACAAGGCGACGAACCCCCGCGGGATGACATGGAGGGAAAAGAACAAGAGCCGAGTTGCTGCGTCGCTCTTGTGTTTGATTAATTAAATTAAAAATATTAAAATGAAAAACATTATTTTTTACTAATTGAAAATTTATTCCAAATACGCCCCTAACCCGATAATGAGGCCATTAAATTTATGGTTTCCATTTTGGTAAGTTTTTATTTTATAGTATGGTATTTATAGGTAATTACCACCTTTTATAGTCTTTTTTCCAAAAATTGCGTCGCCTAATTAACTAACGTACCACCTGGGCAGGCGGCGTATATATCCCCATCCCGCTAACCAAGGACGGGGGAGGGCAAAACCGTAATATACCATTGTCTATGATGGGTATTTCTGGGAACTGAAAAATTTGCTCAGTTCGTCACGTGTCTGAAACCTACTTTTTATTACAGACACGTCCAAGAGATTTATTAAAAAAAAAAAAGACAGTCCAAAGCGTCAGCTTAACTGATGATGACGAAGATTCTGGAATCATAATTCGTAATAATCTTTTTTTTTATTTTATATCGTAATTGTGCGAGGGATACCAACCTCGTAAACTCAACTTTCATGTGTTAAAGAAAAAAGAATTAATTTAATTTTTTTATTAAAAAAGATTAGAACCATAGGAAATGAATGCCCATGTTTAGAATCTTGGGTTCATGTTTTCTGAATCAGATCCGCGGACTGAATATTTTCCCATTGATTCATATATAAAAAAGATTATCGCTTTTTGTGCATTTTTTTGTAAGGTGTTTGTGGGAAAAAAAGAAAGAGATGGATTTCTGGCCGGAGTTTCTGGCCACAAGCTGGGGAAAGGAGTTTCTCGCCGGTGGATTTGGAGGTAGTGCCGGGGTTATCGCGGGATACCCTCTTGATACTCTGAGAATACGGCAGCAGTTCGCCACCGGTGGGTCGGCGTTCGCAATTGGCCGTCAAGTTTTGGCCACCGAGGGTCTGGTTTCTCTGTACCGGGGAATGGCAGCGCCGCTGGCTTCTGTGACTTTCCAGGTTTTGATTGTTGTTTCCGGTGAATGAATGTTGTTTCTTCTCGTGCGGATTCTGAGAATTTCTCACATTTCAGAACGCCATCGCATTCCAAACATACGCCGTTTTGTCGCGAGCAATCGACGACACCACGTCGGCGGACGATCCTCCGTCGTACAGAGGCGTTGTTCTGGGCGGGATCAGCACTGGAGCGATACAGAGCCTGGTCCTCAGCCCCGTGGAGCTCGTGAAAATCCGCCTCCAGTTGCAGACCACAATCGCCTCCCCCGGCGACCGTCTGAGAGGCCCGTTCGCCGTCGCTAGGAGTATCTTCCGATCGGAAGGGGTGACAGGAATATACCGTGGATTAGCGGTTACCGTTCTCCGAGATGCACCTGCGCACGGCGTGTACTTCTGGAGTTACGAATATATGAGGGAAACCCTTCACCCTGGTTGCCGAAAAGACGGCCAAGAATCCTTCCGAACAATGCTTCTAGCTGGAGGACTCGCCGGAGTCGCTAGCTGGATCTGCTGCTACCCACTCGACGTGATCAAAACTAGAATTCAGGCGAATTCGCGCAAGTACTCCGGCATCGTTGATTGTTTCCGGCGAAGCGTGAAAGAAGAGGGGCACAGTGTCCTGTGGCGGGGGATGGGGACAGCGGTTGCCAGAGCCTTCGTCGTCAACGGCGCCATTTTCACAGGCTACGAAACAGCTCTAAGATGCTTGTTCAACAACAACAATGGCAACCATTTCAATGCCAAAGATTGATTTTTTTCAGTCATCTGAAACCGGGTTTGTTGATCCGATCAACAACCGGCGATGCTCCGGTAGCCTTCCATCCGAAACCTGTACTTAGAATCATGATAGAATGACAGTTTCCAACTCATGGAGAAGCAGTACAATCTCCTGTTCATGACTCAAACCAACAAACAGTATGTGATTTAAACATGGCACATGTGTGTTTAGGCAAAGACCACGATGCTCTTTGCTTTGTTCCTGTAACAGTTAGTATCAGTTTGGCAACCCACCGATGCCATAACCAGAAGAAACAAGAACATTGTGCTCCTTCAACCGCTTCTGAAAATGTGCCAGACGATTCTGTAGCTCCAGTATACCGGCAGCCTTTTCTGAAAGGATTGAGTTAAGCCTCGAAATGTAATCGTCGAGCTGGTTTCCCGGTTTATCAGCCTCCACAAGGAGATTCATCTCCTGCACCAGCAAAACAATGAGTATCCTTGGAGATGCAAACGCAGGAGACTCTGCAGAAGCTAACCTCTCGAACAATTTCCATTGTGTATTCCACTTGCTTCCAATGAGCATCCACAAGATCTTCCTCTTCCTACAACATGGATCAATCGAAATGAATGTCAAACGAAGGTTACTTTTGATCTAAGAGTTAGCGTTGATACCTTCAACAAGGTATTGAGGTCATCATTTGAGTTTGAGCGTCTCATATCTGGTTTAGGAGGTGGCAGCTCCTTCGTCTTTACTTGGCCGGATGTTTTCCTCACAACATATGGCTCAGTTTTCGAGTTCACATACGTTGGTCCCTCCGGCTCATAATCCGCTTTGTATTCGTCTCTGTTCATCTGCTCAGGCCATGAATCAAGTGTTGCTTCTTCCTCGAAATTTGAAGAAGGTTGCAACGTAGGTTGCATGGTGGGCTCCTTCAGATTCGAGGTTGAAAACACTGCATCTTTCTTGGAACTGTTGCCCTTCGAGAGGCTCTTTACCCTGCCACAGAAACAATGTGATAAACAGGGAGAGAACACACACACAAAAAAAAAAAAAAAAAAGAGTTGAAATTTCCTAACGATTTCAATACTGTGATGGAGATAAGCTGACCTGTCTGCATATCTCAGTGTATTCAAGGTATGCTCACAAGATCCGGAGTTCGGAGAGATGCAAGAGATCATCACGGTACGTGAGTTTCCAACAAAAGAATCTCGGAGAACTTCTGTTAGTTTACTGCCTCGGAATGGAATATGACCTTGGTCATTATCAAGAGCTCTAATGCACTCTTTCAAGGCAAGAAGACTTCGGTTGATCTCAGCTCCTTCCATTCTACAAATTCAGGATACGGGCTCAAATAGGGATAAAGATATTGAAACAAGCAGTCAAAAGAAAGCATTTTAGAAAAGCACCTTGTCTGTTTATCATTATCAGTTGTATCAGCACCACGTTCACTCCCAGCAAGATCAATGAAAGAAAGTTTGCCGACAGCCCTTGGAGGTTTAGTTTCATTACCACCAGCTGCTCTCTTAATCGTCAGCTGAAGAATGGCATGCGATCTCGATGATTCCTCATTTGCTCCTGTGGTTCCTGTACTCCTTGTTGCATTCCCCTTCTCGATGAGTTCCTTGATCATCTCGACATCCACCACTCGGTACTCTTGAAGACCAACAATGCAGACCTGCTGTTTTCCATCCTCCCTCATACAGAGTTTCCTGCAACATACCATAAAAATTGATTGCATGGCTAAAGAGAACGTGAAATTCTTAACATAGCAGTGTACAATCTTACTTTCTGTCACTGAGAAGATCAAAGAGCTTTCCACCGTATATCTCAAAGAAGCTCACGTACAACTGAAAGCCCTGGTTTCTGTATGTGTGCTGCATCAGCCTTAGAACATCTCTAACTGCCTTCAGCGGCAGTGGCTTCATGGTGTAAGTTTTCCCACTCCCTGTGAAATCCCGAAATGCCAATAAAACCAATCGATAGGAAAAAGAGAGGAAAATGAAGAAGATGACAGAAATCTGCAAAGCAAAACAATCCTGCACCTGTTTGTCCATAAGCAAAACAAGTAGCTTTTGCCCGCTGAAATATTATTGGAACGATTGGTTCAATGGTTTCACGATAAACCTGGACAACAAGAATTAACACAGAAGATAAGTCCAAATTTGAATGAGATGAGTCATCTAACTCCAATTTCAAGCAACCTCATCGTTTGACACTTCTTCGTTCAGCACAGCATCAAAAACAAATTCATGCTTCTCCATGTATTCAGTCAGGTCCACCTGAAAAATATTCAAATGCATTCATGTCGATATATATGCTGAAGAAACCCGCACCCGAATTCAAAGACACCTTTAAACCAAAAAATAGTAAACTTCCTAAACAACGCTCCATTTGAATGCAAGCGCCCTCAACACACCTTGAGTTTAGTCTCATGGACAACAAGAGAGTTTGCATGTGTTTCAATGATATCCTCCTCATTCTTCATCAATTCCTTTTTGTTCAGGGTCGTTTCCGTACCTGGGGAAACCAATAACCATTATATGCAACTGGAAAACCAACATACCAGGCAACATCCTTCACCGAACATACAATATGAGACAATGTACAAACGCACCAACTTTTATTTTGAATTTATGACCTTCAGACAAATCATACTTACCACAACTTTGATTTTAGCTACATTACTGGCCTTAACATTATCCGCTGAAATGCTCTTTGAATCAATATTCTCCGTAAAGCCATGACCTTTGCTAGATTGTTTAGTCATCCCAAAGAAGGGATCAGAGTCATCGAAGCATCTTTGTTGGGTGTACTGATTGACAAAAAAGATGTTCGAAACCAATCAGAGAAATCAACTTCGAACAAGACTTTGAGCCTGGACTTGGTAATGAAATCAGAGGATAGCGTACGAAATCTAAACATTACCCGAGGGACAAGCTCAGTGTCAAATGAATGCAGATCCAAAAGACCCGGACTAACATCATCAGAAAGATGTTCTTGGCCGTTCTTCCTCCGCGTATTCCCCGGCGATGTCCATACCCCTTCAAAAGTATTGCTGCTACCGCTGAACGTCCTCTGCGGCTTCATAAGATTATGCCCTTTTAAGCCATGAACACCACCACGGTCATCGTAATAACCATATTCCTAAAATTGCAAACAAAAACCGATCAAAAATATTCCCACTTGTCTACACCGCTGAAACCATTAGTTACTAATCACAGATTGAACTCAACGGGAAAAGCCGTATTGCTCGATGCTTGTATATGCTGCAATCCATCAGATAGAGACCAACGACCATTTGACGATGTGTCAAGAAAATTTTCTGAAAATTGCCGGTGATGATGTGCTGCTGGGGCACCAGATCTCTGCCTTCCAACTGCATTCATTGACTCGCCAACCACCCAGAAGGGAAACACAAACTGTGCTGATGAAAGACAAGTTTTTTTACAAAAAAAATTAAAAAACTATCCCTGATCTGCCAAGCCAATTTCCCTGTGGAGCGATTAACTCGAAATCGATTTAAAAAAGGGCGAAGAAACAATCTTTTTCATTGAGAACAGCAAGAAACTATGCGGGTTGATTCCAGGAACAAACGGGAAGCAACTGTCGAAAGAAGCTTTAACTTCAGGATACGAGTCGTTTTCACAACCATGGAGCCGACGGAGAGTGGAGCAAAAAGCAATAACCAACGGATTGAAAGAAGAAAATCCCAAAAACAAAATGAAGGAATTGCCCGTGGAAGATGAGATTAACAGAAATCATTGAAATTTAAAATGCCAATGAAACGGTAATTTTGAAATTTGAATGAACCCAGGAGATCCTCCATGGATGTGTGGGCCCAACATGTTTCCTTTTGTTGAATGTTTTGTCGTTTCACGTGGTGGCGCATGCCGTTTCGCTTCTGATACAGCGCTTGTTGCCTTGAATGCCTAGTTACACTAATACCACCCAGAATTAACATCACACAATCCCCAAAACAGTACAAACATGTTCCGTTCCTTTCATTTCCCCATCTGTGTAGCCTTGCTTCCTCGGGAAGCTTCTTCTTTAAAATTCAGGATGGATCCGGCATTTCGTCGAACAGGAAGAGGAAGAAGAAAAGAAAGAAAGCCGATGCACCTGAAGAACAGGCGGCAGTCGCTACAAACACGATCGTCGGAACGACATGTAGAACATCGATCGACACGTCGACGGTAGCTCGCTGAATCCTCCGATCCCTCTAGCTTTCATAGTGAGGGAGAAGCCAATGAGGTTTGCCTCTTATTTGAATTTAAATTGATTTTATCTAATTTTTATATATTTGATAGTCAAATAAAAAATTTAAATTTTGACATTAAATTTACAAATATTCAATTTTTTAAATACATATTTAATTAAAAATTATAATTCAATTTTACACACCTTAACAATATTTTTATATTTTTACATTTCATCAATTTATTATTTCAAATTATTTTGATTTTCATATTCATTTTGTGCATGCAATAAAATTATTGGGATTCGTTAATGGAAAAAAAAAAGTAATTTGTTACTTTTCATAATTTAACCTACTAAATATATAGCATAAATCCATCTTTCATAAAATAATTTTACAATCTCAAAATTAATTCTAATATGAAAGTTAATTTTATTTTACATCATGAATAAAAATATACGGATTATATCAATTATGTATTCTTTTACACATTAAGTTAACAAAATTGTAATATAGGTAACCAATTTTCTCATTATACGTGACACATAACAATATTTCTAATTCATCCAAAAACACAGCCATCCGCACTTAATTTATCCAAATTACCATTTCTGAGTTTGAAGAAGCAAATAGTGCACTCCCAGCTCTCTCTTTATATACAAATCGCGGAGTCTTTTGACAGATATTTAGCGGTGGAGCATGGCCGCCTCCCGTGCGTTTCTGGCTGCTCTGGTGCTCATCCTCCTGTGCCTCTCTCCACCCTCGAGGCCAGAATGGTTCCAGACGACGACTACAGCTCCCAGTGCTTGGGCCATCCACATCCGGGACACCACAACGGCCGGGCCCCCAAATCCGTCCGCTGCCGCCGCCTCTGTGTCCCGAAAACGCCGGGAAGAAGTAAGCAGGAGGGAGGATGTTGCCGGAGTGTGCATCGTGAACGGCGGGGAATGTTCCTTATGGATACTATTTGCTTGAGCAGCATCATCTCGTTTATTAAAAATAAAAAATAATAAGAGTTTGATTATTAGTACTGAAAATTATTCCCATTGTATTCAGTATTTTAAAATTATTGATTCAATAGTTTTAATTCAATTAAAATTCTGGAAAATCAACATACACTATGACTAATAGTATATGAGCACGTGAATAAATGTAGAAGATACGATTGGTGAAAAGCGATTTTATTAAATAAATAAAGAGAAATTACACGTACCATAAAATAGTCAACTTAGGAAAATTAACATACACTATATAAATAAAATACTCTATATTGTTTGATGAAGCTATCATATACTATCCTATGGATTAATCATCTTCGATTGAATTAAATTAAAACTTGTAATTTGAATTAAATACAATGACGAATCTGAAAATATATTTTATTAATAAGTTCCATTCTATTCTAAGTAATTTAAATCACACAATAAAAATACACTAGGATCCAGAATTTACAAAAATTACTATTTCTGGATGCTAAGAAGCAAACTGTGGACTCCCAGCTCTCTCTTTATATACGATTCAGGGAGGCTTGTAGCAGTGAGCATGGCTGCGTCTCGTGCTTTTCTGGCTTCTCTGGCGCTCATCCTTCTGTGGGTCTCTCTACCCCTGGAAGCCAGAATGGCTCCAGACCAGATCGGCTTCAGGAGGTCTTTGATTAAAGGGCCCATTCCCGGTTCTGCTCCCAGCAACTGCCATAACCAGAATCCACAGCCGGGAGACAATAACGGCATCGTCGCCGCCGACCGTTGGTCGCCGCCTTTTTGTCCCGGAACCGTCGGGAAGGAGTAAGCAAGAGGGATGTTGCTACTGCTGGAGGGGTTCCTCTACGACACTATATGCATGACCATCATCATGTCTTTTTTTTTTTAAAAAAAATGATAATAAGAGTTTGATATTTTTAGTTATTCCAAATGTCAAATTTCGAATTTTGTATTTAATAATATATGATTAGATTTATTCTATCTTGAATGAAATTAATGAAAGTATTATATATTGTTTAATGAAGAATATGATATATTATGAATATGCAATTTAATGAAATTTTCCAAATGTGCTCCATAATCAATTACCTAGGAAATAAGGAATATGCTGTCGAATTATAGCATTAAATTAAAAATTTTAATTTCAATTAAGTAAAATGGACTATGGGCCTGTAGATGCCGGATCCGACTCCAGCTCATTTTCTGTACAGGCCACGAAGCATGGATGTAATGGGCCGAGCCGGTTTACCAGATGGGCCGCTCCGGACCACCCAAGTCTGCATCTTTGTTCAAGACTTGTGTTTTTTTTTAAAGAAATCATTATAGCAAACTAACGGTAAACTGCCAGGGAAGAATCGATTAGGTCTCTCTGTTTCTGTGGTTCAAGAGCGAGTTGGGTTGTTCTCTCCCGTGGGAGGGGATCTGCTAAGTAGATCGGATTCGTTTCCATTTTGGGGTTTGCAGGAGTGAGTTATACACTACCCCAGGAGATTCACATGGCTTCAGTGGTGGCTAGGCTGCTTCCTCCTCCACCCACGGCGGTCAACGGAGTACGCATTCAGGGCCTGTTCTTAAGTTCAAAGTACCCACGGCTAGTACGTTTTTAGCTTTAAATTTGAAATCCTAAATAGCTTTCTATTCTTCTTGTTTTTTTTTTCTTTTTTGTAAGTGAACCGAAAGTTTGGATATTGAATCAGCGAAGTAGCTGTAGTAGTGCTTGTTAGGAAAAATTTACGAGTTTGTTTCCTTTTATGGGTGAATAAATTTTTTTGAGAGAATAAGGGGAGAAAAGTTGGGTGTCAAGTGATAGGAGCTCTGAACTTCTTGCAAGAATTAGAGAGATATGAACTCGGCTTTGTTCTCCTGAGGGATTATTGATCAAATTTGTATTGTGCTTTTGAGCCTTACTCGTACAGAGAAAGTATGTCGCACAGATTCATTTCACTCCCTGCCGTATTTCAGGGCATTTTTAACTGATGTAAATTTTAGTTAGTAGAGCATTCATGGATTTGTCTTGTAGCACAAGTTTTTAAATGTAGTTTCACATCTGTGTGTTGGAATATGAGGATAGACATGATGTTTCAGAAAAGGTCGACTAGCATGCAGTTGGCTATATGAATATTCATCTATGGAAGCTGTTTATTATAGAGTACCTTGGGCATGTCTTTTCCTTATATTTCCACATATTCATGTTTCGAGTATCCTGCTTTTGTAGGGCCCCGTTTGGACAGTATTATTGCAAAGGCAGCAGGTGAAAGCTCTGAAACTTCCTCAATTGTTAAGTCAGTGCAAAATGTTGTGAGTCCTTGCTTCCTCAAGCAGATGCATTTGAATCCATTTTGTTCAAACTGTGCTGCTGTTGTTTATCCATTCTCCCATGTTCGGTCTTTCTTTTTGTAGTGGGATAAATCTGAAGATCGCATTGCGCTTATTGGCTTAAGTTTCTCAAGTATAGTGGCCTTGTGGGCATCAGTAAATCTGACGTTGGTAATCCATTTCTTCCCTATACACTTTGCTGCTTCTTTACCATATATATATATGACAAAGGCACAGCTTCTGATAGCCGAGGGACACAGCTTCCATTGAGAAGCGACCATTAAGGCTTCAATTCACCATAGCTTGTTTACTCTTCAATAAGTCTCAGATGGAATACCTTTCTAACAAGCTCATTGCCTACATCAGGCCATTGACAAACTTCCCATCGTGCCTAATGTGTTCGAATTCATCGGATTACTGTTTTCTACAGTAAGTTGGAATCCATTTTCCCCCTTTTCTACAGTAGTAGCTTCACCGTTCTAATGTGAAGCCTTTGTTGTGATTGTGCCAGTGGTTTACATATCGATACCTCCTGTTCAAGCCCAACCGGTAAGATTACTCCCGGACAACGAATACCTGTGTAGTTAGAATCACACTGATTGTTGCCTTGTGTGGGAATGAATACAGGGAAGAACTCTTTGTGGCGATCAGAAAGTCCTTGTCTGATATTCTGGGGTAGAAGCTCTTGAAGGCTGAAGCTTCTTTTTCCACTTGTTTGTGTATTGCAGCTCTGTACTCTTCTATGATTTGGCTCCTTTCCAAGCCTCTTTGTACTGTGGAGTTGCACATGCGTGATAGAAATGGTGCAACCATGGCATAGAAAGGGGAATAATATAACGCTTTTATTGATATATTTTAAATGATAATTAATTAATTAATAATTTTTATTCAAGATACACTTTTTTAAATATTAGTAATTTAAAATGTTCAAGTACCATACTTTTAACAAAAGATTAATATATGCTTTTTAAGTTAATATAAAAGGGTTTTGCGGATGGATTCAACGACAGATCACTGCAGAAGCTCGGTCACCGTACGCAGAATTTCTTGCCTACGTTGGTAATTTGGTCCTTTGACGGGATTGCTAGTGCCAGTTTTCAGTTTGATCTGTGTGAGTAGCCCTGCCCTTTTGGATCAGACGATCGGAGGTTTGACGTTTATGATATCGCACTTCTATTCTAGTCTTCTTTTGCCCCCGAGTACTTGAATGCGGCATTGCTTGTTTTATCATTCATGCGATTCTTGCATACTATTAGCAGGATCAAGGAGAATTTCTATCTCCTGGTTTGTGGATCTTGGGTTTTGATGAGTTTTTTTTTTTTTTTTTCTGCCCCGCCCCACTCTGACGCGACAGGTTCTTTTGGTGGGTATTGCTGATTTGATGTTGTATCAAGTTTCTGGATTCAAAATATGGCGTGGTTTAGCGGGAAGGTATCACTCGGGAACTTTCCTGATCTTTCTGGGGCAGTGAGTAAATTCAGTGAAAGTGTCAAGAACATTGAGAAGACCTTCGATAATGCTCTTGGACTCGAGGAGAAGTCAGATGCTGTTGCTAGCGACGATGAAGGTATGAAATTATTGGTTATCTCTTTTTGGAGTTTTGGGTTTATTTTGCCTTCTGTGGCGGTGAATGGCTGCCATTCATCACATAATGTATGTTTTTTTTTTTTTTTTTCATTTTCGGGATAAAGAAATATTGGAATGTTATTGCATCATTCAGAAATTTGCCTCCTGTATCTTTGGGTCGCACTGCAATCCAAGTGGGAATAAGTATGTACTGTAGGCTTATGATCATACAATGATGTATGTTTAATCTCAATGCAGCATCATCTGGATTATGGCCTTCAACAGATAGTAAGGTGTTGTTTGAGCCCATTATGGGCCTCATGGCGCAGAAAGGTGGGGAAAGTGTTGAAACTGCAGGAAAAGGTAGCGTCTCAAGACCTTCATCTCCACTCACAGTTGAAAAGCCCGAGAATGAGAAAATTGAAAGTGTTGCTGTAGCAAAGGAAGAAGCCATAAAAGAAATTGGTGATGATTCAGGGGATAACTCTGCAACAGACGGAAGTGGAGCGACTGGTGTATCAAGCTTAATTTCGATTAATGAGAGCGAACAAAAAGATGATGGTATCAAATTGCAACCTTCTAATCTTCTTGACAAGGATCTACCAGAAGTGCATGCTCCACTACTAGAGCCAAAACAGCCTGAATCTATAGAAAACAATCCTTATGATAAAAGATCAGAGGAAGTATCTCCAAGGAATTTGGAATTCGTGGAACCTGAATCCGTTACTGGGGAACCTGGTAAGTCTAGATTGGAAATGGATGGTTCTACTACTGTTTCAGATAACTTGGAAGTTAAAAATGCTGAGAAGGAGAGTTGCAAAGAAGTTTTTCCAGCTCATGAAGAGTCACCTGAAGCTCCTGAACGAAGCATAGCTTCATCTGCTCCAGATACCCAGTATGAAGGCATGGCTCATAAGGATATTGCTTCTGAAATGTTACCTGACTTGCAAAGTAATGTTGTGGAACCTGGAGAAGCAGCATCTACGATGCCTCCATCTGATACCTTAGCTGGCACACTAGAAACAAAACAATATCTGGAGGAAGGCAGTAACATTGGGGACAAGTGCGCAAGTGCTGGAAGCCACACATCTAATGCAGATTCTGTGGCTGAACTTGATAAACTGAGGAAGGAAATGAAAATGATGGAAACTGCACTACAGGGGGCAGCCAGACAAGCTCAGGTACATATTCATTGAATTTATGCTAATTTCTCCATCCACGCAGGCTCAATTGTGAGGGAAACGGCACTATACAGTGCTAATATGACTGCACTTGGTAAATTGAGGAAGATTACTATTTACTTAATTTTGAAAATCATGCATGTTATTTAAACTCTGAATATTTTGTCATAGAAATTTTCCTATGTATTTTATCACAAGAGAAAAATAAGGCCCATATCTTTAGTGCTACATTTCCTTCTGAGAGGGCTGAAATGTTATTAAAAGGTATTCCCTTCTGAGACAGCTGCAAAACATGAAAGATGATCCATTTGGTTTTCATTTGCCACCCTTCCTTTTAAGTTTTTTTTGAATTGATGAGTTGACGTGGTGTCTTTCTAAAGTTTTAAACACATTTTCATAGTACATCTGTATTGAGCTGTTACAGAAATTTATCAAGGCGTTTGATGCACTGGAACTGTTAATCAAACCTTATTGTCTTCTTGACCCAGGCCAAGGCTGATGAAATTGCAAAGCTTATGAATGAAAACGAGCAGTTTAAATCCACGATTGATGATTTGAGGGTCAGTTCACACTGTTATTCTGTTAACTGTGTTTTACTTGTCATTTTGGTATTTTAGGTCATGTTTCCTTACACAAAGCATTTGAAATTGGTTACTGACATTGATATTCAGTGTTATCTAGAAAGTGAGATTAATTTTAATGCAGGGGATTTATGTATTACTATTCTTTTTCTTACATGTCTTCTCATTTTTTAATGCAACCCCATTAGACTTCGTATTTGATTCTCTTTGTTGAACGGTAAATGTCTTGTTTGTAAGTTTATGAAATCAAGTTTTTTTTTCTTTATATGATTGAATGGAAGATAAATCTGTATATGCATGTGATATTACTTTGGATTTCCAGTGTGCACATTTTTGCAACTAGTATTATTGATTTCCAGAAGAAAACAACCGAAGCTGATATTGAATCTCTACGTGAGGAGTTCAATCAAAAGGTTGCTGCACTTGAGAGGAAGGTAATCTATATTTTGGTACTTGGTCTGGTTTACTTTCTTTTATGTAGTTTTAATATGTATTTTTATTTGGCTATTGTTAATTATTTTCATGCGTCACCTAGAGTGCCTTATTTTAATCTAAGTGATAGTGATGACTGCAACATTTCAGGTGTATGCTCTTACCAAGGAAAGAGACACACTTCGTAGAGAGCAGAACAAAAAGAGTGATGCGGCTGCCCTTCTGAAGGAAAAGGATGAAATAATTACTCAAGTGATGGCTGAAGGTGCGATATTCTATTTGAGTAGAGGAATTAGTTTGAGGATGCATCTAAACTGGCTTAAAGTAGCTGTGCTTGTTTACTTCTCAACAGTTGGGGTACTTTTCTGTTAATTCTATGGATATTAATGGTGCAAATAAAGTTCAAAATAACAATATATTTACTAGAGAGGTTACCTTGGTGATTCCTTAGTATATTTAGTAGTTTCATGCTGGCCCAAAACTCATGCTTGTGTTACTCGTATACAGGTGAACAGCTATCAAAAAGCAAGCAGCTCAAGAAGCTCAAATGAGAAAACTGAGAGCACAGGTACGAAATCACTCCCTCTTTTGGAGTTGCATGCTCGAGCTGAATTCACATGAGCCAGTTATCATTTGCTTTTTATGTGTGCTAGATCAGAGAGCTTGAGGAAGAGAAAAAAGGATTGCTTACAAGGATTCAGGTGCGTTGTCTTTGTGTTTTTAAATGCATGTATGGGTGCCACTCGCCCCTTTTTTCATCTGCTATGTTGATGAATCATGTCATTTTTTTTCTTGTGTAGAATCTATAAGATCCTCATATTTGACAGAGTTATAAGTACTATATTCACTTATCTTTTTCAAAGGGGGCCTCCCTGATATTTTCCAGATTTTTATTCCATATCAGTCATACCATCCTGTCATTCATATCCTGGACATCAACATTGTTTTATCTGTTTAAATTTGTTATCTAGCATTGGTCTAATTGGCGTATGGATTCTAGGTTGAAGAGAGTAAAGTAGATAGCATAAAAAGAGACAAGGCAACGACTGAGAAGTTGCTACAGGAGACTGTTGAAAAACATCAAGCTGAACTCACTGCACAAAAAGAATACTATGTTAATGCTCTGAATGCTGCAAAAGAAGCTGAGGCTTTAGCTGAGGCACGTGCAGACACTGAAGCTAGAACTGAACTGGAAAGTCGTCTAAGAGAAGTTCAAGAAAGGGAAGGTATGCTAATTCAAACTCTTGAAGAGCTACGCCAGACTCTCAGCAGAAAGGAACAGCAGGCTGCTTTTAGGGAAGACACACTTCTAAAAGATATTGAGGAACTTCAAAAACGATGCCAAGTAATTCCCCATGGCTTTTTTGCTGCTGTGTTTTCTGTTTCCCCCCCATGTGATTTCTACTTAATTCTATGAAGGCAAGCGAGCTTAGGTTTGAGGAGCTAATAACCAAAGTTCCTGAGTCTACCAGACCTCTTCTACGACAAATTGAAGCAATTCAGGTTCTTTTCAAAAAAGTGAATTTTCATGTAATAGGTTATGTATGCCGATTCATAATTGAGTTTTCCTATTATTGCCAGGAAACAACTGCTAGGAAAGCAGAAGCTTGGGCTGCTGTCGAAAGAACCCTCAACTCAAGGCTTCAGGTTTTGGATATAATGTTTTACGTGGTTTATTTTTGTCTTTCCAAAGTACTTAGTCATTCTTAATCCATGCAGGAAGCTGAGGCAAGAGCTGCAGCTGCTGAGGAAAAAGAGCGTTACTATAATGAAAGAATGACTCAAACCTTATCTCGAATAAATGTTCTTGAAGCTCAGGTTCTTACCTTTTTTTCAGTTATACATTGGGTGTTCAGTTCTTTATTTTTTTTCACTGCCAGCTTATGGTAATAAATTATACAGATATCATGCCTTCGAGCTGAACAGACACAGTTAACAAAATCCCTTGAGAAGGAAAGGCAGAGAGCATCAGAGAATCGCCAGGAGTATCTTGTTTTGAAGGAGGAAGCTGAAACTCATGAAAGTCGTGCATTTCAGCTGGAAAATGAAATCAAGGAACTCCGAAGAAAGCACAAAGAGGAGTTGGTTGAAATGCGGATGCATCAAGAGCAATTACAACAGGTGGTTTCATGAACCTTTTCTTTAGTATTGACTTTTTATTCTGAATTTCAATGCCAACCAGGAACTTGAACGAGAAAAAGCTACTCGCTCTGAAAAGGAAATGGATTTCCATGTTCAACCTTCTCCTGTACCTGATTCAAGCCCCACTTCCGGGGAAAAATCGATTTCATCTGAAAATGGTATCACCAAAAGCGTGACAATGAATCAATGCTCTTATTTAATCTGTTATTTCACTTGTGATATTTTCTCAGGTAATGTAACTCGAAAAATCTTGAGCGCAAGGAGCTTGTCCAGTATGGAAGAAAGTTATTTTTTGAAAACTACCCTGGATCCATCTGAGAAATCATCTGGGTTTAGAACCGATGATGAGGCTGTGAGCCCATATTATATCAAAAGCCTAACATCCAACACCTTTGAAGCTGCACTTCGTCAAAAGGATGGGGAGCTAGCATCTTACGCATCTAGATTGGTATGAAACGAATGTGGTATTTACTCACCTATAACCATGTTTAGACCAATATAACCCATGCTTGCCATCTGTAGGCTTCTCTGGAATCCGTTCGTGATTCTCTGTCTGAGGAACTGGTCAAAATAACTGCTGAGGTTGGGTTTGAGCTCTATTCAATATGTTTGTTCCTCTCTCTGTTTTGTTCTGTTGTTTGTCTGAGGAACTGCTCAAAATAACTGTTGTACATACCATTGAATAGCTGTCAACCTGGTGCTAGTGCTTATATCAACTATGTGTGTTGGCAGTGTGAACGATTGCGCACCGAAGCTTCTTTGCTGCCCGGAATAAGAGCAGAACTGGATGCACTCAGACGTAGGCACTCAGCTGCACTTGAGTTGATGGGTGAACGTGATGAAGAGGTAACGTTGAAGTGATGGTCTTGTATCTCTGAGTTAGAGGAAAACGTGGAATCACTATATGATCATTTTCATTTGAATGCCTGCAACTAGCTCTGATTCCTATCCTTGCTGTCAGTTCCTGCCATTTAAAACTTTGATTATGTATAACAGTTGGAGGAACTTCGGAACGATATTGTTGATCTCAAGGAAATGTATAAAGAACAAGTCAGCTTGCTTGTGAATAAGGTTAGCTACCTCTTCAGCTTCAAATCTGCACTCACTCTATTTTTCCTAATCTCAATTCCCATTGTCATCTTCTTACAGATTCAAACCTTACATTCATCTCCTTGATGCCGCATCATGGTACATTGATCATCCAGCTTTCTTGTTGTCCCATGTAAAAGAAATACATACAGCTCAAAAATATAGTAAGATGACCTTGAGTTCACCTTCGAACATTGGCCTGTATGCTTTTGTCTGAATTAACCTCAGATAGAGGAGGAGACAGTTGCCTAATGATTCTTCCCCAGTATTCCTTTGTTTCTTTTTCGTCTGGTGTTACACTCAAAGCTGCTTTTTTTTGGATTTCGTACGAACTCCAGGATATAAGTTTCATGTGATCCAAGGCACGCTTTTGAGCAACATTTAACAGGCAAAAGAAGAGCGCAGTGCCTTGGTGCATAGCTTAAGAAGGCGAAAAACAAATCCATGCTCTGATCCCCAGATTCTGTTGATGCATATCAATGAAATCACCTAGTTAGTCATGCCCAGATTCTGGTATGGAACCAGCTCACCTTTGAATCAATTTGGAAGCCTCAAAACCAGGCGGGCAGGCAGTCAATCATAGAGAGCAATCGTCATAAGCCTTGGCACGCAATGGAGATGGCCTTCTTCCCTTGTGCGATTAAATGAAATTCGTGTGTTAAGATCATATTTAATTTATTTTTTATTTTACTTGTGCTTTCTAACTAATTTTTTTATAATAAATTCAATTGTTTAAATTTAATATTTATAAATTTTAAAAGTAAGAAACCATAAAAACCGTCGACAGCAGGATTCGAACCTGCGCGGGCAAAACCCAGTAGATTTCGAGTCTACCTCCTTAACCACTCGGACATATCGACCTAATTCTGCCCATGAAATATAAAATTAAAATTAATTATAACTATACTCTCTAAAATAATACCCTCGTGGGGTGTTTTTTTTTTGTTTATTTTGGTTGGATTTGTTTTTACTCGGTGGTGGCTTCCTCATCAGGTTTGGATGTTTTAAACCAGACATGGAATTGGATTCACGTGGGACCCCACGCCTCGACCACGTCAGAGGTATTCGTTGGAAAATCTTTTTTTTTAAATAATTGTTTTTTGTGAGGCAATGCACCGGCCGTCGTGGATCCCGATGAACCCACGATCTATCCAACCCCGAAGGTATTAATTAGGGTTAGGTGATTACCTCGGAAGCGCTGGTCCACGAGGTGGCTGGGGATCCGAGAGCTGTGAGCCATCCAAACACATGGGCGAGTGACTCACATTACGTGGATGTAGACGGAGATCTCGATGATGCCTTTGATTTATTCTGGCTATGGCGGAGCTGGTAGTTGGCACCCATCTGTGTGGACGCACTCCCGCCTCACAAACACGTATTTGGGATTCCACTTCAATGTCGTTTTCGTTCAAAAAAGCTTAGCTGGTTGCCCTCAGATTAGCCATGGGTTCTGTTAACTCACTGGTTTAAAGCAAATTGAGGCTACGCCTAGGAGCGAGAGGGCGTGAGAGAGAAAGTGGGGGGATCCCTTCTTAAGGAACCCGCACTCTCTTCTCATTTTCTCCTTGCTCCGCTGATTCACGGGCCAAAAACCGTCTCCTTTTTTCTGTCCTTGGCAACCATGTTCTCCTTCAATGGGAGCGCTTTATTGGTAAACACTTGTTTCATCGATCCATCGATCATTTCGTTCATTTTCATTCTCCATCGAGTTTTGCGATCTTGGTAAAAGAAAACCATAGAAATGAAACAACCCTGTACACAAGAACTGTGTTTTGGGGGGTGCGCGTTTCAAAAATTTGTTCTGAAATTCCAGATCATTATTATTGCTTATTCGATTTCTGAGATTCCCTTTTTGTGTTGTTTTCTATCTTCAGAATAATTCCCTTTATGGAGCGGCCAGTTCCTGGGCGCAGCCTACACAAAGAAGAATAGCTGCTCCGCTGGTAGTGGTCGCTTCCGTGAATACAAATGGCAGGCTTGGAGATCGGACGTCGAGCGTTCTGGTGGAAAAAAACGTGAAGGATTTACAGGAAAATGGACCCTCGTTGTCATCTGTGGGTTCTAACAATGAAACAGAACACGAATCCTCCGTGGTATGTGACGTCGAGCATATATGTGATGAGGAGAGTGACACTGACACGGAGGATCAGTACATCACCCCATGGACGGTCACAGTTGCGAGGTGATCATTCTTTTTGTTTTTACTCTTGTTAAAAGATGATTCATGTAGAAAGAAGTGGGGACACATATATCTCGTTAATTAGAAGTAGGGGGTAAAAAGATTTGGATCAAGATCTGATCCTCAATATAATCAAGCAGCTTTATCAATGACTTACTTATTTTTGCCTCAAATTTTTGATTGGTTTGCAGTGGGTATCCATTATTGCGTGATCCCCAATATAACAAAGGACTGGGCTTCTCCGAAAAAGAGAGGGATGCTCATTTCTTGCGCGGCCTACTGCCACCGGCGGTCATAAGCCAAGGCGTCCAGGTTTCTTAGATTGTCTACTTGCTCCTACGGTTTTAATAACTATATCACCGATTCTAATTGTCAGTGTCACACTACGAACTGTACTCTTGTTTTCAGGTTAAAAAGATGATGGCGAATATTCGACAATACCAAGTACCACTCCAAAGATACATGGCTATGATGGATCTTCAGGTAACTATATGCTTCTAACGTTTTTTTTTTGTTTCGTAAACATCATTTACCCTCTGATTATTAGATATTACTCTCCTGTAGAGACCATACGTTGTGTCTTTGCTCGTATATAAACTTTAGTTTATTTTCAGGAGAGAAATCAAAAACTGTTTTACAAGCTTCTCATTGACAATGTCGAGGAGCTGCTTCCTGTTGTCTACACTCCAACAGTTGGTGAAGCATGTCAGAAATATGGGAGCATCTTCCGGCAGCCTCAGGGCCTCTTCATCAGCTTGAAAGAAAAGTGAACCTTTTTACCCAAATATGTTTTTCTTGCTGATTCTTTTATATTATAATAGACATACTGTTCTGCACTTATGTAGGGGAAGAATTCGGGAGGTATTGAGGAATTGGCCCGAGAGAAATATTCGGGTTATTTGTGTGACCGATGGTGAGAGGATTTTGGGGCTTGGAGACCTTGGATCACAGGTGGCTCATTTTATAATTTTCGGTTTTCATTTTTTCATTACTGTTGGTAAATGATTTTTTTTTTTATCGTAATTATAACATAGCAATGTAAGTCTCCCCACCATGAGATAGTGGATGCAAAATCTATTTATAAAATGTCTGTACAATTTTGTCTGCCAGGGAATGGGGATACCTGTAGGAAAACTCTCATTGTATACTGCTCTCGGGGGTATACGACCTTCTGCAGTAAGTAACTACATGCGTGATTAGCATTATTTTAAAAGGCGGTTTGAAGATATCTTTTAAATTGAATACCATTTCTTTTTTCTTAACATCAGTGCTTACCCGTTACCATTGATGTGGGCACAAACAATGAGGAGTTATTGAATGATGAATTCTACATTGGACTCAGGAGAAGGAGGGCGACAGGCCAGGTCGGTCACCTTTCTTACATGTAACGTCCAAGAAGCTAAACCATTCCAGTTTAACACTATAACGGTTTCCTCATTGCAGGAGTACGCTGAACTCATGCATGAGTTTATGACGGCAGTAAAGATGAATTATGGAGAAAAAGTCCTCATTCAGGTTAGCCGTTTGGCTCTAAGCGTAAAACAACCTTTTTAAGTTGTAATTGTGATTCTTGATTGGGATTGTGCAGTTTGAAGATTTTGCAAATCACAATGCCTTCGATCTCCTGGCTAAGTATGGAAACACGCATCTTGTTTTCAACGATGATATTCAGGTATGAAGTCTTGATTGCTCCTGGGATCTCTATTCATAATTTTTGAATCCTGGACCTCTTCTACCAGGGTACAGCATCTGTGGTTCTCGCTGGACTTGTGGCCTCGCTAAATTTAGTGGGAGGCACTTTGGCTGAACATACTTTCTTGTTTCTCGGAGCCGGAGAGGTTCCATTTTATGATGTCTCTTACTTCATTGCACATAAAATATATGTATTCTCCTTATTCAATTTCATGACTTTATGCTGCAGGCTGGCACTGGTATTGCTGAACTCATAGCTCTTGAAATCGCAAAACAGGTGGAAAAGATAACCGGAGTCATATTTTCAAAATGATTCTTCCCATTTACGTATACAAACTTGGGTTGAGCATATAGTATTGTAGCAATGCTTAAGGTTTCCCCTCTTTGGATGC
Organism: Utricularia gibba; assembly: GCA_002189035.1. Classification (NCBI taxonomy): domain Eukaryota; kingdom Viridiplantae; phylum Streptophyta; class Magnoliopsida; order Lamiales; family Lentibulariaceae; genus Utricularia; species Utricularia gibba. The sequence continues at coordinate 2,182,101 of NEEC01000017.1, read as the reverse complement.
AGACTGATTTTCCTTTGGAGGAGGCTCGCAAAAAGATTTGGCTCGTAGATACCAAGGTAGGAACTAGATATCTTTCGTTTCAGATGCTTTCCATATTGAATCCATCGATGATACTGAGCTCCAAGAGCCTGTTCTCGTACCAGGGTTTGATTGTTAGGTCGCGTATGGAGTCCCTTCAGCATTTCAAGAAACCCTGGGCCCATGAGCATGAGCCTGTCCGAGATTTTTTGGAAGCTGTCAAAGTATGTCTACTCCATGCATAACCTCCCCTTTTTTTTTTTATAAATCATGATACATGCAAAGAAAGTGGTCTGCAGTTCCCAGTTCCAATCTTCTCTAGGCTGTGTGTGAGGAATGGGACTTCAAAGCTTTATGTTGTGCAGTAGAGTGTTGTTTATTCACAGCGTTTTCTTGTGATGCCTGGAGGTGCTATGTATAAGTTATCGACTTGATTTTGTCGGAACAGGTGATTAGACCTACAATACTGATAGGATCGTCTGGAGCAGCAAGAACCTTTACCAAAGAAGTAGTGGAGGCTATGGCTTCCTTCAACGAGGTAGAATATTCTTAACATTTATTCATCCGTCCACAACCATCAATGATATCTTTTGTTCACTCCCTTGGCGCTTTGGTGTATCTTTGTATTTCAGAAACCCGTCATTCTTGCTTTATCCAACCCAACTTCACAATCGGAATGCACAGCTGAGGAAGCTTACAAATGGAGTGAGGTGATTGCTGAATTCTCGTGGATGCTGATGACTTGATTCAGTTTCATGCCATCTGATTCATCTGTTTTTGTGCATGCATTTGTACCAGGGCCGTGCGATTTTTGCCAGCGGAAGCCCATTTCCTCCCGTTGAATACAACGGGAAAGTTTATGCATCAGGCCAGGCAAACAATGCTTACATATTCCCTGGACTCGGACTTGGTCTGCTAATCTCTGGTGCTGTAAGAGTTCATGACGACATGCTACTGGCAGCATGTGAGTTTGCTGAAAAATCGACTCTTTTCCTCGCTAGTCCTTTTTCTGGTTGTGCCACCATACTCATCATGTGCGTTAACAGCTGAAGCATTGGCGGATCAAGTGAACCAGGAGAACTTGGACAAGGGACTCATATACCCACCCTTTTCCAACATCCGAAAGATTTCAGCTCAGATCGCAGCTCGAGTTGCAGCTAAAGCCTACGAACTGGGTATCACCAAACACCCTCATCACTTCTCAAGCTGCTTCTTTTCCCCATTGGGGTAAAAAAAAAACTCAATTTCCTTTATGTTTGGTTTCCCCGACAGGACTGGCCATGAATCTCCCACCACCGGAAGACCTTGTGGCGTATGCAGAGCGGTACATGTACAGCCCCAAGTACCACAGCTACCGTTGAGCTAACACAGAAACACAATAGGGTCTTTGTTTCTTGACGTGCATGTTTCAGTAAGAGGGAATAAGACGCAGAGGAGGTCAGTGTTTTTTTTTTCTTTTTTTCATGGCAAGCAGGCATCCCAAGAGTAGTCCAGAATTGTTGTAACGGTTTATTATGTAAGGACAATATATACATACGCACGCAAGGCTTGTGTCTGCCAAATTCTTTTTCCTGCACAAGTACGAGTGGATTGAATTTTACTCAGCACTAGTCGTGAGTCTACTGTTCAAACTGTTCCAGGGACAGAAATGTGGTTTGATTCTGAACGGCTACATAATATAAAACTTAGACTAATTTTAATTCCAATAACGGATATTATGGATGCAGATTGAGTACTAAAACTTATCGTTGTGAAAATACTGAAATAGAAATGCAATAACAAAAAGTTAAAATATTATTTTAGAATGGTTGCAAACCCAATGTATAAATATTACCTGTAAACTGTTGCTTTCTCCGTGTCATCGTAGTTTCCTCTCAGAGTCTGCACCAAGTGTTCTCGTACCCCGTAAACTTGTCAGCGGCGCTTTCTCTGTTCGTGCCCCGGGAACCCGCCTTTTAGTTTGTTTGGGTTTCAGAGGGGATTGATTGTTCGGTGATGTCGTTGAAGTTTAATTGGGTTTGGAGTTGGCGGTCTTCTCGCTTCTGAGAGATTTTCGACGGTGAGTTTCGGCTTTCGATTGTTGTCTGTTTTGATCAAGAATTCTTCGTGTGTGTGTGTGTGTGCTTGTTGCATTCGTGGAGTTGAACTCGATCGTGGTGAAAGTTTGAGTTTTAAGTTTGTTTTTGGTCGAGGAGTCAATTTTTATTTTATGTTTGTATTTGCGTTTTTCCATGTACAATATACAGACTTGCTCTTGCCTAGTTTTTGAACTGCTGGTTGTGTGCACACTTTGCAAGGATACGGCCTACCATATACGCTACAGCAGTGAAATTCTATGATACTCACATGTTTCCAAGGACTGTAATATGATGACATTGAGTTTGTATGAGTTCTTTTTCTGGATACGACAACTCAGATTTCATCAGAACCAAGTTTGTAATCAACTTGGGAATGGTGGGCGGCGATGGGATGAGGTTGGTTTGTCATTTCATACCTCAGTTCCCTCTTATGATTTCCTGCATTTTTGAAACAAACTCAGGAGTCAGCATGTTCTTTTATCTGTTGATGAATGAATGAATGCACATGATTTGAGATCGAAAGTCTGTAAAGAAAGAAAGGCTTATTGGTGCATTCAAGATACATCTGTAACACTGCTCCTTATTGCTTTGTTGTGCATAGACAACAGACCACCATAATAACTGATCTGCACCCCAACGGAGTCAGTAATACAGATACAGGAGAATCAATCGACAAGCTTGGGATCAAACTACTAGAAGCACTACAAGCCACTCTGTCCAAACACCCTTCAAGGTTGCTCCTCAGATGGCTTATCATCTAGGACAGACGAGTGCGATGCAGCGAGGAGGGCAGCTCCAATGCCGGAGCCATCGTTTGAGTGCTCAAAAACGATGTGCTCTTTGGCTTCCTCTCCCAGGAGCTCTAGGAGAGTGCTCTCTAAGGATTCTCTGTATTTAGTATAGTGCTCATACAGGCCTCCATCCATGGCAATCACAGTCTTCTCACTTAATTCTCTAGCATCACGCCCAATTTTATTCAAGATGCCCAAGATGCCAGCAGCAGCAAGACGAGCCCCACGAGTTGCAATAATATTGCACAGCTTGACCACAGCCCTTCTCATGTTCAATGTTGTACTAGGTATCTGTTATCGTAGAAGAAACAGAATCAAGATCGGCATGATGATGGTTTGCTCCAAGAAATGAATCTCTTTTACCTCTAGCAGATTCTTCAGCTTCTCATCCACGACCTTGAGGTCAGGAGATTCATCTTGATGCATTGCGGACATTTCAGGAGTCCTGATATCAAACAATTCTCTTACTAACCACATTTTTCCAGGATGCACCAGACTTTCATCAGAAGCATGGAGTAGCAGATCAGCATACCTTAAAATAAAGGCACTTCGAAGCTTCGGAGGAACTTCTTCACCGAAAAAGAAAGCTTCTTCAGCCATCTTGAGCAGGACTCTCCGCAAAATTTCTCCCAAGTACATGCCAGATATCAGCTTCTCGAATACCTGCTCAAGAAAAGGGGTTACTTGATTGAGATAGAAGTTGTCTGATAGTGCATTCATTGTTTTATGTCAATCAAGTATTTCAACTTCAGAATAAATTAACACGGAGTTTCTTCTACCTGTTCACTGGGATTTAGACTCTCAGCATCCAAGGCATTGTCATATTCTGTTAAGGGAAGATGTGAGCATCTGAAGTTGCCCCACTCCATATTTATAACCTGAATGAATCATCAGAGAGGAAGCTAGTTAGACATGCTTCCAGATTTCATCCAAGGGATGGCTGCAGCTCTGACTTCCTAGAGAAATGAATGGGGAAGTTCTTAACCATTTCTCCAGATTTAGGTGGCGGGCCTTGCAACTTCGGTATTGCCTGAGCACGTTCCACATATGCAGCATTTGTTCCTGTGCCCAATATCACAGCGATGGCAACATCCTTGTTGGTGTATCTCCCTCCTGCTAGAGTTCCTATTGTGTCATTAACCTGCATAGTTTTTTATACCCACAACGTTACCTCAAGAATCAATATTTTACATTGACAAATGTTGGAGAAAAATAACTACTTGACAAAGCTGCACTTACCAGAGCAGCAACTCGCATGCCAATGCCTTTCCTTTCCAATGCCTTGGTCAGCTCAAGCACAACATCTTGTCCTACCTGCAAGTTTAGGTTGACTTATCATAAGCAGGAAATGACTGAGTTTTGAAATCACAGCAAGAGGGATGCGATTTTTAAGGGAGGAACTTACTGTATCATCAATAGAGAAGCCCTTGGTCCATCGAATAAGGGTTCCTGAATTTATTGAAGTTTGCATCACAGGGAATGAGAATGTGAACCCCAATTCCTTCTGCTTGTCAGCTGACTGCTGAAATTTGTGTTCTTCTTCATCCACAAACTTTGCCAGTTTCTCAGCAATATAATCGAAAAGCGCCTGAAATAATTTATTTTCTCTGAGCTTGTAACCACAATGCAGATGAAGTGGAACATGTAAACAAAGATAACTCCTTACATCTGAAGTTCCACCCATCAATGCTGGAGGGATTGATGCCTCAGTGAATTCCTGATGGACAATACCCCCTTCCTTTCCTCCTAATTGTACTCTCAATACTCGAAAGTTGGTGCCCCCGAGATCCAGAGCATAGAAAACTCCTTCCTCGTCGCTGAGAAAGAGTGGCAGTTAAAGAAGAATGCATATTCAGCTTGTCTGGTATAAAAAGAATGCAATACAGTGATTTCTGTAGCCACAGAGCTGACAAAGAAATATACTATACATGCAGATCTCCACAGGAACTTCTGCTAAGATACAGAAGAGACCTGAGCAAAATTTGGATGCAACAGACCCTATGAACCAACAGCGATGATCCTAAGCAGCAAATAAAAGCATTCTCACAGATCATTTTTTCCCAAAAGACAAGGTCTTTTCTCTATGTGAAAAAAATCAGTAGTCTGCGGAAGCTCTACAAAATTCACCCATCAGATGGAAAAAATTCAATCGAAATATTTAAAGATTATACCCAGTAGGTAAATTATCGACATAGCTGATCAGCATCTTCAGTTTGCTTCCACCCTCAGAAACCAAACCCGCATGCATCTCCACAGTCATCGCATCGGCAATCTGCCTCAGCTTCCCATCTGGCGTCGCGGACTGGCCCTCAAATTCCTTCAAAATATTCATCGCTCGAGCCCACCGGCCACAACTCTTGATCCGCTTGTGCATCACCACGGCCGTCAATCCGGTCACCGCCACTGCTCCGATCACCGCCACCCCATAACTCACCTTACCCATTACTCCCTTTTCTTCCGACAGGGATCAGATTTACACCGCTATTATCCACAAGCAACCGAACCCAGAAAGCAATCCAAATGCGGGAACGCGAACGGGGGTCGTCGGTGAACAACAACAATGATCCAAAAAAGGAAAGCGATTTCTAATGGCGGGTAAGGATTTCGATTACACCATGTAAAAGGGCCACCTTTTCGAGGCACTGCTTGTTGTATTTTGGTCACTAGATCCGCAGATGCGAGTTTGGTATGAATCAGCAGCCGAGAAGATAGCTTAACAATACATGCGAGCTCCTCCTTTTTTTCTAATCGAATGCTGCCTAATTCGCCCAATACAAAACAAACCCACTCCGGAAAAATTCCACCTTTTTATATCCACCCTCAATTCTATAAAAACCAGACCACTGAAGAAGATGACGCTAACAGTACACCACTAGTGCCTCCATTGGTCCAACACCTCCCTCCACAAACAAAAACTAAAAAAAAAAACCATTAAAATTCAGTATAAACAGCACATTTATATAACAGCAAAAGACGACACAATCAAGAGAAAGAGTAAACCCCAGATTTTCAAATATCTTATTACAGATTTTTACTCGTCATTATCTAAACCTAAGGTTTAGGACAAGAATCGGTCAATGCCAAAATATCACATAACACCCCCTTTGACTTTTCTTTTTTATTTTAAAAATAAATCAGATTGATATACTTTATAATACAGACTTTTCAGAATATTTTCGGGACAGAATAAAATATTACATATCCGTACATTCTATATGATTTTTTTTAAAAAAAGAATATTTTGTATTATTAATTTTTCCCACGTTCGACCTCGGAATAAGTGAGATTCTTATGGATGAGTTTCAATGAACCCCAGGATTTGATTTCTTATTGGGCCGGATTATGTTGAGAGCACATGGCCTTATGGGCGGGCCACAATGATTGGCCCAAATAACCGTTAATTTAGTAACTTTTAGAAAATTATTTATTTTTAATTTAAAAGATGATATACTTTAATTGGCACAACACAAATTCATTGTCTCCCGGAATACTATTATATCAATAATTAAAGGAATATAAAAAAATATATCATATTAAAATTTACAAAATCTTATGTCATCATCTAACAAAATATATTACCCAAAGGATTTTATGATGTCGCAAATCAGATTGACATTTTCAGATACACAACTTGATTACAAAGATACGAACCTGGTTGCTAATTCCCTAGAGGGCCTGCTCATTCTTCCCTTGAGAAAGATTCAAAGATCGAACACATCAGCAAGTTATAGCAGATTTGGTTTCTAGCCAAGAGCAATAATAAGCTATGATGGATCTATATCGCTCAGGAACTGCTCAACTTCTTGCAGTTTGAAGCCAGAACCACCTACGGAGTCAGAGATGAAGGAGCTTAGCAAGGAAAGGGATGATGCTCCAGTGTTTTTTTCATGCTTACCATCACCGAATGGTAATCTTAGTATGTCGGTTGATTCGTTGTTCAGCATTTTACTGCTGTGACATTGAATCTCTTCCATCCTTTTTCTCTTGAGAATCCCTACTTTCGCATGAAGTTCTAATGCCAGAGTAGTCAGCTCTATATTCAGAAATCACAGTTAGACGGTAGGTAAGAACGGAGTCCAGCTGCATGTCATAACAACCAGAAACATATGGCATCTAACTTTCAACTAATATGACAACCAGGAGTGGTAGGAATCTCATTAATTCTCAAAATCCAAGTGGTCATTGAACACGACAACAATATTTAAAAGAATTCATTAGCCAGGCCAAGGCCGAGTATAATTGAATTTATACTAGTTTTGTAATGCTTAGCGCTCAGAAGGTTCAGGTTCTTGTACCTTTGAAGGCTTCGTTTGCACCACTTTTCTCATACATCAGCAACTCTTCATCAATAGAGAGCGCAGATTGACTATATGGCAATAGCTGTCTCTTCTTCGCATGAAGTTCTTTTCTGAGCTCAGCATTTTCTCTTCCGACCTGTGCACAGAAACTTAATGTCCTCACCAGGGCAACATAAGCGAATATTTTATACCAAAAGTTATAAGATCTAGAAAAAGTAAGTGGGAATGTCAAATATTGATAATCACACCGTTGGGCTAATTTGTATGAGGAATGAGAGTGCAGGCCAATATCTAGGCCTAGTTTTAATACATTGTGACTCGCTCTCATTTTCATAATTTGTAGCAGCTCACCGTAGTTGAACAGTCTGAAGAAGGGTCCTAGTTACCTTATCAAGTTTCTCACGCAAAGAAGTCAGCTCTTCGTCCAACCCTTCATCAGTAAGGGCATTCAGGTGCGGTAAATACTCAGTGGATAACTCATTCTAAAACAAAGCAAACGAAGCAAGCATCATAAAACACAACAAAACGATATGCTCCAGACAACAATCAGAAAAACATGCTAACTTACCTCTCTGGGCAGCGAGAACCCCTCTGGCACACTGAAGCAAAAATGAAGAGAATATTCTTCCCATTTCTGCATTCTCTGCTCAACCGTCAGAGAAACCAAATCACGAACGTAGTCGACCCCCTATCAAAAAGTTCATTTTAGATTATCGACTGATAATAATCTTCATGTGAAAAGAATACCTTCGACAATTCAGCAGATCGCTCGCCGCCCTCGATCTTAAGAAGCCTAGCAGCTTCTCTGCATCAATTCAGGAAGGCTAAGCGCGAAAAAAGTAATGGCCAACATAAACCGGAGAAAGAGAAGGCGAGACCCATACTTGAGAAAGAAAGCGAAAGCTTCATCAATCAAATCATCGACGGCATTGCGGACCTCATTGATGAAAAGCTGAGGGCTTAGGTTTAGGGATTCAAACACCGCCTCGCTGTTGCTCGTCTCCATTTTTCGATTTGCAGACTCCAGCTCCATAGAGAAACAAAGAGAGAATGTGCTTGTCGATGAACTGTAAAGAATCAAATTTTCAGATTTCTAGGGCAAGCACTCTTCCCGCCTTGGTTGAAGCAGATGATTAAATAAAATAAATAATAATAATAATAATAATAATAAGAGAATTAAAGCACAGTGTAGTTATTGGGCCTAGCAGCTAAATGGGCCGCCTTGGTTAACGGAAGCAGGGGTTCGGTTTGGGTCGTCTTCGCGAGGAAGAAGTAGGGTTGGGGGTGGGGTTAGGGCTGGGGTGCAGCGATGACAATGGCTGCTTCGTTGGTGTACTGTAGGCCGTGCAACCCAGCCATTCACCGCCATATCGTCCGTGCCGTGGACGTATCTTCTTCAGATGCCGGGGCATCCCTCAGCTACCGCCGTCAAAATATCCGTGAGGAAGCTCGCCGGCACATCTCATCCCACAATTTCTCAGCTAAGTATATTCCTTTCAATGCGGATCCCACGACCTGTGAATCCTATTCCTTGGATGAGATCGTCTACCGTAGCCGCTCCGGCGGCCTCCTTGACGTCCAGCACGATATGGACGCGCTGAAGAAGTTCGATGGCGAGTACTGGCGGGCTTTGTTCGACTCCCGTGTTGGGAAAACGACTTGGCCGTATGGGTCTGGAGTCTGGTCGAAGAAGGAGTGGGTGCTGCCTGAAATCGATGGCGATGATATCATTAGCCTGTTCGAGGGCAACTCCAACTTGTTCTGGGCGGAGCGTTTCGGCAAACAGTTTCATGGTATGAATGATTTGTGGGTTAAGCATTGTGGAATCAGCCATACGGGAAGTTTCAAGGATTTGGGTATGACAGTTTTGGTGAGCCAGGTGAATAGATTGCGTAAGATGAATCGTCCTATCGTGGGCGTTGGCTGCGCTTCCACTGGAGATACATCTGCAGCTCTTTCGGCTTATTGCGCCGCTGCTGGGATTCCTTCTATTGTGTTCTTGCCTGCTGACAGGATTTCTATGGCTCAGCTGGTTCAGCCTATTGCAAATGGTGCGTTTGTTCTCAGCATCGATTCGGATTTTGATGGCTGTATGCAGTTAATTCGCCAAGTCACAGCAGAACTGCCCATTTACTTGGCTAACTCGTTGAACAGTTTGAGACTCGAGGGGCAGAAAACTGCGGCCATTGAAATTTTACAGCAATTTGATTGGGAGGTCCCAGATTGGGTGATCGTGCCTGGTGGAAATCTTGGAAACATCTATGCTTTCTACAAAGGCTTCCACATGTGTAAAGAGCTTGGTTTAGTCGACAGGATTCCCAGGCTTGTTTGTGCTCAAGCTGCTAATGCCAATCCACTCTATTTGTATTACAAATCCGGGTGGACGGAATTCAAACCTATCAAAGCTGAAAACACTTTTGCCTCTGCCATCCAGATCGGTGATCCAGTCTCAGTTGATCGGGCTGTGTATGCATTGAAAAGCTCAAATGGCATTGTAGAGGAGGCAAGCGAGGAGGAGTTGAAGGATGCTGAGGCACAGGCTGACTCTACCGGGATGTTTATTTGCCCCACACTGGTGTAGCGCTATCTGCATTGAGAAAACTGAGGGAAAATGGTATCATTAAGCCAACTGACAGGACAGTTGTTGTTAGTACCGCTCATGGACTGAAGTTCACACAAGCCAAAATCGACTACCACTCCAATGCAATAGAAGGCATGGACTGCCGGTATGCAAATCCACCTGTGCAAGTTAAAGCGGACTTCGGGTCAGTCATGGATGTGCTGAAGAAGTATCTGCACAGCCAGGACTCTTGAATTCATGTCTAGGAATTGCGTTCCTGGTTGTCCCTAGTCTTGTTTGTGGCATTATGAGCTGTAACGGGGGCTTGGTTTTGGCGCTGTGTTACCAATAAACTGTATGGCTTGTCTGATCCATTCATTTTAGTAACCCACGCAGATGCTCCATCGGCGAAGATCAATAGAATTAAAGGGATATTAATCCAAATCTTGTATATGAATCAGTTAACAAATCGATATTAACTGTTAAGCAGTGCAGTCAGCAGCTATCTGTCTTTGTACTTCTGCTGTTTATGGAATTTCTTTCAAGGAGATCAGAATCATGCATGTTAACTCCCAAACAGGGGGGATCTCCAACTTTTGCTTCACATGCTCTGTGTGGAATACAAGAGGACACTGAAATCATATCATATCAGCACCGAGCATTGAAGTCTCCAAACAGCCCTGGCAACGAAAAACCAATGAGCACAAAGAACCTATGGGGCTCTGTAGTCATCATCTTCTCCCTTGTCCTTCTGTCGATCACCACTCTCTACAACGAAACGGTTCATCAGATCGACAGGGTGGAACCCCATGGACACCCGGTTATGAAGACAAGCTCAGGATGTCAAAGCAACCCCGGATGGTACCAGGTAATTCAGCAAAAGATGAACAGAAGAAGAATGAAAATAGGTGTCATTCATGGTGCACGCGCCTCATTTGGTCCCATCAAGCTTGGAGAAAATGTGGAGGTGGTGAACATACACTTTGAGCAGGTGTCCATGGATGTGAAGTGGAAAGACTTGTACCCTGAATGGATCGATGAAAGCCTGCCCTGGGATTCATCCAGATGCCCCAATATCCCCTTGCCAAGAACTGAGGACTACACTGACTTGGATGCAGTTGTTGCTGATGTCCCATGTCCCAAAACAGAGGATGCGAACAGTCGAGATTACTACCATGTTCTCAGACTGCAAGTGAATCTAGCGGCAGCAAACTTGTTAGCAAAGAGTGGGAGGAAGCACAGAAGAGGCGTATTTGCCATCTTTTCAGGATCATGCCGCCCCATGCTGGAGATCTTCAGATGCAACGACTTACTGTATCAGGAAGGCAGCACCTTTGTCTACAGGCCCGATCTGAATAGGCTGATGCAGAAGATTCATATGCCCGTGGGTTCTTGCCAACTTGCACCCCTCTTCCCAGAACCAGGTAAAAATGGTGCATCTTCTTTGAACGAAGAAAAAGAAGAGGCTGATATTGTTTCAGGGAGGAAGAAGTGAAGAGAGGGCCTGTTCAGAAGGCAAAAGAAGCATATGTTACAGTCCTCCATTCATCAGAGGACTACGTCTGCGGAGCAATAGTTTTAGCTCAGAGCATCCTCATGTCAAACACAACAAGGGACCTGATGCTTCTAGCTGATGCTTCCATCTCCATCAACCACCTCCATGGACTCAAGGCAGCAGGATGGAATATCAAGCTGATAAAACGGATACGAAACCCCTACGCCGACACCAACACCGAGTCCTACAACGAATGGAACTACAGCAAGCTCCGCATATGGCAGCTCACCGAGTACCAGAAGCTCATCTTCATCGACTCCGACTTCCTAATTCTCCGCAATATGGACGAGCTCTTCGCCTACCCCGAGCTCTCCGCGGTGGCGAACAGCAGGCACATATTCAACTCAGGGCTGATGCTGGTGGAGCCATCCAGCTGCATGTTCAAGGCTCTGAAGAGAAGAACGCTCCGTGTGAGATCATACAATGGCGGCGATCAGGGCTTCCTCAATGAAGTCTTCATGTGGTGGCATCGCTGGCCCAGCAGGCTGAACTTTCTCAAGGACTTCAACCCTGTGCCAGATTCGATGCATGAAGTGATCCCTGGAGATGTCTCCGCAGTGCACTATCTGGGATTCAAGCCATGGATGTGCAGAGAAAGGAGCCACGACTGCAACAAAGATGTGGTTGAGAACAAGCGTTTCGCCAGCGATTCGGCACATGCTTTGTGGTGGAAAGTTTACCATACCATGCCAGAGAATCTCAGAAGTCACTGCGTTTGGACCCCAGAAATGGAGGAGAGGAAGAAGCTGCATATAGCTAAACCTCCATAGCAGAAACCAGTAAAATCACACCCACTTCGGCAGTAGATCGTTATCACCACATTCCTTTCCTGCTCAGTTCAACCACAACAAAGTTGCTATATCAAACGAATAAACATGTATTAGAACAAATGATTCCATATAAATAAATGAAATTGAAATAATACAATATATAAGATATTATGGATTGTTGTGTATTAGTCATTCGATTGAATTTAATTTTTTTTAATATAATTCAATTTATCATGAGTTTCAATGACATGAACTTCAGACAACATTTTTTTTCATTATTATTACCATGAAAATCACCTTACAAGGTATCTCATTTTTCAATACTATTACAATGCGGTATGTTTCGAATAAAATATTAAAATATTTTTTTAAAAAATCGGTTAATAAAATATGACATGGCATGGGCAGTTTAATTAAATTCCAAAGTTGTACATGGGTTCCGTATTCGAAATTAAATAGGACACACGCACAGTGCCTTCCTCTTTCAAAATTCAAAAGTTTGGGGGCGACAAGGAAAGTTAAGGCCTCATTCCATTGACTTGACTTCAATTATCCTCTTGAATCACCTACCGCCCATTCAATGCTGCTCCCCCATTCCACCCTTCAAATAATAACACTGATAATTATCTATGCACAGTGCACACCTACCGTTGACGTAATATTATTTATTTATTTTTTGAACTAAAATTCTTAAAAATGATTTATTATTAGTTTTGTAAATCATGTATCGAATGTGATTTTTATTATTTTGTTGTAAGAAGGAGAAAAAGGAAAAGGAGGAGGAGGAGAGAACAAAAGGCATTTCAATAATTAGTGGGTGAAAAGGTAATTTGAGGGGGTTGAAATAAATAAAGCCGTCGCAGGGGTGCAGCTTTTGGTTTATGTGTTCTGACCGCAGTGAAAAAAGAATAGTTTAAACCCCTCCTCAGGGGAGAATCCGGATCCACACACACAGTACTTGACTTCCTTTCCTCATAACTAACGAACTCCACAGCAGTCCACAGAAAAAAGGGAGCGCAAATCCGATTGGCTACCCTGCAGGAGTGAACCTGCTCAATATTGTTTTTTAAAATTTTTGAAACTTATTTTAAAAATAGAAATAAAAAAAAATCAAATCCTTACTTTTTTTAAAAATAACTTTTATAATTATAATTAATTTTACAATTAAAATTGTTCTAAAATAAAATTATTTTTACTTTTAAAAAGTAGAAATAGATTTTAAAAATTTTTCAGAACACTACTTACATCTTACTAATCTATTTTGTGGGAAAATTTTAGAATGAGATTATAATAATCTCTTTATTAAATCATATTAATACTAAACTCGGATCGATGCTCAAACTCATGCCCTTCCCCATCTATTGAAAATCGGGTCGACCGTCACGTGGGATATGTAGGGATGTGCAGATCCCCTCCCATAAAAAAAGGAATGGATCCAAAATATAGACATTTGTAATTAAAGATCTGATAGGATAATATAATTTAAATACATAAAAATATGAATTATGTTAGAAAAATATTCTAATATATTAAAATGACTAAAATACAATGATATCCTTTTTTTATTTTTTATAATCTAAAAGTTTTAAAAAATAAAAACATTAAATAGAATATTTTGAGAATGATAGGTGTATTTCGAAGCCCATTTACAAATCCGTTCATTCTTACTTTATATATATATAAATTAGAAGATAATCGAATTTTTAAATCAACGGTTAGATTACAAGGAAAGGATTTGGTCGTTGAAAAGCCTTATTTTGTTTGATTAGAAATAATTGTGTGTTTTGCGGGGTAGAGTACAACTCATCTCTGTATTATTTGCAGCGCCATGAATGAATATGTTTCGTTTTCTGGAATTGTTTATTTGTAGAGTTTTGGTCAGAAAAGCTGAAGTCTGTCCAGTAGGCGCAAACTTGGAAGAAGAAGAAGAAGAAGAGGAAGAGTGTGTCCTGTGCCTGTGGTCCTCCTACTGGATAGCGAGTGTGGAGGGTGTAGAGGGCCTCTTTCCTCTAGATTCACTGATCCATTTTCCAGAGATAGTTTCTTTCATACAGCGACTCCGGCAACCGGAGGAAGATTCTTCGCGCTTTTCGCTTTTGAATCCAAACCCCCGGATTCCTGGTGGTTACGATTCAACTACCGCTTTGACGTTTTCTAACGCCGTTGCAGTTTCTGGGTTTCTTACAAGTTTGTCAGAGGTGAGCGAGTTCGGGAAGAAGAAAGCTCTTGTTCTCTTTCTATTGCCCCCCACCCTTTTTTTTCGTAGTGCAGTGGCAGTGGCACACCACATGCTCGCTCTTTTGTCGCTTCGAAGTTTTACTGAAATAACCTTTTAATTGTTGTTGTTTTGTTGTAGGGATGGGAAAAGCTCCAAGGTGGTTGAGAGGTTTGCTTGGGAAGAAGAAGGACAAAGACTGTGGGAGTAGCAATTGGGATTCCGGTGACCGGAAAGCGAAGAAAAGGTGGAGTTTTCTTAGGTCGGAGAATAAGATTCCAGCCAGTGCCCCGGACGTCCCCTCAGCGTGGCTGAAATCATTCTTCGCCGACTCGGATGAGAAAAGCAAACATGCCATGGCTGTTGCTGCTGCCACCGCTGCAGCCGATGCCGCCGTTGCCGCGGCTCAGGCCGCTGTGGCGGTTGTGAGGCTCACTAGTCATGGCAGGGGAGCCCTCTTTTCCGGTGCTAGTGAGCGGTGGGCTGCCATCTCCATTCAGAGCGTCTTCAGGGGATATCTGGTGAGTAGTGACTGGTTCCTGCTTCTGTTCATGTATATCCCATGTCCTTTTTTTGCCTTTTTGAAATTTGAACTGAACTTCCTCGCAGACGACACCACAGAGTACTTGTTGTCTGATTCACCATTTTTTTACAGGCTCGCAAGGCGCTGAGAGCTTTGAAAGGTCTAGTGAAACTTCAAGCTCTGGTCAGAGGCTACCTTGTTAGAAAACGAGCAGCCCAGACTCTGCGAAGCATGGAAGCCATGATTCGGGCTCAGGCTGCCGTTCAGGCCGACCGGGCTTGTCGCTCCATGGATCGCCGATTCGGATCGGGTGCAAAGCCGATGGTACGGAACAAACCTCCGTATCGAATTTTTATTTCTTATTGGGGCATGAAGCTACTGCTCAATAATTTATGTGGTCAAATGCTATAAATGACAGCTGAGTCATGGTGCAGGATGAGTTTCATGGCCAACGTCTCTCGTCCTCCAACGGCTCCCCACTCCCGTCGTTCCGATGCGACAGCCCCAAAGTAGTCGAGGTCGACGTCTGCAGGCCGGAGCCACGATCCCGGCGAATAATGAGCCCCTGTTACATGCCGGAGTACGGCTACGATGCCCACTACAGCTACCTGAAACCGTCGTCGTTTTCTTGCCGGATCCCGACCCACTCCGACTCCCGCCATTTTCATAATTTGAACTGGGGATTCGTGGAGGAAGATTATAAATTCCCAACCGCCCAGAGCACTCCGAGATTCGCTTCCACGGGGTGGACCAGCGGCGCCCAGGCAACGCCGGCGAGGAGGAGGGAGTGTGGAGATCGTTACCTTGGGGATACCCCAATTATCCGAGTTATATGGCGGAGACCCAGTCGTTTCGGGCCAAGTCGAGGTCTCAGAGCGCTCCCAAGCACCGCCCGGAAACCGGGCCGAAGAGGAGGCTGTCGTTGAATGAAATGATGGGGCGAGAATCAGCTTCGCCGGCGCAAGATTCCGGCGGGTTTCCTGCCCTGAAGTTGCAGAAGAGGTGGAGTTGTTATTCTGAGTCTCGACAAAATTTCATATCAACCATGAAATCTTTAGTATTTTCCTCGCGCATACGACGCGTGTCTTGGGCATGAAGCCTTGTTCCGGTGTGGACGGACACACGGGCATACTCTTGTTCTTGGGCTTCTAACTATTAAAGCCATATGGGCCTATAAACTGGGCTTCTTTCTCGGCCCAAAAATGGAATGATGATGGTCGGCGGTCACGCATCATATGCCATCATGGTAGGTTAAGCAACTATTACTACCCTTCCTTGTACATATATGTATGTAGATCCACCTGATGGGAGGGGCACATGGTCATGGTGTTCACCATCATCATCATCACCATTGAATGCCCATGAAGGAAATACGCCCATGCCCAACTCACTCCACGACCAAATGGACTCAAGTAGATGCGCCATAATTTAAAAGTTCAAATTAAACACGTGTTCTATTAGACTGTATAAATTGAATTGCAACTCATAACTTGCGCAATAATCAAAGAAAACCTTATATTATCATTACAAAATCATATATACAATTTTAGTTTTCTAGTTTCATTATCATTTATGTCTTATTATTTTATTTTTTTTAGAAATATCGTGAAATTAAATGTACTAAATTCATGTTTGATAGATTTATTTATAATTTCAAACATTCGATAAATACATAGATATGTTTTTTAATATATACGTGATTCGTAAAATATTTACATGTTCAGTTGAATTATGTTTTTCAAAATATTTATCAATCAAATGGTATTAAAATTAATTAATAAATGAAAGACAGCCGGAAATTATTGAAGCGGTTGATAACACCAAATCATGAAGAGGTTAATAAGGTTAATTTATCGCGTCTATTTTATTCAATCGTCTTCGCCGTGTTGTCTACTTTTTGTCTAGAACTGGTTGTTTTCGTCGCCTCTCTTGATTTCCTTTTCCTCCTCTCTTTTCTCCGACTTCGCGTCGAATAATTGCGTCCGCGGATCGCCGGACTTCATTCAACTGCTTCGAAATGGGTATTTAAACGCCGATCCGCTCTGGATACGATCGATTTGGTGTTCTTTTATGATGAATCAGAACTTGGATTGAATTGTTTTGTGTCATTTTGTTTTCATTGATGATTGCGTCTAAACAGGCTGTTCTAGTTTGCTCGTACCTATTTTGGTTGTTCGAATTGGTGCTTTTATGGGCTACTTCTTTCTTCGCTTTGTCTATTAGAAAATTAATCATGTTGTTTGCTTACCCCGCTGTTTCTTTTTGTTTCCCGGTATTAAAGACGAGTGTTGTTCGACGCATCTCATTGATGGGGATGGTAATTTCAACGTTGAGGGGATTGAGAAATTCACGAAGGAGGTTAAACTTGCGGAATGTGGCCTTGCCTATGCAATTGTGGCGATTATGGGTCCTCAGAGCAGTGGTATGGAAGTTTTTTCTGAAACGCACATTTCGGTCATGTTTGGAATTATCAGGGACTTGGCTTGTTGTTTCTTGCATTACACAACACTTCCTGCATTAACTTATGGAATACTTTTCCTAATTTTGTGATTCTAACAGGGAAAAGTACGTTATTGAATCACCTATTTGGTACTAATTTCAGAGAAATGGATGCTTTTAAGGGAAGGTGAGCATCTTGATTCTTCTGTCGCATCTTATTATCCATTCACATGATATTATACTGAAATATGAATTTTAATAGGTCTCAAACAACTAAAGGAATTTGGTTAGCTCGCTGTGCTGGCATCGAACCTTGCACTCTTGTGATGGACTTAGAGGGTACTGATGGAAGAGAACGAGGAGAGGTCAAGTAGAATTTTCTCTCATCTACTATCAGTTATGCCGGATTTAGAAATGCTTGTTTTTTTAATCTGCTGAAGACTTCATGGCATGTAGTGTTGTTTTCGTTTTTTCAGAGAACCATTTGATCTTAATTTATCTTTATTATTATCTCTTCTTTTTGCAGTAGTCAGTTTTGATTTATATTATCATCAAACTTGTCTTGTGGAAGTCCTGCTCCTTTTCAGCATCGTATACCTACTACATTTTTATCTTGCTGTTATACATGCCCTAAACAAGTTGGGTGTTGTTGCTTTTCTTCAGGATGATACTGCTTTTGAGAAGCAGAGTGCTCTTTTTGCCCTTGCTGTTTCAGATATAGTGCTGATAAACATGTAAGGTTGCTTGAGCATCGTGTACTTACTTTAACATATCCTAATTTAAATGAATAAAAACGGTTGGCTCAGGTGGTGTCATGATATTGGGCGTGAGCAGGCTGCAAATAAACCTTTGTTAAAAACTGTCTTCCAGGTGATCTATTTGTCTCTCTTTAAGCATATTTCGTTCTGCGTGAACATTTAGTCATTCTCTTGGAGCACAGGTCATGATGAGACTATTTAGTCCACGAAAAACAACTCTCATGTTCGTCATTCGTGATAAAACAAAGGTATGTTCCATTGTACAGTTTTTCTGATCATGCTTGCTCTAGTGTAAGTGGCATACTGGCTGTTAATTTTCATTTGAATGACTTTATAAAAGCCGAGGCTTTCTTTTCTTTTTTGTTGCTATTTTTAGACACCTTTGGAAAACTTGGAGCCAGTTTTGAGGGAAGACATTCAGAAGGTACATTACTACACATCTTCTTTTTGCGGATCCAATTTGTTCACATAATTTTATTTAATTTTGTTCTCTATCATAACTTTCTCTGATTCCGTACTTTTTCAGATATGGGATTCTGTTCCAAAGCCAAGTGCTCATAAGCAGACTCCATTGAGCGAGTTTTTCGATGTATGGCTTTCGCATCTCTAAAATTCATTTCACTAAGTGTGAAACTTTCAAAGTATGCCAAGTGACCTGATTTTAGGTTCAAGTTGTCGCGTTATCTAGCTTTGAAGAGAAGGAAGAACAATTTAAAGAGCAGGTGCACCTTCATCCCTTGACCGTCCTTAGTTTTACCCATATAAACTTGTGCCAGATTTGTTTTTGGATTATCATTTGTTTGTGTACAGAAAGATGAATTTGTTCTTTAGTGGCCTTTATTCCTATCATTTGATTAGTTTTTGTTTTCTTGAAGGTGGCCAGCCTAAGAAAGCGTTTCATGCACTCAATTGCACCTGGGGGTCTCGCTGGGGATAGGCGTGGGGTAGTTCCTGCTTCAGGATTCATGTTTAGTGCACAGCAAATATGGAAGGTCATTAAGGAGAACAAAGACCTCGACCTACCAGCCCACAAGGTTTTAAATTCAAGTTCTATCTCAAGTCGACGAATGAAATGTTGGAATAGGGTGTGTGTTTTTCTTATGCCTGCGAGAATGCTAGGTGATGGTGGCAACCGTTCGGTGTGAAGAGATTGCAAATGCAAAGTTCTCTTCATTCATTGTAAACGAGGTACTTGACCCTTGTTGTCGCTAAATGTTTTCCTTTTGTCACAATGCCTTCTGGAATTCGTTGTAATCTCTTTTTGCTTCCATCTACAGGAGTGGCGTGAATTGGAAGAGATGGTGCAGTCACAGCCTGTCCCAAGTTTGGAAAGAAGTTGTCATCTATCATTGATTCATGTCTCTCTGAGTAAGTTAGAGGCTTACCCGCATTGCCTATGACTGATGTAGCTGTTGTTGCCCTCACCCGTGCAACCTAAAATAGGCTAAGCCACAAGACATTCCACCCATAATCCATGTCTTTGTGTAGTGTATCATCTCATTTTATTCGATTACTCTTGTACAAAATGGTCATTTTTTTGTGATAGGTACGATGTTGAAGCTGCTTATTTTGATGAAAGTGTGAGCTCTACAAAGCGCAGGCAATTGGAAGAAAAGCTTCTACAGGTAATCTTCTTTTACAGTTTCACTTACGTGAGTGGTTTTTTTAGTTGAAAATATAAATCAAGATATAGAGATGTAGTTCCTGATGTCCTTCTTTTTTGATCGATCAGCTTGTCCACCCAGCATATCAGTTCATGTTGGGACATATCCGTGCTGGAATATTGAGCAGGTTTAAAGCAGCATTTGACAGTGCACTGAATGAGGGCAAAGGTTTTGCTGCTGCTGCACGTGATTGCACTGAATACTATTTGTCACAGTTCGATGATGCATCCGCTGGTAAATTTTTAATGATGATACATCTTTTTATTTTCTGTGGTTGTTAATTAATTTAATGAAATATGAAAAGATCTTTTGTGGATCACTGATAGGCGCTATAAATTAGATATGAAATTTTTGGCATTGCTGACGATGCTAGTTTAATATGGAATTGGAATGTGTTATGTAGATGCAGACATTGACCAAGCAAATTGGGATGCCTCTAGGGTAAGAGATAAGCTTAGACGTGATATAGATGCCCATATTGCTGCAGTTCGTGAAAGCAAGCTTTCTGAACTTACAGCGATGTATGAGGTATGAATGCTCAGACTGCCTTTAGAACATTTATCTAATATTTCTTAATTCTTGAAAAAACATCATTCCAAATGTTTCATTTGATGAAGATTCAAATTGATGCCTCTGTATTATTTTTAACAAATTATTGGCTTGATTTGGAAGCATTTCCTCAGAATTTGATCTGCCTGCAGTAGGGAACAATTTGAGCTTCTTGTGCATAATATTCAGTTAGGAAATCCTCTTATTTTGTGGCAGAAAAAACTGAATGATTTGCTATCCGGACCTGTGGAGGCTCTGTTAGACAGTGCAAGTGAAGAGACATGGCCATCGATCAGGAAACTTCTTTTTCGTGAAACTGCGACTGCTGTGGATGGGTTCTCTAGTGCACTCTCTGGATTTGAAATAGATGCTGCAACAAAGGATAAGATGATATCAAGTCTGGAGAATCATGCTAGAGGAGTGGTAGAAACAAAGGCAAGAGAGGAAGCTGGGAGAGTTTTGATCCGAATGAAAGACAGGTATTGATTTGGTACATATTTGCATTACGAAAATGTGTTGGATCATTTTTGTAATGATGCTTGGCTCGCAGATTTTCTACGTTATTTAGCCAAGATGCTGATTCAATGCCACGTGTCTGGTCTGGGAAAGAAGATATTCGTGCGATCACTAAAACTGCCCGCTCTGCTGTATGATACAATTTGCTAATATTTATGTTTCAATGCATTCATTTAAACTAGACTTGATTTCTTCTTTCTTTCTTTTTTATATCAGTCTTTGAAGCTTCTGTCCGTCATGGCTGCCATACGCCTTGATGATAATTCTGATGCTATCGAGAAAACACTGTCCCTTGCACTTGTCGATCCAAAGAGTGCAGCTTCATCCACCACTAGTAGATCCTTAGATCCTCTAGCTTCAAGCAATTGGGAAGAGGTAATCAGTTATAGTTTTTGGCACATTGTTGAAAAACCGTGACATGATTTTCCCAGGGCAATGACTTCATAACCCTTTCTAGGATCTTCCTATCTTTATGAAGACTTAATGCTATTTTCTTTTCTTTTTCCTGTACCTTGGATTAACATATTAACTAGAGTTTTGGACCAAACCTTTTGCAGTACCGTCATCATCTAGGTAAAACAGTTGCTGACATCCAAATCATTTCTGTGATGTTGGTTCCATTTTTTCTATTAGGAAATGTGTGCACTAGTTATTGCCTTTCTTGGTTCATGCTTGAGCTGTTATGGAAAGTTTGACATTTTTAGGGAGAATTTGAAAGCAAAATATATATTTTTTATTTTTTGGGAAAGGATGCCGCTATGAGATGTCATGTTCTGATTGTCAAACTTCTTTCAAGGTTGCACCATCAAAAACGCTGTTGACACCTGTCCAATGCAAATCATTATGGCGACAATTTAAAAATGAGACCGAGTATACAGTGAGTCAAGCGATTGCTGCTCAGGTGAGGCCTTCCTCTACAGCTCCTCAGTTAAAGTTTTTGATGTCGGTTGATAGATGATTGCTGATCTTTCTTATTCCCGATGCCAGGAGGCTAGCAGGAGAAACAACAACTGGATGCCACCTCCATGGGCCATTGTCGCATTACTTGTGTTGGGTTTTAATGAGTTCATGACACTGTTAAGGTAACCTTATTTCGCTTGCAACTGGATTTTCTAGTTCTTTGGTTGAAATCATCGATACATCTCCATCTTCAATGTGCAACAACCCCCACCCATAATTTTCTGTACTGTGATAGGAATCCACTCTGGCTAGCTATCATTTTTGTGGGCTTTCTCCTTGTAAAGGCCCTTTGGGTTCAGTTGGACATCTCAGGAGATTTCCGAAATGGAGTGGTAAGAGGGAATATTTTACTTACCGTAATCCTTATTTGTTCTCCTATCAAATGCTTCTGTGCAATCTGCGCTTCTCAACTTCAATTGTTAGATCCTAGAGTCTGAGGTTCTGATTTCTTTCCTTTGTCTTCATGGATTCCCCATGCGCACAGCTTCCTGGAGTCCTCGCCCTATCCGGCAAATTCCTGCCCACCGTGATGAATCTCCTTAGAAAACTTGCTGAGGAGGGGAATGCCGCTCCTGAGCCGCAGCAGCAGCAGCGCAAGCACCAAACAGGGACGACAAGTGATCGCCTCTCATCAACTGCCTCATCTGATGTCACTTCCAACGAAAACGGAACTGAATACTCCTCCCCGAGTCGCCAGAAATCACAATAAAGCTTCTGATTTTATGCTCGCAGAGGAACTGGAAGATGATCCTCCCTTGGCAGGTGGCATGATGCATGTTTCTCATCTGCTGTTAGTTTTTTTTGCTTTAAAGGTGAGTTTGCACGAGGTGGCTGTCGTTCAGCTTCCTCTCATGGGGGGCCTTCGTTATCTCGCATTTTTGATTGGAAGCCTGTAATATTAGAATTCGAGAAACCACGTATGTCTCTCACGCGTGTGCCTCGGTATGCTACCATTACGGCTACTTTTGTATTTGAAGAGCCAGGATTTTTTTGATTGATCTCATTAGAACAATCTAAGATGTCGCCTAAATAAGTTTATTATCAAATATGAATACTTTTTATTTGTTTATTAAAAATTATAAAAGATTCAATTTTCATTTTCTTAGAATGATTTCCTAAAAAGTATTTCAATACAAGTTCGATACTAAAACCTAAAACCAAACACTTTTACACTATTTTGTGGTAGTAAAATTGATGTTAAGATCTCTACTATATCACAAAAATGTGATCAACATGGAGATTAAAATCTTAGCGGTTGTTGAATAAAGTGATCCATTTGTGGTTAAGAGGACCCAGAACTACACCACAAATCAGCGACATCCTCAATGTCACATCTCTACATTCCCATCCAAAAAGGCTGAGAAAGGAGAGTGGGGGCGGGAGGGGGGAGGGCAGAGACCATACAATTATGGCAATTTACCAAGGGGTGAAAAGAAAAAGGGTAGAAGGAACACGGAACAGAGTTACTTACTGTTGTACCAGGGAAAGGGGGCACAAGTAAAAGGCATTATTTACCACTAGGCTGGGGGTGAAAAAAAGAACAACCATAATGTTATCAACAGCGGGACAGGTTGATGATTGATTGGGGGAAGCAATATTCATGAATACAGAGAGAGAGAGTCGGTTGTCTCAGCAGACAACATCGATCAATAAGTGGCACGGATCGTACCAAATCCAACTCAATTATGTGCCATAATTCAATCTAGAAGGTTCTTCTTAGTCACATAATTCACCCAGATGGTCCCTCATTCGTACTGTTCCCCCATTCATTGACTCATCCCACCTATACACGCGTAGCACCCTACACACACCCTTTCTACGAGACATGGTTGGTTAGGGTTACCTGTGTGAGCTCCGCACGCTGCTTTAGGTTGATAAGGAGCTCAACTTAGTCTGCAGCTCGTACTAATCATCAATCAAAAGTTGACACAGTAATACCATGCAGACACTATATGCCATACTGGTTTTCAAAATTTTACCAAGCAACAAGCAAATAACTCATCATATAGATGATGGTACGACTATTCTTAGAACACCAACTGGTTCATGCTTCAGCGTCGAATTTCATAATTTTTTGGGGGAAAAAGCCAATAAAAATCAAGTAGAAAACACCCCTACATAATCCTATTTTCCACTCTTGTGTACCATGAGATAAGCAATAATAAGGTGGTTAGAATATACGATAAAATCACCTAATTGTGTCGTGTGGATTGTACTGAGAGGCACTTGATCATATATAATCGCACAGCACACTGTTTTTTTCCACGACCCACGGTATACATCCCAACATCAATAATTTTGTATCACTTCGCTTGTCCACGACATGTATGGTGGTAGAGAACAAGTACCTGCAATTAACCGCACAAGTAGCCAACGTCTCGGACAAGATCACGGATCCTAGTAAACCATCTGTTGGGAGTCTCACAAAGAGAAATAACTCACCATCAATACCAATAGCAAACACAAGGAAACTACAAGATTCATGTATGAAAGTGGTGTCAAGAAGCACAAACGTACCTGTGTTGTTTCTGGAGATTTCCAATCCCTGTGGGTGGTGTACTATTAAAGGTCGCTATAACAAAAGCAACCACCACACGAACTGTTTCCTGTATATTTTCAAGGCAGTGGCTTGCTGCTTATTGATGACTCGACATTAAGCTTTATAAATACCGGCTGTTGTAGTTTTCAGATGGTCATAAGTGTTGTGGCGCTACTCCTCACAATGGGTTGAGCAGAGGTGCTGCTGGCGCGTCTAGGCTTTTCATTTCTAGTCCACCGTGTAGATGAACAATCTATGCATTCGCTTGTTCTCCAACTACTGCATTTATGGCCATCATTAAAAGCCAGTGTTACCAGTTGGGATTTCGCTTTACATTAAATATTTGTGACAGTATATGTGCAAAGATTCTAGTTCTTATTTTCAAGTTAAAGTGTGACTTTCAAAAGGTAAAGCATTTGTATTATATATCCAAGACCAAGAGCAACAGAGGCCAAAATTTTGCGTACCTTAGAGCGTGTGCAGATTGCAGCAAGCGGCTTTTCCCCATGAGTTCGCTTGGTTTCAGTATTTCCTCTTCTGTGCTTCAACTTTACCTACTTGTTTGGATCACCACACTTCTCAGCTTCTCTCAAGGTTCTCCAATGCCTCCTCTCCACATTTTTTTTTGGTGAATTTCTTTGCATAATGTTAGAACCTGCATCAAATTTGCGAAAAAGATGGTTTGATATCTAAGCTCATATACCTTACTGGTGGAAGTGAAATGCAGGAACGCAGACTGAACTTGATCATGAAGCAGAGTACAGGTATCCGTTCATAAAACCGGCAAGCAGGTTCTCGGCACCGTATCCATCATCTCCAGATGCGGGCGGGGCAGAACCGGGGTTCGACTACATAGTTGTTGGTGGGGGCACAGCAGGATGCCCCTTGGCAGCCACTCTGTCCCAGAACTACAGCGTTCTGCTGCTGGAAAGAGGAGGTACCCCTTTTGCAAACGCCAATGTCTCATTCATGCAAAATTTTCACATCGGCCTGGCGGATATCTCCGAAACCTCGCCGTCCCAGATGTTCATCTCGACGGACGGTGTATTTAATTCCAGAGCCAGGGTTCTCGGCGGAGGTACGTGCATCAACGCTGGATTTTACACCAGAGCCGGTCCAAGGTACAATCACACCAACCTACGGTTTTTGTGCATGAAAATGTAAGCTATCCACATGTCAAAACAAAATATTAAGGTATTAATGACAAAAACATTTAGTGGTTGGTCACATCCCACAGGAAAATATGTTCCAAAAGAAGACGAAAGCTGATGTTTTTCTGTTGTGAATGTTAATGCAGTTTCATCAGAAAAGCTGGATGGGATAGTGAGTTAGTGAGGGAATCCTTTGAGTGGGTTGAGAAACAAATAGTTCATGAGCCAAGGCTGATGCCTTGGCAGAAGGCTGTGAGAGATGGGCTCCTGGAAGTTGGAGTTTCCCCTTTCAATGGCTTCACATACGACCACAAGTATGGAACCAAAGTGGGAGGAACCATCTTTGACACATACGGACGACGCCACTCTGCTGCCGAGCTTCTGGGAACCGGCAACCCCGAGAAGCTCACCGTTCTGGTCTATGCTACTGTGGAGAAAATAGAGTTCGATAGCACAGGACCAGGTAAAAAGGATATCTCAACTTAGAATATCTGTTACTGAGAAGCATGATCTCATGTATGAATACTTTGGTAGGTAGAAGGCCTAAAGCAGTAGGGGTTACCTTCAAGGATGAAAATGGAATGACCCACACCGTTGCTCTAACAGAGAGGCCGGAGAGCGAAGTCATCTTATCAGCTGGAGCAATCGGGAGCCCCCATCTGCTGCTGCTGAGCGGGATTGGACCGATTTCGGACCTCGAAAAGTTTGATATTCCACCTGTTCTTGGCAATGAGTATGTGGGGAAAGGCATGGCAGATAACCCACTGAATACAATTTTTGTGCCCACCAATGGCTCGGTTCAGCAGTCTCTGATACAGACAGTTGGAATTACAAGACGTGGAGTGTACATCGAAGCTAGCAGCGGCTTCGGCCAGTCCTCAGACAGCATCCGTTGGGATCACGGAATCGCTTCAGCTGAGGTACCCTCCAACCCGTTTTTACGAAGGAGCATTTTGTCGAACACCTTGCCTGCAGTTGTGTACTGATCATTATGCGGTATTTTCAAAAACACAGATCGGTCAGCTATCAACAATTCCTCCAAGGGAAAGAACCCACGAAGCAATCCACAGGTACAGACGCAGCAAAAGAAGCCTTCCCCACGAAGCGTTCAGGGGAGGATTCATTCTCGAAAAGCTCGCCAGGCCAAAATCCAGAGGTCATATCACCCTCAAAAACACCAACATCAACGATAATCCCAGCATCACATTCAACTACTTCAGCCATCCCACCGACGTAAGCCACTGCGTCGCCGGAATCCGGATCATCGAGAAACTTCTAAAGTCCAAGAGCTTCGCAGGGTACACACAGCTGGATAAGAACAGCGTGGAGCGACTGGTGAACATGAGCGTCGCCGCGAACGTGAACCTCATCCCAAAACACACAAACGACACCAAGCAACTGGAACAGTTCTGCAGAGACACGGTTATCACTATCTGGCATTACCACGGGGGATGCCACATCGGAAAAGTCGTCGACGAAGAATACAAGGTTATCGGCGTCGATCGGCTCCGCGTCGTCGATGGATCCGTCTTCTTCGAATCCCCAGGCACGAATCCTCAGGCCACCGTAATGATGATGGGAAGGTAACTAAAACACAAACACAACACATCCAAAAAAACTACCAACTAACATCGAAATCCACCATTTGCAGGTACATCGGGATGCAGATACTGACAAAAAGATTGCAGGATCAGAATTCTTGTTAACCACTACCTTGTGTTCTCTCGATTTCCATCGCCCATGGCGGATCAAACTCTTAATCCTCCATAACCATTCCTCCTGACACAGTGATCTGATACACCACGATCTTCTCATGTGATCGGAAAATTTACCCCTTTTGTGTTATTCTTAAATTTTAAATGATAATAATTAATTAGGAATTACTCCAATGAGCCCTTTTAATAACATTTTAACAAATCTTGTTTTAATAATCTTTTTTTTATTAAGAAATAATATTATTTTACTAATATCAGGAAAAATATACTGCTTTATTCTGTTTAAAAGGGGTTAGGTCACCCTCCCCCGATGAGGACATAAAAGAAAAGACCTCAAGAAGAGACACATACGAAAGCTGTGTTCCTTAAAAGGGGTAAGGTTGGGATCAATACGATTCACCTCCCATCTTCAACACGCATTTGACACAAACATTAACTTGATAAGTTTCGAAAAATTATCACATTTTCATCGTCCCATGTAGGCATTAGAATGAAACATATCGTCATTTGTGGAGGATATGATTACAGAACAACCAAATTAGAATATTCAATAAAATGTCATGTTTTTTAAATGAGAATAATGCAATAAAAACACTTCAAATTTTGATTAGTATAAAGAATATAATTCTTAAATTTCAAAATTACAAAAAAAAAAAAAACATTTCAACTTATCAAAATCGTACAATGAAATGCAATAATTTTCAAAATTTTTAAAAAATGAATCTATTTACAACAATAATTTCAAACCCAATAAAAAATTGTTATAGGATTTTTTTGTATTTGTATATAAAATTTGACGAATCAAAATCCATTATTAGTGTTAGATTGCCTTTGAGTCTTGTGATTTATGGAGTTTGGTGAGGTTAAGATCATTAAAATGAAATTAATGAAAATTGTGAATATTGTTTATGACGATGCAATATTATGATTAAAATCAATTAGTTTTGATAACATGATAAGTTAAATATACAACTTCATAAATATTAAGGTAAATTATTTAAAAAAATAAACACTTAAAAATTCTTCAATTTCCTAAGAATTATCTTGGTTATACTAATAAACATAGCCCAAATAGCGAATCAATCATGTTGCCACGTGTGATAATAGTGGATTTGATATGCATAAAAGAATTGTAAATAAAAGAGGAGTGTTGTTAAAATGTTTAAAATTAATAAATAATAATAATTGCAAGTTGTGCCACACGCGCTTCCTCATTAATTGAAAGCACACAGTCACACACACTAATGGGAGAGGTGGATCAATGAATGCTGCTCTCAGGGACGGAGTCCCTCAAATAGTCAAGTGTCAGATCCTCTTCCATGTCGATCTTGCTTCATTCGCCATCCCGGCAATCATACCTCATTCACCTTTGCTTCTTATCCCCCACTTCTCTTTCCCTGAGTGCGATCCTTGAGCGGAGTTTGCTTCTGGTTTGCGTCCGCAATTCTCTCAGGTATTTATTGCCTACTTTGACAATGTGGGTTCCATTCGTCCCTTTATTAGTGATGAGAGGATTAGGGATTGTGTCTTTTTTTTCATTCACTTCTGTCGGTGTTTTTAAGTTGGAAAGGTGGAGTGACTTCTGAATTTTATTCAGCTGGTCAATTTTGAAGTTTCTTTCTGTGTTGATTTCAGTGTCTTCGATCTTCCACTTGGGGGTTGCTCTTAATTTTTCGCAATGCTGGAGATTTTTTGGTTGATTTTGTCTAACAACTTGGAACTGCTATTTGTGCATGAATTTTTGTGATGTTGATCAAGAAGTATTGTTGGGTTCTTTACCCGAGGGCATTGCGATGTGCTGTTTCATTTGCACACTGGCTTTCTATGTTCGCTCTTTTTTAAACTTTAAATTCATGGGAGTTAGTGGATGCGATTAAGATATTAGTTCGAACCATAGATGCAGATTTACATTATGCATTTAACTTTTTTTTTTTTTGTTTTCTAATAGGTTTTCTCCATGTTCTTGGACTTTTTTGTGTGTTTAGATCTCAAGGATAAATACGTGCAATCTTATTGAACCGAAGACAATATTGCAGTAGGTTAAGAGTGGTTGACTGGTTAGATAGTTAATTTCAGGGGTTCTTGGACAAGCTAATTGATCCATTCAGTTGGCTTGGAAAGATGATAACTGTTTTAGAAAAATATATGGCCTGGCTGGTTAATCTTCATAATTCTGGGTTGTTTTGGTGGATTTGAAGCTCAAAAGTGTATCATGGCTCGGGAAGAATAAGAGCAAGTTTTCTCCGCAGTAGCTTTTACACATTTGGTTGCTATAGGCCTCATGCTTCGCAAGATGATGCACTTCATGACTTTCATGAACGTGGCTATTCTCGAATAGTTTACTGTAACCAGCCTCGTCTACATGTGGAAAAACCTGTTAGATATTGCTCGAACTACATTTCTACTACCAAGTACAATATTGTTACTTTCCTCCCAAAGGCCATATTTGAACAGTTCAGACGTGTAGCAAATTTGTATTTCCTACTGGCTGCAGTCTTATCACTAACTCCCATATCACCATTCTCTGCTGTTAGCATGATTGCCCCTCTCGTCTTTGTGGTTGGTTTGAGTATGGCCAAAGAAGCTCTTGAAGATTGGCGTAGGTTTATTCAAGATATGAAGGTTAATCTTCGAAAAACTCTAGTACATAAAAAGGGTGGTATATTTGCTGTCAAACCATGGATGAAACTTAGAGTTGGAGATGTAGTTAAGGTGGAGAAGGACAAATTTTTTCCCGCAGATTTGCTCTTGCTATCTTCCAGTTACGATGATGGGATATGTTATGTCGAAACCATGAATTTGGATGGGGAAACCAATTTAAAGGTTAAAAGAGCTCTTGAGGCAACGCTACTCTTGGATCATGATTTGTCGTTCAGGGAATTCAGTGCTACCTTGAAATGTGAGGATCCAAATCCTAACCTGTACTCCTTTGTGGGGAATTTCGAATATGATCGTCAAATATATCCTCTTGATCCTAGTCAAATTTTACTTCGGGATTCAAAATTAAGAAATACAGCTTATGTTTATGGAGTTGTGATATTTACTGGTCATGATAGTAAGGTCATGCAAAATGCTACAAAATCTCCTTCCAAACGAAGTAAGGTTGAAAAACAAATGGACAAAATTATATATTTCCTCTTCAGCCTCTTGGTTTTTATCTCATTCCTGAGCTCCCTAGGCTTCATTGGGAAGACCAAATACGATTTGCCAAACTGGTGGTATTTAAGGGTTCCTGACAAGGCTGGTCTTTATGACACAGGAATGCCTCTGATATCAGGGTTCTATCACCTCATCACTGCTCTTATATTGTATGGATATTTGATACCAATATCCTTGTATGTTTCGATTGAGGTTGTTAAAGTTCTTCAAGCAGTGTTCATGAACCACGATGTCCATATGTATGATGAAGTACACGAAACTCCCGCACAAGCAAGGACCTCAAACTTAAATGAAGAACTAGGACAAGTTGACACTATACTCTCTGACAAAACTGGAACTCTGACTTGTAACCAGATGGACTTCATCAAATGTTCCATTGCGGGTACTCCATATGGTGTGCGCTCTAGTGATGTAGAACTAGCTGCTGCCAAGCAGCTGGCCATGGAGGGCAATCAGCCAATTCAAGTTACCAGTCCTTATTCATGGAAAAAAAATGAGGCTGGCTGTGGAGCATCAGAAATTGAATTAGAGAGCGTTGTTGCCTCAAAAGATGTAGGTGAACACAAACATGCTATCAAGGGGTTCAGCTTTGAGGATGCTCGCCTAATGAATGGGAATTGGTTCACAGATCCCAATGCAGACATGGTTTTGTTGTTTTTCAGGATATTAGCGATTTGTCACACTGGGATCCCAGAGCAAAATGAAGAAACAGGTTTGTGTTATGAATCAGAATCACCCGATGAAGGTGCCTTTCTTGTCGCTGCTAGAGAATTTGGTTTTGAGTTCTGCAGAAGAACACAGTCAAGCATTTATGTTCGTGAGAGATATCCCTTCTTTCAAGAGCCAACAGAGAGGTCAGAACATGAACCTCGAATCTATTCCATTTCTTCAGAAAGTTGTTTCATGTGTACCAGGTTGACCGACCTGCAACACTATACACAGGGAGTACAAAGTTCTCAATTTGTTGGATTTCACCAGCAAAAGGAAAAGGATGTCTGTCATTGTGAGGAATGAAGATGGTAAAATCCTTGTTCTCTGCAAAGGGGCTGATAGGTATGTTTCACCACCATTGACATAGGGAACAAAACATCGAAGCACCTGTGGAAAAAAAAAAGTTGAACATGGAACTGTTAAAAACTGAATGAATTAAATAGGGAAAGTTAGCGCTCATTACCCGAATTTTCTTAATTTCCAGTAGCAGGACCTTGTCCAACTTTGAATTATGTCGTACTTCATCTTTATTTTACTTCACTTAGGGCTGTAATTCTCACATGTTCCTTGGCCTTTGTTACTTCACAGCATCATTTTTGATCGCCTGGCCAAGAATGGTGAGAAATATCTGGAGGAAACCACAAAGCATTTGACAGAATATGGGGAGAGTGGATTGAGAACACTGGCACTTGCCTACAAGGAAATTGATGATGCCAAATATATTGCATGGAACGAAGAGTTCATGAAGGCAAAGACATCAATTGGTGCTGATAGAGAAGCAAAGTTGGAGCGGCTTGCTGATATAATGGAAAGGGACTTCATTTTGGTGGGTGCAACTGCAGTGGAAGACAAGCTGCAAGCAGGGGTATATCATGCTTTTCTTTCTTGATCGCTTCCTCTATTTATCCATCCTTATATCATTTTCTTTCATCTTTTTTGAAGGTGCCTCAGTGTATTGACAAACTTGCTCAGGCAGGTCTTAAAATATGGGTTCTGACAGGTGATAAGATGGAAACTGCGATTAATATTGGGTATGTACCTGACCTCCATATTGCAGCTATCAAATATTTTATGCCTGTGATATGGGGTGATTTTAAGCTGATGCACAATTGTATTTCAGATTTGCATGCAGTTTGCTTCGACATGGTATGAGACAGATATGTATAAGTATAACAGAATCTGATCCCATAGTCCAGGATCAAAAAAAGGTATGAATCTGTTGGACGATTACTTGCTTTTTGTTTTAATGCAATTCAAATGATGGCTTTATTTTTTTCTAACATCATTATAGGCTGCAAAAGAGCAGATTCTAAACCAAATCACCAATGCTTCTCAAATGATCAAACTCGAAAGGGATCCCCATGCTGCGTTTGCTTTAATTATTGATGGGAAAACTCTTACTCATGCTCTTGAGAATGACATGAAGCATCAATTTTTAGATTTAGCTGTTGGTTGCGCTTCGGTTATATGTTGTCGTGTCTCACCAAAACAAAAAGCCCAGGTCAGAAATCTTTGTTCTTCTGTAGAATTCGGCAATCTTAATTTTTTTTATATTTCTAGTTAGTCAGTTTTTGGATCTTGATTTCAATCCCCCCTTCCTTTATAAAGGTAACAAGATTGGTCAAAGAAGGAACTGGGAAAACCACATTAGCAATAGGTGATGGTGCCAATGATGTTGGAATGATACAAGAAGCAGATATTGGTGTTGGCATTAGTGGGTGCGAAGGCATGCAGGTTTTTACAAACCAATCCTCATGCACATTTCATTCCATGAACTTTCTGATGTGGCATATTTTTGGTGGGGTTTCAAAGCTTTCCATCATCCTCCTATGAACTTCCATATTTGTTGATGTCTCAAGGCTGGTTCTTGTCTTATAGTTATGAAATGTGCTAATTGATCTGAAACGACTGACTTGTCATTAACTGCCTGCAGGCTGTGATGGCTAGTGACTTTGCTATTGCACAGTTCCGATTTCTGGAAAGGCTTCTGGTGGTGCATGGTCATTGGTGTTACAAAAGAATCGCACAGATGGTATTCTGCAAATTGAATTTCAGGCATCAACCTTGTTCTTTTTGGATTCCCATCACAAATTTTCATGTGCTTTCATATATGTTTTGTTAAATAGAAGGATTCACTCAAAATAATGCACAAATTCTGTTTAGAAGTAGTTAGTTTAATCTTGAAGATATTAGGATGAAGATTGGGAATGCTCTTTGCTTGCCCCCCCCCCCCCCCCTTTGGTATTTATTTGCTAAACATATCTTCGATGCAGATTTGCTATTTCTTCTACAAAAACATTGCATTCGGCCTTACAATCTTCTACTTCGAGACATTTGCTGGATTTTCTGGGCAGTCTATATATGTTGATTGGTACATGCTACTATTCAACGTAGTCCTGACATCATTGCCTGTTATATCTCTTGGAGTATTCGAGCAAGACGTAGACTCTGAAGTATGCCTACAGGTTGGCTCCTCAGGAACTTATACCTGTTGTCTCTGCATTCAACATTTTTTTGAATTCAGGATAGAAAACTTTCACCACTGATACAAACACCTGTACTCGTGCAGTTCCCAGCTCTGTATCAACAGGGACCAAAAAACTTATTCTTCGATTGGCCCAGAATATTAGGCTGGATGGGAAATGGTTTCTACACCTCCCTCGTGGTGTTCTTCCTCAACATCATCATCTTCTACGACCAAGCTTTCCGACCCGATGGCCAGACGGCAGACATGACTGCAGTTGGGACAGCCATGTTCACTTGCATCATCTGGGCGGTCAACTGTCAGATCGCCTTGACGATGTGCCACTTCACTTTTATCCAACACATTCTCATTTGGGGCAGTGTTGGTTTCTGGTACCTATTTCTCCTGGTGTACGGCAAGTCCTCCTACTCCCTGAGTGTTGGCGCCTTCCAAGTCCTCACCGAGGTCCTCGGCCCAGCTCCCATCTTCTGGTCGACGACACTCGTGGTAACAGTTGCTTGCATCCTCCCTTACCTCACCCACATCTCGTTTCAGCGATCCTTCAACCCCATGGACCACCACATCATCCAAGAGATCAAGTACTGCCGGCGGGATGTCATCGATCGGCACATGTGGCGACATGAGCGCAGCAAAGCTCGAGAGAGGACCAACATTGGGTTCACTGCTCGAGTTGAAGCTAAAATCAGGCAACTGAGAGGCAGGCTGAATGGGAAATCTTCATTCTGCAGCAGTGACTCTGTGAGAAGATGAAGAAGACAACAGCCATTGCCCTCTTCTCAGGCAACTGAGAGGTAGGCTGAGTGGGAAATCTTCATTTAGCAGCAGTGACTCTGTGAGAAGATGAAGAAGACAGCAGCCATTGCCTCTTCTCAGGCAACTGAGATGTTGGGTGAATGGGAAATCTTCATTTTTTAGCAGCAGTGACTCTGTGAGAAGATGAAGAAGACAACAGCCATTGCCTTCTTCTACTGCATATATACCCTTTACATGTAAAGTGCCACTCATTTTGTTGCCCATTCTTTGTGTATCTTTTGTGGGTGCATTTGGATCGGAAGTCTCCTCTATCTTGTAATAATGCCCTATTTTGTGTAATTTTTTAATCTGATCCTATAATTCTCATTTTAATAATGAATTATATTGGGGAAATTATTATTATATGAGGCAAGTTGGGACTTGTAAAATGTGTTTTATTTTTTATAGCATAAGATGAATCAATTGTCGATATTATTGTTGATTTGAAAAAGGGGGAGGAGACAGGTAAAGGTGAAGGCATCGAAATGCTGAGAGGCTAAACGACAATCAGCGTTGGCGCTGTAAGGCCAAGCGAGAACACGGAGATCTGCGAGACGTGGATAAGATCGGAGCAAGGGAAGCCACTGAGATATCCTCGAGGAGTTCCGATTCGCTGGTTTTTCTTCACCTGCAGATCATAGATATATATATGTGTGTGTGTGTATATTATACGTATTTTGTATAGGATTGACTCGATTACTGATCGATTTCGTCAGGAATTGGGATTTTAGGCAGGGTGGAATTTGATGGAACCGCGAGTGGGGAATAAGTTCCGATTAGGTCGGAAAATTGGAAGTGGCTCATTCGGAGAGATTTATTTGGGTATTTTGCTTTGATTTTCCTGGCTTGACATTTTTTTCAAATGTGGTGGATTTTGGGTTGATAAATTCTTTGTTTTTAAGGGACTAATACACAGACGAATGAGGAGGTAGCAATCAAGCTTGTAAGTGGCTGCAGTTCCCTTGTTTTTCTGTTTCTTTGTCTTCAATAGATTTGTGTCAAGGGACTGCTTTACTGCAGTTCTAAGGCTAAAGTTGCACAATTTGCGTTGAATTTTTACGGTTGCCATTCACCTGTTTTTTTTTTTTTTTTTTGTTCTGGTGGTTGAATCTAGAATCAGCAATATTTCAGTTTCTAAGAGTGCCTTTACACTCAGCTTCTTGCGTGTTATTGTTGACTATTCCTTTTCAATGCGTTTGAACTAATCTTTAGGCCCCTACTAGGATTTTGCCTGTTTTTCTCGAAATCTAAATCTGCTGTCTGCAGGAAAATGTGAAGACAAAGCATCCTCAATTGTTTTACGAGTCAAAGCTGTACAGATTACTCCAAGGAGGAAGTAATGATCTGTTTGGTGACCTGTCTATTACACCTGTCCTTTGAGTTTTCCTGATCGAATTTTACAAACTTGGCAGCTGGTATCCCAAGTCTACGTTGGTTTGGTGTTGAAGGGGACTACAATGTTCTTGTGATGGATTTATTGGGCCCTAGTCTTGAAGATCTTTTTAACTTCTGCAGCCGGAAGTTGTCGCTGAAGACTGTTCTAATGCTTGCAGATCAGATGGTCTGTATTATATCGCATTGTCTAGTTTTCGGACTTTTCATGTTCACTGGTTGGTGGAACCTTCTTTCACTTGTCAGATTAATAGAGTCGAGTTCATTCATTCCAAGTCGTTTCTGCATCGTGATATTAAGCCAGATAACTTTCTCATGGGACTGGGTAGGCGTGCAAACCAGGTACGCCTCTTTCTTGTTAATTAAGGTTAGCCCATTTCTTTTTTTTCCCCTCAAAAGAAGTTTTTTTGCTGAAATTAATTACGAGCAGGTGTATGCTATTGATTTTGGGCTCGCCAAAAAATATAGGGATCCCTCAACTCACCAGCATATTCCATATAGGTAAGCTTCCCCAGAACCAATGTCAAGCTGTTGGTCTCATAGATTTTCTTTGTTTAAATAACCTCCTGTTTTTTCAGAGAAAATAAAAACTTAACTGGAACCGCCAGATATGCAAGCATGAATACTCATCTTGGCATAGGTATGCATTTCTTCCACCCTTGACCTGTAATTGAATGATACTGAATGCTCTGATTTGCATATTGATAGAACAAAGTCGTAGAGATGATCTAGAGTCACTTGGTTATGTTCTTATGTACTTCTTAAGGGAAGGTAAAGCTGAAATGATGTTTTCTTTCAATTTTTTTTTGGTGTGTTGTTATGCAAACTCATTTTTCCAAACCATGCAGTCTGCCCTGGCAGGGACTAAAAGCTGGAAACAAGAAACAAAAGTATGATAAAATTAGCGAGAAAAAAGTTTCTACCTCCATCGAGGTGATTTGAACTTCACACCATATTTGATGTAGTTATCGACTTGCCCATATTGGCTTCAGATTTTGATCCATACAGGCCTTGTGTCGTGGCTATCCAACAGAGTTTGCCTCCTACTTCCATTATTGCCGCTCGCTTAGATTTGATGATAAACCAGATTATGCATATCTTAAGAGAATCTTTCGTGACCTTTTTATTCGTGAAGGTCCGTCTACATTTTTTGCCGTTCTTTAGCTACTCTGGTTTTCACCGGTTTTGAATGTTTCCTAATGCTGTCCTTTGATGTCCAGGTTTTCAGTTTGATTATGTCTTCGACTGGACTATTCTAAAGTATCAACAGTCACAACTTGTGAATCCTCCATCCAGGGCCCTTGTAAGGGGTGTTTTTGGATTACAATCAATGGCCATGTCCTTCCTAAGAGTAATTTAGTGGCTGCTGTGCAGGGTGCTGTGACGGGAACAAGTTCAGGCGTTCAACATGCCAACAATATCGACAGGCAATCTGGTGATCTTCAGCTTTCGTTTCAATTCCTGCTCATTACAATGGCATTGTTTAGATTATCTGCATTGGAAATTTCAAGAAGCGGAGTATAAACGGATTTCTTTTTTTTTTCTTACGAATGCAGGTGGGGAGGACGGTAAGGCTGCTGGTTGGTCCGTGACTGCCAACCGCAGCAGAAACCTGCTACATTCTGGAAACTTGTCTCGACAGAAAGGCCCAATTGCGAATGATGCCGCTGTTTCCAAAGAAGTAAGTTAAAAACTCGCACCTGCTATGTCTCATCATTGAAAATAAGATGAAGAAACTGAGCTCGTTGCAAAAAAAAAAAAAAAAGGAAAGAAATGTAGGTAGCTGGTGGTTTTTCTAGCACTCTGAATTTTCTAATGATTTGTGTATGATCATGGTTTCTAAACATTTCCCAGCAATTTCCATTATCAAGGCGACCGGCGGGTTCTACAAGTCGGGACCCTGAGACTTCAGCCAACGACAATGCCTCCCGAGCCCGAAACTCGATTGCTGCTGCTCAGGGAAGTTCGGCCATGGAACCACTGGATCCCAAGCGTTCATCTTCCTCCAGGAACCCTTCAAATATAAAGAACTTGGACTCCGCTCTTAAGAGCATGGAGAGCCTCAACTTTGGCAGCGATGAGAAGATGCTGCACCATTAGAACACCTGCCAAATGACCTGTCTTCACTCTCTATCTCTATCTCTCATATCTTGGCTCTTACAATCTACCTGAATCACCACCTATTTAGGCAGTGGCTGAACTCGGCGGCAAGGAGAACCTAGAATGCCAAGCCGATGATCTAGGCTAAGGCATCACCAGGTGAAAATGTGACCACAGAAGCATCTCATCTGACTGAAAATGGGGTTTGTGTGTGCGTGGGATTGCCGGTAACTAGCTGAGATATCCCTCGCTTTCTACAAATGTAGCAGTAGTGGTAGTAGTAGTTGCTGTTGATTTCATATCATCTTCTTCTTCTTCGTCTTGTACCTGGCTGAGTGGATGATTTGTTAGTCAAGATTATGCTAATTCCCCCTTTCTGAGCACGTTTTAATTCATCATTGTTGAACCTCGCATTAGATTGCAAACCGGATTGGATTAAATTTGACAGATTCATGATTGAATTGCTTTGGATCATGAATCAACCAACTATACTTGTTTGTCTATTTAAAACATGAATCGCAACAATTAGCACCTCTTGATACATTACTTATAATGTCCTGACCCTACCCGATCATGGAGCTTTGGATGTTTCCACAAAACTTACTATTGATTTAGAGATTTCATTTCATGGTCTGGAGAACAACATTCATTCTCCTCAGGCACATGAAATGATAGTAATTGGGAAAAAAATAGAGGTGGCATATGCATGCTTCTTTGGTTCCGATCATAGGGATAGACGCTGTTTTGATGCACCTGTATTCTGCCAACGAAGTCGTGAGGCCACATTAACCTTCACTGTGATGCTCAACGCCGCTACAAGAAGCAGAACCTGCAGACAAGGGAAGCACTGCAAGAACACGTAAGTGATCACAGGCAAAATGGGAGGAGAAGTTCGATGAGGAAATGAATCCAAGTAGCCAGCTCGTGATCATCCTGTAGTGCGACAGAGGTTAATGTAATGAAGCTGGAGCTCTTTGTTGCAAATTATCAGAGATCATGAGCAAGATCAAGATGACAACAGAAGAAATCAAAACTAAGAGTTCCAAGGCACTCGGTGACCATACACATAAATCCTACAAAAGGAAATGATCAATGGCGCATGCAGGGGCTACAAAGCACGTGAATCCTGTATCTTGAACATGAGAGGGTCTACAAGTACCGGCTAATAAACCCAACAACAAATCAAATAAATGTTTGCCAATCTATCTGATCACAACGAACTTGTTGGTGCCATGTTTTGCCCAGTATGTCCTCAGGTCAATAGGGTTACCAAAGTCATAGTCCTCAGAGGCAAGCTTCTCAAGAACCTTCTTGAACGCCCCCTGACTCATTTTTCTTCCAGCGATTCTTGCACCTTTTCTCTTGGTGCTCATCGGCAGTGGATGCATTGATATGGTGGTGGTGCAGCAGGCAGACTGCCAACCTCCGCACCCCATCGGTAGCATTGCTGTGGAGTTCCAGTGCAGGTGCAAACCGGGATTGGAATGCCGGTGATATCCATATCAACCCCGTTAATACTAACCTCCACGCTCTTTTTCACTGTCTTAGCTCGCTGCACAGAGGCATTGCTGTTGTTCTCCTTTGGACTAGGCCCTTTCTTTGGCTTCTTTGCCTTTGAAGTTTTAGCAGCAGCGGCAGGTGCTCCCCGTTTGGTTGAACCACTTTCTTTCTTAGAAGCTGGCCCTTCGTTAGCAAGCATAGTTTCATTACTGGCCTCAGCTTGGTGCACCATCTGCAGTGAATGGTGTGAGCCAGATGGCTCAGTGAGCACAGGGTTGTATCCATTTCCAGGTAACATATGCAAAAACTTGTCCCTGTGATTTATCCAGCTATCCCTAACGTAATCGATGTTGGACAGTGGTGGCTCAGTGACGATATAATCACGTGTATGGAACGCCCCATTGGATGAAACCACAGCTGGATTATCTCTACCAGAAAGAAAGGGTTTTGTGTCACGCTCCGTTACAGATGACATGAGCTGAAGCCCAAGATGGCTTTTAAGGGGAGGTTCATAATAACCCCAGTTCCTCAAACTGTCTTCGTCCATGAAATCTATGGCACAACCAAAGGGGCAAAAGTGAAGAGTAAATGATCAAATACTATCCGAAAACCAGAAATGTGTAAGCAGTGAACCTTGGAATCAATACTTGAAATGAACTGCACCCCATATTAACTCCACTTAAACAATAAAACAGAATTAAACCATGTAAATCGATCAAACTGAAGGCATAACCTTGCATTATCTGAACAAAAACAACACCTTTCCACCAAAAATCTACCATATTTCAGAGTAATGCACCTTAATTTTCGACAAACTCCTGGAACGCACATCTTTTCACATCCCAAGAAGCACAAGAATTTCGACAAAGGACAAACACAAAATCCACATGAAGCTAAACAAACTGTTAATTCCACAAAACCCCAATTAAAAAAAATCCGATCTTCGGCATTACAAACAGATCTACAACAAAAGATATCAACAAAAAAACCCCGATCCACGGCAAAAATTTACGACAAGAAAACGCTAAAAGAAAAAAACATTTCCATGAGAAATCCACCGCCCTGGACTATCCGAAATAGGAAAAACACAGATAAAAAGCTCAAA
This sequence comes from Utricularia gibba, assembly GCA_002189035.1. Classification (NCBI taxonomy): domain Eukaryota; kingdom Viridiplantae; phylum Streptophyta; class Magnoliopsida; order Lamiales; family Lentibulariaceae; genus Utricularia; species Utricularia gibba. The sequence goes on along the minus strand of NEEC01000017.1, from coordinate 2,141,758 downwards.
CATAAATTCCCAAAGAGAGAGAGGCAAATCAGACAAGAGAGAGAAGGAGTACTAACTGCGTGTAATCGGTCCTTCAGTTTTAGTTCATTTTTCCCCCTTCCGGGAGAGAGAGAAAGTGGAGAGAGAGAGAGACGATGGGGGAGAAGACCCAAGAAAACCAGTGCGAGCGAGCGAGCGAGCGAACGGTTTCCATTCCACCAGATTTTTGTCGCATATTTTATTCACAGTACAATCAATTCTTCATATAAAAAATACTAAAAAAACAACAACATTCACTCAAAATAATTTTTAATTCTTAAAAAGATTAAACTCATTTTTCGACGATTAAAACTAAATTTTTTTATAGTAAATTAAATCGAGTCCCAAAAATTTTAATAAAAAATAATATAATATTCATCTTGATAATACGAATGAGTGATTTCATACTATAGTGGGCTTCATTAGGTGGAAGCCCAAATAAGAGCCCAATACATGATGGGCCTCCTTTCCTTCTCTCTCCCTCTCTCTCAATCATCTTCGTTAACGTGGAAGGGAAAACACAGTGATTAGATTCGTCCGTTTATGGAGTTTTATTTTAGTATAAAATTCTGGGCTGTGGAGAGTGACTAACGGGATGGGTTCAGTCCTCCCACTGGGGGTAGCAAATATTTGATCCCAGTTAGTTCTCGACGCTAACCTGTTGCTGATGGTATTAATTTAGCATAATGTTGGGTTCACCCCGCAGTTAACGCTCAAGTGTTGCCAACCAAAAAGCTATCTCAATAATGGAGCATCGTCCCTGCTCATTAAAGAATCTTGATGCGGTTGGTTGTTGATGTTGTTCTTTAATCATATTATAATTCAGATTTTGCATATGGGTGGCCCTTGATTGATCATTCTTCGAAGTATGTGTAGTGCAGATCTGCTACCCATCCCCGTTATTGTTTTGTGTCCCGCAGGTGTTGGCTGGAGATGATATGACTGTTGAGGGAGGTGAGAGAATCAAGAAACAGGTGTAGGATTTGAAGAGATTGATGGGTCCGGAGAGGGGAGTGATTAGGAGGTGCTTGTTTGTGGGAAGAAGTGAAATGTATGAGTGGAGAAGATTCAATTCTTGAAAAACCATGGAGTGTGGCTGAGGGGGCCAGTTTTTCATTATTACTTCACTCAAAAAAAGCCATTTCATGCGGTGGAGGAGTATGGGAAGGAGGTAGTGGGTAGTCATTTGTTGTCCCACTCCCACTTCCAAATGAATCATTGAAGTTTCTGCTCAACGGTTTCGAGTTAAAAGTAGATGCATTTGGTTATTTGCGTTGTGTTTGTAGTCTCTATATAAAAAAATGCCTTACAGATGGAAGTTTTCCTTTGTTTTTTTTTCAACAGTCATTGTTGTGAAAACGACAGAGAGGGAAGAAGAGGCTGCATCTAGGCTACTGTTCGTCGTTCAAGGAAGTCATGCTTTTTGAGAATACAATACAATGTACAGTCTACACATACTTCCCGGGGATAAAGAAGCATTTGGTTATTATGTAAAGTGGGCTACGCGTTAAGGTGCTCTTTTAACTTATTCATGGCGTTGCTTATGCCTGTCAGCTGAAGTGCGCACATTACTATAATGCTATTCATCTCTTTCGTAGCAGTTAAAAGAGCCCAAACACATGTAGCCCCTCCTGTCTCTGCGTAGTTTTGATTTGTTTCTGAGTCATCTGGCATCCACCACCTTCGACCTTCCTTTCAGTCTCTCTCTGTCCTTTTCTTTTTTTTTCTCCCCTCACTCTTGATGGTCTTATCTCCGCCTAGTTTCTGTGGTTTCTCAACTATTTTTGGCCAAAACAAGCAGCCATCACATCCCTGTCTTTTCACCTCTGAACCTGCGTTCAAGGTACATCAGCTGTAAGTGAAGTGGTTTTTTTTTTAGCCTCCCTCTTCTCTGTTACCGCTATTCTGATCGTCTTTTGAGTGTTTGTTCCTGGTTTCTTCTGTTGTGAGATTCATTTAAAGAATTTGCTGTTTATGCACTTTTTTTTGGTTGGCAGTCACCATGCTTGTGTGTTTCTGTTTTGAACGGTGGGGCTCCCTCCGGGATCCTGAGTTCATTCTCTAAGTTAAGAACTAGCTTTTTTGGGTCATTGCATATCTCTAGAAGCTTTCTTCCACTGTGGGAGGAGTTGGGAACTCAGAAAAGACCTTCACTTCTACGTTAATTCATGAAGCAATGTGAGCAAAAATGTGAAATTCCACTATCAGCATTTTGGAAATGAGAGAACCTTGTGCCATAACTTATTACAGTTTTTTTCCAGCTGAATTTTCTTGATTCCCAAGACAAGCACATGGCCCTGAATTTCTGTGCTAATTGATGTGTGTTTTTTTGTCTTACTGTTGCTTGATTTCATGAGAGTTCTCCCATTTAACTCATGACATACAGGAACAACTCTGAAGTCCAACCAGGATGTCTCCCAATGTTATCATGGAGTCGGAAGATGAATCAGAAGCGAGCAGCCAAGTCTTCAGCTCAAGCGCATCTGTCAAAGAAGAAAACAAGATGCTCCTGAATGACTCAAATCCTAAGCAGGAGGCCACCAACCCTCTCAAACTAGATCTCACCCTTGGCATGACAATGCCAGAAGCTGAACCAAAATACTCCGGCAAGGATTCGAGTCCCACTGATGATCATCATCCTGCACGGCCTTCCCGGGTTTTCTCTTGCAATTACTGTGGAAGAAAATTCTATAGCTCGCAGGCGTTGGGAGGGCACCAGAATGCACACAAAAGGGAGAGGTCAATAGCCAAGAGGGCCATCAGATTTGGCATGGTCTCAGAGAGATACACTACTCTACCATCTCTCCCAATCCATGGAGTCCCCTTCCGCTCTCTTGGCGTGGATGCTCATGGCTCAGTGCACCAGCCAGCCTTACAAACTTATGAGGATCCTAATATGCATTGGATCAGAAAGGGAGGTACATTTCCTCAACACCACGACCACCACATTGGTGTTCCCCAGTACATGGAGTGTGATGACTATGAGGTTTCATGGCCGGGAAGCTTCCGGCAAGCCGGAGGCCTCCTGGAGAATGCTGGCTTGAATTCTCACCATGGTTGTTCCGTTATAACTGTTGTCTCCACAACATCACCAACTGCCTCATCTTCCATTCCTGATCTGAACCTCAAACTTTGATGAGATACTTGATCCATCCAGTAGCTGCCATTTTCTTGAGAGTGCCATGAATTTCCCTTATGATATGCAATGTGTATAGAGTTGCTAAAATGTTAGAAACGCGTGAGGTGATCCATGCTTCTCCTCTAGATGATGAAGGAACAGTCTTGGCTTCTTCACTTGAGATCTTCTGTCAGTCAACTCGGACTAGCTTATATATCTGTCTGTTTGTTGTTGATTCATAACTTGGGATCCATAAACAACATCATTCCGACAACTCAAAGCCCATTCTTGCACATCAAATGAGGTTACTACCACACAGCAACAAGACAAGGTTCTGGGATTCGACCGTTGCAGCTTTCCCTATGCAGACTTGCTTTGAAGGGAAGGGGCGCGGGTTGCACCTGCAGCCAAAGCTCTCGACTTTGGAACTGACGCAGCAACAAGTCCAAGGTTGCGATGAGCGAGCCATGGGCAGGCCCGGCTGCAGGAATGGACTGGATCGAGTGCTGATTCAGGCCCATTAATCTCACTCTTGAGCTCCATTAATGGGCTTCAGAAAGCCCATTGGAGGATATGCGAAATTACTGAGCAACCCTCTACTCCTAATGTTCCAATACGTAAAAGATAGAATACTGCTCCATTCCCATTAATACAATATAAAAATATGTTCATAGTGGACATCGCAGGGGTGTTTTCGGTATTCCGCATAACCAAACGAGCGACTCGGGCGGCGGTCGGGTCTGCCCACCCAACTTGTGGGTGGACCGGACCATCTTTGTTCTCCCCAACTTTCTAAATAAATCAAGTGAAATCATTTATTATTATTTTATTGTTGTTAGTAAATTTCTCATTTATTTAAAAATAATAATTTATTTTTTTATAAAATGTTCCAATAAAATAATTCGGTGGTATGCATTAAAGACGTGTGCAATGAGAGAATGAACAAAAAGGGCAAGTTCTATGTACCTAATTTTCTGAACCAAGTGGACCAATGAAAACATTTTAATATTCAATAAATAATAAATAAATGACAATTGAAATTAAAATATTAACATTTTATTTTTTCATTGATATGGGAGACTGTGCGCCAGGCGTAGTATTAATTAATGGAGATTTTTGTTGTTGTTAAATAATTAATTATTTTCGGGGTTCTCGAAGAATACGAAAAGGTTCGCGGAAGTATGCAAGCAAGAGAACAGCTGGGGTGCTCAACAGCAGCCTCTCCACGCCAATAAAATTGCACAGATTTCTCCTCCCGTCTCAACGTCCTCGTGCTTTTCCTCTCCGCGTGACTCCCTCTGCGCAGATCGAGGAGACGCTGTTTTCTCTTGAGTGTTTCGTTTCACGTACACGCATCATCGTTTTGTTCATTTGGTGTTTTTCGACATGAATGCGTTTGTTTTTGTTGTTTTCGGAGTGTGGTCTCTGGGTTTCGCAAATGGGTTTTCTGGGAATCTTCCGATGCCCTCGTTTGATGAGGGATACTCCCATCTCTTTGGGGATGGCAATCTAATGGTCCACAGAGATGGGAAAACGGTTCATATCTCCTTGGATGAAAGAACAGGTCTCCTTTGATTATTTTTGGTTGTATTGTACATGGAGTCGTTAGCTCATGTTTCACAGTTTCTTCCTCTGTGTAAAAGGCTCGATCTTTTTTTTTTTTTTTTTGTTTTCATTAACCACATGCTATATGGGAAGTGCAGGTTCTGGTTTTGTTTCGCAAGACGTTTATCTTCATGGGTATTTCAGTGCTTCCATTAAGCTTCCGAAGGATTACACTGCCGGCGTCGTCGTCGCCTTCTACGTAAGTGACTGTTGAGTAACTATTGGATACATTTAATGGCATGCTTCATTTAAAACATGGATGTTATGGTAGCCGAGTAAGAAGACCCTGCTTTCGCCTTGGATTGAATTTTGTCTGGTTTTCCTAATTGAACAATTACTCTGCTGAACAAATGACTAGATGTCGAATGCTGGTACGCATGAGAAGAATCATGATGAATTAGATTTCGAATTCCTGGGGAACATAAGAGGGAAGGAGTGGAGAGTCCAGACAAACGTTTATGGGAATGGGAGCACAAATACTGGTAGGGAAGAAAGATATGGTCTCTGGTTTGACCCAACTGAGAACTTCCACCAATACAGCATTTTGTGGATGGAGAATCTCATCGTGTGAGTAACTATACATGCATTCTATAGAATTTCTGCTGTTAGTTTCCGCCCAGACAAAAGAAATGAGGCTTTGACCAGCTTCTGATATCCATCTGATCGATCTCTGTGATTATGTATTGAGGTTCTCTAGGCCTCTGCTCTTTGTCACTTGCCTGATGTTGCCTGTTATTCTTCATGCTTCATATGCAGCTTTTTCATAGATAATGTTCCTGTAAGAGAGATCAAGAGAACAGATGCAATGGGTGGGGACTTCCCATCAAAGCCAATGTCTCTGTATGCAACTATATGGGATGGATCAGATTGGGCCACCAATGGAGGAAAGTACCGCGTGAATTACAAATACGCCCCCTTTGTTTCCGAGTTCTCCAAATTTGTCCTCCATGGATGCTCAGTGGACCCTGTTGAGCCATCCAAGTGCAATGATCCAGTTGGGTTCAGCTTGATCCCAACGAGCATCACTCAAGCGCAAAGAAGGAAAATGATGAGGTTCAGGAGCAGCAACATTCAGTATTCATATTGCTATGACCGAGCACGCTACAAGATTCCACCTCCTGAGTGTATACTTGATTCCGAGGTGGCTAACCAGCTTCATGGCTTCGATCCAGTGACATTCGGTCATGGCCACCATCGCCGTGGCAAAAGACATCAGCATACCTCTGGTGAGGCATCTTTCATCTGATGGTAGAGATGCTTACTCCAAGGGAGTTGAATCATGGCAATGTTCTATACTGGCACTGGGATTGGCAAAAAATGATGCGATACGTGTACATATATATATATATATATCATACCTTCAGTTTCCCATGATGGCTTGTCATTCATCATCATTGTTCTGTTAGTACTATATATTGTTTTTGGTCTCCTTGATTATATGATTGAAGAAGCGGTTATGATAAGATTCTTGTTGTCCGAAGAAGATGAAATCCAGTTCAGAAGAAAACATATGCATATGATGTGTCTTTCTTGAATGATGTTGAAATGCAACTAGCTGGCTGGTCCCCTAGTTCCTTTGTTCTCTCCTCCTCCACTCGAAGCAGCTGGACTGCTCCATAGCCATAAAGCTGTAATAATTCATTGGGCATCAGACTATATGCTAAAGTTGGAGCCTTTCCCTTGCTAATGCCAGTTGTAAGAACAAATCTATGCATGTCTTGAGCCAGCTGATCCTATACTTGTAGAAGAACACAATAATGGGGCGTTGAACAGAGCTGATTTCGTGGCTTTCTGAAATGGGTTATTAATGGAGTGTCATCATTCAAGGTGATTGCAGCAGATGGTCAAGGAAGGACAATCTTTCAGACCCAGCTTCATGAAACTAATCAATACTTGAGAACACATGTCCTTTCTGAATCATGGAGCCAACAGGGGAAGCCATTGATTGAAAGAACAGAAGGGACACCCAACTGCAAAAGAGGTTCCTTTTCAAAAGCATTTGCCTAACCCTTCCATTTTTTAAAAAACTGGGAGTCTGAGGTGGTTGCTGCTGGTTTTGATTTGTTGTGAGATTCCATATTATTACCAGTAGCCAGCCCTTCAGTTGTTGGCTTTGGCAACTATGGAGATGATGCACATGGACTCTGGCCCCAGTCATATCATCAAAGTGGTCTCCACACTCAAGTTACCATCAGCAGCAGCATTTGGGGCATGCATCAAATGAGTAGAATTTAGTGAAGTAGAGTTGTTTGGGGACCAGAGCAGCAGCATCCACCTACAGCAGGCTCAGTGGTCCTGTACCAACAATATGACTGAATTCCTACACTTATCCCCATCATCTGTCTCTCTCCTTTCTCATGTCTGAACCCTGTTTTTTGGTGCATTCTAAATTGCATTTTGATTTGTGAGCCCTGTTCACAGTTTCATGGATCATGAACCGCTCCAATTTGTTAGAAGAAGTTGAGCAACATAACACAACACCTACTCAGATTATTGATAACTACCTTGACCCCAATCAACATGGTGTCTATGAATGTGGGTGAGTGAATGAGGCAGGTGAATGTTGAATGTGGCTCTGCAACTGCATTCATTAATTTACCACAACCACTCTCACGCTGCTGCCTGCCTGCCTAAGTTGCATAGATGCAAGGTTCTTACAGTGAAACAATCTTACAGTGGGATGTCTTGTTCATATCATACAGTTAACAGAAACACAGACGCAGCAAGGAATGCGCTCCAATCAAACCCAGAAACTGCAAACGATGCATTCCTAATCCACACTCCATTCTCATGAACAGCAAGCACCTAATGCACTCAACTGAAAAAATCAAAGAAGAAAGGACTTACCAGTTACCTTCTCTAGACAGGAGCAATGTGTCCCCGAGGAATGGGAAGGAACTTCATCGTCCGTCAGCCGAAGTAAACGAATCTGCAAACCCAGAGGGCCGGGTGGGTATGCTTGTCTGAGTGTTGTCACAGCTACCGGTGTAGGAGGAAGAAGCATCCACACCCCGGGCTCCTTCCAGTGCTTGCCATTTCTTGAGTGCCTGAGGCAAAGTCATCTCATAATCGATCCCGAATGCATCTTCTGGATCAGTAGGCTCGGATGGCTTCCATATCTCTGCTAGAGAAGAGAGCACGTTGACAACATGGCCCATGTCTGGCCTCTGATATGGTTCTCGTGCTGAACAGTGGCCAGCAAGCTCAGCTACCGCAGTGATGCTCGCCAATGTTTCTTCATCAACTTGTATGGTTGGATCAATGGCTTTATGGAGTGTCTTCATGTCCTTCTCCTTGTTTACCAGCATTCGCCGGAACCATGGGACGAGATGCTGCACCTCTTCATCCAAACTCTCATCCAGAGCCTTCCTTCCAGTGATCATCTCCATTAGAATCACTCCGAAGCTGAAAACGTCGATCTTGGTGCTTACTCTCCCCGTCACTGTCCAATCGTCAACACAGATGATAAGCAGAATGCAGAAGTAAAAGCTGGCTCAGGAAGAATGACAAGATACCTGCATATTCCGGGGCAAGGTAACCAAAGGTTCCAGCCAATTTAGTTGCCACTGAAGCTTTCCCATCAGGAGCAAGGCGAACGAGTCCAAAATCTGCAACTTTGGCTCTCAGATCATCTCCGATGAGAATGTTGGACGGCTTAAGATCCCTATGGATGAAGCTTTGATGGGCCAAGCCATGGAGGTATTCAACACCTCTAGCAACATCAAGTGCAATGGTTAGACGTTTCATCCACTCAAGGGGCTTCAGCTCTTCTTCTTTCCAGCTGAATAAAAACCTGCTTAATGCACCCTGAGGCATGTACTCATACACAAGAAGCCGCTCGTTCCCATCTAAGCAATAGCCAAGAAGAGCAACCAGATGTCGATGCCGAACTTTCGTGAGGACAGCAATCTCTGACTTGAACTCATCCAGCCCCTTGTCGCTGATGACACCAGCTTCCATTCTCTTGACTGCAATCTTCGTCCCATCATGCAACTCTCCCTTGTAAACAGTTCCGAATCCGCCTCTACCAAGTATGTTCTTTTCGCTGAAATTGTCTGTGACGTTTTTCAGGACTTGGATTGAGATCACCATGTTTCCAGACTCAACAATGTGGAGATCATGGTGGCTGATGCTACCTTGACTTTGAGTATCACTTGATCCACCGTTCATAACAGAACCAGCAACTGTGATCTTGACTGCATCATCAGAACCTGAGAAACGCGGATGGATAACTGTTGTGTAGGGAGTCTGAACTCGACCTTGATGCCGCTTTTTGGTTCGAACAAAGCAGAACGCCATTGCCCCAATAAAAAGAAAAGCACAAACACCACCAACTAGCGGACCTATTATCTTCTTCCCTGTTGAAGGTCTTTGCTCATTGTTAGCTGATTGCACACCACCACCAGAAGACGACCCTGGGAAATTTTGATCTTGGGAACTTGCAGGCGCGACATTCTTGCCAATATTCACATTTCCATTAGTGTTCAAAACCAAACCATTTCTGAAACCAGGAACTGTTCCGTAGAGTTGATTATCGGAAACATCCAACTGAACAAGGTGTGTTAGACTTGCCAGTTCACTAGGAATTGTCCCTGTAAGGTTGTTGTTTGAAAGAACCAACCTCTGTAGCGATGCAATCTGGGAAAAGCTGGGGGAGACCACGCCATTAAGCTGCATGCCATGGAAGTTTATCACTGTTATATTCCCATTGTTACAAGTGATTCCTATCCATGACGCACATGGATCATTTCCCTTCCAATTCTGAGCAAAAGAAGCAGGATAGCCAAAATCAGACACCACTTCGAGCAAAAGATGAACTCGCGAATCACATTCTACTCCAGGACTCGGCAAACAAAAACTGTTCGTATTCGCTACCATATCCACATGAACAGAATCACTAAACTTGGGAGTTTCACCTTGTAACAAATTGTTAGTCAAATTCACCACAGCAAGTGATTTCAATGCCACCAAAGAGCTCGGTACGGGGCCCGTCAAACTGTTGTCTCTTACGCTCAAGTTCTGCAACTGAACTAAAGCACTAAAGTCTGGTAATTGCCCAGAGAAAGAGTTCTCATGCAACCAAACCTCGCTTAACTGAGTCATATTCTGCAAAATCGCAAGAGACCCATTTAATCTCGAGCTGCTGGTCTGACCATTAAGCCACAAAGACGATATTGAAGACCCTGCAAGAGTAGATGGCAGTGGACCTTCAAGATTATTGAAAGCCAAATGCAAATCCGTCAAGCTAGGAAATGCATCACCCCCAAAGAACCCAGGTATAGGCCCAGAAACATTCGCTGAATTCGCCGAAAACATCCTCAAAGTCGAAGCAGCAGTAAGTCCATACGGGATGCTCCAAGCAGAAAAGGGGTTCGAGTCCAAGTGAACTTCCTGCAAGGAATCCAAACCATCGAAGAAATCCGGTGGGATAAAGGTGAACTTATTGTTGCTCAGAATGACAGTCTGAAGCGAGCTCAATCCAGAGAAGCTCGGCAGCGGCCCAGAGAGCTGGTTCCCCTGTACTTCAAACACCTGTAAAGCAGTAAGGTTGCCGATGCTGCTTGGCAGGGTACCCCCCAAATTCTGACGCCCAATTTGGATCCGGGTCACCCGACCACCGCTGCAGCCAACAAACTTCCAAAGACAAGGGTTTGGGTCGGACCACCCAAGCTCAACCGGAGCGTTTATGCTCTTCCTCAGCTCCTCCATCACCGCCACGTCATCAGATTGCGCGCAGGAAACCACCGCTAAAACTGCCCACACCCCTATGAACATCCATGCGCGATCCATCTCCCTTACAACCTAACAGCCTTCAACAATGTAGACAAGATTTAATCACACGAAGATGGCAACATAAGCTTGAAGCCCCACCCACAGCTGTACCGTTTACAGAGAGCTTCTGCCGGGAACAAAAAGAAAAGAAAGAAAAGAAATCAAAAGCAAAATTTGCAGGCTGTGATAAGGAGGGAGAAGAAGAAGAAGAAGCGCTGAAGAAGAACCACAACAAAGGGAGACAGTTGTCACTCACAATGGTGGTGGGGACCACTCCCAGAGTTTTATTTACATTGATAAATTATCAGGGAGGAAGATTATGAAAGCGGTGGTTTGGTTTGGTAGGGTCTTAAATCCCATCTGTCAAATAATTATTTTAATTAATTAAAATATCATGAGATTTATACCTACCTGTAATTACTTAAATCACATTATATTACTTTGATACATCATTTTCTAAATAAAGAAATCTAATCATCATTCTTTTGTTCTTACAAACAAAAACCCTTCAAAGATTAATTTTATTATCCAATAAACAAGCACAACAACGTACAGACCTTTGCCAGTGTGGATAAGAGAGGGAGCCAACTAGGGGCTCCAGCACATACCCACATCAAAAATATAATTAATAGCTAATTTTTAATTAACATGAATTAGGAGTTTAGGGTTTAGGATTTAGAATTTAAATTTCATGTCATTTTATATAAATTCAATCTTTACTCATACATTTTAACTCTTCATTTCTTTTTTTTTAATTATCAATTAATTATATCTCATGCCATTCCTATATTCTTATTGTCTGCATATATTAAATATTTATCAGCACATTTAAATCCTATCATCGAACACACCCACATTAGAGACTGTGTGCAAAAGAAAATTAAATATGATTTTACAATCAATAAAGGACAAATTGGGAGTGTTCTCCAGCTCAGGATTGGTGCCTCCGCAACTTGATCATATCATTGGATACTCCTCACGGGCTCCTCCTGCCGTACAAGGCCCATCATATTACCTTTACTTATTTTCCATTACAAATGAAATTTGCATAAATTCAAATTAAATTTAAAAGAAAAATGATTTCCATAGCCTTGAGATAAAATGTACAAGAACAAGTTGGTGAGTGCTTCGGTCATGTTTTCAGTGGCATGTACAAGAACAAGTTGGTTAGTCCTTCGGTCATATTTTCAGTGGCAATCAGCACGGTGAAAACTAAGCGACGAGGTGGAAGATTTACCAGACTTTTTCATCAACGGAGCAAGGTTTAAAAAAATCCAAATCAAGCGATAAAAACATTCGAGTAAATGTGGTGTGAAAATCCTCTCAGACAAATGCCTCGAATTGTCATCAATGTTTTAGAATGGATATTGATCAGACTCGTCATCTGAAGTTGATCATCACCGAGGAATACCACACAATTTGAGAATACACAATCAAAAAATCCAACGGCGGAAGTGTGAAAAAAGCGAGAAGAAAATAATGTATAGATCTGGTGAGAGCCGCTTCAGTTCAGGTCTCCAAATTCTTCCGCACGGAATCATCCTCAGAAGAACGAAAGTTATAATTTAGATTCATCCTCAGAGGCTCTTCAACCAGAACAACGAAGAAAAAAAAACAAGAACGATGCCTTCTACAGACAGAAAATCCGATGAAAACCAAAACCTAGTCACAAAAACCGAGACGATGATAGCAAGAAGATTTGAAATTGGAACAACGGCGATTGAACCACAGCACTTGAACCTCGTTTTATAAAGGGAAAACCCTAGAGAAACAGATCCATACACAATGGGCCCAGTTCGGCCCATATATGGAGTCAACGCCAAAAGGCCCACGCCAACACCCCAAACCTTTCATTTTTGTATTTAATTAAAAACATTTATTATAGTTTTTTTCTCACTGTGGTGAAATAATTTATTTTTTTTCTATTTGATTAAAAAACAGTGAAACTGCGAGTAGGGTTAAAACTACAATTAAATGGTGATTCATTTTTTATTTTAAAACTGTTCGAATATAATTCAATCATTTTGATGCACAGGTTGAATCGTAATTTTTAAAACACAGTTTTGTAATAACAAAGATCATCGTCTAAGCAAACTGCGCTATATCCACAAGCTTCTCGAGCCTGAAACTCTAGCTCGGCAGCTGTCATGCACTTGTGATTCCTGCCTGGCTAAGCTTCTATCCCTAAGCACAACCGCCAAATTTTCAGACCAGATCCATGATGATGAAGCCAATAGTGTTTGATTCCATCAAGAAAGAAGGCAGGTTTGCTGCCCGAACTGAGGATCAGAAGCTACCCTGTCGGAAATCGAAACAAAGAAATTAGCCTTACAGCTGTGTAAGTAAACTTAGTACTCAGAGTGTTCCTGTTTTTACATACCTAGTCGGAGAAGATGCGCATGGAAACGTTGGAGGGGGGCTTCATGCGCACCGGAATGCCTACTCTTACATTCCCAGACAAATCCACACTGGGTTCTTGTTTCACTTTGTAAGGATTGATGTCATGGCAAGCATTCACCTGGCTTAAGTCATCTGCAGCAAAGCGTGTAGGCAGGAGTGCTGCTTTATCAAGATTCAGAGAACTCATGGATGACCCTGGCACTGCATTCATCTCATGGTTATAAGAACTGAACTCACAGTTCACATTGAAAGCTGTGGGATCATCGATTCCCCATGGTGAGCTTGAGAGTTGGGTAGGAAGTCCGCTCTGCACATTTTGCGAGCAAGTTGATGCTGATGATAAGGAACATACAGTGAAAAAACCGGAGGCGGCAGCTTCCCCTGTTGGCACAGCATATGGGGAGTTGTTAAACTGAAGAGAGGTGGTATTTTGATCAAGAGAATCCTGGCCATTCCCTTCCTGAAAGTAGGTTGAAGATAAGGAGGGAACGACTAGGCATGAAGGTTGAACATTTGCAGGATGAGCCGCCTCCATCATCATACAGTGCTTCAGATTTCGCTGTGGCTCCTGCATAAGACTCATCATTGCATTGCTGTTTTCATTAAGACTAGCGGCCGGAGCAACGTCACATAGGCTCTTTGTAGAAGAATCTGCAAACTCCGTGCAAATGTTGTTGGTGCCCAAGGGAGGTTGACGAGATTGTCCAGCAATACTGGATGAACATTTTATCAGGGGCCGGCCATAAGCAACACTTGGATCAGCAGAAATGCAGTTGGATCCAAGAAGTGATGAGGATCGAGACATAAGTTCAGTTTGGAGAGCCGCCAGAGTCTGTGCTGGGAGTTGGCCGGAAGCTGCCAGTGCATGAATGCCCAGTCTTTCAAGTGAAGCTGTTTTCAGATTGTCCTCCACCGCACAAAAATTAGGCAAGACCCCTTGTTGGGACATTCCACTTAACCTCTTTAGGTACAATCTAAACTTCTGAAAGGAGATACAACATAAAAAAAATAAGCCATGGCATAAAAGATGGCATCTAAGCACTTCAAAGTGAATCAAGAAACCTGTAAATGACTAGCCACGTTCTCTCTTGTCAGTCCGGGAACGTTCATCAATTCAAGAATCCTCTTGGGAACAGCCTCTGAAAGAGAACGAAGAGAATCAGTCAAGCACAGACCAAATAACCTTCTTTCTTTTCCAACAAGTCCATTGGAGAAAAAAAAGCCCAGAGCACTAGAAAACAGGATTATACTCTCAATTCCAAGTTGATGAACGGCAGTAACAAACTGCTGATGGAGCTCCACAGACCAGACTACACGAGGCTTTTTGGATCCATTTGGATCATCATTTTCCAATTCAGCATCATCTCCATCTTTCAAGTTTCTTTTTTTCTTTCTCGTCTTGTGCACGTCATCTGCAGCTTCACTCGCTGAAGAATCACAGCCACCATCTCCCGTTGTTCTTTTGAGACGATCATGATCCTCCAGGTTACCTGATGGATCATGTTTTTTATTTTCAACCCACCTTTTCCGAACAACATGCTGCCAAATGTTTTTCAATTCCTCATCCCTCATTGGCTTAATTAAGTAATCACAAGCTCCATGTCGTATGCCTCGCAACACAAGGTCAGGTCTTCCATCAACTGACATCACTGCATCATGATGTTGAAATTAGATATCTATACACAAAGGTATACCGCGTTTCACTTCACTAGAATTACTTACTTATTACAGGAAGGTCCATTTCCAAACCAACCAACTCCAAAAGTTTGAATCCGTCCATATCAGGCATGTGAACATCACTCAAAACTAGATCAAAGCAGCCTTTCCTCTCTCTTAACAGATTCAAAGCAACTTTAGCTTGTGAGCAACTGGTAACTGCAAAAACGAAAGGTCTTTCAAATTTGTTCTTACTAGGAAAAAAAAGTTGCAATGACACAAAGATATAAAAAACGAGTTATTATAGTTCATATATTCAGAAAAAAAAAAACAAGCATCTGTATTCATTTAAAAATCATATCAAAACTCAAAACCTTAACACCCACGAGGGTATAAAACTCATACCCTGTTCCTCTCATCACACCAAAAAATAACACAACAAAGAAGTCAAATTACAGTCGAGGTGAAAAAAGGGGTCCAAATAAAGATTTTTTCTAGAAAACAAAAATGAGAACTTTGACAGTATATATAAAAATATGCACTAAACATTCAAATGGGTCAAAAAACCCAAAAATCACCCTGAAGACTTCAATCACAAAAATTGCAACAATAGCACCAAAAAGCAATCAGAAACTCGAAAACCCTATTCAAAACCTTGAATCCCTACCCTGGTACATGCATCTTCGAAGCATTTTCTCTAGAATCCGGAGACAAGTATTGTCGTCATCCACAACCAGAACCCGGAGCCCAACAGGAAACTGGTCCGAGACTTGCAAAACCTCCGATTTCCGTCCATTCAAGCATGCCATCGCATCAAGACTCAATCTCAACCAAACAAAAAAAAAAAACCCTTCAACTCCTTACATCATCACCTACCCGATACCAGAAAACCCCCAGCTTCTCCCTTAATAGAAACCCGATACCCTCCCAAATACAAATGAATTGCAGAAGCTGCTACCCGCGTGAATCCAAGTAGAGAAGACTTAGCGAAGAAGAAGAGGATGGGACTGGATAGCAGCTGGCTCTGTCAGACGACGAAACTGGTAATAAAGCAATAACTCATGGAAGCCCCTCAATTATGTTTATCCGATTTCACAATTTTTAAATGTATTTTAATTTTACTTTGAATCATTTATTTATGTTGGACGCTACAAAAAGAGGACCGAAATAGAATCTTCACACGTATACATCTTAGTACCTATTTATACTTCTCCACAAAATTATTGGCCACAACATGACAACATGGAGTACATAAATGAACTTTACACGTGTATTATACTAAAATATAAAATATTATTTTCGAGATATTACAAATACACCTTACGATTTTCACAATAAATTTTTTTTAAAAAAATAAATAAATTTACCAGTCTTCCGAAAATCCTGTGGATATCCCTTCAGATACTCGACTGGAATTCCCATCTCGCAACCAAATCAATTGAATCTACCGGAGAACGCATTTTGGTCTCGAATCTATGGGGCTTAACGCGTTCTTCAAGCGGAAGAAGAAGGAGGCGAGCAAATCCGCCGACGGATCTCAAAATCAAACTCCGGCCGATTCCAGAAGGTCTTCGTCGGGGAACAGGCGGTACCGAATGGAGGAGGAATTGGTCGAGGTGTTCAAGAAATTCGACGCCAACGGCGACGGTAAAATATGCGCGGCGGAACTCGGTAAAATCATCAGTAGCCTAGGGCAATTAGCGTCGGAGGAGGAATTGCGTATGATGATCAAGGAGGTAGATTCGGACGGCGACGGATTCATCGATCTGCGCGAATTCATCGATCTGCGCGAATTCATCGCGCTGAACAACGTCGAGGATTCGGATAACGAGGAGACACTTCGGAACGCGTTTGAGGTATTCGATTTGGATAAGAACGGATCCATCTCCGCGGAGGAACTGCGCAATGTTTTGACGAGTTTGGGGGAGGAATGTACTCTGGATGAGTGCCGGAAGATGATTAGCGGCGTGGATGCGGATGGAAACGGCACGATTTGCTTCGATGAGTTCAAGGTGATGATGACGAATGGCCCTTGTCTCCATGGGAAGTTCTAGACATCTCAGGATCATTCAGAGCGCTTCAAAACTCTTCTTCTTCTTCTTCTTCTTGCTCTCTTTTCAGTTTGGGTGACGCTGGTGACCGCTGGACAAGTCCCAAGCGGCTAGATTTCAAATTTCATTCTGGTTTTGAATTTATTTTACTAAGGTGTAGGTTTTTAGGGATTTAAAAAAAGAGGGGTCAATTTACAAATAAGCAACTAGAGAAGGTAAATTAGTTATTTACGTAGAAAATGTGGCGCTTTCGGAAAATAGCTGGAAAAGGAGGCTCGAACAACAAAATGGGCGGTGGGGACCACACCGGCTGCCCGAGCTTGGCTGGAGCTGCCCTGATGAATTTTCTAACAAAAATTTAATTTTGTCATTTCCAATAAAAACAAACTCAAATATTACTATTTTACCCCTAATTAAAATAATATGCTTTAATACAGATAATGAGATTATTACGCCTGAATGAAACGGGTCGAATATTGACCAACCGTGTGACCCGCTTTCCCGACACGATTAAGGCTCAAGGGAAGGCCTTGCTTTTACGGCCGCGCCGGCGAAGGCAAATGTCGACCAAGATTGTGCATGTGGCGGCATCGATAACCCACTCACGGGGTCGGAATTGCCTTCACACGGCGAGATTGGCGCCTCAGCCGCCGGACCTCATAAAATGGGTTCGAAGAGAAGGAGGATTTGTGCACAACTCGATAAAGATTCAGCTTTCTGAAGGCGGAAATTCCGGCCTGGGTCTTGTTGCATCGGGTGATATCGCTAAAGGCTCTGAGCTGATTTCACTCCCCTCGCACATTCCCCTTAGATTTGACGCCGGTGATGGGCAATCCCCTGCTCTGGTCAATTTAGCTCAGCAAATCCCAGGTTGAGGGATTTCCTTTTTGGTTTCGTGCATTCCTTTTTTTTTTTATGGATGCTGCTTTGATTCATGGTGAGACTATTATTGTAGTTCTGGTGTTTGACAGAGGAACTCTGGGCTATGAAACTGGGCTTAAAGCTTCTGCTTGAAAGAGCGAAAGTCGGTTCATTCTGGTGGCCATATATCGGCAATCTCCCTGAAACTTTTAGCTTGCCAATTTTCTTTTCAGGGGAGGATGTTAAGAATTTGCAATATGCTCCCCTTGTTTATCAGGTGCCATCTATATTGTGGCACATTAGAAAAGATGATCCTACATTTATGTTATGCTCCTCCAGTCACTGAAGTTGTCAACTTTTTGCTCTCTAGGTGAACAAGAGGTGCAAGTTTCTTCATGAATTTGAGAAAGTGGTTAAAGAAAGGCTCAAAAGTCTTGATGGAGAAGATCACCCTTTTGCAGGTCAAGATGTCAATGCATCATCACTTGGATGGGCAATGTCTGCTGTGTCGTCTCGTGCCTTTCGTTTGTATGGCAGTAATAGTGCGGAAAGAACTTATGCTGACACTCCCATGCTACTACCGTTGATAGATATGTGCAACCATAGCTTCACACCGAATGCTGAAATCGTGCAAGAAACAAAAGGTGACATGCTTGTAAAGGTAATCTTTAATTTGTGTGTCCTAACTCATCAATTACTCTCAAATGATACGTTCATTGTCATTTTTAACAGGTTATTGCAGAAACACAGATTAAACAAGATGATCCTCTGGAACTCAATTATGGCTGTTTGAACAATGATCTCTTTCTCCTGGATTATGGGTTCGTTGTTTCCTCAAGCCCATATGATTGTGTAGAATTCCAATACGACATGGATCTCCTTCAAGCTGCTGCAATTTATGCGTCGACTGAGGATAGACCCATCCAATTTTCCCGTGCACCATGGAAGGAGCAGCTTCTTTCCCAACTAAATCTTGTTGGTAGAAATGCTGATCTTAAGGTACTATTCTCTAACCTTTTCATGTTTCCTTCCATGGTATCCGCTGCTGGGGATTTCGGCTGTTTTTTAGGGCATACGATGCATCACCACCCCTTCATATTCGTCAACAAAAGATCATATTTTTCTGATTCACATAGCCCTGTTGTGGATGCCCCTCCTCCCCCATCTTAATAATTCAAGTTGGTTCAACGTTTGAACATGCGAAGGTGCGGATAGGGGGGTCAGAGTTGGTGGAAGGCAGGTTCTTGGCAGCATTAAGAATCCTGTTAGCCCACATTAGTGATGGAGATGCAGCCACAAAGCTTGATCTTGAAACACTCCAATCCGTAGAATCCACCACTGGCTCGGATGAGCAAGCCTTTCGAGTCCTCATCTCTCTGTGTGTAATCGCATTGCAAGGTTTTCCGACAAAGATCATGGAAGATGAAGCACTCCTGCAGGGAAAACTTCCACCGGCGTCCCAGTTAGCCATCAGATACAGACTGCAGAAAAAAATGGTCCTCGTTGACGCCATCAAAGATCTTAGTAGGAGGCTGAGGCAACCAGCAACTGCGTAGTGTATGGTTGGTTACTTACCCGGTTAGTCCCTGTAGAATTGATAAATTGACAATTTTCACATGTCACCAAATTTTAAAGGTAAAATTTTCACAATTCAATTACGTTTTGAAATAATTGTGCAAAAAGTTGATGTTTTTTATGATCATTGCAATGGTGTGAGGATCAATGGCGACACTTATTAATGGAAGGGGAAGTGGCTTTTCTTTGTATCTTGCTTTGTCTGCTTTCCTTTGCCTTTATTCATCTTTTACATGTGCAAAGTTGGGCAGGAATATTTACATTTTTCTCAATGTCAACGTCCCCCTTTCATCTTGTTTGTACATTTGCTCACTAAATTATTGGATCTTTCTTCCCTCCGCCATGTGGACTCCAACCTTTCCCATCTCCCCTTTTCATCCACACACACACACACTTCCTGAACTGATGATTCCTGACTGAGCAAAGCATCTCATTTCTGGGGTTAGTTACTTATTATGTATAGATTGAATAGGGAGTTGGTTTCTGTGGTTCGGTAGTTTAATGTTAAGCAGGAAATTATTGTGTAAATGATGGGGTTTAGGAGGAGGAATCCCTGTCATTGCCAACCACATGCGTCGGGCAATGGGCAGCCCCCCACAGGGGTGTTGTGTCCTCTTTTGTGACTTCGATGTAGTTGTAATAATTGAGGCTTCAAACAAAGACTGATTAATAACTCAAACGAAGTCTTCTGGTCTCGTGGCATAAAAATATTCCTTTTTTTTTTGGATATGAAAAGTAAACCCAGGAAGTTTGGTTACAAACGAACTGCTTTTCCAGTTTTGCTGATATATATGTGTGTGGAAATACGCTCATATTGCTGTTAGCATCTTCTTCTTGTTGTTGTTCTGGAGAGTGAATTGGGGTTTTCTATCATGTTGGAGGAGTCGAGGGGTTTGTGGCTTCTTCTTCTTCTTCTTCTTCTTCTTCTTCTTCTTCCTGGGGCTGTGCCGGGGGGCTTGACGCAGTCGGCGTCCTCCGGCGGCTTCGTCTACGTGGGATGCTCGACGCTGCGATACGCCTCCGGGTCGAGTTACGAGTCGAACGTGAACTCGATCCTCAGCTCCCTGGTCAACTCCGCCGCTGTCTCTACCTACAACACGTTCAACGTTTCTGAACCAACGTTGTACGGGCTGTTCCAGTGCCGGGGTGATATCAGCGGCTCGGCGTGTATGTCCTGTGTTTCCGCCGCTACTTCCCGGCTGGGTTCCACGTGCGGCGACGCGTCCGGCGGAGCGGTGCAGTTGGAGGGGTGTTTCGTGAGGTACGATAACGTGTCGTTCGTGGGGTTGGAGGACAAGACGGTGGTCGTCGAACGATGTGGGGCGTCTTCGGGGAATGGGATGAGGGAGCAAGACGATTTGCTGTCGAGCTTAATGGGCGGAGACGGCGGAACGTCGTATTTCCGCACGGCGGAGTCGGGGCGCGTGAGAGGGGTCGCGCAGTGCATCCAGGACCTGAGCGTGGGGGAGTGCCAGGACTGTTTGTCCGAAGCGACGCAACGACTTGGGAGTTTGTGTAGCTCCTCGGCCTGGGGCGACATGTTCCTCGGTAAATGCTACGCGCGCTATTCTTCGCGTGGCTACACGCCCTCTCCCCATCCAGGTAATTTCTACATATTTAAAAAATCCATATAATAACTCACAATCCCTAAAATCTAAGAGTACCCATTTTATGCTTCAACCACTATTTACCTAATTCTAGGGCTCATATTTTATGCACATTCTATATATCCTCATTATTTCGATCGTCGAAATAGCATTGAATTAAAATTTCGAAATCGAAAATCGAACACCCAAAACTAAGCAAAAGATGTTATTTTAAAGTATTTCAAGCATCTTTACCTTATAGCTTTATCTTAAACAATGTTCTCTAAATTAGCATAATATTTTTTAATTATAAATTTTAGACTAAATAGGAATAAAAGAGCGCTCCCTTGACCAATGGGTGACTTGTGTTGACAGGAAACACGGACCAGGAAGAAGTGCAGAGGGACCTCGCCATCCTCATCGGGCTGATCGCCGGAGTGACGCTGCTCGTCGTCTTCGTCTCCTTCTTCAGCCGGCTCGCCGATCGATCGGGTAATCTCGCAACCACTCCCTCCAATCTCCTTGTCCTGAAATCATCCTCCAGCTAACCCGCAGACGCCTCTTCTCTCCAACCACAGATCGGAACCGCGACGGCAAATGAGGCGGGAGCTCCCTCCAAATTCGCCGATCGACTCAAAGAACCCCTTCCTCATTCACAGTTTGTCCATACACAGTCAGTTCTCCTTCTCATCAATAATTCATTACAGGAATGAAGAACACCAGTTGCCTTAAAAGCCTCCATCGTTGTCTTGAAGGACTCTGCCCTAAGTCTTACATCCTGAATTTAATTCTGTAACCTTCATATCGCTATATACTATTATTTTTTTTATATTTTAAAATCACAAGCAAAAATAGATTTAATTATATTAGAGAAATGTTAGTACTATGATTTTAATTCGTTTAATTGTTCATAAACACGCATAAGAGATTTAAAATATTATTTACGATTGATTTTTAATTTTATAAAACATTAAAGGGTTAAAATTAAATAATTTAAATCACATTACTTTTTTATTGAGCTACCAAGAATGATTTTTTAAATTCAAAATATAAATGATATCCACTGAAAAGGAATCAAATCAGACTTTATTTTCAGGTAAGTCCTTTTTGGCATTTGAGATTATTTCGCAGGCCCTCGTACTGTTCCCTTCTTACAAAATGCCCCCCCCCCTGTGCAAAAGTCAATATAAGTGGTTGAAGGTAGGAATCATGATAGGATGATAATAAATACCATGACATTACAACATATTGTTAAAAACACAAATTTGTGTGTGCCTTCAACTGAAAACAACACTCCACTAATTTTAAAATGTGATTAGCTCACTAACAATTTTACATTAAAATTTGTATTTTCTTGAAATTACTCTAGATCAATTATACTTAACTTTGAAGTTTATATTAAAAAATCCATCATCTTATTTGTGAAAAAAATCTTGTATAAGATTTGTATAATCATTTTATTCAATTTCACACTTAGCTGATTTACCTAGGGTTCTTCTATCCTTCTTCGAATTGGGTATCACGTGATATGCATAATAAAATAATTTGATATCACTCTGATCTACATTTTGAAAATGAGTTGAATTCAAGAATGTTTAATGATATATCATACTTTTTTTGAAAAAATAAAAATAATTGTTTAAATAGATTGAACCTAACCTTTTATTTATTTATGAATTTCGATTGAATCGAATATAACTTCGAATTGAATATATGATTTTAAAACCATAGGAATTGGGTGTGGAAACACAATAAGTCCTAAAGTGTGGATTAAGTGAATGGTGGGAGTTAAAATGGCATATCAAAGTGGGTTGACGGGTCACCGAATTGAATGCCGGGTCGCAATGCAGAACGAATGTTAAAAAAGTGTACTAATTTGTAGCTATAAAGTTCATTGAAGGGGAGCATTTTTGAAGGTTGACCACACCTCCACCGACTCTTCGACTCTATCACGGCTTTTGGTTTCTGCTCCCTGGAGTTCCGGCCACCATGCACAACGCATTCCTTATCCTTGCTCTCATGCTTCTTCCGGCCGCCGTGTCTCCTGACCTCGCCGCCGACCGGGCGGCTCTCCTCGTCCTGCGGGGGCGGTGGGGGAGGCACTCTGCTGTGGAACGCCTCCGATTCGAACCCGTGTGGTTGGAAGGGCGTGTTGTGCGACGAAACCACTAATCGTGTCGTATCCCTTCGTCTACCGGGGAAAAGGCTTTACGGGCGGCTGCCGGAGAACACCATCGGGAAGTTGACGGAGCTTAGAGTTCTGAGTCTGCGGGAGAATTCACTCTCCGGAAGAATTCCTTATGATTTGGGGTCATGCACCTTGCTCAGAGACCTTCACTTGGAAGGAAACCGCTTTTCCGGTGAAATCCCCGGGAGTCTGTTTGTCCTGAAAAGTCTCAAACGTCTCAATTTAGCGAGGAATGGGTTATCTGGGAATTTGTCGGCGGGGTTTGATAATTTCACGATGCTGAGGATTTTATTCCTGGAAAGTAACAAGTTTACAGGGACGTTGCCGGAGTTGCGTAGCCTCGTTCGTCTTCGAAGCTTCAATATTTCGTTTAATGTGTTGACGGGTTCTATTCCGTCGAGCTTCGCTCGTTTTCCCAGCGATTCTTTTTTAGGGACTTCTCTTTGCGGTGGGCCTCTTCGCCGCTGCGCCACCGGCAACCGCCTCTCTGGTGCAGAAATAGCGGGAATCGCCATCGGCTGCACCTTCTTTGCCCTCTTCACTTTCCTCTTGATCATTTTCTTTTTACGGAGAAAATTCAGAAACAGAGAAGTTTCGCCAGTGCCACATACGCCTCCATGTTCCCGTTCCCCTGTTTCTGCTACGCCACAAGAAGAAGAAAGCACAGGTTTTGATCAGATCACAGTTGCCAAGAATCAAAATTTTCCCAACAGGGTGAAAGTGAAGTACACGGACCCAAACGGGATTGTCTTTTTCGGTGAGGATGCTGAAACCTTTAGCTTGGAAGAACTTTTGAACTCTTCAGCAGAGGTGATCGGAAAAGGAACCGTGGGATCAACGTACAAAGCATTCTATGACGACGGCGGTGAAGTCATTGTGAAGAGGGTGAAGAACATCTGCGCCTCTGAAGAGGTATTCAGAAGCAGAATCGAAGAATTCGGGTCTCTGGTTCACGAAAACTTGTACCCATTGAAAGGCTATTACTACGGCAGAGACGAGAAGCTCCTCTTCTACGATCCCAGTCCTAATGGAAGCTTGTCAGCCCACGTCCATGGTGAGTTATCTCCATCTTCCGCAAACTGCAGCCTGCAAATATCTCACTTCTAACGAATTCGAAACTTCTTCAGGAAACAACAATCCGATGAAATGGGAAACACGGGCCAAAATCGCCGCCGGAGCAGCCGCCGGGATCCAGTATCTGCACTCAATCAGCCCACAAACAGTCCACGGAAACATCAAATCCACAAACATCTTCATCTCAGACAACTACGACGCCCTCGTTTCAGAGCAGGGATTAATTTCCCTCGTCGCACCCCGCGCAAAAAGCAATGCGTATCGGGCGCCGGAGGTGGTCGAATCTGGGATGATCTCCCAGAAATCCGATGTGTACAGTTTCGGCATCGTGTTACTGGAGCTCCTCACCGGGAAATCGCCGGAGAAGGAAGGCAGTAACCTTGTTGACTGGGTGAGATCGGTGGTTGAGGAGAAAAGGGAAATCGCAGCCCTAGATCCTGACTTACTGAGGCTAGACAGTGCAGCAGAAAAGAAATGCCGGCCATGTCTAGAGCTCGCCATTCGCTGCACCTCAGGCGAACCCTACAGAAGGCCTTCAATGGCGGAGGTCGCCCAACGCTTTCATGAAATTAATACGTGAATTACGACAATCGGATACGAATTGATACCCAAATTGGGCCTCACTCCAGCCCAACTTCTAGGCCCAATTAATTTCATGGCATAATTATTTTTTTATAGACATTGCACGTGGCACAAAATCTTGACCGATATCTTGACGCCACGTGGAGAGATCTCATCACTTGGTTTGTGGAAACCGGGAACTTCACGCACGTGCCCGGTAGGCGGTCGGCCGCCGGTAAAAGTCCACTGATTGGATTCCTTCTTCCCGCTTTAGTTATTAATAGGCCACGTTGCTAATGATTTTTGCAACAAACCATGTGGAATTATTAAAATTAGGGATATTGTAAGAAATGTCTGACTATAACTGACATATTATTTTTTATTAAAATAAAAAAAAATACTATAATATTATTATATTCAAAGATCAATTATCCATCACCCAATGACGATAGGGCAGAAATTTTTTAAAAATGTAGCAGCGGGCAACAGTGATGGACAAGTGGGTGACAAAAGGCGGCCATTTTTTTTTCTTTCTTCCTCGTCTCTAAAAAATGGTGGTTGCTGCAAATGGAAGCTGTCACCTACACTTTTAAAAGCCTACTACTGTATGTTGTGTGGGGTGTCTCCATGGGAGTAAGTAGGAAGCGTTGAAAGTGGAAGTCTTGGGGTTTTTACCTGGTCTTTGGAGTTGGGAAGCTGCGAGGGGAAGAGGTATGGAGAGAGATTTCATGGGTTTGAATTCAAGGGTTGTGAAGGAGGAGTTTGTGGAAGGGCGATCTGAAGATTCTGGTAGATTTTCTTCCCTTGTGTAGTTTCGATTTCGCAGGAGCTTCGATTTTGAGTTGGTTTTTTGGAATTTTTTACGTTTACTGGCTTGTTGCTTTTTATTTTTCTCTGTAATGTTTAGGATTTGCTCGGGGCGCCGGAGCTACATGGCTGTTTTCGAACAAAGTTTCTGTCTTTTCACCTTCCAAATCTGATCAAAATGACAAGGAGGCAAAGGTAACATGGGCATTTTTTTTCCAAAACACAATGGATCTCGTGTATGCCTTATATTCCGAAGTGGTTTTGAGTCGTTTTGGGTTTTGATCAGAATCCTGTCCAGCAATTTCTTGTTAGACCCGCCGGCGTTTCACCTTCCTCCGCCCTCGCCGCTGCCGTCGGCGCTACTGAACAGAGGTGTGGTTATTGCTAGTATCTGTCTTGTTTTAGAGTTGATCATCAGGAATCAGATTTGCAGCGTTTTCAAAACTCTTTATAGGGGCAACATCAAGGCTTTTGATCTCCCGGCGCACCTGACCATATTCTACGGCGGCTCGGTTAGTGTTTTCGACAATATCACGCCGGAAAAGGTTGGTGATTTATGCTTCGTTTGTAGATTTGTTTTATTTCTTTCCCTTGACATGCGTATGTTTTGAGTTCAGGCTAAAGTAATCATGTGCTTGGCCGGACAACATCCGCCACCGCCCTGCTTTGACCAGCAAAGGCTTGCCAGCGGCGGTACCCATGTTCGAAATTCCGGCCACGCAAGTCCGATCTCCGTTTCCTCCCACACACCTGACGTGACAAATGCGACAGCGTGTAATGATGATGAACTGGTGAAGGCGGAGGCTCCCAAGATGAGACCCGCTCCTGCTATAGTGCCATCAGGTAACTGCTTCCCTGAACTGCAATAAAAAAACATATACAGTTTGCATGATAACACGAGCGCCAAGTAAGCTATTTATCGAAGAACAACTCAACTTTAGAACAGTCGACAAAAGTCAAACCTGTTGAGGATTTCGAAATCAGACAAGATCCTCGTATAAGATCATGTTAGTAAATGTTCTTCTCAAGTGATGATGTGTTGTTTCCATGTACAGCAGCACCCCAGGCTCGCAAAGCATCACTGGCTCGATTCTTGGAGAAGCGCAAGGAGAGGTGAGCTAGCAGCACACTTGATCGTTTTGTTGCCCAAATCTGAGAATCATTTGTCTTGAACACCAACAAAATGAGTTCGTTTTATACACAATCTATGTTGCAGGGTGGCGAGCTCATCGCCGTACATGGCGAACAAGATGCCGGGCTCTGGTTCTGCGGATCGGGTTGGTGTGGAGTTCCGGCCGCCCTCCGGCAAGGAGCAATGATGCTTCATTTTTTATGTAATCTGCATGCATCACCGTCTTCCATGCTGGTTGCAAGGACTAGTATCACATATATGAAATGAGAGAAGTTGCATTTGTCTGTTTTCGATTCAAAATTCAAACTTCTAGCAGATCAACATCAGAACAAGTTTACAGTATGAGTTCAGTGCTTTAGTTTTCATGTTTAGAGTAGAAGTGAAGAAAAACCATGCATTCATAGAAAGATGGGGGAGGGGGGAAAAGCAATGAGTCAGATTAAATTAGCAGGAGCCCAGGAGGCTCACTGTCCGGCAGCATACTGGGAAGCCATGACCTTCTTGAGTGCTTCACAGGTCTCTTGGAGATCAGACTCTGTATGAGCAGCAGAAACGTGAAGCCTAATACCAGCAGGCAGTTCGCATTTGTCGATCGTCGACCTTCTTGTCATCGCAACGAAAATGGAGTGCTCTTTCAGCAACTACAAAGATGTATCATGCGTTGGCATGGAAGTTACAGTCAGGATGCCGATGTTCCATCTCAATTGAATGATGAGATTACTTACCCGATCAGCAACATCCTCAAGTATTTGAAGGTCACCCTTGATGGATCCTGTAGATTTACTCAGTTTCAGGAACACTAATGGCGATTCTGCATCGCTCATTACTTCAAAGCCTTGAACATCAGTTAAGCCTGAAGATTATTCACAAGACTGTGAGCCGGGTGAAATATTAAATCTTTTATTTTTTTTTAATGTCGAAACCTTGTCTCAGAACAGCAATGTTCTTCTTCAGTTTGGAGATAAGATCGGGGTTTTCTTCCAAAACATCAATGGCAGTGATTGCTGCACTAGCTAGATATGGAGGAAGGGATGCTGAAAACACATAACCTGAACCACTGAGGCGCTGCCACAAGAAGCAAAGCATTTGCATTGAAAAATAAGTGGCAAATACATAATTCGGTGCAGATACGGCTATTGTAGGATTTCAGTGAAAACACACGCACTGTACCTGGTGATCAATAACACGGGCGCTGCCGGTGCAAAAACCACCTTCAGTGGCCAGGGCATGCCCCATTGCAGCAGTTATGATGTCCACCTTCTCAATCTTTCAAGAGGAAAGAGTGATTATGCACTGAATAGCATAAAGCATACAAGAGCGACATGCAGAGAAGCAACTCACAGGAACATTGTAATGCTCAGTAAGCCCTCTACCAGAACTTCCAAGAACCCCGAGAGAATTACTTTCATCTAAGATCACACGGTACCTGTGTTTCTCTTTCAGCTTGATGATCTCATCCAACGGAGCGATTTTACCAGAATTCTAACATCATAAAGCAAGAAGTTTGATGGGCATCAGAGTGTAAGTAGGAAGATATCAGTTTAGAGAGAACAGAAAAGATACCTGATAGACAGCCTCAACAACAATGTAACGCCGGACCTTCTTGGCCCGTTTATTCTCATGAGTAATACTCTCTAAGGTGCTCTGTAATGACTTCATATCATTGTGTTTAAAATAAATAATGGTACTCCTTGAGAGATGAAGACCATTTTGTATTGCCCAATGAACCCCCTCATCCCTTTAAGAAAGTGACAGAAATTATTACACAGAGAGGAAGAAGTAGAAGAAACTATAACATCCTTGGTGCAAGCTTAAAAAGCAACCACAAGTGACAGCAACACGATGGAAAAAAAATATTTTGCAAGCCCTAGGAGAATGTCAATAAATTCCAGTAGCTGCCATGAAATTAAGTGGAAAAACAAACACATAATACAATATATTGATAGTGAAACTGGAGGACGAAAGACTCACGCGACAACAACATCACCCTTCTTACAAAATGCTGGAATCGTACTAAACATTGTGGAAAGCCCGTAGGAGTAAAGTATAGAATCAGGGGTTCCTAGGAACTTTGCTATTCTTGATTCGCAATCAAGGTGAACATCTGCATGGATGTAACTGCACTCTAAGTATTTCAATGTTAACATCAAAAGTATTGCATGCAGAGAGTGTTGTGGTCAGCCATACCAATTGTCCCATAAAATCCACGAGGGCCACAAGAACCAACACCATATTTCTCAAGTGCTTTGGTGCAGGATTTCTGAATCCCAAGCAATTTTAGCAATTACAAATAATATCAAATACAAAAAAAAACAATGAAGTACTAAATGTACAAGATGAATTCCCCATACTTGCAGCTTTTCATGCCCAAGAAGTCCAAGATAATTTGCTGATGTGAAGTTCACTACATCTTTGCCATTGACAACAGCATGGGGTCCAGCCGCACTACATAAAGCAACAACAGGTACAGCAGAACTTCAGAGAATTGAAAAACCTGAAAATGCATCTTGTAAATTTACACAAGAAAAAAAAAAGACTGGGATAGTTTAAAAGATTTGCCTTTCCAGTATTGGAGGTTCACGCTTCATATCTTCAGTAGTGGTGGGAATAAGGGATTCAGGTACCCATTCATTACATAACTCATCAACTTCCTAGAACACTCAGATAATTACGTTGATCAGATATGAGAGCAAATAAATATGCGTTGAAGATGAAGCTATATTTGCTGCATCTGAAACAAATGAGGAATAGAAAGGCAATAAAGTAAATCCGTAGCTCTTTATCTACCCAGCGAGATAATGTTCTGAAGTAAAAGATACCTTCTCAGTCAGCGGCCTTTTTGGTGGCTTGTAGCTTTTCTGGGATAGAAGGAAAAGAATCACAACTAGGAGAAGACCTTCGACAAGCAAATGGCCTGCAAAGATTTGAACTCAGGGAAAAATGTCGCAAGTGAAGTCAAACGTATAAATCTTCAAATACCTCTGATAGGTACTCCAAAAAGAACAGCTCGAGAGGATGGCGTATCCAAAACCGTTGCTACCCAATCTTGGATAGATTTTACTATACTTTCGAAAGCCAAAAACATACTGCCCATTGAAATAATATGGAAGATTCTTGGCAAATCAGCCAAAGGTAAAATCTATCTAGTCCGTAAATGGGTTATGAAGCGCCTTTCCCCAATTTTCTGTAACAAAAAGCAAACAAACAATTCTGAAAACTCAATAACGAAGTAAGAACACATCTAATCTAATTCAACAGTCTGGAAATAAATAAGATTAAGAGCTATTAAATTCATCCTATAACAATGATGTTGCACAGGAAGTCATAATTCATGAAAAAAGGAAGTATCCGAACTCGAGAACAAAAGACACCATCAAAATTTAAGCATTAAGCTTTCATACATCCCTTTTCAAAGGAAGCAGAAAAATCTCATTTTCCTTCTACCAATTACAAAGACAATTCCTTATCCATCTCCCCACATGCAAACGAACATCGCAATGATCACGGCAAATTAATACAAGGAACACCACCCCCCCCCCCCCTTCTCGAAACCAATTTCCTCGTATGAGATTACCATTCACAGAACCCAACCATGATACAGTACGGGCAAACGTAATCAATATACCGCGAATTCCTAAACATTTACCTCAGAAGTCAAGAAAAAATCAGTTCATAAACCATTGAGATGAAATGAAAGGGTGACGGAGGATCTCCCCACGGATCTGGGCCCAGTTCATAAATCACTTGGTCAAAGGGACTCAAGAACTGCCCCTCTGGTTCTTCTAACCTTGGCTCTGGGGCCTGGGCTTCTCTTCACCAGGAGGGGAAATCTTAAAAAAAAAAAAAAAAAAAAAAACCGACAAATTCAACTGAAAGCATCAATCCCAAAGAATACTCTTTCCATTTGGGGCCAACAATCTGCTTTTGGGCCCACGAGTTTGGTCCAGGCTCAAGTGTGGAAAGCCCATTAATAAGCCCAACAATATATCCTCTTTCTTCCCATTAAACGCCATAATTTGCGGGCCTCACTCCGCCCGTGTGCGTTAGTTGGCGCATGTTTTCAGCGGTTCACACCTCTGGCATCTGGGGCCCACGCCTTAAGGAATTTATCATATTTTGATTTTAATTTCTGATTTTGGAACCCTAGAAGAGCGTGAGTTTTACGCGATCTGGTGGCGCGTGGCGATGTCCTCATGTTCCCATGTAAGAAAAGGAGAAACAAAGAGACCTCCCACACTCGCCGCTTTCATATACGTGCAGTCTCCCCGATGATTATTTGCCATCCATCAACTCCGAGCAATCATTTCTCCTTCTTTTGCGCTCTCCCACGATCACCAATGAGGATGACGGTTGCGCATTACGTGTTCTTCGTCGCCGCTGTCCTCCTCGCCCCCGCCGCCGTCGCCGATCTCCCAGACAACTCCTCGGACTTCATCCGCGTCAGCTGCGCCGCCACCCAGTACCCACATATCTGCTACCGCTCCCTCGCCGGCTACGCTGACGCGGTTCGGCAGAACCCACATCGTCTCGCCTTCATCGCCATCCACGTCAGCCTCTCACGCGCCAAACGCATGTCAGCCCACCTCGCTTCCCTCCGTCCCCCGGCGGGTTCATTCAGCACTGAGTTACGCCGGAGGTATTCTTCAAATTCATCACTGACGTACAACTCCGCTCTTATTCTCGTATTTCTCATGCTTAAAGTTCATCATTTCTGCCGGGGGTATTCTCCGACTCTTGGCAGCTTCAACCCAGACCCTGATGCTGCGGCAGCGGTGAAGGACTGCCTGGAAATGTACGACGACGCCGTGGATCAGATACTCGGGTCTTTGGCTCAGATGCGCAACCTTTCCAGCGGCGGCGAGGAGGTCAGGTATCAGATCAGCAACGTGCAGACGTGGATGAGCGCCGCCTTGACGAACGAGGCCACTTGCTACGACGGCTTCGCGGACGTAGCTGACGGGCCGGTGAAATTCGACGTCAGCCGCCGGACGGCTAAGGTCATGGCGGTGACCAGCAACGCCCTGTCGCTGGTGAATAAACTCGTTTGAAATGCCACGTTGCCCTCAACTAAAGCAGCTTCATTACACAACAGCAAGGTGGTTTATTCCAAGAAACAGATATATCAGCATCTTCTTGTACGTCCACAATACACATCATCATGGACTTCCATCAACTCTCGACAGAAAGCAAGTGAAGTTTTTAGTGAAGTTGAAACAAACTTCACCGTCTCTTATTAGCGCATGAAAACAGCTTCAAGCAAGCACTGTGGCCAGGATTTATGTAATAACCGTTGGAGCCGATCGGCCGGTGAACTCTTGCATCTTGGATAGCTTCAGAGCAACTTCGACCTGAAGCAAAAACGGCAAGATGGGTAGGTGTCGAGCTTCCCGGATAAGGATCTCAATTAAAAGTAAGCAATGTAGCATGACAAACCAGAGGAGCGAGGGCGTCTTGAGAGTCTCTCTTGGTCTTGGATGGGTCTTTCTCGTATTGTTCGATGTACAGGCGAATAGTAGCTCCCTCAGATCCAGTTCCAGAAAGTCGGAAAACCTGATTATTTGACGTTTAAGTGATATACTTTCAACAGACAAGCATTTTTCAGAATCAAGAAGAATAGTAACTTTTTTCAAATGATCTGGGAGATGAACAAAGGTCTTACCAGTCGGGAGCCATCTTCGAAGAGGTATCTAATGCCTTGATGGCTTGAAACAGAGCCATCCACTGGATCTTTATACTCAAATTCATCAGCATGGACAATATTGGAGACACTTGAGACGAGTCCTTTCACGATACTGTAGAGCAGTGTAAATAAGTTGAGGTTATAGATTGTGGAGACAAGGGAGACGAGCTTACTCTTTTTTCGTTCCTTTTATCATCACCCAGATTTCACTAACAACAAGAGACTGCATGGAATTCAAAAATCATTTAATTTTACTTGGGAGTACGAGAAAAATTACTTGTTAAGTTCAACGAGGTCAGATTGAAGCTTCACTAAAGAGGCCATCAGTTCCTTGGCAGCAGTAGCATCGACATTCTATTAAAAAAAAGAAAAAAAGGTGACTTCAACGACTGGATAGAAGAAGGAAAAAGGAACAGGGATGGAAGAGAATGCATACTTACTTCATAATCATATCGGGTGTAATAATGACGCCCATACTTAGCCCAGTGATCAAAAACTATGTCCTCGACACTGACAAGCTTCTTCTCTCCCACCAGGTTGTCTTTGTTCTTGTATGCAAGAATGGATAACCATGCCAAAACAGCCCATATACCATCCTTCTCACGTATGTGGTCAGACCCTGTCAACACACAGCAGATCATTCTTGCAGGCTTGAAATATGGAATTTGAAAACATTTGTAGCTACAAAGAAAAAGAAACAGAGAAATATTGCTCTGTAAGCGGATACCAGTTCCAAAGCTTTCTTCACCACAAATAGAACACATTCCTGCGTCCATCAGGTTGCCAAAGAATTTCCAACCAGTGGGAACCTGTAGCACATTAGTATCCAAGTCACACGTCTATAAGCTATGGAAGCTAATCTAAAAAATCGAAGTTTCAAACACCTCAAAGAATTTTAGGTTTAGGTTCGTAGCTACCACATCAAGGGCAGCAGATGTCGGCATGCTCCTGAAATTGGTACAAAAGGATTCTGTGATGTATGCCCAAGGCTTCATAAAGCAGAAAAGGAATAGGAAAGCATACAAAGATGGCCATGGGGACGGGGAGCAGCAGTAGGAAAAAAATCGATAATATCAGAACCTTGCGACTCCTTTAAGACCACCAGAAAAGTATGGTATTGACTGGACCGCATTTGCAGCTATTATAGCAACAGAATCAGAAGGTGTGACAAAAAACCTATTAGAATAGCATAAGAAATGAGTAAATGCAACGTTGTAGACATATATATAAAAATGCCTGTGCTGAAAATGGAAAAACATAGAACCGACCTTTTTCCAAGAATCATATTACGGTCAGCATCTCCATCAGCAGCAGCACCGAATTCAGGAGGCTCCTGTTCAGGGCTTTCCTTACCTAAACCCATACGAGCAACTAGTTCTTTGGCATATGTGAGGTTGGGGTCTGGATGGCCTCCACCAAAGTCTTCCTGCAAGGATGAGGTTGTAGAAGCCATCAAACTGACAGTGCATTAATAAAAACTTTAGAAACAAAATAGTCTCGAAAAATATGATTAGCACCTTGGGCACACAGTTCAGTAGAGAGCTTTCTTTAGCACCTAGCTCCTCTACGAATATGCGTTTAGCATAAGCTCCAGCAACTCCATGAAGGGCATCATAACTATGAAACCCAAGCAGTAAAAGGTCCATCTATACTAAAGAAAAAAGAAAAGAAAAGAGGCCACTAAAACTCTTCAGTGCATTGAGAGATCAGAGTTATACCAGAAAGTAAAATTTTGGGATGAGAGTAACTTCTGAATGGAGTCGAAATCAAAGATAGACCTAGAAATCATCTGTTAGTTAGGCCCATTTCCCTTGCATGAAGTGCCCTAGTAGCTCAAGTTGTTTGGAGTACTCACTTCATCAAATTGACATAATCATTTGCTGAATCAAAAACATCAACATCAAATGGTCCCTCGGGTCCACGAAAACTAGTGACTCCAACTGCAGAAATATCTACCTGTATATTCAGAAAATTATGACAGTGGAGCCATAGGTCATGGAGACTCGTACATAATTTTGTACAGTGTTTTCTAGCATTACATACATCCGGAAATCCTTCTGCAATTAAGTATTCCTTGATGGTAGTTGTGTTTCTGTAGATCTTATCGGTAATTCCTTCTGGTGCAGGTCCTCCGTTTCCCATATTGTACTTAATTCCGAAATCCTAAAAAAAAAAGAGGAATCGGTTGCCAGCAACACATCCAAAAGTTAGCGATTCAACGTTAATAAAATTCTGAACACCTCAGTTGGTCCTCCAGGATTGTGGCTCGCCGTGAGAATAAATGCTCCATTCGCCCTAGATCCCTGTGAAGATTCCGAGAATCACTAAGGGAGAACTTCAACCACAGACCACAATCACAAAAAACATTCAGTTGGTTTACTTACGTCTGCTCCTACTCTCACACGTATCACAGCTGAGACAGCAGGAGTTGACAGCAAACCGTTTTGACCAACCCACACCCGTCTAACTCCATTTGCAGCAGCCATTTTAATGATGATCTGCCATTCGACAAGGTAGCTATGTGTGAAAAATCACAGTTGAGGTTGAACCATCAACTATTCATCAAATTACAGTTCAACCGTTAGAAAATACAAACAAATAAATCACTATTAAATTACAGTTCAACATTCAATTACAATGTAATCACAATTTGGTATTTCTCATAAGAAAAATATTTTTTAAAAAAAGGCATGAGGTTTAATCACCATTGGACCTCACAAACCATGAACCATTTGTGTAAGCGTTTTTTTTTTTTTTTGATGATTTAAAACATTGCGACGTAGACAGGCAACCACAATGCACATGCATGAATTGATCAAATCCTAGTTGCAGAAATACTAAACCAAATGTGCTGCAGCAGTGCAGATAGATCACCTGGATTGCATCCTTTGAGTAGTAACGCCCATCACCAGAGACAACAAGAGTGGAACCTACACATGGAAGTCAATCATAACTAAAAACATGAAGATGAGAAGAGGGAGCATGAGCTGATTTTTATTCAAGTACTGTAGATTGATAAAAGAAAAAAAAACGCTTACCTCTGACAGTCTCTACCCCAAGAGCATCAAATGTAGATTGGACAAAATTTTGCAAGTAATGAGGCTGGACAAATACGTTGACCTGAAATTGAGAATTTGGCAAGTCAATGCTTCACCCACGGACCCATCTTCAGTTATATACACACATACATATCAGACAACTTGCAAGAAAGCGACCCAGATCTCAGTCATGACTATAAAATTCTACATTAGATCCCTGCAAGCATGCACAAAAACATCCAGAAATAAAAACCTTCTTCCTCAGCCCAGAAGTTCCAGGTTTCTGTCCATCGAACGGTTTCGTCGCAACATGGGAAACTGCAAACACCGCCATTATGCCTTCGATCCCTACTCCTGGAAACTGAAATTCATACAGCGAGATCCGAAAGGGTGATTTTGAAATGTACCCACGATCTCTCACACACTCATAAAAAACATCTATGGCCACTTTTCTCACACAAATGCCATTTTTCTAAATCATGTAAAAAAGGATGGGTAGATTTGTAACACAATCAAAACACATATAGGGTATTTTTCAAAAAAAAACCCCGAATATTACCAGATTCAAAGTATTCTGAAAAAGAGAAGGATAAGATTGAATAGAATGTGATTCTTTTAAGATTATGTAAAGAAAATCAATATAAAATTATAAAAATGTTATGTATTATATATGTATTATATTATAAAGTTCAGTATATTAAATTATTATATAAGTTAATGTAATGATATAAATATGTTTTTATAATCGATAAAAAGTAAATAATATAATTTTTCTAATTAATTTATTATTTAATCATAAAATCTAAGCTTTTGATTTTAATAGAGAACGACTGAAGATTAGAATATTCAAAAGTTAAAGAGAATTACTTCAATAAATTCATAAAACAGAATAGATTCTAAATTTTGATGATTTTAATAGAAGAAAAATTAGTTTTTTGTAATTTATTAAAAATAAAAAAAATACTTTTAAATTTCATTTTTTAAAATAGAATTATTTTCACCAAACTTTTTCACAATCAAATACTTTTAAATTCTATTATTAAATCGAATTTAATAGTTTTTTAATTTTATTTTAATACATTACATGTATAATAGATTTTTTTTTTTGAATATTTGATACTTCACAAAAGTGGCTCTAACATGGCAAAGAGAAGAAGGGGAGGAAGCAAGGGCTAGCCCTCTGGCTTGTACAATTTATTACAAACATAACGCATACACAGTTGACTATTTTTCATAACAAACACAGAAGAACAACATTGGGTAGTCTTTTTTCTTTTTTTTTTTTTTTCAGTCAGCAGGCTTGGCAGAGCTCTGTCTGTGTAAGTCTCATTCCAAAAATCAGAAACACTGTTGGTGTTGTGGTTCATCATTGATGGAAGTTAAGAGACATGCACTCACTGTCTCCCTTTTCTCACAGCAACTGGCAGTGTTTCTGGAAGAAATATGAATGCAAAGGATATCAGAGGCAGAGATTGGAAAAACAGAATGGAAGCTGACTTGAGTTTCTGGAATTTACCAGAACTCTTGTTGCCTGGTTCTTGCTTGAAGCTCCACATTCCTCAGTTCTCTTAATGAATGGAGGATTTCATGGGCAAGCTCCTTGTCACCCTGTTTGAGAGAGCTAATCCATTGCTTAAGAAACTCTTTATCTGCTTCAAGAGCCACTAGTCTTTCATAAAAATGACACATTTCCTCTTCAATGTCTTGTTCTGTGGTGCCTATTCCATTTGATTGCACCATTTCCTTGTCACCTTGTTTGAGAGGCTCTTCTGCGTCCTCTCCAAATTCTTCAATTCCTGTTTCATTGTCATCACCATTAATGCTAGAAGAAGTGGAGAATCCATTTCTGCTGCTCAACGCTTTCACTGCCTGCTCTTTTTCCTCGTAATCAAAAAGCTTCCTCCTGCATTCTTCCAACTCTTTCTCCATCTCTTGGATTTCCTTCTCTCTTTTCACAATAAGCTCACTCATGAGCTGCAAAGCATCCTGATCATACTCCGATTGCTCCTCCATCATTCTTTGATACTGCAAAGCTTCCATCTGCATAGCAGCTTTCTCTTCTTGAAGTCTATTGATCATTGCCATTGTTTGGGTAGCAGCCACTGCAGAAGCGCTTCGTTCTTCCTCAAATTCAGCATACAATATCTTCAATGCCTTTCTCTCTGCTTTTAGAGCTGATTTCAAGCTTTCAATGGTCACAACCCCATCACCTATCTCAAGTTCACTTGTTACACTACAAGCAAAAGACTCTTCGTCCCACGAATCTTGTTTCTCGAGGAAAAGCACCTTCTTGTGAAACTGAAGAAAACTGTCCATAGATTCTGGTGTTTCAGGGGCATCATCTTCCTCGTCACCCTGAGTTTCCCAGTTCAATGGTGCATTAGGATCAAGGGACAGATTCTGCAACTCGACTTCCCATTCATGGACTTCCTCAGAACCTGAAAACTGAACTTCAGTTCAAACAAACAGATAAGGATGAACTGAATGTATACTCCAAAAGTAGACAAACTCAGATATTACCTATCATTTCTAGATTGTGAATGTCTGGGATTTCCAGAAAGCTATCTTCATGGCTGCACTTATATGTATGAACAGATTCAATTATATGTAATTCATCACTCATATCTAGTTCTGGGATTGAAATAACTGCCTCGTTTTCACTATGAACATGAACATCTTCTTCACCTTCTTCATCGTCTGCAACACAAAGGTTTGATCTTTAAGTTGAAATATATGATTCTATGAACTCATGAAACGATTAACAGCATACCTGCATGAGAATCGAGAGGCTTCGCTTCTGCTGCTTCAGCAACCTCTTGGGCATCACTTGCATCCACAGAAGACCAATGACCTAAAGAAAAATTGCATAGAACCTCACAACGATTCATCAAACTTTCTTTTGCTTGCAAAACAAAGGAATTCTCATCCTCCTCAGATTCATTATCCACTCCAACATCAATACTTTGGCCATTATCATCAGCCGAAGCTTCAAAAAGTGCATCTGTAACCACTGTGTGCTGACCAAGATCAATTCTTCTGTTATCATCAGCCAAAGCTGCCCTCTTTTCAACTTCAAAATCAGAAACTGATTTGCTTTCTTGATTCTCAGACTTATCGTCAAATTTGACACTTTCAATCTCCACAGGGATCAAATTATGACCTGTGCAGTCTAAGAAATATTTCAGATGTCGATTCGAAGAAGATTCCTGGAAAGCATGAAGACATTCTTCGAGTTTCAGACAATCATCCATTTTCTCCAGCTTGTCATGTTGATGAGATTTTGTTTGTTTATCAGAATCACCTCTTTCCACATTATCAAATCCATGATCTCTCTCCTTGGAAACTTGGGTACAAACCAAATCATCCAAAGAAGTTCTTGTACAAAGTAAACTTGTCCCACAACAAGAACAGATTGGATTCTGCTCACCCTTCATTTCATCATTTCGAGTGGACCGAAAGTCTCTAGTGCGTGAGAAGCAAGCAAACTCTGGCATAGAGAACAAGCAATCATGACACATTTCTAGAGATTCCGCCAACTTGTAGTGATTCGAACAAAACCCAAATCCTGAAACTTGCTTCGCGTGACTTCCACAAAGAAGATCCACACGGAAATTCTTGCTCCCGTCTGATGAATCGAAGATATGACCGAGTCTAGTACAGCAAAGGCAAGGAGTCTTAAGCCCAAAAAACCTCGCAAAGTCGATGATCAAACGGGAAAAAAGAGAACTCAGAAACAACAGAAGTATCAGAACCCATTCAAGAACTGCGTAAACCAAAATAACAATGATCCTATTGGCTTCTCTGTGCAACATGGTGGCAAATCTGTTGGTTGCCATCAGCATTCCTCTTGTACATACAGGCAATGGAAAAAAAAATATATTAAATGTAAAATCAAAGCAGGAGAGAGGAAAAATCTGCACTTTTCAGAAGGAGATAAATGAAAGCAAACAATTTGAGAAGCCATAAAGCAGGAGAAATGGCTGCATTATATTGTTTACCAAATCAATTTGCTGGGATAATGGGCGGTTTCAAAAGGCACAGAATCCCCCAAGCACCGCCCCCAGACTCCAATTTGGACTGTTACAAGCAAAACCATCGAAATAAAGATGGTATTAAAGCAAAAGAAGCCTGCAAGAAAGATGATGATAGGCTGCAAACCAGAAGGTAGACAGCACAATACAATACAATACAATGCAATACCACCACCCTCTGTACTGCCCTCCCCCACTTTTAGCTCACATTCACATAGTATATAGTCTCCATAGTCAAAGCTAGCAACTTTATCACTCTTCTTGTAGATGAAGCCTCAGACATCTACATGCTACAATGAATCTTCACATTACAACACAAACTATGTAAAGGAAAACGATCCCATTGACTCGGAGTGCATCACAACGCTATCAACACATCCCAACTCGGAGAATCTCGCGTCATCCTTGAGGCCGAAAAAAGGTAAACACTTGGTCATCGGATGCATATGGCCTGTGGCCTGTGGGTGAGGAGTACGACCATTCAGGAGGAGCGATTGACCATCTACGAATGGAATGCAAATTGCAGCCGTACGCATTCAATTATTAATTAAATAAAGTGAAATTCCTAACGGGCCCCACAGCCAAGTAGGAATCAGGTATTTAAAATTAAAATCTTTTTTATGGTAAAAACACAGACTAATATATTAAATAAATTTAATTGATTCCATAATATTATAATATAATACTATCCTTTTAAAAAAAATTACTTTAATTATATATCATTATTATTTTTTATAAATTAGTATTGTGTGAATGTTTTCTCCCACTTTTTTCTTTCTTCTCTCGGGCCAATCACGTACTTCTTTTGTGGTCGGACCGCGACAGCGCGGACTCGGACAGCCTGTGCCTGCCTCCCTCCACACATCCGTGGGTTTGTCGTCGTGTCCTGGGGAAGTTCACATGGCGAAGGATAAAACAATTGACGGGGGGGGGGGGGGGGGGTGGTGGTGACTGCTGATCCCAAATTTACACTTGGGGGTCTCCAAAATCCAAGCTGGATTCTGATTCTGTCTCCTAGAGTGAACAAATGTTCCGCAACAACAACGCAGAAGCAAAATGGGTGGGTTCAATGATGCAGCCATTCCATCTCAGAGAGGCTCAGCGGGCATCTACTTTTAGTGGTCTCACCGGAACTTGGGGCCATTCAGGTCGACTTATTCTGGGCAACTCATGTGTTGTGTCTTCTTGAACGGCATCAAGGCGCCATGTTCATATCCTTCTTGGAGCTGGTTAGACTAAAGGGCTGAAGAGAACAGAGATTTTACTCAAGTCCAGTGAGTCGATGTAGGGAGACAGGGCAGCGGCTCCCACTACTACAACCACGCTGGCGACCAGCATGGATTTGAGCCAGCCATGGCCAGTTGATAGCCGGCCCAGCAGTATTTTGCAGTATTTGTCTGCGTCTTTGAGAGCAGATAACCGAGCAGCATTGGCCTCACTACTCAATTCTTTTTCATTCTGGGAATTGGGAAAAAAGAAAGAAACTCAAATGTCGGAAGAATTTTTCAATGATTTTTTTTACGAAAGCAGAGGAATAGCCAACCTTTTGTCTGAAGCTCCTGAGGGTGTCCCCAAATTGTTGGAGGTAAGAGGTTTTGGAGGGCACAGACTTCCAATCATCCGTAAGCTTCTTCAAGGTAGCAACACTAGCTTCAAGGTTGTCAACATAAAGAGTTTCCTGCAGTATTGACATCGCAATATCACCCGATAAAAACATAGAAGGGAACAAGAAGATGCATCAATGCAAGGAATCCAACTTCTGCCATTGCTTTAGAAAGGCATGACAACAGGTAGAATGAGAGTATTCATTGGTGCGAACTAATTTCGTGCATCAGGACTAAACTCACCCATTGCTTGTAGCAATCAGGATTCTGAGTTAAACACCATATGAAGAGACGAGTTGCCTCCTCAGATAACTCAGGGATCCCTGAACAGTATAACATTCATAAAGTGCACATCAAAGATCTTAAAGGATATTGGTAACAGATGGAGCTGCCATTTACCTTCTCCAGCAGCTTTCAATGCTATAAACTGTAGCTGCACTGAGATCTGCTTCATTGCTTTGCTTCCAGGGGAACCAGCTAGAGCAACCTCCTTAAGAACGGGATAGATGGCTTCAAATCTGTCAGTGGCCTGAAAAATATACAAATTCACCTGAGATTCAAATGTGAGCGAAAAAATCGATTAGGCCAAATGTCATAGCATACCTTTAGCCTCGCAGATGAAGCTGGAAATGTTAAATGTAGAAGAAGATCCAATGCTGCAGGTGGCACCAGACGTTCACCCTTTCTACCAGCATTACTTAGTAGCATGCCACGAGCTTTGGGGGTAGCCAGAATTCTGATGAATTGACGCATTAGTCATATAGAAAATAAGCAATCAAAAGAATCGGAGAATAAAAAACAACTAGTAGGTAAAAGAACAAACAAACCTTTCAACTAACTGCAAAACCAGATCTCTAGTTAGTGGATTAGAACCAGGCTTCCCTCCAAGTATTGGCAGGAGATGGTGTGCCCATAAATACAACCCAACAGCTAAATTTCCTTGACATGACTGAACAATTGTTTCAATGTCACGCTCAACTATATCCCAGAAGAGAAGAAGTCAAATGCGTACTCTGATGGCCAGTTTAACAACTCACCTGAACTATCATCCACATTAGTATTGGAAGCTTATCCTGTCCTTGAAATTTGGAGTTATCTTTCAGTTTTGGCAACACATTGATAAGCACATCTGGTTTTCGCCGTAATACAAAAGACAAGACGGCAAAAAGAGCAACCTGAAAACTATTATAAGTATGTGCCGCGCCTGATTCCAGAAAAGAAATAACAAGCGCAAATGACATTTACCTGAGACTTTGATGATGCTGGTTGCCCTCCTTTCTTTGCAACCTTAGAACCAGGCTGCTGAAGGCCCATGTCAGCAATAACTGAATCCATTGCCCACATTACAAAACCCTCAAGTGCCTCAGTAGAACGATGATTGACCCAGTCCATCGAGGTCTTACAAACAGCTTCAGAAATATAACAAACAGGGACCTGCCTCCACGTTGTACCATGTTAAGAATAGCATCACTTCAGTACACGCATCACATCTAGAAATCTCAAACTGTAATGAACCACAAAGTGGGGAAGAAAGACACACAATTATGCTCCATAACGCAACATCAATAACTGTACCCCCACAAAAATGCTGATCAAATAGTCACCAGTTTGGAATAACAGAGAACCAGAAGAAATGAACTTTCACAGTTTTTAGCGATATACAATGCGCATACTCTATCAAAGAAACTGATCTAGATAGATTCTACCGAAACCTTGGTCACTCACATCAGCAATTTTAGCCACGGAGGATTCCCTGAATAACTTCAACCATGGAAATTGTGATGCGCTGACGGCAGAGAAAGCACGCCCAAAATAATCAGCAAATCTCATCAACTGAATATCCTGCTGACCTTCATAAGATTCCTAATTCAACACAAAAAGTGATTGATAAAAAAAAACCCATAGACCACCTTGTTGATTTTCGCCAAGGAATCCGAAATCCAGTTTAGGAGAAAAAAAAAAGCGAAACAACAAATATACCGAGATGCTGGAAAGAAAAGAAGCAAGATCATCATTGTCGATCTTGGCAGCCGCCTCAGCTACATTAACTTTAGGCTTTTTGACCTTTTTGGGCTTCTCCTTTTTATTCACCTCGGGAACATCATTCCGCGTCTCCCCATCGCTACTGAAACCATCCTCACTCTCATCTCTCCGCCGATTACTCCTCGGAACTTCATCGTCGTCATACCCGGCAATGGCGGCACGCTGGGCCTCCAATTTCCTCCGCCTCTCCTCGGCATGCTTCTCCAGACCCGAGAAAACGCTGTTCTTCTCCGTCTGGACACCGGATCCACCAAACACCGGTTTCGATAAATCCAATGACGCGTTTTTGTTCTGATTCTTCCGCTGCTTCTTGGCGTAGGACACCTTCTGCCATCCGTGGGCGTTGTCGTCGCCGTGATTCATTGACTCCCCGTTGGCGTACGATCTATCCTCCTCCATTGACGAAGAAAATCCAACGAAATGACGGTGGAAAAGGTCACGGGAAGTAGGGATCCGTGAAAAAGGAGGAGAAAATCGACAGCGGTCGGAGGATAAAATAGCACCCCACCCACCACATTTGCCCTCCGATTATCTACAAATTACGAAAGCACCACACACGACAACCAGCACACGTCACGGGCATCAAAATTAAAAAAAATTTCCAATCGGGTCACCCATTTCTCGCGAAATACGTTTTTTTACAAAAATAATAGTAGTAATTCCTACAAAATACAAATGACTATGAAAAATAATATTTAAAATTTAGATATTAAAATTCCACCTGAAAATATAGAATTTACACATTCCACTTTTCATTTAACAAATTGTGTGTATATAATCATTTTTTTAAAATAAAATATTTTTCATCCTAATTACAATTTATTAATTAAATACATATCATTTCATCTATATATCCCTATTACATATCATTGTACAAACCTACTCAAAAATAATTTGATACTTAAATAAAAATTTAAAACCAGAAAAAGGGTACAATGATTTCATCATTTATTGGAGCATAGGGCCGCCACCTTGATTGTGCGGGACCCACATTCACTCTACCTATCTAAAACCGCCACGTAGACAAACAATAATTCCACAGTCCCACCGTGTTCTTTCTAATGGGCTCATGAACTCGCCGGCCCCATTTCATGCGGGCGGCCCAACACTCAATTTTTTTTTAAATGCGTTCTAAATTATTTGAAATTGAAAATAAAAAAGTATATTCCAAATAGAAAATATTTTAATCGGGACATGTGGATAAATATATATATATATATATATATATATATATATATATATATATACTTGATTGATAAATTATAAATAAAATAAACTAATATTTTTTATTCATGCAAAAAAAATTATGCACAATTTTTTAATATAAATAAAAAGGAATAAATGGTAAATAAAAATATCACCTTATAAGAAAAATGAAATTTTCTTATCTGGAATATCAAATTTCAATATTCATTTTTTCATAAATTTTATCTCATTTAAAAAATATAGCATTTTGATATAATTCATTTCTTTTAAAAAATAAAAAGAAATTACCTGGGCACGTAAAAAATAGGAGTAAAAATAAAAACAAAAACTGGAGGAGAGGAGAGATGAGGGTGACCATTCACCCGGCAGTTAATGAGTACAGCCGCCGCTGTCTCTCTCTCTCCGCCGCCGTGAATTACGCCGGCGATTACGAACAAATATATCCACCTCTGAAATCTGCAGCATTTGTCCCTCTTTGTTCTTTTCTTCCGCCGTTGGATAGTATACGCTACAATTATTCAAATAGAGGGACACAAATAGTGTCTCTTGGAACATGCCTTGGTCATATGGTACAGTACAATACTTGAAATAAAATCTACCTATAATAAGAAATAATTACTTCAAATTGAAATTCCCCATTTACCCCTCCCACCAATAAATGTAGCATTCAAACAAACCTGGGATTTTCATTCTTTGATTGTTATGAAATTTCATTCTTATATTTAAAATTTTAACCCAAGGTTTTCAAACTTATGCGTAATAGTCATTCATCATTGTACTAGGATTGTCACGCAACACAGTCGCACTGGTCTTCTGTTGCTTGCAGATTGCACGGATCTGATTTCTGTACATTTTAGTCATTTCACTGAACTAAAAGTCAATGAGTGCATAATGA
This sequence comes from Utricularia gibba, assembly GCA_002189035.1. NCBI lineage: Eukaryota > Viridiplantae > Streptophyta > Magnoliopsida > Lamiales > Lentibulariaceae > Utricularia > Utricularia gibba. The sequence goes on along the minus strand of NEEC01000017.1, from coordinate 2,096,857 downwards.
TGATTGATCAAAAGGCTCTATTTTTCAGGCACATGGTTTTAGGATTTTTTTAATGAGGGTTTTTTGTAACTTTTTAAAAATAAAAATATATATATATTTCTAAATTTTTAATCTTATTAAATTAAAATTCATTTATATTTGATAATAAAATTATAGACGGTATTCCAAATCGAATCTTAATAATTAAAGTTGGATGCCATGATAGAATTTTCCTAGAATTTGTAAAATTAATTTCAGATCCATGGAGTGGCTTAGGGGTGGGGAATTTAGTATTACTACCTACTATAGATGTATTTTACCTTTCTATTATAAGATATTTAAATATAATATTAGTATATTTGATAAATATCATTCTTAAAAAATAATTTTTTACTAAATTCTATCTCATCTCATTAAGCACTAATCATATATTATCTCATACGTCCAATGAAATACAGATTAATTATTATGATATAATATTAATGAGACATCAATGAATTAATGAACATTCATTTACTATGATATTACGTTTTGAAAAAATTTATAAGAATACGTCACCACATCCAATCAGTAACCGATGTGGGATAAGTCGAGTAGATGAATGCCAGTAACTACGGACATTAATACAAGGACAGTAAATGTCTTAAACAGAATGGTACAATGAAGAGCTAAAGAACAAACCCCACTGGAAGCATTAAAAACAAAGAAAGAGGGGAGGAGCCTTCGAGCCTCTCTGGATCTGAACAAATCCAATCGCCATAGCTTTGCTACTATCGATTCTGATTCAAACTAGCCATCAGAATCCATGGTAGCAAAGCCCCATTTTCTCCACTTTAGTTGTGAAGAGGGTTCGGCCCCGTGTGCACTAGTCTCTTCTCCTCCTCGATGGCAGCTGGGTTCCGGGGATCCGCCGCCGGAGTAAAGAACCGATCCTTCCTTGCCGGCGTCCACCGCAGGCGCTGCTCCGTGACTGCCCTTGCGTCGGCGGAGGCAATCACAGAGAGGAATAGCAGAAGCCCAATTGAGAAAACCAGAGTTGCTAAAATGGGGTTTCTTCCCTCTCCCCTTCTCCCCGAAGAAAAAACCATCGTTTTCTGAGGCTTCACTGACAATAAGGGTGGATAATTTATGTATATAATATATATGACGCAGCAGAGTACTTGCGAGTAGAGATAGCAGATTCCGGCGAGCACCAAGACTGCAGAAACTTCAGAGAAATAAAACGGGGGCGCAGACATTGAAATGACGTTTCCAATACCTTACGTATACCTCTAGAGCATACATGATGCTGACCACAGAAGTAATTAATTACCACCTAATAAGCAACACACCAATAACTCCGATTCATACCCAGAATTCATCACACATTCCTCCTCCCTCTCGATCTGGGATTCGCAGTTCAATTCCAACACAGCTCACTATCAACAACAGAAACCTCAGAGATCAGACATAGTTGCCGATGTGGACGCCAGACAGCAACTCTCCCGCACACCCCTCACCCCTCCAATCTCAACAGTGGACTGATAAGAAAACCAACTGTTGAAATCTGGGTGTAGTGCTGGAGCATCTATCTGCTCACTATGCCTGTGTAGTCAACACACATGGCGTGTTGCCTGCAGAGAATTGAAGTGTGCTGTAAAACAAATGCAACTGTAAGGTTGAAAGGAGTGGTGCGGGAGAATGCATTAATGGCGGCTGGCTGAATGTCGCCGCTGGATTCCCTTTGCAAAGATGAGCCATCAAACCTTCTTCAGACATTATAAAATACTTACCTTCTACGTTACATGCTAATATTTACCTGCCTGCGGGTCTGTAGGGTGTGGCGACTGGTTTTTTTTTTTTTTTTTTTTTTTTTACTGCGGCGGTAAAAAAATGTATTTCGGTGGGGCCCGCTCGTAAATTGTGTGTTCCGTGCGTGTATGTCTGTCTGTCAGAATATGCTTAATTGCATTTATTAAATTCACATTGACTAATCCTTTTGATTTCGGGCTGACCCAATGGGCTTTGGCAGAAGGCCCATCAAATTCCACAAGGAATCCCAAGCTAGGGCTAAAAAGCTTTTAGCCTCTAGTAATTGCTACTTAATGCTGAATAACTTTGTCATTAATGGAAACCCTAATAATTAGGGTTTCCAGCAGACGCTACAAAATTTGGTTTTTAGGGTTTTTCCATTAATAATTTGTTGCAAAAATTGGTAAAGACATCAATTTTGGTTATGTGAATCGAATCGAATCGACTGTTGAATTTATGCACACATTTTTCACCCCCTTGATGCAGATACTAACCCTGCCATCATCTTTTTTGTGATGAACGACTTGAAACCCTAACAATTGAAGAGGGGAGTGAATTCTCTTTCAGACTGCATGGGGATTGCTGCTTGGTGAATGTTTTGAAAAACAGCGCGCAAAGTAACATTAAATTGAAAGAAATTGCTGCCAGTTTAGTAACGAGATGCGAGTTTATGGGAATTGATGTGGTATTCCAAAACCCTAATACTCATTTTGGTCGATTTTGGAACTCTCCATCTAGAGCTGCATGAACAATACCACACCAGGAATTTGGTTAAGTGCATGCCATCTTCTGTGGTGTGTGACTTCCTGAAATCTTCAGCTAAGGGAAGAACAACATTCAATTCAGTGTTTGGTTTCCTGCTCTGGGCTTTGAGAGTTGCTTCCCTCCATATCTGCATTATGCCCTCAACTGGGAAACGTGATCATCTTCCTGCTCTGAAAGCATGCTTGTTCGTGCATTTCCCTTCTCCGTTTTTCAAAGGGGATCATATGACCGAATTCATGCCAATACGCTCATTTTCTGGTAACAGCAGTCCCCTTTACAGTAAGGAGAACGAGTCATGAAAAAAGGAAAAGAAATAAAAACAGCAAACCGAGGAATGCACAAAACGAGGTACGCCTCTAAAAATTGTCTCCCAATGCAATCGTGTTGTCTTGTTTTCAACCAGAGTAGGATCGTGGATCTAACGTTGTGCTGTCAAAGAATGATTTATTACCCCGCAATTACATCTCTGTGCAGTAAAAAAAAAAATTGACTTAACTTCGTGGGCTGTGGTAACTAACTTTGTAATAAAACGGTGGTGGTGCAGTTGGGCAGCAGACATTTAAAATGGGAACGAAGAGGACAATGAGAATAATACCGTGTGGTTGGAAGTTAGCAGGGGAGTAATGGAGAATTAGCAGCAGCAGCGTGAGTGAGTGAAAACATCACAAGGGAAGGGAAGAAGAAGAATCATTGCACGTGTGCATGTCAAAAGGAAAAAAAGTCCACGGTGAAAACGCAGTTACGGGGAGCAGGCTTTTCTTTTACTGTCCTCTCCTCGGGCGAATGGAAAATTGAGGAATTGATTTTGTGGGCGCCAAAGTCAGGAGGCAGATTGGATCGGGGAGAAGAAAGGAAAAGGATTGGTGTGTGTAGTTTTTGGAATTGCAGGAGGCAATTGACATTGAATTCTTCACAGTCCCCCTCATAATCTCATCATTGTCACGTCGCTTTTAGCGCCCACCTCCCAACATTTTCACGCCAACCCCATCCACCCCTTAGTTTTTTTTTCAAATTCCTTACCTCTCCCCCAAACCCTAAACCCCAATACCACCACCCACACATGTGATAAAATCCCGAAAGGTGAGAATGTAAAACCCAAACCCGAGTCTACTAGTAATTTAAATCCTAACTCACATACCCTTGAAAATTAGAAAATTTCGCCTTATCTTATAATTTGAAAGTGTTATAAAAAATAGTTATATGTAATATAGTTTACAAAATCAAAAGGTTTGCACAAGGACCATGTAAACCACTTCAAGTTTATTTGGCAATGTTTAATACTCTTAAATAACCATGAATGATAGCATCAAGTTGGTAGGGTTAGGGAGGCATGTAATGACATTACACCAATGAGTATATATATGATAAGGAAATAACGAAACTCTAAAGATGAACCTTGAGTTTCATGAAAGTTGTACCATTAACGAAATGATTGTTACACACATTTTTATATTCTAAAACTTCGGAGTTCTGATGAAATCAAGTCTATATAGAAACACAAAAACGGCAATAGTTAGGTATTGTTATGTATTTACTATAAGATTAAAAAAGGTTAAAATTTTCAATTCATCCTCCATGTTTGTGAATTACTTAACCTAATTCCGAGCCTAATATGTGGAATAAAAAAAGTGGAGCATTGGGTATATGTATATAAAAATGCCATATCCTTTCTGCTTTTACGCCTACATTCTCATTCTCCCCCTTCGTTTCCCTGAGATCAGTCATTAATTTTCTCGACGCCATTAACTGCCATCAACCACCGCACACTAACTATATCTTGTCATGTCTCCCTCTGCTTTGCGTTAACTGTATTAGTTGTTCATTTCGAATACACTCGCCCCGTATGAGGATGCCGGAGTTCGAGCTCGAAAGTGACGATCACCTCCACTGCAAAGTCGTCTCTCCGCCGCCGCCGCCACCGGGAGGGATGTCTAGATGCAGTAACACCTTCCATGCAAAGCCATCTCCTTATCTTGGGCTCCCTGCATGGGACCAACCGTTGAGTAAGTTTGTACCGGACGTTTTCTTGTGACAGCAGAATCGGAAATTGAATGGTTTGATTTGGCAGAGAGGAATGCATGCACCGGGCCGCCATTAGTGAGCGCGAGATGGAGTCCTACTCCGGAGCAGCTGCAAGCTTTGGAGGAGATGTATAGGCACGGTGTGCGAACGCCGTCTGCTGAACAAATACAGCAGATCGTGGCGCGGCTGCGCCGGTTCGGGAGGATCGAGGGGAAGAATGTTTTCTACTGGTTTCAGAATCACAAGGCCAGGGAGAAGCAGAGGAAACGGCGCCGCCTTGAGCTCCTGGCTGCTAAGAAAATGCAAGAACTTGACCCCCTCGAACAACCCCATCATCAATCAGGTAACAACGACAACAATGCATCACAAAGATTCTCTGTTACTGCAGAAAGTTACCAATGCATCACAAGAATTTGCTTTCTTCCAGGATCAGTGAAGTGCTTCAGCGAGCATCAATCTACAAGATGGTCCACTGCCTCCAACTGCAGCTTATCTTGGAAGGTAATGCCTTTTCTACATTAATACAACAACAAGATCTTTACAATGTGGATCACTCCTACTGTAAATTCAAACCACACAAACATAGGTTTATGGGGCTTGTCTGAGTCTCAGATTAGGGTAATGTCAACCTTAGGAGGGAGGGGGAGTTGGTGAAGGGTGTTAGAGTAAGACAATGGAAACATAATCCAGCTGCAAATGTGTGAATTGTGATGTGAAGTAACCTTACTGCACAGAACACAATATCTGACTTGACCACATGCAATTAAAAACATTAGGCAGAGGCAAAATTATGGCCTAATTATCTGTAGCCAAAAGTCTCCAGAAAATTTAATGCAAAGGGGGGAAGGCTTTTGCATGATGGAAAAAGGGCAAGAGACTACTAAAAAGCTGCGTTTTCACCAGAGTTTTTAAGAATTTTCTTGAACAAAGCGATGAGAAAAGAAATACTTGTTGCTCATTCATTCATTCATTCACTAACCTCCTTTTCTTTGCCGCGTTGTCAAAAGGGGTGGCAGGGTGATTTACACCAACAAATTGCAGCAGTGAAGAGCAGTGAATCTGAAGCCTGCTGGCCATCAGAGTTACCATCTTGCATGTTCACGCAGCAAAAACTCGTACCCTTTGAAGCTGCTGGCACCTCTGAGATAAAGGAAACTCAAACACTAGAGCTTTTTCCGATCAAGGAGACAGAGATGAGCGCCACCGCAGATGGGGTGGAGGAGGAGGAAGAGTACGGAGCAGCCGCATCGGTGCCCAATTACTTCTTTGAGTTCCTCCCAGTTAGAGGCATTTGATTTGCCTCTCAGTCACTTAGCTTCTATGCGTTGATTCTATTATGGCATAGTGTTCCTAGTAGTACTACTCGCATGCATTCTATTGTATTTGTGCGTTGGCTGTATCATCATCAGAAAGGCTGCTTGTACTCCCTGGTATCCTCATCTTTCTCAGGTACCTTCGCATACAAAAAAAAACCAGTACAAAAGTGAGAGGTGCACATCACATGAAGCACAGATATCCCAAATATTCTTTGTTTTTTTAATCGCCGGCGGATCTGTTAACCGGCGGGGGTCAACTGATTGCCCAAACTTGAAGCAACTGTTAAAAAGTGCTGAAGATAAGGTACATATTTTTTCCACACACGAAAGAGAAAAATTATAGGACATGAAGACAAGTCAAGTCAGTCGACAAATCTGGGGGAGTGTCAGTCAGGAGGTTACCGAGTCCATCTGGTTGACACTTCATGGACACGGCAAGTTGGTCAAGTGTCCGAACAAGTCCTCAAAAGCTTTACATTTTCAAGGGAACAAGTCAAGTATAGTGGGAAATCCAACCCACCATTTCCAGGGAGGGGCAGAAATTGGTTGCTGGATCGACAAAGTTGTGTGGTGGCATGTTCTTTTGTTCTATAGGCTTAACCTGCTGCTGCTAGTCATTGTAGGATTTTCCATCCACATTTCTGGTTCATTCTGCTTCTAAGTTTTTGAGAAGTCCCAAACAGAGATACAGAAACCATGTTATCTGGGGTAAAGAAAAGGCTATATCAAAATATGGAACACCATCGCAATAATGCTTGTCTTGATCTATACAACCAAATGCAGTAGATTCGTGGGGAGGGGGAGGAAGATTCATCTCCAACCACGGACAAACTACCAAGAACAATCAAGAAACGATGTCAAAGAGGAGAAGCCATGGATGTATTGACCAAATATCACGAGTCTTCTCAGGGAAATACATAACCTTGTGCTCAGGCAGCAGCAGCAGCAGCAGGCTCAAAAAGATGCAGTTTTGGTACGCAGCAAAGAATCAGACCTTTCCAAAAACTGACCGTTGCTGTATCAGGGCTCCCCCGATGGCCATGGCGCAAAAAATGAAAGAATCTCTATCATGATGGGGGTTAGATGGCATCTGTGTGGATGGTGGTCATCATGAATCTTCGGTAGAGTTCAGCCTGCACATGCAATCCGGACAGGGAACCGAGTATATGGAATCATTTGGTCTCTTGAGCTCGATACCCTTGGAGTCACTGTGTGCCCGCATGTTGAGCATCTGCTTTTTGAAGCTTTTCCACCTGAAGAGTTTGGGAGCAAAGGGAAGTTATTGTAAGTCTCACCCACAACCTGCACACCATAAAAAGTGGTATGCAACGACGAAAAATTACCCAATATTTGGGTTGTCAAAAATCAGCGCTAGCTTCCGTTTGTCAGGCCGAATTGTCCTTGAATGTCCACCATACAAGTATCTCCTATGCCCCAAAAGGAAATGGGGGAAGTTCCCTCCTTGAGTTGTGACAAATACTTCACTATGAAGGCAGACTGTGTAATCTATGGCAGCCATTCTAGACGAGTAGTTCTGAAAATGAATAGCCAAGCCTTATGACAGTTGCACAAGACAAAGTGTCTTCTGAAACAATAACCTAGATGACTTATATTCATCTTCAATTTTACTTCAGAACAGAATCTGAAGAGGATGGAAATGTAGATGTTAGAACCTGAAAAGGAGATAGTTCATCAGGAGATGCTAGCGTCTCCTTCGTCTGTAGTAGGGGAAACATATCTAGTAATGGAGCCATGTGCCTTTCAGAATCATAGATTCTTCCAGATGCCAGATAGATATTCGTACTCCGATCAAAGCCCATCCCTCTGAGCATCAAACCAACCTGGTAGGTGAAATATAAGACCCACGGATGTTCAAGGCCAAAAAATGTGATAAGTAGTGTGTACCTCAAGAGGTGTTAAAGGGCATTTTCCATTTAAGCGAATAGCTCCAGGACGGATTACACGACCAGGTTTAGTAAATTTTCCCCTCCATCCTCTTTCTCTGGCAGCATCCATATCCAACTTTTCTTGCCCCCCACCATCATATATACAACACGAGAAAGCAACCATGTCCTAGATAAGAAAATGAGTAAGTGATTGTGGAAACTTCTAGAAAAAGATGAGTATACTTTCCAGAGAAACACCTCCTCAAAACGAAGATGCACTGATATATACTTCCCGCCATTATTTGCACTGCGTTCTTTCATTCTAGCAACCAAAACCTCGCCCATTGTCAATATGGGACTAAAGAACCTTAAAGCCTGATAGTTTGCCAAACATCTAAGCCTCTGTACAGCTGGCGGTACATCAAATGACAGCCGATTTGCAAAAGGAGAAATCCTTATGATTCTGTTAAAATGCAACCAACTAATTAACAAAACAAAAGATCAATCTAAAAAACCAATGAGGAGAGCCAAAAACGAGCATCTAGTGACTATAGTGTTAAAAAAAGGAGGATTAGATACTTGCAATGATTGAAAGTTGTATTTACATGGTCTTATGCATGTGTCCAATGAACACAAAACCTCATCATAAAAACTAGTCTTCAATACAACTTGAGAGGCTGAATATGCTATTCCCAAATAATTTCCATGTTCTATAAGTAAGAAAGCATACAATCAAATGCGACAGTACAACACTCGCTTGGGTGGCTGTAAAGCAACAAGAAATCCAAAAACTCACTTTTCTTCAAGTAGTTTTGGAAGGACTCTTTCGCTATAGTACTTGATGGATGACCAGGCTTTTATCCTAAAGTTGTAGACATTGCTAAGGTTGTAGTCAAAACGCTCCATTATGTAGTGGGGGATATCTCGAACTATTCGCACATCATTTTCTAGAGATTTAATAAAGAATTCTTCATCATATATCTCACTAAAGTTGCTGCACAAAAAAGAATTAAACAGATATAAGAAATAGGTTACATACAAAAAAAGTATTCCACATCAAACGTAATACAGGAGGAATTAAAAGCACAACGACCACAAGGTACCTAACACTTTTCTTTGTTTTTAAGAGAGATATATATCACACATTGAATGACATTTTAGTTTGTTTTTTTGCGTTTCGTCATGTACTTTTTTCCCACAACGCACAAAATGCACATTCTGTAGTGGAAAATGTACTTTCTTTTTGTCCTGAAAAAACATGCATCCATAAATTTTTCCCTGGAGCGATCAGAAACCTATGTAGGCATCCAATCAGATAGAATCTACCTTGGATCTCTCCATATACTGTGATAATGGAAATATGGGATAATGAGAGTTGCATTGAGGTAACCAGCAACAGCCACCGCATTGCAAATCTGTAATAACCAAAGTTAGTGATCTGAACTGCTTCTTCAGTTCATCAATCGGACAGAAAACTTATTTGAAAGGGAAAACCTACTGATGTTCTTTGCTGATTCAAACCACCATTGGCTTCAACATAGATGTAGCCATTTGATTCAGGCAAAACTGCATGTATCAAAAGGCTAATAAGTCTTCACCTCTTAACAGGAAGAAGCATATACTTGTAGTACCTCTTTCATCACGAATACACCTAAAGATACACTCTTTCACAGAATCCAGAGCTATGACAAGTAATAAGTAAAATGGTTTCAAAAAACTACCTCCAAACGAGAATACAAGAAGCTAAAATTAAACTTCCAAGGTATCCAGAACACAAAATCCAAATTAGACATCTACATTAAAACTTTATACCTTGAGAGGACTTGTTGATGCATGGCTTCCACTCACCACCTTTGTAAGAGTTTTTCCATATATTAAGTATCTGCAGACATTTAGAGACCCCAACATCCAAGAGACAAAATTCAATGTTGATGCATTAAAAAGTATAGTTAACGAAGTCAAAATAGCAATCCATCTTCCATATGATTTACATACTAAAGTTAGAACACATCAACCTTTGAAACAAAGCATTAAATATAAAAACAAACAGAGCGCTATGAAGTTCAGTACCATTACAAAGATTACGATAATGAAGTTCCGAATGAGACTAGCAGTAACCAGGAAAGAAGAAGAGGATCCACTAACCGCGTCGCTGGATGAATTATCTGACTCCATTTCAGGACGCAGCTTCGCGTACAACTGTGGGCTCCGATAAACAGAACCAGGAGAATTCCTATGCTTAATCACCGGAACAACATCAAACGACACTGTACCCATATAGAACAGCATCCCAGCAATGTAAAGAAGGGGGGCGAATAGAAAGATTCCTTGTCTTCTCAGCAAAACTGATAGCACGATCCACGAGAGGCGGTGCCCAAGTGTTTGTGGAGCCCTATCCGATCTGAACGAGCGGTTACGGTACCTCGGGGAGCGGCTCCGAGGCGATGACGGCGGCGAGGTTGGGCTGTTGCTTCCACTGCTCGGGAGCCGATTCTTCGCTTGCATCGCGCAAGTTTTCACATTATAACAAATGGAGTGTCACGGCCAACATCAGCACACAATTCAGGACGGCGAATGCAGAAGATATCTCAGCCAAAAATGCGGATGCCGGCGCGTGATAACAGCGGAAAACCACGTGCCCGAACGGAGGAGGAGTACAATTGCAGAAAGAATACAGGGCACAGTGAGGCAATAGGATTTCGGGGTATAACAAGATTTAGGGTATCCTTTGTTTGCTTCCTCAAAATGGTTTGACCGTCAAACACACTATCATAATGCTTAATCCTCCCAAGATCCAATCTTTCCTCTCCGATTCCTCACAAACTCCTACCTTTCACGATTCACAATCAATTCTTCTCAACTGGGTAAGTACGCATCAACCCACAGTCCTGGTCTGAAGCAAATTATTCAGAAGACGAGTAAAGGTAGAAGAACTACTGTGTGTGTGTGTGAGTGGCATTCCATCGAACAGTTGGCAGGCAATGCATCAAACAAAAAAACCGAATCAGAAAAAAAAAAAAAAAAAACAGATGAGATCATGACGGATTAAGACCTGCACGGTGCAATACAGAAACAGCATCAAACTGAAAATGAAACGAGATGGCACTCTACCTCAGCAAATCTTCAGACCGCAATATCCGCAACAAACTACAAAATAAAAAATGGAAAAACTCATACCTTTTTCACTCCACCTTCAGCTTACTGGCGCCATTGATTTGCATTAAAATTGTTTTCATTACTACACTTAAGCTCCTACTTTAATTTCCTTTTTTCATACTCCAATCCAACCAACAGACTTAACCAGAATTTCTTTAACATTTATAGATGGTTCTGGAAAATTTTTACTTTTCTGAAAGCAACCTTTTATAAAAATAGACATAAAATTATGGATATAATGTAACATAATTTCGTAAATGAAATTATATTCTCCAAGTAAGTAATTTTCACTTTTCAAAAAATAAAAATATATTTGAAAATTTTATCAAAACAGTGTTTTATATTCCATAATTTTAAACGTGACATAAAACTATGGGTTTCAAAAGTAACATGTGGGCTTCCAAAAGAAGAACAAAGAGCGCATGAAATCAGAAAATGGGTCGGCCCAACGATAGCCAGAAATGGGGCCCACTGGGCCGACACGACCATTTTCTTAAACGGTCCAAAGTTTCATCTTTATATTTTGGTTCCATGCATTTAGTTACTTGAAAAAATTGGGATTTAAAAATATTTTTATTCATTTAATAAAAAATTAAAATATAGTACAAAGAATAAAATTTGAAATTTTACTATTATTGAATATTATGAAAAATACATACTACAAATAGTTAATTTTTAAAATAATAAATAACATGTTTTTACCAATGCTACACATCAGAAGTCATAAAAATCCAAAAGGTGGTAACTAGTCTTCAAAAATTAGGTACAGTCAACGCATTGACTCGCCTAACATTGTCTGAATAACATATTTTGACCAAGCATGTTGTATCTTAAAAATAGAACCACGTTTTATTATATTACCAAATTTTAAGAAAATTTAAAAAAAGAAAAAAATTGAAATCCAAAATTTTGATAAATTTCAATATTGCATTTGCATATAACTCTAAAAATTGTAAATTTTTTAATAGAATTAGAATAATTCTAAAAAATTACTCATAATAGAAAGAAATTGGATAAAACTTGGAAATAAAATATAATTATTGAGACACAAATTGATTATATTTGGGAAAAAGTTACTTTCAAAAAGTTACCTTATTTTAATGGATAATTCACAATAAATGCATGTTGCTAAAAAATGTAATTAGGGACTATTTACAAATCTGACCCTGAATGTGTTAAAACATATCATCAAATGGCCACTCTACCAAATACCCCAAGAAGTAGTGGGTTTGGTGGGGGCGCCCCCACATGAGGTAAAGGCAAACCCCCTTTTTCCTTTGCATGATCATTAGTATCTTACAAACACATGAAGCGAATTTTGGAATATTTTTTATTATTAAAAATTATACATTCTACTTTTGAACCCTAGAAAAGTATTATATTCCTTTATAAAATAAAAGGATCATGCTTTTAAGGAAAATTAAAAAAAATAATCATGAGTTAGTAAAAAATAATAATAATAAAGGATATAGTTCATAAGAATGTCCACAGAATAAAAAAAAAACTATATGGGGTCATGATGTATTATGTTCATATAATTTTTTAATGACGTCATGATCTAAGTAAATAAACTAGATTATTATTTAAATATTAGGATCATTAATGAATATTACAACAAATCGAGTTTATTGGGCAAGTTGCAGCGTCAGGTTCCGGTACGGCAGGGTGCATCGCTATTTGTGGACCAGCAAATCGTAGACGACTTCGTGGCCTGCCGCACGTGAAATGTTGGCACACGAGGTTATTTATCTTCGCCATCGCCCACTTGTCACTCCCTCAATATTTCAATTAAATATTTTTGAGAAATTCCTCGCCATTAAATATTTTAAACCAACCCATTTTAATAATATAAATATCCTTTTGATTTTGTAATTATATTATTTTGATAAAAAAAAATTCAGTGGTGTTTTGTTTTGTTCACTTTAAATGCAATGGAGTGTCTGAGTTGTCGCGTACATGACTCAGTTCCTCTGCCCTGTCGAGAGGTGCTGAATCGGAGCAGAAAGTGGACGCCATCATCCTCTTCTGTGACAGTTGAATAACTACTTTTTCCCCTTTCCTCCGCTTCGCGAACTTCTCCGGCCGCCGGAAAGGATGATTACTTTGCACGATCTGTACGTCGTACTAACGGCGGTGATTCCTCTGTACGTCGCCATGATACTGGCCTACGGCTCGGTGCGATGGTGGAAGATCTTCACTCCGGATCAGTGCTCCGGAATCAACCGCTTCGTGGCAATCTTTGCGGTGCCGCTCCTGTCCTTCCATTTCATTTCCCAGAACAATATCTATGAGATGAATTTTAGGTTCATAGCTGCGGACACTGTTCAGAAATTGATCATGCTTTTCCTGCTGTTGATTTGGGGGAATTTCAGTAGAAGAGGGAACCTAGAATGGTCGATTACCGTTTTCTCCCTCGCCACGCTGCCCAACACTCTGGTGATGGGGATTCCGTTGCTGATCGCTATGTACGGAGAATATTCTGGCAGCCTTATGGTTCAGATCGTGGTGCTGCAGTGTATCATATGGTACACGCTTTTGCTCTTCTTGTTTGAGTACCGTGGTGCGAAAATGCTGATATCGGAGCAGTTCCCGGAGACGGCCGCGTCGATTGTGTCGTTTAAAGTTGATTCCGATGTCGTTTCACTCGACGGCCAGGATTTTCTGGAAACCGACGCGGAGATTGGGAGCGACGGCAAGCTTCACGTTACAGTGAGGAAATCGAATGCTTCGAGGAGATCTCTAGGGCATGGATCTATCCATGGGATTACGCCCCGGCCGTCGAATTTGACCGGGGCTGAAATTTACAGCTTGAGTTCTTCGCGGAATGCGACGCCGCGGGGTTCGAATTTTAACCCAGGGGATTTCTATTCGATGATGGGGTTCCCCGGAAGATTGTCGAATTTCGGCAACTCCGATACGGGAAGATTGTCAAATTTCAATGCTGCCGATATGTACTCTGTGCAATCATCGCGTGGGCCGACTCCACGGCCGTCGAATTTCGAGGAAAGTTCTGCTCCGGCGGCGCCGGCGGTAACGAATTCCCCGAAATTTGGTTACTACGCGGCGCCATCGGTGACTTCGTATCCTGCACCGAATCCCGGAATCTCCTCCGGTGCGCCGCCAAAGCCCGTGAAATCTCAGCAGCCTCAACAGATCGCGAAATCTAATCACGATGCTAAGGAGCTTCACATGTTCGTATGGAGTTCAAGCGCTTCCCCTGCTTCTGAAGCTGCCACCGGCGGCGGCCTGCATGTTTTCAACGTTCCTGAGTTTGAACAACCGGGGAGATCTGATCAAGGCGCAAAGGAGATCAGATTGCTGGCTAACGACCATCGCCATAATGGAGAAACCAAAGGTAACAACAACTCTGTAATTCATTTCTCTTAATCATCCCTTTTCCCTCATTCACCGCTTTCCTCAGCCGCCGGAGAAACTCACCATGATGACTTCAGCTTCGCGAAGCGGCAGCCCGAGGAACATAAAGACAAAGAAATCCCCATCGGGACTTCCAAAATGGGCTCCACTTCCACCACCACGGAACATGACCGGAAAACCGGCGGCGGGGATGACCCCATTACCCGAAACCACATGCCACCGGGCAGTGTAATGACTCGCCTCATCCTGATAATGGTTTGGCGTAAGCTCATCCGCAACCCCAACACATACTCCAGCCTCATTGGCTTAATTTGGTCACTAGTCGCGTTTCGGTAATTTACTCTCTCTCTTGGTACAAGACATCAAACACAATCTCTCTCGTTTTCCAACACTATTAACATAAGTTGGCTTTATGCAGGTGGAATGTCCACATGCCCAGAATAGTAGAGAAATCAATCTCCATCCTCTCCGACGCCGGCCTCGGAATGGCCATGTTCAGTCTAGGTCCGTGACATAGATTAATCACGGCCGGCCGGCCATTTTTTTCTCTCTGAAAGTTCCCACTCCCCTAACTGTCAATCAGTCTACATGGGTCCCACACCCAGCCCCCCGTCTGAGGTGGTTGGGGGTTAATTGACCGGAACTGCAGCAGTAATTGCTTGGTGTATGTTTCCTTTTGGGCAGGTCTTTTCATGGCCCTTCAGCCTAACATCATCGCCTGCGGCAACAAGATGGCCGTATTCGCCATGGCCATCAGGTTCCTCACCGGTCCCGCCGTCATGGCCATCTCCTCCATTGCCGTGGGACTCCGTGGCACCCTCCTCCGTGTGGCCATCGTCCAAGCCGCGCTTCCCCAAGGGATCGTCCCGTTCGTGTTCGCCAAAGAGTACAACGTTCACCCTGCCATTCTCAGCACCGCGTAAGAAAAAGTCACAATATCAGATGACAAGTTCTGGATGCTCAAATCCTTCATCTGTTTGTTTGCTTTCATCAGGGTCATATTCGGAATGCTGATCGCCCTACCCATCACTTTGGTGTACTACATTCTCCTGGGACTGTAAGAATTCCAGCAGAAACTAACAGGGACACGATCTCATGTGATATCATCCCCCAACCACAATGGGAGCTCAAATATCTGGTTGGTCTTCATGTCTCTTCTGTGTTTCCTGATCTCTAGACTCTAGCTGGTTAATGGCATGGCTTTATTAATTCCTCCTTTAAATTCATCTATTTTATGAAATATATTGCTGTTTTTTTCCTGTCTGTCTTCTATAAATTCAACTGTCTGTGGACATTCAATTTTCAGTGAATAGAAAGAAAGAAGAGGTGGTTACTGACACACAAAATATATTATAATATACAAGTAGGTACGCACATTCAGCACCGAAATAGATTAGGGCTGAATGATTTTAATGTTATCTTTTGGGGAAACATCATATTCAATACGACGGCGTTTTGGAGGGGAACAACACGTCCTCCGGATTTTACTATGGACTAGTACATGCCTACAACTTTGTGTGCAGTGACGGTTCTTGCTTATGGCTCCCGCCTTCCTATTAAAAAAAAAGGAATTATTAACGTTGATATTTAATAGACTATTATTAAAATTAAATTTTATTTACACGATTGGTCTTTATTCCCTTTACGTTGAACTTTAATATTTGAAATTATTTGCCCTCCTAGATTGAGCTTCAACATGGATTCCTAATTGTATGCGAGGCAAAGTGGAAGGGACATGGTAGATATGATGCAATCTGAGTGCTTGTGAGCATGTACTGTGTAACGACTCGTGTTCATCTTATACAATATTATTCATTTAGAATTTTCAATTTATATAATTTAACGTTGTTATTATCTTTGAGTTATTTTTCCAGAAGATCACTGATACTAACTTTATTCCAATCTAATATACTTAACTTTAAACTTCTTATAACAGAATCTCATGGAAGATTAAATGGGTACCTTTATTTAAACACATTCATTATCTTTCCATAATTAATGTAGGATACGGTAACTAATTACTCACTTTCATGGAAGGTGCTGGTAAATTGCATTACCCCGTGCGCATCATTCCACTAAGATCAATTCCATTTGGGCACATCTCTAAGGTGGCATGCGGGTGCCCGAGTGTCACCATGAATACACAACTAACAATGATTGGTTACACATATATGAAGAATGGTCAGCCCATGGACTGGCCGGTGTAGCCAGAGACCTGCTGCTGGGGCGCGTCAGGTGGTGGTTGCGGGGAGCCGCCGGGCCGAGGCCACGGCGTGAATACAGGGGAAGGGGCCCGTCGCGGCCAGCTGTGAGGTGTAATGCGGTTCATCCCCGACCCGATGCCCCCACGCCATGTGTTGGGATGGATGGAGGAATCAGTCATGGATATCTTTTCAACTTGGCGTGTCGGACACTTGAGAGGGCGTGGCATTCCCTCCCGATACTTGGAATAATTATATATGATCCCAATTCCTCAACTAGGAGGAGGGGGTCCAGGGTCCAGGGTCCACACCCACAGAATCTACTTTTTTCACTTCCTTGACTTTACCCATACCTAGTATCCTTTACAAAAATGGCTGTTCATACACTATGTAATAAACATCCAGTTAAAAAAATTTACAGTATACATAATAATTTTTATATAGAAAATTGTAAAAATAACACCTCAAGTTTCAGTTAATATAAAATATCTAACTCCCAAGTTTTAAAATTACAAAAAAGACAACCCAAGTTATTAAAACCATTTAACGAAAACCCAAACAATTTTCAAAATTTTTAAAAATTGAATCAAACATGAGAAATTAAATATGCAACGAATACCCAGAAATGATAAATTAAAAATGAGAGGTTAAATATATAAAAAAAATACCAAAACAATTGTCAAAATAGTTCAACGAAAACTCAAACATGAAGTGTTAAATATGTAATTTTATAAGTTGAAGTATAAAGTGTTTACAAAAAATGTAAATTAAAAGGCCTATGACTAATTTTGAAACTTGAAAATTAAATTCTTTATATTGATCTGACACCGACAATCTTCACTCAATTTTTATAACACAATATTTGATACATGGTCAGATTTCTAATCCATCTCTCCATAGCGTCCACCCCCTCCTCTCCTTGAAACCAAGCGTGTGTTCCTTGCCTTGCCTTGCATGCGGGTCGGGTCGGGTCGGGATTGGGGTCCGGAATGGGGGCATGGCTGGAAGTGGGAGGACAGCGATGATACTGCTCTTAACTCCACTTGTTGTATGGTGGTTTAGGTATGTGTTGCTGTCAAGACATGGTGGCGGGGGCCCGCCCTTGCCTTATCGCGACACCACATACGCTGCCAAACAGAATCATGTTCCAGTTGCGGGCTCTCCCTTGTCGCCCTCCATTGTCCGTTTCCCCTCATCTCTCCTCTCATACTCCTCACTTTCGGTTTATACTTTATACGTCATTTTAGTTATCAATTCTTACGATTTTACGTTTCTTTTTATCACTTACTCTTGGAATTTCTATCAATCAAGGTTTTTCATATTCGAAAAAATACTTCATACAAGATTTAACACCATCATTTTAATCAATATTTTTTTATTTCCCATTTATAATCGATTTGAGATTCATCTTAAATTAATTAAAAACGTAAGTATTGGATCAATTAAATTGATTGATAAATAGGTATTGTCCATATTTAAAAGTTGATCAAAACCCTAAATCAATTTTAGGGTTTCAGTTGATTCAATCAGAAACCATCAGTTAAAAATTTAGGCGTTGGGCTTATCTCCAAAACCGATGCAGAGGTTATCAAGTGATGGATTGGATTAGTATCGCCCCTACGGTGGGCTTATCTTCCTGTCAGCATATCTGGGGCTGGCCCCGATTCGCAGAAGCCCGTCACCATCGAGGCGTTGATGCCTAAAACGGATCGCGGCTTCCATACAGTGGCTCGGCAAGCCAGCAGTCCTCGGCTTACGATGCTTTAGATTCGTCGTCCGATCGACCTGAGTGATCAAAGGTTCCGGGACGATCATCAGGTCGAACAGACAACGAACCGAAGGCGAACCACAAGCCAGACTGCTCCCTCAACGAGCCCCGCAGAGAAGCCACTCTCCTTTACCTGCTGCTTCGCTTTTCTTTAGTTGTTTTCCTCGGCATTGGCATCTGGGAAGATGGCAACCAGACAGAAGAAGAGGATTGAAGGAAGGGACGGGAAGTGAATGTGTATTTATAGACAACCTCGGAGTGGCAGTCATGGCAGCAGCTCAGGGGAAAGAAGAGCAGGTGGAGTGATGGGTGGAGTGTGGAAGGTTGACTGGCTGGTGAGGAATATTGGGGGAGACAAAAGAACCACGTTCATGCCATACAACAACCCTACTATTCTTGTAAAAAAACCAGAAGAGACACCTTGCGGTAACTGTTTTCTGGCCCCATCAAGTTTAGCCCATTCGATAATGTCACAACCTGGTTTTTTTTTATGTCTAAACATCTTAGAAAAATGTATGGAATCTGAAGACCGGGGTCCCCGATATTAAAATCAAGAATATAATGTGTATGAAACTTAAATATACAAGAAACGTAGATTATATCTTAATTGTGATAGAGAATAAATGGTAAGTGAACTCTTCTATATTATTATGTTGACAAGGAATGAAGAACAAAGCCCTTCCAATAAACAAAAGTTACAAACTTATAGCTTTTTAAAAACAAGAAGCATTATACTATTTTTTTTTATCACAGATATTTGTTTGTACTTGGAATTATTTCAAGTGTGATATCTTTTTTAAACATTAAAATAGAAACAAGCAGAACTTGAAATGATTATTGAGCATCAAGAGTGATTAATAGATGAAGTTTCATTATGTTTTATAGTTTGAGGGGTGGAGGTACATGGTAGGGAGGGGTGTCATATGACACCATTCAAAAAAAAAAAAAATTGCTACATGTACCACTAAATTTGTTATTATAAATATAAATATAAATTATAATTTTTAAAAGAATATAAATATTGATATAAAAATATAAATGATATTATTGATCTCAATCCTGATTATGCCAATGTTTCTGAATGAATTATATGAATTAGATTTGCAATGTTCTATGCTACATGCAAGAGTCTAATTAAGATTTCATTCTTATCATACGTTAAGATTTGAATTTGAATATTCCCTAAACATATGTGATTAATATTATGAGACTGCATTTGCAGACTAATCTCACAACACTTGATAAATTATAACAAATTTTTTCACCATAGTATTTAATATTTTGTTTTCTAAATAATCTACACTGATTAAATATCTCCTTCATCATCCTCTCCATCTACCACCAGACTCACTCAAGCCACACCTACCAGGCTACCATCTTCCTTGGCTGATTCCACAACAATTTTTTTTTTTTGTTGGTTTTGTGTTTTGAATAAAAAGTAAAATGGTTAGTTCAGTATTCCCTAAAAGGTAGAATCGTAGTGAAACTAGAGAGATAGGTGGAGGGATCACTGAAAATGCAGTGTGCAGAGGTAGGTGGGGTAGAAGGGCACCTAGCTGCGTTACATGTGCAGGTGGTAGAAAATTGTTGGTTCCTTAGAAAATTGATTAGTTTGGTTGTTGGTTAGTGAGTTTGTTGTTTTGTGTGTTGCTGATTAGTTGGTACACATTTCATTGATTTCAGTCGGATTCTTCAGTGTGTTGCTGTGTTTGCAGTTCGCTGGCCACCCTCCTCTCTTTCGCACGCAAAATTTTTTAACTGGCCACTTTTCCATTGTCATGTGACTGACTCAGTCAAATCAAGGATGACAGCAGCCATTAGAAAAGTACAGAAGGAAAAACAGGGTGTTCAGAGCACGCAAGTGAGAGAACATAGAGATAAATGACCATTACAATGCCAACTCAGAGAAGTGGACAAAACATAAGAGTTGACAAGTTCCCCAACTTGCATCTTGATCACATGATGGAGCAGCTGCTGGTGTTCTCATCGCTGAACATATAAGCGGCTGAATGATCACCTCCACTGGAGGGGATAGTGCAGTAGTTGTGGTAATAGCCTGTGGTGGGAGGAAGGAAAGCAGACCTGTTGTACATCATCTGAGGCTGCTGCCGGTTCTGGAGATTGAACATCGGATTGTTGTGTGGATGATAGCCATTCATGTTTGAAGCTGAAGGGTACTGCCCTGTTGCCATTTGAAATCCTCCAGGAATGTGCAACATATTGTTGGAGCTTCCTTTGTTTCCATGAAAACCAGCTGAATTCATCATTGTGTTGATGTCATTTCCATGATTCACTCCGCCAAATTGTGGGACATGATTCATCTCTGAATTGGCCGAGCTTTTTGGATCAACCCCACCAGAGTTGGGAGCAGCTTTTTTACCTCCAATGTCACTGTTATTACCACCTCCATTTGCAGCATTCTTGGCTCCAGCACCTTTCTTTGCAGCTTCAGCTTGCTGCTTGAACATCTGACACAACTTCTCCCTAAAAAGCTGTTGCATCTCCTTCTCTTCATCGAATTCTTCCTCCTCATCAAGGCTGGAATCATCCTCTTCGGATACAAGAGAAGGCCTCTGCTTATTTTTCCCAGATTCAAGAGCTTTCACTTGATTTGGTTTCTGCACTCTACTGTTCTTAGTTTTATCATCCTTGATGCAAGGAGGTTTCTGCTTCTGGTTTGGGCTTGTTTTCTGGGACCAGAGCTCAGCATGTTTCCCAGCTCTAACAAGTTTCTTGATCAGAGTTGCAGGATCTACACTCCCAGAAACAGTAACCTTTTGCTGTTCATAATCAACAGTAACTTGATAAACTCCTGAAGGTTCAAGAATCCAAAATCAGAGATAGCACCGCAGCAATCAATTGCACCAAAACTTTGACCGTCCACATTTTTAAGCTAATCCAGGTTAAAAAAAAAACCACACAGTTCAAAGATGAAAGGTACCCAAGAATGCTCACACGTGAAAATAAGAGAAACTAACCCAGCAGATTGAAAGTTAACAGCAGTAAAAAGCATGAAACCTTCAATTTTCTGAAGCACTTTCTTCACTTTCAGCTTGCACCCATCACAATGTACATTCACCTTAAGAACGCACGTCTGCACAGAGCAAAATGGCAGAAGAAAAAGAAAAACATGAAAAAAAATTCAATCACCAATACAAGAAGAGAAAAATGGCTCCACATTTGTCAAGTAGATGCAACTAGAGAAATAATTGCAAAACCACCTGGATCTTGAGAAGCTTAAAGTCCTCATCTTTAGTCATCTTCTCTTGCCCCGGCTCAAGATTACAAAAGATCTACCCCAATGAAAACAAACCCAGTTAACAAATCTTCTCCCAAACAAAAAAAAAATGTTCATTTTGCTCCCTTTTTTTTTGAAGACAAACTCAAACAAAAAACATGGGAGGAAGGATTCTACAAACACAGCAGTGAAATATAAAGACAGGAAGAGTAAAACTCACACACAGAAACAGAAGCAAGCAGTAAAAGAAAAGCAAGAAGATGAAATATATATACAAAAGTTTAAGGTACTTGAAGATTCAAATGGGGACCGTGAGAGTAAGAATTCTTTCTGGGTCTCCTCGGGGGACCCGAAAAAACACTACGCAGAAAGAGTGACATGACAGGCCATTCCATATTTCTTTTTTCATCCGTGCATTTCCTATGATATTCACTATCATCCGTTCATTTCTACCCGTTGGAGTAATAAAAATGAAGCTTATGTTTTCACTTGAAATAAAGGCAGAATCAAAGAAAAAGGCATTTTCTGGGACGTGAATCCAAAGAAGAAGCCAACAATGAGATGGAAAATTTGGAGAAATGAAAATGTTCTCTAACAAGTTTCCGGTGTCATTTTAAAACAAAGAGTTGATCTTTAAACTTATCAAAAATATCCTGAAGATGATCAATCCAAGATTTTTCTGCGACCCAGGGCGATTCGTGTGAGGAATCATGATACAGACCATGAGAAAGCTTGTCGGCTTTGAGATAGACACTTCATGAATAATTCATTACTCCACATTTAACTCTAAAAAGTATCTTTCCCATGAACATAGTGTAGCTTTTCGTGATCCACGCTTGATTCTAGTTTTCCCATAGGACCTCAAGGCAAGGTCTTGCTTCTAAAGGAGCAACCTTTTTGAGCCGGTATGGGCCGGCCAGGCTTGCGAGCCGTTGAGCCGACCGGTGGAATTGATCATGTATTTATTTTCACCGGAACACGTGTCACTAGAGAATGAATTTTATCCGGGAGGGGACAGGGGAACACCCAGAGCTGTGGTGATGTTGAAAATTGGAGGGAACGGAGTAGGGCAGCTCCTGGCAGCGGCAGCGGCAGCGCTGTTGTTTTGTCTCTTCTCCGGGCCGGGCCGGCGTTGGATAACGAAGCCCCCGCTGCAAATGAGGAGGATGAAGTTCCGGCGAAGGGAAAGGCGGCGCCAGTTACGATTAAGTGGGACAATATCAATTGCTCTCTTTCTGATGCTTCATCTAAATCCGTGAGTGAATGAGGATTCGTATTATACGCACATGTGCACTGCACAAGCGGCTGCGTTACTGAGAAGAGCCAAAGTTTCTGCTCTTTTTAGATTGAATGCATCCTGTTGTTACCGAAATTTTTGATTCTTCGATTCGATAGTAAGACTTATCGGGATATCGTGATTTTGAAGATACCGCTGTTGATTTAGATGTAGGTTAGTGTAAATGGTTGCTGACTTTCATTGTTGCATTGATCTGGCTTGTTACTGGAAAGAGTATATCATGAAATCCTAAGGTGTGGAGTGTATACCTCTGGTAGATTTTTTGTTTCTTTTGGGTATTCTGTAAATATGCAGGAGGGTGGCTCATGGCTGCTTATTTTTTGGTTGTTAGGTCCGGTTTCTTCTGAAAAATGTTAGTGGAGAGGCGAAACCCGGAAGGTTGCTGGCTATTATGGGTCCATCAGGATCAGGGAAAACAACTTTGCTAAATGTTCTTGCAGGTCAGTTAGTGACATCTGCGAAATTGCACCTCTCTGGCTTGTTGGAAGTCAATGGAAGTACAGATAGCGCTTACAAGTATGTGATTTCGTCGTTTATGAAAATGGATTATTAGTTCTGGTGAAGGGATATCTGAGTTATTTGTCAAACTGCCATCGCAGATCTGCTTTTGTTAGACAGGAGGATCTTTTTTTCTCACAGTTAACTGTTCGAGAAACACTGACCCTTGCTGCTGAACTTCAACTTCCAAGCATAGCTTCGGCCAACGAACGAGATGAATATGTAAATAATCTTTTGTTCAAGCTTGGCCTGGTAAGGGAATGTTTGTTTCTGAAAACGAATATGATAGGACGATTACAATGTGTAAAATATACTTGTAGTAAATTTTTACTTCTACACATAGCTTATGTCTTTCAAAAATTCGCGTAGTTAATTGGATCAGTAATCCAATGCATTGTACTGTTATGCTATTTGTTGAAAGGTTAACTGTGCTGAATCCCGAATTGGGGATGCGAAAGTCCGTGGAATCAGTGGGGGTGAAAAGAAACGGTTGTCATTGGCATGCGAACTAATTGCTAGTCCATCCCTTATTTTCGCTGATGAGCCTACAACAGGCAAGATTTTTTCATTGCTTTTTTTTCTCGTCGAGTATTTTTGTCCCGCTGTTTGATGTTCTTTACATTGTACAGATTTCTAAGGGATCTTATTGGTACTTTTTTCCAATTCCAAGCTCTTGCATTGTTCTGTACTCATTATTTTGACTGATGCTGACACAGGCTCATGTTGACCTCTGTGTAACGGCTATTTCAGGACTTGATGCCTTCCAGGCTGAAAAAGTAATGGAAACATTAAGTCAACTAGCACAAGATGGACATACCGTCATCTGCTCTATACACCAGCCAAGAGGCTCGGTATATGCCAAATTTGATGATATCATATTGCTTTCAGAAGGCTCAGTTGTTTTTGCTGGTCCTGCACGTGATGAAGTTCTGGATTATTTCTCAAAATTTGGGTTTGTTACTGCTTCTCTGAGCTGTGGTGTATTTATGGCACCATAGTTTCTGTTCAACAAAATTTTTTTTTATCTTCTTACATGTTCAGAGTTCCTGTTACAATCAAATGCAGGTACATTTGTGCTGACCATGTGAACCCCGCTGAGTTTTTGGCTGATCTCATTTCAATAGACTATGGTTCTTCTGAGGGTGTCATTGCTTCTAAAAAAAGAATCAACGGCCTCATTGAGGCATTCGCTGAAACAATGCCATCGACTTTGATTGCAACTTCACTTACCCCTAAGAGAAACACGAGGTTGAAGAAGAAAACAATCATGAAGCATAAGATTGGCTGGTGGAGGCAATTCTTATTACTTCTCAAACGGGCATGGATGCAGGTATACCTTACTCTTTATAATGGCTGCATATTTTGTCATTTTTATGTTCCCTGTTGCTTCCATTTCTCATATACTTCACTCATTTGCTGGTTTTCTCTACTCTTGTTCTTCACCATCAAATGGAAAGGCTTCTCGTGATGGCCCAACCAACAAGGTTCGAACAAGGATGTCTGTAGCATCAGCTCTCATATTTGGGTCCATCTTCTGGAGGATGGGAAAGTTACAAACCTCAATACAAGATAGAATGGGATTGCTTCAGGTGTTTCAAGGGTTTGATTTTTTGTTCATTCAGACTTTCTTGACTTTTTGATTAACTGAATAATCTTGGAGACGAGTAAAATGTCTTGTTAGTGAATTAATGTTAGTAGAAAAGTCTTCAAGTGCTATCTATTTCCACTGTTATCTGAACTTGATACACCATTTTCTTGTTGTCTTTGGTGATGTGGGCCTTCTCTACTTCACGGTGTCTGCAAAACCATTTTCTTAGCGGCCAGTAGATTAGTGAATTCGCATCTGTAGAAGAGCTTTCTTCTTCTGTTTTAACCTACCTCCTCCCTTCATGTCCATTTTTAATGTTTGTGTTTGTGTTTGTCTCTTCACTCAGGTTGCAGCTATAAACACTGCTATGGCCGCACTCACAAAGACAGTAGGTGTCTTTCCAAAGGAACGTGCTATTGTTGATAGGGAAAGGACAAAAGGATCATATTCCCTTGGGCCATACCTGTTGTCTAAATTGTTGGCAGAGATTCCTGTTGGAGCAGCATTTCCTTTGCTCTTTGGTACCATCTTGTACCCCATGTCTCGCCTCCATCCCACAATTTCAAGGTAGGCCTTTACCTTTTACTGGTCAAATATGCCATATGCTGAATTTGTGCACACTATTTAGAGGACTGAGTGGTCATCATCATCTTCTAGATTTGGGAAGTTCTGTGGAATCATAACCACAGAGTCTTTTGCCGCATCAGCAATGGGCCTAACAGTTGGTGCTATGGTACCGACCACTGAAGCAGCTTTGGCTTTGGGACCTTCATTAATGACAGTGTTCATTGTATTTGGAGGTTACTACGTCAATGCTGACAACACACCAATTGTATTCCGGTGGATTCCTCGTGTTTCACTCATCCGATGGTACGGCTATACAAGTTTATGTCTATTGTATGATGAGACTGCTGTTGTTTTCTTCCTGTGCCACAAACTCAGATCTGCATCTTTTGCCCCATTGTCTTCCAGGGCATTCCAGGGGCTTTGCATCAATGAGTTTAAGGGCCTTCACTTTGATCATCAGAACTCCTACGATATCCAAACCGGTGAACAAGTAAGTAGTATCTGCAGCATGTCTGCTCCAATGATCATTCCCTTTCTGTGTGCGGTTATGCAGTTGCATTGCTCACCTGAATGTTTTTTCCTCAACAATTTCCAGGCTCTCGAGCGCCTGTCATTCGGTGACAGTCGAATAAGTGACACTGTGAAAGCTCAATGCAGAATTCTCTTATTCTGGTACTACACAACATACTTTCTACTGGAGAAAAATAAACCCAAGTACCAGCAACTAGAGCTGCCACCTCTCGATGAAGTACCAACACCAACAACTCCCCAGCCTGGTCAAAATCCCGAGGAATCATCTTCCTCTCCTGATCCCCCTCTCCTCGATCAAGGTAACACCAAACAGCCTTTTCAACCTCCTCCCCCCTCTCCACCAGCTAGTCTGTTTGAACTAGAAGGCTTGTGATTGTTTCGGTTCCGGGTGAGCCATGATAATCTTAACACGGGATTGTGCCTCTTGCTACTATTTCATCTCCTACAGGTGCTAATTCAAAGGACATAGCTAGTGCAATAGCCAAACCTTGAGACCACACATGTCATTGCATGAGAAGCAACTGGTTTAGGCGCTGGTACTCCCAGCTGCTCTTGTGCCATCTCAGCCTCCTGTTTTTCAATAAGCTTCACATTTAACTGTTGATGAAACACACTTTTCATTGCTACTAACTTCAAACGTTATGATTCACCATTCACAACTCCCTGTGCACGCATGCATGGATGCCACAGAGTGTAGGTGAAAAAGATAAATGGGTCATTGACTAAGTTAGGACACCTACCCTGACCTAACTCGACTGATCAGTTAGCCTTCAAGTCCATGGGAATCTGATTAGGGGTCTTCTCTTCTACTTAATACTGTGCCCTGCTTGACTCCATTCAAGTCATAGCCTTAATGGGGTTTCCAAAAATCAGGATCCTCTGACTGAAACCAAATCTTAGGGGGTTTGAGGTCAATGGTTCCACCTCCATTACTCCAACTTTGTGTGCTCTACTCAATAGTAATGTGTGGGGGTGTCCCTGATCCCATTCCGAACCTACGATTTCAAGATCTCGATCCTCATGAATCAGACAAAACCCTTTTCATTTCAAATGTAACCAGCAATGTGATTCTTGGTCGTGGTCAAAAACAAGCCACACAAGCCCACCATGAGCTACTCCCATGTCCGGTCCTTGTCTACGCTACACAACCAATTTATTTTTCTGTATTCATTTAACCTGCCATAAATAATGTTTTTTTTTCTGGTTTTACTTTCTTGCAAATGTATATGATATGTAATAACTTCATGTTCTTGTCTTTTTTTTTTTCTACAAATTCTATGCCTTTTTCATCATCGCGGATTTCATTGCTGCCGTACTTGAGCCGTTGAGGGGTTTGTCATGTCAACTTCCTTTAAAATTCAAACCCTAGGCATATTTTGCCTATGTGTATGTTTCTGCTCATTTGGGTTTTCTTTCTTACATGCCCAGAGGACAAACACACACACACAAGGGGAAAGCTTGTCAACGTTGCACATGCGTGGATCTGCATTAAAGAAAGGTTTGAATTTTAGAGCAGGGTTTGGTTGAGTTCAAGGGTCAATTAAAGATGATAATTGTGGATTAGCGCGTCTAATCCCTGATCACTTTTTTCAAGGGGGGAATTTGGGGTATAATGATTCCATAAAGACAATGTAGAAAATCCAGTTGAAACCAAAACCCTACATTGCAACCTATTCTCTCCCAATCCTTCCTCTTGGAGAAGGGCTCGGTGATCATGAAGGATGCTCAGCACCATGAGAATCAATCAGCTCCACCCTTGGCGCAAAATGTCACCAGGGGACAGACAGTGCACGGAATACGGGGTTTCCTGTTGTTCAGGAACATAAAAATGAGCACCTGTGAGTTTGGAGGCCTTCTTCCATAGCAACGTTGCCTATGAACAGAACTAGACTGAACCAAATTTTTATGGTCCTCATTCCTCACACAAGTTTCTCTCACTTGGATACAATTATGGGGTGTGGTTGGAATCTGTTCATCTTTCTTGAAGTCAAAAAACGAGCAAGAATCCTCGATGCTTCTGCTCCATTGCTCTCATACAAATGCATGAGGCCAGTTCTTTGAGTTAAACTAAGAAATTTGGATGCATGTGGGGATGCTTCACAATATCAGTTTATTTATCTAAGAAGTTGATAACCGCGAGTAGTGCGCCATAGTTGGTGCATCAAAAGTGGAGGCGAGTCACTGTAGCAGTTAACCTAAATGGTAGGGGCATTCTTTTCCTTGTCCTTTTTTGTTATCTTTATTGTAGTGGGGTGGGGGGCCGCTCACTTGCACCAGTCTCTATCTACGCTTGCAATGTTTTTATTTAACGCATTCTACAATGAGAGAAGTGCACTCATCGTGCAAGAGATTTTGGGGTTGACAAACTTCCATCTCCGCCACTTTTATGGAGGATTCTGGTGGTTCGATATTGCTTGGTTTGACGATCGTAGCTGCTTTTCTAATGCATACAATCTAGCAAATTTATTAGATATTGTCATGTTCTTGTACCTAGCTTTGTGAAAGAAAAGATCGTCATTACGAAATTCTTAATACTATCATATGATGTTGATTGATTGACTGGGAGGTAGTTCTGATTTTGATGCAGAATCACCACGAGCTCGTGAAAAGCTTCCCTGTTAGAGTGAAACATGGGGGATCATTTAGTTTTACTGGTTGATCAGTTCCTCAAAGACTCAACTTTGGAGGCTGCAGCCATGAGTAAAGCTTTGTTGAAGCAGTCGGCAGCGGCCACTATGACAGGTTTTTCATCTGAAAATTTCTCCAAGCTCGTTGAGTGCAGGATATGCCTTGATGAAGATGTAGCTTCCCGCATGGAGTCTCCTTGCTCCTGTTCTGGGAGCTTAAAGGTTAGACACTGTATCTGCTTTCTTCTGAATGTCCAATTTACAATTGTAAAAAACGCTCCTTGTAATCATTCCCAGAGCTTGGAGTTGGTTCCAACTGTGTCTAATGTATTGTTTATTTCCAGTATGCTCATAGGAAATGTGTACAGAAGTGGTGCTGCGAGAAGGGAGACACAACTTGCGAAATATGTCATGGGGTGAGCTGCATCAGAATAATCCCAATCCGAATTTGACAGAAACATAGTTTGGTTTACTGGTATGCACGCCATTACTTTGTTGCATGGATTTTTGCAGCCATTCAAGCCTGGGTACACAGCTCCACCAGCACCCATCTTTCACCTTCCTATGAGCTCTAGGTACCTCTACTTCTGCACACTATTACATCTACTTCTCTGTTGTCATCACTGTGTTTGGTGGTGCTTATCAGGGGAAGCTCAAGATTCATGAGAAGAGACATGGATAATCGTCGAATCATCGCAATGGTAACATCGGATCCGAGTTTCCTTCATCTAGATTACAATGACTATGCTGCCTCAGCTTCCAGAAGCTCAGTTCTATGGCGTGCATTTGTCACAATGGTTAGTGTTCATATCCATCAATTTTTTTAACTGAAGGAAAAGCAGAGCCTGGTTTACATCCTTGCTTCATTTGTGCTTCTTTAGTTCACTGGTTTGATAATTCTATGGCACATTCATCCTAATGCCAACCAAGCTCAGAGCTACCCCTTTCGTTTATTGTGGTAAGATGTGTGTTGGAAGTGAAATTTGAGGCAGTTTTTAGTGTAAAGACTGTGACCTTTGATTGTTCTTGTAAGTCTAGATAATGATGCTGATGATTGCTGGGATTGCTCTCTCTGTCTGCACTGTTGTGAAAGCAGGAATCTCCATCCTAAAACAGCAGCAGCAACAGGTGAAGAATCTTGTACTCTCAGAGTGACTCTATACATTTCCTCCCATTCATTGTTCTGTTTGTCATCAGATGCGATGAGAACCCAACAGCATCGAGTTGCAGGGAGGTTGCTAGGTGATTATTTTTTTTGGTTTTTTTGCCATGCTGCTACTATACATCATCAGGGAAAGCATAGGAACAGAGAGGTCTTGCTTATGACAAGGGAAACTCACAAGATGTTCCGAATTCGTTGTAGCGATCGATGTCGTTGTATTGCGTTTTTACAAGTTCAACGATTTTCACGAATCGAAACGAAGGCTGTAACAGACATGCTAAATTTCATAAGTTGCTGCTATGTCATCCAGACTGCTGCCATTGCAGATGCAGCTTCTCTATACTTATCTAAACAAACACATCCTCCCTTTGGGGGCGGTTTGCATACAGAAACCAAAGAGCAACGCTTAGCATCACTCCCCCAGAAGCCAATCCTAAGCCTGTGTCCAGAGTCCGGAGATGGCGCTCCAACAGGGGGCAGTGGCTCGTGGTGATGTTGGTAAATGAGTCACGTACGAAGTTACAATTCTCGAGACTCAGCAATGGTGGGGTGTAGTGTTCAAGAGCGTAGCTGACATTCACTGCAGCCACAAGCTCGGAGTACATGCTCGGAGTCAGCCTGCCGGTGCTGTTACAACGCCCGGTTGCCGAGACTGTACAGGTATAATTCTGCCACACCTGGAGTTTCAGAGAAAGTGAGTGCATTTTCCTTAACAGGACAGAATTCCCATGCATTCAGAAGCTCTTACCAGAGTAGCATTTCCCATCGAGAGCTCTGACTGAGAACAGGCTCGATCCCGAAGGGATGAGTCGTATGGATAGCAGAGCGGAGGAATCAGGGGCCCTGACTGATTGTAGAAGCTTGTTGAGTTGGCCCAAGGAAACGGATTTGAGTTGGCGATGGAGCCTGTGAACCCGTTGATGAGGTTCACGATGTCGTTGATCACCTGCTTGCTCTTGAAAAGTGTCTGGTTTGTGGTTTCCTGGTCTACACATGGAAGAATGTTGCTGAGAGCAGTTTCAGCTCGAGGATTCTCCACCCACTCTCCCATGGCCATGCATGTATCCTTCACCACACTGAAGGCAACAATCCCACAAGTTTCAGCAGGTCATTCTGAGTGGTTTCCGATATGTAAACCGAGGGAGAGCAGAGCACTTACTTTTCCAGTATCGTGAAAACTCCACAGAGCACAAGACTAACAGATACCAGAAGCAATCCCAGGATTATGAATCTGCTTATCAAGTAGATAGTCAAGATGAAATCGCTCACGCGGATGAACGCCACACAGAGCATCAAGAATAGATCACAGCACTCACATGTGTGTGGTTTTCTGATAGCCAAGAAGAGAGACCACTGAAATAAATGGCATTTTGATCAACAGATCAGTAACTAGAAGTATAAATAGGAAAAATTGCATAGTCTACTATGAACATACCAAGGCCAAGAACAGATACAAGAAGCAAAGCAGTTGCAACAACGATCAGCGAGGATTTCCTGTAAACCGAAAGCATATCATCAGCAATATAACACAGACACGAATTTGCATGGTGCTGACATAAAATCTTACACTGCATTGAAAGCTTTCTGTACTTTTCTTGAGTTTTCATTTGTCTTCCGTTCCAAAATATCAGCTGTGGTATTCAAGTCTACAGTCAACCGATCGATATCATGATTGACATCTGAAGGAAGGAAGATTTGGGCCACACTGATGGTTTCCGCCAGTGACAAGAAACCTGTGACATTTCTCAGAGTATGCACGGTATAATCAGACTGATTTACGACATAGTTCAGAGTACTCAGTGCTTCTCCATGAAATGTATTCTGGCCGAGAGAAATAAAAATGGATCCAATCCTGGTGTTGTCATGAACTAAAAATTAGCTGTAGAACTAATTACATCCAGCTGGTATTGAAGGCAAAAAAGGTCAGATCCTTACACTGCAGTGCAGGTAAAAACAACTAGCAGTAGAAGACAGACCCTTGGCCACCATATTGATTCTTTACCTCTAATCTTAACCTTGCAGACGCAGAAATAATGCACGACGACCACCATAGGAAAAGAAATGAACCAAAGAGCAGCAGCAACAAAAGCTGCAGCGCCAGTTGATCCAACGGACTGTCCAGTTGCATCATACAAGAAAAATTTGCATTAGAAGCTAGAAAAGCTTGATGTTCAATGTATATACCAGGGACGACTCAACACAGATTACGAAACTTACACTCCAGTAGTGTTTGTTGGCAACGTCCCAGCCTCCTCGGTACTTGCGAAATTTGGAAAGGATATCTGGCCTTCTTGTCCTGTTTTCAGCTAACAGAAGAGTAACTGCATCTCTCGTTGGCCCCGGAGCTCCAAAACTGAAACTTTGAATCCTCCAGGAACTTAAGTCTACTGCTCCTGCACATTTTGAGGCAGAGATAATTGAAGAAACAGCGATGGTCGAAACGGGAGGTCAAACCAGCTGATTCCACCCAAACTCAGCGATTAAAAAAAGGTGGAGAAACTATTCTAAAACCTCACAAACTAAATGGTTCAAGAATTTCATTTATCCACCAAAAAAAAGTCTCGTTTGTGAGCCAACAAAAAGCGCTACTGAAAGAAGCAGATCAGATCGATTTTTCACAGACACAGTAAAGTTTAAATAACAACAATGCACAACAATGATCATGCAAATATAATCAAATACATCAAAAAAAAAAAAAATGAAATTATCGAGAGAAGTTTGAAGGAGACAAGGGGTTTATAGATCACAGCCAACCTAAAATGGACAGCGAAGCATCCTCAGGGTGGCAAAGAACCCTCTTGCGCACACGGAAAGATAAAAGGCGACAACGCCTATACCCCAAATTGAAACTACCCTTTCTCCATCAGATGGCTCTGGTTAATCTCACTCTACTCATTCCGCTGGATCAAGAGTGTCTCGGACGATAAATATCAGCGACACAAAATATCACCTCATCGCCCCTTACGCAGCGAAACACGCCTCCGGGTAGGCAATGAAACGACAGCACAAGATTGGAGCAACAAAGAGAAGCGAGAGGCAAAGGTGGGCGAAATCAGCATCTCCGGTTGCTTTCCGTCATAATAGCAGCGATCATGGCGTGTATCCTCCTTGTGTCAGTCAAGAAATCGCTCCCAGATCCTGAAAACACCATCTTTGAGACCACAGGACCCCAAGATCACCCCTTTCCAGACGGAGAATCACCCGGATACAAGAAACATGAGGATCGCAGACACATATATAGAACCCGATTGTGATTAATTCCTTCCTTCATCAACGTCCTCGCTTCCTCATCAATCCACACTTTCTGACTCCGTTTCCACACCAAATTCCGGCTACACGACACAAATCACATTGTTCACGCGCGGCTGTCAGTCAAAGGTAGCAGCCAACACAAGGCATGAGATTGCGCTTATTTAATGACCATTATTAAAGCAAGCATTTTTTACGTTTTGCATTATTAACAATATTAATTCGCTTTACGATATTATTTTACTCATCTTAAATGAATATTTTTCCCAAGTCAACAAGCTCATTTAGAAAAATGACAGGGACTACTTTCTATAAAAACTTCTATATAAAGTAGTTATTTTTTTCATATATTTTTTAACGCATAGTTAATTTTTTAATTCATGCTATTCACAGTATATTGTTTTAAAACTCGTTCCGAATCGATCGTATTACGTCATGTGAAAGAGATGAAAGTTGGGCCGGGCCGGGCTGGCCCGACCCTATTTTAGAGGGCCTCGCCAAGTTTCGGGCTAGGGCCGGGCTAAAGCCCGATCACATAAAAATAAGATTAACGTGGCCCTAGCCCGATTATTCATAGGGCCGGGCTGGCCCTACTCGGCCCACGGGCTTACCATATAATAAATAAAAATTTTTAAAAATTATTAAACATTAATATACATTTTAATATTATTTAAATAATTTATAAAAAAAATTTAAAATTAATATATAAAGTATTAATTCATATTATTTATATTTAAAATAAAATAGTATATATAAAATGAATTTAATTATTCAAAATTAAAAATAATTAAAATTATTATATATAAAAATTCTATTTTTAAATTGGCCCTAGACCCGTCGGGCTTTAAGGCCCGAAGCCCAATAGACCCTAAGGGCTTAGGGCTTCGGGCCAGAAAGCCCGACAATCTTTCGAGTCATTAATGTATAGGCCCTAGCCCGATGTTTTTTAGGGCCGGGCCGGGCCGACCCACGGGCTTGGGCTTTAACTTTCATCCAGTGATGTTGTGATCATCCCGTGAAGGCTTATGGCTAGAAACATGCTCTTATTATAGTTTTGAGAGATTATACAAAGTGGACAAGACCATAGGGACGATGCATTGTTAAATATTCATTTAATATGAAAAAATTATATGAAATATGATATATTTTTGTATCATATTATTTTATTTTGTTTAATCATAGAAAAGAAATTGTGAATTAAAACATAAACGGGTAACCAAAGAGAGGATTTGGGTTTAGGCCGGCCGCCGGCGCCACGGTTACGAAGTGGGAATGATGTCATCTTTAACCCGGTTTCGTTGTAATTTTCTTCTGCTGCTGCTCGTTGTCGCCGTCGCGTTGGCGGGCTGGGGAGCCACAAGCTTCGCTGCTGCGGTGTTAAGCTCCTATCCATAACCCCTTATTCATTGTTTCTCTTATTGGATGTCCGGCTCAAGTGCTGGCTTATTCGCATTTGATTGCGCTTCGCCCCATCATGACCCTTTGTACAGTAGCTTCTAAATCCTTAATCCCGGCTAAGAAATTCAATTTATTGTATTGTCTTTGCGTCAGTTTTAAGGTGCGGTTTGTTTTATTGTCTTCTTTGGTTCATCGGTGTCATTGCTCCGCTGAATTGGAGAGCAGTGGTTTGCAGAGTGAAGCAAACGTGGGCACCAGTGGAATTGCTTCCAAAAGGGATTCTAAACCTCGGTGCGCTTTAGAGTTTTATAAAAATTTGATCTTGAAGACGTCCGTACAGCATCCTTGGGCATTTAGAGATTGTGATTTGGTCGTTCCCGATTATTTTGATGATTTGGTTTCTGATTCTGATTTATTCCTTAGCGTGATCAATTCATTCAGGGATAGACCTAAATTGATGCTAAAGATTTTTAAATGTGCTGTGGCTCGGAAGGGCTATACGCCAACAGAGTTCATGTTTTGCACAGTTCTTGGAGTACTAGTTCAGAATGGTCTTAGGAGATCTGCTTATTGGGTAATGGAGAGGATCCTTGATGCGAATATGCATACCATTGTTGATGTATTGGTCAATGGATATTTAAGTGATGATGTTTCTTGTGAAGTCATGAATCTTTTATTGTGGGTGTACACTAAGAAATCGGAGAAGCTTAAGGATTGCTTATCATTGCTAGATACGATGGTCAGAAATGGGTATATGCCTGATGTTAAGAATTGTAATAGAATTATTAGGATGTGTAGGGATGAAGATTTAGCTTTTAAAGGTCGGGAAGTATATGATTTGATGCTTTCTATAGGGATTAAGCCTTCTATTGTTACGTATAACACACTTTTGGACTCCTTTTGCAAAGAAGGTAATGCTTTTCACCAGGCGCTTGACCTTTGGCTGGAGATGCAGACGACAGGATGCAGCCTTAATGATGTAGCTTATAATGTTCTGATAAATGGTTTTTCGAAGAATGGTCAATTTCAGGAAGCAAGGGACTTGATTTCTGAAATGCTGCTTAAGGGATTGAAGGTTTCAGCTTATACTTATAACCCATTGATATGTGGATATTGTCAGAAAGGAATGCTTGCTGAGGCTGTTGGGGTTGAGGAAGAAATGGAACTAAGAGGGGCTTCCCCAACTGTTTCTACGTACAATGCCATCATGCACGGCTACTGCAAGATGGGGAAAGTTGGTTTTGCCAAGCAGTGGATACCAATCATGTTGAAGAGGAATGTGCCTATGGATATTATATCCTACAATACTCTAATACATGGTCATTGTTTGATGGGAGACATAAAAGAAGCTCTGTTATTGTTTTCCGACTTGCCAAAAAGTAATCTCGGGCCATCTGCTTTTACATATAACACTATAATAGATGGAATTTGCAAGTATGGGCATCTTGAATGTGCAGGTCAGTTGAAAGATGAGATGATCAATCACGGAATTCCTCCTGATATTTTCACCTACACTATCCTTATTAATGGTTCGTATAGAACTGGAAACCTCTCAATGGCAAAAGCCCTTTATGATGAAATGCTGGAAAAAGTAGAGCCTGACCCCTATGTGTATACAACTCTAATTGCTGGTGAACTGAAGCTTGGTAGAAAAGGTGTGGCTCTAACGCTGCAAGAGGAGATGCTGGCGCAATTTCCTCCTGACATAGTAACATACAATGTGTTGGTGGATGGCCTGTCCAAGTTGGGAAACTTAAAAGAAGCATATAACAAGTTTAAGGAAATGTCCCGGAATGGAATTTACCCTGATAACATTACATATACAAGCTTAATCCATGCTCACTTGGAAAAGGGTTACCTGAGGGAAGCGAGAATGCTATTCCAGGAAATGGTGAACAAAGGCCTAATTCCGACAGTTGTTACATACACTGTCTTGATTCATGCACATGCCGGTGAAGTAAGTAAAAGGTACTTTGCAGAGATGCTTGAGAAAGGTGTTCTACCGAATGTTATAACCTATAATGCGCTGATAAATAGCCAGTGTAAAGTCAGAAAACTTGAAGAAGCTTATATGTTTTTTTCAGACATGCAGCTGAAAGGGCTACATCCGAATAAGTACACGTATACAATAATGATCAATGGGAAATGTGACATCGGGGATTGGCTGGAAGCATTGAGATTGTATAAGGAAATGCTTGATAGAGGGATTGAACCTGACTACTGCACGCATACTGCACTGTTTAAATTAAGAAAAGACTACAGAAGTTCTGTGGCTCGAGACCTTGGATCAATAGTTTCAGATGCTGGAGAAGCGGCAACAGGAGCAGCAGCAGAGATTATTACTTGAATTGTTTGTAGCATAGCATATCCAGATAATTTGATGCTGAATGGATACAACTTCAGCTGGTTCGGTTAGTATTTGTAATGTCTTGAAGCAGAGTCACCTCCAAGAGCTGTTTTAGGCTTTAAGGGTGGTTTGTATGAAGGCGATTCAGAATGCTCTCAGGTTTTTGATCCTTACCTCATGATTGCAGGGCACAGCTATGATCTTTGCTGCATGATGCCTTAAACTGCTTCATGATTACTTTTATCCTGGGATTTTGGATTGTGCAGTCACAAAGGATAGCCTTGTGCAGCAAACCCAATAATTGCTGCTGGTGCATGAAGATATGATCAATCTTGTGAAGCACAAGAAGTTGAGGTAAATGAACTTCCACCATTTTATTGGTCTTGGTCTATGAGCTCAAAATTTCATCACGCCAGACTAACTTTAAATCGTCTCTTTCAGAATATCATTGAAGAACCATTGTCTTGTTATCTTAGAATTCGGAAGAGAACATGGGATTTTTGATGGCTTGAATTCGTTCTGAACCCCTTAGAGGATTGAGGTCGAGAGGTTGACATCTGTAACATAGGAGACGCAGTATCCTCAAACAAATTGGATCATTCGCTTCATGCATTTGTGGAGTTGAATGATGAAGATATTGCACATCAATAATGGATGAACATCCGTGCCAGAATCACAGGAAAGTTTCAAGTTGTATATGAATTCAAAGCTTCAAGTTTCACGTCAATAATCCTCCAGATAGTTCAACTTGCAAGTCTTGAGGGCCTGTCAATGAAGCTGTAGAATCACAACAGGTTTGTAAATCACACACAAGCTGAACGCAGGTGTTAGTCATTGCCAAGTCTTCTATTGAATTCAATTTTTGTGCACCAATGCATGAATTTCTTCTTTTCACTTTAGATCAAAGTATCCAGCCTCATTGAGTGGTTTAAGAATACTTAAATCACCTGCTTTAAGTACTTTTCTCTGACACCGAGTTGATAATACTGGTCTCTGTTAGCATCTGTCCATTTATTGCACTTTCTTCCGTGCCAGCAAAAAAAAAAACTGGTAAACATGCACAGGGGCCTTGGTAACAAGGGCGGCAATATTCCACACAGTTGCATGGACTTGGCCTACTGGTTTTTCTCTTAAAGCCGAGAGGAGTGCATATTTGGAGGCGGGGACCGCCCACCCTCCATTTCTTGAATGCGGCTATAGAGGATTATGCGGGTCCATACTCTTCCAAACGAAGAACCAAGTAGAAAATTAGAACAGATACACCAAGAATAGCTGATAACCGGAATGGATATAAAACTGGCATTTGGTTTCTTCATTTGTCGAAAGTTTCAAGTACTTGGGAGTTACTGAAAAGTTTCTGGTGTCAGTCTTTGACAACCTCCCTGTATCTTGCACGAAATGCCACCAGAAGGAATGGCCCTGTTGTTCTATCACTAACCCTACCAGAGATTTCAAGACGAAATGAGGGATGACTTCCTAGCTGTATATCAAAGGGTCAGGGCTTCCTGGATTGGAAGATCCTACAATGGAGCCAACTTATTCTCCACTCGAGAATGCATTTCTATTGGTGGGGGACAGAGTTAGGAGAATATAGAAGTATGATAGACATCAAGAAAAGAATAGTTCATTTGCTTGATGTGTCGCCTACAGCATGAAAGTTGGGATCAGCACATGCCAAAGTCAGGGAATACTTCCTCCCAAGCATCTCCTGAGTCAGTAAACTTAGGTAAGATTTATGTGTATGAATCATGATCCATTTGTTAAGGAAATACCATCTTTCTACGAAAACCAGACAGTCAAAAAAAAAAAAAAAAAGATTCAACATCTATGCAGCTTTTCTTTTCTTTGCTGCACATTTGCATATTGGGCATGAATTCTTCTTCAGGAGCCACTGCTTTATACATTCAACATGGTGATGATGCCTGCATTCCAGTACTCCTATCTCGTTATCTCCTGCATATTTTTCCTGCATTAATCCAACCACATATGGCTGTTACGTTCGTAAAAGTATAGAGTGTTAAAACAAGTCACTTTCTTCTTCTATCCACAGACAAGGAGCAAAACTTCACCTGACAGATGCTGCATTTCCAATCTATTTGCCCATCATTTACAGGCAATGAAGCAGGAACATCATTATTAAAATACTTGATAATCTTCAAGCACTCAGGTATCTCTTTTTCTTCAAGTCCAGTTCCCACATACCCAATCTTATCACCCAAATCAAGCAGCTCCTGTTACATGTCCAATAAAAGTGAGATATTTATGAGTTCTGACTTCCAACACATTAGATCCATTTCTCCAGGTACAGACCTCATAAGACATTTCTTCCACATTCAGTCTCAAGTCCTGGTATGGATCCTCCCCCGCGCCCTGTGGCAATTAAGCACAATCAACCAACACTTGATTAGAAAGTGCATACTATTTTTGTGCATCTTGATATTTTCAGATCCAAACCTTGTGAAAGGACTAAGATTTGGGGTTTCGCTATCCCCAAACAAAAACTCATCCGTATTCCATAGATGCTCGTAACATAATCTCCTTCCGGTTAGCAGAGTTCGCTGGGACATCGTCATCTGCCAAATGTAATGCTAATGATGTACTGCTTTTGCAGATCTCAGGCACTAGAGAAATGGGAACAGAACAAAAGCGCCAAACCTCAGTTATATCCTCGTCAGAGTGAGAACCAATGCCAAAATTTGATGATCGAGTGGCACTCCCGTTTCTCCTAGGCAGCTGAAGTAATAGCATGTGACTGAAAGTCTAATGGGTTTTACCGACGAAGCAGAGAAAATGGAGTTTTCAGATACCTTGATTCGATCAATTCTAGGAACTGGGTCTCTGCCTCTGGTTGAAAAATCTGAAGAAATCCGGATTCCTGGGGAAGTGCAGCACCCGTCAGGCACATCACCAGCAACATTTCGTGACCCCTTCTTCTTTATCTTCCTCTCTTGTTTCTCGTTTCTCCTCCCACTAGTTCCCCACTCCGCCGCCGACCGGATAATCGCCGGCCCTGAGGGAGGCATAGAGGAGATGCTCTTGCACCCCATTCCCTCCTTCAACCTGAGCAACCAAATGCTCTTGTTTCCACTGAGGCTATGAGACCGAGATCCCTCGCGCCTGGAGATCCACAATTGACCCATCTTGCAATGCATCTCAGCGGGGGCTGCTCTTCTTCGGATTCCCGCCAGAGACATGAGTGACACCAGTCAAAAAACACAACAAGAGCCGAGGAAAGCGACACATCAGGAGAGAGCCAAGCAGGGAAAGAGGTTACAGCTGTCTATTTTCCTTGTCTGGTTCCATTTCACTCTCCAGCATTTGGCCCCTTGCTGTCCGCGATCATAATTTTATTCTCTTTTCAACGCCCCAATTGCCAACAAGGGTCGACCCGAACCCGGGACCCGATATCGGTTCTAATAGAAATTTTTCAGTTGGCCCATAAAGATTTAAGGTTTTTATGA
This sequence comes from Utricularia gibba, assembly GCA_002189035.1. Taxonomy (NCBI): domain Eukaryota; kingdom Viridiplantae; phylum Streptophyta; class Magnoliopsida; order Lamiales; family Lentibulariaceae; genus Utricularia; species Utricularia gibba. The sequence continues at coordinate 2,056,635 of NEEC01000017.1, read as the reverse complement.
TTTATTTTGTAACTTATAACTTAAAATAAAAATAATATTAAGTATTTTACGGAATAATACTAATTATTCTTAAAACTTCACTTATAATTCTATTTATTTTTAATTTATTTCAATTTTAACTATTTTATATATTTATTATGCAAATTAAAAAAATATGATTAATTCACTCTTCAAATTGGTAAAAATAAATTTATTTACTTACTGCCCTCTAACTCTTCTAATTCCCACTCGCTTCTCTCTCATTTGCTTTTGACTTTGATTTCGCATTAGGTTGAAGTTACCTGTTTCTGAAATCTACTTTTGTTTTTGTCAGTTGTTGAAAAACCTTCTAATCTACTATAATTTGAAAGGTATTCCATCTCTTATCACTATAATTTTTGCAAAATTTCTCTATTTAAGGATTTTAGGGCTTATGCAATTTAACTTCTATTTATTAATAATTTCAAATAGATTAATTATATTTATTATATATCTATTTATATAATAAATAAATAGAATTTATTGATTAAATCATACAAAATACATCATGAGTGAATTGACCCAATTGAGAAAACTAATAAATTAGGACTTCTTTCGGCCCAGTATTTTTCAGTTGGCCCATTAATGAAGGAAATAGCCCATCCGTTGAAGGTACGGACAAACCGAGAGATATCTATATATATCAATAGAAATGGACTTGGAAGACAATGAGCTTCATGGTACAGCAAAAAACAGATTCTGAGCATTCAGCCGCTTCATCACTCAGCCGGGACACGATTTCCAGCAGCAGAGCCTCAAGGAGTCACATATAATCACGAGGGGTCTCCCCATGATTCTTGTTCTTAGGAGCAGTGAGATCAATCCCTTCATTCTGATGCTTCACCCAGCCCCCTGTGTCAGCCGGCAATGCGCCCAGTAATAGATCAGGTTCGCCGTCATGGTCACCAGTGTCAACGCCGCCGCACCTGCAAACACGCCCTTCCTCAGTGTGGCACACGACAAATGCCCAACATGGAACATCACTCGGTACTTGGTGTGGTATGCGTTTCTTGCAGACCCCGCCAACAAGCACACCTCTGCTGCAGCAAAGCTTGCCCTGTGGTTGAAATCAAGTTCAGGAAGCAGGACTGAAATCCGGGAAATGGGAACAAAAGAATCGCATTCTTAAGGTTTGAAAGCATCAGATCTCAAGCCGCCCTGACCCAGAAGATCAAGAAATGAAGCTAAAAGGATAAGCATTTGCAAAAGAGCAATCTTTTATAACTGTGTGCATCCTCCGATTGAAAATTAAGAATCTTGGCATAATCTGGTGCAGCAAGCAATGTAAACAACAAGCCCCATGGCTGCCTATAAAATGGGTGCGATTCTATTCGCCTATAAGCAACCAAATTAACATCCAACGAGAAACTAATGTACTGTATGTATATAGCAATGTACCAAAGAAATAGATGCGTACTAATTGGACTATACAAGCAACATTTACCTATACTCATACTAATCTCAACGGTATCCGATAAGTATGAAGAAAAAGCACATCCAGTGCCAAACATATCCCAATGGGAGAAAAAAAAAAACCAATCTTTCCATGAGACCAAACAAGAAAAAATGTGCTTACCATGAGACAACGAAGAGAGAAAGACGCAATTTGGTAGAACCAGCACCCATCATCGCTCTCCCACAACAGAAGCATTTAGTAACGGCGGTGATTAACGTCTGGGCGATTGCCAGAAGCCCAAATGCAGCCAAACCATAAATCGTCGAAGCGTCCGACGCGTAACTGCAATACGACATCTCATCGTACTCATCTGGCACAACCTTCGCCTGGGGAACAAAAATAACGCAAGAAACCCAATTTATCAGTTACATCGAAGCAAATTGAAGTAAAGAAACCGACAAACTCACCGTGCTACGGCGCCGTTCAGCGCCGATAGCCAAGACAAATGCGAACAAGTAAACGAATACGAGGAGTGCAAGAATGGGAAGTGAGACTCCCATTTCTTCTTCTACTTCCCCGGTGTGTTCTTGTAATGATTGGAATCTCTCTCGGATTTCAAGCTCCTTTGCCTCTCTGTCGTCTGGACAAAATACCTGCCGGTATTTTAAATTCCAATTTCTTGAAATATATAAATAAAACGAATTAAAAATATAAGTTCCATATTAATTGGGCTTCCTTTGGCCCAAAACATACCTGGGCTGTCTTAGAATTCCATGTTCTACTACCATTGTATTATAAACCAATATTTTTATTTTTAAATTACTTTTAGATATTTTATTTTAAATATATTAGTTGGTGTTTTCTAAATAGTTTTAATAGTTTTAATTATTTTATTAAATAATAAAATATTTATTTCAAACACATACATTCAAAAACTATATAACAAACAAACTTTAATCTTAACTATTTAATATATATTTATTTAAATTTAAATAAATTAAGTATATTATTAATTATAATATACTATCAAATACATACATAATTTAAAATCATAATCCAAATACTTTTACATAAATAAATGTATCTATTAAATTTATTTTAAACCACATAAATTGGGTTAAAACAATGGTACTGAAAATCAAAGTTTACAAAAATTTGATGTGCTTCTTTCCACAGTAAATAAAAGCAGTTTTTAGTTAGTTGAAGATGAGTAGAGGACAAATGTGAGGGTAAGGACAATAATGGATGATCCATCTGGTACAGTGCAGTGCAGTCAGCAGTGTCTCATGGTTTGCAAAACTGGGGAAGCTTTTCCCGGTGGGTGACAAAAAAGCGAGTGGAAAAGGGTGATCCGTTTTTTGCCGTATAATGACACCCCGGTGGGCCACCGCCGCGATCCGCCGAATCTCCCTCTCCCCCATCCTTCGGATCTCCATCATGAAACTCCGCTGGCCTGTCGGCCACCATCTTTGAAGGAGCTACCAGCCCCATCCCCAGGGTGTTGTTTCTCTTCGTACTGGCTACAGTTATTTGCTGGAGTTTCATCTCTGGCTCTACAGACTGGAGTGATTCTCAGTAACAATTCTGAGGGTTTTGCTGGTTGAGGATGATGATGATGATGATGATTCACAGAGGCAGATGAAAAAAAAGAGGAAAAACAAAATGGGAGACAAAAATGCGACATGGTAATGGTTGCGGTGAAGACTCCGCCAGACCCACCCACCATGCTTTTGATTTGGACTTACTGCACTTGCTCCCTCCTCGTCAGAACACGTCGGAGTCGGTTGGCTGGATTGGAGTTCCATGCGAGGAGAACGCTACTGCAACATGCGGCGGTGACTGAATATCCCAACCCGCCGGAAAAAAAGATTCAGGGACGACGATCCCCTCCTAATCACAAGGTTAGGCTACTTCAACAACACCATGTCTATCTAAACTCACTAGAAGAATTAAATGATCTAATCTAAGTATTTTGTTAAACCATCATACTCATGAAGAGACGTGACTCTCTGTCCATTATCAAGATGTCAATCCACTTAATGATGGATTAGTGGTTAATCGTCCACATGTTATCTCTAAATGATGAAATGAGTGTGACTTTATGTAATAACATGAAAAGTTTATGTTTTTTTCTGTAAGTAAAGAATGCTTATTGAATCCTAAAGAATATAGTATAAAGAATGCATTGAATCCTCAAGATTTCCAGAATTTTTTATCATCTGACACGAGCCCTAGCAAATAGGAGCCATTTGCGATAACCACCGACATGGATTCAAATATGGCGGGTGGGAGACACCAACTCACGCTCCCTAAACCCTCTACCTGAACAACAATGAAGGGAATTCTGTCAAGCAAAGATTCAATCTTTGTTATAAATAACTCGTAATTTGTTGTGTCTAATGTTTTACAATATAATACATGTTTGTTATGTACTTGAATTTTATGTGTAATATTAGATTTACTGAATCTTTACTTTGAATAGATACCATGTGTGACTGATTCAGCAGCTTCTTTAACTACCTCGTGGGTGCATCTTCCTTCCTTCCACTGCCGTGACGATGGTTGATTGACTGGGGCCTGAGTGGAGTCACTGTACTTGGGCGTTGGTCATAGCAAAGATTTGGGAGAATCTCAAGGAGGTTTACATTTTCAACGTCAATGACGCAACGCAGACATTTTTCATCCCAAACACGTAACTACCTAATCGTGGGCTCTCCCTGTCGGATCCCAACATTATTTCCCCACGTTTTCTTCCTAACTTCCTCTTACTCCATTCCCTATTCCTACAGTCATTCCCTATTACTCGCTGCAACACAGCTCCAGACGACAACATGGGCGAGCGATGTTCTTGAAGAAGTTAATTTTGTTTCAAGGATTGTAAGAATGGTGTAGTTTTAGGATTGTAAATCCAAGAAACGAGAATGATTAGTTTTGAGAATCTGGATTGGTGTCTGATTTACAAAAGGTGAATTATTGTACAGTTTGGAATGCCCATTAAGACCATTATTGCCAAACAACCTTAGCCACTACGTTAACATGAACAAAGAAAGAACACATGGGCATGATATCGAGTGGGGCATGGCTTGTTCCTCGGATGCTCCAAAAAAATCCCCAACTTGCTGCAATAAAGCATACACTGAATCTCCACATAGCTATATAAATGCCCTCCTGCATACCTCAACTCAACTCCTACTTCAACCTTCCTTCTTTCTGCCTTTCTCCTTTTCACTGATAATCGGAGTTGGTGTACTGATTTTCAGCCTCTGTGGAGATGAACAGAGAGACTAACTATCAAGGGAACAGCGGCAGGTTGAAACTCTTTGGTGTCAATGTTGCAGAAGAGATAGCCGCCTCCGCCGAATCCGAGGCAGATGACGGCCGCAGGTACGAGTGTCAGTACTGCAGCCGAGGCTTCCCAAACTCGCAAGCATTGGGAGGGCATCAGAACGCACACAAGAAGGAAAGGATGCTGCATAAGCGAGCTCAGATACAAGCCATTAGACCGGTAGACTTTTCATGCAAATATGATGAATCACATTGTTATTTCTGCACTTTTCAAAAATTGTTTTAAAAAAAAATACCCTTTTTTGGAATCCGCAGAACGTTCAGGCAGGGTATAATTCTCCGTGGGTGGGTGTTTCACGAGCCCGGGAGCCGTTTCAGGTGGCGCACGGCTGGAGTTTTCCGGGAGCGAGAGGTGTAGGGAGCGTAGCGTATGCCGGGTGTGTAGGGGATTCTTGCTTTCTCCGAATTGGGCCGAAGGAGGCCGTGAAAGCCCATGAACGAGGAGGATTAATTGGGCCATCGTTGAATATGTTCTCCAGAGATGGGCCCAATTCCGATGATGTACATGGGCTTGATTTACACCTAAGATTAGCACCGACCCAGCCTTTTTAAACAGTATATAAGCAATCCATGTAGCTGGAGAACTTGCAATTTAATGCTTATTTATTGTCCAATGAATGAATGCCACGTAATAACCGGTTTTCCCTACAAAAAATAATCCAAACCATAAAAAAATTTCATAAATCTCTCGTAAGAATGACGATTGATATAGAGGAATCTTATCTAATAAACTATTTTCCTAGGAATTGAAATGTAAAATGATAATAATTAGGTGTTTGAAACAAATAATATCATTAAAAATTCAATGGATTATTACATTCGAAATGAGCACAATTTGAACAGGATTTGTTATAAGAAGCTAATTAGAAGGAAATGGTCAATGAGTCTTATTCTTGGGAAGGTTCTCATATCATTGCTGTTTCTCCTGGGAGTAATAAAGCGCCCCGCCTCAAAATCCACTAGCTTTTCGTTCTTACAACGAAAACAGGCCTTCCCGGACAATTTGTTTGTCTCTCTTTCCCTCGCTCTATCCTCGCCGTCGATGGCGTTTTCGCCCCTCAAAACAACATTTCCATGCTCGGCTGCCGGGCTTCTGCTACTCTCGCTTACACATCTTTTGGTAACCTCCACGGCGGCACCGATGCGGGACGCGGGGCCACCCCCGTTGCCGGGAAGCAGCTCCAGGAAAACACTAGCAGCTTCTTCAGCTCACGATGGTGAAAGCACAGCCGGCGATGGCGGGTTTGTGTTTGTTGAAGATGATAAACGGAGTATTCCCAGTTGCCCGGATCCTCTTCACAATTAGCCATACCCGAGTTATCATGATGCTGTTCTGTTGATGGTAGGGGAGTAGAATTAGAATCTCAAAAATCAAAATCCCCCTTTTTTGCATCTGGGGATTAGGGTTTCTTCATCTGTACGCGATCCCAGTTTTGAACTGGTCTTCAAGAAACCAAGGCTTCTTTGAACAAGAAAAGCCTATTGCAATCACATTACACTGAAAACCCAATAATCCCACATACACAAACTCGTGTAAAACAACTGAAAAAAAGATTCAAACTCATTGATATAGGCGACACAGTTGGCTTTCGTTGCGGGTTGCTGGAAGTAGTAATTTCCTCAGTTTCAGGCTGGCGTTGGGTGCCGAAACTCAGAAAAGGAGCCCGGAAAGTGGAATTTAATCCCGGGAAAAATGCACAGACAGATAATTCCCATCATGACGCAGGATTTACCGTCTTTTACTGTTCGTAAGATACGAAGCGACGTTTCCTTTTCTCCTTCTCATTAGAATACTCCCTAAATGTACGGTTACGTCGCTTCCCTTTGATTGTTTATGAATCCATCGTGTCCGGTGCCGTGTCCCAAACCTATAAAATGACACATCGACACAAAATTTCCGAGTCGTGTAAGTAGCAATTCCATCATTATATTCTAAAAGTAATTTTATTAATAAATATTGATAACTTCTATTTAAAAAATAAAAATTAGCAGTGTTTATTTTGAAAAAAATAAAATGAAAAAATGAAAAAAAATTCACTTTGAAGCTTTTAAAAACCGAATTTACGGAATTTCAGTGTATTTAAATCCAGAAACGGAGACACGTCGAAGTAACCCTATTTGCCTACCTTCTCCATGTCTCTACCCTGGAATTTGCCTTGCCCCTCCCTAGGCGCATTCGCCGGCCCCCACCGGAGTTCCTCGTACTTCCGGTCGGCGATTGCTACTTCTATGGTTTGTGTATTCAGAATGGAGTCTTCGAACGACAAAAAACGTGTGAGAGATTTGGAAGAGGAGATACACTCTCACCAGAAGCGAAACGTCCGAGAGAGAACATTCTCGATGATTTAGATTCGGCGTCAGAGGAGCTCGGTCGCTTCGTGAAAATGTGAGAGAGGCAGATTAAGGCGGCGGAGGTTGTGGATCTGAGGTCTGAGAGCGACGACTCTGCTTTGATCTGTGGTACTTGTTGGAGGCAACGGACGAAGACCTCGGACTGCCGCCGACCGCCTATTCTTCTCCGATTGGATTCAGGAGAAGTGAAGGCTGCGAGACGGTTGCGGTTGATCCGATGTGGCGGTCATTGGCGGCAAGATTTGGGATGAAGATACGGTCGGATTGGGCTCCGGATACCGGTTTGGGGAAGCTGAGGATGGTAGTGAGCTTGCGAACGTAGCGTTAGACGCGTTGTTGGATTATTCGGATACGGATTTCGGGTCAGCTGACAGGTTTTTCAATTTCCAGATTTTTGAATGCTTTTTTCTTTCACAAATACAATAAAAAAATATATAAGTAAATGCAAATCCAACCCTGTAGTGATTGTCGATAAGTTGCGTTCATCGGGTCTTCTATTTAAGACATTAGGCCCCAATATGCACAACTTGGTCTAGTAATCATTGATGGGTGACCAATCTTAATTCATATGCGCCAGCCCCTTTGGTTTTTTACCTTAAAAATGCTCTATTTAATTCCGTTTTTAATTTTTACTATAATTAAAATTAATATTATTTTAATTCAAAATGATCATACACCCTTGCAGTTCAATCCCTGGTAGTTGACCTCAAGAAGACTGTCGCCACATGGCTTTTGGTGTAAAAATACTTTCAGATGATTTATTTTAAATAAAATAAATAAATTTTATTTTTTTACGTACTTTATTAAATAATTGTATTTCATAACAAAATTACTTATTTTATTAATGAAATAAAAAAAGATTTATATAATTACTACTATAGACAAACTATAGGGAGTAGTTATTTGGGACCGTACAATGTGTCACGTGTAATAGGCCTAAAATGACTCTTAGATCTAAAAAAACTAATCTTCATAAAATTGAGTAAGAAAAATTCAACTTGACGCATTTTATGCCTATATATTTTTTATGATTAAAATAATTAGAAAATTTCGAAGTGTTGTTGAATTGGTAGAGCCATCATAAGATCCATGGGTATAATAGTCTAAGGTCAGTCTGGGTCTATGCTTATGTGGGTCCAAGTAAAACAAAATTCCTACTAATAAAAATAATTAAAACTATTACAATTTGATTATTTTTCTTGAAGGATAATAAAAATAACAAACTTGCATTTTATATTTATTTTCTGGGGACATATATAATATTATAATTTCCAGGATGGAACCTGAACGCGGATCTCGGGAGGAACCCCGTCGCAGCTGAAGGGCATAAACGAGCTCCGTTCAACTCGTGCTTGTTCTCAGTGTCGTGGATTTTGTTTCATTTCTTATTTTTGTGATCCTTCTCCTCGAAGGGATCGAATCTGCGGTTGGCGATATGGGCTTGGCGTCAGCGCTCGGGCTGACCAAGAGACGCTCCTATGTCACTAAACTCCAGGCGACTGCGGCGCTGGCGGTTCACCGGTCGGCGGTGCTGAAAAAAATGCGCCAGGCGCAGCTCTCCGTTGCTCGATCCGACGTCGTGAATCTTCTCAAAAAGGGTTTCCACGATGGGGCTCTTATTCGGGTATTGTGCTCCTCTGGCCCTTCGTTTGATAGATTGATCGATCATTCACCAACTGTGCTTTTATGAACTCGGTGGTTTCAGGTTGAGCAGGTGATTAGGCTACAGAATGGCTTGGATGCGCTAGCTGCGTTGGATAGCTACTTGAATTTGTTGACGGAAAGCGTCAATCTTATACAACAAGAGAAGTTAGTTTTCTTATCATGATTCCCAAGTCTGTTAGCTTTTCCGTTGATTCATGGAGTTGTGTTTCCTTACAAAGTTGCTTTGTCCGCAGATCTTGTCCTGATGAACTGAATGAAGCTGTTTCGACTCTGATTTTTGCATCCGCGAGAATTGGCGACTTCCCAGAACTTCTTCAAATCCGCTCTATTTTCACTTCTCGTTATGGGAAGGAGTTCGCTTCCAGAGCTGTTGACTTGCGCAATAACTGCGGAGTTAGTCCCAGGGTCAGCCAAACTTAATCCCCATCACCTCATCACTACTGCATTCAAGACTGTTTTGTCACTGCCCACTTGTAGTAGTTTGTGAAATTCCCCTTGTTTTTTCAGATTGTACAGATGCTTTCAACTGCGGCTCCCAGCTTGGAAAACAAGAGAAGGATGTTGATGAAGATCGCTGATGAGGAAAACATTGATCTCCCATTTGAATACACACCTCTTCTCACCCAGAACTGGTATGCAACCAATGTTCAAGTAGCTTGAGATTATGTATTAGTCGTCCGTATTTACAGAGAATCCATGCCAATTTGGCAATTTACAGGGAGAACAAGGAGAGAGTTCGAGAACGGGGAGAAACTACACGGACGTGGCAGATGCAGCCCAGCAAGCGTATGAGTCAGCTGCTTACGCAGCCGACGCGGCCAGGGCGGCAGTCGAGTTGTCTTGGGCTGGACATTCCGGTGGCCCTAGACGCCCCGAGAAATGGACGCCAAGAATCAAGAAAGATGAAAAGGCAACTCGAAACGATGAAGATAATGTTGAAATATCTTCACTGTTGAAATACCTTCCTTTATTTCTTACTTTACTCATTATGACAGTTTCCTATTATTGTACATAGTAGTTCCTTCACACCCTAGCTTATAGATTGTAGTTTTCACTGCATTGCTTCTCATATAATGTATAAATACCCTCTTTGTATGAATGAAAGATGAAGAATTCTCCAACTCTCATTTCCACTTTTTCAATGGCCAGAATTATGTTGGTTGGTTGAAGGCTTTAATGATAGGTTTGGATGAGCATGGTCTACTAGGTCATATTGACATAATCAAAGCAGCCCCCACTTTGGGTCCCAAACTCATCCTTGATAAGAGAAAAGACAACAACAGTTATGAATGCTTGGGAAGCTTCCCAAACTATTATAAGAGTGAAAAAAGAACATATTATCAGATGATGACATTAATTCTCAACTGGGATTTGGATTTTAGATGCACATAGCTTGTGGGTTGAGATCCAGCAATGATTTAGGGCTTCCATGAAGCCTCAGATTTTTCAACTTCATGGAGAATTACAATCTGTTTCATTCGTAACATTCATAATTGGATTTTAGATTGGAGCAACTTCTCATGTATGGGAAAACACACATTTGTTCAACTTGAAAAAACCACACTCAGATTTGGATTTTTTCTTGCCAAATAAGATACTACTATCCTTTAATGCAACTGGAGATTTTCGTCTACAATCCGACTTGGTCTTATCTGGTGTGCTCCACGTTACTTAATTTCATTTCAATGTGGCATCTGTATATTGTATGATAAGGAAAGGGATCCTATGAGCAGTTTTTGCTTTAGATGAGTGTTTTGTGTAGGACCGACACATGCCTGACGTCATGTTCATAATGGACTCTATTTCCTCTTTGATTCTCAAAATAAGATTGGTTTTCTCAATCTTGCTAATGTTTCTTGTATGAGCAGTTTTGACAAATGGCATTATCATTTAATTCATGCTTCTACAACCATTTTAGACACATTCTTTTTTGAACAAATTTCAAAATCATTCATCATGCCATATCTAGGAATATACTAAATACCTTCTCGCATTGATGCAAAATATATTTTTTACTCTTATTGATGATCACTCTCGTGCAATATGGATTTACTTGCTCAAAGATAAATCATAGGTCCTAATCACATTTACCAATTTTCTTATGATGATCAAAGTTCAATATTAGAAAATGGTCAAAAAAGTTTGCTCAAACAATGGATATGAATTTATCAATCATACTTGTGAGGCTCTGTTTGCCACCAGCGTTATCCTACATAATCCTATTTGTATTCATTCAGTACAACAAAACAGGTGAGTAGAAGGCAAACACTGGTACTTGGCAGATTTGGCTCTAATGTAGTGCTATACCTATCCTATCCCCTAATGTAGTGCTATAATGGAAAACACCATATGACATCCTTCATAAAGATAAGTTCGCTCTATGATCCATTACATCAATCTTCTTGGGATATACTTTGATCTCATGCAATTATCGTTTGTTTGACTTGCATGCTAAACGATGTTTTGTTGCTCGTGATGTTATTTTTCATGAGGATATATTTTCTCGGACTTCTTCATCGGTTTTTCCAATACTTGCAGTCTATTTTTTCACCATATGACATAGTGCCCGTGCCAATGCCCGACATCACCTTATCTACTATTCCATCCGAGTCTCCCTTCTATACTCCATGTCGGGTGCACCATCTACATTTGATCCGACACCTTCACCAAATGCTGATTCTGAGGGAGATTTTGAGTCTTATGGGGAATGCTTTTTAGATGTTAATTCTAACATTGATGCTCAACTCCACATTTTCCAAGGGCACCATTCATCCCACCAGTTACACAAATTTCACGTATCCATTGCCCACTCAATCAGTTTGTCGATTATAAGTATCACAGTGCTTCACAACATACAGCTTTCATAACAGTTCTTGATGACCTTGAAGAACCAAGTTCTTATCAGGAAGCAAATCCTCGTTGAATGGCGGATGAACTTGCTGCGCTTACTCGTAATAACACTTGGGAAGTGATTAATTTCCCATTTGTGAAGAAATCAATAGGGTGTCGTTAGGTGTATAAAATCAAATTGAATCATGATGGATCCGTTAGCAAGTACAAGGCTCACTTGATAACTCAAGGCTAAAGTTACTATTGTTAGTATTTTCATTGTCATTAGTGCACATTGTTCATGACCACTACATCAGCTTTAGTTTAATAATGATTTCTTTCATGTCACCCTTAATGAATAAATTTATATGAAAATCCTTTTTTAAATTTTCAGATTTTTGAAAGCTTTTTTTTTTTACAAATACAATAAATAAATATATATATATACGTAAATGCAAATTCAAGCCTGTGGTGGTTGTGTCGATAAGTTGCGTTCCTAGTGTCTACTATTTAAGACATTAGGCCCCAATGTGCACAACTTGGTCTAGTAATCATCGATGGGTGACCAATCTTAATTCATATGGGCCAGCCCCTTTGGTTTTTTTACCTTGAAAAATGTTTTATTTTATTCCGTTTTTAATTTATACTATAATTAAAATATTATTTTAATTCAAAATGATCATACACCCTTGCAGTTCAATCCCTGGTAGTTGACCTGAATGAAGACTTTGTCGCTACATGGCTTTTGGTGTAAAAGTACTCTCGAATGATTTATTTTTAGTAAAATAAAATAAAATATATTTTTATTAAATAATTGTATTCATGACAAAATTCTTCATGAAATCGAGTTAGACAAATTCAACTTGATACATTTTATGCCTATATAATTCTTGATTGTAAAAATCATTACAAAATTTCAAAGTGCTGTTGAATTGGTGTCATAATATCCATGGGTATAATAGTCTAAGGATCAGTCTGGGTCTATGTTTTTGTGGGTCCAAGTAAAAAAAATCCTACTAATCAAAATAATTAAAAAACTATCATGATTTGATTATTTTTCTTGAATAATAATAAAAAATGACAAACTTGCATTTTATATTTATTTTCTGGGGTAAAAATAGTATGATAATTTCCAGAAGGGCAGCAGGGCAGCCGCGTTGGTGCAAGCAGAACGCGGATCTCGGAAACCCCGTCGCAGCTGAAAGGTATAAACGAGCTCCGTGCTACTGCTGCTGGTTCTCAGAGTCGTGGGTTTTGTTTCATTTTTTATTTTTGTGATCCTTCTCCTCGAAGGAATCGAATCTGCGGTTGGCGATATGGGCTTGGGGTCAGCGCTCGGACTGACCAGGAGACGCTCCGATGTCACTAAACTCCAGGCGGCTGCGTCGCTGGCGGTTTCCCGGTCGGCGGTGCTGAAAAACCTGCGCCAGGCGCGGGTCTCCGTTGCGCGATCCGACGTCGTGAATATCCTCAAAATGGGTTTCCACGATAGGGCTCTTATTCGGGTATTGTGCTCCTCTGGCCCTTCGTTTGATAGATTGATCGATCATTCACCAACTGTGCTTTTATGAACTCGGTGGTTTCAGGTTGAGCAGGTGATTAGGCTACAGAATGGCTTGGATGCGCTAGCTGCGTTGGATAGCTACTTGAATTTGTTGACGGAAAGCGTCAATCTTATACAACAAGAGAAGTTAGTTTTCTTATCATGATTCCCAAGTCTGTTAGCTTTTCCGTTGATTCATGGAGTTGTGTTTCCTTACAAAGTTGCTTTGTCCGCAGATCTTGTCCTGATGAACTGAATGAAGCTGTTTCGACTCTGATTTTTGCATCCGCGAGAATTGGCGACTTCCCAGAACTTCTTCAAATCCGCTCTATTTTCACTTCTCGTTATGGGAAGGAGTTCGCTTCCAGAGCTGTTGACTTGCGCAATAACTGCGGAGTTAGTCCCAGGGTCAGCCAACCTTCACCCCCATCACCTCATCACTACTGCAGTTCGTGAAATTCCCCTTGTTTTTCAGATTGTACAGCTGCTTTCAACTGCGGCTCCCAGCTCGGAAAACAGGAGGAGGATGTTGAAGAAGATTGCTGATGAGGAAAACATTGATCTCCCATCTGAAAACACACCCTCTTCCCACCCAGAACTGGTATGCAAGCAATGTTCAAGTAGCTTCTGATTATGTTCCGTATTTACAGAGAATTGATGTCAATTTGGCCATCGCTTAATCAGCAGACCCAGAAGACGAAACAGGGAGAGCAAGGAGAGAGTCCGAAAATGGGGGGAAAATACAAGGATGTGGCAGACGCAGCCCAGCAAGCGTTTGAGTCAGCTGCTTACGCAGCCGCCGCGGCCAGGGCGGCAGTCGAGTTGTCTCGGGGTGGTCATTCCGGTGGCCCTAGACGCCCGGAGGAATGGACGGCAAGAGTCAAGGAAGATGAAAAGCCAACTAGAAATGATCAAGATAAAAACATGGGGAATTCAACGGTTGACGGAAGCAGCAACAGCAGTGAAATCTCAGAGGCTCCGAGTACTATCCCGAGGACCCCAACTTCGGTGAGAACACTGAGGTTCCACGGAAGGTGATCTGGATTCTGGAGCCTTGCCTTTTTTTTTCTTTTTCCTTTTTTGTAAAATAATATTTCATTTTGATAATATTATATCACGCTTTAAAAAGTGAGAAAGGCCGGACCAATTATGGGCCTATACAAACGGATCTGGGCTGGACTGAAAATGGGCCTAGTGGTGCATTATAAATTGCTCATCCATAGAGCATTTAAACGCTATGGAGCATCATTGTTGACTTAATTCCCTAAAAATCTTGGGTGATTACACCTATGTTTGTCTCCAAATCAGGAAGCGGGAGTGACAAATCATCAATCATAGTTGATGATATTTAGAAAAAAGAATTATATCAAAGTGATCAGTTCGAAACGAGCTTCAAAACGGTATCTTAATATTTATTATATTATTTAATTTTTTTCACCTTTCTCATTGAATTGAAATATTTTGTAACGATGCATATAACATAGGATATATCTCAAATTACATTTATCTCCTAAGTCATATTAAATTTTCTACTTTAGGAAGTGATATCTCATATTTTGGGGTGAAAAAATGCAAAATAAAATAATGAAATAAAAGAATTATAATATGTTATTTGGTGTCAGCTTATGTAGTTGGTGTGTAGTAAATAAATAATAATTTAATTTGTGTGGTAATGATGAAATCAATTTTTAATAAAAGATAATTGTCAACTAATCTCCAATCAATAATTCATTTTTTTATTATTTTTAAAGTGATGTGTTCTGTTAAAACTAAACCTCATAATCCGTGTGATTTACAGAATCTGAACCCGAATAAACTGTAATCGACAGGAGGAATAACGGATCTGATTCGCATTCTTTGTATCCGAGATTACCGCCGGAGCTCGGGAGGTCGCCGCCGGTAAGACTAGGAATCCGACCTGGAGCTCTGTTTCAACTCTCGTCGCATCTCTGTGCCGCCGTGTTTCGAGGCTCTGTGATTTTTTGAAACTGGAGCCTGTTTTTCTTCTTTTTTCAGAAAAGGATAGGAGCAATGGATCTCCCTGTTGTCCAGGTAAAGACGAGTGCGGTTATTGCTTGTTTTAAATCCAGGGGGTTTTCGGATTCTTGATTTTTGTTTTGGTGAATCTGCCAGGCCTTCACCAAGTCGCTGGCGATGACGATTTTGTCAGAAATTGGAGATAAGACCTTTTTTGCGGCAGCTGTAAGATTCACTGTTTTATACGCATAGTGAGACGTTTTTACTTGGGGAGCTGCTCAGGGTTTAGTCATGTGGGGAGAACCGTTAAAGAATCAGAATCGTTACACAAAAAGCAGCGGATGGGGTCTGGGATTGGGTATTGTTTTTTTTAACAAGAAAAAAAGGGTGATTACATTACGTGCATGTTAAAGGTGAATGTTATGAATATGCTGTGTTTGGTCACTTGTGAAATTACAGCTTAAAAATAGGATTTTGATTGATATTGCGCTTGTGGAGCTTAATTAACGACACCACAATGCATTCTGTAGATCCTGGCTATGCGTCACCCTAGAAGATTGGTGCTTTCAGGCTGCCTTGGAGCTTTGATTGTAAGTTATTTAGTGGCATCTTTTGGTACTGTCTTTGAGTTTTGTTAAAATGGTTTATCTGAATTTGACCGTGGATGTTGCTATTTCCAGGTTATGACCATCTTATCTGCAGTTGTTGGATGGGCAGCTCCTAATCTTGTAAGCTGTTTCTTGTAATTATTTGCAAGGATCCATTTTTTACGGTTTTCACTCAACATATGTTTACTGCATTTTTTCATGAAGATACCGCGTAAGTGGACGCATCACATAACTACATTCTTGTTTCTGGGGTTCGGCATTTGGTCTCTACGGGATGCATTCAATGACGAGTAAGTTAATGAATATTGCAATATTTTTCTGGTATATCTTCGAGTAAATGCAACATGTATACTTTGTTCCTCTTTAGGGACGGTGACGAGTTTGGTGAGGTTGAAAAGGAACTGGTCAGTCTGTTTTTCTACAATCTGAATCGAAAATAGCATCTGAAGTTCACTTCTAAATTATTTTTTTTCCTTTTAATGTTTCAGAATGCGGATAGTAAAAGTACTGGAGTAAAGGATGCTAGGGTGGGGCAACAAGTATGGTGTTCTCTAAGTTTCACGCAAAAACAAATTATGAAAATCCATGGCTTCAGGCAGCATTTTAATATGTTTTCGTATATAATAGTTTGCCATATCACCTGATTACTCCTCTCGATTTGCTGTTTTAGGATGCGGATGATTTCAAAAAACAGAGTCGACACTTCCTCACTTACTTCTTTTCCCCCATCTTTCTCAAGGTTATACTTGTTTATTTATGTTGATTGTACAGCATCAGCATCCTTCTTATCCGAGTTCCATGTTTTTACACAGGCATTTTCAATAACATTCTTTGGCGAATGGGGTGATAAGAGCCAGGTGAGAGATCACATTATATAATGAGCATGAACAGCATCTTCTCAATTCACACACACTTAGAGCTTGTAACAATGTATTCTTTCAGCTTGCTACAATCGGTTTAGCAGCAGATGCAAATCCACTGGGAGTTGTTCTCGGTGGAATCCTGTACGTCTAAAACAACCATCTTTGTATCTTGACAAATGCTTAAGGAGATTCATCCCGCTCCATGGCTTGACTCTCTTCTTCCTTCATCAGTGGTCAAGCCTTGTGCACTACTGCAGCCGTGATGGGAGGAAAAAAGCTGGCAACTCAAATATCTGAAAAAATTGTGAGTTCTATTTACCCAATGCAAAAAAAATTGCCTTTTTTGACCCATTGGTCACAGATTGCGCTATCTGGAGGAGCCCTGTTCATCGTTTTCGGCATTCAGTCGTTGCTCTCGACTGTCTCCTGAGGTTGGTAGGCTTTCTCATTCATATATTCACAATGCTGGCCGGAGGTGTAGTTGGATGCTTGCGCTTGGTCCCTAGTATTGATCCTCAGCTGCTGCTGTTTGATGTGTTCATATGGACTGAGTCTAAGCCGCTGATAAACAAGCTTATGCACCACCATGCAGACATCCCATTCAGCTGTGCTTCATGTTTACTAGTAATCAATCCATTTGTTAAATATTTTAAAATATTTGTGAGACCATAAAATCCCCCATTTCAATGGGGTGAGCGAGCTTGGAGTCCCATTGGGAACGATCGATGATGATCTCCATGGCGAAGAAGATTTTTCACGGTTGGGTTCCATCGGCTATCGATTGTGCCCTTTTCGATCTAACGGTTCACCATCGGTTGATGATGCAGAGGCGTTGAACAGATCTCATCAAGTTTAAACGGAAACAGGCATGTCGCGATAGGTTTCCTGCGATGAAGGGTTATATATTCGGCGCCCTTCTGAAAACTCCGGGCGACGAGTTCATCCCCGTTGTCTCGAACACGGCAAGATCTCGTGGCCAGCAGGGGGCTCACGGCGGGAAGAAGAGTGGAGATCAACGAGTCAGCCACCTGTTGACGAAGAATCGCGAATTCATTATAGGGACACAATGGAGGCAGAAGCACGGATGAAACCCCTGAGGCTGGCAGTGGCGATCGGAAAATCGAAGAAGGTGTCGAACGCAGGAATGGAGCAGACGAGTTCCCTGAATTATCCGGCCATGACCCAAACACAGAAAGGCCAACCATGCGTGGAATGGAGCCTCGGGTCGAGAAGACGACCGGCGATTCGGTAACTGCCTGTTACATTCCTGATGGAGTGACGCCAGGAGAAGAGGGCGTAGGGTAATGAGAATTCAAGAACTGGTTTTTCTGATAGAAAAAGGGTCCAGTTCTTGAACCGCAGAACGTAGTTTAAATGATACAGGTGGCTCCTTATCCTGTTTCGCAGTTTCTTTGGGTTCCAAGACGGGCTCTTCATACACCCTGTACACAAACACTGCATTCCAATACTACAGTTTCAGTATGCAGAAGCCTATCTTCTTACTATGGATAAGACCATTCTTCATGATGCAAGGTCACTGTACAGAACGCAAGTCACAGGGTATGATCTCAATAATATGCTGCAGCTCACCAACTACATAGCGAAGATGGAGAAAGTCACTATGTGCCAGGAAGTCAGTGGAAGAACCTCCTCAGCATGCACTTACTGAGGCCAGGGAACGAAATTCTGCCACGCTTGAAGGTTTCTCAAGGGGCCAAAAGATAAGGGGTGATCAGCATGAAGCAGAGGAACTTCATTCCTGCGTATCCACAGAGGCACATTGCTTTAGTAGTTTGACAACTTCCATCATGGCCATATACTATGTCTCAAAAATTGGTTTTGGAATGAGTTGGGATACGGGCAGCGTGAACTTAAACCCGTATTCCCCTCCTACTTCATGCTTTTACACTTGTCTCTGGTACAGTTGTTAGAATCTCAGCACCGGTTCTTGTAATGAGAATGGTATGCTCGAACTGCGCGGCGGGGCTTCCATCTGCAGTGAGGGTCGTCCAATTGTCTTCCCAAGTGATGCATTCTGTGGTTCCCAGCGTGAGAATTGGTTCTGCAAAACAGATGAAGAGCTGCTCTTTAAACATCTAAGATTTTACTGAGGAGAAGCAAATTTGTTATGTTGCAGTAATGAATAAAAACCCAAGGAAAAATGCGCTTGAATAAATTGAAAGAGAACACGCTCAGGAAAAAAAAAAAAAAACTCTCATAAGTATGAAGGAACTCACCTATGGTGAACGTTTGCCCTTCAACCATATGGCCTGGCATGTTATTCCCTGTGTTTAACCAAAAACATCGTTTTAACGAGATCAAAGTTATAAACTCGTCCAAACAGCATTTAAATTAGGCAAAAGATTTCTGCTTACTATTGTGGAATATGAGGGGTTCTGAGTGAAAAATCGTTCCTACGCCATGGCCGACAAACCGTTCCACAACTCCGAAACCAAACTTCTCGGCATGTTCACTGGAATATCATGCTGGGAAAGCTGTAAGCTCTATCTTTATGGCGTGGGCATCGCAGTGTTCAAGTGTCATCATGTTGTATAAGGAAAGGAAAAATTGAGAACCTGATCCTCTTCCCTATTTTCCTGAATGGTGCACCATCTTTGCAAACAGCAATGCCTTTGTACATGCATTCTTCCGTGACCTGCAATTTGGCATACATAACTGAAAAATGATGTAACCAGTGAATGACAAAAAAAAAAAAAAAAGAAATGCAGTACTTATATTATGCTCAAAATAAAAGACCTTCACAAGGCGCTTCATCGCATTATTCACATTACCACAGAAAAATGTCTTAGATGTATCACCGTGATAACCCTGAAAAGGGCAGCCAAACATAGTAGTGTAAACAACATGGACTAGATCAAAGGAATCTGCATCAGGTTACGTTACGATGATAGTCTAAAAGCTCACATTTAGAAAGACGGTCACATCAATGTTTATTATATCACCATCCTGTAAACAAAAAGAGCATATGCAGATGAAAAACGAAGACTATCAATGCAAATTCTGGTTTCAGGGAAAATATGGAAAACCTGCAATTGCCGTGAATCAGGTATTCCATGGCACATACACTCATTGACTGATGTGCACACACTCTTCGGAAATCTACCATAGCCCAAGGGGAGGGATATGCACCAGCATCAATAATCATTTGGTGCACCGCTTTGTCGATTTCATTAGTTGTTACCGATGGCTGAAAAGTGGAAATTACCCAAGCCATTTACTACATATTGGAAAAAGGATGCTTCCATCAGTGTAAACTCTCACCCTAACAAGGGTTCCAGCATAATCTAGCACTCGAGCAGCGAGTTCACAGGCAGCCCTCATCTTAACAAGCCCTTCAGAATCATGAATTTGGTGTTCACTTGAAACATCAGGCAATAATTCTGAACTAACATAAGAAGGCTTCTGAATATGATCGGGCACCGGAAGTCGTGGTGATACCCTTCCACGCCTCAGTGGGGGCAATCTTTTAGATGAAGGCGATGCTCGGAGCTCTCTCTCCCTATCTCAACAGCAATATGATACAATAATTCTTAGTCAACAAGTTGAGAGTTCTATTCCATTAACATTATGATAAGAACAGATACGTACAATAATCGCAACAGGTTACAGGTCTAGAAAGATTCTCCAGAAAATTATATCAGGAAAGATACACTTGATCTTCAAGAATATCACAGTGAAAAAAGATAGTACACTCAAACACCGCCACTACTGAGAAACTCGAGCTAACTGAAAACATACCCCACTTAACTTTTCCCAACGCAACACCTTGACAAAGCTCCACTAATAAAGCAGCCATATGAAAGCAAGAAAAAAGTACCTCCTTAGCTGGATAGCTTGCTCTAGGAACTGTAATCTTTTCGAGTAGACAGCAAGCCGCCTAACTTGCGAATCTGATAACATTTAAAAATTACACCATATCCATACAACGGAATCTTAAAAACACACGAAGCTAAATAAAAGATGTCCAAAACCTCCCAACATGCGCACCGACAAAAGATTCAGATAAAACCCTAATTCTAACGCCAGTCTAAGCTATTCACTGAAAAAAAAAAACTAAAAAAAACGCTGCACATACAATGGACTGGAGAATTTCCAAGTGGATAAGCGATTCGTGTGCCCATGAATTGACTGGAAAAAGACGCGGAGATAACCACATCACCATGCGCCATCGACGCTGAAAATTTCTCCGACGCTACCGCTGGAGACTGCAAAAAGCTCGCAGTCGCCATAGCAGCTGATCCAAAAACTCCAGAAAACGAATGGGGAAGCAGATACCGCAAATGGATTGGATGTGAGGCAACACTCACTCCACTACACAACGTACATGAAATTCACACACACCAAATTAACGGCGAGCTTGACGGCTCCGTTAGTACTAAAAGTGGGCCGGCCCATATTTCGCAAATAAAAGCCCAGTCGCATAAATTATTTAAATTCAACCCAGACTTAATAATTGAATTCTTTTTAAATAATAATTGGTCAATAATTAAATTGAATTTTTGTATTAAAAATTTATAATTCATATTCAAACTTACATGTATTAATTAAATAATTATATTTAAAATAGATATAAAAAACTAAAATATTCCTTTTTAAAAAACCCTTATAATCGTCTTACAAGTCAAAAACACGTTTACCAAATAGAGTTAATTATCATCAAATATATCGGTTTTCTTTTTGTTTCAAAATTAAAAAATATCCGCCACGTTTTGCATCTGCTGCTAAGCAAAAAATATTTACATGTGTTAAAATATCAACCCAAAGAGCCTTTTTAAATTAATAATTAATAAACAAGAATATTCCCATGTTTTTTTTTTTCCAACGCCCACAAAACCAGCAACGCCTTTTGCATTCCTATGTGCAGTCCGAGGGCAGTTTATGGTGATTTTCCCAGGGAAGTTCTCCCCACCAAAATCTATCATTAAAAATGTTACAAAAATATCTGGAACACCCTGAGTAGCATCAATGGGTAGCCTGATGTGTTTTACTTTGCGGGAGTAGAGTAGAGGGTTGAAGCCCTCCAGCAGCAGCTTGGAATAAGCAGAGAAAGTAAGCTCCCATATTTATTTTATGTGGTCGTGGTCACAGCCCCAGATGATGATGCAGATTGGGATAAGGACTACCCCGGCATCTGCTTCGCTTCTGTCCACACGTCCATGTGAAGATCCATCATCGGAAAATGAAAGTGGTTTTGAACAAACAATCACATATCGGAAAATAAACAGATCCAAATGAAAGTAAACTTTCTTGGAAATGGTTTTGAGTTTGGTATGTGGGATCATGGTGGATACCCTCATGGCCCCATATACTTCTTATTGTAACATACAATTTCATGTTAGAAAATGAAATTGAAATAGTTAAGTGTATAATAGATTATATATAATCTTTTTTAATATGATGTATGTTTATTATATACTTGAATTTCATGTATGCTCGTTGTATACT
This sequence comes from Utricularia gibba, assembly GCA_002189035.1. Classification (NCBI taxonomy): domain Eukaryota; kingdom Viridiplantae; phylum Streptophyta; class Magnoliopsida; order Lamiales; family Lentibulariaceae; genus Utricularia; species Utricularia gibba. Next base: position 2,034,573 of record NEEC01000017.1, on the reverse strand, counting down.
TAGATCTTTAATTTAAACACTTATTGTGTATCGAAAGTGTGATGACCGTAGAAAACTAAGACTGGGATTCTGTGTATGAGAAGTAAAACTAGGGATAAGTAGAAGGGAATGGTGTGGAGGATAGTAGAGTGGTGTTTGGTAGTTATTGATGAGTTTGTTTCACTGGGGTTTTTCTTGCAAAAGTTAGGTATAGGGCATTAAGACAAAAAAAGAAAAAAAATATCCATTGGAAATGGTGGACAAGTCTTCTTCTTCCTGTTCCATCCACCCTGATGGATAGGCGCAGGAGAGCGATCAAGAGTTTGAAAACCAGAATCCAATTCCACCTTCTGCGAAACTATGAGGTGTTTGGAATTGGGATCTTGATTGCCACCTCAAAAGCTATACACTTTCAGAATAACAGGATGAAAAAAGGCAACCCCAAAAAGCTAACGAATGCATCATTCCAAAATGTCACAAGGCGTTGATGATTCTATGTTTCTTGCTGCATTCCAGCCCCAGTACCTCCATTTCTCTCATCCTTTTACCTCCGCCGCAGCCGCCGCCGTCGCAGGCTGGCGCCTCGAAGATGTTTACCCCGAACAGCCTCACCATCTGGATCGCAGGCGGGTTTCCGGCGCTGCTTCTAGGTTTCCAGTCGATGAAGAGCTGCTTCTCCGGCCCCGTTGATCTTTGAAAGCAAACGATGTCCCCAGCTCGTAGGTCCTTCTCCTTCACGAACCTGCTCCACCCTTTTGTCAAGACGTAGCTCTGGCTACTGTTCCAATACGAGTACCGGAATCTCCATACTTTTCCTCCGGTGTCCTCGAAATTCAACAGCAGCCCTTTCAAGTTGCCGCCGTTTTGTAACGGGAAATGCTTCTCGGCCTGCTGTTTCGGAATGACGAGCCTGTGTTACAGTAGGAGATTGGATTGAAACATTAATTAATCTGGGAAAGTAGAGACTGTTGATCAAAAGTATGCGTCCGTACCTATTGAGCTTCCCGACGTCGCTAGGGGTCACGGCTTTCTCGAATAGCTGTTCGCGGCAGTCCTCCGGGGGGCGGACGGCGGAAAACGGGAACAGCAAGGGGAGTTTTTAGCGGCGATGAGAGTTTTCCGGCTCTGCTGAAGCTCATCATGATACGTGTGTTTTCTCAGCATATCAACGATCTCGTCCTTGGAATGAGCGATCAAGAAGGCCGCCTCCATTTCATCTTCCGAGAGGGCCTTGAAATTGGTGACCGCATCGCGGCCGCGGAACTTCTGGGCCGCCGTGTCGTAGGCTCTCGCCGCCGTCTCCTCCTCGTTGAAAGTCCCCAACCAAATACGGCGATGCTTCTCGTAGATTTGCGCGCCCCACCTCCCATTCGGCTGCGGAACCACCCCCTTGAACCTCGACGACGGCAGCTTCCTCGATTCCGCCTCCGCCCCATTCTCCGGCGACACCTTCGAATCCAAAGACGAACTCTCCTCCCCACAACTCCCTTCCATCTCTCTAACCAAATCCCAGGTAACCCCTCAACAGACAGGTGCGTTTACCTATTTAAACCAAGCAACCAGAAGTTCTGGTCCAGAACCAAAAAAAGGCAGAAGAGGAAATGGTTTTAGAATGGGAAGATAGACGCCTATATAAACGAAACAACCAGGGAGCCACCGACAGAGAAGAGAAAACAGCGCGTTGAAAGTTTTGAGGATGAGGAAACCAGCGTACAATATCCAATACACGGTAATGTAATAATGTCATCAGAAACCACATCCACAAGTTTAGACAGTGTTTTATTGTACTCTCAGCAAGATCTTGATCCCAAAATCTAAACAACAGAAATCAATACCTTCTGTATTCAATAATCACAACCCCATCAAAAAGCAGTGAATTTTAGGGTCCAACAAGGGAAAAGAAAGCAAGAGTGGGGGATGGTTGCAGAGAGATGTGAGATAAAAATGAAAAGGGAAAAGGAGGAGTGGGTCAACCCTAAGATAAAAAGGGAGGAGGGAAGATTCATAAGTTTGACACAAATGAAGCCAAGTTGTGAGAGGATTCACATGAGGAGTGGACCTCCACAGACATTCGTCTCCCCTGACTTCTGCTGTCACCAACCAGCATGGCCTCCTTTTTATCTTCTTATGTCTCTGCATCACTCAGGTCAGTTTTCACCTCCCCCCACTCCCAATGCCCCTATTTAGCAAACAGTACCAGACAAAAGACTCAAAATAAAATTCTTCATCCAGATCATGCTGTTTCTCAAGTTACTGCTGCTGCTTACTTTTTAGGTAGAGTTTTGATGCTCCAAGCAAATCGTATTCAAAGTTTCACCAAATAGAGTGGGGTCACATGGTTACTTTAAAGAATTCGCATCGAACAACGTGGAAGGATGCCGAGAATAAATGAAGTGGGAATGGTCCCATGACACGAATAAATCAACTGCCATGGCTTAAGTAGCTCTCGCTTCAATTTACAAGGTAGAATGCTTGCAACATTCTCAACTGCTCCAAACACCATTGTTGGACCTCGTTCTTTTGTCTGAGTAGTTTTTACCACTTTTGTTTCTGCACACAATCTCACATGAGGTTAGTCATTAGCTGACACCATGGAGCGGCCCCGTGCAATTAAACTCCTCACTTTTTTTGCTGGTGAGAGTTGTAGGCTAGGGATGGGATGCGGGCCAAGGACAGACAGAGCAGCCCCATGATGATGACAATGATGATGCTTCCTTCCTCCTCAACCCAGCAGGGTTTTGGCTCAGTTGTTGATGACTAGTTCACGTACAGTAACATCACAGTATTATTAATGTTCTTGTTAGCTTGTCTGGTTGGAGTCTGTGGCAACTAAGAACTGCCCTTCTGAAGCTTAATAAAAAGACTAGATGCCCTTCGAAATGCGGTGAGCTGCAAGTTCAAGTTCAAGATACTAAACTGATGTGAATGAACCCACCACTTGGACGGGAATAGGATGCTTCCTTTCTATTTCTAATGTGGGGATTGGTGAGTACAAATGTGTTCGAATCTTTAAAACCTGGGTTACCAAAAGCTGCCCCCGCAAGCAGGAAGCACCACATGGGAAATCTCAAGGATAATGATTTGGATTATGTTAATCTCTGATACTCGCAGCTTGGCTGCGGATTCAAACACAAGGTAAAAAAAAAGCCTAGTTTTCCCCAAAGCGAAGGGGAAGAGAGCATCAAGGGAAAGTTGCAGACCACATGGCCCTCTTGCCCACAATGTCGCCTTTCCCAGCTTTAACACAACACATTCGCAAAGCCATACTGTTGCTGACTCGTCGTCGTCCTCACCCACAGCACAGCAGGGGTTGCAGGTTTGGAGACTCCCTTCCTGATATGATGGACAGACAGAGAGAGACACCCACCCAGTTCAACGCACATTTATGTTTAGAAGCTTCCTTTGCCGTAAAAGTAGCAAGGAATAGGAATAGGAATAGGCAGCATGTGTTGGGGACAGCGCATTTAGAGCGGAGTCGTCGTCTGCATCCGGTTTCATCCAAAACTGTTGCTCCCAATCTGCTGTTTTTTGACACTCGCATTTACTTCATTAAAGAATGAATGTGCCCGCACACGGATAACACCTACGGGTGCGTGTCTACAGGGAAACCCAGAAAAAGTCGTCTTCCTAAAACAGCGTGCTGCTCTCGTTTGTCCGATCCCGATCTCCACTTTCTTCCACGTCGCCGTTTCCAGTCCACATTATTGATGCCATCAAAGTCACCCAATCTGACTGTCCTTAACCTCCCATTCAACCTGTGTTAGAAATTTGGACCAAAAACGAAATTTTTTAAGACATAAAATGTACGGAAGACTATTTTGTCTAAATTAACTCCCATCCAACAGCAACCAAATTGCAATTCTATCTCTTCGGATAAAACTTATTAATCATTTAACACATGTGACTTAAAAATTGTATATACATGTGACAAAATTGATTATCTTTAATATAATTTGTTTTATCTTACTGTTTGAAAGAAAAATTACAACATTTTGAATATAAATGGATCCTTAAGTCAGTGTTTGGTAGCTATAACGGTATATATTATCTCAGTATAAATTTATCCATGATATTAGAATCAAAAGGGATGTTATATGGAATAAATATATGATTATAGTAAGTTAAATAAATGTATCAGTAAAAAATTATATCAGTTACCAAACACGCATTATGTATTCCAATACCATATATATCTATGCTTATATTTACTTATACCAGCTACCAAACACAGCCTAAGTGATCCAGATCTTGAAAATCAACTTCAACAATGTGTAGATTTGACGATCTTCTCCACTACACCAATCTAATTGCATTGAAATATCACAATCTTGATGTGTTTTTTTATTATAATATCACAATTATTAGATATCCAAAACAAATAATATAATATATAAACACGACAACATAGATTACTACATATGATGTATGGTATAACTCAAATAGTAGGAATGTGTTGTGCATTCACTTGATTCAAGTATTCTTAATACCACTCTTGCCATCTTTAATCCCCATAGTGGAACAATCCCTCCACAAGCTATGTTTTTTTCATTTAAAATAAAAATATAAAATCGTGAAAATTGAATGATCAAAATTCAATTATCCATCAATTCAATTATTGTGCGAACACGTAATTATATATTTAATAAAAAAAGTCGGACACATGTGGGATATTTTTAATTGAGATGAAAATAACGTGCTTTTGGTGACTGAATGTGTAGTCTAATCCAAAAGTCTGAACATGTAGGCTGCCTAATTTCCGGCATCATAGAGGTTACCTAAAAAAACCCCCAGATGTTTCCCTATTTATTAAATAACCCCAACTATTTTACTATTTAATAATTCACCCCACATGCACCTTCACAAAATAATTCAATTTTTTTTCCTATTTCCATATTGAGAGGGAAAGAGTGACCATATGATAATAATATTTTTCATTATTTAATTTCTTTATTTAATGTGTGTTGATGGAAAGGATAAAGACAGGCGACTGTCAACTTTGAGGCAGTTTTGTTGCACTTGTTGACAAGTGACAAGTCTTTCTTTTTCTGCAGTGGGAACCATGAAAATAAAATTATTGCACATCCCTCTTTTTCCTTTCTACTTTTTTTGTTTGTATTATTTTGTTGAAAACTATGAGGGGTTGAAAATTATTTCCAAATCTGATCATCTTATGATATGTGTGTGAAAAAATTGACAACTTTTAATGTATACAAGATATAGAGGGGATGGTTAGATTTGTAAATGATGCATTTCCCATTTTGTAAACCACCACACCACACACACACACACCAAATTGTGATATTCAATGGCATGATGGTAGGTGAAGTATTTATATGTTATAAAAATAATCATCATATATATAAAAAATTGATCATGATGAATAAATACAATATGATCATTTAGAAAAATTAGGGAAACCCATTCATTATGTGTCTAATTTGGATCTAATATTTATGTTTCTTTTTTATTTACTATTATCAATCATTTGAAGTTTGGAAGCTAAGACCGTGAATGAATGAATGATGGTCTGATCTGATCTCCTTTGCTTTCGCAACTATGCAGAAGCAAGTTGTCTGACATCTCACAAAGACAGACGAATGGACGGAGGAGGGATGATGACGTCTCTGCAGTTTTGTGTGGATAAGACTGGTTCGGTGCTCCTTGGCTGTGTCTGAATGAATGAATTCTCTGGTCTCGAACCCACCCAACTGTGCAAGTTAGCAAAATCCATAAGTTGGTTGTCTTTTTGGAACGCCATGGCTGGAAAAACCAGCAGCGCAGAGTAAAATACAGGCGGAAGCGGGTGTGCCCAGTGCACATAATACTCATACCGCGACATGCCTACCGTTTTTCACTAAATCATGTGGTAGCTGAGATGGGCTGGGGCGTCGAAGCCCTCTCTGTTGCTGCAAGTGATCACAAAGCCGTTTTAGGTGTCTGCGTCTTCTAGGACAGTCATTCATTTCCATTTACCTGTCTGTTTTTCCAGTTCTGAAGTGGGATATCAGTATCACTGGTAGAAGCATTTTCAAGAGAAGCTTTCGGGCCGAGCCCATAATTGAGTCCGGCCTTTTGTTTGCCGTTGGGGTATCTGGTTTTTGTGGGTTAGGCCCAATGGACTTTTCACTGGCCCACTTTTTTCTTTGTTTATTACAATAGTCATCCATATGAATATTAGTTAACTGAGTAACTTTTAGGTTTTGTTTGATATGAATGTATAAAATTGGTTTATGATAAATTTAATAAAATTATGTTATTTGATATGTAGGTATAATTATGACTTATATATGAGTATAATCATCATTATATCTGTATAATATCCTCATATATGAATATATGTATATCAATAAAGAGTACTATATGTATCTTTATATCTACATATTTAGGTTTATCTAAATTCAAATAATTTAAATTCATTAATATCTAAACATACTAACCAAACAAAGCTTTAAGGTGACTCGTATAAAATGGGTATTGATACTCATACAAAATGAGTATGAATCGAGACAAATATTTTTTATTCAAGTTTAATTCGAATAATTTAGTATTTTTTCACTATATATGATAAGTATCAATTAATAAAAATGCAATGTTGTGCAAGTTGCGACGTTATTTATATTTGCAAGTTATGACAAACATTGTTTGGAGTACACGTGATGTTTGTATTTTAAATATTTAACCGGAATCAACTCGTGATACCCATCTTTGACAATTTGTATTTTTTATGTCGACTCGTCAAGTTTGAGTGGCTATGGCTGGCTCGGGCAAAAAACCGTTTTGATTTATGTAACTAATATTATTATTCCCTTTTTGTTGGAGATGGAAATAGCATGTTTGAGAGAAGAAAAATAGGAGCACAGATTCCGGGATTTCATTCGTTTTGAAATGTGAATTTCGAGAGAGATGATACTCGGCGTGAAAAGAAGAAGATGGGTGGGGTGGTGCGAATTACTACTCTTTCACGCGCCGTCGCCTCTGCGCAAAATTGTTTTGGCTCCCCGACGAAGAACCGACGCCCCTGGAGACATTACGGATTTCACAGCCGCCGAGGGACACCACTGGAAACTGCCACTCTGACTTGCCATCCTCAGTTACCTGCTTCAGTAACGGTCCCCCGTCGAGAACCGCTTGCACCGCATCCTCGCAGCGTTTCCACTCGCCGGCGGCGTATAACCCGAGGGATCCCTCGATGGGGTTTATGGCCCTCCCACAGGCTTCCGACAGCAGGGAAAGGTAAACATCTGTTGAAATAAAACCAAAACAAAAGTTCTTCAATGATGAAAAATACAGATCACAAAGATTCCTTAAAAACCTACGACAGCGTAGATCGGCGGCGGCTTGTTTGAGAAGGTTCATGAGGCCAGTCCGGCCGTAGAACTTGGCAAGAAACCGGGTGGCGTTCGCCTGAGCCATCGGGGATTCTATCAGCAGAAGGGAATCCCTGAGCACGCAGTCTTCCGCGCAGGCCTTGCGGAGAGCACGGCAGCCATTGCAACTCATCGTCTGGTCGTCGCGGAACACCAGTTGTCATACCACCCATAAATTTATAAAAGAGGAACGAAAATATTAAATGATTTTCCAAATTTAAAATAAAAAAAACATTTTTAAATTTTTAAATATTTTATAAATTTCATTAGATATTTTATAACATAAATAAATTATATTTGATAATAAAACATGTTTTTTATGAGAGGAGCAAATATTTTATCTTTGGACTCCAAATTACTGTGCAACACAAATGATTTTTAGTGTGCATTGTACAATCATTTGTGATGAGAATGAATTAGAAATTTAGACATATATCAGACATTGTATGAGAAAAATGGTTACTTTCATACAATGGAGGTCGGTTGAACGCACATATGAAACTCAAATACATAAAAAACGTAGATCAAGATATAAAAAATTATATCCAATTAATTAATTGTTATATACAATTTCTTATATAATTTTGATCATTTCATTTTTCAATATATGATTGTGCATTGTAGCCGTTCTAGGGCAGAGATTGACCGGCCGACCGACCGGTGGAGAGGTGTGATGTATGGACAGAGAGAAGCTGTGGGCTGCGTCATGGTGAGAGATTACTATTCGCGTGTGTACGGCGGGTCCCGTTGGGGGCAGTTGATGTGTGGCTTCCGGTTCGCACTCCTGCAAATTGTCTTTCAGGCAGCAGTCAATGGCCTCTCGGCGCCCCAGAAGGCAGCCTCCGTCTCCGGCCATGAGAAACACCTTCCATTCACGCGTTCTGCTTTACGGCTAGAAAATCCTGCTGCCATCTCAGTAAACTGAAGCACGTAAGCAAAGATATGATCTTTATAGTGTATAATGAGTAGTAGGTTGACCCCAACTGGCTCATACTTAGGCAGTGTTTAGTAATAAATATAATATGTAATATCCCAACATTTGAAATAATAATAATATATTTGGTAATCAGTATTAAATTTTTTAGTAATATTTTTTTACTATCTACAAAGCATAAAATTGTCAATATCAACACTTATCCTTATTTTTATATCTTCTATCAGAATAAATTTATACCGATATAGTTACCAAAAACAATCTTATTACCGTGCATCAATTTATTTAAATATCGATATGATATTGTTTGTTCTAATAGTCTAAATGTGCTATATTTTGAAGTAATAACCAAATAAGTCTACTAAACGCAAAGTGAAATGCAACCTAATTCCTCCGGGGTGCATTGCCTAATTGCCTTGGTAAAAGACATGTACGTGCCTAAAAAAATTATGAAAATTATTCATAGCTTGGTGGTGGAGATACGCAAATATGGGAATTTTTGGGGACTAAAACGAATATGACCCAAGCTTGAATCGGTCAAAGAAGACATGGCCTTGAATGGACATAATAAAGCTAAGTTAAATGCTCACATATGCCCCTACCATAGCCTGTAGTGTTACCTTCAAAAAAAAAATACAGAAGTATATCATGCACACATATAATATAAGATCACATAGTCCACATAGCTCGAAATCAACATTTCTGGAATGTTATCATGGTCCAAGATTGTTATAAACTAGGGGTGTCAAAGATGGAGAAGCTAGTCAACGTTGGTCAAGTCTCTATGATTGAAGGGACAACAGTAGTTATTGAACTGATGAACAGTTCACTAGTGTATTATAAATTTAGATATCAATAAAATTAGTTATAGTTAATTAAAAATTTTTACTTGAGTGTGCATATAAGAGAATGTGAAAATGGCCATTTTACTTGAGTGTGCATAAAATCAGTTGGACTGGGGTTTTTAAATCACAGGTTCTCTAAGTATGAAAATGAAGTAGGTGGTGTTAGCATTGAGGATAAAAGTGGGGAAAAATATCTCTTTTTGTATATATAATGCAGATGCAGCTGCTGCTGGTACGCATGTGGGTAGATACTGTGTGCGGTATCTCCATCAGTGGTCGATTTCGCGTCGAGTCACTCTCACTTGGCACTGCATTTCAACTCCTCTCGACATGTAGGTTTGCATGATTGTTTGGAGGGATTCAGCACGTTGGAGCTCTGACTTTTGTGCTGCAAAAATTCTCTTTTTTCCCTCCTCTGTGCTCCCATTTCCAATCTGTGTCAGTTGGTTGGAATCTAGAGCTCCCCCAGTTGAAATGTTTCATCCATCATCCATGCGAGCTTCAAGCTCCTTCTCATGGGGAGAAAACCCTAGTTCTCAACAGGGGGACCCCATCTTCTCGATGGCAGCGACATGCCGATGAATCATCATCCGGTGCCGGAGCAGAATCAGTGGATCTTTGGGAATCTGTTTGATCAGAGGGATGGAAACCCTAAGAAAGTTGATCCTAGTAGTGCTGGTGGTGCTGTAAGAAGAAGAAGCCTCGGAGCGGTACCAAGAAGGAGACCTGGGAAAAAGGATAGACATAGCAAGATTTGCACGGCGCAAGGGATTCGTGATCGTCGAATGCGGTTATCTCTACAAGTAGCTCGTAAGTTCTTCGATCTCCAGGACATGCTGGGTTACGATAAGGCGAGCAACACGATCGAGTGGCTGTTTACGAAGTCCGGGAAGGCCATCAAGGAGCTCACATTCAACATCAGCAGCAGCAACCAGCAATCCCTCAACATTAGCAACTCGTTTGCATCGGATTGTGAAGTGGTTTCCGTGATGGAAGAAGCTCAAACACTCCCGCCCAGAAGCGATTTGAAAGAGGGCAACAAAGAAAAGGCGAGAAGAGCCAAAGAAAAGAAGAGGGTGATCAAGGATTTAGGGTTTTCAAACATTAATCAAGATCCAGTTTTTCTCAACAATGCAAGAAATTTACCGTATGGGGTAGACTGCACTTCGCTCGAACAACAACCAGCCGACTGCGGAACGATCGAAAAGCTCCTCGGAATTCCGGATTCATCCATGGATCATCCCTTCAGCTGGGTTACTTACATGGATCCAAACATCAGCTTCATGGGACTTCTCGGTTGGGACATTTTCACTACCCATGAAAGAGGAGGATCCACAAGCAGTGCTCCCGCTTCACCCCCCACTAATTCGACTCTCGTTTACCCATTCCGGGAGACTAAACCCAGAGGCGCCGGGCGGTTACATCCATAATGGTTGGCGTAATTCTTCAGGTATGTGTAAATCATTCAAGGTATCAGCTGCCAGAGCTCTGAATTCCTATCTGTTTTCCTGAATAATTCTTGATCCGATATTGAATCTGTTGTTTTTCATCAAACCAGAGACACCAATTATCAAGGCACTTGATGACTAGCGGCTCATTGAATTTCCGGCTGTAAATGATTGAATCCCCCCTCTTCGATTCTTGATCAGCTTTCGCAGTGTGCATTGCTTCTTGTAACGATGAGCACCACGTTTTGGGTCAAATTTCATCTTCCAAAAGTTAATAAAAGATTATTTATCACATATTTAATATAAATTTTTATAATTGAATTCATATATAAATTAGTAAAATATACGTAATTAATCATTTATATATAATTTATTATATGATTGAAAAAGAAACGAATAATATCGTATTTAACTATAAAAAAGTATTAAATAAGAAATTTGACAAAATATCTAATACATGGTGTTATATAACACTACTTACTAAACGTGACGTGTTATTAAGATATGTTATCTAATATAAAGCAATCTTTCACATCGTATCAAAGGAGACACTTTTGTCATCTTCTTTAAGTTAAGTCTTCTATTCTAACAACACACCTGCATCACCCATGACAATATTAAAGAAAAAAGAATGATATTTAAAATTATTTTCCTGGATAAAAAAAAACACTCATATCTTTGAATTTATTATTAAAATACAAGACATGTGTTTGGTTCCACATGTTTTGTAATAAAATCCCCAAATTTTATTTTCATGTTAACGTAACTCTTTACTAAAAAAAATACCCTTTGAATCTTAATCCACATATCAAATAACACATTTAATTTATAATTATCCCAATTCTTTATAATTATTCTCTACTAAAAAAATTAATATAATAATGAAACATAAATGCAAGAGGAGTGAATTCAATGCGCCACCCGACATTGGGCCGTACCCGGTCCTTTTCGACTTTGACTATTCTGTCTTTTATTTATCCTGATTATTTTTTTTAATAAATAAACACCAGCCGAAATTGATACATTTGTTTTATTTTTCAATGGTACAAAATGTGCATCACGTTCTTGTCTAAAAAAATATTAAAATAGTTATAGTTTTAAATAAAGTCTCAATATTTTATATTTTTTATTATACAATACTACGATATCGCTTTGATACTAAATATAACACGATATTTAAGAGTGCATGAAAATTGAAATAAATAGATGGAAAGGATGCCTGGTTATTTCAAAAGTTTGGCACATTGAAAGCATAAAATGATGTTATACAAGCAATAATACATTAATAACTATTTATTTTAATCACTAAATAATAATCCATATTCCTTCTATTTAAACAAACTACTTGAAAAATGAGAAAATTATATTCATTTAGTTAGAAAAGTTGTATAAATTTTACTTATACTCTATTTGAAACAATTTCTATTTTTGAATAATTACCTCATAATCAATTTTATTATTAAAAAACAAAAAATGGAATTTTTTTATTATTCTTAAAAAGTTATAGATATTCAATTACAAATATACATGCCACACCAGGTTCCCTCATTATCAGGTGGCACACATGTTATAAATTTTTATTATTTGAGTATCATGAAATGTAAATAATTGTGATTGTAATGATAATGTATGTTTTTTTTATTAAAGATGATGTTAAGAAAAGTACTCAATTAAATTTAATTACAATAATATTTTATTATGACGTAGAGTAGGAGTCGCCAGCGAAAAAGGTGTAGAAAAGAGCGATTTATACAACTGCCTAATTGGTCGTTGGATCGAACCATTCCCACCGGCGAGCAGTACTGCCGGAAAAGCCGCGCCGGTCAATGTCGCTCCGGACGTTAGCACTCGCCGCGCCTGCTTCTTTTCCTGTTACAGAATCCCCGAAATCTTTTTCTGCGAAAATAGTTAAGAGAAGAATCAAACTGAAGAAACGTGGAGCTTGGATTTCGGCTGCTGCTGCAAATGTCTCAAGAAATGAAATTGGCGATAATATTAAGACAAAGCTGGTCACATTTTTAGGTAAAGGCGGTTCCGGAAAAACTACAGCCTCCGTTTTCGCTGCTCAGGTATCTATTTGCATAAGCAAATACGCTATTGTGTGTTTTCGCAAGTATCACATGCTTCATAACTACTCATTGTTTAGGGTTTATGGGTAGAGGGAGGGTATGGTTACAATGGAGTAATTGGTTGCATACTGATTCCTTTCTGTGCCCTTGAAGGAATTTGGGATTTTGTGGTGGGTGGTGTTTGGTTATCAGCTGATTCATCATCCAAATTCCAAGCTTTCGTTTACTCGTATCTGAATTCGGTTGCTTTATCGTTACTTTGTTTCTGTAGTTCTCCTACCGGAATGCCTGATTCATTTTCCTTCAGCATTATGCACTTACAGGGTTGAACACGTGTCTGGTGATACATTCTCAAGACCGTATGGTTGAGTATCTTCTCGATACGAAGATCGGGCCATCTCCTATCAAACTCAGCGATAATCTTTCAGTTGTGAGACTGGAGACAACAAAGGCGTGCTTTCCTTGATCTTCTCCCGGTTCCTCCACTTGTTTTTTCTATGAGATTTCAATAGATCAATTACTTTTGTGATATTGGTGCCCTGTTTTTGTCAAATGCAGATGATTCTTGAACCTCTTAAGCGTCTTAAACAAGCAGATGCACGCCTCAATCTTACACAAGGTGTCCTAGAAGGGGTAGCTGTGCAAACATGTCTTCTCTTCTTTCTATCGTATATTGATTTGTGAGCTGAATCACTGTCTTCATGATCAAGAGCTGCGTAGGAAAGACTTTTTTGAGCGTGATCAATGATGTTGCAGGTAGTGGGTGAGGAGCTTGGTGTTTTACCTGGTATGGATTCTATATTTGCTATCTTGGAACTCGAACGCCTTACGGGATTTCTGGCTTCACTTCATCAGACTAAACAGCAAAAGGGCAAGTACGATATCATTGTGTATGATGGTATAAGCTCCGAAGAAACTCTCCGGATCATCGGTTCTACCAACAAGGCCAAGTATGTATGCTGATGTTCTTGGCATTCTTCACCTTCATTTGCTAATGTTCTGTGCTACTGATCTTTGAAAGATTATACTTGAAACACTTCCGGAGCCTGGCAGAAGGGACTGATCTTGGCAGGCTGGCTGGTCCATCAATCTTGAGGCTTGTGGATGATGCCCTTGTCCCAACTGGAACGAGCACGAGCAGAACGAGTTCGGAAACATGGGATTTCGTAGATCAAATACTGGAAGTGAGTCAATTCAAAGCTATTGTCACATCTTCTGCAAATGAGCGTTTCTCTGGTACATGGCTAACTTCTTTGTTTAGAAAGGATCGTCTGTGTTCGCTGAACCGAAGACCTTTGGATGCTACCTGGTGATGGATCCGAGCAACCCTGTATCACAGAGCTCTGCATTGCGCTACTGGGGCTGCGCAGTTCAATCTGGAGCACACGTATCCGGTGCATTCCTGTTAACTACGCCATATTCGCCTGAAACTCAGACCAACTTCTCACCATTGCCGGTTGCACTGATTCCGCATCTCACATCACCGGCACAGCGTGATAGTTGGACTGAGATCATGTTGCATGATCACAGCAAAGATGCTAGAGATCTCCTGTCCAGAACTGCCGACAAGAATCTAGCTTCTTCAGTGGAATTTGATCTATCCAGCAAGACTGTGAAGCTGTTCGTACCCGGTTTCGACAAATCGGAAATCAAGCTTTACCAAGTAAGTTCGTCAGTTTTCTTCGCAGCAAGATGAATTCAAGTCGCTTGTAACACTTCAACTGCAGTTCAGAGGTGGATCAGAGCTTCTAGTTGAAGCAGGCGATCAAAGAAGAGTAATACACCTTCCTGATAAAATACAGGGCAGAGTCGGTGGTGCAAAATATGCAGATAGAAGTCTCATCATCACCATGCGTTAAGAGGGACACAAACTTCAGCGAATCTGATCAACACATGTATAAAGGAGATACTTTCTTCTGAACCATCACAAACAAGCGAATGGTTCCATTTTTCAATGGGATTAAACAAGGAATGGAGATGACTGCATCTAGACTTGTGCGAGTAGTGAGCATTCAAGATATTCATGAGGCAACATTGCACTCAACAGCAAAATCTGGTTCTGTTTTGGAAATTCCCTGCAAATCCCATCTAGAGAGAACACAAAATCTAAGCTTGGGTAAGAAAATTTAACCATCCCATTTCCACCTCTGAATCGCTGCTTCCAAAACTTTGGCACGAGCTTGATTTTTCCTTGCCTCTTCCTCAACCCATGACCTGTAAAGACATACATGGCATTAGCTTGCTTCCAAGGACCATGATGGAAAGCCAAAAATAATGAAGAGGTCAGTGAACAGCATTCCCCTTACCGAAGTATGCGTACTGCTTCTACTTCAGCTTCGAGTACCGATTTAGCATCATGTAGTTTTTCAAGTTTTTCCTCTATTTCAGATCGTGTATCTTGTATACCATGCTGTTCATCGATGCACTTGGCTCTCTCCAAAGAGAGTTTCTCAGACATTTGCATCACTTCTTCTCTTATGCTGGATACCAACTCTTTCTGACAAAGCAAAGAAGCCCTTTGCTTTACCATTTCCAGCAAGCTGCTCTCCATTAAACTCTTCTCTCGTTCCAGTGCAGTAGAAGCTAAACGATATTCTACTTCGACTTGCATGCCATTAGTCTGTTCTTCCCGGATCCTTTGTACCCAGTAGTTCTGTATACTACCTTTCTCCAAAAGTTCAGACAGAATTTCTTCCTTCTCATCCTGCTGAGCCAGGCTTTCAGCTTCAAGTTTTGAGATTTCTGCACGAACGAATTCTCTCATTTGTCCACTCATCAGTGCAACTGCAGCCTGACCCTTCGAGCAAGGTTTTTTGGGTTGTAATCTTCTGCAGTGTCCTGTAACAATACAACTTACTGATAAAGTCACTAGCAGCAATCCATTTGCAGATGCCAAAGCATGGAGATCTTTCATCAGGAGGCATTGTTTCGCAAAGTGCTCCAACTAGCTTTAGAAACTAGTTGAACACCAGATAAAACTAAAGCAACCATTTTGAAATAGTTGAGCTTTTTAAACCGACCATGACTGGAGCTATTTCCCCAAGTTCAATGCAAAAAACGAGTTTTATGATGAAGTTTATAGAAAGACCGAGGAAGCGTTCAGAAAGCAGTTAAAGTACCAAAAACACTTCTTATTATACTGTTGTCATCAGCCAGCAAGTCAACAAGAAGCTCCATAGACTCATCTGCAGAAGTTTCCCTCACATCGAGAAAACCAGTGGTCATCCTTGACATCTGAACTGCAAGGAAACTCAGGTTATAGAAAGAAGAATTGAAAAGGCATTATTCTGGGACATCTTGAAATGATCATCGGCATCACTTCTACCTCGACATGATTTAGGAGAGTGGGTTCATACTCCAACCTCCCCTTCCATGAAACCAAATCTTTTCGAGATAAATACCTGATGTATAGAAAAATGAGAAAAAGACATGAAATGCATCTGACATTGAAGCAAATATGGTGTATGTCAAGTGTGTCTACCTATCAGGAAAAAAACATATCTGGCCTTCACCTCCAAGAGAATCCATATCTGAAGGGATGAAGAGTTTGCTTCTGATGGCACCCACTTCAGCTAAAGCTATAAATGAACAAAGATAAATCAAAATACACATTCCTTTTGATATACTAATAAAGGGCGGCTTACACTGAATGAATACAAAATCAGGATCATTGGATCCGACATCATCAAAGGCATTGATTGAAGAGCACGAAAGTGCAGCACACATGTTAATCTGGTGCTTCCTCCTTCTATTAGCCCGATGAGGCATCAGAAACCAGGATTATAATAAACGAGAAGAGTCTACAAATAGGAGTGGGAAAAATGAAAACTACCTCTCTAGAAGTGAATTTGTTCGAACTAACCACCTTGCATATTCTCTCCTTGTGCAAAGCTCCACAGCTCGAACATCATCCTCAATAATCTGTTCAATTAAACAAACCAAACAGTGCTACTAAGTAAAAAGAGCATGCTCTCATCCATGAGGCTAACAACTAGGAACCAATCTACCACACTAGTCAAATCAAGCATCAGAATTCACTTGACGTAGCATATGCTTACCTTGAGTTTCTTCAATAATAAGAGAGATTCCTGTTGTTCAGAATCCACTGTGAATGATACAAATATTCCAGATGGCTTTTGTTCCCCCCATTCTTCGATAGCTGTATCTAAACACAGTGAATGGATGACTGTCAACTACCATTAATTTTCCCACGGAAACAAGAAAAAAACCTTATGCAGTGTTTGTGAAGTTTAAGAATTTAACCAGCCAACAGCTGACCATAACCAACAAGTATTTTTTTAATATGGCAGTTCAAATCCATCTAATTCAGACTTCAAAAAAAGGCATAAACATGTCGTTTGAACCGGTGCATTTTCCAGTTTTCACCCCACCAAAACAATGAAAACACTACCCTGAGGTTATTCACAACTAAAAACTAATATTCACTAACTGCTAGTGTTTCTAAGCATTCACAGATCAACATCAAATGATATGCGAATCACCAGTTGCCACCGTTCTTGCATCTTCCCGTAGCTCATCAGCACCAACTTCTTCATTTTTGTTTCCCTCCTCACCGTTGACAGAAGATACCGAAAATTCACGCGGAGCGCCATTAAGCGCAGCTTTGAAACCATAAACTGCAAGAAATCAAAACCTCAGGTCTCAAGGTCATCCAGATGCAACATCACAGAACAGTGAAAAACACAAACAAACTCAACCTTTTCCACGAATAAGGAACCAAAAAATCAACCCAAAGACGCCAGCAATTGAAGCGGCAGCCACAAAAACTGGAATTGCATTGAGACCTATAAAAAATACCCACTTCAACAAAATGCCATTTCATCTTCCCCCATACAAGGAAAGAAGGGACTGAAGTAAAATTAGTTCACCATTCCTATTCGCAGGCTCCAAAGCAGAGTCCTCGATGTCCCATCCATTATACTCAGTCGAAGTAACATCTCCCCATGAGATCAAAGACAAATCAAGAACTGGGTTTCTCTCTGCATGTGATGCAGATAATGAAAGGCGAGTTGGATTTTGAAGAATGGACGATGATGGGTTGCTGTAGAAGCCAAATCTGAGACGGTTGCGCAGCGAAAACGGGATTTTTGAGGGCAAACAAACGGAAAAAGACATGGTACAATAGTTCAAGAAGGTGCCTTGGAAAACTACCCTGGACACCCCTCCTGTTAGCAGTCCAAGCAAGCGTCAGAAGTTTCAACAAAACAAGCACCCAGTGAAAGGTGATCTTTTTTTCACCTTAAAATCAGACAGCAGAGAGCACTAATGAATAATCCTTTCTGGGCGTCTGAATTTCATAACTCGCCTGTTGAACAATGGTTAGTCTACTCTTCTTGTTTACCCTTGCTCTGGCGCCTGCATTTGATTGCTGGGGTTATAACTAGGGCTAGGGATATGCTGATTTATGACTAAATAATTTGATTAGGGCTTCTAAAGAAGCTTCTAATCTCACTGTGCAGCGGAAGTTAAACGATGATGTTCTTCCTCCGGTGGGAACCTAAATCCCGAATCACATGCTCGTGAAGGTAAGATATCCACGCGGTGGCTTTAACGTATTTTTTGTTTTCTCGAGAACACTTAAAAATTTAACCAAGAACAAATGTACGTCCGATGCTGTCTCTCCTCCATAAATTTTGCCAAACGGTCTTTCTCCATAAAAAGGGCAGCTTTTTCCGGCGAAACACCGAGACGTGCAATGCATGCAAATGTAGTGTTGTTCGGTGAAAAAACACTTCTGATGGAATACGAGCAATGCCCGCTTCAGGACGACTGGGGAATCGGCATTGATATTTTGAGAATCTGTATTGGAAATAATGTTTAATGCCAAAGTTCCCTTTTTTTTTTCTTCCCCGGGTTTCTTATTATTGATAGTGCTCATTTTATGCCGATCGTTATTTGAAATTATTGTATTTGTTTGAGCATTGAACTGAAAGATCAAAGAAAAGTTGTCTTCTTTGTGCCCTTCAACCTGTTGATGTTACTCTTTCTCTTTTTCTTGGTGCTGCTTCTCAGCACTTGAGGTGTATTGTGTTGAATTTCGGAGTTAGTATGAGCTCAAATATCAAGGGAAAGTTGAAATTTAGCAAAATCTACTCTTTCAAATGTCGAAAGAGATCAAAAGAGGTGAATTCACGGATTGGGGGACCTGGTTTTTCAAGGGTTGTGCATTGCAATGAACCAGAGGGCTTGGGCTTGAAACAAAGCAGCATTAGGGGTTATGTGTCCAACTATGTTAGGACGACCAAGTACACTGTTGCTAGTTTCTTTCCAAAATCTTTGTTTGAGCAGTTTAGAAGAGTGGCAAATTTCTACTTTCTTGTAACTGGTATCCTGTCTTTCACTCCTGTTGCTCCTTATTCTGCTGATACTGCTATTGTTCCCCTCTTTTTAGTCATTGGAGCAACAATGGTTAAAGATGGTTTCGAAGACTGGAAACGAAATCAGCAGGCAAGTAATCTCGCTGAAATCTTTTCCTGTTTTCTATACATGAGCGAGTATTGTTCTTCCATTTAATGTCATTGCTTCCACCTACTTCACTTTTTGGAAGCCTGCATTGTTTGGTTACATAATGATTCCTTTGCACGTGGAGCATCATTATGTTTTTTCTGTTGTAGAATCACATAGTGCTTGTTTTGCATTCTTTCATCCAAACAAAAGCTTTCCACAAAATCAAAAGGAATCTTGATAGTTATACAAAATGTTTACATGCGGATTTATTTCTTGGATCTTTGTAATTTATTTTGGTTGCTGAGTTGCTGCTTGGATTTTAGGATATTGAGGTGAACAATCGGAAGGTTAATGTGCATCGAGGTTCTGGTAGCTTCAAGCAAACTGAGTGGAAAAATCTTAAAGTTGGGGATATAGTAAAGGTGGAAAAGGATGAATATTTTCCTGCTGATTTGCTTCTTCTTTCATCAAGCTACGAAGATTCTGTCTGCTATGTCGAGACCATGAACCTCGACGGTGAAACAAATCTCAAACTCAAGCAAGCACTGGAAGTTACATCATCATTGAGAGAAGAGGACTTCAAAGATTTCAGGGCTGTTGTTAAATGTGAAGATCCTAATGCCAATTTGTATAGCTTTGTGGGATGCATGGAAGAAAACAGTCAAAGGTATTCGCTTTCTCTGCGGCAGCTATTGTTAAGGGACTCTAAACTCAGGAACACTGATTACATTCTTGGAGCAGTTATCTTTACAGGCCATGACACAAAAGTTATTCAAAACTCTACCAAACCTCCATCAAAGAGAAGCAAGATTGAGAAGAAAACGGATAAGATTGTCTACTTTTTATTTGGCACTCTCTTCTTGATGGCATTTGTAGGATCAGTTTACTTTGGTGTAGTTACGAAAGCAGATGGTCACAGAAGGTGGTATCTCCAACTTGATAGTGCTAATGCTTTATATGATTCACAAAGGGCTCCAGCTGCTGCAATATACCATTTTCTGACGGCTCTGCTGCTTTATAGCTTCCTGATACCTATATCTTTGTACGTTTCTATTGAAATTGTGAAGATCCTTCAGAGCATTTTCATTAACCAAGATGTTCATATGTACTACGAAGAAACCGACAGATCAGCTCTCCCACGAACATCAAATTTGAATGAGGAACTTGGCCAAGTCTATACTATTCTTTCTGACAAGACAGGCACTTTGACGTGTAACTCAATGGAGTTCATCAAATGCTCTGTGGCTGGTATTGCTTATGGATCCGTTGCCACTGAGCCTTTTGCTAGTTCTGCAAAGCCTTCTTTAAAAGGATTCAGTTTTGATGATTCAAGAATTATGCATGGAAACTGGATAAATGAAACTCACTGGGAAATAATTCAGAAATTCTTTCGTCTGCTAGCAATCTGCCACACAGCTATTCCAGAGACTGATGAAAATACAGGGAAAGTAACTTATGAGGCAGAGTCACCGGATGAGGCAGCATTTGTCATTGCCGCTAGAGAAATTGGGTTTGAGTTCTTTCAAAGAACTCAAGCGTCGGTTTCTGTCAAGGAGTTAGACCCCACGTTGGGTGAACATGTGAAGAGGTCAGTATGAATCTACATATGGACAGTGTTTCTGCCTATATTTAGAGACTTTGATCAAAGCAAAAGACAATTACTTTTCATTTTTCAGATCATACACACTATTAAATGTTCTAGAGTTTAGTAGTTCAAGAAAGAGAATGTCTGTTATTGTAAAGGATGAAGGGGAGAAGTTGTTGTTGCTCTCTAAAGGAGCTGACAGGTTGGTAGGCTTTGAAAACTCATATCTTTCCTGTGGATGATTCATATTAACAACGGTTTTATTTTCGGATTTAGTGTCATGTTTGAAAGGCTGGCTAACAATGGAAGTGAGTTTGAGGAGCAAACCAGGGAACATGTTAATGAGTATGCTGATGCAGGTTTCAGGACCTTGATTCTGGCTTATCGAGAACTCGATGAAGAGGAATATAAAATCTTTAATGAAAAAATATCACAAGCAAACAATTCTATGAGTGCTGACCGTGATGCTTTCATTGATGAAGCGATTGATGACATTGAAAAGAATCTGATTCTTCTTGGTGCCACAGCAGTTGAGGACAGGCTCCAACATGGAGTGAGTTGATGATGTCTGCGCCATACTAGATATCCCATTTTGAACTGGTTTTCTTACTTTGTTTAAATAGTCAAATCTGCATAAAAAATTGCCTGATATTTCAGTGTTGCTGTTTTGAGCAGGTGCCTGAGTGTATTGACAAGCTAACACAAGCAGGAATAAAAATATGGGTTCTAACTGGTGATAAGATGGAAACTGCCATCAATGTTGGGTACATTCTTGGTAAAATCTCTCTTCATTTTATCTGGACATGCAAATGGATACAATGATGATTCTCGATTATATTGTTTCACTTTGCAGCTATTCCTGTAGCTTGCTCAGACAAGGAATGAAACAGATTATAATTACTCTTGATAATCCAGACATCATAGCTGTTGAGAAAACCAGAGTGAAGGATGCAATTTCTATGGTAAAGTCTCTGAGCGTGTGAGAGGTCGTGAGTCAATGCTTGTGTGTAAGTTCTCTGTGAACCATCACTGATGAGCTAATAACTGATCTATGGTTTCTGTAGGCCTCGAAACAAAGTGTTATCCGGCAGATAACCGAAGCAAGGAATCAGGTTATAAAGTCAAGCTCTGATGCTTTTGGTTTGGTCATTGATGGAAAGTCTCTTATATATGCTTTTGAAGATGAAGCCAAGAAAGTGTTTCTTCAACTTGCAACTTCCTGTGCATCAGTAATTTGTTGTCGAACATCTCCTAAACAGAAGGCACTGGTGAGGCAGATTTCCATTTCCAATGCCTGTTTCTTTTGGTGGAAGAAGGAGACATTATTTTGAACCATGCAGGTTACAAGAGTAGTAAAAGAAGCTACTCACAAGACGACATTGGCTATCGGAGATGGAGCAAATGATGTTGGAATGCTTCAAGAAGCAGATATCGGAATCGGGATCAGTGGCGTCGAGGGAATGCAGGTGCCACATCATTTGAATCCCTTTTCATGATAAATAAACCCCATTTCCTCTTCTCGTTTGGAATGCACAGGCGGTCATGTCCAGCGACATTGCCATAGCTCAGTTTCGATTCCTGGAGCGCTTGCTTCTAGTACATGGGCATTGGTGCTACAGAAGGATCTCCTCGATGGTGATTCTTACATCACTCTCTTAACGAAGCACTTTTTCAAGTTTTCAGCTTGTGTTCATGGTTAAGTGCAGATATGCTACTTTTTCTACAAGAACATCACCTTCGGTTTTACTCTCTTCATGTACGAAGCCTACACATCCTTTTCCGGACAACCAGCCTATAATGACTGGTTCTTGTCCCTCTACAACGTCTTCTTCACTTCACTACCAGTGATCGCCATGGGGGTCTTCGACCAAGATGTGTCTGCTAGCTTGTGTCTCAAGGTATAAGATTCCCTGGGCGCTCCTTCATCAAAGATGCATTGTTATCCTCACTGGTTTGCTTGATCAATGTTGACAGTTCCCTTTGCTGTACCAAGAAGGAGTGCAAAACGTGCTATTCAGCTCGACCCGGATCCTCGGTTGGATGCTCAACGGCTTATGCGGTGCTGCTATCATCTTCATCTTCTGTATGAACGCACTTACTCCTCAGGGATTCAACAGAGCTGGCGAACTTGCAGATTCCCAGATATTCGGAGCCATGATGTATACCTGCGCCGTCTGCGTCGTGAACTTCCAAATGGCTCTTGCTATCAGCTACTTCACGATGATCCAACACATCTTCATCTGGGGGGGAATCGCTCTGTGGTATCTTTTTCTCTTGGTATACGGAGCTCTCTCCCCGGGAATTTCGACGACAGGTTACATGGTTCTTGTGGAATCTCTGGCGCCTGATCCTTCCTTCTACATTGTCACTGTGCTTGTGGTCATCACCTCCCTGGTGCCTTATTTCCTGTACAAGGCGCTGAGGATGAGGTTATTTCCGATGTACCATGGGATGATTCAGTGGATGATCCACGACGGCCGTACCGATGATCCCGAGTACTGCAATTTAGTCAGGCAGCGGTCGATAAGGCCGTCCACCGTCGGTTCTACGGCACGGGCATTGGCAAGAACTCGTCTTTGATCGATAAAAGTAGAAGGGAGATTGTATTTAATAAGATTGTTTTTGAGAATTACGTTAATACACGCGTTCTTCGTTTTGTAAACCATTGATGTTTTCCCGACCCACCGGAAATAGAAACCGGCGGGAAGGCTACTGTCAAGAAACTGGGTATCTCAAGATTTTGATGAAATTGTGTACTGTAACTGTAGCGGAATGGATTAAATCAGGAGGAAACAGGGAGCCCCAGATACTGAGTAGCAGATTTGCCCATGATGTTAGCGAACTCATTAAAGCTGATGTCCATGATGTAGAGATGTCCGGCGAGCTCCGCCGCGGTAATGTATCCGTTTCTGTCAAGGTCGAACGACTGGAAAACCTCCAAGAGCTGTTCTTGATTAATCAACACCTGAAGTGCAGAAGAAAAACACCCAGTTAGTCCCTTTTACAAATATATAAACTAACGGATGATTCCATCAATACCTGATTATTGAGGTCGGGGAGAATGGCGACGACCAATTCATCGAACTCGATGGATCCGTTTCCATTGGCGTCAATGTTTCCGAGCAGGGAATGGATTTGGTCGCCGGTAGGTTTTAGGCCGAGAGAGCGGAGGAGGGCGGCGAGCTCGAGGTGGGTGAGGCTGCCGTCGCGGTCCATATCGAAGCGATTGAAAATGTCTTTCAATTGCTGGATTTGATCGTCATCCGCATTGGCCGTCGCCATCGAAACGGAGAAGGAAACAGTTCCTCGATAGAAGAGAATGCGAAATGGACAGAGACGACGACACACCTCCGGATCGCCGGAGAGCCTCCCGTTTCCAAATTATCATTATATATTTTAAATTATTATTTTAATTCAAAATTTGAAAATTATTTAATTTTTATCAAAAAAATTAGAAAATTACAATAATATTAATATAAGTACAGAGTTCTTGTTATTATTACGAAATCTCATATTGATTATGGATATAAGACAAGATATGTATTTAATTAGAGGTGTTCTTTTAATTACATATGAGGCTTTTTCTTTGAAATTGAAGAATGTAAAATCGTGAGAATTTAGTGTATGAAACAAACAATATCATGTAAATGAATAATGAATCATGATGATTAATATGATAAAAAATATACAGTATAAAGTATATTATTAAACCAGGGGAACTGTTGGTTAGAGGGGCCCACGAGTAAGCCCGGCCCGTCCCGGTATGGGAAACGGGGCTCCAGCGGGCCACCCGTACCCTGCAGACCATGGGCTAAAAATAATATATTATTGGTTTGGCCCATCTTTCCAGTAATATTGGGCCCACTGGTTACAGGCCCTTTGTATTGATGTGAACTTTTCAGCAAAAAGTCAACCTCTTTGGGGAGGATGGTTTGACTGGTGCTGTTAAATCGCGTTGCCACCGTGTGTGTGTTGAGGCGGGAGAATAAAAGGAGAATCGAAGTATCTTTGCTTTTCAGGTTTTGGAAGAATTTTTTCCGCTTTCGGTGACCTGAGTATTCATTGTTGTTTCATATTTGTAGCTGCGAGTTCCTAGTGTTGCTTAGCTGGTGTTTGTGTTTTCGTGCTACAGATCGTTCCTTTGTTATGTTGTTGCTTTGCGATCAAGGAATGGTGTGTGGTACCGTGTAACCTTGTTTCCTTGATGCTGCTTGTAGGAGTTTGTTGAATTTATCTTTTTGAGATTGACGGCAAACTCTGGGAAGATCTTTAGTGGTGAAGGAATCAAATGGGGTATATTGGAGAACATGGAATTGCAGCTCTTCATAGGTACAAATACAGCGGGGTGGATCACTCATACCTGGCAAAATATGTTCTGCAGCCGTTTTGGAGAAGTTGTGTTAACTTTTTCCCTCTTTGGATGCCGTAAGTTCTTAATTTTAAATCAATATATGTATTTTGGTCAAGTTGTTTCATTCCATGGATTTCATCAGCTGAGGTTAATATGTTTTTCGAAATCTTCGTAAACTTGCCTTACATTTGTAAGGATTGTGAACTCGTAGGCAAGACATTTCGAACGCTCATTCTTAATCCTAAGAAACGGAGCTTGTGTTAACTTTTTTGACTGGTAAGCTCGTGTTTCATAAAAAATAGTTGGTCATCGATCGGTGTACCGGAGGTATTTTCCATTTTATGAACAAACTGAGTGACATTGGTTCTGACAGTGGGCAGAGCAGCGGATAGCAGTATTACATGTACTAACACATAGAGTGCATATTCCCAGAACACTCTATTTACTGCCTTTTTCTTATGATGCCCGACAACCTTCAGATGTTTATGTTAACAGTCTCTAATATTTTTTTGGGCTTTTGGTGCACGAATTGATTGCAGGCCAAACATGGTAATATTACCATCACAGCTGTTGGCATAATTTTTCACAGACCCTTATTTAAAATTCCTACTTTTTCTTTGAACTTCAGATTACACTTATGGGGTTCATGTTTGTGGTGCTCTCGTCAACACTTAGTTATGTGAGCATAAAACATCCCTCCACTCCTTGCAATTGTTCGATTTCTTCCATGTGAATTTATTTGTTTATCTATGTGTATATTTGCGTTTGCAGGTATATTCACCTCATCTGGACACATCTCCACCAAGATGGGTTCTGTTTGCCCATGGTGTGCTTCTTTTTCTATATCAAGTATGCATCTTTATTCTTATAAAGTGTCAATTTTGAGTTTTACAATTGGTTTTGTGTGAATTTAATTACATTGGTTTTGCAGACAATGGCCTTAATTTGAGTATTTATCTTATTTGTTTGCTTTAAAAAATTCCAGACATTTGATGCTGTAGATGGAAAGCAAGCTCGAAGAACAAGTTCGTCTAGTCCTTTAGGAGAACTTTTTGATCATGGTCAGATTGACCACTATTTTTCTCTTGCTTGAGATCTTTCCGTATTTTTATTGTGGCAGTCTTTTCATTTTTCTTTCATGTAAAATTGCAGGATGTGATGCTCTTGCCTGTGCTGTATGTTCATTCTCATATTTCGTTTTTAATTAGAGAAGATGTGAGATATGTTTGACGCCTGATCTTCAAAATTTTATAGTTTGAAGCCTTAGCCATTGGGAACATGATGATGTGCGGCAGGAATACTTTCTTCTTATGGTTTATATCAGCAATCACTTTCTACTGTGCTACATGGGAGTAGTAAGCCAATGTTCTTTTTCATATAAATATATGCTGTGCGACTCTTTGGCCTTTTGCTTTTCATGAGGATATTTTGAGTCGTCTGTGCTTTTGTTTTGTTGTGGTTACTCTTGAAGCTTAGAAGCAAAGGGTATTTAAAATTTTCTTGTAATTAAAACTGGAGGTAAAATTATAAGTAAATCAATCGGGGGTTTGTGAAAATTATACGTTTACTTGAACTGTTTAATTTTGTATTTTGTTTGAGGTAATATATTATGATTGAAAGTAGTTTCACGATTTCTTGCGGGTTTGGCTTATTTATCTAATATTTAGAAATAGCTTCTAATAGATGGAGTGAAACACCCTCTATGTTACTCTCGTTTTTGTAACTCTCTATTGTATTTCTTGTACAGCTATTTTACAAGCTGTCTCATTCTTCCTGTTATAAATGGACCCACCGAGGGCCTCATGATAATTTATCTCGCCCACATCTTTACATCTTTCGTTGGTATTGTGCTTCCACCCTTGCTTCTCCTCGAAATAAAGTCTATTCAAGCATTTTTCTTCATCAAATATTGGGTTTAAATAAAAAAAAAACCTCACTTCAGGTGCTGAATGGTGGGCTCAGCCATTTGGAAAGTCGGTCCCTGTTTTTAATTGGATACCATTCTCAAACGGTAATTGTTGCTAAGTTTGAAAGCCTGCTGCCCATAGCTGTTGAACATTCTTTTCAAATTGTTGCATATTCCAATGCAGCAAAATGATAATTGCTTTCAATAATATTTCTCTTTCTCAATGCAGAAATCACAGTGTCATTTGTTGTTCTGTTCTGCATGGTGGTTTTTGGTATGATACCAACAGTGATATTCAAGTGAGTGAGCTTTACTTGGAAATTAGTTCATTTAAGGCTAACTTTATTTATGCTCGCTTTATTGGTTATCTGCAGCATACAGAATGTTCATAAGATTATTAAATCTAGAAACGGAAACATGATATTGGCGTTGGCAATGGTAAGTCTGATTAGTGCATGTTGTGATAAACCCTTGAAGGTAGCCACCTATGGTTCATTATTTTTTCTGTCAAATGGATCTGTTCGAGGGGAATCATATCACCATGTCATTTTTTATGTGATTTTACGATTTATGTTTTTTTGATATGCTTGGGATTTTCATCAACTTATTTGTATGGATAACCAGAGCTACACTGTTTTTTTCATTTCTTAAAGTTTCAGCTCTGATTTTTATGCATGATTCAAGGGTCTTCCACCACCGTTCATTGTTTCACACAAGTTTTTCTTCCTTGCTTTCCCAATATCATCTATATGATGTGATACAAACTTTTCATGATCTGTGGCAGCTTTATCCGTTTGTTGTGCTGGTGGGTGGAGTTGTTTTGTGGTATGTCTTTTTTACTTTATTTGTTTGCTGTTTTTTGATTTCTGGATCCTGAGTGAAACCTTGCAGGGATTATGTGTCTCCCATTGATTTGTTTGCCGGTTACCCACACCTGGTAGTAGTGGGAACTGGGCTTGCATTTGGATTTCTTGTGGTAAGTTTTTCTGGTGGATTATACTATAAAATCTTGATTCCATGGAATTACTCAGCTCAGTTTCCTTGGGGATCATCTCAGCTCTTGTGGTTTTCTGGAATTGTTTAATAAAGCTTTTTTTTTCTATGTTGTTTATATATATCAGTATACACATTAGTAAACATGATCAGCTTTTCAAGATTTGAAAGTTCTTTTTCAGGGACGCATGATTCTCGCACATCTATGCGATGAACCCAAGGGCTTAAAAACAAACATGTGCTTGGTAAGATTGATTTATAAGGCTGTGTTCAGAATTTCTACAAAAGTTTCCTTAAAATTTTGGGCTTTTAAGACGCATATTTCAACTCTTCATAAAATGTTTACACAAAATTTGTAAAAAACTAGAATCTGATACTGTATCAAGTAGCCCAAGTTTTCTGAGATCATGAAACATATTCCTTGCCACATCTCGGCATACTAAGCTCACCACTAATGCCCGTCTTCCGATTTTCAGTCGCTGATTTATCTTCCCTTTGCTATTGCAAATTCACTCACCGCCAAGCTGAATGATGGGTATGCTTTGTCTGTTATTATGCTTACTCAAAATTTTCCACTTCCGCTTATCAAAACTTGAGATCTATATTTGTTTTGTTTGCAGGGTGCCATTAGTTGATGAACTTTGGGTTCTTTTGGGGTATTGTGCTTACACGGGTATGATTTATACCACATCAAAACCCTATATCTACATGCATTTGCTAATACTCCTCTTTGCGCTTGTCAATTCCAGCGGTGCTTTATCTGCATTTCGCTACATCAGTTATTCATGAAATAACGTCAGCTCTTGGGATATACTGCTTCAGGTAAAATTGCTTACTAAGACTGGACCTCGATCCATTCTTCATCAAAGAATAACTTTACATTCTGCAAAATCCGTGTTATGCAGGATAACGCGGAAAGAGGCTTGAGCAATCACTTCCATACCTCTCTTTTTAAACTTGAGGTCACCTTTACATTTTGTAGTTACCAGTCTCTATTACTCTCCTTTACTCCGGATTCCCTCATCGAGAACCAGTTTCCAACCAGCAGATGTCCCTGCTTGTATGTGAAGAATGGCATAGTTTTTATGCAGTTGGATTAGCTATGTAAAACCATATGCAGTTTTTATGGAAGCTAAAACCCCTTATATGGATTTGAAACAAGGTTCTAAATACATGCCAAGATATTCTACTACACAGTTTGCCATGATGTGTCAGGAGTTCACGAGCACATCGTTCACATTTAGTCATCACAGGAGTTTGAATGATCCAGATAAACACAAAGCACTCTAGGAAGCCGGTGATACAGATGTGGGGATTCTGTGATGCCGGGCTCCATAAAGAAGCCAAGGGTCCATGAAGAAACAAGTTCAACAAGTAGAATCTCGCCGCCATATATAGCTGGAAGTCACATGGCACAATGTTGATCTTGGAAAGCATCATGTTGAAGACCAGGAAGAGGAAGTCAATAGATTTCAGGTATATGCCTCTGAATTTCTAGAATCCAGCAAAGATGATCCCAGGGATGCTAGCTTTTTGAAGAGAATTTCCTTCCAATCTACAAAGGCAACCATAAAGCACCAATTAGCACAACAGAAAGAGCACTATCCATTACCCTTAGGCGATGGCAAGAATCTGAATGGAGTGAAAAATCATTGTACTGAAATCATTCTAAAGACCTGAACCATCTCTGTTCCAACATAGCTGCAGCTAGTGGCCTGTGAAAATCCTGGTTTCCATCCAGCTTCCTCTTCTCTGGGTTCCAAATGGCAGTGCACATGGGGATGGGGGATATCACGTAGTCATCACAGAGACAAGCACCCCAGAAGAAAAAAGGGTAATCATTGTAGATTTCAAGATTGAGAAACAGGGTGTTTGATTTATCATTCCTTATTTACAAAGAGCAGAACTAAAGTGTGCGCTTTGCATACAAAAAGAAAATTGTACCAAAGCATACTATTGTTATAATCATCGTATTTCCGAAAGAGAAATTTCCAACCGTTGTCCCGATGGATCAATATGATCATCATCAACTCACTGACAAGATAAAAACGTTTTCTCATTCTCAGAAATGATCCTAAGAAGCTACAAAATTGGGGCTCGAGGAAGTCAGATGCTTGAACAAATAAAATGCCAAAACTTTTCTCAAGCACCTCGAGATAAAAGTCCAGTCTTGAGCAAAAAAACTCCCAATCCACCAACTGCTAATGATCCAAAAATGATCAACATTATCTGTTGTGGGTTCTCATTCACATTCTTGTTGTTCCGTTTCTGCCTCGAGTTTTCACGTAAAAGTCTGCTTAAACCTTCCAGCTGATACATAACCTGCCGTTGGCTACGTCCCACATTCGACAGCTGAGCACAATAATATGGTTACAGAGAGAATGAAACAGTAGGGGGAGGAAACAAGGTCTGATATGGTACCTCTTCGATCAGAGCTGCATCTGTAGCTAGTTGTGGAGAAGACATGGAGTTTGGCATCATGGTTAAGGATCCCTTCTCCAAACCAGACAGGAAATATGAAGTTGAAATCGAACCATTACGGGGTTCTGCATTTTGGGAGGCAGGGGGGATTCTCGTTTTTCTGTTAGCTTGGAGTTCAGCTCTTCAATTCGAGATGTGAAGTCATCCATTCTCTCGTTCAATGTGATGATTTGTTCTGAGAGATGCGCAGCAGCCCCCTGTCAAAAATGTTGCTATGTGATTATGTCTGTTTCAGTGAAAATGCCAAGAAAGTGATCAAACTACATACCTGGTTTGTTTCAATATGCGGCTCTGTGGCCCTTTCCTCAAACTTCCTATCCAGAGTTGGCAGTGCTATATCCCTGATCGTTGAATAAGAATGCGAGATTCTGGTTTCCAAGGACAAACAGGTTTTAGAAACCCTTTACTACATAGCATGTGAAAACACAGAAAAGAGTCTATGCACCTGTGATTCTTGCGGTTAGTCACAACCCTGTTGAAGGGGGCTCTGAAAATGGCTTCCCTTGGGCTTGCAAAGTCTTCATCTATGCTAAGCTTGGTCTTCAGATCCTCCGGCAGCGCCTGTGGAGAGAGACCAACATCAGCTTCTATCGTTGAAAGGTGAAGATGGTCTAGTTTTATACTTACCATAACATCATGTACCAGCTTCTCCAGTTGAATCTGTTCAATGTAAGTTTTCGCAATGTATGAACCTTCCAATCCAAGCTGCTTTGCTACACAGCTTACAACTAGACGGTCTCGTCCTTGAACCTAAAACCAGGAAATAAAAGAGAAGCTATAGCAGTAAAGGAGGTTAAAAGAAACACCAGAAAAAATTGTGTTTGCCTGAACATAGTGCCGGTTCAACTGCTCGAGCCAGTCGATCTTTACACAGACCCTTTCATCACAGAAGATATGGCTGTTTCTCTTGAGTATGGTGGCTATAGTGTATCCCAAGGCCATAAGTCCACCAAGAAGTCGCACACTGACTTCAAAGGTTATTCTCGGAGCTATGACAAATGGAGGATCAGTGACCCATTCCTGCACAGTATTGGAGCTTGAAATTTTAGTTTACATCTTACAGCAGTTCAAAAGATCATAACTCAAGATGCAGTTCCAAGAAAAAGGTGAAATGGGATGCTAGGATTGTACCTCAAACATGAGATTGTATTTTCCATCTTTATTCCGCATCCTGAGATAAGATTGGCATGTGTCTGAATCCTCACCAGGTGGGAGAAGATAGATGTCATACGTCTGTTCCTTGCTTTCTGTATGATCTTCAGACATAACGTGACTAATTTGCTCCACGGTAAGAATCTTTGAAGACTAAAAAAACAAAAAAAAAATATGTATATCATCAAGCAGCTAAGCAAACTGCCAAATACAAGAGCCACCTGATTGTAATAAAGGGTACCTTTAGGACATAAGTGGGAGATTGAAAACCAGCAAAAGGGTTAAATTTGTTCCGAATTTTTATATGTGCAGTGAGGAGATCAGGCTCAATAAACGCCTTATACATTGGATAAACCTGTCAAAGAGGAAGATCATCCTCACTTTCAACGTGAAAACAGGTTAGAGCTAATTAAGGAATACTAACTGTTTCAGATATCTGTTGTATGATTTCTTCTGGTTGTTGTCCAGCACGTCCTATGTCGCGCAGAACTCGCTTTACCAGATCAAAATGAACACCACCAGTCACTGATACACGTAGATCCAGTAGAGGGCGCAGTTTTTCACTTAATCCATAGATGCCCTCAATGATAACTATGCGGGAGGTTGGCACTTCAAGTGTCCTGACAAGATCATACACTATATCATCAGTCAGAGAACCATGGATACTTCAAGCATGTAAACAAAATCAGCCTTGCGGAACCAATGAATGCCAAATTGAGTGACATGATCAGATGACATTGTTTCTAATGGGCTGATTAAGAGTTCAAATTCGGTTCTCATATGGCAAAGAAAAAAAATAACGATACCTATAACCGGTGCGGGTGCTCGTTTTGAAGTCGTATACTGGGATTTCAACTGGTTTCCCTTCCTTCAGACCTTGGATATTCTTCAGCAAAGTATGATAGTCTGTCAAGCGAGGATCTGTTTTCAAGTAACAACCAGGCAACTTAGAGTTATACACAAGTAAGCAGATTCTCAGACAACAACCACAGATGCAAACGTTCAAGCATACAAGTGAAGTCCAAGGATTCCTACCATCAAAGTTTCCATCGATGATTCGACTTGCATCGTTATAGTTGTCCATTGAAATCACAGCAATACTCGGCATAAAGTTCAGTAACTTTTCGGTAAACGCAGTCTTTCCAGCACCAGAGGGACCTGCAATGCCTACTACTATAATTCCTTCATTCTTCTTCGCTAAAAGTTGGCATGCACGAATCACAACAAAGAAGCCTTTCTCGAATGACAGATTGTCATGAATCGGTGCAATCTCGTAGCGGTCCGAATCCTTCCTCTTCAAGATTCGAACTTGATCTTTCAGTAGACCATTCCTCCGATGGGACTCCTCGATGCTGTTATCTTTTTCCATTTAACTACCCTTCTGAAAATGAGTAGGGAAAGAACAACAATCATCTCACCACATTGCATGCCTTGGATACAATTCACAACAAATCCACATATCAAGTCACTGATGCTCAGTCCTTTCAAGACATTTCATCTGAATTTTCGAAATCAGATGGATCTTGCATCGAATAACATCCACCCCACCAATCCAGATGCAAGAAAAAGCGCATAAACCGGTGGAACAGCGATGTACCTGAGAAAGTCTTCTGTGATCAGAGAAGAAACTTAGCCCCTGCAGCAGCGGAGAGTAGCCTACTCGGAAAAAGTCAACAAAAGAAATCGCCATTATGATATCGAAGAACAAAAAACCAGAAACAGAGACATAATCGGAGTAAAGATTACCAGAAAACAAAAGCAAGAACACAAATGACACAATTTCATAACATTTAACACAATCGAGGATTCGAAAACGTCCCAGATTCTGTAATGTTCTTGCTATTAAGCACAAACAAGAACACCCAAATAATCAACTAACGAAAAACGAAAGGCTGAAGAAAGGAAGATAGAAAGGGGTGTCCCGATACATCACACATATATATGTGAGCGAAAAAGCAGTGACCCCCAGATGATACGCTGCTTTCTAGTTCCTAGTGGGGTGGGGACTCAACAACAGCCAGCGCAATTAATGGAAAAGGGAGGCCCTCTTCTGATTACAGACGAAAGTTTACAAATTTGAACGAAATCACTGTTCCTGATTTTCTATTTATGTGATTCAATTGTTTCCTTTTGTACCGTCAACCCCAAGATTGAAGATGATAACCTTTTTCTTGAATGGGGAATCGTTGATCGCGACGCCATAAATTTTCATAAAGATGCGATTTTTTACCCAAGACCTTGACTCGATAAACCATAACATTGAAGTTTGAAGATATTTGATCGCAATTACTCACAAAAAATATTCCCAGTACGCACTATCAAGTAGAAGAAAACTAAAGATGATAGCAAAATACAACTTCAGGGACAGCTCAAGACAAGACGTTAGCTTGTCTGTTTCTTCCTCTGTCACTCTCCACCCAACAAAATTTCACCCCAAAAAAACATAGACCGTATCACTAAAGAGAAACATGCATGATACGTTTTGTTGTTCTTCACCTTCTCAAAGAATCACCCCCACCATATGAATCAACTTGTTCTTAAGCTGTGTTGATATCCTACCCTATCTGGAAACCGAATGGATAAATTATGTATAGATATTATAAACTGAATCCGATATTTCCGTTTTCCTAGGAAGATGACGACATAGGAAGTGCTCCACAGCCCTCTGTCTGTGCACGCTAATGTGCTATAGCCAACTTTGTTTCTTTTCATTTCTAAGAAAAGATGTTTTTTTTTGTGGGGGACATGAAGAAGGTTATCCTAATCGTGACCACTCGAGTACTTTCTCATTTAAGGCTTATTTCCCCTTCTAGTTTGTGGGCAGGGGGACCAAACCAGTTAAGTATCCATGAAGCAGCAAGCTCATTCTCTCGACACCATGATGAGATTGTTCTTTAGGAGTATGAAGAAATTGACATTTCGAAAATCCGATCCTTTGAATATATCGAGAAGAAGATCAAAGGCTATGGAATGGCAGGTCACTAAAAGTTATAATGTAGAATGTACAACAAGAGGTAGAGTAGTCTTGTACTTGGGACAAAAGAATGGTGCTCTTGCTCTGTTTGTCACTCAATGAACAACGCTTCCTCCTTTCAGTCTTCATGCTCGCCTTCGTCCTCCGAATCTGCAAGCAACAAAGTGAAGCCATTCAGAAGCCGAACCTGTACTGCAAAATGATGGTGAAATGCACGCTCTGCTTTGATGGTTTTGCTTACCGGATCGAACATCATCGCTGACCCGGCCTCGTTGTTGTACTTGCCTGACGAGCATCCGGTACATTAAGATCCACCAGTATATGTGAAGCACAAGCAAGCTGAAGAGAAGGAAGTTGAAAATGTAGTAATAGATTGGCCCATCCACACTGTGTTTCTGCTTGTCTAGTGTTTGAAGAACTTCATAGCTGCATTTTTTAGGTAAAAACACCATTCAGTCGTGGATACATTGCTTAAGATGTGGTTGAAAAGCACATTCAGAGCGCACCTGGTGCTCCAGAGTATCCAGAAGGGGTAATATATGAGACGAAGGATGATCCAAGATAACACGAAGAGTACAAATGCAAAGCTAGCCGTAACTTCAGCTCCACTGTATTTTGACATCTTGCTAACTTCAAGAAACACATCGCTGGCATCGTGCAGAGCCAAGACAACTGAACCAACACGGGCAAATCTGCAGAAACATAAAGTATGAAGAAGGCTTGATAGAGATTCATGACAGAATTGAAGATGGTTTCTTTTTTGGAAGGGCACCTAAATAAGTACGATAACACTATGAGGGTCAAGGTTGCAACATGGTGGCCCATCGAAACCCCGAAGTCTGATCGTCTTGTTTCCCAGAAGATAAGAGCAAAGATGGAGTACAAATAAAATCCACCAGTATACATGTACAGTCCCTTCAGTTTCAGCCTGGTGAATGACATCCAAATCCATCATCAAGCAGAATCTTAAGCATAAGTTCAGAAACAAAAAAGGTATCGCAGCCGAACATAACAAAAACTTCAACAAGAAGAAGGAAATGAAGTCTCACTTGCACTTCTGTTCAGGCCAGACCTGGTTTCCGGGTCCAACCCAAAAGTATATGGTTTTCCTGAACCAGGGCTCGTTGTATGTAACCACAAGACCTAGAATTTCAGCGGATAGATAATACACGCATTTCCAAGCTGACTCCTTGAGCTTCATTAGCTTTCTGCTTTGCACTTCTTCATTATCAGCCACTTTGTTTCCCCATCCATACAAGAGCTTCCTTCCTACTGTCTGCAGCACGTTATATGCATGTAGAGGCATTAAATATATGGAGTTTGTTGAAGCTCATAAATATTTCAACTTAGAAAGACTGGATAAGAAATCAGCAGCAGTGGGGTACATTAATTTCTTTATTCAAGAACCCATGGAAAAGATAATAATAAACGCTGGAAATTTCTGAAAAATGGTGCCAACCTGAGGATACAGAGCTAATAATGTTGCTGACCAGCAAAAAGATAACGCAGGGATCATAAAAACATTCATAAAGGCTCAGTATTTACAGTAAACTACAAATACCCATCAAATGACCACATCCCCAAACTACAAATCGGACCCCATCAAGCCATGAACTACAAAATCATAACAAATCACACTCAAAAAAAAAACCCCAGATATTCAAAACAAAAATGCACCTCAAAGACGAATCTGTCAAGCACAAACCGAAATGTGGGGAAGAAGAAAGCGAAAAAGGGCAGCAACGCGAAATCCTGGTACTGCGGATAGGATTCCTCCTCCCAGTCAACCGAATTCACCCACAGAAGTAAACTCATCGCCGTTCAATGGAGAAACCTTACTTCTTGAAAATCCAACAGCCAAGATTATGGACAGAGGCATCAATGGGTGTCTCTTAAACAGTAAGATGCATCACGCAGAGCAGTTGGATCTCAAAAAGGCAAGCTTGGTCAACCATGAGCAAGTGCACTGTTGTCAAGGGGCGACCCTCTGTGGTTTCCAATGTTCCAGTAATTAATTCTATTATTCTATGACTATTCGAAGAATGATCACTCTATTCTAACACGATTGGATTTCGATTTTGTTGATTTTTTTAAAATTCAACATATATTCCTTCTAAAATCATGTTCAATAAATCAAATTAAATACATTCTAAAAATATTACAAAAATTAAAATAATTATTAAAAATATAATATTATCTAAATTAAAAATTACGAAAATCAAATTAAAAAAATTCATGAGAAAAACGCTCCATTTAATCGATTTTAAACACAAATTTAAACTAGAATAATCTTTCAATTAAATCCATTTTATTTATTAGAACCGTTTAATCGATTTTATATTATTATTATTATTATTATTATTATTAAAAACGGTCGAAAAAATCACCAAAAACCGATCAAGCCTAAAACAGTCCAAAGCATTGAAAATTCTCTTGAACATTGCGGGCAGTAACACTGAACAAAAAGACAAGGCCTTGAAAACTCAGTTGTGTCTTCGTGTAGCACCATAAGAGGAGCAGTGAATCAATGTAGTACCAGGCTTGTATGGCCCACACCAACATCTTTAGGGACTACGAAGAGTGGTGCAAAACAAGAAGAACAGTGCGTTTTTCCAGCCCCTATGAGTAGAAGAAGATGCCTATGGAAGGAAGCCCTGGGGGTTGCTACTGATGAGGCAACTACTTCAGAATGGTGGCTCTGTTGGGTTAAATAAGAACCACAACAAAAATTCCAAGACACTGACTGGTTACGCTTCACTAGATTCAGCAAAACAGCACAAGATGGAATTCCAAAATGGTGCCTGTGCCTGTGTCTCTAGAGAGATTCAGCTTGACTACATCCAGCAGAATATGTGTATGAGCAGAATGCATTGCTTCGAGCTGCTCCTCTGCCTGGCTACTGGGATTCCAAACATGAAATCCGACATAGAGGGAAATGCAAGCCAACTAAAAAAAGCAAGGAATTTGATGTAAGGATGCAATACCCAGAAAACAAAGACGGCAATCAGAGAACTTTGAAGACCATTATTGGAGTGAAAGATTCAGCACTGGAATTCAGATACTCAGTTCTCATCAATTTGCGTGTCACCTCTGAAAAATGTATATACAATGATCCAAGAAATAAAGTCAGCAATCAGAGAACTTTGAAGGCCATTATTGGAAAAGATTCCACATTGGAGTTCAGCCACCCAGTTCTCATCATTTTGCTAGTCACCTCCGAAATTGAAAAAAAAAAAAAACATTTAGGCAGGCAAATTTGCGGCAATTCCAACAACTTTTGGCCTTATCTACCAGCCATAAAATTTAAGGACCAAATCGACATAAACCCCATACTCTCTTCACAGCTGCGAAGGGCTTATTCGGTGCAGCATTGCTCCCGAGTATATAAAGAAAAATAACATTAATAAATCCATCCACTACCAGAAACCCAAAATCTCGCTAAAACAACGGATGCGTGAAATCAAGCATGAATCCATAGAGTTCCGCAGCAAGGTTTCTTCGGAAAGCAGCTAGGGCTTCCGGGAGAACTGATTTGCCAGTTGCTACTCCGTGTTGATATGAAGATTCGTCAGTGCTATTGGGCTATGCAAATGAAGGCCCATCACCTCTGTATCGAGATCCAGTTAAAGGGCTCATTAACCTGGGTTGGGCTAAGAATATGATCCAGCCCCTCAGTTCTCACGAAGGCCTACTTATAAAGCAATCTTGGGATTTGGCTCACCCTGAATTAAATAGAAACCCCATCACCATTACAGCTGGGTTCGGTTCAGAATCGTACGGTTTCGGGGTTCGGAACCGGAACCGAGATTCGGGAACCGAACCGTAACCGAAACCGATCGGTTACTGTTTATAGGTATTTTCCAGGCACCCATATGAATCATTGTGGGTGTATGGTAATGAAATTTGTAATAATAATTATTTTTTATATTTAAATATTATCAAATAATATATTTAATAATATTAATTTTTGTATTTAACTAGATATATTATGTAATATACTATATTAATTTATAAAAAACTATAACTTAAATTATTTGATATACTATCTCAATAAAATATAATTAAAATCAATATAATTTATGACTTAAATAAATAAAATAAATAATTAAATTATTAATATTTGAATATATATTTGATAAAATTAAATTTTTAAAAACAAATACAACAAGATTACAAATCATATAAAATGAATAGAATTATTATTTATATATTTATTTTTTTAAAATGAAGATGTTTATATGGTTGTTTTATATAATCTTTTATAAGTATTATGTATTTTTCAAATTAAAATAAAACAACATCTATTTCATATATTTTGAAAACAAAATATTAGAAGTATTAAATACATTGCATTTTCAAAATTAACATCACATATTTCACGTCTCTTAAGGATGTGGATGTTTGTGAAAAGGTGTTTCTGAGATCATTTTCCAGACACCCACATCCTTAAGAGACGTCCACTTCCATGGATGTATGAAATCATATACATTTATTTATTTTTTTAATTTTTTAATTTTTTTAATTTTTTTTTAATTTTTTTCGGTTCAGAACCGATGGTTTCGGTTCGGAACCATGTTCCGGAATTGGAACCGTACAGACATCCATCTCTTGGAACCGAACCGAAACCGCGGTTCCGATTCGAACCGAACCCACCTCTAATCACCACCACCACCCAGCACTCCGGCGCGGCGGCGATTGTGACATGACAAGCACACAAGAACAGACCCGACCCCACCTGAACCAACACTTGCACCCCATCTCTTTACTCCAAGTTTTAAAACCCCGCACCCACTCGACTCAGGGACGTGGCTCCACCTCCTATGTCAACCGCATCATCATGCGCTTCATGGTAGTCTTTGCACACAAGAGAAACCTGATGAAAAACCTTCAGGGAAGAACGAAAGAATATTTACACATAATAACTGGGGGTGAAGTTTTTCCTTTTTTGTTGTTTTTACAAACTAAGTCAACTCCAGGGGAGGGAGCAACACATACCCACACGTCTACAACTAACTACAAACCAACCGTCACTCAACAAACCTGCTGCAGATCTTATTTCATTTCCGTCGATAGCGTAGGCGGGTAGTAGCACTGTAGTAACTAGGATGCTTCTCTCTAGCTTAGTCCATCATGGGATGATCAAAACCTGCAAGAAGTCCCAAGCCTCTGTCGTTGCTTCTGGCCGACGGTTGCAGCCTTGCGCTTGGCGAATGCCGGGGCGAGGAGATCAACAAACTTGTCCAAAAACAGCCCCCATTCGTCTTCGCTCATGTCCGTCAGCTTCACGAAGGTGGTGCTGGGGGGGAGTGGGTCGTTGGCGCTCCTGTGTCCCGAGGAAGACCCGGAATCGGGCTTATTTCCATAGGAGTGTTGTTGTTTATGCTTCATCTCACCTAAGCTAGTGTTCTTCAGGGACATGGAGAGTTTTGAAACGGCAGGGATCTTTGGTTGAAGCAGAGCACACATTATGCCTTTCGCTTCTTTGGCTTCTTTGTTCTCCTCCTCCTCTTCCTCCAGTTTGAAAAGAGGATTACGACCAGTGACACTTCCATTGGAGCTGACATGGAAGTTGTATCCCGAGAAAAGGATTTGAGGTGGAGGAGGAGGAGGATTTCCGTTGGAGTGAGAAGAATCAGCTTCACAGTCGATGTCAAATTGGAAGTCCTCCAAATCAGACCCATGCTTAAGATGATGCTTCTCCTCGGCAACCAGTCTTTTTGCCTCAATGCATACTAGCTCCAGTTCACTGGGTTCCTCTTCACCGTTTCGAAACTCTCGGCTCATCATTTCACCGATTTCAGCAAGGCAAAGCCCAGAGGAAGCAGCTTCCTTCAGGAATGTCGTGCAGAGGAACAAGACTCGGAGACAAGCATCACGGATCATGGGAAGCTCAGAGCACAGCATTTCTGCATCGCGACTAGGATCAAGGTTGGCAATGTACTCCAGCTCATCATCCGAGAATGGGATTGAAGCCTGAGGCCAATGGATCCACTCAAAATAAGGATCCTCCAAACTCTCAGGCAAGCAAAGACCATGATCAATCGGGATCAGTTCCACTTGACCAAACTGCCCTACACCGTCGAGCTTCCTCACCAAAAGGTTACCTGCATGCCGATCTGTGTTAAGGATCCTGATATCCAAGATTCCAATTCGATGAACAGCTGCAACAGGGAAACTTGATGTTCCATGGTCACTGGCATCAAAATCATGGGGGATGAACTGCTGCAAGGAGGCAATCTTGCTGCACAAATTCTTATCCTGAGTCATAATTCCATTCACACCACCATTCACATTGAAGATTGGGTGAGTTATCTTCACAAGTGCAGTCGGGGGGACATTAGCAAAATGGTCGTAGTCAAGCAGATAAGCAGCCACCTCTCTGTAACCTGTTTCCCCAACTCTCACAGATCGTTTCAAGCCAGGCTGCCCAAGAGCTTTACCAACAAAGCCCTTTGGGTTATTCGGTGCAAAAGGCTCCTCATCTGTAGGCTTCACGATTGCTACACTTTCTCCTCTGATGTTTCGGAAATAATATGCACCCCCAAGCCCACTATGAACTGGAATAGGATCAATTCCATTCTTCACTGCCTTGACAATTTCCTTGACCAGCTTCTTTGTCTTGGAAATGTGTTTCAAATGTCCTAATATCTCAATCGGGCCACTCTCATCTCTCTGCTGGATGTCCCGGCCTGTGGGTGACAGACAGGGAGTTGAAGAGCTTCTATGGATCAAATTCCTAGTCAATAGGAGAGGAGAATCATTCCGAATGGCACGAAGATCGTTTTTCAGAACCATATCACCAAAAGTCAGCGAACTCTCCTCAATAGGGAAATTCAGAGCAACCTGCAATCTCCTCTTCACCATATGAGCATTGTCATTCCTGTCCAATTCCATACCCAAAACACAGCCTGTCTCAGTTTGTACAAAAACTCTTCTTCTACCAGTCGGTTTGCCTTCAAACCTGCTGGATCCAGGGTAATCCCCGGTGCTAAGTGGATTCTTTAAAACAGCAACAGCCATCTCAGTCTGTACAGGGCTATCGAACTTCCGAGACATGAAATGATGAACAGAGAACCAGAACTAGTTATCAGCCTCCACAGCTGGCAACTAAGACGAAAAAGTAGAGAGTTTGTTCACACTCTCTGAAACCGAACTCCTCGCTCAGATGCTGATTGTAGTCATTCGACAATAAATGAATAGCATAAACTACCACTCTCTGAAACCAGAAAAATGCGCAAGACGCTAAAAAATTTCAACAGCCCAGAGAGAGATAGAAAGGAACTAAGATAACTACATTGAGAAGGTCATGAACGATTTCAGAAATGCCTCCAATCACAATCTGCAATCCGAAACAAACCCCGATTGTCAGAATCAAAAAAGAAGAATAATAACTCATTGAGACTTTAAAAGGAAACACAAATGAAAGTCTATTTCACTCAAATCCCACGTTTCTTGTCATGATTAGCTTCCTCTTATGCTTCACGGCGAAAGTTATTTGTTCATTATGAAAGCATCAAAGGACAGTGGAATAATAGAGGACTTTTGTCAACGTTGAAAATCAAAAGAGACTTTTCCCTAAACGATCAATGGAATTTCAGTAACACGCTCACAAAACTGAATAAACAAACGGAAAAACTCAACACTTAGACCACTAAAACACGCAACACACCGTAATTCTTCAGATCCAACCTGTTCAAAGTGAATTACGAAACTTTACTACCTTTCCCACCCCTCATTACAGCAGCCCAAGCCTACATCGTTCTAATCGCCTTAATCACGTATCCGCATACAAGATCAGACAACTGTCGAACTCCAATCAAATCAATGAGGCAGAAAATCCAGGATTCAAAAGAATCAAGCAATAACCTGAAAATCCAACTCACGGATTAGCCAGATCTGAAAAAATCCATGCTTCTACTCCTCTTCCCGTCCCGCTTCCAACACAGGGGAACTAACAGTTCTCCGGCGTGAATAGAGCAAAAAGAACCAACGGCTAGGATCCGACTCCCGCAAGCTATTCCCGGTGCGGCGTCACCCAAACCCTCTCCACCACTCTCCGGCTCACGCTAACTGCTCCTTTGTCCCAGTGCAATAGACACCGGATGCATTCTATGCTACTCCATTCGTACGCACACGCGCCTTTATATAAATGGACGCTTCTCCTTTATCCCAAGAAACGTGAAATTGTAACTCTACCATGGTTAGTTTTAACCGAAGCTCGAGTTAGGATTCCATGAATTCGCAGAACCGTCTAGAATTCGAGATCTCCGCCGTCCGATTTTCTCCCTTCAACGCATCGTAACCGTCAATCCCGTTGACAGACACGTCGATGACGTGTCAAAGGTCAAGTTCCGTTTCCATTCATTTGACTCAAATTTCCTTCCAGTCCTGCTACGCCTTCTATATTTCCCCCTTTAAATGTCTTATTCTATTAAAAATAGCAACCCATTTATTTTAATTTAATATTTTCATCTCCTTTTTTCAAGTCATTATTATTTAATAATTGTATGAAAAATCTTTTAAATAATAAAAATATAAATAATAACCAAAGTGTAGTGCGGCATTCCAAGACAGAAATCAGTGGGAGGCCTGGTGGTGGCGCCCATAGATGATCGTCAACGTAGGGCCACGGTGCATGATACACCATCCCAAGCGAAAATGAAATTTTCCCCTTAAATAATAATTTTAAAAAATAGAACCAATGAATTATATATTCATATTTTTTGTACTATTTTTTAAAAATTTGTATTTCTTAAAAATAATAAATATTTCCAAATTTTTAAAATAGAACTAATTCGAATTTGATAACAAAATTATTTATGTGACGTTAGCAAAAAAACTATTTCAAATAGATTGTAAATTCAAAAAATATTTTTTGAAAAATTATATCAAGTAGATTTTAAGTTTTCAATAATTTTATTTCTCATAACGTTTTATTTGTCCACTTTTCTTATAAATTGGTGTGGCTAATTACATTATTACGCATCGATTAATCAATTAGATGGATTGAACACTTCGTATTAGATCAATTTCCTTCTACAAACAATGATTTACTCTTTACACAATTTTTTTAGGTATAATTAATAAAAGAATTTGGGCCCTTGAGTTATCTAAACAAAAAATAAATATTAAAAAATAAAATCTTAATAAAATTGGTGGAAAAGACATTATCTCTAATTCACGTGGGTTTGCTTGGGTGCTGTGTGCTAGATGGGGCCTATTCACTGGGCTATTCCAATGAAAGGCTGGCCACTTGGCCCACATTTTATTATTTATTTAAATTATTTAATAATAAATTTGACATTATTTGGATTTATAATACCATAGCAATACGGATTTTGGAGGTTTCTCTATCAACTCAACGTTATATCTACAGCGAATGAGCCTAGAAAAAGAGACTAAAATCCGCAGCAGAAGAACCCCGATCTCCATCCTCTGTGTTTCCGGTAGGTTCGACGATCGGCTTTCGCCATTCTGACCGGGCTGCTATTCCACTCGGAGGGTAGTCTGCAAGCAAATGGGCAGTTTTGTTGGTGACAGAGAAGGAATAGGGAGTTGGAAGGGGTGGAGATGATGAAAAGGGAAGCTTCTTACATCGGGAAAGCGAAGGATCTTGCACTTGTACTGCCGTCTGAGCGCATGGAGACGCTGCCGGAACGGGCCAGCTGACCGCTGTAGGATATGAGACTCGCGGCTGAGAAGCTCCGCTCTCCCACGTCAGGATTGGAAGCTGGATCGCTTCCCTTGTGTGCAACCTTGAAAGCAGGAACCTGGTCTTCAAAATGTTTGGTTATATCCAAGGGGGTTGCCGCAGCTCTGATTTGGTTTTCATCTTCTTGATCTGGAAGCTTCCTGGATAAGAATGCATCCTTTCTCAAACCGCCGGAGACATCACC
Organism: Utricularia gibba; assembly: GCA_002189035.1. Taxonomy (NCBI): domain Eukaryota; kingdom Viridiplantae; phylum Streptophyta; class Magnoliopsida; order Lamiales; family Lentibulariaceae; genus Utricularia; species Utricularia gibba. Next base: position 1,990,125 of record NEEC01000017.1, on the reverse strand, counting down.
AGGGACCAGCCCGGAGTTCAACTCGTGTTTCTCCACATTGGTGCATTGGTCAGCAGGCCTTCCTTCTTGAGGATCAGAACTTCTTCGAGTATTCAACTGCCCATCAATGCTGCCATTGCTCCTCCCATTATCATCGGGATCGGTGTCCTCGAGCAACAAGTTTGCTAAATGAGCTGACAATGGAAGCTTGAGAGATCCACCCTCAATGCTGTCATGTCTTTCCTTATCCGCAGGTAGATCCTCTGGGATTCGATCACTTGCCTCCTTGCTGGGGTCTATCGCATCCACTGTATCACATTGTACTTTTCTCTTGCAGCTGAGTGAGTTGGCATCTGTAATACACGTACCCAAGTAGCCAGGGTTTGGTCTCCTAGAATCTTTGCCGTCTCTCGCAGCAGCAATTGTGGATTCTTTGAGTCCATTCTTGGCCTCTGGACTACTCCTATGGTGAAATTCCTCGTTCAGCTTTGAAAACAATGAGCCTGAATCCAGACTGTTTAATCTTCCGTTCGGATATTCAGTTTCTGAAGAATCTTTACTTCCATTTTCAATGCCCACAGAAAAGCTATCAACAAAAGGGTTCCATCTCGCCGCATCTCTTCTTCCAAACTCGATAAACGGAACAAACACTCGCTCATTACGTTCATCATTTAACTGGTATGCTCCCTTACCCTCAGAAGTAGGAGAATTCACTTCCCCCCAATAGTTTCCATGATTGTAAAGCATTGTGTTGTGATTTCCATTCATCCTGGTGTCTTGTTCAGCAGGATCGTAGATGCTGCTGTTATGATCCAGAGAGTAAATCTTGAGAATGTAAAATAAACAGTCACAGTCATCACACCAAAACATCGAAACAGAAGATAATTACCTTGAATTTTGCTTCACATCTCTCGGGAGAGAGGGCAGAATCTGCAGGAGTTGTGAGGTGGACATTCACTGGGATGAGAGTATGAGAATTATCTCCGGGAATGAATCAGCACCTTCAGGCATAAAGGCAAGGCAAGCATGAGTTTCAAAAACATAGGCATGCTTCTGTAGAGAGTAAAGGGATCATGAAAAGAGATGTTCTTTTACATCTGCTATCTACAGATTTTACTTTTCAACAGTGAGCCCATTTTCAAACTCAAAAGGAACTTCTCTACCCAGTTGCATCATCAACAGAGAGACAACACAACAGCAACACGAGCCACACAGAAAAAGGGGGCAAACCAACCGGTAATCCAGTGATAATTCTCTTAAACAGAAGCACCAAATAGTAAACAAGACGCGAGTTTGGAATACCCGGGAGGTCTACCAATGATGGCGATAAAAATATACTTGCTAATGTTTGGTGGGTAAAAACCAGGTCTGCACACATGAAAGAATGTAAGAACAAAAAACAGTGGCACGAGAATTTTCTTTTGTCCAATGTTTGAAGGAAGAAGACAAGAACATGCCACCCCTTTCCAAACAAACCGCTAAACATCTACAGCATAAAGTGCACTCTTTTTTAACCTATATACTCTTTGATTGATCCGGTTCATTTGTCCTTTGCCTCTGTTCCACATCATGGGTAACCCCCTTTCTCGGATTTCGTGCATCCCATGTCACAAAAACAGGCTTAACACCCCTATCTTCTAGATCTACTTAAAAAAGATTAGAACTTGTTGAGAAGGAAAAACGTAATCGAGGCAAATAGAAACGATTTGATCGGATCCCTAAAAGCACAGTTCCTCGACAGAACAAGGAAAGCATATAGTATAGCAAACATCATCCACTAAAGATAAATTGAGAAAACTGAATCACCTTTTCTTCTGCAAACTCTCCCCCTTTCCCTCTGACGAGAACCAAAATCTTCAATAAAAAAGCGAAACCCAGAAACTTCTGTGAACCAAACAGTGGAAAGACGATAGCCACATCCAAGAAAGGAGATCCAAAAGGGAAGTGGGAAATGCCTTACACCCACAAAAGTGTATTCATATTCAGCGACAGACACAACTCACGCCGGCTACACATTAGCAAATGGAGAGTTGAAAGAGAGAGAAGGTTTTTTGTGAGCTCCATTTGCGTTGCAAAATTTATGGCTGCCCAAGAAAGGCCATAAATTTTTCCCGTTCCAACGTAGAGGCTTCGGGTACGAGTCCCCGTTGGCCGATTGAAAACGTTTTGACTTCGCATTGAACGCACAGGTGAAGATGAAGTTGAGGATATACATACATTTACTTACACACAGACAGAGACCGCTCCTATTTATGACCAGACAGCGCTTTGGAATTTAATGTTCGTTTTCATTTTTCTTTGAAATTATTCCCTTTTTTTTCCTCCATTTAAAATCAAATAACAATTATTTTATAAATTATTTAGGTTTAATTTAATCCGAGAGCTCGTTTGTCATTATATTAAAAATTGTTTTATATATTAAATATCTACTCAATTATTTTATTTAATATTTCATTTATAATAAAATATAGTTTAATGAATCTCATAATCATAAAATATAATATTATTCTTTACATTTCAATAAAGTTTTTATTATGACTATGTATTCTGTATGTTTCAATAATATTATATATAAATTAAATTATGAAACATTATATCAATGTCATAAGCAATATTATTCTCATATGATATTATTTGTTTTGAACATTAAATTATCATGACTTTACACATTATTCCATTCCAAAAAAGAAAGACTAATACAAGATAATAAGCTTAATTCTATTTAAGCATGTCATTTATTTCATTCGTAAACAATATAGAATAATGTCATTAGCTTTTTGACCTTGTACTTTTATCAGTAATTTTTTCATAATATTCTCTTAAACATATTTATATTTTTAAAATCAATACTTTTTGTATAAATTAATATTATTTATATTAGTATCGAGCATATCAAAACGTTATACCATACAAACATTTATGATTTTATGGTTTTTTGTATATACATATATACCATATATTATGACTCATATTCATTTTGTACGATATTATATGTTTTGTGTATCTAATTTTTATGATTTTATATTTTACCATTTCACAAAAAGTTTATCCACTTCTAAGGAAAATGTATAATACAAAATTGGAATGATACTTTATTTAAGTATATCTTCTGTCACTGAGATATTTCACTAGTGACAAAACCTCACATTGGTATTTATAGATGGATCAGTAACTTTTGGATAAAATATTTACTAATTAGTGGAAATTAAGTATGAAAAAATGGAAATAGCAGTGGATTGAAATAAGTAGGTCAACCAAACCATCTACCAACACCACATGAAATTAAATTCCAGAGACAATTATGAGATTTTATTTCCAGAAAATAAGATTCGGGCATCATTAATAGAGAGGGGCCCCCCTTGCCGCGTGTTCACAAATTTTCGGTAAATTAATTAATATATTCTGGACCTTAATTATTTGTTCTGCGCAATTTTCGCCGTATATTTGTCGGAATTATTACTGATATTGTAAGATTATGGCGGCCCACGGGCCCCACATACACTGGGCCGATCGTTGGAGTGAGGGCCCAATTATGTTGATGACTTTCACTCTTGGGCATGTGGCGGGAAGGCCCAATTGTGATTCCGCTAACAAGTTTCTCTCACCTCCCTGGCTCCCTCGCAACGGCAGTAAAGATAGCATTTTGACATTTGATTTTGTAGCCGTTCGTCGTCATTCTTCGTAGTTTTTTTCTGGGCTCTTCACGATCAGAGGGGTTTGTGTTCCTACATGTCCAATGATGCTGTTTTTTTTCTTGAAATTTTGATCTCGGTATTGCTAATATGCGTGTGTGATCGTAATTCTTTTTAGGGTTTTTCATCTCGCTTCTTACATGGGGTTTCTTTGTTTTCGTGTGTTATTCTGTGCTTATTTTTCATGTGTTATGTCTGTGTGCTGGATTTTGCTCGGTATCAACCTTTACTTTGCTGATAATTTGAGTTTTTGTATGTTGGTATTGTGAAAGTTTCAAATAATATTTTTTTTTGTTCAGGGTGGATCGCAGCTGACATTTCAGAGGATTTTACGAGTTCAAAGCGTATTTTTGTGTTAGGACAAGCATATGATGGTACCCCTTTTGTCCCAGGTGGTTTCGTTTGTTGCTACTTAACTGGGGCCATATTTATGTCTAATCGCTTCTCCTAAATTTCCTTTTTAGGTAGCTATTGCCTGATTCTCTTTCAGTTGCAATGAGTGAAGTATCTCTGGATCATCCTTCTTCCAGACCCTGCTCTACACGGAGAGGGTTTAGTAGGCATCTCATTCGTGAGGGATCCGAACATGTGATACTTATAGATGTTGATGAAGAAGCTTATGATGAGCAAGTTGTTATCATCGATGTCCCTAAAGTTAAGAGAAGGCGGTACGTGAATGTCATACATATTGATGATGATGATGCTGATGAAAACACGGGTACTTCTTCGAGGGCAGAATCTGGCCACCTAGGTATGCATTTCGAGGGTCCTTCAAATACTTCTGCTAAAGCCCAATTTGTCAAGGATAATGTAACACCAGTGAGATTATCCAAGTGCAAGCGTACCTATTCATCCAATGCTTCTTTTGGAGACGTACACGGTTTAGATATTGGCCTAGAAAACATTCCATCTGATTTTTGTTGCTGTGAAATTTTTGAGGATTCTTCTGGGAAGATTCAAGAGAAGTGGACGAAAGGCTTTTCTTCAAGTGCTAAGTTGGATACTGGTCATTGTGAATCGGGGTTTAACAGCATCAGTCCACCAGTTAATGATGGGGTTGATAACTCTAGGTGTGCTGTGGGAGAAGATCAGTTTTTGGATATCAACAAGCCTTCTTCTGATGTGGAATCTCCTCTGTCTGAGGATGTATTACCTAGTTGTTTTTCCAGTGATTTAAATGAAGCCACTGGAGCTTCAGGAACCACAGATCGAGTAAGGGGTTCAGATTCTGATGTGAAGCCGTGTGCAGTTGCCCAGGAACCAGGGCAGTCAGAATCTAGGCCATTTCTGCAAACTAATGATGATGATGAGATGCATGAAACAAATGTTGCTTCCTTTTCGGTTAGCAAACAATGGGACAACGAAATAGACAACACCCAAATTATGTGCAAGGATGCTTTGGTTTCAGAACAGGACTCTATTTTTCATGAGCGTGAAAAGATCAAGGAAACCGATGAATACAAAATGGCAATGGAGGAAGAATGGGCTGCTCGGCAAGAAGCACTGAGAGTTCAGGTTCTGCTCTGTTGACTCTATCCTTTTTTAATGAGCATTGCACATTCAATTAGTGAATATATTACTAACTCGTGCATCCCAATTCCTATGAGTTTTCTTTTTTCGTGCACTCTAGGATGTGGGTTTATTTTTCATGTAAATGTGTTTGATTCCTTTTCTAGGCTCAAGAAGCAAAACAACTCCGAATGCTAGCCAAGAGAAGGAAGGCTGAGACTATGCGTTTAATGGACATGGAAAGAAGACAAAAGGAGCGGGTAGAGGAAATTCGGAATTCTCAGAAAAAGGTTCTCACCATTAAAGGGTCCTTTCAAACGTTTAGAATTCACGACTAATTCACTCTGATAGCTTTAGATGCGGCAATAATTATATATTGCTTTAAAACAAGCATATTTATATTTCAGGAAGAGGAAACTCTTAACTTGAGAGAGGAAATTCGTGCTGAAGTTCAGAAGGAACTCTCTTTGCTTGAGATGGCATGCAAAAAGGACATGGCTTCTCTGCTGCACGAACTAGGGATCTCCGTTGCAGGTTGGCCGACACCATCACCGCAACAGGTTCATTACATTGTCTTCGAGTTTTCATCTTACTGAAACTACTACTCACTGTTATGTTTTGATGCTCAAGAAACAAGGTTGCTTTTGATAGAAAGTGGAGTGCCATATGTAATTTGCTTGTTGCAGGTCCTGGTATCTTACAAGAAAGCCCTTCTGGCATTCCACCCCGACCGAGCATCACGCCTTGAGATTCGGCAGCAGGTCGAAGCTGAGGAGAAATTCAAGCTCATCACTCGCATGAGAGATAGCATGTCATCTTCATAGGAGGGCTACACTTCTCTCAGGGTATCGCTAACAATTGAATCCAGAGAGAATCCTCATTTCTGTGTTGTAGCATGAACGATCTATTGGATCTCCAATACAAGTACAATGTTCTATTATCTGTTTCTCTCTGACTTCGTGCAAAACTTGGAACACCTCGAACAACAAAAAAGCAGAGCCAGAGATGGGCCTCATCTCCGTCTCTTCCTGCTTTTTCCCAACTGGCCAGACTTGAAAGCGTGCTCCTGCTCTTGAAGAAAGGCCTTGTCTTTCTTGTATCTCTCAGCTTTCTCTTGATACAACTCAGCTCTCTCCTTATCTTTAACCTCCAGCAGAAACTGGTTATCTTTTCGCAGTTCTCTTGCAGCCCCTCTTGCTTCCTGTTTCAACCGTTTCTTCAATTTCTTCCGCTCCACTCTCTCGCGGTCTGGGTCATAGTCTCTTCCCTTCACAAACCTGCAGTGTTTATCATACAACTCCATCAGTGGCATCCAGAGCTGGAAAGGAGTGTAGCAGATCCATTAAGGGGAACCGGAGACTTACTTCTCTTCGAACTTGGGGGCCAGAGTTCTAATTATCTTCACTTTTTGGTACCGCAATGGCTGGCGAACAACATGCAATTCTTGGCATTTGCTATCAATACATGACACAATGTCCTTGATTTCAATCTTCAACACTTCTGGCATGTGTTCTTCTCCTTCTAGATCGGAAAGGACCTTGGTCAATGGAGAAAATATCTCTGGAAATGACTTGAGATCCAGATAAACATCGATAAATCCTTCAAGATTTCCAACCAATGCAGAAAGCAAGCTAGCCCTGCAGGTAGAATAAGAGAAATTTGTCTAGCTTTTTCAAATAACAAACAGTGTAAAATCCTAGAATTTTCCTACATGGATATTCGAAATCAGAACATCAAACTGAACATAAATGCATAACTAACTTGAAAGTGTCGGATGTAAAATAAGAAGAATCATCAGGCAAATCCATCAGTGCAAGGAAGTCTAAGGGGCGTATCTCATCGACATGTCCTTCCAATCGGAGTAATGGACTTGTTGCTTTCAACTCCATCAGATGATATAACTGCATCACAAATGTAAACATAATGCATTAACATTTCAGGATGCAGAAAGAATTCGTGGTAAACAACCCAGAAAAATAAAACCTGCGAAGATTCAACAATTTGCCTGTTGCTTAGAGCAGCCATCAGCATAGTCTGTATGAATGTGACAGCCTCAGGGCAATATCTTTTTGACTGCTTGCTGATCTGCAAAGATGCTTCAGTTTAGGTGGTGAAGGTGGAAAAGGCGGGGTTTTAAGAAAACAATATTGTGTTCTTTGGTTAGGAAATCAAGAATGGTTCTCACAGAGAGCATCATAGAGCACAAGAAAGAGCCAACTGCTATGTCACGTCTGCTGATGATGCGACACCGCATGAGATATTCAGACATCAATAATATAGTAGGGGTTATCACAGCATGACGAAAGTCGGAACAAGGAAAAATCATGCACCAAAGCCTTAAGAGACAGAGCGTCTTCAAACTGGGCCAACTACTTTTACCTGCTATGCAAACAGGAAATAGTTAAACTGTTGCGTAACTGAAACTAACATGAAATGAAAATTCCCTTGCAAATGCATGTTCTGATACATTAATCTAAACAAAACCAAACCTGCATTCTTCAGATCTTCACAAAACTGAGTGCGGATTCGAAGCAACCGCTGACGAGCACATATGGCTGCAAAATATGGAACCTCTGTACTGATTTCCATTAGGGGCTTGACTAGCAAATTAAGCACTGTCAGGTTCAGTGGTTTTGTGTTTGCCAGGACTGCAAAGTATTGCAATAATAAACCATAGAAAACCTGAAATACATTTCATAAGATCACTATCCAACTATGTAACGTCATGTTAAGAACAATATATTAAAAAGGGAACATACTTGAATTTTCTTGCGGTTCTCAGCAGCAATGCTTATTGAATTATATGTTCGGATTCTCCTGATAACTTCCATAATCTCATCAGCAGAACGATTCTCCAAAATAGCACTAAGTTCTTCAAAATTTTTTGGGGCGTCAATGGTATAAGGAAGGTCTGCTTTTCTATCAGATGCCCTTTGAGCATTTATTTTCACATTTTCAGAATCCCTTTGAACATTTATGTTTACATTCTCAGAATCATACACCGGTTCTTCTTCTTCATCTAGATCTTCAACATACTCATCATCACTCTGTTCCCAGTCCTTCAGGGATTGAGCCTTTCCAACATCAGGGTTGTCCTCATCCTCCTCCTCCTGATCATCACTATCCTCTTCCTCCTCATCATCATCACTCTCAGAGTTCCCAGATGTTGTGGGATTGACAGACAAATCTTTGCACTTATCTCTTCTAAGAATCTCATCAATCCACCCAACTTTACTTCGTGAAATTGGATCATCAGAGAGAGTATTACCAGGATCGTCTCCAGATACAAGATTAAGACGCTTTCCAGACTCATCATCATCACTGGAAGGTGCACCTTCATCGCCAGAATCTTCAGTACTGGCCATTCTCTTCTGACGCTCCTCCTGAACCATGGCCGTTACTTTCCCAGATAAATTATAATATTAAATTAGCAAGAGAGAAACTTTGATGCAAAAGATGGCTAAAATGAAACAAAATGAAACGAGCATAGCCAAGCAAAACTTGCACCTCCAACTGCTCAAGGCGCTCTCTTTCTGCCTGGGCTAACTCTCAGCTGTCTTTGTCCTGTTAGTTGGACGAGCTCTGATGTCAAGTGCCAATTCACTGTACAATTTGTCATACTGATAGGGCTTTTCCTGAGAAAGTGAAGCTACGCATGATCACAAAAGTGAACAAAACTACGCTAACATAGTAAGAGTGACAGAATACAAAAGAGGTGAGCCTGAAAAAATTCTGAAATTACACCTTGCAGCCCCAAAACAACGGCCACAGAACAATCATTAAAGAAAAAACACAATTCCATATATATGACAGTATTTAACTGATAAGTGAACTGAAACCCAATTTTTCAAATTGCCACCTCATTTTTCATTGAATTATCATTTGATATGTTGTTGCCAAAAGCTTTATCTTTCCCAGGTTGCGTCAGAGTTGAAGCACATCTGATTGTAGCAACGATGTAAAATCCTTGTCTAATTGTTCCACAAACTTCTCATTTTCTTCCTTTTCCTGCGCCTTTTGGGCCTGAAAAGCAGTAAGAAGATACCAAAAACATGCAGAATATAAGGGAGTGAAGAAGGGGCAATGGAAGGCAGTTTTTGAATTTGGTAAAAAGAAGAAACCTTGAAGAACTTGCTTTTAGAAATTATGTCATCCATCACCTCCTTCTTGCTTTTATGCCTCTGTCAGAATGTTGGTAGAGAAAAAAAGTTACTATGTTGAACCCACAAATGATAATTTCATATTGTTAGAAAAGTTAAATATGATTGTAAAACTTAGACGTGGATCAAAAATAATCCAGGGTACGAAAGGAGAGCTTATTTAAAAAAGACCATGGGCAGATTTCTTTAATACACATATATCAAGCTACAAGGAGGAGCGCAATCTCACATTTTCCTGGGCTAATGAATCCATTCCACCCTCTGCTTCTCGGGGATAAAGTCGTGAACAGTTTTTGTTATCTGAAGTAAAACGCACATACTGTTAACAATGCCCTTTAACCATACAAAGGACTAAAACCTTGACAACATTTACAAAATGAAATTTTGAGATGTAACACAAAAGAAGCAACCCAAGAAATTTTCAGTGAAATATCTTACTCTCAATCCCAATTGATTGGCCATCCTCTTCGTCCTCTGCTGGATCTTCCTCTTCATAGTCATCCCTTTCAGGAAAGTATGCATCTTCTCCAATATAAAGATCATCTTCCTCTTCATCCGACAAATTGTATAGGTTTTTCCTTTTCAACTTAGTCTAATAAAACAAACAACAAAAGCAACTTAATAAGGGTAACCTGCTTGTTATAAATCATCCAAAGAGCTAGCACAGTTCAAGAAAATGTAAGCATAAATGGGACGAGCCTGTATTTCACGTTGAGACCTCAATATCGCCTTATCAAATTCTTCAAGTCTTCCATCATTCTCACCAATTCGCTTATCCAAAAAGACAGATGATTTGGAGTTCTGCAAGTATTCCTTTAGCAATGTTTTTTGCCTCTGCATTGTAGTCAGAATATATGACAGAATTTTGAAAAGGTCAGCAAATTGACAAAATTGCGAAAAAAAAAACAGCTTTCCAACTAAAAAAATCTAGGAGTCTGCAGGGATGGCATGCAGACACTAAAAATTAGTCTTAACAAACACACCTCCACAAGTAAATAAAGTGGATTTGCTCTTCTTCAATTTAGCACCCAAAAAAAACAATGCAGATTTCATTTATACAAGTTTTGATGAAAATCTACCATGCACATTAACATTCTAAAACAAAGCCAACGCAGCAAGTCATGGGAAATTGACCTTCTGAATGGCAAGTGAACGCGAGAGTGCAACACGGCGTTTCTCAGTTTCCCCGCTCTTTCGTTTTTGGCCCAAGATGTTAAATTTCCGCCTCGACCATATGCTCTCAAATGGATTTTCTTTCGGTTGTTTGACTTTCCCTGCCCCTGAATTCTGGACTCTCAATTTATTCATCATCGTACTCTTACTACTCTTTTTCTTAGTTGAACCCTTTGAAGCTTTCTTCTTCGCCATAGCTTCGATACCCTGCAATGTTCTGCGACAACACAATAATACAGGCTTCAGAGAATCCTGCACTTTTAGGCCAAGTTTCCGATTAGGGTTTCAGCATTTTGGGGGAAGAAGACACCTCTGAAATCTGTTATGGGCTGAAAAAACCCTGAGCCCAACATTTACAAATTTTATCCATGGGCTTCAAGAAAAGGCTCACTGCTTTTGAACTCGATATAAATTTTAAAAATAAAACATTTTAATTTATTTTTAAATAAAAATAATGGAGCATATGATAATGATAAACATCATTAACCGATTTGTTCAAATTTTTTATAACGTGAAAATAATACAGGCTTTAAATCAAATTAACTTTTGGTCTAATTAAAATTTATTTTTTTATGATTGTAGATGATGTTCAAGTTTTAAATCGATTTAATTTTTATTGTATAAGTTTAATACATCTTTTTTTATGTATATTTTTAATCTAAAGTCATACTAATGCAAAACTTATTTTGATTACCAAAGGTACGCTATAAGATACATACTATGACATCATATTAAAATTAAAGTATATCGGATGAATACATATATAAATTTCAAGTATATAATAAACATAAATTATATTTGAAAAGATTAAATCAAAATAAATTATTAATAATTTATTATTTATTACGTAATTAATCATATTAATTTAATTTGTTATTATGATATTATTTGTTATAACAAATGTGATTTGAGTAAGAATAGTTGGGAAGTCGTCTGCAGACAAATATGGGGCCCGCCGAGGCCAGTTGGAGTGGGATCCCGACAAACAGTGAAGCGCGCATACGAGGGTGTTGTTAACTGGTCTGCGTTTCCGCTTCCGCGGCTCCAATTTCTTCATGGGATCGTGCCTTCCGAGCTGGCAAACCCCTTTTCTTTTCTCCCTCCGCTGGCGCCAATAAATGCCATTCTCCAGAAAAACAAGCAACAGAATTGACCCAGGTTTGCATGGTCTGTAAAAGAATCAGTCTCAGACAAGAACTAGAGACAACTGCCACCTGATGCCTTCTCCAAAGACTCCATGCCCCACTTATCAGGATGAGAAATGAAACTGGATTGCGTGCGTGGATCCAGACAGAGATACCATAAACAAATAAAGCAGATGTGGGTCATTTCCATCGGTGTCCTATTAGTATCAGCAGCAGACGAGGACGAGGAGATACGAGCCGTGGTAAGAAATGGGCAGGAGCGGTTGCGTCGAATCATTTGCCAAGTTGCTTCGAACGAGTGATCTCCAGTGAGGAAAGCAACCAGACACTGGAGAAGATCGACTTCTTACATGTGGTTGCCGGTTCCTTTCGCTGCTTCCATCCCTTGTCCAGTTCCAACGCCAGTGTGCGAGTTGACACTTGGAGTCATGTTATTGGACCGTGGGATATGTTTGCCTTCACATAATTGACTCTGAAATCCAATCCAACATAGTTGTCATTCATCAACAAACCTTGTTGAGGTTTATGGGCTCAAACCAATTGATGTTGAGTTAACAAAACATCTTCAAATTAACAATAACTATACTAGAAATATTCCCTTTGGCCATGTTTGGCTTGTTAAGGTCGGAAATCGGAATTGCTGGATTAAGTCAGTTATCGTGTCAAGTATGGGATTGAGACTGGGTCGGGTTTGCAATATACCGATTTTGAGTTGAAGTTTAGAATAATAGAAGTGAAAGGATATGAAGGTTTTTACGTGAAAACTGTCATAAAACGAAAAAACCACAGAGCTATTGAAGTTCGCCGAAAAATGATTTCACTAATGAAATGGGTGAGAGCAATACAAGTTCAAATGTCCTAGAGTTCAAACTTTTCTATTTTGAACTTCTTTATATTTATAGGATAGGTTGATCCGACCGAATCTTACATGTATTAGTCACTTTCTTCATCCAATATACGTATTATAGTATTATTGGCAGATAATCGACTATTCTTTTGATATTTCTGTAATTCGTTTACTTTTTAGATTGTCAAAACATACATCGTTGTCTTGTTTGACACTTATTGATCTTTCAACTTGTAACAGTTTGCCAAGACAACATTTGATTATTTCTCACCAACCGTTTAATTTCAACCAATTTATCACTCCATCATGGTTAAAAAAGTTTTAATTTATTAAGAAATATGAATGAGTTTGAAGAAAATATTTTTACTCATCTCCTATTTAGAAATCATTTTTACCTTATGCAAAGTAAATCTCATATTTTTGTTTTTTTTCATAAATTTGTATCAAACATATAAAATATAATCTACTCATTCAAACGTGTCCAAACGAATCAATCAAACATGGCATTTGGATATTGGGTTCCAGTTTTTTATTATTATCACACAAAATGCCAAAATAATAATAAAAAACCATTAGGTAAGAGCTACCTATAATTAATTAATGCCAAAATAAAAAATAAAAAATATCAATTATTATGAATCATTTATTAAAACATGACTTTTTTTTTTATGTGATGTTGGTATGCCATGGCCATTGAGGCGGATCCCACATGCGGTGCAATCATGCACATGACATTAATGCGCGTACTTGGTTGATAACTATCAGATGTATTCTTATAAACAATTAAAATGTGTTTGATAGGAAATAATTTTATGTATTATTAAATATAAGAAAAAATTCTTTTATTATATGAAATTTATTATTTTAGATAAAAATATTTTTTCATCTGTTTTAAATGCATTTATAAAAACAATTTCATACATTGTATAAATATATATATTTAAATGAATTATTAATTAAATTTATTTTTCAAAATACAATTTTAATATTAAAGAGTATTATGGGAAATTTTTAAAAATTATTTTTATTTTTCAAAAATAAAAATATTTTTGTTCTAGAATAATTTTAATTATAAAAGTAATTTTATTAAAAATATTTTAAAAATTATAACTATAAAATTTATTTTTGAAAAAGTAAAGAACTAATTATTTTTAGTTTTTATTTATATTTTTCAAAAGTAATTTTAAAAAATAAAAATATATTTCAAAAATTTTACTCATTTAGTATTTTCATAAAACGGAAATCTGCCACGGTCGGTCGGGTTTTACCAGAACTGGTTGACCTTCGTCTTCTCCGGTTAGGGTTCTTACTCATCAGGGTGCTCTCGGAAACGCCGTTCATCACCTTTTGTCTAACGATCACTGTAAAGAAGTGAAAGAAGTAACGGAGGGCCGCGCTCCAAGTATAAAATGAGTGATAGGTATTGAAGCCAATGCTGACACTCCTCGAACTTCGCGATGTCGTTCTCATCCCTCACCAGCTCCGGTTCCGCCGCCGCGATGGAGAATTCTAACGGCCGCCGACACAATTTCAGGGGGGAGCTTGACGTCTTCGACGCGGCTCAGTACTACTCCGCCCATGACAGTCACTCTTTACGTTCTTTCCTGAGGCAGAAAGCCGCCACCGGATCCGGATGCCGCCGCGACTGCTTTCCCACGGCTGATAATCGCAAGGAAAGCAAGACGCCCAGCTCCCCGGGAGCCCGGCTGGCAAGCCTCCTGAATTCATTGTTCTTACAGGCTCAGCTCAAGAAGAAGAAGAAGCAACAGAAGCCTGCCGGGAAGTCCTCCGACGAAGTCTTCTGCGGCCAGAGGAAGAGAAGAATCAGCACCTCATTCCTCACCTCCGACATCAAGACAGCATCGTTTCAGGAGTTCGGCTACAGAACAGAGACGTGTAAGGTAACTGTAATATGCCTTGAGCAGAATTCAAATTCAACGAAGAATGTTTCCTAACAGTAAGTTTCGTAGAAGGACAAGATCCCAACCAACAAGCAACGTGGTGAACATCCATTGATGGAAGCAAGCAACACTTTCAGGTGCAGAGGTGACCACGAAGAACATGATCAGAATCGACGATTTATATGGGACTCAACAAGAAAAGATTTTTCTGACACGGAGAGTGATTCGAGCTCCGATTTGTTTGATCTGCCGAATCACCATTTCGTGGCACGAGGTCTCCCGGTTTGCAGATCCACAGAGGCCGGGAAGCTCTCCCCTGTTTCCAGGACAAAGACTGTAAATTCTGTTAGGCTCTGATCTTCAATTGCATGATGTCTACTTTTGGGTGATGGATTGCTTTGATTCAAATGCATCCCCTGTTTCCAAGTTCCAAAAACTACAAAAATTGGAAAACCGAACATAACCTCTGTGGATCCTCGCGGGCTACTTCCGGTGGCCGGAGGAAGCCATGAGGAGCCCGACGGCGACGACGAACATCGAAAGCATGGCGACCAGGAGAAAGTAGGTTCTTCTTGATGATCTTCTGTATTCTCCAAACAAAAGGATGCCCCAAAAAGTGCTTACCAATGGAAGAGCCTGCAACAGCAGTTCAGCAAAAAAGGTGCAAGATCGAAGATCAGTAACAAGCGCTTAACACTTACTTGAACACAATCAGCGGCTGCATAGCCAGCAGTTTCTCCGCCCATGAACTGAAGGCCATTGCCGAAGCCGCAGAGAAGCCCGGCGAGCAGCGCCCATTCCCGGCCACTCCAGTCCGATAAATACGAGGCGATCGACGATTTCGGGAGGTTCAAAACAGGGCGATAGAGGAAGGTGACGTTGAGAAGGATGGCGACGACGAAGCACGAGATTGAGAAGTAGAAGAAGGCGGTGTACACGCTCAAATGAGACACCCCAGGCTTCAGCTTGTGCCATTGATCGTTCGTGGCCAGGTTGATGGCAGGGGAGAAAACAGAGAAAGAGAAGCCTCCAAAGAAACTTATGGCCAGGCCGATGTACGTTCCCTTCCCAAGTACCTTGATTGCCCGTCGATTCTCATGCTCGAGGATGTACTCCGCCGTCCCTGCTTCCACTTTCCCCACCCTCCTCACCGGAATTCCGTCCTCCTCCACACCTTCTGACCTCTGCACTGCATTCTTGAGCTTAGCTTTTGTATCGGCTGAATTGGAGGAATGAAGCAGGGCCCCTAAGCAGACGGCGACAAAGAAGCTGGCGACGCCGGGGAACAAGATCCCCGCCTTGTTGATCCGACCATCCAAGAAATAATTCAAACTGGTGCCTGAACCAGACCACCACCGCACCGGTGACGGCTCATTGGACAATAAAGAGATGACTGAAATGGTTTATGGCCTCACCTATGACGACGATCATGCTGGAAGAAATGACTTCCGCCACAGACAATCCGACGAACGCCCACGCATACTGCATCGACAAGTTCCCTATACAGAGCGCAATCCCGCCCCCCATTGCAAAGAGTATGCTGGGCCAGTTCTCCTTGGCAAGCCCCCAAATCCCACCACACAAGCTTTAATCAAACGGTTTTCATATCAGTTACTGGTAAAACTCAACAACCATGTGATTACCTGAGGGAGCTGGTCGAAGAAACTAGGGTTTTCAGGGCCAAACTGGCCAAGCGTGACGGCGATGAAGACGGCAGCCAGAAGATTAGAGATTGAGTAATCAAGATAGTTATGCTGAGGAAGACGCCCCCTTCTCTCCAAATAAGTCATGACTGCAGGAAAAGTACCCAGAAACAGCAAAGAAATCACCATACAAGCTATGGCACCTCCTTTATCTTCCACTTGATACATATCTTCTCCTCTCCGACTACTGCCAAAGGGCAGAAGAAGATGCTTCAACAACTCAGATTTGCAGGTCAAAGAATGCCTTGTTCAAACCCAGAAGGCAGTAATGGAGTCCGGGGAACTCAACGCCCTACCTCTTAGAGGCTATTACTTGAAATAACTACACGTAAACCCATTTCTGCATAGCTCCAAAGTGACTGTTTTCCTAGAGCTCGTCTCTGCGTATCATATTATTTCCATGAATTCAGAAAAATGGAATAAATCAAATTCTGTTATTTCAAAAAAAAATTAAAAAAAACGCTTCCTAAAAAATGCAAAATTAATATTACATTCTCCTTTTACATAATCAAAATATATACATTACTTCACACAATATACAAATGACTTCATTCTCATTTTCATTATTCTCATTCTTAATAAAATGAGAATGTAAAATGAAGAATGGGTTCGAAAATGTACTTAGTATATATTATCTAATAAGAAGTGCTTTTAAATTTATTATCTTAAATCATTTATATTTGATAATAAAATTATTTTGGAAGTATTAAGGATTTTAATACTAATATTCAAAAGGGAATAAATTCCTAATTATGAGTATTGAAGGGAGAGGTTGCATTCTCTAGGGTGCCATCTCTCGCTACCTTTTCAGTATGTAGACAGTACTTGCTTATGTAATTTCTAATTTTAATAAATATTAATGGGAGCAATTTAAGTGTAATTTATATTTATGGAAAAAGGAAACATTTCCTCACGTGCGGATTAAAAGCCGGGTCGTCTTTTTCCTCTTATCAGCGCGGGCAAAATCGCGGACCCGTTGTCGGAATTGATCCCCAGTTTCCTAGGTTTGCTGCATTTTTTTGTTTAATCTGGGTTGCTGTTTGTGAATTGGGATTCTTCAGCCCTCTAATCGTTTCTGATTCCTTTGGATTGGGGGTAATCGAGCGTCAATCTACGAATTTTGATAAATTCTAGGTCTTTTTATTCGATTGCGCCGTGAGACTTTTGGGGGTTATTTGTTGCGCTATATGTAGAGGCATTTTTTTCTCCTGTTCTTGTTGTCTGTGTCGCCTCTTTTGATAGATTTTGGCATCGCGATTGTTTTAGGGGGTTTTCTGTAAACCTAGGGTTTTTTTCATTTTTATTTATTTATTTGTTTCGAGGAGGGTCCTTATTTCTGGAAATTGATTAAGGGTTTTTGTTCTGCATGAATGGAATTGACGTTTTCTATCTTCTGTTTCTTTTCTTGTATTTCACATCGAGGATTAAGGGTTTTTTTCTTTTCATGTGTTCACTTGTCGAGTTTTGGTTGATAATAATTCCCTTGTTTTTCCTTCTTCATTTTGACCTTATTTTAAGTTCTGTGATTCTTTCATGCAGAATATGGGAACCAAACGTCCTTTGGATGACGATTTTTCGGAGCTTTTTTTCAAACATTCTAAATTTGTAGAATCTTACATAATATCACCACTGGATACAGAGGAGTTTGGCATAAATGCTCGGCCCACTGTTTCTAAACCACACCGTTATCAGGGATTTGAAAATGACGCAGTTCTTGGTTCAACTGTTGAGACGAATCCTGATGTGGGTGATCATGTTTCCTGGGTGACCAGCAGTTGCAATGATGTCAATGTTGGAGATGAAAGTATCTCTCTTCCGTCTAATCTTCCAATTGATTTAAGCCTACTGAAGCAATCCCCTGAATCACATGTGGATCCTTATATAATACTAATGAATTGCTGCCCCCGGAAAGAAGTCCCTATTGGGACAGAATATCAAGCCCAACTTCCCGACTGGAATCCTGGTCACTACTGCAGCAGCACGCCCAATGGCAGCTGCTCTATTGAGCTTGCTCGAGAACACCGGTTTTTAGGAACTTGCATTGTATCATGTCCTGATTTGAATGACCCGGCAGCTGATTGTGTGGGAGTTGGACGTGGGGGAACAGATTGTAGCTGCATGGACATGGGATCCATGAGATGTGTGCAGCAACATGTGAAGGAAGCAAGAGAAAAGCTCTTACACACAGTTGCAGATCATACATTCTCCGGGTTGGGCCTCTGTTACACAGGCGAGGGATTGGCCTTGCAATGGACATTGGATGATGAACGCATTTTTCACACGATCGTTCTCTCCAACCCGGAATCTCATGGCAAGGACTTCTGGGCCCCTCTCAGAGACAAGTTCCCGTACAGGACAATGATGGAACTTGTCAGCTACTACTTCAATGTCTTCATGCTTCGGAGGAGGGCTGCTCAAAACAGGTCCTTTGCTCTGGAGATCGATAGCGATGATGACGAAGAATGGATACCCACCGACCAACACCGACCACACCCATTTGTCGACGGCATGGAAGATGCTGATCTACACGCTCGGAATGGGGTCTCCTACTTCGACGCACCGGAGCAAGATGAAAAGGGCGAGCTTTTCTTACTCCAGGACTGCGCCGATGACCGCTGCCCAGACCCCGAAATTGCAGACAGTAATGCAGGATGCAGCGGAGATAGCGGCGTGAACGACGGAATGGGCACATCATCAGGACAAGGTGCCACTGTGCAGCATCAGGCTTCATATGCCCATTTGGAGTAGAATATTTTTATGTGTGTGAGCCTTCCCTTGTGTGCTACGGAAACGCTTCATAGTGTCTCATTTTTGCCAAGCCAAAAAGAGCTCCCATGTTTAAATTGTCTGAATCACAAACTAAATATGAAATAACACCTTTTTGTTGTCTGAATTAGTGGAGAATCATCATGTCGTTCTTCAACCCAATAGTTGATGCTACGGCGGAAGCAAGCAATGATGATCACCATGTTGTGGGCCCCGGTAGTGCAGCAGCATCTCGATGGCGTCGGACAACAAACGGCAGATCGGTATTTCATTCGTGGCTGAGATCTTGACACGACGACCGATCACTGTTGAGCACGTGTCCCAGCGCTTCTCCTCAAAAACTAGACACCGTTTCATCGTCTGGATGTATCTGTAAGAAAATGAACGAGGGAGGGATCGGTGAAGGTTTCAAGGTAGGCACCAAAACTACTACCCCAACCGTACGGAATAAAGTTTAAGTGTCCAAAAGGGTTTATAAACCCTAGTTGGGAGTCAATGCAGTCACAAGTTTGTGTGTGTAATGTGGAATAAGAAAAAACAAGCATAAATAATAATACGTCGATTAAGGGAGTCAAACAAGGTGTGCATAGGGTAGTGTACTTGTACAAATGCCGACACTATCTCTTCCTCATTCCTGCAGGCACGATGTCTCCTAGCAACCCCCGCCGCCGTCGGAGGTGCTCGGCTGCGGCGAGGGAACGATCGGAAGGGGGTTTTGTGAGGGGTACTGTGGGCCAGGATACGCCAAGGGCGAGGCGGAAGGGACCAAGTCGGTAACCCCAGCTCTGGGAAACCCGATGGAATGGTGGCTATGCTGACCCTCGTAGGTGGTGATCACCAGCGACGGGTCATCGCATGATCTCTCTACCCTCTTTTTTACAGTGCAGTTGCTGTTCGTACAGCGGTAATAGCTCCTGCAATCATGATACAACTCAGACAAGATGGTCTTCCTGTTGATGCAAATTCACCATGTTCGTTATCTGGTGATTTCAAGTTTGAGCCACAGATCATGCATTGGCTACCACAACCCACGCATTCATCCCATTCCACAGACACAATTCTTCTGAAATCATTTCACAGAGAATACGTTCTAGTTCTTATCATTATGGTAAAGTGACTTTAGAACAAACACCTAATACACACACAAATACGAATTCGAATGCGTACCTGGGAAAGGGGCTGTTCTTGACTGGTTTCTGGCCGTACTTCCGCCAACGGTAGCCATCCTCTAGATTATCAACATCGCTTTTAGTCACAAAAGCGAACCGGGGCTGTCGAATTCGCTGCTGCTTCGAGCCCTTGTTCTTACTCCCGCTTCTGAAAACCACTCACACCTTCAAACCTCATGATCTCAAAGCAGTTAACTACTACAACACATGACAAGGGTCGAGGGAGGACATGAATTGGAAACCAAACACATTCATTCTACTCTTTTATTGCTCGAAAAGGACAATTCGGAACCACCAACTAATACTGTTAGAGTTTCCTAACTTTCCCAAACTTGTTTATGATTTCAGACATACCTATATATTTATATCTATATATATGATTTATGAAAGAATTACATAATTATTTTAACCATAAATCAAGTATTGTTTTATTTTTTCATGTATTATAAACTCATAAATCAATTAAAATGTCATTTTAATATATGATTTTACTTATACGATACACGTTTATCTAAATATAAATAATTTAAATCATCCTATTAAATGACTATTAATTATCCATAAGATTTCACACATATCCAAATTAGATTCAATGGGTGTTTGAACACACATTCAATTCCCTTTACGTCCAAATTTAGCATTTTCTAACTGGTAGTTACAATTGATTATCTTTTTTCTAGATTTAAAAAAAAAAGAGGAAATAAGAAGATAGATGCATTATGGAAGCTCAATATCAGTTAGCATTGTGGAAATTACGGAAATACCCAAACTGCAAACAGTAAAGACACGTGGAACCACATATTTCGCCGACATCACTGCTCCCTTCTGCCGAAAGCAGATACTATAATTAATTATTTTCTTTTTTCTCCCCACTCAGATTTGCTCCCCCGACACCGAAATGGAATGAAAAGCCTGCCGCGATTGAACCCCAAAGAACGCATGCAAATTGCACAAATAACAGAAAAAGGCTTACACCGTGACCGTCGGCGGTTTCGCGGCCGCTGTCGAGGTCTCCACCGGATCCTCTGACGAGCTCGAGGACATCGATGCCGCTATATCAGGTTTTAATGCACCCGACGGCGTCGGATCGAAATCGGATTTCGCGGGAACATTCCAGCCGAAATCGCGGAGCACGCTGCTCTCATCGAAATGGAGGTTTTCGAAATAACCGCCGCCGTGGTTTCCGGACTCAGCCGGCTGGTCTCCGGTATCCATACGACGACGCGCGCGGCGGAGATGCAAATTCCGATCGCGATCGTGGAGCTTGAGTGTTGGTAGCTAGGGTTTTTCTATAAGATAGGGGAGGAAGGAGAGAAAGAGGGCGAGAAGAGAGGGTTCACGCGTCAAGATTTCTGTTGTTGCTTCTTCCCTTTTATTTTATACACCAAAATTTGTAGTCACCATTCATATTGATGGACACGGCTCACCCGTGTCCCTAAAAACCTAACCCCACCCCAAAATCGGATAAAGATTTATAAAATAATAAATTTCCACGTTTTAATTCAGATAAATTTAATAATTAAATTTTAAAATATTATAAAACTATTTGGATTCTGTATTTTGGTAGTAGATTTTATCATAATACATAGTTTTCTTCGATAATAACCAACTACAAAAAATCATATTTAAATCATGAATCATTGATAAAAAAAAATTATATTAAAATCGCATAATCTTTAAACCATGAATTGTCGATTAGGCTCGATTGCTAATTACGGTATAAACATATCAAACTCAATTGCTCTTATTGGAACTATTGATATACTTATAGTTAGAACATGAAGAATTTCATTCATAGTACAATTGAATTTGTTGGTGAGATTTATTGAGATTATACAAGTGTTATGACCCATACTCATTTTATATAATATTTTTTGTTTCAGTCACTCAAACATTACGATTTTATGTTCTTTACTTTAAGAGAAAATACTTCATACAAGATTATCGGAATACTTTTATTTAAATATATTCTCTATTTTGTGTATCACTAATATGAGATATTGTTACAAGAATTTTAATCTTACATTCTCTTACTCTTAGATATTAAGTGTCCTTATTGAATGTCTTTTCATACTATCATTGATACAAGCCTGAATTGGACTCTATTTAGTATTTAAAACACGTTTTAATATAATATTTAAGCCTTTTTATTTATAAATTTATATTATAAATTAATAAAAATATTCATGCGATGGTGGTACGGCAAACGTGGTGCGGGGCCTGCCAAGCCAACTAGGTTGGTGGCGAGGGTGCGGTTAGATGGCGCGTGACGGGGTTGCATTTAGAAATGCTATTTATAAAAAAAAAAAACAAAATGAAAATATTTTATTTTATGTAAGGAGGAGCATGATTCAGACAAAAACACCGGTTTACATTGCTGTCTCCCCCTCTCTCTCTGGCTTGTCTGTATATCAAGAAATTGAGATACATTTGGTACAATTATTCCAACAGCACATTACAATATGAGAGGTCCAAAAACTATGAAGGGTAAGCAGCAAATTGTTTCTGATCATCATCATTAGCTCAGTTTCCCTCCGGCATGGAGCAGGCTCTCCATGTCCCTGATTCCTCCTGTGAAACTTGCTCAGTATGTGGTTCTTGCTTTACGTAGCTGGAGATGGATTACCTTGTGAGCATCGTTGGCGCCTGGGGCGCCGGGTTGTTTTCCCCCAGCATGTTAAGCTTCTGTCTTCTGAACTTGGTTGCTGGGAGGCTGGAGTGAAGGAGGGATGTTGGTGGAAGGAGCGGCAGTTTCAATGGCAGCCCGTTTTCTTCCTCGGCCTCTGGTGTTTCGACCTCCGTTTCGCCTTGTCAATCCTGGACTCCAGCAGTGTCCCATGGCTCTCATTACGCTTCCAAATATCTGAAGATCCTCAGTCATTTCCTGCCTGGATAATGATGTGAGACCGGGGAGAATGTCTCGTTGGAAATCCCTCCGTGGCCGGCCTCTTCGTGCTTGACCTCTTCTTGGTCTGCCTGCTGAACCACTGGCTGCAGCTTCTTCCACGTTCTGGAGTTGGAGTGCAGTTAGCTTAAGCATGTAGTGCTCCTCTGTTGTGTCTTCCAGCTGAAGTGTCATGGCCTCAAACTCATCTATTTCCTCAGTAACATGGCTTCGGGGTTCCTTGCTGTCTCTGTTTCGATCACTGGTTTCCAGTGCATCAACAGCATCAACGAAAACGACGAGAGACTCTGCTAAAGAAACTTCCGATGGACGGGCGGCGCCGTCGCAAGGCGTTGGCAACAAGGAAGACATTTCAAGCATCAGTTCGGCTGCTGCTCTAAGAGCTTCTTCCTGCAAATCATCATTCCCCATTGATAAATCAATTTGCTCTCTTCCTTTCAACAATGCATCATCTTCCTCACACTCATGTATGTAAGGTGCCTCGAGATCTATCTCCAGCATTTTCCTCCTGCTGCCGGAACCGTTTCTTTCATCATCTTGACACAGTGGACCTTCACAATAACCAGCACTGGCGTTCAGGTCAATATACTCTCTGATAGGCTGTTCTTCTGCGTTTATCTCATCAGGTTCACAGGCGACATTTATATCAATCATTCTGCTTTTCCTTGAGCAACTGGCGCTCTTCCCCTCAATGCTTCCTGAGGTTGAAGCAGCTTCTGGTAGCTCATTCTCATGTCCATGTCGATCCAAAATGGGGAACCCCATGATTCTTTTGACAGGTTTGATCTCAACAGTCTCATTGTCCTGTCCAACCTTCGAATCAGTCGCTGAAACAGTTAACTGTTGGTTAAAAATCCCATTTGCTTCATTCTTGCCCCATAAATTACAGGGTGAAGCTACTTCATTCACCCGGAATGGCTTCGGTTTAAGCCAGGGCAGAGCTGGAGAAGGTTCTACAGGCTCAAACTTTCCCACTGCCACATTCATATCCTCCAGAATCACAACTTCATCAGAAGGGCTTCTCGCAACTTCTTCATTTAAGTCGATAGCCAGTGCAGGGGACTTCCCTTCTTGACGACAGGATGGATTCAAGCAGTTGGTACCTACATTGTTGAACCTACTGTATGGAGAAAAATTGAATCCAGGCGGCTGAATTTTGATACTTTGTTCCTTGGAACCGGAGGCCGAGCCATGGTAAAAGCCATTTGAAGTTGACTCGCTCTGCATAGCAGCACTCAGCCTTGAGCTAGAGTTGGTAAACATTTTTCTGGAAAACTGATCCGGGGTCTGAAGCAGAGGCTCTGAAACTGGATTCACCGAGTTGGGTCGGCCAAAGCTGTTATTGGGATTCGCCCAAGACAGCATGGTGGGAGGTGGAGCACTTAAAACAGTACTTAAGAATGGCAATGGGGAGGTGTTGTGAGAAACTTCCCTTGATATGCAGCCATTAAAGGAGCCAGGGCGATCATGGTTTCCATTGGAAGATTCAAAACCATGTCTCAGCCGCTGTAACCATCTATCTTCTTCTTTTCCACAGCTGTAACTCGGCGTGCCATGATGAATATTCGAAAAGAAAGGAGATACATCCAGGTGATTACTTTGTGGAAGAGAACCAACCACGCTCCTTGGAAAACCTGCATGGTTTACATCATGAGTATGGCAGCTATGGCTGAAAGTGGGAGAACGAAACGCAATAAAATCGATTAATCGAATTCGGAGCTCTATACGTTGAGAAATTTTGAAACAAGGTGCATACCGGATTCATACGTATGTGAGAGCTGTGACCTGTTGTGGACCTTACCATCAACAGATGAGTTGATAAAAAATCCATTACTCAAATGAGAGGTCTCTCCAGAAGCACCAAAACCAGCACCCTTTGATTTTGCTTGCTGAATCAAGCTTCTGCTCTCTGTATTCTTTTCTGAACTAAAATCAAGAAAATGAATTGATGGTGACGAGGTTCCTTCGTTCCTAATGGGTTCATTAAGATCAAAAAATGTGGCAGAGCCCCTGAAGCACAAACTGGACTTTGAAGCATCTCTTGATGAACCCAAATGGTCAACTAGAAACTTCTTGGTGACATTTTCATGTCCACTGTTTTGTTTCAAATCTTCCTCTCCTTCAATATCCAGGCAGTCATCAGGAGGAAGTTGAAGATCAAATGTCTTCCTCGCCTTTGACGGTCGCCCGTTTAATGCAACAGCCTCTTCTTTCAGATTTGATCCATTATGTAAACTCACAGCAGGATTAAAAATCTCAGCACTAGGAGCAGACTGTTTTCCCCAAAGAGGAAAGGCTGCTGCATTCCACTTTGCAACATCTGATGGCAACTGAGGGCCTTGGGGGCATGATGATGACGATTGCTCCATTGCTGGTTGCAAGCTAAAAAAATCCTTATTTTTAGCTGCGTCCATCATGTTCCTTTGGATCTGATACAGTCGATGAAGTTCAAAAACCTTCAAACAAAATGAAATCAAGAAGGAAAAAACAAACAATCTAAGAGTGATGCAAGTGATTTGCTTTTAAATCTAGTCACAGAAGTGGGCGAATTTAGTGACACGTCCTCAACAATTACCTGATTCTTGAAAACAGCTTCATGTTGAAGCATTTTCTGCTTCAGGGCATCCCTTTCATGTTCTGGATAGCCATCTGGTGTTCTTTGCAAGGTACCATTGTTATACTGCAAAACCGGTGCCGATTTGTCGCCGTAAAAGCGAGACCAGCTGCTACTGCTTGAATCTTCCTTCTCGTCTCTCATAGAGTAACTCACACTCAAGTAGTTTTCACACTGAACTGCAGCACCCATTTCTCCAGTGCATTTGTTGATAATTTAGAAGAGAGCAGTGGATACCCTCTTCCCTGAATACACCATACACCTGTTAACAGAGAAAACCTTAAGCTTCATTTTCTACTGATACCAGCACATCTTGACTTATTCAGGCTAAAAGTACAACAGCGAGCAAAAATTTAGATTCCCAGAAGCAAAAAGCACCGGCAGGTCAAATTTTGGAAGCATAAGTGGGAGCTGGCCGAAACAAGCATTCCAGGGATGCACAAAAGAACAGGCAAAACCCAAAAACATAATGCACATTAGGGAGTTCACAGGCACAATCACACTATAACAATCATGAAAGCATCAGCTTTATTTATTGCTCATGAACGAATCCACGAAAAACGAAACTGCCATTCGCCATTGTTCTGCCTAGAGTCCGGGGAAACACAAGTTACACGAATGCATTAGGTTCTGGGGTTCTGGAAACAACAGCTGAAACAATAAACAAGTATGGACAATAGATGCTGTGCATAACACCAGAAACAAGTACTGGGATAACAAGGGAGTGATCACACGTTAAAACGAATAACTCACCTATCAATTTCTTAGTCAATCAACGCATACAGATACCCTATCTGCAGAAAAAATAAGAAAACGAAAGACAAATTTCACCAACAGAAGCGGATTACAGATACAGTTTTTCTTCCTTCTGGGTAAGAGTCAAAGGCAAGTAAATCTATGAAAAATAGAGTCTAAACAACAAAATTACCTCAAGCCCACATCCTGATGGATTGAATCACCTATGAGTATCTTAGAGTAGGCAAGAATTCACCACCGTGCACAGTTTTTCACACTAGAACAGTGATCAAAGACGAGAGGCGAAAAAAGGGTATAAAGAAAAAAGGGAAATGATTAAAGAAGCAAAGGAACCAAAGTAAATACTTCTAAAACTGACAATTGACACAAAGAAACAATGAAGCGGGTGGGATGATTACTACACTGAAGAACCTCAGATCCTCATCAAAACTTTAAACCAAAGAATTTCTTTTGGAGGAGATTTCGATCTACTGGGCCGACAAAATAACCAACAAAAAAGCTTCAAGTGTGAGAGTGAGGACAAAATAATAAAAAAAAGGTAGAATTTTTACAGATGTATAGTCTATCTACTATTTAATAAGGTTGAAAATGAAAAGAAAGAGAGAACTCCTAGCTGCAAAATCTCAACATAAACAAATGAAACAACCTTCCAAGAACAGTGACACAAGAAATTTGTCAACTTTCGGTCCCTTTTCAATCCCCATTTCTCACTCCACCAAAAGAACAGTTATTGGTCCATTAAACAGTTCTCGTTTAAGGAATATAACTTCTGGGTCGTCGAGGAAAACCCATTAAACAAATGCAATGATTCACCATCTCTCTCCTGCACCTTGGCCCAGATATTCATTGAGATTCAATAACCCCGATATCAAACCGCCAAGCCCTTCTAACCTATACATACACATCCATACATTGCTTCCATCATCCTCATCGTTGACCTTCGAACAATTTGCATTACACTGTTTTTTCATACATTACTGCCACCAAGTGATTTAAAAATAATAATTAAAATATGACGTGTATTTTGTGAATAATTTGTAATAATATAATAATAATTTTAAATGAACCGGTCCGATTGTTTAAAATAGCGAACCGGGTCGGCATTTAACCTTGTTGGTCATGGAATTGACCAATTTTTAACCCACATATTAATAATATAAATATTTATTGTAGAATAAAAATGTTTCTATTTTTCGATTATTATGTTTTAAATATAATTTTTCAGGCTATTTATTTTGACCACATGGCAAATTTTATTTATTGTAGCAATTCATCTTTTATCTAAATAAAATTTTATTTTTATAATCATTTATTAAATCGATTGGAATCCCTGCAATCTTTTTAATATTTTATTACAACAACATTTATTTATTTGTGAATGTAATATTTCTAGTTTTTTTAAGAAAATAGCTTTTAATTCGATGGGTCGATAGGTCTGATTGGAGGAATGTCGCAATCAGAGACAGGATGTGGGCCATATATCTGACAACACATTTTTTATTTTTTATTTTTGGGAAGGGTCGGTAATCCGGTTAGAGTAGTTGAGTATGGATTACTTAATAATAAATATTAAATATATATTATTTAGTTTATGTAAAATTTATTTTATATGATTAAAATAAATGGAATTAGTGAATCTAAAGTTTAAAATTATTTAAATAAAACTTTTACAAAATAATTACAAAATAAAAGCAAATATTTTAAATGTACTGTTGAGAAGGATCAATGGACCGTACATGACCCCACACGTGTCAGCTTTTATGTGGTAGATGATATAGGGCTTGTCGGGATGCCCGCTCCCGAACTGTAGTGCAACTAATGTCTTTCCTGGAAAATGTTATTAATGGCACCTGGGAAGGCATCGGCTCATGGCTATTACAACTACGACAGGAGTCAACTTATTCAAAAGGGGTGAAAGAAAACTGGGATAAGGCAAATGCTGAGACAGGAGAAGGTAGGGAAAGGAGGAACAAGAAGACTCTGGTGGAGAGAGAGACA
Organism: Utricularia gibba; assembly: GCA_002189035.1. Lineage (NCBI taxonomy): Eukaryota > Viridiplantae > Streptophyta > Magnoliopsida > Lamiales > Lentibulariaceae > Utricularia > Utricularia gibba. Next base: position 1,961,808 of record NEEC01000017.1, on the reverse strand, counting down.
AGAAATGGGAAAAACAAGTCATATTTGTCATTTCTGGTGTATCCTTGATGGGAGTAAAAGTACACGGGGTTACCCATACACGTGATTGGTGTATTCTTGTGCCAGGCATCTTGCATCAGCCGCTTGTCGGAGGGGAATTGGACACGCTGGAGTTGGACACGGATGGAGGAGATGATGATGACACGGCTGCCTTTCCCTTGGTATCGGTCTTGGTCTCACTTTGCAGAAGTTGGAGTTGGGATTGCAGAAACTGCACCATAGGATTGAAAGGCGTCAAATGGGAATGAAAGTAACGGTTAGAGATGTTAACTGGTGCAAATGGGAGAAAGGAATCACCTCAATCTGCTGCTGAAGTAGTCTTATCTGCAGATCACGGATGGAATCTGATGAACTACCGGGCCCCAACTGCTCCCTCGCATTCGAAAACTGTGGAGAGTTGAGAGTGCCCAGAAGCAGCTGTGTGGATGTCATGTTTGTGAAGCGATGTCCTTGAGGTTGGCCGTTCGCAGCCACATCTGTAGCATTAACTGATGTTCGAGTGTCACCCAGTTGACCGAACATTTGTGGAGATAACGCATATCCTGGTGAGCTGAAATGAGAAGGGAATCAATGTCAAGCTATTTCAGTTTGGTCTTGTTTTCATTAGGCCACGCATGCAGAACACAGAGAATAATATCCTGCGGGATAATAAATTAGATACCAACTCATGCTTTGGATTAGGACAGCGAAGACACAATGCAGTAGTTGGCGCAGAAAACATGATGATAAGGTTAAATACAACAAAAGGAGACCTACTCAGGAAGGCTGTTGCAAAACTGAAATCTTTAAAAAGTGCACCAGGCACATACCGTTGTTTATTCAGAGAGGGATAAACAAAAGATTTTTCATATATAGCAGCGGCAGAAGCAAGAGCCTGGAGTCTAGCTTCATGAGGACTGGTCTTACGATTTGTAGCACCATCATCGATGGATCCTTGAGACGATGTAGCAGGCGCAGCAGCAGTTCCTACAGTCATGTTGGGACAATAAAAAGCTAGACGAACTAAAATTTAGTATTTATCACGCTGGGGTCACTTTTTTTTTAACCCAAAAACTTCATACACAAACAGATGACTGGTCACACAAATGTTCATCCCATGGCATGAAATCCACTTTGGCATGCATCAATCTGTGGGTTAATTTTTTTATACCTTGCTGATTGCTTTCAGCCCCAGCTGACGGAGTCGATGTTGAATTTTCAGGGGGTACAACGGGGGCTCTGCATGTTGGACATGTAGTTTGCCTTTCAAGCCAGGACCTTAAACAGTGGACATGGAAGAGATGCCCACAGATAAGTTTCTTTGCGGTATTCATCTCCTCTCGACATATAATACAGGTTGCATCATTTCTACAAAAGCCATAACCAGCAAAAAATCATTAGCGGATACTAAAACAGTTCCACCAGAAAATCTAAAAATGCTTACGAATTAAGCTCTTCTGGTGTTGCATCTGGGAAACGGTCATTCATATTTGAAGTGATCTTTCGATAGCGTACATAATCAGAAATACGAACTCTGAAATTACGGAAAGTCTCATATAACTCCCTGATCAAATGAAGTGGAATACCATAGTTCCTGGTAGGAGAAACAGTCACAAAGTGTTAATAAGAAACAAATGACAACCTTTTTCCCATTAGAACAGTGGAAAAATGAAACAGAAGTGGACTTACACGAATATCACAAAGAAGAAACACATGTACATGGTTAGGTGCAGTAAGTCACGAATAAGTTCCAGATAGAAGGTATAGACAGCCTTCTTTTCCCATTGGCCTTCCATTAGCATATCACTAACGAAAAATACATACTTCGCGAAGGTTGCTACTGTTGTAGTGGCCAGTATCATGTATCTAGGCAATAACAATTAGGATGTAATCAGAATCTAACTACAAATAAAAAAAATTAAAAAGACAAGATACATTTCGATGAGCTTACTCAAATGCGAAAAAGAGAGCAACAGATGCCTGTTTAGTTTCCACTAAAAACTTGACAGAACTATAAAAAAAGAAACCATCAATAAGTAGAAGAAATCCCATAAAGGACACAATACGGGCGTGAGATAACTTTGGAATGGCTGGAGTTGTTTCAATATATTCAACTCTCTTCTGGGCCAACCAGTGCAAGGCCTTGATCAGCAGTAATGCCGTAACCATGGCAAGAAATGAAACTGAAAAATCTTGTCTAAAGATAGTGATAGCAAACAAGATTTCCATAACCTCCCGCCAAGACTGCTCATTCAACCTCTCAACCTCTGCTTCTCGAAGTGTCCCAAGGAAGATCTTCTTAGTCAATTGCCACAAGATGCACATGATAACCAAGCCCATATTCAGAAGAAGAACCAAACTTATCTTCGATGTCGATAAGTAAACCATTGCAGGATAAAACTGTCCTCTAGTACTAAAAGCATGATAGGTGACCGCCAATGTAGCTATAAAGCTGAGTGCAGCATAAGTCTGCAACTTCATCATTTTATTTGGTTTCCTGTTGAACAACATCAGATTATACAGGGCACACACACACAAGCAGAAATTAGGGCAGCTGCAAGCTCCAAGAATACGAACAATTTAGAAAGCTTATATATTCCTATCTAATTTGTGTCAACAAAATGACTCAACCACGAACAAAAAAAATAATCAATCTATAAACATCAAAATCCCCTCCACAATCTAACCAAAATGATCCAACAGAAGCAATCAAAAAACCCCCAAATCGAAACGAAATGGAAATTCTAGGGTTACGAAGGAACATGAACCAAGCAACGAAAGTGGTCAGAATTACGGAGAAGAATAGAGTGATGGACTTACTCGAGAACGGGCAGGAGGAGTTGGACGTCTAGAAAAGCACCGTCGCCGGCGTTGACGCGGCAATTTCAAGCACACGGCGCCGATGGATCAGCCACCAAATCAGTCAAATAAATTAAATTTCGTCCAATATAAAAGAAAACAAATAGTTTAGTTTTTTTTATATTTCTTAATAAAAACGGAACAAATTTATATTTATATTTTCCGGTGAATAAATTATTGCATAAAAATAATGCACCGCTGCTTTCAGATTCAGCGACAGAACGTTTCCCGAGGATTCTCCCTCTCGCACACACGGAGGATCTCAGCTTCTTGGTCGTCATTCACCTGCTCAATCCACATTGAGTATTTACTGCGTCACCTACTCAAACAAGAAGATTTCCGATCCACAAAGCAATATCTGATTTCCGGAAAGTTTTTTGGTTGGTTTTTGTGGAACTGGAGACGTGAATTGTCGTTCATTTTTCAATTATTGATTCTGTGGAGAGGAAGAAGGAGAAGTACTATTTTGCATTTGAGTTTTTTGACGTTTCTTTGGCGATTCGATTCACTTAGCGAGTGTCTCTGAGATCCTGTTGTTGATACTCTATCCAGATTTGGGGAAGGTAGAGAACTGGGAATTTGTTGTATTGTTATGAACAGGGATTTCCTTCGAATTCGTTAATCCGTGTTGAAGTTTGAACCTTATTTGTGTTCACATTGTCAACTTGTCGTACGTAGGATGGATTATTCGCAATGGGATAGATTTAGATAGAGGTATGGAAAAACTGCCGCCATTGCAGGGGCAGGTGATGCAGAAGACGAGGCTGCAATTCTGGTTTACTCGGATTTGTTTTGGCATTCTGATATGGGCATGCGTGGCTAACATAGTGGCCGTTTTGAAGCTGTGGCATCCGCGTCTCCTTAGTGGTTTTTTTATTCTCACGGAAATCACCGGGCCGGTTGAGGGACCACTAAATGATCCACCTCGTGATCATCTTATTGTTCGGCCTAGTAAGTGGTTTATCTATTTTTCTCATCGTCAAGTTTTTCACGTACCAGATTGATGGATGTTGGTGTTTTCCTTGTTTACTTGGAGCAATGCGCAAGTTCATTGATTAAGTTCCTTTTGAAGTTATGAAGCTAGAGAAGAGATTGAACAGCAGTGTTTAGGCTCAAATGATCAAGTGATATGCGTTGATGGTTGTATAGTGCAAGCATTTTGGTCACTTGATCCTGATTTCTTGTTATAGAGCTTTAATGGATGAGAACTGTGATCAATTAAAATTTATGAGGTTAATAATGGGTTATCTTCTTCACTTGCCTTTCTAGCTTGGATTTTCATAGAACTTTGTGTATCTCTCGTTTAGTAGTAGAATGTCGCAGATTTAAGAAACAACTCTAGATGGGAAAACAAGAGGGAAACAATCTAACCGTTGCTCCACTCATGGTTTAAGTACTGATTTTGCCATTTCGTTTTCTATCCATACTAAATCAACCCCAAACAGTGTATGGCTTTGTTAGAAATTGCTCGAGTCTTTGATGCACCACTTCTATGTGTAATACAGCGTTTGATAGTTGGATTGATCATAATTCAGGAAACTACACAACTAATGGCTTTCTCAAAGTCTCATGTAATGGTGGCTTGAATCAAATGCGATCTGCGGTTAGAATCCCTGATCACTCTGTTCGTTGATCCTTATTTTTTATAGTATGTAACAGCCGATTCTATGATTGCAGATATGTGACATGGTGACCGTTGCACGGCTTTTAAATCTTACACTAGTGGTTCCTGAACTTGATAAGAAAACATTCTGGGCTGATCAGAGGTACTATTTCTGCCACATAGCTTCTCACATTCATTCGTCTGTCATTTGTGTTGTTATTAGAAACTGGGTTGTTTAATTTCAGTTACTTTGAAGATGTTTTCGATGTGGACCATTTCATCAATTCGTTAAGAGATGAAGTTCGGATAATTAAGAAGTTGCCACAAAGGTTTAGCCTGGAAGATTCACATCAGCTGCATGAAATGCCTCCTGTTAGTTGGTCAAATGAGAATTACTACTTGCAAAAGGTCATATCCATGTTGCATGCAAGGATGCACTATTGCATATACTTGATGTACTACAATTTCTTTCTGTCTGAAATGATGCTTACCTAGCCATTCTGATGATTTTCTACCCATCTTGCAGATCCTTCCTCTATTTGACAAGTACAAAGTGGTACACTTTAATCGTACAGACTCACGATTAGCAAATAATGGGATTGCCTTGGAGCTTCAGAGGCTCCGATGTCGAGTCAATTTTCAGGCCCTAAAGTTCAAACCTACGATTGAGGCCTTGGGGAAAAAGCTGATAAATATTCTTCAACGTAGAGGACCCTATGTAGCATTGCATTTGAGATATGAAATGGATATGCTAGCTTTCTCTGGTTGTGCTCATGGCTGTTCTGAACATGAAGCTGAGGAGCTTAAACAACTCAGGTATTTCGTTGATGCATTCCACTGTGTTTGCTGGATACACTCTTTAGAAAATAGTTTTGTGGTTTATTGAATTTCTACAAGCTTGTGATAGCAAGCGCATAATTTTTGTTAAGACAAAATATGTATGTTACATAGCTCCTCAGTCTCCTGATCCTATACGGCTGCAGAAAAAAGCTTCCTTGTGGTAGTCAATGCTTTTAAACTTTTACCCATTCTTGTCTTATAAAGGTACGCCTTCCCCTGGTGGAGGGAGAAAGAGATCAACTCGACGGAGAAGAGATTGCTTGGTTTATGCCCTCTTACGCCTGAAGAGACTGCTTTGATTTTGCTGGCTTTGGGTTTTGGAAAGACCACACAGATTTACATTGCATCCGGTGAAATCTATGGTGGTGAAAGGAGGCTTGGACATCTGAGATCCAGGTTTCCCAACATTGTGAGTCATGTTAAGCAGTTTACAACCCAAATCATTATTTCAAAGATGTTTCTTACGCATGATCCTGGAATCTCATCGATGCATGCTGCCGTGCTGGCTCTCTTTACTCGACCAATCACCATTAGCGGATTCGATCTCATCCCTTTCTCCTCAAATGGGAGAATTCTTGAATCAAACATTGGATCTCTTTATGTTTATTTTTGTCGGATTTCAACAGGTAAGAAAGGAAACGCTCCTGAGCTCAAAAGATCTCCAGCAGTTCAGGAAACACTCATTTCAGATGGCTGCTTTGGATTTCATAGTCTCTGTTGCAAGTAATGTCTTCATCCCAACTTACGATGGAAACATGGCAAGAGTAGTAGAAGGTCATCGGAGGTACAGCTATCTGTCTTTAAAAATGATTCAACTTCGGATCTGTTGAAGAACCCTAGCTTTCTTTCTTTACCAGTTGAACAAATGCTGAAAAGGTACCGCTTGTCTACAGGTATGGTGGGCACAAACCAACCTTTCAACTGGACAAGAGAAAGCTGGTGGAGCTTCTGGATTCGCATCAGAACGGAACACTCTCATGGGATGAGTTTTCTTCCGCCGTGAAGGCCGCTCATGAGAGACGAAAGGGCCAGCCCCGCGTTCGACATGCCATCCCAAACAAGCCCAAGGAGGAGGACTACTTCTATGCAAATCCTCAGGAGTGCCTCTCTCAAGATTACAGCCTCTGGACGCCCGCAGTAGCACAAAACGCCCTGTGAAGAAGACACTGCGCCGTCGGGAACCGGCTGAGTGCACAAGGAAGGCACGCGGTGGTCATCAGAAAGAGTCGAAGACGGCGATGCAAAGAGCTTGATGCCGTCAGCAGCTTGTGAAGACCGGAAAATAACAAGAGCAACTCAAATATTCATTCTTTGTGTTTATAAGTTGATAGCTTCTTGATCAGTAGTGCCGTCAAGGTGAATTTTCTTCTTATTATTTATTATCAGTGTTTTAAAAATGAATTGCGATTAAATTAAATATATTTTAATTATGTCTATGATTTTTATTATTATTATAGGGCATCTTAATTTTGTTATAACAAACCGTCAACCAATTGTATAAAATAGTTCAATATTTTTTTATAATTTAAAATACTTATATTATTATTTGAGAAAAAAAATAGGAAGAAAAACAGGCATACATCCAAAAACCTAAACCAGGGATGGGTATTTCACCGTGGAAGTCGGTGAACCAGTCCAGTAATCGCCGTTCTCCTGGAATTCCGGGAGGTGAGCGCTGTTGATGCCGTCGAGACCGCCGGCCGAGTCGAAAGCAAAGTAGTTTTCGATGGAATATTGTGTCGATGTACTGCAATGAACAGGTTCCGGTGAATGGTGGGCGTTCACCATCGGAGCTCCGGCATTTCCTGCTGGACTGATCTCCCGGGTGTGAAATGAGGAGCTAAACGTCGAAACTGGGGAGTCGGGTTCGTCGGGGTGAAGCTGACAAAGCCGTTACCAGAAGCCACGGCTCTCCAAACTTGAAGCACATCTAAATATCTCGGCGCCCACGTGGCGCTCAGCCCCGATGATGGACACGATTTCGCCATCGGCTTCCATCGGAGTTGCAGCTGGGAGGATAGCTCCGACTCCCTAGCAAGACGAGCCTCGGCTTCAAGCCGGGCCGCCTCCCATTGAGCCATGTGGCTCATCATGGCCACGTGGCGTGACTCCACTGTCCCCGCCGCAGCGATCTCCCTCCGGCGGTGAGTATCCGGATCGATCCCCATCCGCGTCAGCCGCTTCTTCAGCCGAGTGTTCCAGTAGTTCTTGATCTCGTTGTCCGTCCGCCGTGGCAAGCACGTCGCTATCGTCGACCATCTGTGCAAGAGCTTTACTTGTAATACTAATAAAAAAAAAGACTTAAACTTGTAAATATAATTTACTTATTTCCGAGGAGCGCATGGAGGCGGAGTATCGTCTTCTCCTCCTGGACACTGAACTTCCCTCTACTGATATCAGGTCTCAGATAATTCGTCCATCTCAACCGGCAACTTTTCCCGCATCTCCGCAGCCCTATCGAGGAAACAGAGAACAGCAATAATGTCGGTGCTGGATGTTATTTCCAGTCGGCAAACCAAAAAAGAAAAAAAAAACAGTTACCAGCTTTGGCGGGGAGGCTGCTCCAGTTTCCTCCGCCGTATCGGCGAATATAATCCATCAGCTTCCGGTCCTCTTCCTCGGTCCAGGGCCCCTTCTTCAGACCCAGGGCGTTGTTGGACTGGATCCCCATCGCAGACGCGTTAAATGAACTCCAGACGGCTGGCTGTGCGGTATCATGTGCTGCTCTTGTAGATATAGAACGCAGGCAGGCAGGTTGGTTGCTACTAAAAGCAGAGAATGTGGGGCCCAGGCCACCGGAGATTGACGTCATCGGCGATTGGGATCTCTCGGGGCGGCTGTCGGGGCTCCGGCCACTTCAATGTTGTAGCTGTTTCAGCACTGCAGAAAAATTACCCACGCCTCTGTCCTCTGCCCCCCGCCAGCCCCCTCCCTTCCCTTATCTTCCCTCTGCCGCCATGTTCTACTGATGCGTTTTCTATAGCACCTCCGACCACAAGGGTAGACTATGTATTATTATTATTATGATTCTTATTATCAAAATTTTAAATTTTTTTTGCATGTGCAACATTGTGAAGTCACTTAATATAAGGATCAACATCCTATTCATTTAGAAAATTGATCATTCTTACAATCTATGAGTTAAAATTTTGGTAGAATATATAAAAAATAATAATTAAATGGGAAATGAAAAACATGATATTTGATAAGTGAGATAAATTATAATTCGAATAATTTATTTCATAAATATGGAATAAAATAATGAGATAGAAATTAATATGATAAAATTATCTTATTATATATCATTTTTTCATATATCTCCTTTTATTTTTCGTATAATTTATCCATATATAATATGTACTTTAACCATATTCATTTTTATTATGTAATAGGGCATGTGTGGAGTGAGATGTGAGATGTAGGCTGGAATTTTCCTAAGTTGTTAAAATTAGAATTTATATTTTTTAATGAAGGGAAAATAGTGGTTATTATTATTATTATCAATTTTAATACTACGTATGCATAATAATTTTTTGAAATAAAAAAAATTAATTCCCCATATACCAAAGGTTTTGAAAAAGTGTTCATCCTCAGGAGAGTGAATGTGCATGAGCCATGTGCATGCATCCAGGCGCAGGTTAATTGGCGCCACCGTAACGGTCGTGTTGGAGCTCGGAAGTCCACACATCCACACCTCAAATTATCTCTCTTTACCAAACTTTATCTCTTCTCCTGCGACGTCTCCGTACGCTTTTCCAGACTCCACATGATCGACCAGATCAGAGACGACGATCCATCACCCAGAGATGAGATTTGATCCCATCTTGCACCTACAATTTCAAACATTGGATTGAGCTATATTGAACTGTGCACGAGAAAACATGAACTCTGGACCAATGGCGGAGGGGATGGGATCGATACCACTGTGGTGTCTGTCAACCAGAGCTCAAGGATGACGCCAACCATGCGTCATGGTGGTAGGAGACGGGACAGACATTCCCCTTGGAGCCGATCCATCTGCCTGCTTGGGAATCATTGTCTGCTGTACATCGTTGATGTTCTGATAAATGCAGGACTGTGACGCATCAGAAGGATAACTTGATCGATTTGCTACCGCAGTAAGTATTTTTTTAATGCATGTAGAGGGGCAGGACGACGGGAGGATTTACACCACGGGCTGCCCCTTCTACTCCTCGATTTGGATTAACTTGCCAGGGTTAAAGTATCGGTTACGTGGGAAAAGGCATTGCACCATGAAGATTTTGAACAATCTCCCTTCCCGGAATCGGAAGACGGGTTTGAGCAGCAGATGACAGGGAAGTAGGAATATGAAGCTCGAAGTAAAATTGTTATTGACGGAGAAATGAGAACGGGGGTGAAAGTGGAAGGGCTAAGCTTCTTCTCACTCTCCTCCGGGGGTTGTTGTTGTCGTTCGACCAGCAGCCCGTAGGAGACGTCCAGAAAGTGGTGAAAAGGAAAAGCCTGGAGGTGTCACCGTCTTCCCCTTTTCTTTTCTCGGCTCTTGTTTTTTAAAAGAAGAAGTAATGATCCCTTTCGTCGTTTACTTCATCCTAAAAACAACCCCCTTTCCTTTCGACTTCTTTCTGTGAAAAGGAAAAGTTATGTGTATCCTGATTATCATCTTTTTCTTGTGCAGACTGCTGCTGCCAGACGGGAAAGTGAGCAGAGACTAGTTCTTGTAGTCTCCATCCAAACTCATGAAAATGAACAAATTGAAATCGTGTTCATCATCATCTGCTGAGATTGTCAACGAGGGTTCCCTACGGATCCTTATTTGTGCTGAGAAGATGGCAAAGTTCTGAACTTGACGTCAATAATTTATTCTTTTGCTTTTTCTAAGGTGATGGTGCTTATCACTCACACTTTTGTAAAGATTCAGCATTACAGTTTTATAGCAGATATCTGTAACTAGTGATTGTTGGAATAATCAGTGATGAATTTCCAGATTTTCCGATTCAATTACCATCCTTTTTTATCATCGTGTTTTGGAGTTGTTTGAATCTGGTCTCAACTCTTCTGTTGTCTTCTTGGGACAGGCCCTAGTCTAACCCCCACTTCACCTTCTTCATGCGACACACGGCTCGTTGCTGAAGCCAATTTCTTTCCAACTTGATGGTGAAGATTAATCAAATCGTCATTTCGTATCATCCTGATCCTAGTTGCTAGTTGCTATAGTAATAAAGCAGCACCACCGAGCCTCCTACCTCATGGACTCCGGCAAGCGCTGCCCCTCCAGCAGAGCCGCCGGGAGCTGGGGGAACCAAAACCGATGCGTCGGTTAACGTACAGAAGGCGGCATATGCCTACTCCACGAAATCCAACCAACCCCGCGCCGTTAAAACGCCGGGCGAAGATCCATTTTCGGATAGCGACGCATTTAGAGAGACGTATCATGAAGCAAATGGTGAAATATCGAGCTTTTCACCATTGAAGTTCAAAAAGTTGCCATCTTTCACCGCCCCCAGGTTCCATTTATTGGTGGATGGTGAAACCTGCTTTTCCTTTTAGTACGAAACCTCAAATTTATTACTGTGCCCGTACACTGGAATTTACAGCCACGCTACTGGGCGTTAGAATGCCTTCCACCGGGATTTCCATCTCATAGAGGAGCCGATTTCGCTGCTCCGTCTCAGGTAAAATCAGCGGTTTCCTCCCAGCCGTCGACTGCGGAGTTAGCATTCGCGGCGAAGTTTGGTAACGGCGATTCAGTCCGTAATCGGAGTTCGAGGTTTAGGTTCGTGGCTGAGTATGGCCGCTGCTGATTTCAGGCGGTGGATAACTGTGACTTCAGATAGGAAAATGGAGTTTTGTTGTGGATCGTTTCCAGCTGAAAAAATGAGTAAATGGACAGGAAAATGGAGTGCAGATTCGGGATCCTGCTACCCTTCTAGTTCTAAATGGAAGATCAAGTGCTTCAAGGTGGGGACTATGGGGGTTTCAGAAGCTGAATAACATTGCTCACCTAAACCGTCATCTTGGTCTGTTTCCAGGATGAATTCCTACCCTCATATGCTGGTTTAGGTTGCCAATGCATATCTTTGGAAAAGCAATGCTATAGCCATGTCATTTGCACCGGTGCTTCATAGGTAGGGGTATCTAACTGCAGCATTTATACCTTGGGGTGCAAATGGTAGGGGTCAAATTGCTAAGCCTACACTTTTGTTTGGGAGGGAAGTTTGGAGTGGCTCCAATGGATTTCAAATGGTGGAGTGCTGCATTGCCATTCTGAATGCTCTGTATGGATTTTCAGCCCAAACAGATGAAATGCATTTAAAATAAGGGGTTGTGATAAACAGACCAACTTAAAGTGCTCCTGAGAAACAAGTACCTGAGGCCTGATTTTTTACTTCAGGCGAGGTACCGGTATAACCGTCTGTCTGTGTTGTCCCGCTCCAAGAAATCCCGCTCGATCAGGGACTCGATTCGTTTCTTTATCTCCCCAGGGTTGGCGAGGAAGCGTGACTGAAGTTGTTTGGTCACCTCAGCAATGATATTGTTGTGATCCAGCACTCTCCTGGATTTCATGATCCTAACAATGGCAGCTTCAATCTGAGGTTTTCTGTCCTCCTCCACCCTCTGTCGGGTTTCTTGCTTCTCTGGTTCAGATTCCTTTTGTGCAACCACTGTTCCGATCTTCACCTTACGAAGCTTGCTGGTAAACTTGTCGTTGACAGAGAATACGTCATCCTCAGCAATGTCTTTGCTCATTGGCTCCTTCCTCAGCACATTTTTCCCCTTCACACAAGCTAAGGATTGTAGGCATCTTTTCAAGTCAGAGGATACAATCTCAGTGGCCTGCTCGATTTCTCGATAACAAAGAAAATCAGCAGTGTTGAACAGCATCAACACACACATCTGGTATGTTGAGACGTTCAACTCATATTTCTGGCCATTCCCAAATGATGCTCGCAAATCAGCGGTGCCCATGTTTGTTTGCCAGGACAATCTCCTACCAGTGTGGGTACCAAGGTAGTGGGCGTGAAACTTTTCACATGGAATAGACAATTCAGAAGGCAGATTGCACGTGACGTTAGACTGGGTAGGCCATGAACCAGTTGTCAAAACCTGGACAACTAGTGTAGGTCCATTTGCTAGTTCAGTACCGTAGGCAGAATAAAAACCTTGCATTGTATCCTGGGATGTCTTCATGTCTGTAAACATGCCTTCTAGTTTTGAAGTAAACTGATAACCACACTCCGTTTTCAGTTTAACAATCAGACTTCTTTCAGCATCATCAGACACAGTTTTCCCTGACAAGAGTCTCTTTGCCAAATGCTGCTTGTAATATTTCTCGAAAACATCCTTCTCCTGAAGATAACGGAACAGCATCATCACCTTATCCAGAATAATCTCAATTTCTTCTTCCTTAACTCCCTTCAGCCCCTTCCTCAGCTTATCATCAACGAACAAAGATATGTACTCTGGGGACCGAGGATTTAGATTGATAAAATATTCGAAAGACGAGTTAAGTGCATTCTGGAAGGTCTTATCGTTGGCAAATGCAGAGCTTATGATCTTATCATACTTGTCCCTTTTCTCAAGTAGGGATTCCACGAACTCCACTGGATTCTTCGACTTCTCAGGATCTGTAACAAGTTGTTTGCCTGTGTCTCTAATATGAGATGTCATCACATCCCTAATGGTTGATAAGCCATCAGGGACCCGACGAAACAAGTTGTACATCCTTCTCAAGTCTTCAAACTTATCATCAAGAAGCATCTTTACCAAACCTGAATTCTCCATGTGAACTAACCTGATCATGTGGTTAGCAATCATTTCTTTCTCGACAACATTAGTAATTTTAGATTCACTTCTTGCATCAAGGTAGTGTGACACCCTCTCAATCTCTTCATTCAGACGTCTCTCAGCTTTCTTCAAGTACTCACCACAATCACTGCACTCAATGAACTCCTGAGATTCAGACCTAAAGAAATCAGCTGAAACATGAAGGAACGGTTTCTCAAAGTCTTCTTCATAGACCAAAGGCCCCAAATCCATTAGCATTTTGATAATGTTTCTCATCAGCCCTCTGTTGATGACTTCACCATTACGTTCCTGAAATACCAACTCAAGAATTGTGTTTAGCAGCCTAGCCTGAATTTTTTCTGAGTGAATTACATTGTCCCTCCATAGGTTAAGCCCAAGCTCATGCACCGGTGTCTTTTGCGTGCTATTGATGAAGGTTCGATCCATATACATCAATATGTCACGAATCATCTGCAATGCCTGATTATGATCAGTCCACTTTGCATTAAGCTCCTCCAGAAACGAACCACCATGGGTGGCCTCTACTTGTTTGCACATTGTTTGAAGATGGAAGGTCATCGTTGCTACCAAACCCGAATAAAGCTTCTCCCCGAACTTGTGTAGGACCATATTATAAGCATTTCTGAATACATAAGACACAAGCAACAAACTAAACATCCAATTTACATCCTCAAATGGCATATTATCGCGCGCTTCTAAAAAAATGTAGAAAACCGAATCAATAACAAATATATCATACCTGAAAATAAACCAGCAATGCATTCCAATATCGACACAGGTTTCTTCAATTAAAAAGAAATTTTTTGAAAACCACCAGTTTGATATTCTATCTAATTCTTAATAAGTACCTCGTGAAGCTCAAACAGAAATCAGTAAGTCAAGCAAAATAGCGATTTTCCGAGGGTCTCACAGGATAATCAAGCGCGCTAAAAGAAAACCCCAACAACAGAACCAGCAAATCAAATCGCAAACCTGTACAGCTCCTCAAAGCTGAGCCCGCTCGCGTTATGGTTATAAATTTCGTGAATCGCATGCTCCAGAATCTTCCAAGTCTTCTCTGCGTACTTTGGATCCACCACCACTTTGTGCTTAAACGCTTCTATATGGAAGTTCTTCTTTTTCTGCCCGTTGCTCATCCTTACACCCCAAAACCAGAACAATCCCTCTCAAAATCCTCCTACAAAATAACGCCTGCACACCAAATGCTTTTCCCCCTTTTTGAAATTGCAATCAGCAGAGGCGATTCAGGATCCGTTGAGAAGAATAAGAAGAGCTCCGTAATAACACTTGAAACCACGCAGGGGATTCACCAGAAAATTACGCTGCACGGCAAGCAAATCCACCGCGGAAGAACTCCAGTTTTCCGAACATCCGGTTGAACAAGGAAGAATAATCGTACCCTGAATTATCGATGGATCTTCTTTTCTTTTTTCTTTTTTTTTTTATCGTATCAATGTGGGCCCATTATGGGCCAAGAATAGACGGCCCAATTTATTATATTTATAGTGTGGCCCATTTTCACTTAATTACACAAAAATAATAACTGATAATTACACATAATTATTGATAATTATAATTAACAAACGTTTAAAACAAGTTTTTTTAAAAAAAAAATAGAATAATGGCCTTCAGACGATGGTTCAAAACACAGTTTGAGAAATGGGAGAAGAGCTTGAAAAAAAGCTGATGGCTCAGCGAGAGCCAAGTCTACTACATAAACAGAGATAAGGACCAGGAAAACATGAAGTTTTGAGACTACAATCACAGAAACCAGATGAAGCAATACGCCTTACTCCTCGTCTTCCTCATCTCCATCACCACCAGAAGCTTTCTTAGCAGCAGCCTTCTGGTTCCTTCTCTTCACACGGCCGGGCCGGCCACCGCCGAAAGGACTAGTTAGAGAGAAATCAATGTGCTTTTGGGAGTCCACTCTCACCATGAAAGAAGGAACATTCACAACTTGCCTCCCCACCCTGAGAGAGAATTATACTTTCAGACATTTGTAACACTCGTGACAATCCCAAGAGGTAAAACTATAAAGATGAAAAGCACGGTTGCAATAACAATTCACATGAAAGATGGAAAGCAAAATCCCACATTTAAGTAAGATCAGCAGCAGCAAATAATATAATGAATAGATTATATTATTTTTCAAATCCCACATGAAGAGTTTCTGGGTTTTGTGCGTACAGTATAATCAACCATGGATTGTTTTTCCAATCTAAATGCAAGAAAAATTGCTAATGCAAATGTTGACGATGGAAGAACCTAAAAATGCATGATTGGAAAACTTGAGTCCACCGCAAAACACCATTAAAAAGCAGTTATTTAAAAGTACAGTAGCATATAACGCCTCTTCTGCAGCATACATTCTCAATTTGGATTTCTTGAAGTGTAGGCAAGCGCTAAAACTTAAACCTCTGATAATATTTCAAAGCATCGAAGACTAATTTTTTGCAGACAGGCCTAGTGACTATTGAAAGTACATATAGTTTAGGAGTTCAGTTAAGTCACATATGCCATAAGACAAACGCAGATAGAGATTGCCATAACTAATTCCAGACAGAAGCTGGGAATGAAAAAACAGCAATCAAATACCTGATATGCCTCTGCCGGATCAGGACTCTAGCATGATGAATTGACTTAGCCATACCGGCTTTAAAGACGAGAGTCTGCAGTCGGCGTTCGAGGAAATTTTCGACTGTGAGGGCCAGCACATAATCAAGCTTGTTCTGACTCTCATCCAGTAGCCCATACCTATTCATCCGCCGCAAAAGTGCTTCTCCCTCAAAAATACGACGAGGGTCCTTCTCATCGAGAGTAAGCAGATCTCTAGCATTGTTTCTAATGCGGCTCAGCGCATACTGAACCCTCCACAGCTCACGCTTGCACCTCAAACCATACTCTCCAACAAGCTTCAATTCCGCGTCAAGACGCTCCTTTTCATAAGGACGTCGCGGCTTCTTAAATGTCTTCCCATCTGTAAATCACACATTTTCCATCGATCAACGACGAACGCGTAGCAAATCCTCATAAATAAAAGCAACAACAAACATTTACGCTACAACAGAAACTCAACAGCTCCAAAATCCAGATCACAATAAGTGAACTGAATATCGAAAAAAAAAAAAACAACATTCTCCCTCTCAGGCTTACAGTTGCGGTAAAACGAAACGTGGACCATCGCTTCTGTTCACCGCCGCGCCTGCCGGGCCGATGCCACGCTTCTTTCTGCCGCCGTAGATCGCTATGGAAAAATGGAAGTCGAGCTTATACTTGAAGGTAAAACCCTAATGGGCCGCTCTTGAACATTCTCGCTCATTAACTTAATTTGGGCTAGATCTTTTATCTGAGCCTATAACTATTTCAATCACGGGCCTCATTTGGGCTTCTTCAGCTTTGCAAAATTTTTAATGTTGGGCCAGAACTATCTTTTTCATAGGCCAGGTCATCTTAGACGGTTATTTTTACTATATGTATGATAAAATAGAAAAATAAATTTAATAATTTTCAAAAATAAAATGATTTTTAGATTTATAAGTTTTTTAATATATTTATTTATTTAAAAAATTAAAGAATATATTTTTATATTTAATTTGATCACCACTGAGATGCAAAACACAGGAATTTCGACAATGGCGATGAGTATATCTGGTGTAATGTGAAAACTGGAAGGGGCCGACATTGATCAGCACCCCATGACGGCGCAGTTGTACACGAAGCTCCCCGATTGCTTCCTCCCAAGCAAGTCCCACTGCGGCGGGGAGTCGTCGGGCACCCATGAATTGACTTCAATGAAGCCCTCAACGGCGTTGCGAGGGCCTCCGATGACGATCAGCCGATCGCCGCAAGCTCTGAAGGCCAGCCCCCAGCCGTACATCGAATCCGCACGCTCCGGCAGCTTCCCCACTGTTTTCCAGACTCTTCTGACCTTGTTGTACTTCCTTACTACCATTTCGGCGTAGTCGGCGGCGTAGAGCTGGTTGCTCACGACTGCAATTAACGGCGGAGCTACGGATGTGGTGGGGCGGGTGTTTTCCCTCGCGGCGGGGAAGCGAAGAGGGGACATGTTCGGGATGACAGTCCATGATCCTGTCTCCGGGTTGTACTCCTCCCCACAGGTGAGAAGCTCGGAGCCGGATCCTCCGACCCCTCCGACGACGTAGAATTTCCCGTCCATGAAGACGCCGGAGCACATCTTCCTTGGCTTGTTCATGCTCGGGAGAGACGTCCATGAACCGATCTCGGAGCTGTACATTTCTGCAGAAGCAAGAATGTGGCCGCGCGAGTCGCACCCGCCGGCCAATATCGCGATTTCGCCCAGACTGGCTGAGCCGAAAAGGCATCTGGGAGAGTTCATGCTAGTTCCTGGAGTCCAAGCATTCGTCAACAAACTGTAGCGGTACACAACCTGTGAGATGTGATCACGGCCGAAGACGAGGAGCTCTGTGCCTACGGCCAAGGACTCCTTATCGGAGACGACAAACCAGTCGTTTGGATTCATTCTCGGGAGATGCATCCAATGGCGACGAGTCGGGTCAAAGGCCTCCCATTCCAGCAACTGGCAGGAGAAATAAACCCAGTGCTCGACCACACCATTCTGCCTCCGGAGTCTGTAGATCTCGCCGCTTCTGATAAGCGAACGGAAGCTGCGGCTCAATGCAGCTATGGATCCATAGTCGCTTCTGGAGCACTTGATCAGACAGCTAATGGAGTTATCCCTCCCAATACCTGCTATCAAAGAACTCGATTCAGAATTCTCACCATCACCGCGCTGTCTAATCGATCCGCAACCTGAAAGTT
This sequence comes from Utricularia gibba, assembly GCA_002189035.1. Taxonomy (NCBI): domain Eukaryota; kingdom Viridiplantae; phylum Streptophyta; class Magnoliopsida; order Lamiales; family Lentibulariaceae; genus Utricularia; species Utricularia gibba. The sequence continues at coordinate 1,943,897 of NEEC01000017.1, read as the reverse complement.
CAACACTGGACTCAGACACCATCCCGTTTGCTTGCGTATACACCGCTTCATCCATCTTGGCCGGACGGTAAGTTCTGCAAGGCCAGCAACAATCACAGATCCTGCTGTGCTTCCTTGAAACCAAACAAGTTCGGCCCTCCAGCATCTTTGGATATCCAAAGCTTGAAGCCCCCGAATGTGAATACCAGAAACACCTTTGGAAAATGCGAGGCTTTCCGCACAGAAGCTGCGAGCTGAAACAAAACAACACCACAAGAATCTAAAGACTTATCAGAGATTCATCCACATGGCATCCGATTTCTCAGAGTATTACACAACAGCTAACGCAACTTTCTGTGCAATCGGTTACAGAAACACATACTTAAATATGAACCGATCGGAAACAGCAAAAGAAATCCCAGGCTTAAGAAAGATGCAACATAAGCGAAAAACCAAAAGAGCCCACATTCAAAGACACACCAAAACACCATAAAAAATCTCTACTTTTCCAACAATCGCAGAGATACTAACCCGCAGATCTCTAAAAGTTAGACGAACGAACAACCACCTTCAGAAACACCAAACAGACAGCAAGAAAGGGAAGAAGAATCACGCTTTCCCTCCTGCATTGGCCTCCAACCTGCGCCCAATAATAGAGGTTTAGATCTAAACCACAGTCAACCAGAGAACAGAAACCTGTAACACCACTCCTCGAAGAAGCACCATCAATCCAACATATTACCTAAAAAACCGGGCACTCATAAAAAAAAGGAAAACTCCAAAAAACGTATCTATCGATAAGAACAAAGCAGCCTTAAAAACTTACCATAAGTATGAGGAGAAAGCAGAAAGAAAAGGTTGCTGGATTGAAGGACTCAGGAAAAATATAACTAATCTCTCTTTTTCTTTAAGAGGCATCCATGCAGGAATCCAACCCGAGAGATTTTCTTCCTTTAAATGGAGCGTTTTACTTTTGTCGTGCCCGGCTGCTAAGGAGAGGGAAACCGCAGTTCTTTCCATTCGCGTTTACAACTTGCACACACAAATCTTCGGGTAAATTATTATAATCATAATGTAGAAAATTTAAAATAAAATATAATAAATAAATTATATACCATTTATTTATTTTAAAATTAAAAAGAAAACTACAAAATCCAATAGTAGGTCAGATTTGCTTCTTTTCCCGGTCGCCGTTCGGGTCCCACCAACAGTGGGACCCACGACCGGCTGCGGCAAGGAAATGTTGGATTTTTGCATTTTTTACTATTTTTTTAAATGATGGAATAATAATTTCTTTTTTTATCAAAATGTTTTGAAATAATATTTCACTAACAGAAAATGAATATTATTTTTGCCAAAGAATACCAATTATTGGCGCAGGGCTTTAAATTGATTTGATTAAATTCCATTGAAATTATTATATTTTAATGAATATTAATATTCTATTTTAATCCGACGGCTGGGATTGCATCCCCTAGCCGTGGTCCTGCCCCTGCTTTTACCACTGCAATATTTAATCTTATCCGAATTCACAACGGACAAAATATTTTATTTTTTTGTAATTAAAATTTAAATGATAAAACCCATTTTAATATTTTATTTTTTAATACTTTAATATTTAAAAATAATATAAAAGAAAGAGTTGGGGGTAAAAAAGGAAAGCATTTTGTAGATTAAAAAAAATCTAAAAAAGAGTTGCCTCAAGATACGAAAATTCTGGCGTCCACAAATGGGTCACCGTGGACATCCACCACGTCTCGCTTGCTGTCCCAAACGACGTCGTGTTGTCTTTAAAAATAGTTATTATTGTTATTTGGTAATCTAAAAAGCTTTTATATAATATCCCAGGGACCGAAAGAAAAAAATAATATTAATTTTGAGCCCATCGCCCATTTAATTTGAAGAGTGTGCAGAGTTGTATGGGAAATAAATATTAATTTTACTGCGGTCAGAGAAACCGTTCCTTAATAATGGTAATAATGTTTTTACCGCCCTACATACAATAAGTCGGTGGCTATTATATTATATTAAATGCTATTTTTAAATTATCCTTCATTTGAATAAAAAGCAAATAATAAACATTTTCGGAGAAAATGTATTTTTTTTGGGGCCCGAAATATTTTTCACAAAACTTAATTTTTATTTTCTAAAATAAAAATAAAACATTTGTCTGAAATTAAAAAAAAATTTGGGATGAAGCAAGGAGGTCACAATGACTGTTCTTATCCTACGAGACTAACAGAAGTTTCCCGGGAGGCATTTCAGAGCGCCGGCGTTGCGGGTTAGTCTCCCACGGCTTGGCCGAGCTTGTACTGGATCATGTTATTCCCCGTGTACGGCTTCCTGCCGGCGACGAACGGCGGCCCTGATTCCCGGAAGAAAGCTCCGTTCATGAAGTGGTCGCCCATCGATCTCCACTGCCAGTTCTTCCACACGCTTTTCGGTGCGTAGTCCCTCTTGGTCACCTGATCGGAATAAGAAAGCATGAGTAGAAAATCTGGGATGGTGTTTTTTTTTCTTATGGAAATACTTCTTTGGTGTAGCGGTAGTCGGCGGCACGGTATCGGTTTCCTTGGCTGATGATGGTCGGACCGGAGCTACCACCTATGGCGTAAAGCTCCCAGTGCTGATAGTCATTGTTGACGATATGAACGAATCCCCATCTGACCCGAGGCATCCGTTGAATGAGCCCGATTCCGAACCGATTGAACGCGACGGTGACTTGCATTATCTTGTCTATCGGCGTGTTATCGTGCGCTCCCAAGAGCATCACCTGCAACAGACATGGAAGCCGGTTACAGACGCTGTTGAACAAGGTGATTTTAGGGTTCTGTTGGGCGTACGTCGTTGTGATGGTTGAGCTTGCAGTTGGAGATGGTGATGGCGGTGGAACCCTCGATGACGTCTATGAGCCCGTCGTACCCTCTTGACAACGAAACGTGGTCGATCCAGATGTGATTCGACCCGTATACGGAGATTGCGTCGCCGTCGCTTTTCGTACGGAAGCCGATGTGGTCGATGTTGTCCCTGATCATGCCGCCGGAGGCGGGGACGATGTCGTGGATCCAAATGTTGTGGATGATGACATGGGTGACGAACTGGAGGGTGACGCCGGCACCGTAGGCGATGTGGACCTGCTTTCCTCGGCCGTCGATCGTCTTGTAGCTCGCTACGAGGAGCTCCTGGCGGAGCTTGATGACCATGCTGTGTGCGAAGATGATCCAGAGCGGCTTCTTTTGGATGGCGGCGTGTCGGAGCGTCCCCGGCTTAGGGTGGTCCATGTCGTTGTCCGATGGGTCGGTGACTACATAGTAGTTTCCGTTTTTACCGCCCATCGTGTGGTGACCGAAGCCGCGCACGCAGTCAGCGAGCTTTTTCCGGTTCTTGTCCCAGTTCCCGTCGCATCTCCAGCACCGGTCGATCGGATTTGTCGCCAGGCACTTTTGTCCAAGCAATTTCCTCTGCGTCGAATTCCCGCCTGCCAAACTCCTGAAACCCATGCATAGCAAAGTATAAATTTAACAATGAAAAACTGAAATCTTTCATGCAAAATGTTCGCCTACTCCGTGACAAGCTGAGTGAATTGAACGGTGACGTCTTCTGGGTCAGCGTTGTATGCCTTCAGGGATTCCCGGCGGGCCTCCTCCGCTCTCCTCCGCGTGTACTCATCGAACTCCGCCCCCGCAACCGTGGCGAATAGCAACAAGACAAGCAGCAATTTCTGGCTGACGATCGCCATCAAATCGAGATCTGCTTCTTCTTCTTCTTATTATTACTATTTTCTTTTCAAGGATATCCGATCACCGTAGCATTAGATTCCCGGCGAGTCGTCACGATTTTTTGATATTCCAGAAGTATCCGACATGCTGGGGATATCATTCCCGACGCCGGCGTCGATTCCTATATAGTGTACGGAAAAATAAAATAAGCTTCGCAGAGAAATACGCGGCGACAAAGAAGAGAGACCGTTGACTCCAGTGTTAGAAAACAGGACACCGTTAGTTGTGTACTAATTTTGACATCCCATTTTTGTGGTCTTTTGTATCGTACCAATCCATACGAGGGAGGATTTCTATTTATAGAATTTTTTCTTATTTTAGGTTGATTTTTTTTTTTAATATACTTTTCCAAAACATGGGCTCCCAAAAGGCCCAAAGTAGGCCCATATCACCTATGTAGGTCCCACAGAAAAAAAAAAAAAAAACTGAAGACTTGCCTTCATAGCTATCAAAAGGCTCAACCTTTGGCTTTGAGTCCTCGCAGAATGCTCCACATAAAAGTGGAGAAAACAAACAAGCAGCCACCAGCAAGAACAGCATACCGGAGGCCAAGGTTAACCAGCAAGTTCACCAGAAGTCCGGCGACAACCACACCCGCGAAGTTGGCCGATACGCCGTCCCAAAACGGCATGTCCAACACAGATGCAATGATCGCCCCTGTCCAAGCACCGGTGCCGGGGAATGGCACTGCAACGAAGAGCATCAGCCCCAGCCATTGGAACTCTTCCACAGGACGAGCCTTCTGTTTGGCTCTCTTGAAAAGCAGGTTGAGTAACCGAGAAGCTGCCTCGCTCTTTTGGGATAGGAAGGCAGCTAGTTTCTTCAGGAAAAGTATGATCAAAGGTACAGGAACCATGTTGCTGCAATTTAAGGAACTAAGCATATCAGATAACTTGATCAATCCATTTCACATCCTTCTTATCCTAAACATCCTATTTTATTGAACAACGTACGGTGTATCTCCAACCAAAAACAAGCTTGTTTTAAGGTTGCTACCTGTCAGCAGTGGAACTCCAGTTATTGACATCAAATGTGACTTCTGTGTAAAAAGAATTTACAGCAATGCAGAATAACTCCCCCTTTCTCTTGTAAGCAACATGTTTAAGAAGGTCTAGGAAACCACACGCCAAATGCGGCTAAACTCAACTCGCTAAAACTCCAGTAGAAAATAAAAAGTTCAAAATCAAGCAAATGATGAAGTGTTAAAAGAGATTCATCTCATCCAAGACGACACAAAAGCCAAGCTTTTCCATGATAACATTCTGGGATTTCATGCGGATTGTATGGAAGTTTAAACTAATGTCAAATCTCCGAACAACAAGCCCAAAGTATGATACATAAAAGACCAACAAATTCACGGACAAATTGGAGTAGAAGTGCACAAAATATCAGTAATTCTCAGATAAGGTGAATCATGTACACAAGACTAACCCAGCAATCGAGAGTAAGGTCAGCTTCAGTGGCTTCATCTGTAGCCAATACCCAACAGGAATTGCACCCCGCAGTTCAATCACGGGAAGCGTAGCCAGTGTAAACACAATACACTCATCCGGCCAACTCGAAGCCCGTAGCGTATTAGCTATCTTAACCCCGAAGCTTGAAGTTCGAACAGAATCAGCCGCAGCTTTCGCGTCCTTCGAGAACGCGTACAACCCAATAGAAACAGAAGCCCATATCAAAACCAGTATCAGGTACTTGAACGGCTGGGCGTCCGACCCACATAGTGATTCGTTCAATTCGATGGTTTCGATCGTTTCATCGGGCAAAGCGGCTGTGATAGAGATTTTTCGGTGAGAAAATGGGCGAGATAGCTGAATCGATTTTGGGTAACGTGTCGTTGAGAGTGGCGTAAAATGGGTTGTTGAATATGGGAGTTTGAAATGGGGTGCTTTCTACGAGGAAGCGTTGGTAGAGGCAATACCCATGCCAGAATGCAAGCCATTGATGGAGCTCGAAGCTGCGGCCGGCGAGGATGAAGCAGAGGGTTCTACATGCTCGCTAGCCGCTTCCGGGTTCGGTCCAAGTCCGGTTCAATCCCACTGGCTTTTTAAACCAACAAGTCACCGGTTCGGAAAAAAAATGTTGTGAAATAAATAAAATAAAATATTAACGGCGCCCAGGAAGAAGATTGATGAATGGCGACCAGAAAGAGGGAAAAGCCCTACTTCCCTCCTCGCCATGCTCCGTACCATCCTTCGAAGCGCCGCCGTCCTCTCCAGCTCGATTCCGCTTTGGAGCACGATGGGATCGAAGAATTTCCCACTTCCTCCGCCGTTCCGAAAGCGCCAACGATGGTTGTGGTGATCGGCGTACCGGAGGAGTGCTCCGTGCTTGACCTTAAATCGAGGTTTGAGATGTACGGCCCTATATGCCGGACACGAATGGAGCCAAACGGTGTTGCTTATATAAGTTTCAGATCCAACGATGCCGCCCAGTCCGCCATTGATGCGGCCCAAGATTCCAGCTTTCCTGTCACTCTCCATTCTGTTGCAGTACACTCTCTAATCCCTTAAAATTGCTTTTCATTAGGCATGGTTCTGCATCCTGGGTAGTTCCCGTGGTCGAAATTGCATGGATTCTAGTTAAAATGATTCAAATCGAACAACAATAGATGTCTAGACTTTTGCTGACAGCTCGTTCATTTGGGCACAAGTATGATCCCGAATCACTCTCAAAGGAATGTCTACTGTAGCTCTCTTCTCTGTGTATGCTTTGTGAGTGGTTCTTTAATTAATTGAGTTGCTAGGTCAGTTTGAGTCATGAGAGAGTTTTTTCGATGAGTTTGCTGTGTACTACGTAACCAAGTGTGGATAGCATGTGAGGAATGTATATGTGATGCATCGACATTGCTTCCCATTTACCTTTCCTTCTGCGTTAGATGCATAGCTGCATCACTTATGAACGTTTTCTTTTGGATATCATCTGCTTCATTTGTGTGTACTCTGGTGCTAGAGCTGTGTCTCCGTGCTGGACCTGTGATTGAAGGAGTCTTTTAACTCTTTTGCACATACTTTGTGAGGAAGTTTTGCACTGCATTCCTTCACTAAATCCCTCTCCTTATCTGTCCTACAGTTGCATCTGTATCACTTCTGCTCACTGATGTTTTTAGCTCAATACGTTGCTTAGTTACCATATCTAGACGTTGCAAAAACACCATTAAATCGCACTCTGTAGGTTTCTAGAATAAGTCACCATGCTATTGCCATTCATTATCAAGCACTCTTGGTTACTATCTTCACCCTCCTCCCTGTGTTGCAAATGAAGGTGCAGGTGAAGTGGGCTAGCGATCCGGTTCAGCAATGGGGTCAAGGAGTTGCGAAGCGCAGCAGTATATTCTCGAGGCTAGTGAGACCAGAACTGCCTCTCCGTCGGCATGGGAGGGAAAACAAGCTGGTCTCCGCCATTGTAAGCCCCAGAGATGAGAATGATACCAAGAAAGAAGCAAATGAAAATGGCAGTGGCAGCAGCGTGAATGCAAGGGAAATGGTTGCTTATGACGACATTTTGTAAGCCACCCTCCCTTGCATCCACTGTAACATTGGCTCTTGGTTGTGTTGCCTTCATGTTTCACCTCAAGACTCAAAAATTACTGCAGTAGATTGAGAATGCATTCACTTTTGTGAGATAGCTTTTCTGTGTGTTTTTTAAGTAAATAAATTGTATAATTTCTTTAAATTTAATAGTAAATGAATTTATTATATTATATTATATATGGTGGAAATTATAAACGCGCGCATTTGGTGCTTGAAGACCCGTTCCAGCCTCTCTCTCTCTTTCTGTAGCGGAAACCTATCTGTTCTCTCAGTACATAAATCTCGTACCGCCGCTGCTTCCGCAAAACCCTCGCCGATTCTCAGTCCGCCGCGCAGGGCGGCGAAACTGCCTAGTAACGAAAGGCGCCTAGTCAATTCCTTACCAGCAAGCACCAACCATGGCGACTGTGTCGGCATCCTCTTCTGCTGTCGATGAGGGTCCAGTTTTGAGTTTCCTGGCGAAGCGTCTGCGTGCTCTGCGAAAGAAACTCAACCGCATAATGCAGATGGAGGAGGCTTTGAATCAGGGGAAGACACTTAACAAGGAGCAGGAAGAAACCCTACGTTCCAAAACAACGGTTTTGGCTGGAATCGATGAGTTAGAGAAGCTGCGCCAGACGATTTCTCATGCTGTAAAACAAGAATGTCAACTTGCTGTTGAGAAGAGTCGGAAGACGGTTGCGGAAGCTCCAGTTGGGGAACCTGAAATTGGTGTGGAACCTGAGCCGCGATACGATGGGTTTGATGGTGTTTCTGATCTGCTGAATTTGTTGTACTTTGGAACTCTTTTCGATGTGAAGTCCCTGATGGGTGGTGCTAATGATAATATGCTGCTAACGAGGACACATGAGAGGAACTCTTGCCTTACGTATGATTATGTTACGGATGATGATGCTGCAGGGGACCCGTTGAAGGAACGGGATTTGGATTTGATTTCTATGCTTGCGGGGATGTTGATTTCTCGGCCTGTAAATTCCAGTTCCTCGCATAATGATGCATTGCAGAATTGTGCGGTGCATGCCAAGCTATGGATGGAGAACTCGGACCAGCCCATTGAACCCAATTTGAATGTCACGTGTATGGGAATTAAATGCCTTATCTTTTACCTTAGTTTCTTGCTTTTGGCGAAATTTCATTTTCTAGCAGTTCCTAATCTTTGGGTATGATATGATTTTAGCCAGGAAATCGTTGTCTTGTTTCTTATTTCAATTGGAGCGCTCAACTATGTATGAAGTTATGTATAATGACCTTGGGCAACAACTGTTTAGAACAAGCCCTTTGTTTTAAGATTCTAGTTTGAATGTCTGATTGTTCATTTCTTATTTTAAATGGTGGGAGATTTCTGACAGCATGAGTTCTGCTGTTAAGCTTGGTTTCAACTCAGTCTTTCTTTTTGGTCTTTCAGACGCTTATGTGAGGGAAAAGTTGCACAAAATCATGGCCTCAGAGTACTTCACAACTACCCCTGATATAAAAGCCTCGGTTGAGATGGCAGCTGCTGCAGGAAATTACAATTCGTTCTCTGCGCCAGTGCAGGATGCGCTTGTTCATCCTGCTGGGGTTGCTGCATCAGTTGAGGTTTCCCATGAGGAGTATCACCAACCCGTAACTATCTAACTCATTGCAACTTTCTGCGTATTTTCTCATGCTCTTTAACGCGGTAGAAAATTCTCATGCAGTGAAGTATTGTCCCTCTGTTTAGATTTCAGTGTTTACTCTCGGTTCCCATCAGTTCTGCAGTTAGAGTTTCCGATCATGAGCAAATAATGATATGAAAACTGCTTACTGTCTTGAAATTAGTAAACCCTCTTCTTCCGTTGCGTATCACAATCAATGTTTCCAATCAACTTGTTGCAGGAAGACCAATCAAACAATTTCTATGGTGAAGACATTTACGAAGAACAAAATGGACCGATTGAAGAGCTTCATCAGGTAATTGCTGTACCAGCCATCTTCATCATCACCAATTAACTGAATATTCTCCAAACATTTTTCTGCAATTGATGATAACAGGGAGATTCGCATGAAGAAAACGTATACAAAGTTCAAGTTCAAGCAGATCCAGACACGGTTGACGCTAAACTGGGTAACAACAACAGAGACATAAATTATGAAGAGCATCATCCATCGAGGAGACCGCCATATCAGAACTACAGAGGTCACCGTGGTGGCCGTGGCCGTCGACCGTACAATCCTGGCCGTGGCTGGCGAGGTGGCAGCCGGGGTGGCTACCAGAACGGCAACAGCCAGTTTTACGATCAGCCTTACAACTATTACCACCGAACCAATAACTTCCGAGGCCGAGGTGGCGGCGGTGCGCCTGCCCAATATGCTCCTGTTGGCCATGCTGAAGCAGAGTCGTGATCTCATGTTCCAGAGGTTTTGCTCTTCCTTCAAGTATGTACTCTACACGCTCCCACTTTTGCCTCGTTAGTTAACACTGTCTTTTTCATTCTCTTCTTTGGAAACGCTTGCCGGACTGGAACTATTTGCTAATCAACAACGTAGGTCCTGTTATTCTGTTTCCTAGCTTCAAAGCCGAGAGATTTTTGAGCTTTCCCCAGGATTTCATTATGCATCAATGGAGAATCTCGTATTTCAGCAAGGAGATCATACAAGAAAGATGATATATTCGTAACCATGCCGACCATCATTTGGCGTATGGAACCAGAGGCCAAGGTGTACAAAATTTCCAGAATCTGGGATTTCAAGGAGATCTATCACCTCTTTCACTGAGGCGGAAGCACGACGACATGTATTGTTGCATTGTTGGGCGGAAGGTGGAGGCGGAGGGGGTAAAGTTTTCCGTTCAGTGGGCTTTTGGTGCAGACAGTGATGCCATGGACGCCGAGCTCCATTTCTAGACACCGGGTGAGGTCCCTCACTTCGCTGCCTCTGAATGCGATGGACATTTCTTGGTATCCATCTTCCACTTCGCCGTTCTCGTTGGCAACGCTGAAGTAGATCAGCCTCCCGTCGGGCGGCGCCTTCGGAGGAGATCCTATGAACGAGTCGCTCGACTGCACACGCAGAACACCTCAATGTCGAATCCTGAATCAATCGTCGGTAAATTATTTAGCTACATACCTCTGCTCGGGAGAATCTGGCGGAGTTGGAGGAGGTGCTCGCGTTTGGCGAGGTAGTGACGGAAGCTTCGTGAGACTCGTCATCTTTTCCGATGGCCAAGGGCGGCGGCGGTAGTTTCACGCCCGTCGAATCCCCCGTAACCGCTATCTCCACCACATGCACATCCCATAGAATCCACTCTCGAGTGATCGTTCGGTGAGGTATATCGTGCGTCACAGAATTCCTCCACGGCGGCGGCCCGCCGTTACCCCTCAGATATTGCCCGTACCTTACATTGAAAATTATTCAATTTTTGAAAAGAAATAAATACCGTTCTCAGTTAAAAAAAAAAAAAAAAGTGTACCTAGTTTTCAGCTTAACGGCGCCGTGATCTCTAATAGGTTCCCATTCGATGGAGCTATCAAGGCGCTTGGGCAAAGTCTGGAGCACCTTGTGGCCAGTGACCCCTAAAAGAAACGGCAGATTTGACGCCGTTAAGTACTTGCCGTAACAGCTCTTCAGGCGAATAATCGAATCGGAGTTTTCCACGAATTCCACCGTCCACTTCGCCGCCCTGGAGGAGCCGTCTTTGTTCTGCGTCACCGTCTCCTCATCCTCGTCCGCCGTAAGGTACTTGCCGTGTACGCTCTTCAGCCGAACGGATTTCGCTTTCTTGAAAGAATCCATACCCGCAACTCTCGCCAAAGTCCTCAAATCGCTCTGCCGAGTTCAACCACAAGAAAAAAAGAAGACTCAATCAAACACGAAGAAGTTCCAAGAAGAGACGCACTTTACATAAGGCGCCTTCTCCTCCCCCTGGCCCAGGGAAAAGGAAGTTTCTGGCGAAATGGGGCAACCGCGTGAAGCCGACGAGACCAGTACGCAGGTAGTCTTCCCGTTTTGCCCTTCCTCGCCCGGGCCCACTCCCGGGTCGGATCCGGGTCGACAAACGAAAGGACATTAAATTAATAGTACTATAACCCTAACAAATTAAACTCCAACTTCGTTAAATAGCAATGAAGCAAATTGGACCACGACTTAATAATTCATGTGCCATGGGTCACGTTGTCACGACGCATACGTTATCTGTCTACATGCACTCCCAAAGTTGACCAAATAATGCACTCAAACATAGACAAACCGGGTCACCACTATTAGACCGCCCGGTTTCATTATTACGACCGCCCCACAATTAATGCAAAATCTAAATTCTTTAAAAAAATCCATTATTTGAATAATTACGTCACCCTGACTTCATTAATCACTAATTAAAAAAAACTAAAATAAGAATCGATTTTTAAATTGGTTTCATTATCTTCTCATACGGTTTATTGTACCATCCACAAAAACCTTCTTATTTCTAAAATTTATTAATTTTTTTATTAGAAAAGTCAGACTTCATAATTAAGTAATAGTTTTTTAACATATTGTGGATTTTCTTAGAGCCCATGGGGCCCACTACATGGTTTTAAAACACTAATTGCGTAATTTACTAATGTTTATATGATAATTAAGAAGTTAATTAAAATAATTTGTGATTAGGGTAGGGGTAATGAGGGGAGGATTATGGAAGAGGGGATTCTGCGCTTTGAAAAGTAAAACACGTACCTTTTTCATAGTCAGCCACCTAGGCGACGGCGAGGCTCCGCCGAAGAATCCGGCGCCGGTGAGTAACGCTGACGGGAACCCTAGATCGACTCTGGAGATCTCGTCGGAAACGGAGGATAGAGTTGAAACCATGGACCAGTACTCTGCTGTCGCCTCGTCGTCGGGCAAGTCGACCCCCTCCACATCCCAGATAACCCAGTCGAGGGTACCGGATACAAAGGGTCGATCGTGGGTCACGCACCCCCGCCAAGGCGGCGTTCCGCCGTTGCCACTCAAATAAGTTCCGATGTGTGATTTCAATTTCACCTGCCAGATGAATACGATACAGAGCATTCCTTTTTTATTCTTAAATAAAATTGATTCTACAAAAGTCACCTGAAACCCATCCCTCACAGGCTCCCATATGGTCTCCGCCTGAGAATTTCCCGATACTGATTGTATCACCTTGTTGCCCGTCATCCCAAGAAGGAAAGCCTCGCCGGAGGCCGTCAAATACCGATCGTGGCAGCTTTTCAGACGGATGGCAGCCGGGTTACTACCCACGAACTCCACCCTCCACCGGGAGTTTCTCGCGGCGGCAGAGCTACTCTGTCGCACCGCGATCCGATCATCGTCGGCGATCAGGTACTTCCCCAAGTGGCTTATCAGTCTAACTATTTTCTTCTCCTTGAAGAACTCCATGCCCGAGCACCGAAATCGATCAGAACCCGGAGAAAAGAAGCACACCGCGTTCCCTCTTGGTTATTTAAGATCGCCGGAGATCTCCAAGGAGAAAGACTATCGAGTAGCCCTCCGCCATTTGTGATTTTAGGCGTAGATTACAGAGAGATACATGGCATTAAAAGTATAATCATGAACCCACTTTTCTTAATTAAAAGTACATGTCACGCTCATAGCTTTATTTTTTATAACCCAAGTTTACCCCATTAGTGAATTTACATTATGCTATTAACCCGATTCGGATTCCGGTTCCAATCGATCATCGAATCAAGGTTATTTTCGATATAAAGATTTGATTTTTATATCAAAATATTTAGGCCCTTAATCCACGCCTAATGACCATATCAAATTAACATCATGCTATTAACCCAACTCAGATCAATCATCGAATCAAGGTTATTTTCGACATAAAGATGTGATTTTTATGTCCAAAGATTTAGGCCCTTAATCCATGTCTAATGACCACATCAAATTAACATTATGCTATTAACCCAAATTTGATCGATCGTCTAATTGTAATTATTTTTGACATAAAGATGTGATTTTTATGTCCAAAGATTTAGGCCCTTAATCCATGTCTAATGACCACATCAAATTAACATTATGCTATTAACCCAAATTTGATCGATCGTCTAATTGTAATTATTTTTGACATAAAGATGTGATTTTTATGTCCAAAGATTTAGGCCCTTAATCCATGTCTAATGACCACATCAAATTAACATTATGCTATTAACCCAAATTTGATCGATCGTCTAATTGTAATTATTTTTGACATAAAGATGTGATTTTTATGTCCAAAGATTTAGGCCCTTAATCCATGCCTAATGATCACATCAAATGAACATTATGCTACTAATTCGATTTGGATTCTGATCCCAAACAATCATCGAATTATGGTTATTTTCAACGTAAAGATACGATTTTTATGTTGAAATGTATAGACCCTTTATCCATACCTAATGATCATGTCAAAGAAAAAGGTTACTATTGTAAAAATGTGACCAAAGGGCAGGAATGGAATTGTTAAGTTTGAGGCCTAGGCATATATTCCATTATTATATTGTCCTTTCAAATATAAAGAATATTGATTTTCTATTGAGGAATATAATTATTCCCCAAGGAAACAAAATTTGACTTGTCACCAACCTATGCAAAATCTCCCTTTTTAGAAGGAAGTGTTCCTCTTTGGTGCTCTAATACAAATCCATGTATTATAACTCCCAATACAAGATTTTAAATTTCATCTAAATTTCAATTTATCCCAAACAAAATAATTTCTATTGAAATTTAAGGTTTTCCTAAATATACATATTATTTAAAAATTTACATAAAAACTATGTCTAGATATTTTTTAGATTCACATAAAATCATTACATAATTATTTATTCATATATTTAATTTATATATAATTATGTCAAACATATATTTTTTTATAAATCTAAATAATTGTAATATATCTCATTATAAATAAATACGTGTTTTATTACGTCTTATTAATCTTCTACCTATGTCATTTGAAATAAGAATGACATCATTATTATTCAATATTTTTAAAAAAGAAAAAGAAAATGAATTATATTGTATAATATTTTAAAAAAATTAATTATTGGAACAAGAAATATCAGGAGGGGGTTCACTTCTCAGATATCATCACAAAAGCAGGAGCTGCTAAGCTGCATCGCTGTTCTAAGTGTTTTCTTCAGAGCATCCAAGTTGATTGTAGTTAAAGAAGTCGATCTCGTTGAGACGTATGCAGCAGAGAACTTGCTCAGGCAGCTCCTCCGCCTTGTTACCCTGCCGGAAGAAGCACAATCACCGTGAGAAAGATCGAACTTTCGCAACGTTCCGTTTTCTGTACACTTGCAGAATGAAGTGTCATAGTTGTAGTCACCTGTATCGTTAACCCGACGTCGAGAATGCATAGTTTCAGCCGGTCCATGAACGTCTCGAACCCCTTTCTTGAGATGTAGCTGAATCTATGCATATCGATATCGATTTCGAAGTAGCTTTCGCCCTGCGAATGCCGGAAGGATGCTGAGTTTGATTGAGACGAAGATGAAAAGCATTGCAAGGATGTAAATATGTATCAGCTGACCGAGTAGAACTCATGCTGTGGCCGAGAAAGCACTGGTTTTTCATTGTATGCGTGCATCAGCTTCCTTTCAGCAGCGCTCATGGGGAGATCATCTCCGTTCACTACACGGCCTAAGATCTTCAGCCTTTCCCGGAAGGGGACGGCGGTCTCGGAGCGAAAGCCTCGAACCTTTTCGACTTCATCGTCTATTAGTTTCTACGGGGGAAGAAGATGGTCAGGATGGTTATATGCAATGTAAAGTAAGCAGCTTTCAGTAGATTCAATCACCCGTAGTTTCTCTTGGAAATGGGGGTGCATATCCTTGGTGTAGCTTTCAGAGAGTTTGAAGTACAAAACGAAACTGATCCCTTCTCCATCCGTCTCGCCCTGGAAAAATGCTGCCGGATATATTGGAATCTGCAGGAACATGATTCATTCAAAGATGAAGAAACTACCAAGGAAAATGTAGTGTGTAATGAGCAATCCAATCGTCTCGATTTCGACTTACTGAGATTCACAGTGTTAGATTTTCCCAGTTGGAAACAAATTCATGCATAGTTCATAAACAGGAAGGAGTACCTGAACATTTACAACAAGAAGAGATGGGAGTTTCCCTGAGGAGTTAGCAGGAGGAAGTTCAACAAATCTGGCGATGTGGTTAATTTTTTTTTGGGACAAGAAGACATCAACTCCAAAAGGATAATAAGCAGCACAATTGGGGGCAAACTCCTTCTTCTTGTCCCTATAAGGATTTGCAAACTGATCACAAACTGATAGGCAAACAGGAAGAACCATATGAATCAATCACTGTAGCTGGTTCACCTTAAGTAATTCACTCCCCGGACCCTGAAAGTCCCAGGCTCCACTACCGACCAGGTATCTGGAATTCCTTTAGACGAAGGACAGAACGGCACCTGAGTACCGGCGACCGGCCTTTGAAGAAATACTTTAGAAGAAACTGCAGACATACACAAAGATTAGATCTTGTATCCTCAAAATGAGAAGTTTACAAGAGTTCACACCATAAAATAACAATAAGATTCACGATTTTATGCATCTGATGTAGATCAAGCTGAAATATATCACACTTTTTACTCCGAATGTGCGAAAAAAAAATTGAGAACTCACATAATGTAGATGCTGAGTGACCTTCCTTCCACTTGAATGGAAGTTTAAGTGAAGTTCTTTTCATGGAAGGACTAGAGCTTAGTGATCTGCGTTTTTCATCAGAGGTAACAGCAGAGGGCAAACAGGGAAGACAGTTGCTTGGAATAATACCACAGTTGTTCAACAAAGTTTCATCATCAACATGAGTCTCTGATATCTCATCATGAGAAACCCGACTTTGACCACTGTGCAACTCGTTAAATTTGGGTTTTGATTCGAGATCATTCAGTTGGGCAGGAGGGCTTTTAGCTCCATCAAAGCTAGCTTGTGAGTGCAACTCTGGGAAAGAAAATACATTCATTCAGAGAAAATTTTCCTTCACCAATTGAGTACAAGTGAACATGATTCAAGCATACCATCTGGAATGCTCTGGAAATCTTCATCACTCCAATCAGATTCAAGAGCAGCAGAAGAATCAAACCATGCTTCATCTGCACAACCTGCCACTGCAACCAGATCAACTAAATTAGACCATTTGTTCCTTAATTCTAGAAATCCAGGCAGATCAGAGGGTTTTGATTTTGTTATAGATTCCAACATTCCATTACAAATGGGCTCAGCCAAAATAAACACACTTTACCCATAAAATTGAAACAGAATCAAAACAAGGGCAAAGAAAGTGAACCATGAAAAGCGGTGTCGCAGACTAAACGATCTTCAGGCAAAGAAGGAAGCTTTTCAACTCTGTCAGATGATCGATCAGACAAAGTAGACAGAGTCCTCTTCCTCAAAGTCTTCCTTCTCCTCCTACTCTTAATCTTTTTCCTCTTAGAACCCCCAAGTTTACCTCCCACACAATTATCATGGCGGGAAACGCACGCCCCCATCCCCTGTTCACCTGAAGTCTCTCGCCTTCCTTCAAGGGAATAGAAGAACAGGGGAGGGGGGAAGAATCCGACAAAAATGGAACTGTACTTTCACTATCAGGAAGAGGTAAAAGAAGGCCTATTTTAAGAGGAAGTTGTAAATGGGAATCGCGTAATCAATCTGAACCTGAAGCGTCGCAAAGTATGAACCACAATGCAAGTCTACACTACCCTCAAAATATCATTAAAAGAGAGAAGAAAAGCTTCACCCCATGACATAAATGAAACCTCTACACCCCTATTCCTAATCCACCCCCACTCATCTCCTGCGCCCATCAAACGCGTGGAATCAATGCGGAGCTCCACCGATGAAGAAAAATGGATCGTAAAAGTCAAAGGGGAGGGTGAAATTTGGGGAGGCTCCCCCAGGTGGCGTTAAGGAATGGCAATTGAACGTGGGAATTCCGAATTGAAGGCGAAAAGTCGAAAGGGTGGCGTTCCGGTGGTTGGGTTTGGGGGCCAACCATGGAATGGAATGGAAGCGGGTCGTGGGGGACTGGGACTTTTGGCACGTGTGGATCAGGAACTAACACCTCCCATCTCAGCTGTATCACATTAAAAATGTCTGTACGGTCACCTTCTTCCTTAGCCCCACGCCCTTCAGAGTTCAGTGTCACCTTCCTCCTCCCCCAAATTCATCCAAGAACCAATCTTTCCATGAATAAATAATTCCAACAAGAAAACCAACTTTTGTCTTCTATTTTTTAACCTCTTTTCTTCTTTTTTTTTTGGGTATTTTCCAGATTTATTAAGAAAACTTTGGTTATTTAGGAAGTTTAATGAAAGAGATAATTTGGTTTGGAATCTCATTTAATTGCCTTCGGACACTTGTTCATAAATTCTTACATGGGGGATCCTCTTCTTTTGTGCCCATCACCACCAGTGGCTTTTTGGGCTGTCATGATCCAGATTGTTATGGTTACCCGTTACCGCACCTGGACAACAACATTAAATACTACCAAAAAAACAGGTTCTTTTGGACAAAATGAAATATCTTATACATGTAAACTAAAAGTACAATTCATAAAAAATCACTTTGTAAGTAATAACGCCTCATCGTACTTGCTTCCTGTAGCCACTCGTCGTTTTTTCATCTATGTGACATGTAAAAAAAACTAATATTGTGTGTGGCTTGAAGATTAATGAGTTCCTATCTGATTATAGATATCAAGGCAGTATTAAGCTTCCAATGTACCAGCAGAATATGCAATTTTTCAGTTGTATTTTGCATTTGAAGATTAGAAATGAAGTATAAAATGCTCTGGCAGTTGGTGACTTGACAGCTGAATTCATTACCTGCAAGGGAAGTACAGCAGTTGAAGTTCAACAACCGGACATGCTTCTTGAAGGCTTTGTCCGCAATCACAGGTAACTAAACCAGACCTCATTGGGAAATGAATACGTACCTCAAGAGTTGTTGGATTGGTTGCAGAGCCTTTGAAGTAACCTCCCTTCTTTTTGAGGGATTCGGGAACAACCAAGAGAACGGCAATGAGAGGCCAAAGGAACAGATTGACATTCTACATTGGGACCGGTGCAGACAAAGAATGGATAGTTGGGTTCGACCAAACTAACCGTTGCGATGTAAGCTGATATAATCACAACGCAGGTTTGAGGTCATGGCCTCACTCACATCCATTTGCGGTGTGCTTTCATAAGATGAGGGGAGTTTTTGGCACAGAATCCACATAGTTAGAAAGGGTAAACTACGCTAAGATCATGACTCGGAAACAAAAACACTTCAAGGAATAGATGATTGCTACATGGAACTAGAGCATAAAAATGCATAGCTGGGAAAAAAATCAAGACTTTATGAAAGAAGGATCAGCATATGCAACCCAGAATCGAACTCCAACAACAAATGTTCAAGTGGGAGAATGTGAAGGCTTTTGATTAATATTTCTCCATTGGATCCATGATCTCCTTCATGAAACAGTGAGATCTTCAAGGGATTCAATCCAAAAAACAGTATTGACAGAACCACAAGGCCATTGGTGTAAAATACAACTAGTGCACCAATAAATGAAAACAATGCCATTCTTTTAGGTTAATAGAAATTAGAATGACATTCAAAATATGATAAAAACGGGAGCCAAAGCTTTAAAATGAAAAAGATGATGACTGAAGCAACGAAATATGAGTATTTCCATAACCTAAAATAAACTTGAAAATCAAGCAATGTGATCCCTCAGAATTCATAAATTCATCAGTATGAATCAGGCCACTACTTTTAATTCAACGTAGTTCTTCACAGGGATTAGATTTAGGAGATTGATGAACAACAAAAAAAAACCCAATTAAATGAGCAACATCAAATAAAGACGATAAGAACGGTCACCCAGCCGTCGGAGAAAATTCCTCGAAACTTCAAGTAAACCTAACGAAGAAGGTCGGCTGACGGCAAAACGCAGCAATTGGCTCATCGGCGGCAGTGATGGATGCGGCTACAGAGAAAATGAGCATCAAATTAGGTCACTTCTGCAACACATTCAGGCCCAAGTCCAGTATCTTTAGGGCACAAGCCCAAAGTTTCTTCTTGAATTAATTATATTAACATTTTAATCAACACTTTTTGTATTTTTATATAAAGTAATTTTGGTGATTTACATTTACTATTGCGACGTCGCCGAGGCCTGCGGCAGCACCTCCATCGGAGCCACCGTTGCCCGGTTATAGCAGCGTGCCTCTTCCCCGCACACCCAAGGTCAATGCTTCAAATGCCGGCGGCAGCGCTGCGGTCATGTATAATGCCAATTTCTTCGAAATAGTGCGTTCTCTACTTTCCCTGGCGGAAACATGTCGCCTCGACTTATCCGCCGGATCTACGGAAATTGCACCGAGGCCTGCGGTAGGGACCTCCATCGGAGCCGTTTCAGCCCTTTTCTCGAGTGGATGTTCCTACCTGTGTTTCACCAGCGCGGCCGAACAGAGGTTTCTTCAGAAGATCCAGTCCATACTCGCGATCACGTCTTCGATGCCGGGTAAGTATCCAGCATGACCCAAATCTGTCATTCGGGAAGCAGCATGAAGAACATCTTTACTACTCTGAATAAGGCCGTCGGACCTCCATATCATTACAGTATCATCAGCACATAGAAGGATGAGGATAGCCTCTTTATCCCCTCTGGCAACCTAATAGAGAAGGATCAGCATTAGACTGAAGAAAAGCAATGCCCCTTATGGCACTCTCGCACGGAAAACATGTTCTATAGAGGGCTCCAATTTGCAAGCAAGATGCTTTTGGACTACCCTTATGAAATCCCTTCTTCCTGCACTTCAGAGTGCATGATGCAGACGAAAAGATCGAGAGTGGAAGCTCAGCTGCGTGGATAAACGATTTGAGACCCCAAATTGCTTTGGAGATCTGCCATTCTCCCTTCAGTCCCTGAAGATGATCGCTTGAGGGTTACTGCTCAAGAATGGAGAATGAGGCGTGATCAAGTGTGAAGATATTCTCCCTTCAAGGGAATATCTGGCGCCATGTTTCTCTGGAATTTGAGTTCTTGTAAGAAAGAATTACATCCCTCTTTTTAAGGTTTAAGTAGCAGTCCATCGTTTCCAATCATTATCAACATGCTTTTGAGCCCATTTGACAGCAGCCCGAGCCGCCTGTGGCCCTCCAGGCAAACCTTTCTCGTTCAATGCATCAGCCATGTCTATGAACGGCATCACCAGCAACGTCCCCGGGCCTCCGTACTCCGAATGCAGAAACTCATTCAGAATCTGCACAACCCACAATACCTTAGAAGACGAACACCCTCAATCTTCTTCAACACCAGAATTAAAAAAGACCTTCTAGTGGTGTCTGCTGCACCAATCAATACTACTAATCCTCCAATAATGTCGATACTGTGGTGTATTTTCATCCCTGAACGAAGAAAAAGAAAAAGAACCCAGCTGAAATAATGAAGAAAGAACCAACCTTGGTACAAATCTCCACCACTTCATCCACCGAGTCACCAAATATGTCCTCTTTCTTCAGAAGCTTCTCTGTTAAATGTGTTCTGAACTTCTTAGTCTCCTGTGAAGTGAATCCAAAATCAAAGACAGCATTTCGCCAACTCATATAACGAAACAAATGGTTAAAACTATGCTACTTACGGCTTCGGCGAACTCAGGGATTGGGTCAGGGAACTTGTACTCCTTTTCAGCTCGACATCTCAGGTCCCATCGACTTTTCTTGAACACCCAGGAAGAGCAGCTACGGTATACGCCATTTTTGATGCGGATATCAAGAGCGGAGGTGATAATCCGCGACGAGGGCTTTGTAGAACAGCAAGAAGAGAAGAAACAGGGCGCAGAAGAGAAAGCCCACACTGAAGCCATACTCAAAATCAACCAATCTACACTACACCAATAACCTAATACCCAAAATTCAATCTCCAGAAAGATTTTCAAAACACCCACTGAACAAAAAATGGTCTTTCCAGTGGAACTGGAAGGAGCGAGCTATGAACGATACACGAAAGCGCTGAAACGGGAAGGGCTTTAGTTAGTGGGCCGATATTCAACCACGAATAACGGGCCAGGTCCAATAATTGGGCCTCGAATATGAACCCGTAACAAGCCCATTAATTGACCAAAAAATATATAACAATTTAAAATTGTGGATTTTTGGAAAAATTATTTTGGTACTCAAATCGGCCAATTTTGCCTTTTGTTTTTATTTCGAGTGTGGGTCCACGCGCGGAGATGTGACTCAGCATTTTCCTTGAAGTTTCAACTGCCGAGAAATGAGAAGTTTCTGTAAGGGGGGAGCGCACAAAGGGTAGAAGCTAAGATACCGATTCTGATTCTAATTCCAATTCCGATTTGCAATGAGCGGAAGTGAGGGCGGCTCCGGGAGCTCGTTTGGCGGAGAGGCAGCGTCTACGACTTCGCCGACGGATAAGAAGAAGGAGAAGGCGCGCGTGAGCCGGACGTCGCAGATTCTATGGTACGCTCACCAGAACAATATCGCGGCGGTGAGGAAGCTACTCGAGGAGGATTCGTCGCTTGTTCACGCCAGAGATTATGATCAGCGGACTCCACTTCACGTGGCGGCTATTCACGGCTTGGTCGACGTCGCCAAGTGTCTTTTGGAGTACCGAGCGGATGTCAACGCTCAAGATCGTTGGAAAAACACGGTAATAGCGCATTCCAGTGAATTCTTTACTGGACTACTAATTCAACAATTCGACGGGATTCTCTGGGTGGGATAATCTTTCTTCTGCTTGTTTGGGGAAAACTATTTATACGTGGAAACATTAGCGGAAAAAAGAAGCGATTATGGTGTTCTGAGTTTGTTTCTTGGGTACTTGGAGTACTGGAAGCCATATTGCTTCTGAATAGTAGAATTATTTAGAGAAAAAAGTCGGTGAAATCCGGATGATAAGTGGCATGTCTCATCCATCTTCTGTTTGTGCATTATGTAATGCTCACCTCTTGTTCCATGGGTATGTCCATAAAAGTTGGAATACTTTAGGACTGCCAAATCCAAGTCATTTCTTGAAGCTTTTACTTATGGTGTCAACATTAACATTTTTAACAGCCTCTAGCCGATGCAGAAGGAGCAAAGTCAAAAAACATGATTGAGTTGTTGAAGTCCTATGGCGGTCAATCCTTTGTAAGTGTTGTTCCTTCAAATCCATATCTTCCTTGAGTTTACCGGAGATGCTTAGGTGCGAGTACTACTGACATACTGTTGTCTTATTCCTTGTATAAACTGTTTATGTGAATTACGGTTTCTTCCACTTATGCTCCATTCACATTTCCTTTCTTTTATCTTGTATAAACATCACGCAATTCGTGTCTGAGTAGATTTTGACTTGCCTAATTATCCTAGTGAGGTCATCCAATGCGTCGGCTTGGATGTTTAATGTATTTTAATTTTTTAATCGTCTTGAACTAGGTGAAGTTGTCTCCAATTTTCAGTAAGTTTTTCATTCATACAACTTCCAGTTAAAACTACAGGGGCAGAATGGAAGCCATTTTGAACCAAAACCTGTGCCACCCCCTCTACCCAATAAGTGCGACTGGGAGATAGATCCTTTTGAGCTCGACTTTGCCAATTCAGTTCTTGTTGGAAAGGTGTGGAATAATATTATTCTAAGCTCGTGAAATTCATATGCTATAATTTTGATGTGATCCTGTGACTCTATATTTTATAAGCAGTCTTTCTACATTTATGTGTTTTAGGACTGACATTGTGTATAATTCATCAATATTCATCCTTTCATGTCTTTCACAGTAGTCGCATCCACTTTTTCCATGTTTTCTTCATTCAGTGAAGTCATGCTTTATTAATGTATTACAACCTGTCATCCTGATGAGTCCTAGTTTTTGGTAGGGGTCCTTTGGTGAAATTATAAAGGCATCTTGGAGGGGAACACCAGTAGCTGTGAAACGCATTCTTCCAAGCCTTTCAGATGACAAATTTGTCATGTATGCCCTTGCCTGTGTTGTAACAGTTAATAGAATTCCATTAATTCATTTCTAAGCATGACAATCATCTCACAGTTATTTGATGAATTTGTGATGTATGGCTTTTGTAAACGCACAACAGTTACGAAATTCCAGTAAATCGTTGCCATTACCGAAAGATTTCGATTCCTTTCCATATGTTTTAATCTTATTTTCCCCTTGATCCTCTTTATGCCGGCTTGTGGTGAGTTGACCTGTTTTCTCTTTGATTTCAGTCAGGATTTCCGGCATGAGGTTGATTTGCTAGTCAGGCTTCGGCATCCAAACATTGTCCAGTTCCTAGGAGCTGTTACAGACAGAAAGCCATTGATGCTAATTACGGAATACTTGAGAGGGGTAAGGTTCTCTTTTTATATATTCTACACATGCTTTATGTGTACATCTTCATGTTATACTCTATGCCTTAGGGGAACCTTTGCATTGGTCTGAATTTCAAATTAATCGCAGGGAGATTTACATCAACATCTAAAAGAAAAAGGGGCTCTGAGTCCTTCAACTGCTGTCAACTTTGCATTGGATATTGCCAGGTAGGTTTGACTCATGATTTCTTCTGTAATGTTACTTTGTAAAGCCAACACATGTATTCTCAGAATACCGGGTGGCCAATATTGCATTTCTGATGTTGATTGTGCAGAGGCATGGCATATCTCCACAATGAGCCGAATGTTATCATTCATAGAGATCTTAAACCACGGTTGGTACATTCTTGTCCAGCTTCTACTTTTACCGAAAGACACGTATGTGCTTGTTGTGTATCCATGCGACTCAGCTGAGACCTGACCCCCCAAATTTTTCATGATATACACTACATCTCTGTTATTTGTGCAGGAATGTTCTACTAGTTAACTCATCCGCGGACCATTTAAAAGTTGGAGATTTCGGGTTAAGCAAGCTCATCAGGGTACAACGGGCTCATGACGTGTACAAAATGACCGGTGAAACTGGAAGCTGTAAGTAGCTTCTACGCTTTCCCAGCTTCTATGCTGATAAGGCTCTTAGTTCTAGTCCTTTGACTCTCTTTTTTGGACCGGCCAGATCGATATATGGCGCCTGAAGTCTTCAAGCACCGTAAGTATGATAAGAAGGTTGATGTTTTCTCATTCGCCATGATACTGTACGAGGTAACTCTAATCCCATATTCTCTCTGAATTTTACCAAACCGGTGCCACAGGAATAAAATTCTGATCCTACAGATGCTTGAGGGAGACCCTCCAATGTCTCATCATGAACCATACGAAGCAGCTCGCTATGTTTCTGAAGGACACCGCCCGGTCTTCAGGACTAGAGGTTGCCCTCCTGAACTGAAAGAGTAAGCCACCATCTCCATTCCTCGGAAGTCTTGATGCTTTCATATGTCTGACATTTACTGCAACCGGAAACAACTCAGGTTAGTAGAGCAGTGCTGGTCAGCAGACATGAACCTGAGACCTACTTTCCTGGATATCCTAAAGAGACTAGAGAAAATCAAGGAAACTTCGTCTTCTGATCATCACCGGAGCATCTTCACCTCATGAGAGACACCGCAGGAACCTCCTCCATTCAAGTAATCCGCTTTCTCTCATTGAACCATGTTTTCGTATATCCTCCATGCAGAAGCCTTCTTCAAAGTATTTGGTGTAAAGCATTCCCTGATTTTCTGATGCGAATCTGCTGCTGTTGCTACTTCCTTTTCTGAATCTGTATTTTACAGAGTGCTGTTGCTTGTTTTGGTCTTGCTGTTGATTGGTAAACCGCTCTGTACCTGAACATTGTATTACCGATTGGTCTTCAGAATGTTTTGGTTGGCTATCTAACCTAACAACAAGCTTATGGAAAGGGTTTTTTTCATGAACAGTATCAGAATCATTACTTGGTCAATTTTCAGATTATTTATAATTAAAATACACACCTAAAAACAGATAGTGTCTACACAAGTTGTGGATGGGGCATGGTGTACGGACGGGGGTAAAAATGGGAATAGCTATTAGGAGGGAGGCGGAGAGAGGGAGGGACGTATCGTATCGTATCCCATCCCATTCCGTCAGAGACGGATGATGTAAGAAAACAGGCTTTTTCAGACACGGGGGCTGCAAAAGCGACACCTGATTTGTCAGCACCGTAAATGTAAATCCAGACCCCGAAGCAACCACTGTCACTGCAGGCAGCTCCACAGACGCCTACTCACCAACTGCGTGCTCAGCTTCCTCCATTTTTTTCTACGCTGCTGAAGAGCATCCATCCCCATTGTCTCCCGTCCTCCTCCCTCCCTCCCTCCCTCCTGCAGCCACCCGGCCAATGGGCAACTGTCAGGCGGTAGACGCCGCCGCGCTCGTTATCCAGCACCCCACCGGGAAAAGTGAACTGATGTACTACCCCGTCACCGCTGCCCACGTGATGAAGATGAACCCTGGCCACCACGTCTCACTGATCATTCCTTTGCACCTCGCCGGGAGCGAAGAGAACGACGACAACGATGACAAGCGGCGGGTGAGGTACACGCGCGTCCAGCTCCTCCGGCCCACCGACACCCTC
Source organism: Utricularia gibba (assembly GCA_002189035.1). Classification (NCBI taxonomy): domain Eukaryota; kingdom Viridiplantae; phylum Streptophyta; class Magnoliopsida; order Lamiales; family Lentibulariaceae; genus Utricularia; species Utricularia gibba. The sequence continues at coordinate 1,918,129 of NEEC01000017.1, read as the reverse complement.
CTCCTCGGCCACGCCTACCGCCTCCTCACCACAGAAGGTACCCAAAGATAGGAGGCCTGCTTCTCACTGATCCGCTGAGAAAATTTACCACAAGAGAACATCTTTTTTTTTTTTACCGATTTTCAGTTATGGGTTTTTGTTGCAGAGGTGGTGAGAGTCATCAGAGCCAAGAAATGTGAAAAGTTGTCGCGGAAGAAGAAGAAGAACAAGGGAGAGACGTCAGGTGAAGATCATCAGCAGCAGAAGAAGAATGCCCAAAATCATCAGGTCCTTAGAATGAAAAAAAAAAAAAAAACAGAGCAATCAACAAGTCATCCATGCAATTAACTACGCCTGAATCTAAAACCTTGACTGCTTGACTCACAGGGGTGCAGATCATGGCGCCCAGCTTTACAAAGCATCTCGGAGCTCGCCGGAGCTTGAATCCAACAAACGTGGCGCCACGTTTCCTGTACAGCCGTCTCTTCTTCGCTTCCAAGAGCTTCACCGGCACTTCGTCTCCCCTTTTCTGCCGGCAACGGCATTGCTTGTAACCAGTTGGATTCTCTCTGTTCCTGGTAATGACAAAAATTCAAATCTTTCAGATGCATTCATTCCTGCAAGCAATTTCTTTCAAAATATTCAAAGCCCAGGAGCAGACCCAAGATGCTCCGTATTCGCCTTGTTCCATGATCTTCATCTACAATAATTAGTTCCCAAAACAATTTCTAAAATCAAAATCTCCACTACGTTCTTTGCTTTTTATCCATCTTCATCTTCTTGCTCTTCCTGTTATCATGACCAAGATCTTTGTGAAACTCTCCTCGTTTACGTTTCGGGTTATTCGGCTTCGAGCCAGCCTCGCGAGCTAGAAACGGAGTTGTTGCTTCAGGCTTCTTATGCATATCAGAAGAAACCCGTGTCTGGATCTCTTTCCTCATGCCCTTTAAGCCTCCGCCTCGGAGTTTGGGAGGAGCATCTGCCAAAAAGTTCTGATTTTGAGATGAACTGCCGCTCTTCTTCGATCCGAAGGTTTGGTAGAAGTCTTTGTACGTGGACTGCTTCGACGTCTGCTTTGATCTCCATTGCTCTGGTCTTTTAGCGTACCTGTTAATACAATGGAGTCCATAGCAATCAGCATTCATAGGGAACTCGGAAACTGAAGATTGGAAAGGAAACAAAACGCCTGCCTACCATTCAACGTCAAGTTTTTTCAGGAGATAAGGGCCCTGCTTGGTCTTGGATAGCTCGGCTCGTAGGGATGACAATTCAGAAACAATTGTCTCTTTAAGCGACGAGTTGCTGGCGTTGAAGCATTTCTCAACTGTAAACGAGCCAGCGGGATGCAGAGAGAGTTCTCCGAAATGGCCTTGGAGTCTGCATTTTATTCATGCAGTTGTCAACAAAACCAGCATAAGGTTCTCAACATGGCGGGTAACATGAAAACAACGCTTGAGGTAAAGAATAATGGAACCATACTTGGTGATTAACTTCCTTTTTTGCTTATCTGAAGCATTTGAGACAAGGAAAGCCTCAATAACACGGGCACCAGCAGGATCTTTACAAGCTTCGAGAACATGGTAATCTTCCAACGCGGTCATACTAGTGATATAAGGTTCAATGAATTCCTGCATGAAGAAAAATATCAGCTCGCCTGTAACTGCATATCAACGGACATTGCAATCGTAAACGAAAAGTCAAGGATTCAAATCTCAAGTGTGTGCAAGTGTGTTGATGCTCATAAAACAATCATTGGAAGGAAACCACGTACAGTTGGAAATTTGAAAACTGACTGCAGAATCAGAGAGCCGAGAATATGCATTTTTTTGCCAGTAGGCCAACCCCAATTGTCTTTATTATTTGTTGCAAAGTAACTGTCGAGAAACAATATACGAGGAACAATCAATGGAGAAGATTCATCCTTCAATGAAACCGAATCAGCAAGACATTGGCAGCACTGCAGAACAACAAGGGTAAAAACTTCAGAAAAGAACGAAACATGAAAGCCAAGTCCTTTGGTTCACACTGCAGGACTTTCCAAATGCTGCATGTTGAGAATAAGGATATACCGTTTGCTCCAGGAACTTGATCTTTTGGCAGACAGAAACCACCGCGGCAACAACCCCAGCTCTTCCCATTTCAAGGAGATCATAGAATTTAGAACCCATTTCCTCAAAAATCAACTTTATCTGGATGAACGATGCAAAAAGAAGTCATCGTGCTTAGCAGCTATGATAACCATGCCTGCTATACAAGCGGAAAAATGAAAAGGTTAAAGGATCATCGAACATACATGTTTTTGATTTCTAGCATGAGATACAAGTGACTGCACAACGTAGTTTGCAGACAGATTTGATGACATTGTAAACAGAGAGCCCTTAAAAACTTCTGTCAACATCTGCCCATACAAGTCATTAGGCGCCACTGCCAAAATTACCTGAAAAACCGAGTCTTTTAACCATGGATGTCAAAAACACAGATATCGAACATTCGATGTTGCATAGTTTAAAACAAGTTTACCACCTCCAATAGGTGACTGTATGCACTTTCCCCAACCAAACTCAAGATTTTTTTCCTTAACCCAGCTTCTATAGGCGTCCCTTTTACATATTTGGCTCCAGGATAGCCAAGTAGAACAGGAATGATGCGAAGCAAATCTTCCTCTTGTCCATGTAACAACCTCAGGATGGTCTGTCAATAAACTCATACGATATCAACAAAGATGCAAGCAATATCTTGAAACAATACAAGGCCCCTTGCATCATTAAACACTAAAGTGCACCTTAAAAAGAGAAAAAATAAAAAGAAAAATAAAACGTCACCATTGGGTGCATGCAGAGCATGTGCAAAGACACAACACTTGCAAAGGATCAATAACAAAATAGACGATAGGCACAACACTACTTTTCTTTACAAAAACAACAGTGTAAGAAATTTACAGATATAAAACTTGCCTGAAGGACCAAACTGCTGTACTGATTGACCAAAATGGCTTCGATATCCGTCTTGACAGGATTTAGCAATTCGACCATGAGAAGTTCGAGTTGTTCTGGGAATGCCGGATTCTGTGGCTGTATATGAGATTTACCCTTGGATAATTTTAAATTCAAACGCTCTGATAGCACACTTCCTGGATTTATGCCATGTAACTCTGTAGAGTCAACAGAAACACCCTTACAAAGACAAAGAAGTCTCCGCATAAAATGAGAACCATAAGAGCTGCACATAATATCCGTAGGATGAGCCACAACTGCCTGAAAAGAAAAGGGCATATAAGAGTTTAAAATAAATGTAGCAAACTCTCATTGTAATATGCACTGAAAATCATGCTCGCAGCAGCATGTTCAGAGGAAAAACACAACTGTGCTGCTAACACGGCTTGATATTTCAGAGGAGGCACACTGAGGACCAAGTGATATTCACCTGGCACAATGAAGATAATGTTTTCTTAATAACACTGTATTTTTCCTCATCTTCAAGATGACGAGCCAATGATTTTATCGCTGACTCAGCAACATGAGAACCGGACCTATCCATACAAATGTAGGAAAAATTCTTCGAGCAACCGTGAAGGAAAGAACAAAGTGCCTCAACAGAGCATCCTTCAAGGAGGGTTTGCATAGTATGGCTTATAACATAATCAGTTGCCAATTCTAATTCCTTTCCTCGGGCTTCTTCTAATGCAGTGCTACATATAGAGGTACGTTCTTCCAAGTCAACCTCATTTCCCTCAATTACATTTGCAATTTCCGAAAAGTATTTAGCAGTTTCAGGATCAACCTGCTTTCTAAAAAGAGGAAAAGAAAACAATACATCACACAACATACTCATGACTATTGAACAAGCGAATGCCCAATATGAAAAACCTGATAAATGGCTCCTGACTAGGTAGGCCATCTTCCTTTGTAACCTTCGCACCCCTCCCCGTGATGCCAGATACGCCACCGGATTGATTTTCATTGACACCACCTCCACGTTGTACTGAGCCCTTTTTAGTTCCTTTCCTGCCCATTTTCCGTCTGCACAAGACTTGAGATGAGTAAATGTTCTCATCACCAATCACGCTATCCGATAGATTACGTTTATGCCTCCCCCATGGCAACGCTCTTGAACCAACAGAAACCATGTCAAAGCCCAGAAAAACAATGCCCTGGGAGGCAAAAACGCGAGATTAACCCCGGAGTAATAACAAGAAACTTTTTTGCTGATAAGACAAGGACCACACAAACTTTCAGGGCACAAATACAGCAGCAGTTATCCTCAAAAACGGAAAAGCCAAAAATACACGAACTAGAAAAGCCAGGACCATAAGTGATATAAACTCCTCAGCATTTAGATAACTTTTTTCACTACATTACAACCCTAAAAACCAACTCTAATTGCCTGCCGAAGTACAGAGAATTCAGGGTTCACACAACCACACTATCATGGCCAGTGAAAGTTTCTACTACGCAATTCGATTCCGACAAACCTCAAATCCAGCGCCGACGAACGAGGAACCGCGCTTCTAGGTTTACACTTCCACAGAACCGCCACCTCTAATGTCGATCAAGGCGCAGGAAGCCGCCAATAACGAATCTCTGGTACTTCCCATTGAATTGGGCCGATTATGCGCCAACATCCGAGGCGACCCTAAGCCTTCTGTGAAGCCCAAAAGATCTATTAAAAGCCTACGACACGCAGGACACGGCGGGACGCGGGAAACCATCACATCCATTTTGGCGCGTCTGTCCCCCAAGCGGACCAGTGTTTATTACCCTATTTAAACCGACTTAAACCATTACATATTAATAAAAATACAAATAATTATTCATATTTTTGTAATTTTTTTAAAATAATTATAATTTCAGTGTAAAAATTTCCACAAATAATGATGATTTATAATTTATCTTATATCATATTATTCATATAAGATATTTAATATTCATATATGAAGTTTTGAAAAACAAAATCTAATATAAAATTAATTGAATTGAATACAAATTTTTGAATATTCTCTTGGGACCGTACACTATAAAACATTATAATATCACTTTTATTCTATGATATAATTAAGAGTATAAACAATAATTAAATAATTTTGTGCACAACAGCAACATGTGGAATCAATAGCCCTATCCCTCCCACAGTTCAACATTCTGGAGGCATAACTTTGTACCTGGACCTGTCTTGGCAGTAGGAGTAGAACACATGGTTCCGTCTGGCCCAGTCCAGAGCAGCCGTCTGTGAGCTAGACAATTTAGCGAACACCTCGCCGTCAACCGGATCCAGACTCGAAGGGCTCCTTCCTGAACAGACCTGGTTCTCGTTCATGACGCAGCCCTCCAACTGGACTCCGCTGATGGACGCCACAAAGGGGGCGTACTTGTAGTCGACGGGGTACTTTCCGCCGTGAGTTGCCCACTCCGACCCGTCCCAGATCGTGATGTACGCCGACATGGGTTTCGATGGGTACGCCGATCCCAACGCCTTGCTCTGGGCTACTTCCCGGACCGGAACGTTGTCCACGAAATACCTGGGAAGATGAAGATGAAGATGAAGATGAAACGGTTGCCCAGATACGAAATCAAAATTGAAAGCTGCCCACCGCCAAGTGGTCAAGATCATGGTCACTGTAGTGATCGGGACAATTTTTTCTTAGCTTTTGTACATAGTATCATGGGGTTTGTTTCTCTGGTGCCCAGATGGGTTCGTCGTGTGTGTTGCAGTATAAAAGATGGGGGATGCTTACACAATATGATGATGATTCCAGAGGATGCTGTATTCATGGAAGGCCTCTGTGGGATCGAACCAGAGGTAGAGCTTCTCCTCCCTGCCAGTTCCGACGCTTCCGTCGCCGTACATGTTGGTCTGCAGAACCCATGTTCGTTTACTCTCATGCCCAGCAGTTCGAAGTCCAGCTCGTCGTGGTTGTGGGGGAACTCGCCAACGTTCGATAACTAACAACAGCCAAAATCGAAACTCAACACAGAGCTAAAAGGCGTATTTTCGTCGTTTCCGGTCGTATAGTTGTAGGAGGAAAAACTTACGTAGAATGCTACCACAACGCCTGAGGAAAAACCTGCCGGAAGTTTAATGGCTGCGCTGAAGAAGCCATGAAAATACCTGTCTCTCGACTCCACTCCTGAGCCTGCAGAAGCAAATCAACGAAAGGTGAAAAAAAAAGCTCCAAAACCCCACTTCAAAAGAGGAAAACTTCTCAATCTTTACCAGAGGATTTGTCGAGAGTAAGAGTAACACCACCCCCACCATTCACACCACGAACATTCTTCCCACCGAAAAGAATATCGTAGCTCTGATTCACACCCACCCGGCTGAATCGATCCGTCAGACGCTCCACGAGCGGAGCCGGTCCAGCCGAATGAACACAGACGGCGCTCAACAGAAGCGAGAAGAGGAAGAGGCGACAAGAGGACGTCATAGGCGCTAACACAAGTTTGCCCTAGAAACAAGAGGGTGGTTCCTATTCTTATTGTCACCTCTGGTAAGTCGTTGCAAGCTGGAAGGGTACGATGTGGTTTTCATCTCGGGGTCCTGCTCTTGGATTCTGGGGACCTCCCAAGGGTTAGATACGACGTCCCACTCACTCCCCCATACGTATCTGCGTCTGTTTGTCGCCGATCATTCTAATCTCCCCGGAGAAACCCCTCTTTTCTGATACTCCTGAGACCACAAGATGGCCTCAGACCCAATCCAAAAACGAAAAGATATGGTTTTTTTATGCCTGTGGAGGCATCACGACACCCGTGTTTGTATATCCCAAGTAGGGACTTTCGTGTAGGGAATTATAACTGGGATGGATGGAAAGGTACTCCAGTCCATGGATCCCAGCTCTCATTGATGCTACCTCAGAGCGCCTTGTAGGGGTCTGCAATAATGCACGCCTTATTACACATTTTGTCATACTCCGGCTTCCCCATTCAAACCCACTTCTCACTTTCACATACAAAAAATAATTATTTATTTATTTATTTGTTTGTTTCTATTTTTAATAATATATAAAACTATAAAATACTTATTTTTGAAAATAGATTTTTTTAATATCAAATAAAATAATTTTGAAAAATATTATTGAAAAACAAGATAATTATTTTATAAAGTATAACCCCTAATTTTCAAATTTGTATCATTGAGTTTTTAACTTATATTTTTTGTAAACATTTTGTCCTCCAATTTATAAAATTGCATATTTAACTTCTTATTTTGGATTTTCGTTGAATGATTTTGACAATTATTTTGATATTTTTATATATATTTATCATATTATTTTTAATTCATCATTTTTCGATATTTATTACATAGTTAATTTCTCATATTTGATTCAATTTTTAAAAATTTTAAAAATTATTTGGGTTTTCGTTAAACAGTTTTGAAAAATTAATGTGTCCTTTTTGTAATTTTAAAATTTGGGGTTAGACTTTTCATAGTGATTGAAACTTGGTGTGTTATTTTTGCAATTTTCTATTTTATAAATCAAGTATATGGAATAAAAAAGAATGGAACCCGGGAGGTCAAACCGCGTGTGTGTGAAACCCGTCGGGTCTGACTGTTCATTTATATGGAGTTATGGGGAGCCCGGAAAAAGAGGCGTTAAAGCAAATATTTAAACACGTGTCTAATGATTGATATGACTACTCTCACCCCTTATAACCTACATTTTAATTAAAATAAACAATAGATAAATAAGTTTAATATTTTTAATTCATAGAGTCGTTTATATCCATCTTTATTTTTTCTATCATATATTAAAATATAAAATTAATATTAAAAATAATTAATTTTTTCAATATATATAATACAGTCAATAGTCTAATAACGATACATAATATTGATAATAGACTAGGGAAAATACGTGATTAAATAAAAGAATCATTATAATTTTATATGAATTCTTTTTTTTAAAATGAAAAAACAATCTTTAAAACGAATAGTATCATATAAAACTATACATTTAGAATTATAGGTTCGATTCGGAGTTAAACTCGATAAGTTTTTAACCGTGGTTTGACAAGAAAATGTTTTGAATATATTTAAAAGATAATTCGTGTTTGGTTTCGGGATTTCGGAATGTTGGGGGACTATTGAATGGTAATGGTGTAGCCAAATTGTTGGTATGGTCATGTTGCGGCATTGCATTCTGGAGGTAGATATGGTGGAGGTTTAGAGTGTCGTGGCAGCGGAGAGGAAAGTGATACTATGGGAGGGAGATGGCTAACCAACCCCTCAATCAATGGTGCGGTTACATGATAAGCACACAGATTGCAACCCCTAAATAATACATTTTAAATTTTGATATTCTATTTTTTATATATTTTTTATTATATAATTTGGGAATATTAGCATAATAAATTATTCCCTTATTAAATTAAAAAAAATTGAAGGTACAATAATTAATGCACAATTCCCACCTTTTAAAAATTAAAAAAATAGCATGGAGAAGCTGGTTCCCTTAATGGGCTTGTGTGGCAGGTATTCACTTTCTGGGCCAGGAATTAAATGGGCCCGAAAAATACTTATAGTATTTTTTCATTAAAATTTATTATAAATTTTTCAATTTTCATAATTTTAATTATAATTAAATACATGCATTTTTTTAAATACAAATAATTTAAAAATATTGTTATTAATAAAACTATATTTTCAAGTGTCTTTTTTTAAAATGTTTAGTGATTATTATATTGATTTTTTTTTTTTACCAAAAAAAGTAGGATGGCATTTACTAATCTCTTGGGAAGTTTCCCCGCATATGGAAAGTCATTAACGTCATAAATGTGATTTAGTAAAAGATTTAAATATAAGCAATGTCGGCCTTTGACATGTGGCACGTGGCAGTGTGTTATAGGGCGAGGAATTTTCGTCGACGCGGGTTTTAGCACCTAGTTGCACAAGATGGCACCACGTGTCCTCGGGCCCCTGAGGGAGGCCACGGTATATATAGTTACACGCCGTTTGAGGATAAGGAGCGTGAAACAGAGTTCCAGATATTTGTTGGTTGTTTCTTTGAAATCTTTAGATCCCAAGTTTGCATTTTGCAGCTTGTGTTTTTGTTGTTTTGTGATTTGGGTTCTGGGGTTTATCGTTGTTCGATGATAAGTTATTCCGAAGATGGTACCCGCCGGATTTTGAATTTTCCGGCCGTCGCTCCAAGTGAATCTATTTCACTTGCCACGCTTCTTCCTTCTCTGATCAGCTTCGGTATCGCGATATCTGAGTTTAAGTCGAAAACCCAGTTCACCAACAGGAGGAATTTCAGGAATTCAATCCGTTTGGTTCAAGCCCTTGTTGTTTTTCTCCAAGAAATACTTGTTGTGGATTCCACATGTGGGGTTCCTTGATTATTTCCTTGTCTGAGCTACATGTAATCTTTCAGAAGCTTCGTTTTCTCTTGGAGGATTGTACCAGAGACGATACCCGTCTCTGGATGCTCATGAAATCGGAAGATGTTTCTTCGCATATCCGTTTTTGTATGCGAGGAATCTCCACGGCTCTAGACGTGATCCCGCTTTCCGGATTAGATGTTTCTGATGAAGCTAAGGAAGTTGTGGGATTCGTTAGAAAGCAGACAATGGAAACATATTTCAAAGTTGAAGAAGAAGATGAACGAGTCAGAAGCAGTGTTATCGCCATTCTTGATAAGTTTGAAGCTGGGATTAGCCCCAAATCCAGTGAACTGAGGCGCGTTTTCCGTTATCTTGGAATTGGGAGCTGGATTGATTGCCATTTACAGTTCAAGTTCTTGCATTCTGAATCAGGGCATGTTTCTTCATCTTCCGACAGGAGGGGTTTTAGATTCCTGCGAAGTCTAATGGCGTTGATGATTTACAGTAGATGTACACTTTTCGCAGCAGTCGACAAAGTGGCGTCGCTTCTTTCACAGCATTCTGATGAATCTGAAAAACTCACCATGGGGATGATCTCCACTTTGAATCCTGAGGATTTCAGATGCCCAATTTCCCTTGAAATCATGACTGATCCTGTAGTTTTATCTTCTGGTCACACGTATGAGCGCTCTTCGATCCTCCATTGGTTCGGAGCTGGAAACTACACTTGCCCGAAAACCGGAAAACTGCTACCTGATCTAAAGTTGATTCAGAATCAGGCCCTGCAAAGGCTGATAAAGCTATACTGCTTGAAGAATCAAATGGCGTTCCCAGAACCAGGGCATCGAAGAGATGCGCCTAATTCATCATCAATCAGTGAGAACAGTCTAGCAGCTGAGAATGCCATTCAGCTGGTCTCCAGCTTCCTTGTTTCAAGGCTTGCTGCCGGAACAGTGGAAGCTCAGGTCAATGCCGCCAGGGAAATTCACCTGCTAACTAAAACAAGCATTTTTAACAGGTCTTGTTTAGTGGAAGCAGGTGCCATTCCTCCTCTTCTAAGCCTCGTCAGCTCAGCAACTCCAGAGCTGCAAAAGAACGCAATCTCGTGCATCTGTAATCTCTCGAAGCACTCCAAGGCGAAGACGACTATGGCCGAGCATGGAGGATTGGAGATCATCGTTCAGGCCTTGAGCGAAGGCTTAACAATGAAAGCTCGTCAGCTTGCAGTGTGCGCATTGTTCTATCATGCCTCTGTTGAAGATAACAGAAGCATCATAGGTGCAATACCATCTGCAGTGCCGGGGCTCATCAACCTCCTTCGAGATGGGTCGGACCGTGCAAAGAAACGAACTTTAGTCATGATTTTCACACTTCTGCTGCACCCAGAGAACCATCAGAGGATGCTGCAAGCTGGATTAGTCCCATTAGTGATACAGACATTGAACTCTTCCAAAAAGGAAAACCTCACAGCCGACTGTTTAGCAGTTCTAGCGAATCTCGGTGAAAAACCAGACGGTGCAGCTGCTATATTCAACTCCGGAGCTTTGCCACTTATCTTGCGAATCTTCGGAACTTCGAATTCGAAAGCAGGGAGAGAATACTGTGCATCTTTGTTGCTGTCTCTGAGCATCAACAACGAAGGAGATGTGGTTCCAGTTTTAGTGAAGAACCACCCTTCATCTCTATTAGCGAGTTTGTACTCCGTTGTCGCCGATGGGTCGCCATGGGCACAGAAGAAAGCGAGCTCGCTGATCGGAATACTCCACAGCTACGGCGAGGACGGCTCCACGGCCACTCGTCGCCTCCCACAGGAGCACTTTGTCCACGTGTGGTGATCATCTTTTTGGCATCGCCGCACCACTTCTGCCTTCTGAAGCTCGACTTTTTGAGAGCTTCAGTCACAGTAGTTATACTTGACATGTACAGATAGTGTGATATGGGAATGTATTAGAAAATTGATCAACATCTTAATTAAAAGTGATTATCGTATTTATAAAAAATTGATCGTAATATGTGAAAAATAAGAATAGAATGATTAATTCTTTAAATGATGCATATTTTGAAGTGTTTTTCTTCAATTTCATCATTCAATATATAATAAATTAATCAATTTTAAATTAATAATATATTTTAATTACACATTTGGTAATTATTGACATATTATATCATGGTTTAAACATCCCATCAATTTTTCTATTTAATATTTTATTTGTAGTAAAACATAAAACTATGTATAATAAGATATTAATTAATATTTATGATTGTAAAATACGATATCATTCTTGTTTAATTACATTATAAATGATTATATATGAATAATTAATTATTAGTATTTAGTAATATTACATATATATTCAATTATAAAATTTATAACAAACAAGTAATATATAATCTTTTTTAAAATAATAATTACTACAAAACGCATTTATATTTTTCAAATCAATTATTATAATGTAAATTAATCTCATTTATATTTTAATATCAAGAAATAAAACAATGAATGAGGATCTTGCCATGGGCTCTGGGCTTTGTTGAGCCGGCCCATATAAACATGTACGCACTATTTTTACTGGATCATCTCACAAATAGGCCCATTGAAAATAATTAGTTTATCGATTTGGCCACTATAATTTTCTGCTGTTATGAAAATAACCCGAACGGGCGTTTTCCAGGAGCCCACAGCCCTAACCTTCGGAGTCTTGCAAATTTGCTTGACGCTCCGCTCCCCAAGTCGTGGCCTTGCTGCTGCTGTGAGCGACGTCGGAGACTGATTTCGGCGCCCATATTCGATGATTTATCTCGTTTCTTGATTTCTGCTGTGATTTGTTTCTTTTCGGGCTGGTGGATTTGCGCGTGGACGCGTTTCTTCCACGTAAGTTTTCTTTTTTCTTGAAAGAATTTCATACGAATCGGGTGCCTTTTGAAGTACGGTTTTAGCGACTCGAATTTTATGTCATTGGGAAATTGAATGTTTGTATTGTATAGCGAAATTCTACTTTCATGCGTTGGTATACTGATTGTACTCCCGTTGTTTCTTGGGATTTTCGATGAGTAATACTGTGGAATTGATGGGCTCTCGCTCTTTTTAGTTCGGTTGACTGTGGCGTCTAATCTGTATTTGCCCTAATGCTTTATGAGGCTGAATTTCATTTTATTTCTGTTTGGTTTGATGTAATGTAGACGCTTCATTGCTTCAATGATTATGATAAAGCAGGAAATTGTTTTGTACTTGTTTAACGGCTGTATTAGGGAAACGGTCACGAATAAAAAAAAGATCATCTTTTTATTTTTTATTGATGCTGTGATAAGTGTTTTTAACTTCTGATTTTCGTCATTTGTTTTGTCGCTTGGCCGTCGCAGAGAAGCTTTTACGAGCATATGGTGCTTTTTTTTTTTTAGAGAATTCACAATACTTTTAAGGTTGCCTGTTACAAAATAGGAGTTTAAATGGCTGGCCACCTATCTGGTGACGCCTCTCATCATGGAGCGCCTGAAGGCCATCATAAGACTTCCCATGATAAACCAGATGAAGGTGCTGGGCGGTGGTACTTCTCTAGAAAAGAAATTGAGGAAAATTCACCGTCTAGAAAAGATGGAATAGATTTAAAGAAAGAGGCATATCTGCGCAAGTCATATTGCACATTTTTGCAAGATTTGGGCATGAGACTAAAAGTGTAAGTTTTCCCCTCGAAATGCTTGTCAGCACTGTTTGAGTTCTTTTTTGTAGTGTGTTCATCAGGAACTGTTGTATGATTTTGCATTGATTCCATTATTAGACTTTGAATGCATGAAAGTAGGGTCATTATTCTACTGTAGGTTACGCGCTTTGTTGGATAAATTTATTGTAAGTATGTTTATGCATATATTAGGATCATAAAACGGTGTAGCATGACTATAATATCTAGTTTCTCGTTTCTTTTCTTTTTTTTTTCAAATTGCTTAATCTTCATTAAAAAATCTTATTCGAAAACTTTGTATTATCCGCATTGTTGGAAAACCATGCTGGGTTAGTTCTTTTACATGGTAATTGCTTCATTATGCAGACCCCAAGTAACTATTGCCACAGCTATTATATTCTGTCATCGCTTCTTTCTTCGCCAGTCACATGCAAAAAATGATAGAAGGGTAAGTAAGCCTGTTTTTTTTTTTCCCACAAAGGTCGTATTCAGAAATGCAATTGGCATTCTCAGCAATATTGTACTCAAGCTAGCGAAGTACTTATTTCATTAGAAGTGAATGCATTTGTTCCTTTTGAAGCAGTTTATGAACTTTTTGGTGGTATATCTTCTATTGTGAAATTGTGTTGTAAAAGAAAGAAAATGGATTTAATTGATATAAGGTTCGTCATTTGGGCGTGTAACCATTTCTCAGTAGTGGTTATTGTTTTTTTTTCCTTGTGCAGACGGTTGCCATAGTTTGTATGTTTCTTGCTGGTAAGGTTGAAGAAACACCTCGTCCTCTAAAAGATGTCATTCTTGTGTCATATGAAATAATACACAAAAAAGATGCTGCTGCTGTGCAAAGGATTAAGCAGAAGGTGAGTAGCCTATCTGTAGCGTATGATGTATTTTCAACTTGTTAATGCATCAGGGTGATAGGCATGTATCTGGGTTCTCGTTTTACGTAGTTGATCATAGATATGTTAAGTGACCCTTTTTCTTTTTTTATCTATTCACCACACAGGAGGTTTATGAACAACAAAAGGAACTGATCTTACTGGGGGAAAGGATTGTTCTTGTTACTCTTGGTTTTGATCTCAATGTGCTTCATCCATACAAGCCTCTGGTTGAGGCAATTAAAAAATTCAAGGTTGCGCAAAATGCTCTTGCTCAAGTGGCGTGGAATTTTGTTAATGATGGGTACGATATTTTGCATGCAATAGTAATCTAGTGCTTACCCGTGGTCCGAGCTCTTATACTTTTGACCGAGAAAGCACCATTGCAGGCTTCGTACATCTCTGTGCCTGCAATTTAAGCCCCACCACATCGCGGCAGGTGCTATTTTCCTCGCAGCGAAATTCCTCAAAGTGAAGCTTCCACATGAGGTTTGGGGGCAAGAGTTCGATGTCTCTCCACACCAATTAGAGGGTTGGTGTCTTCCTAAAACTGAGTTCTGCCATTGCCTAGAATGCAGATACTCGTGGATGTTGCCGTTATTTCCCCTTGTAATGTAAATGCTCCTCCCAACTGACATGTTTTTTCCTTGCAGAGGTGAGCAATCAAATGCTCGAGCTGTATGAACAAAACAAAGCGCTCCCATCCCAAGCTAGTGAAGCTGAAGGGAGTGCAGGAAACAGTGTGCGACTTCAGTCGAAAGGCCACCTTGACGATGAACACACAGCTGGTTCTTCGCAAGGTGGGACTGCTGCTGTGATCACTGGACAGCCCAGAACTTCTCATTCACGTCATAGTGATCATGGAAGTGCTGATATCAACATGGTTCCTGTGAAACGGGAGAAAGATGACATCAAGCCGGAACGTGTTGATGGGCATGCGGCTGATGACCGCAAGGGGCTCTCAGAGGTGAAGGATAAGCAGCATAATGGCAAGGTGTTGTCTACAAAAGATGGTGCAGTTCATCAATCGCCCCACAGCGCGAACAAGAAGCTGGACCTAGAAAAAGTCATCTCCTTGAAAGCAGCAATGGAGCGCCGGAAGGCGCAGGGTGACATCGCTCTCAAAGCGGATCCAGAGGATGAGATCGAGAGGGAGCTGGAGAACGTAGAAATGCCAGGCCAGAATGAAAAGAGCAGACCCGAGAAGAAGCAGGCTTGGTCAGAGGACACCCACTACAACCATGTGGTGAAGAAATCACCTCAGGGCGGCAGCGATGGTGCCGAAGAAGGTGAAGTGGAGGATGCTGACAGAGGACATCAGTCACCAAGATCTTCAAGTTCACGGAAGAGGAGGCCAGAGAGGAGCCCCTCGTCGGAAAGGCATCGGGGGGAGTACAGCCACACACTTCCTAAGCAAAGCAACCATCCGTACAACAATGATGACAGGAATGCAATGGGAAGACATGAGTACCAGGACAGGGAGCACAAGAGGCGCTTGCAGGAGAATCATGTATGAGATGAGAAGTGTACTTTCTCCATCTCTTACAATGATTGTATTGATGAACAGAAACATTCTTGGTGAGTGGAAACTGAACACCCTGTAATTTTGTCTCTGTATTTATCATCAAACACTATCTCTGTGAAAGGGAGACAGCAGGGGGATATTCTCCATTTCGGGTTTCCAGAATCCATTTTCAGTTGCTGTAGATGTATATATAACAAGCCTGTTATTTCATTGCTAGGACTCGTGTGTGGATGAAGAGGGGTAACCCCTAAGTGATCAACAATAAATTAATTATGATTTTGTCAGAGAGAAACACAATTCACAGCACAGAGCTAAGCCATAGCGACATGTATATGAAGAAAAGATTACAAACCAGTTTGCAGAAGCAGATGAGAAACTGCAGCTGTGCGATTGTGATGGACAAAGGAACTACAGGAGGCCTTGTATGGGCTGAAATGGCTGTTTCATCATCTCCACGTTTCATTTCTTGGCCTTTGCGAACCTCAAGCAACGGTACTTCTCACCGCTGACGGTAATTTCAAGAGCTCCATCTTGATTATCTTGTGCAGTTCCCATCAGCACACTTTTCTCCTTTTCCAGGTTTTCTCGTTCGATCTTTAGTCTTGCTTCCTGCCTTGCAATCTCGGCCTGAAAACAAGCAGAGCAACATAAAAGAATAAGGGGGATCTCGAGCAAAATAGTGAAATGCTTAGCAGTGGATCAGGTGCACAACAAAACAAGTAGAAGAAAAAATGTAAGCAACATGGGCAGGTCTGAAAAACATTGGAATGAAATTGCACACTTTAAGCATAGGATTGCATAAGTCCATTCAATTTTCTAAGCACCCATATTCTTAATACGGCAAAGAGAAACCATTGTTTCGAACCACAGCTGTGAAACTGAGAAGTAGGGGAGCAACCAAATATCCTAAACTCCATCAACCATTTTTTTTCCTGAGGATTCATCGGCTAATGTTTTCTGGATACTCATCACATCGAAGAAAAAAAGCTGGCTAGTCAAACATGACCTCCTAAAACCAAAATCTCAAAGGGAACGAGGCTAATGTGCTTATCAGGCTTGAACTCAAAAAGTAGGATGTTCAAACATTCGTCTTTGCTTTCGTAGAGTACGTGAAGCAGATGATATCCATCAATAAGATAAACCATTATGAACCATATGCACAAGATTTAAGGTGCCAAATCCGCCGTTTTCAGTTACCTCGCGACGGGAAAGCTCAACCTTCCAAGCTGCTTCACGCTCAGCAACCTCACGTTCTCTCTCCTCAATGTAACTCTGCATTTCCCTTTCCTTCATAATCCTGTCCTGTATATCAGCATCCAGAGCCTGCTTCAACTCCTGGACGAAATTATCAACCACTGCTTTTATCCTCAGAGACATCCAAAGCGTACTCCTTTTCACAGCAATCTAAATCACAATAGCTCCTGAGCCTTCGTCAAGCTGGCCTCCACACGAGCACGAAAGAAGCCTTCCCTTTCATTCTCCACTTGAACCAAAATTAGTTCTTACAACAACTATGTTGTCCCGGGCTACACGAAACCAAAAATCGATCGAAAATCGTCAAATAATTTGAGAAAAAAAAACAAAAACAAAAATGTATAGAGCACGCACCACTCAGATTAACGATATCCTTAAAAATTTCAGAGGCAGCAGAAACCTCTGTCGCATCTTCACCAGCTCAGGTGCAATTACCAAAAAAAATTGTTTCCAGAAAAAAAATACACAACATCGGAACACTTACTCACAAACTTTCCGACCGATGAAGGACTTCTGTTCCTCCTGCACTGCGAATGAATCGAATCCTCGGGGACAGAGAATCAAATCAAAGATGAGGAAGAAGAGCTGGAAACAAACTGAAGATCTTAGCGGGCCCTGATATGGGCCGAGTCAGGCCCAAAGCTTATCCTTGTACCATAATTAAGGATAAGATCATCTAATAATTAAGAGGAAAATTGCAGTATAAGATGCATGCCTTCAAGGATTAGGGCACCAATGAGGAACCAAAGATCAATGGCGAATTCAACGATTTGGGACTTGTTGAGCTGAATTCATCTGCTCGGATTAAGTTTACTCAACCACGTCGGAACTGTTACCAATACTTCCGGCGAGGATTCATTCGCCTAGCAGTAAGGAAGTCGGCGGCTCGTTCATCATTGTGCCGATCTTTGCAAGCGAATTCTATGGGATTCTGCATTTATATGCTAGAACAGACATTTTTTTTTCGAAAAATTAATTTTGGCGCTGGAATGGATTCTTTTTTTTTTTTTTTTAAGGATAGTGCAGTGTGGAAATCAAATTATTTTCAATGGTTCAAGGGGAGATAAAAGCGAAGACCCTTTTTTCCGTCCGTGTGAAAACAAATGCATACTGGTGGGCTTAGGAGTTTGTCGCTGCATTACTGGGGATTATCCATTTTTGGAAGCTATGAAGAAATTCAGAGACAATCCTCCAGCTGTTCGCGTTTACACAGTTTGCGATGAATCCAAGTCTGAAATATGTTTATATAAATTTCCCACATTGTTTGAATTCATAGTGAGTCGTGGAGGTTTATTCACTAGTTTTTCCTTGCCCACCCAGGTATCTTATCGTCAGGAATGTTCCCTCATTGGGATGTGGTGATGAAATTTTGAAGTTGTTCTCCAGTTATGGCCTAGTTGAACAGTAAGATTCCTTGCGTACGTGTTATGGGGCAGACAGTATGAATATTTCACTAAGGACATTTGGAAGTCAGTTTTTGCAATTACTCGATTGATGAACTTTGTGTTCAGGTGTAAGCCAATGGACGCTGAAGATTGTGAGGCTTATACCGATGTTTACTGGCTGAAGTTTAACCAGATAAACAATGCCAGGTAATTCTGATGACCTTTTGTGGTGTTTGGGAGGCTTTCCGGATTGGTTTTGATAATTAGAACTGGTGGATATTTTGGAAATGACAGCATTGACTTAGAGCCGCTCCTAAAATTTATTAGGATTTCAAAGCGTATAAAAGTGTTTCTTCTGTTCCCACATGCATTGTGGTTACGTATTATGTGATCCCACAAACTTTTACTGGAAAAAGTAGCGTTTGAATTCACCAGTTGGCTACTTGTTTTCATGTATCTGGAGGTTTTTTGAATGAATTTGCATTGAGCCATGTTTGATCTTATATGCATTTCTGTATACGGATATTGTAAATGCCATATGAACTCAAAGATTTATGACAGGTTTGCAAAAAAAAAGTTGGACGACACTGTTTTCCTTGGGAACCGACTACAAGTGTCATACGCCTCTGAATTTGAAACCCTCTCCGATACGAAGGAGAAGTTAGAAGGGAGAAGGAAAGAAGTCCTTGGAAGGCTTAACCGTGAGTAGTCATAGTACAAATTCTGACCTCTTGTTCTTACCTTTTTCCAGTTTAAGCTAATCGAATTTGTCATAAACGATTACAGCTAAAACGCTCATAGGTCCTTCAGATCTTACTTATGGTCCAAGGACGGAGAATGCAGTTCGTGTTGTACCTTCTGTCAGTCAAAGGTACTTATTTATACACTAAAATGAGTTTTAGCAACATATCTTCCTCTGAGAAGTCTCTCATTTTTCCAGGCAGCCCATCCAGTCACAAAAGCAGCCATCCTCATCACCTGTTTCTTCAGATAAGGCTAGTTTGTTTATATTTGGGTTTTACTTCTTCCTTTTCCCTTCAAGATGTGATGACATGTTTCTGCTTTCGAAATCCAGATGGAATACTTCCCATTAGAATCCATGAACAGAACAGTTCATTTGGTGAGAGACAAGCTTAACAATGTGCGTACTGATTTCTACTAATCTCCATCTGATTTTCCAAACACGTTGGTTCACCATTAGAATACCCCCTTTTTTAAAACAAGGAAGAAAAATGTTATTGAGCTCATATTACAACTGGTTCTAGCATTCTATCATTTACGTATTTGTTTATAGAGAGTCTCTGCATTCAGCACAAGTTTTCCAGCAGGGGTACTCACTCTATGTTCTTCCTCATAATGTTTGTTTCCCCTTCTCATGATTTTGCAGATACAATCAATAGGAGGAGAGCATGTACAAGCTGGTTCCTCCAAGAGGCCAAGGACCGAGGGAAGGAGAAGAATCTAAGCGAACTTGTGCTTCCCTGCAAGTCATCGATCTCAACTTCCACCGTCGGCAGATGGTTCCTTTCCGACGACCCAACTTCCGGCAGTTATTACAGTGGAAGCAACTGCATCCCTTGGCTTGGAACTCTTCCCTGTCCAGCTGCCCAGCCTTCCTCAGCCTTTTAGAACATCTCATGCTGTGCAGCGCTGAAACCGGTCCGGCCCAACCGCTAATTGTCACCCCATTGGAACCGGGTCGGTTCGGTTTGTAAACCATCAACGGATATTTTTCGCCACTTTCGGCCATTTTAATTTGTTTCAGTTAACATGATTGAATTATTATATTATTTTTTAGTTTGATTTGAAATTAGAATCATATTCTAAAAATAAAACAAACTGGAAGTCTGTGACTACGTTTTGTTTGGGAACGGCGTCGTATTGAGAGTAACGGACCAAAATATCCCTCACCTTTCATATGGCGTCGTCCTGGCAAGTAATTCTTTTTGCATATGGTGTAGATTGCGCGAATGCCGATTTTTGCAGCAATTCCTGGTTCAAATCTCTTTTCGGCACTGCCCAAGAGTCCGCCGCCTTCCAGTGCGCCTTCTTCCTCGGCGTCTTCCCCGAAGCCCCCATCCCAATCCCGAAGTATCCGCCCCCTTCAAAATCGCGGAAGAATGTCAGTTCTGATGATCCCGCCTTCAAAACACATCATCGGAACTCCAAATACTACAAGCCCGTCAAGCCTGGGCAGAAGATTGCATCGCCGGAGAGCGATGATCGAGCAGTTGTCGTCGGAAATTCTGGCATTTCTTATCAATTGCCTGGTGCTCCATTTGAGTTTATGTACAGTTATTCTGAAACGCCCAAGGCTCAGCCTTTAGCTATGCGGGAGCCGGCTTTCTTGCCCTTTGCACCGCCAACAATGCCGCGACCGTGGACAGGGAAAGCGCCCCTGAAGAAAGCTAAGAGGAACATCAAGCTTTTTGAGCCGCTGGGTGTTGAAGAGAGTGATGACGATCAGAATGTCGAGGTGAAGAAATATGAAATGTTAAGGGATTACAAGCTGGGAAAGTTTACTATGAGGCCGCGGGAAGAGGTGCTTGGACAACCGTTGACGAAGTCGGAGATAAAAGAGATGTTAAAGCCGTGCGTGTCAAGTAATAAACAGGTTAATCTAGGTGAGCTTTTCCTCTTCTTTGTCTGAAATGCAGAGATTTTATAGCTTAATGGTACTATTGAAACTACTATAGGCTAATGAGAGTTTTGCTTGGTGATTTTGCATTATCTCAAGTCCTTTTTACCCGCATTGCATCTTGCTGTTTTTTCTATGGTTTCCATCGCTCTCAGCCTCTGTTTATGGAATTTCGTACTGTTTTCCTTCATGTTAGCAGATCGTTGCTGAATTATCATTGAGCTTTCTGAATCCCATACTGTTTGATTCAAGTGTTTGTGGTTCTTGCTGTGCATTCTGAAGGTCGAGATGGGCTAACTCATAATATGTTGGAGTTGATACATACGCATTGGAGGAGACAACCTGTTTGTAAAGTTCGGTGTCTTGGTATTCCCACTGTCGACATGGATAATATATGCTCGTGCCTTGAGGTTTCTGCTATGGCATGATGAACATTCTTATAATCCTCTAGTGATGATGTCATTCTGGACTCTAGCTGGATCTTAGGCGCTTAAGCTTTTCCATTTGCCTATTTTACAGGAAAAAACAGGAGGAAAGATCATCCACAGGGTAGGTGGTGTTGTTTACCTGTTCCGAGGTAGAAACTACGACCACCGTAAGCGTCCACAGCTACCCATCATGCTTTGGAAACCAGCTGCACCGGTTTATCCGAAACTTATACAAGATGCTCCTGAGGGATTGACGAAAGAAGAAGCAGATGAGATGAGAATCAAGGGGAAAAGCTTGCTGCCTATATGCAAATTGTGTAAGCGCATCACATGCTTCAGAAACCAGCTACCGTTTTTTTTTTTGTATCATACACTTCAATATTTATTGCACTCTGAATGACTACTTTTTCTGGCTTTTTTCAGCAAAAAATGGGGTGTATATTTCCTTAGTGAGTGATGTCAGACATGCGTTTGAAGGATCAATATTGGCGAAGATAGATTGCAGAGGAATGCAACCTAGTGACTACAAGAAGCTTGGAGCTAAGCTCAAGGTCACCATCCTTCTCTTCTGTGACCTTTTCAACCTGCCATTGCTTACCCCTCTCGCTTCTTCAAAAAACAGGAACTAGTACCCTGTGTCCTGTTGTCATTTGACGACGAACAAATACTAATGTGGAGGGGAGCAGACTGGAAATCCATGTACCATGATGAAACTCCTAAACGCCATCACGCTTCTTCCAGCCACACCAGTGCTTCAGGTATTTACTCAAATCCCTGTTTCTCATTCACGTAACGCAGACCCTCTAACTTCTCCATCCTGCAAAGCAGATGCTAAACCAAAGAACCTTCCCTCGAAAATGATGTCGTTGTGGGAAGAGGCCATTGCATCAGGAAAGGCATCCGTTTTAGAAGATACCCACGTTGGCCCCGATGAGCTCTTGTCCATGGTGGAGGACTTCGAACGCATGTCTCAGGCGAAAGAGCACTCGTATGCGGCCGTTATCTATCCCAGTAACGACGGTTCCTCGCCGGAACTTCAAGATGCCACAGAGGAAACCGGTGGCGACGCCTATCTGTGGGACGACGGTGAGCAATATATCGATGACTCCCGTGATCCTGCGCCGGACTCCGCTCCTTTCGGATTCCTACCAGTCGATCTGATAGCTGAGGAGCTCAGCCATTTTAAAGATGAAAACTAAAGGAGCTCACCCCATGTCTGCTGGACAGCATATATTCCCACTAACAGTTGTACCTGGAGTAGACAGAAAACATCCCTTCTACCATCCGTGATTATGATATTATTCGTTTTCAATATTTAATTTTTTATAATTATATATATTTAATTTTTTATAAAAAAACTTTTGTATAGTATTATTAAAATATTTTTATTTAATTATATTTTTTTATCATTCGTAATCGATATAAAATATTTATATTAAACCTTGGACTTTAAATTCATTCCCATGCAAAGTGTGAAGATGAAAGGCTTATTATCATCATACATTGCTTGATAAACTGTTTTTTTTTATAATATTTATAATATATTGTATTAAACTCCCTTTTCACATTTGAACATAATTTCTCATATTGTTGATAAATAGTATTATTTTTATATAGTATATATTTTTAAAAGAATAGTTAGAAAAAATGAAATATTAAATTGATCAAAAATAAATCAAATTAAAGGTTTTGAAAAAAGTTAACACATTAGCTGGTAATAATGGGTGAGGGAGGGGGGAAGAATCTGAACTTTTAGGCAGTGCTTTATTTCTCGCAGGTCTAATTTTCTTTCTTTTTTTAAAAAAAAATCATAATAAAACAAGAAATTGGGGATTAATTTGAATGATGATTAGGGCACAAATGTTTAATTGATTTATAAATACTCAGTAAATAATTCATTAAGTTTAGTTATTAAATTGGTGCTCTGAAGAAACTGGAGTGAGAATTACTCTTCCGCCATTGATGCCTTGATTCAAAGCTTCCCCTACCTTTTGTCTCCGTCTTTGCATCAGTCTTTTCACCGCTTTGAGTTCGAGAATATATTCCTTCTTTCCGGTAACCTTTTCCCCCGCTATATTTACGTGCAGCGAGCTGAACACCAACAGCAACTCGCGGACGCCGATGGGGCTGAAGAAGAAGCTTCGCTTGATGGAGGCCCAGGACTCGGGGGAGTGGATTTTCTCGCTACGGATTCCCCCGAAGATGTCTCAAGAGGAGAAGGGCATGCCGACGACTCCCACCGCCGCGGATTGCGGAATTCCCAGGGTGTCTGTTTGTCCGCCGCCGCCCAAGAAGAGGAAATCTTCGCCGGCGGGAGGATCCTTTTGTTGCTATGGAGCCAGAGAGTTCTTCCATCCTCCTGATCTGGAATCCGTCTTCGTCCGTCGTGTCAAAAGCTGAGCCTCCTCCCGACCCAAAAAAAAAAAAAAAAACTGGTTCTTGTTGTTAGCTTTGTGTGTGAAGATGAAGGCGTTTGGATGGTCTTTTTTTAGAAAATTTTTCGCGGTTTCTTTTATATTTTTTTAAAATATAAATAACGTTATCTTTTATTTATATTAATTCAATTAATAAGTATATTAATAGACTTTAATTCAATAATTATTAATAACTCATAAGTTATATATTTTTTAATAATTCGATAGTAAACATTTAAATTATTTGAATTATTTGATGTTTTTCGTTTGTGTGCAACCATCTCACAAAACTAGATGACATTAATTTGATTTATTTTTATCATTTATTGGATTAATTATCAATTTTTGAAAACCAAAATTTATAATTATTTTAAAAATAAAGAATATTTGGTATATTCGGAATTATTTTAAATTAGGGAATGTGTGGATAAAATTGGGGGAAATAGGAAAAATATTATAATTAATTAATTTTTGAATTTATTATTTTATAATTTCCTAGTAAAAAATCAAGTTGTTGGGTCCACCCGTCGCTGGTTCGGGTGAGCCTGATCCTGATATCCACCTCATCCTGTTCATTTCTTTTTCGGACAATTTTTTAAAAAAATTTAAAAAATAAAAAAGAGAAAATTAAATGGGACGTATTCTCTCTCTATAAATAGGTGCACATTGTGGAAAGCTAGTGCTTGGAGAAGCAAACACTCGGAAACGTCTGCTTCTTTGCCTTCCTCCTCTTTTTCCCTCGATTGAAGGAAGCCCTAGAAGCATGAATTCCCAAAACATCAAATTTGTGTGCAGTTACGGTGGGAGGATTCAGCCCAGGTATCCCGACGGTGAGCTTCGTTACCACGGCGGTGAAACTCGTGCTCTCTCTGTTCCCCGCTCGGTGTCCTTTGCCGGTATGTTTTTTTTTCTTTTTGGATTCTGACTTCGTTGTTTCTTGTTTGGTTTGGTGATGTATTTGGATGGGGCTTGGAATTTTAGAATTGTTGGTGAAGCTCGTGGATCTGTGTGGAACTCCCGTGACTTTGAGGTGCCAGTTGCCGGGGGAAGATCTGGACGCGTTGGTGTCCATCACCTCCGATGAGGATCTCGTCAACCTGATAGAAGAGTACGATCGTGTGGCGCCGCTGTCGCCGCGGTCGTCTCTAAAGATCAGGGCTTTTCTTTCCGTGCCTAAAACATCCAATAAACCAACCTCGCCACCTTCTCCTGCTGCCGCCGGCAAAGGCTCCACCTCTCCAAAATCGCCTCTCTTCGTCCCCCGTTATCCATCTTCCGCTAACGGGCGTTACATCCGAAGGTCAACATCGCGCCCACCAGCATACCCGATTATTGGTGAGAAAGCCGCCGGAAAACTTGTTCATAGACATGCTTATCCCTGCTGCCATGCTGGCTATGCCTATGTGATTCATCATCAATAGCCAAACTAGTGATGATGATATTCAATGGAGAAGCAAAGTGGCCCCTCGATAGATCTGAATCAGAAGCAACAAAAAGAAGAGGCATATATGCGTCTATGTATAATCTATCTGTGCACTTGATCTGTGATGTTGTATGAAGAAGGGATTGGGTTTTTTACCGATCCGAAAAATCGAAATTTTCCAGTCTTTAGATCCAGCATTTGTTAAGGGACGAGTACTACTACTTCCCTTGATCATTTTCCAACATCCCCTGCTTTCTTTCAAAATCTGTGTCGATTCATTCCTCATCAAATAGGCCAAGCAGTGTTCCATGCTTTCGTTTTTTCGCCATGCTATCGCAATGATTCATTTGTGTTTTTCCTGTTATGTTTCTTTGTTGAATTCTGTTCTCTAACAGCTTCCTTTTGCAGGTGAAGCAAGCTTGGATAAGGTTCTGCACTTGCTTGGAGTTTTTGTTCAAGCAATGGAGTCAAAGGTGTAAAGTTCAATGGTGAACAAGCTCAGTTTTGCCGTGATAAAGACTCAAATATCCTCCTCTTCACAAGGTAGCATCAATAATTCTTACAAACCTTCACATGGGGGACCTTTTGATTCAATTATTCTTGTTCTCGCAAAGGGTTCCACGAACCATATTTCAGAATTGAAGAGGATGGAATCCAGTGATAAAATTGGAAGCTGGAGATGAGGCACAGAGGGATGCCAAGTATCACTGCGGAATATACCTGAGGATTGAGATACGGTTGTTGGTGGGAGGAAGAGGAAAGACAAGTGGGAGAGAATTATTGCGGCCATGGGAGAGGATGAGATGGAGCTTTTGAAATCCTCCTTCATACATCCAACGAACCAGTTGATTACGGCAACAGCTTGAGCCCACAAGAGATAATGTTTTGTCTGTTGCATATAAATGGGCAGTTGAGGGCTGGTGCTGATTTGGCTAACCCTCCACGGTGGTTAGTTAACCGAGGTTGGGATACCCACCAGTGCCACCGAATTTCGAAAAGGAGGAATCAAGAAGGAAAACATGTGGAGGGTGATGAAGAGGGGAAACATGTGGACGTTATTCTTCCTGCGGCTGCTGCAGCATTTAGACTGACTC
Source organism: Utricularia gibba (assembly GCA_002189035.1). Classification (NCBI taxonomy): domain Eukaryota; kingdom Viridiplantae; phylum Streptophyta; class Magnoliopsida; order Lamiales; family Lentibulariaceae; genus Utricularia; species Utricularia gibba. Next base: position 1,892,114 of record NEEC01000017.1, on the reverse strand, counting down.
TCTGGCTTCTTCCTTGCAGTAAACTGCACACTTCTGACAGTTTTGGGATGCTGCGGCTCCACCCTCCGATCGGAAAAATCTCAAAAGAAGAAAATATCCGGTTCCGGCGATACCACTCCGATGCGCCACGTGGCAGTCGAGGAAGAGGGTTGGGGTTACCTGGTGGACGTGCTCGGTGCATCTGATTCTGATATGTGTGAAATTTGAAAAAATTGTTGAAAATTTTTCAGAGAAAATAAGAAATTGATTAATCAAAGTGAGATTAAATTAATTACGAATAATTTATAAAAAAGTAATATTCTAAAAAAGGGCTGAGGATTTCACATCGGACTTCCATAAATAGGCTTTGCTGGCGATGGACTGGTGAGAATGACGATATTACCCATGATTGTGTTGCTGGAACGCGCAAACTCCGTGGACACGATAGTCAATCCGTGGAATCCAACTCGCAGGGCATGAGGGAAGAAATTGTGGGATTCTTGTACAAGTTTTTCTGCTGCGGGAGATTGCTCGTTCTTTACTGTTCATGATCCATTCGCTGCGATTCTTGTCGCATTGCCGGACGTTTTGGCTTTGGAGGATTGCAATTTCACGTACGCGTTCCTCGACGGTGTTATTAGGGATTGGGTAACCTTGTGAGGCCTTCCGTTTTCCGGTGATGTTTTGGGAACACGTGTAGGGTATCGAGATTATTCGAGAAGGTTGAGGTAATGGCTGAGGGTGGATCTCGATATTGCTCTACAAAGACTGACGATGTACGTGACGCTGTTATCTTTTCGGTTTTACTACTCGTTTTGCTCTTGTTGATCGTGTGATTGCAGCTCCTGAAAGCTGGAAAAGTTGTAATTGTTTTTGTGAAAAACCTGGTTAGTTGATGACTTTGTCTGCTATGATGGGGACTTGAAATGGATACTCTGGAAGGGTCCTACTACAAAATCATCTGGGGTCTCGACTCCATTTCTACTTCAATATCTTTGTTCTTAACTATATAGCTTTTAGATTCCTTAAAGACATGTTTTTTTTTAAAAAAAAAATATCCATCTGTTGGTTTCCTTTCCTGCGCGATTGGAACTCTGGAATTTGGATGGTGTGGTCTCAGGGCCTCTGTTAGAGGAACATGCTGAGAGCTCCATATATTTTGTATTTTCCATGCAATGGCATAATCCTTTAGTAGAATGCAAATTTATAAAGTTCTTCTCCAACTTGGGAGTCATTTCTTCTACTTACCGTTTACTTTAGTAGATTTATTTTGCATATACTTCATTTAGAAGATCACTTATATGAACTTTCTAACAATTTTTTATTTCAAGTACATGATATATGTTATGAACACATGGAGTCCACATGACGGCCTAAAAACAAGCCCAATAACTACTCCAACTACACGCAAAGGCATGTATGTATATAGAGGTCGTGTTGGATACTATACACTGCTCGGGGCTACCATCCTACAACCAGAAAATCATGTTTCCCCAAACCACCACAGAGATCAGGAAGGCAAACAATATAGTCAGAACTATCGTCAAGTGGTCAAATAATGTTTGCACAAAATGAAGGAAAATACGACATGCAATTGAGGTATGGATAGGAAAGGAGGAGCTAAGAAAAGAATACTGCCGCCACGTTAGCATGTTGTCCAGGTATCAAATCCCAAGAATGGAAGATAGGGAAATGGAGTTCAAGGCACTGGGACTATGAACGCAAATTCAGATAATGTACACACAGAAAAGAATTAGGGATACCAACCAGTAAGCAGGTTATGATGCTGTGACATTGCCGGCTGTTGAAACCGAACCCAAATCACCTCCTCTCTGCGGCAGCATCAGGGTCAGGACTCATCCGCTCAAAATTTCCGTGGGCTCAGTGCTGTGAGACTGCATCACCGCTTGGCATCATCCCAGCATGTCTAGATCAAAAAAGCTTCATAATTCTTTTCGTGGCTGGCTACATTAGCATTTCAACAGACATCCTATAACCTGTGATACTCTCTGTCTCTCTCTCTCTACTGTTAGATAACCCAAGCTCAGGTTCTGCACATGCATGGTGTCAAGGGGTTTTCCCAGATGTCAAAGTTGGGAAAGGTTTCTTCAGGGAGTCCGGTCCGGGTCTGATGGGTAACAACGACATCCTCCACGAACGTGGCCCACCCCATGTACGGGTCACCTAAAGATTTCGACATCAGGCCCTTGTCGGGTTTTATTGATTTTAACCGGTGTCCCATGTACCGCCGAAAACCTATGATCAGTTTTGCGAAATTCCCACCGTGAGTCATGACGAAGACATCAGATTTCAGGCAGACCAGGAAGTCGAGAGCTGCCAAGCTAGTAACATGCTTCCTGAATTCATCCAACTCCGATTTAGGAGCTAAGTCCTCCTTGGTGACCTGTAATACGTTCTGATCAGGTAAAGGTTCCAGTTGTGCGTACACAACAATGTAAACGCAGATACTCACAAGGTTTGGAAACATGCTCCTCAAGGGTCCCATCCGGTTTTGTCCCCCATAAACCTGACCTGATGCAACGTATATCTGGGTATCTTTAGGATAACCCATGGCGCGAAGCACTACTGCTACCTCACCAGGCTCGAGAGGGCAGCGTCCTTCCTTGCGTTTCTGGAGAGCCAGAGCCCAAAGATGAGAACCGTCCTGCAAGAGAGAGAGAGAAGATAAGGCATGGTCACAATAGTAAACCCCCTAGGCATATGCACGTATCAAAATTTGAAAGACTTCGAGACCTTGAAACGACGTGGCCATTCCTTTAATCTATATAGAGCCATTAGAGCCTTCTCCGCCCTGGTGCCCACAAAATCACAGAAGGAGAGGCCTACCATACCCTTCTCGAACCTTAAATGAAGAGCCCTGATAAATCAAATGCGAAGATTTTTAGAAAAATATTTAGGAGAATTCACTGAGGATGAAAAATTAGTGCAACGATCAGGTTCAGAGGAACATTTGCAAATCTAGCAACTTCACTTACATGAAATGATGTGAACTTCCATTTTTGTTTCTCATTCTAGATACCAGTGTGTCGGCCATTTTCTCAATATGGGGGAGAAATTTCAAGGCATGATAATTCACTCTGCATCGGAGCCTGTTGATTTCTTGAGGAACATTATCATACCTGGTTGGGAAAGAAATATAGTTAGATTCCAAAGCTGATCAAAGTGTAACGAAAAATGCTCTGACGACAACTAACCCCAGCCGATCTACGAATGGTTTCAATGACATAATCCTCTTTTCCTTGATGCGTGGCAGGACATTGTCAATATAGAACTGTGCAGGAGCATACTTTGGAATATTTTTGACGGTCCGCCTGCCAAGGAGCAGATTTGATTAAAAAAAAGTTGAGCATCGGCAAGCAAACAAATGCGAGAAATCCTGGAACTGGGAGATCAAAATTTTAAAATTGTAAAACTAGTTTTTGTTGATCTTAAGCTGCGACAAACCAAGGACCCTTGGTGCATGAACCATCACAGATTGCATATCACATGGAATACAAACTCTTTCAAAAACATAGTATAGAGTTTTCAATCATCATTGCTTGAAATTTAAGACAAGTTAATGAAACACTGAATGATTTTTTTTTTAAAGCTTGCGAGCACATTCAATTTCAGAAGTTAAAAAAAAGCATACTTTATGCTAGTGAAAAGCTCTGCCTTGTCTGTAAACCATGGAGGGATATCCCTCACAATGCGCACATCATTCTTCAGGTACTCAATAAAATGATCTACATCAAAAATGTCTTCAAATTTCCTGCAGCCAGATTTCAGTTATCAACAAGGAGGAAAAGGGAGTAAGACCAGAACAATGTGAAAAATAACCGATATGAATAATCCAGACTGTTCATCATCACTGAAAAAACCAAGGAACACTAGTGATAATATATGTTTCAAGGCCACCCACGTTTGATCTTTCCAGATCTGGTCTTGCTTCAACACAGGCAAAATAAGGGTAGCATTCATGATCTTTGCAACAGCAACAGCATTACATATCTGCAAAGTTCATATGATATTCTGGCTTGAATAGGCAAAAAGATGAATAAATTTGAATTAAAAAACCGCATTCATGCTTTCTCTTGCAGGGGTGAACAAAGATATCTTGTAAACAAAGTCAGTGTCAATACCGCAATTCTTTGCTGATTAAGGCCACCCTCAGCATGTATGAATATGTAGCCATTTGTTTCATCCTCTGCTGGAAGATCTGAAAGGTGAGAAGAAGATTATTCATTCAAATATCTTTCAGAAATAACCCACTCCAAATACACAAATATAATCTACTAGTCCCAGAACTAAACGACTAGAGTGCAGCACTCTCAAATCACAATTGCCCCCACAGATCTGTCATGTAGAGGCATATATTCATATAACCTTAACCTGGTGTGCCACATCAAAGTGTCATAACTTTTTTTCCAAGCAACAAAAACACCAAGGGTTAGCATACTTTCAACAAAAATAGGGTATTTTCGGAGTGCCCTAATGTCCAGCTATTCCTCTACCTGACTGAATTCCCTCCTGCCGCTCTGCACAAGCCTTCCATGATGTAGTTGCCGAAAGGGGATTTTCCCATAGTGATGGAGGCTCCTTCACCTTCATACATCAAAATGAATTCCATCCAAAAAGATATCAGAACTCTATATGCAGAAAAAAAAAAAATGAATAGTAGGAAAAGCGAAACCTACATGAGGGCAATGAAGAGTTATGCCATCCTTTCTGCAAAGGTAAGGAGCATGCTGCAACATAAGCACAATGAAAAGAAACGTTAAAGCTAGAATTAAGTCCACGATATGTATGAATAACAGCTTTCTTGGATCGAGCACAAAGTTAGGCAGTGTGACCTATAAAACAAATCCAGCCTTACTGGAAATGGGGTTCATCTGAACAGGAAATGATGTTGACTTCCGTTTTGCTTTACTTAGGTCAAAGAATACTAGAAAACATTTATATTCCATAGGCATCCGGGATTTCGCATTGACTGTTTACAACTTGAAACCGAAAGAACAATACAAAGAAGCAAAATAATCACCCTTTGAACAAGCACGCAACATATAAAGTTTACACAGCAGTTGCAATAGTTTTAACCAGTGCATGCCCGTACCACGGAAATTACCCGAAGAAGGCCTTAAAGATGAGGAGTTATCACAAAGACTGCAATTCCAATTTAAGATGTAAATACGCAGAACATTTGAACCCTTCAAAGTACCACGGATCGCGAAAACATGCAATGCGCAGATTGGCAAATAAGCGTTTACATGGAGAGTAAGCGTACCAAACGTTGGACAGCCCAGGAAATCGAAATCACCGCGGCAGAAAGAACTACGACGAGGAAAATTATCGAGATCTTGGATCTAGGAGGACGCGCCCTATTTAGATCGTCATTCCGAAAGAAGCCGTAAGGAAGAAAGTATTGATAGCAACAACGAGCGGCGCGATCTCGAGGATGACGATCGCGACCATTGTCATCGTCGTCGCTAGCAGCCGCGGCACTATGTTCAAAGCACAAATCCGATGGGGACGAACCAGAGGCGGCGGACGGGGAGTTAGTACGGTTTCCGATAGAGCTCGAATGGCGGAGCTCCGCCGTGGCGCGCTTAGGACTGAACGCCAGCTTGAGAATTGGGGTTCAATCCTCCGGCCGGCGCAACAAGTTCCGGGTTATGTCTCGGATTGTGAGGAGCGGGTACAACAGATATGATGATTATCCAGTGTCACTCCAAGTCCATGTTACTGACTGGTTGGCAATGTAGTGAACTGTTTTCACAAAACGGGTCCAACCGCCACCAACTATCCGACCCGATGGGTTACCGGGCCATTAAACAATGTTTATTCCATAATATAATTAAATTAAAAAATAATTTCCTCTTTACCTTAGCATAGTAAATATAATATTAATATATTTCGGAGAAAATCACTAAATAATATATTTAAAATAGTAATTCGATAAATTATTCTAAATTACAACATTGATTTACACTTTTGGGGATATTAAAATGTGTGGACTTTTCACGCACAAGCCCATGTGCCGGAAGTGGTGCTGGCTGTGTATCTTTCGCCATGGATTTTCGTTGAATCCCTTTCAATCACTGTATTTGGGGGCGCTGCCTTGGATAGCTGAATTTGTGGTAGTTACTCTGGGCGTTATTCTCCGATGCCGATCAGGAGCGGTGGCGCGGATTGTTCATGCGCAGCGATTGCTGATGTTTGGAAACGTGAAATAGGCCAGATCTCTTCTATTGGTTTCTCTCGCCGGCGTGCGGCATCCGAGGTTTATATTGAACGTCTTGAATAGTTTGTTAGTAATTTTATGTTGTAAGTATGGTTTTTGGTGTTAGGTCGTGTGATTAGATGAATCACTTGTTATTCATGGGGTGAATTGAAGGTCACTGACATTTTTTTTTTAACTTCATCAGGAAAAAACGGTATCCTTTGTGCTGTATGTATGTTCTGTGTTTAGGTTCTGGTGTTTGTACTTGTTTTGCTGTGAAAGTTGAGGAGGAGTGTTGTTCATGAATGAGCGTTTTTATTTTATGAATTGTTGTTAGCATATTCTGAATAGTGAATGCTTAGTCTCGTTTTATTGTTGGAACTTAAGATTCGGGTGTGCTACCTGCTTTTTAAATGTCTTCTAACTTTGTGTTATTTGACAGGATCTTGTGCTCCGACTCGATATCCAGAGAAAGCTGCATAAACACCATGGATGTGTAAATACGATTAGCTTCAATGAATCTGGTGATGTTCTTGTATCAGGTTCTGATGACAGGAGGGTCATACTCTGGGACTGGGAATCTGGAAAGGTTAGATTGTCTTTCCATTCCGGTCATCATAATAATGTGTTCCAGGCAAAAATCATGCCTTGCAGTGAGGACCGGAGCATTGTGACCTGCGCTGCAGATGGACAGGTATTATGATATTCTTTACCGCGTTACCTCTAAATAAGCATTCGTTTTTTTAGCTTCAGTCCCTGGTAGGTGCCAACAACTTAGTTATGAGAATGGAAAAATGCTCGAACCCCTGAATTTACATTAATTTCATCTGAGTTCTTTTTCAGGTCAGGCACGCCCAGGTTCGTGAAGGTGGAGTGCAGACTAAATTTCTTGCACAGCACCACGGACGAGTTCATAAGTTGGCTATTGAGCCTGGAAATCCTCATACTGTGTATACATGTGGTGAAGATGCATTGGTTCAGCACGTAAGTCAATGAAGAAGCATAATCAAAGGTTTAAAAGTTTCAGTTAGAAGGGAAAAACCACTGTCTCCCATGTAAAATTAATCTTGATAGCAAAGTTACAATTTTTTTGTCCTTTTTTTCTTCTATTGGGGGGCGTTTAGTGGCTCATCATATCAGCTTCATTGCTAGCAGGGGTTTTGTGGTTTATTCCATTTCTGCTTCGTTATTCAGAGTATTGTTCCTTGAGCTGATCCGTTATCTGATGTTGCAGATTGACCTGAGAACCGAAAAGGCCACTTCCATGTTTACTTGTGCATCTCAACTGTGTCACAGCTTCCTTCCTGTGAATTTGAATGCCATTACCATAAATCCTAGGAATCCGAATTTATTTGCCGTTGGTGGAGGGGATCAATTTGCTCGACTGTTTGACATTCGTAAGTATAATTGGGATGGGTCCTCTGACTTTGGTCAACCTGTTGATCACTTCTGCCCTCCCCATCTAGTAGATGATGAGCAAGTAGGAATTACTGGGTTGGCATTCTCTGATCAGAGTGAGCTTCTTGTATCATATAATGAAGAATTTATTTATCTATTTACCAAGAATACTGGCCTAGGCCCTCAGCCAACTGTGACTTCTCAAGCCTTGGATGATAGCAGTCGAGTTGATGTAGATGATTCTTCATCTTCAATGAATGCGCATACAAATATAGAGGATGGTATGTGTTACAAAGGTCATAAGAACAGTGAAACAGTGAAGGGTGTGAATTTCTTTGGGCCTAGATGTGAGTATGTTGTGAGTGGTTCAGACTGTGGCCGAATTTTCATTTGGAATAAGAAGCGTGGGGAGCTTATTCGTGTTATGGAGGCAGATAAGCATATAGTGAATTGCACTGAAGGCCATCCTCATGCGACAGTGCTTGCTAGCAGTGGAATAGAGGATGATATAAAAATATGGACACCAAGAGCCGTTAACAGAGCCAGTCTTCCCTCAAGTATTGAAAAGGTGCGTATTACAATTTTCGGTATCTACATTACTTGCATTATCATTTTATTTAATTTCTTTTCTTTTTCACGGCTCCTGGATTCCTCGTGCTAAGAGTCTAATTTCTCCTCTTCTCTCAACTAGGATGGGGTCCTGTCCTGGGTACGCGGCCGAACTGGTTTCATCCCATTTGGTGGTTTTTTTGAAGCTTGTGATGATTTCATTGGAACTGATGATGAGGAAGACAATGACGACTGGAACATTGATGATGACGACGACAATGAAGAAGAAGAAGACGATGAAGATGGCAGCAATGATAATGACAGTGATTGTGGCTCTTCTGGTGGTGATAGCCAATACAATGAGAATGAAACTTCGAGTATGAATGACGAAATGGTCATCAGGGAAGACAACAATGAAGCATGCGGACCCTCGAGCCATGTACAAAGCCGAGATGCCACTCACAAAGTTGGTTTAGCGCATCCACATGAAGACCAGATCCAAGATCTCACCAGGCCTGATGCTGATCTCATCGGCACGGATGCTCCGGATGCCGATGAGATGTAGCAATCCTGTCAACAAACGTTGGTTGTGGAATAACGCATTGGATGATCAGAAAAATGTTTGCTTTGGTGCCATAGCTTCTCAACTGCCGTCTCCCTGATGCCTTTTTTCAGCTTTGTATCCAGGAAAGAAAGATGGGGCGTGCAGGTAAGCCAATGGCACAACTGTTGATAAAAAAGGATGTTTTTAGCAGGATCATCAGTTTGTGTTTCTGTTACTTGTGCACTGAGCCAGTGTGGAAAGAGCAGGGCTTTTAGGTATGAAAACCCTTGGATGGCAAATTGGAAGGAAAATACACACTTTATATGAATGATCCATCCTTGGAGGTTTCTGGATTTTATTAACACAATATTATTTGAAATTATAATTAAAATATAGATAAAGTGGGCTTAATTGAACGTTATCCAAAACATGATGTATTTGATAAACATTTTGTTAAATACTCAAAATGTATTTATTTGAATAATATTATTAATTAAAATATTGTGAAAATGTGTATTTTATATATAAAAAAAGCTGAAAAAAAATCTGAGCAGGGGGATAACTGGAAGCCATTTGGAGATGAATGTGAGGCCTCCATTGCGCCACCAAATTCTCTGGATAAGAAGAGATAAAGGAGACAAACTCTTCTTCTCAGTTCTCCTGCGTTCTGTGCTCCCCCCATTTCCACACTCGTCGCTCGCTGCAAAGACTCCGATCAGAAAATCAAATGGCTGCCGCGATCGCTACTCCGATGGCGATGCTTAGCATCAAGAGCTTCGCAGCAACAAAAAACCCGAACTCCAGCAAGCCCACCAAACCCTCCCTTGTCTCCCTCCTCCCTGCTCCTCACCGCCTCCCGCTGCAGGGGGTTTCCTTAACCGCCGGCAGCGGTGCCATTGCAGCCGCGATCTTCTCCGCCCTGTCCTCTGCGGAGCCTGCGTTCGCCGTGCAGCAGTTGGTGGAAATCGCTGAGGCTGACAACCGGGGGGTGGCGCTACTTCTCCCGATCGTCCCCGCGATCGCGTGGGTCCTGTTCAACATCCTGCAGCCGGCGCTTAATCAGATCAACAGGATGAGGAGCACGAAGGGGCTGATGGTGGGTGTTGGGCTGGGAGGGATGACCGCGGCGGGGTTGTTCCACGCCCAGGCGGCCTCGGCGGCTGTGGAAATCGCAGAGGCGGGGAGTGACAACCGGGGCCAGCTCTTGCTGTTCGTAGTTGCCCCCGCGATTGCCTGGGTGCTGTTCAATATTTTCCAGCCGGCGCTGAACCAGATCAATCGGATGAGATCTGAGTGAGGCGCCGCCCCCTTTGCAAACTGGGTACATATATTTCTCCATTTCCTTCCCCAAATGACCATCAAAATCAACACTCAGTTTCTAAAAACATATTTCCAATTAAATCCGAGTGATAACCAATTCATCACAGAAAAGAAGGCATCAGAAAATAACCCTAATTCCAAATCCTCTTCGCAAAACCCTCCTCCACTCTTCATCGTCTACTTCCTCCTCCCGTTGCGCTTCTGCGCGTGCTGCAAATGTCCCTCCATTTCTCCCTTCATGCGATCGACTCCAACTCCAAAGCCACAAGAATTCGAACACCTCCATAGAATCGACTTTCGTCGTCATGAATCCAACTCCAGGCGCTCGCTCGCTCCGATCAAATACTAAGGCTCCGCCCTGTGAAGCTGGTAAGTAAATTTATTTTTAAATGATCAATTATATAAATTATTAAAAAATAATATTAAATATTTTTAAAGAATTCATCTACACAAAATTAAAAAAAAACTCACATAATCTCGTATTTATTTAATCAAACACTATCTAAACATATCTCTAATTCATGGAATTTAATTAACATAAAGGTGGACTTATTTAAATAACACAGATTATTATACATTTGGAGATTAAAAATGTAAATTTTAATTATAATTGATATTTAGTAATATATATTAAATATTTAGATAATTTTGGTATGTATAAGGTATTCTCCCAGCGAAAGTGGACAAAATAAAAAGAGGCGCACACACGGTAATTTAAGAGGGTCTGATGGTTGTTTTTGTCGGAGAATATATTTGTTTGTTTTTGGTGGAATGGCTGCAGTTCCGACACGGGATACTGTGGCCATACGTCTCTTATGGGGCTTCGCCTTTCTTGATGGTCGCTGTTTCTACTTTTTTTCGGGTGCCCCAGGGATGGACTCAGGTGGGTTTTCGACACACAGAGTCCCCGACGGTTTTCCGGCGGGTCTGCGTGTGCTTGTCGTTGACGATGATCCCACGTGGTTGAAGATTCTGGAAAAGATGCTTATGAAATGCAGTTATGAAGGTTTTTTTTTCTTTCAGTTTTGATGTTATTTGGTTTGTGGGTCTGTCTGTTGGAGTGTTCAGATTGCTGGTTTTCAGAGGATTGATCAAATGAATTGCCTGGGAATCAACATTTGGGTTCTGTTGTTCTGTGAGTTGATTTACTGAGTTGCACTTAGCTTGGATGTTTCGGCAACAGAAGCTTGAAGTGGCTGAGCTTGTGGTCTATGTTTCACCAAAATTGCCTTCCTCATTCTTTTTGCTGCTGAGCGAAAGTGACTACTCCTTTATCTTCTTATTTGTGTCTGTTTTGAAGTGATTCAGCTGCTTCACATTTACTGTACATGAGTTAAGCAGACTTTGTAACCTTCTTTTAGGCTTGATATGTGTTCACAAGTTCTTTTTTCTGCTCCAGTTCTTTTGCTAAGCCAAAAATTTACTTCATCCAGGTTCAGATCTAGCAGCTACTTATTAAAATTCTTCTCTGTACAGAAAAGCTTGGGAAGTTAAACCAGCTTCTCTCTGTTTTCATTTACTTTGTGAGTTTGGGACTTTTTCTGGTATGATGCTGATGCAAATGTTCATGGATTCCAGTGACTACATGTAACTTAGCTACAGAGGCTCTGAACTTGCTTCGTGAAAGGAAACATGGATTCGACATCATAGTAAGTGATGTCAACATGCCAGACATGGATGGCTTCAAGCTTCTCGAGCATGTTGGCCTTGAAATGGACCTCCCTGTCATCAGTGAGTTATTTCATGTTCTTCCTTTACAAGTTCATCCATGTTTGTAACCTGGAAAGCATACAGTGATGTCTGTCGATGGAGAAACGAGCCGGGTGATGAAGGGGTGCAACATGGTGCTTGTGATTACCTTCTGAAGCCCATCAGAATGAAGGAGCTTAGGAACATCTGGCAGCATGTGTTCAGAAAAAGAATACATGAAGGAGGAATTGAAGAAACTCAGTATATGAAGAGCTCAGTAGAACGAAGTGAGGATGGGAATTGTGTTACTGGGAAGAGGAAGAAAGATGAGGAAAGAGCATGCAGTGACGCCTCTTCTTCTTCCACAAATATGATCAAGAAACCAAGAGTGGTGTGGAGTGTTGATCTTCATCAGAAGTTTGTTCAAGCTGTTAATCAGATTGGGCTTGAGAGTAAGAATTTGAAACTCCGGTGTTCTAAGCAAAAATCGTTTCCTTGTTGCTAATGGCGTTTTCTCTCCTTTGCAGAAGTTGGACCAAAGAAGATACTTGACTTGATGGGAGTTCCATGGTTAACAAGGGAGCATGTTGCCAGTCATTTACAGGTAAACAAAGTGCATTCGCATCCAAGTCGATTTAAAGCAAGCTCCCCACCACCACTGGACGTATTTCCATTGTTTTCAGAAGTACAGGTTGTTCTTGAGCAGACTGGAGAGGGAGAACGAGTTGAAAGCGGCGTTTTCAGGAACTTCTTCAAAAGTATGGACAAAAGATCCATGCCTGCAATCTTCAGTCTCCATGACAAAACTTGTCAAGGAAAACAATATCCTGATTCACAAAAAGCCTGATAACCTTGAACATCATCATCAATCCATTTTTGGAGGAAGGAATGAGCTACAAGCCATTGAAGGGATATGCACAAGTGAGACTGATTCTTCTGGTAATGTTTTGGGGCAATCAGATTTGGGGTGTACTCACAGGAACTTCATTCATGGATATGCATCAGCTTTTGGGTTGTGGAATCAAGATTTTAGTGATGCTCCTAGAGATGCATTCTATCCATTCTGCACTGACGTAGGATCTTTCGGTTATGGTGATCAAGCTGATGTTCCTGAAATGTCATATGATCTCTTGAAGTTTGAAACAGAGTATCAGAGCGAGGGAACAGAGTATCAAGTAATAGGCAAAGATTTGTACATTGTATGAATTGTAGAAGGTTGGGATGCATAGTTTCTCACCCTTTATGTACTTACATTTGTGATATTCCATCTTTCTGTTGTGTTTTTGGACAAGGCCACTCGGTCTCTAACATGGGTACTTTGCCGCATATTTCATGTATTGAGCATCAAATAACATATGAGGACTGAAATTTGTTCTCCAATATACAAACAAGCCAAACCAATTCTTAGTTCAACATGCCTTTGATGCATCTCATTAAGTAAAACACCAGAACCAAGCTCACTAATTCAACGGCTAAAGTACAAACCTTTCAACAACCTCCATCAGATAACATGAGTGTCTCAATAAAAGCTGTAGGCCTCGTTCTGATCCAGCCATAAGAATGTGAGTTTCCTAGGATTTTTTACATGCCTCTGATGTTAAAATAGTGGAATCTATGTCGAAATCCAAGGAGAGGTGGGGATAGCTTAAGCTGTAGCAGAACAGAGGCTTTGGTGACGGTTAGGGGACTAGAATAGCTTCACCACTTGATGCATTTTTAGCAGCCAGTTCTTCCAAGTGTTTCCATGCCATGATGCGTTTCTCTTCTATCTCACTTCCCATCAGTTCATTTTCATCGAACTTGTTTTGGCAAGCCTTGAACAGGTCGGGTCAAGATCATAGAAAATCTTGCGAACATTCAGTGTCAAGCTGTGAACAGCCTGATTCCAGTGATGTCTGGCGTTTCTTTCTAAAGATGGGAAGATAATGGGAAGAATAACCTTTCGGTTTTGCTTGATTAGATTCTCAATGTGATCGTTGTTCCACAAGAATAGGGATCTCTCAGCGACCTGAAAATCAGGTGAGAGAATTGTTAATCTCACAAGAGTAAAACATAAAAACATCTTTTCGTATTATATCAACACAAACATACTGCACAAGCTCACACTGTTTTTCAAACTCCTTCTATTTCAAAAAGAGCAAGAAATAAAACGGAATAAGTGATCATAATGAGATTCAAAACAGGAACATTTGCATTTGACCGTTGACTCACAAGATATACAAGACAAAGAGGCGCATCTGGCACTCAAGATAAACAATTACGTACCTGAAAATGTAAACTTTTCAAGCAACGCGCAATTTGTTGGAACAATGGCACCATGCAACGTTGGAATTCTGGAATTTGTGTCACTTCTAAAACCTCTTCAAGTTCATTAAGAAACAAAACTTCTTTTGAACTATTTGTAACTGGCCAGTACTTCAATAGACCCCGTATAACAGTATCAGCAAGCTTGAAATCTTTTTCGACAAACTGTGTGACACAGTAGGAGAGCTGTTGGTGGTACATAGCCAAACACTTTGGCTTATGCAATGGTATCAGTGACCGCACCAGAAAGAGTTTATGTTCTTCTTTCAGGGGCAAAGCAAATCCATTAATTATGCTCCCAAGTACTTCCAGAAATTCAGCTATGCCATTGTGTTTCTCAGTCTCAAAAACAAAATGATAGAATATGTTGTTGATGGCTTTCCTGATAAAGGGGCGATGCACCATGAACTTCCCATATATGCGATGTAGAATAGTTTTCAAATATTCCCTCTCCCTAGGATCTTCAGAGTCAAATAAATCAAGCAATTTCATCACAAAAGAATGATCAACATATCGTTTGGCAACCTTAGCATCAGTTTCAGGAGAGGTGATGAATCGTAGAAGGAACTCATAGACAACTTGCAAGTGTGGCCATGCAGGATCCATTGCAGGCTCTTCTTCTTCCAATTCAAGTCCATCAATTAGCTTGTTCTCCCTCGGTTGAGGGATGAAAACTCTAAATATATTGGCTGAAACCATCTTTACGACTTCCTGCATAACAGTTTCACTGAATTTTCCATTCGCAGAAGTGACATATTCTACAAGCTCAAGCAAAGTCTGCCTCTTTATCTCCTTTTCTTTAGCACTTTTTCCATTTTCAGTGAAGTCAAGCATGACACAACACATTTTTACCTTCCTAATGAACAGCTGTTGCTTTTCAGAACTAGGAACGTCTCTAAAACTGGGTAAAGCTTCATATGAAACGGGGACTATTTTTTCTTGCCCATTGCTGCCCATATTCATAACCGAGAATGATGCACCTAAACCTTCGTCGACTGGATTACTGGCTCTTTTGGTTCCTCCTTCATTTCTCTTAGCAAAAGAACTCGTAGAGTCTCCAGTGTTCTTTGAATTCCTTTTAGGAATCCTACCAAGTATCTGTCTCAACATTTTCGTAACAAGAGGGATAACGAGAAAGGACACTAATTCAACATAAAAAGAACCCAAAATCTTAGCAAACACAGCAGCGGGAATTCACTCCATTCTTTCTCATTCATAAACTCTATCCATGAAATCTTAGTCGCCCAAATCAAGCAAATGGAGCAACCTATCCAAATCCCTAACAAAAGATGAGCTTTCCAGTAACTGAAAAGCTAATGACTCGATCCTGCATTCTACTCAGAAAACGCGCAAAATTCCTTCAAGATAAACATTGCGTCCCAAATCCGACATAAATCCAGATACCCCAACTATACCTCACTCCAGTACATCTAATCCCCTTTCCCGCAACAAACCCATCCAGAAATCCCTCAAAAAACAGGCAAACCTTCAATTCCCGCCTCCGATAGCCTCACTACAACAAATGAGAAAAGGATGGGATCAAAATACTTCGGAAATATAAACCGATGACGCAACAGCTAGTAACCTACACAAGAAGCGAGCAAGATTTATAGGAAATTCGCAACAATTTCTCCCCGCTCAAGAGTTGCTATCTCCAAGTTGTTGCCTTTTCTTTCTTTCCCTCTCTGGTTTCCTTCGCCGGACAAAGAAAACTTCTTGGGGAAATTTCCAAGATTTGCTCGTAATTTCGGAAATTTCTTTTTTAATGCATTAATTGCCATATTCCCACCACGCCACAGGTTAATATTCAAATCAATTTTAATAAAAATTTATGGAAAATAAAGAATAATATTATTATTATATTACAGATAATACTTTCTCTTAAAATCGACTGTTTTTTTGAATAAAATAATATATATTTAATATATTGAATATTGGAGTATTTCTTTTTTCGTACAAATTAAATATATGCACTAGGCTAAGCATGTCTCGACAATTTATGGAGATTCTCCGACGCCGTCTTCATCCTCGGCCGGAGTTCAGGGTCCGTTTCAGTGCACGCCGAAGCTATCTGGAACACGGCAACAATTTCCTTCTTCCCATGGGGTTCTTTGATCAGCGCAGGATCGGCCATTTCGTACGAGAATCCATCCTTTCTCACCAGCCGCACAAGATCGGCGATCTCGAACGACGATTTTCCGGTCAGAATCGTAAGCAGAATCACTCCAAAGGAGTAAACGTCCCATTTTTGGGTGGGATTGGAACCCGGAATCAAGGATTCCGGTGCGCGGTAGCTGTTTCTGGGGTCGGGTTGAGGGCGTGTGACGTACGGGTTGTTTACGGCGGAAGAAACGAGGCGATTCAGGCCGAAGCCGGAGATGTGCGGTTGGAATTGGTCGTCGAGGAGGATGTTGGATGGCTTTATATCGCCGTGGATGAACTTCTTGGTGCTGCATTCATGAATGTAGGCTAGGCCGGTGGCGATTCCCTTTGCGATCTTCAGTCTCATCGTCCATGTTAAGGTGAAGCCCGGCTTACCTGTACAGAGAACAGAGGGAGCGAACTCATCAGCTCAGATATTCGACTTCGAGCGCTGTTATCAGAGAGCGCTCACCACGAAGAGCAGAAGCCAAGTTTCCATTAGATATGAAGTCGCTGATGAGAAGCTTTTCATCCGGTGTCCAGTAATATGCCCGGAGCTTCACGACATTTGGGTGCTTGATCCTTGCTATTACCTGAACTTCAGCTACGAACTCCTTATACCTTTGCTGCCCGCCTCCGTCTCCGGCTCCGCCTAATCGTCTCACGACGACCGGAAGTCCATTTCCGAGCATTACCTTGTAGACTATCCCCAGTCCACTCTTTCCCAGCACATAGGCAGATGCTCTCAGCAGCTCATCTAACTCGAAAGTGAACCCCTTGTCAATAGCCACCAGGTTCCCCTCTGCATGACTACTGCTCCCACTTTCACCCTTTTCAGACTCCATCTCAGATTCATTGCTTGGAGAATGATTCACCCATGGGAATGATGCACAGAAGCTTGGTTTCTGCGGTGGCCCGAGCTTTGCTTTCTTACTGCAGCTACATCCATGGCTGGAATCCTTGTTCTTCCAGTAGACATAGACGATAAGTAGTCCTAAAAACATGACTCCAACAGCATCTGCTACTGTTATCACTATGATGGAAGAAGGTTTCAGCCTCTTTCTTACATTGACACCAGCGGTTTCCAGAGCTGCTGGTGCGGATTCAGTGTCGTTTTTGCAGCTTCTCTGCAATGGAAAGCCGCATAAATGAGGGTTGTTCAAAAATGGAACTGGGCCCTGATTGGCGAATGCCCCTGTTCTTGGTATTTCACCGTTCAGATTATTGTTTCGAAGATCGAAACTCACTGTTAGTGGCAAATCGCCTAATGATTTTGGGATTTCCCCGGTGAAATGATTGAAAGACAGATTCAATGTCCCTGAAAGTGATTTCAGTTCTCCGATATCGGCAGGGATTGAGCCATTGAACATGTTAGCAGATATATCAAGCTGCTCCAAGTTAACCAGCTCCGGAAAAATGCCATCTGAAATTTCGCCGGAAAACAGGTTTCCGGCGATAATGAGCCTCCTCAAATGCCGGCACTTTCCCAGGAACCTTGGAAACAAACCCGAGAGTGAATTGTTTGAAACATCGACATTTTGTACCCGAAGAAGGCTGCACAGTGAAGGTGGTAAAGACCCAGAGAGATTGTTTCCGTACAGAAAAACGGTTTGTAGGGAAGAAGCATTGAATAACTGTGCAGGAATAGAGCCATACAGATTATTCCCATGTAAATTCAGTCGCCGGAGATACATCAAGCCGCCGAGCTCCGACGGTATGTACCCCCGGAGATTTCTCCCCGCCACCGAAATCCCAACAACACGGGGCTCATCACTCTCGTTGAAAACCGAACAGAAAATCCCGGTCCATCGGCACGGCGTCCTGTCGTTCTCGTTCCAATCGGAGAAGGCGGCGCCAGAGGAGGCGTCCACTGCGTATTTCAGGGAGAGCACCGAGAGCCCATCCGCGTTCAAAGACGCCACAGATCCCAAACGAAGAACGCTCACCAGAAACAGAACGCCCAAATGCAGCTTCCCCAACAGCAGCATCTCGAGCCTCAGTAACAAAACTCAAAGACACAAGAAAGTATCCATTCAACGGAAACAGAGAACTCCAGAATCCAAGAAACCAGTACCCGCCTGGGAGAAAAGAAGGAGATGGGTTGCTTTCAAGTTGCCAAAAGAAGGCATTGCGGAGTCGAGCATGAGAAGGTGGAGATGAAGCTGAGTTGGGGTGGGGGGAGTTGGGAGAATTTATGAAGCGCAGCAACAAACAAGATGAGTGTAACTGCAGTGCGCTGATTGGGGCCCCCGATTCCCTCACGGAAAAGGAATTTCCTGCACCGTGAAAAGGAGGAGGAGAAGAGTAGAATTCACGCACGACAGCGATTTCAGAGATACACCGCCACCGGTGAAAGTGCTGTAACCCCGGGGGTTCAGTCCGCGCTCAAAAATCGCTTTTTTTTTCTTCATTTTAAATGATTAATTTAAAATTATCTTATAAAGAATTATATATAATTAATTTATCCACTAAATATATTTTAAATTTAAATTTATAAATTATATCTTATATTAAATCATATAATATAAGTTAGTGAGCGTTTCCGTACGAGAGAGTCAATCTAATCCAATTCCACAAGACTATACCTTTATTTAGAACATATTCTTCTTCGAGTTGAAAACACTTCACAATCAGTTTTATTATTAAATATGACCGATCGATTTCAATTTCAAAATGAAAAAAAAAATTTAAAACTTCTATTATTTTTAAACTATAAATATTTAATTTCCATTTTATTAAAAAACTTTTCAAAAACAATTTTCGAGAAACAAAATCAAACATAATATTCGAAAAACCTAATTTGATTTGGTCATCCCCATTGGGTATAAACCTAATAGGATCTGAGAGCATGTGAAATGTGTGAAATGGCGGATGTGCATCATTTATGAAGCGGCGCGGGGCTGGTCCCGAAGACTGCACCATGACCCTATGCTTCAACCCACATGCATTTCCCCAAACGTACTGCATTTGTCACCCCTCAAAAATAGATCTCACTCCCCACATCCACTGCCCTTTTTTTTTTTTTTTTACTGCACAAGGGATGCCTTCAGGACTCAACATTACGTTTACATGTGCAGTAGTAAAGTGGGCGCATGGCCAACTCCATGTAATGTCGCCAACATCATAAGTAGGTGGAAGTAAAGTAAAGTGAAAACAGAGCCTATGGATGGGCACACGAAGCACCACCAACCAGTGGCATCAATCATGGCATGAGCAGCATATAAACACATTGCTTCTAAGCAAAAAAAGGGGTGTAGTATGCTCTAATTGTGGCATTATCATGTTTAATCTATTCTACATCCGTTTGGAGATCTAATGGTTTCGATCTAAATCAACGGATGTAGACCAGTTTCGAGTTTCTGACAGTGGTGTAAGATCATCAAACAGGATAATGAAATTTGTTAGTAATGCTCAAGAGATTTCAGTGGATTCAATAGTGAGAATGGAGCTTATCCATGATTTAAAAGGGACTAAGCAGACAGCACAAGTGAAGAGAATAGGGGTCATCTATCAGCATACTCATTTGTCCAGGGAGGGTAAATATTCCAAATATAAGACACGCATTCTCAGATACATGCATCTTCTTCACCTCAAGAAATTGTTACCTCGGCCATTTCCTGTTCCACACTCGGAGGCTCCACGGGATAGTACTGGTAGTGTAGCTCACCCACGTCGTCACCTGAAAGCTTTTTCCATCCATTTGGTCCAATGTGGTAGACTGAAAAGTGACCCCCAAAAGCGTGAGAACAGACATGAAGGACAGTTGGCAAGGTCGGAAAGGGAGGAGAGAATGTGTTACCGCTTGCAACACCCCCACTTGCTCCATCGCGGAATGTTGCATGGTAGATAGCTCGTCTTGCAAGCTCTGCAGCTTCCTCAACAGACAAATCGAAGCGATGCCTAGTCAACAGAGAGAAGAGATCTCCTGTATCATTTACAACTAAGAAAGATAATATTGATGAGGAAATAGGTTTGTCAAGTATTCCACACGGACAGGACATACCCACTGTCCAAAACACCATATGCATATGGTGAACCAGAGCCAACTGAGAATTTATTGCCTTTAAGTCGACCGCCTTCACTATCCACATAGTAGAGGGCAGGACCCTGCATTCATAAAAAAATTATTATATGAACTCTAAAACTAGAGAACATATGCTAATCTATACTACACCTGTTCATCCCAACCAGCTATCATTGTTCCGACAGACAAACCCATTCCACGGTAGGAATAAAGGATGTTTGCTAACAACTTTGAAGCACCAGCAACAGAGATTCTTCTCTTGTTGGCCAGCTCATGTAAGCGACACTATAATCAAGAAATAAATTTCCAATCACTTCCATAATCAAGGCTCTAACATTTCGGAAACAGATGAACAAATCAAACATACATACCTTGGTTCCAAGATTTCTGTGCCAGAATTGACAGTCGGCTGCTCCACCAGCCATTGTACCAAGCATGTAAGGATTGATTTCTATGATTTTCTTCACAGATTGTGATGCTACAAGTGTTTTATAAATTCACCAGTCCAGACGCATAAAAATTTCTGAATACGAAACTTGTATATCTATAAAGAAAAAAACCTACATATATATCCACCCATGCTGGCACGAGAATCGGCAGCCACCATGACACCTCCATTGAATATGAATGCTAAAGTTGTTGTCCCCTTTGCAGGTTTCACCATCTCTACTGCAGCTTTTTGGAAACCATCAAACTAAACAGGAAGAGTACGAAAATATTAGTTCAACAACACCAATATTTTCTTACAATATTATTAACCAACGGCCAAGCATACTAGAACACAGTGACCTTACATCACAAGTAGTAGGGAGTTTAAACGACGGTATGGCCAAGATGTCATCATCTAATTCATCAGAATTCCCTTTAACAGGCGCCAAGGGATCAAGCGCGCTAAAGTCAATGCCCCTCATCATCTTTACTTTCACGGAAAATAAGCTGTATAAAAAAAGTATAACGTTACTATTATAACTAGAAGACATGCATGTTGGCAATAAATCAAATGCCTGACTGAAACCCTAAAACCCAAACCGAAAACCAGTAAACAACTCAAATTTCCCACCTTCAACAGAAAAGAAAACAATAATGGATTATAAAATCCTGCACTGAAATGCTTTACACAAGGAAAGAACACAAAAGCCAAAAATGATTTCCCTAAAAACGTAAAACTCTACCTAGCATCTCAAATGGATACAGATACCCAGAACCGGAAACCAACGAAAGTGAACTATAAAACACTCAAACGAAATGCTTCACCCAATTAAACAAGGAGAAAGACCAGCACGCCACACGAACGAATCCCCAACAAACCCAGACACTAAAACAAATTAATCTCACACTCAACACATTACCAGATCCTAGAGCAGATATGGACTACTGATAACCGAAACGATCAACCTCCCAAAACTGGCGTTACCTGAAGGCCGTAGAAACTCAAAGAATCATGAAACAATTCCCCGACTTCCGCCGATTATAAAAACGTTGTCTTGCGCAGCAATACACCCGTCAAAGAAGACGCTTTCCCGGCCACAGTATATAATCTGTAAGGCCCATCAGTAATGGGCCCATTACAAAAATGACTCCACGCAGTATGAAGCCCACAGCTCAATTGATTTTAATATTACATATTCGGATAATTTTTTTAATAATTTTATTTACGTTCTTAATACAGATACATATATATATAATTAATGTTTCGGTGAAATCATTGCATTTAATATAAAACAGTAATTAAAAAATCCAGATTAAACTACTATATATAATTGAGCCATTAATAAAAGCTTAACTAAAATTATGAAATTGATTCATAATTTTTTTTGACCATTTAAACCATTTTAAAAAACCTGACTCACAGAGACAATCTGCTTGGGGAAACAAAAAAGGCATATAAATAGAAACGAGAATGCTGGTCGTTGAGACAGTCAGATGAGTAGTTCTCCAAACAGAACAAAAACAATGAACCGAAGCCACAGAACAGAGGTTTCAAAGCTTGACTAGCAGCAACGAAGTGTGCCAAAGCAGGTAGGCGCGCGCTCAAGACCTCTTGGGTTTGCTGGCAGCAGCCAACTGAGATTCAGGCTGCAAAGAAACAAGCAATTTGTGGAAATCAGGTGCTTGTAGTTACGGTTAGAGGATTTGAAATTAGTTTTGGGGCAGAGGGTTTGTGACTCGTACAAAAAATGATCAATCAACCCAGTAGAACATATAAGAAAAAAAAATTAGACATGAAAATGCATTGCAGCAAACAGGCATTCCCATTAATGTAAGATGGGGTGGTAGTGGGTGCAAGTACCTCTTTCTTGACAGGCTCTTCCTTCTCGGAAAGGATGAGTTCGATGTGGCATGGAGAAGACATGTAGGCTGAGACAGGAGTTGGTATCAGACTGTGGTGGAAGAAATAAACGCATAGGACACAATATGGGCGTGATCATATTCAGGCTTACGGTTTATTCTTCCATGAGCACGGTATGTGCGGCGTCTTTGCTTCTGGGCCTGGTTGACCTGGATATGGGAGATGTACAGTGAATCTACCTCAAGGCCCTTGACCTGAAGAGAGTGTGCATGTCAGAAAAGGAGAATAAGGCCGACATTGACAAGAGTAAGGGGATGTCAAACCTCAGCATTGCTTTCAGCATTTTTGAGCAGATCCAGTATAAACTTAGCAGACTTGGCAGGCCAGCGTCCCTGTCCATTGGAGTGCCTATTTTTTGCTTGAGCAGTGCGTCCAACGCCTCCACAGTACCGTGTGAAGGGTATGGCCTGCTTGTGGGCGATCACATCTTCCAAATACCTCTTGGCCTTCAAAAGAGGCAGCTTCCTGATAGCATGGGCAGTCTCCCGGGTGTTCTGCAATTGGGTGCACATAGGGCGTAAGCCTCACTAAAAACTGAATACTGAACGAACAAATAACAAACCCTACACTAGAATTTGCAAGAACAGGACAACCCATAACCAAACCCTAGCCTAACGTTTGCCATGATAACATCCCAGTTTGCATCCGCACATTGAAATTAACACTGAACAAGGTCAGAAGGGAGAAAAACCTTGAAGTGAACCCTAAGATCAGATCCCCTCGCCTTGCACGCTGCAACAAAAGGAAAACATCCGGAACAATTGTATGTAATGATTTGCACGTATAGAAAAAAACGCGTAAACCGTAACAAATCAAGAAGAATCTCAAGGAAAAAATACATTTAGTGGGATTATCAGGCTCTCTGGAGTACTTCACCTGCAAAGAAACAAAGAACAATCATTAGCAGTAGTAGATCAACATCTTTTGTATAGCAATTTGCCGATTTAAACGGCGGCGGTGTATACCATTTCTGCGGCGGCGCTCGGAACAGAGTCTGGTGTTCCTCCTAGGGAGTCTTCTGATATTACCCAAAGCCACCAGCAAAAACCCTAATGAAGTCGCCTATTGGGCTTTTACTGGGCCTGTGCAATCCTCTGAGTCCAGGCCCATTAGTTTCTACAAATTAGACATACTTTTTATGTTTTAGATTATTTAATTAAAATTAAATATTATTCTTAGGGTCGGGCATGGAATCTTGCGGGGGAGGCCTGCGGGGTCGTTGTCCCTTCCGGCGCCGGTAATCTACATACAACGGAGTGATCAGATCTGGAGGAATTTGTTCTTGTAGTGTAGGGCACGCTATGCGGCGTTTGCTCTGGTAGATTCCTCCCCAATTCTCGAACACGCTGAATATCAGTCGAAACTCAATGAGGAAATCTGCTAGTAGGATTCTAGTTGGCTTGGCGATATGCATTCCGCTGCTTCTGGGTTCAGTTTTGCTCGCCGGAACCCTAGACTACAAGTCCCGTCTAGCTTCCTTCATCCCTCAGCTCTCCGCCGCTGTGCCGTGTGACGAGGGATTGCCACCTCTTCGCGTCTATATGTATGATTTGCCGGCTCGATTCAATGTCGGATTGATGGACCCGGATTTCCACGACGATTCAACGGTAACGGCGGCGAATTTTCCAGCTTGGAGATGGAATGATGGGCTCCGGAGGCAGCATAGCGTCGAGTATTGGATGATGGCATCGATTATTGATCAAGGAATTAATGGGTCGATTGTTCGAGTTTTTGATCCGAATGATGCGGATGTGTTTTTTGTGCCATTTTTTTCTTCTCTTAGTTTTAACGTATATGTGAAGAACATGGCCGAGGAAAACACAGTTGATGAGAAGTTGCAAGTAAGTGCTCTTTTCTTGTTTTCACTTTTTTGGATCATTCATGTATTGTCTTGGTTCAGAGCAAGCTCATATGTTTTTAGGTATTTTGACAATCAAGATTTGATATTGGCTTGTGAAGTTTCGTGTAGACTATAATTGGTTTTTTTTCTGCATTGGAGTTGCAAGATTGAGAACTTCTTGTTCATGTTTTAAAAACTGGTTCAAAATCTAGGAGTTTGTGGATCTGATAGCCACAGTTTATTTACATATGCCACAAGATCTCTTCTTTATCGGCTTCATCTTCCGATAGAAAAGTTATTTGTGTTCACAGAAGCAAAACATACTTGCTTGTCCCATGATATTATATCATAAATTTGCTTGTCCCATACTTTGTTTTCTCTGTGTAGCTGGTAACCTGGCTTTGGATGGTAGGTTGAGATTGTGAATTTTCTACGTGCTTCAGAGTATTGGAAGCGATCTGATGGACGAGACCATGTGATTCCAATGCATCATCCCAATGCATTCAGGCATCATCGTGGTTCGGTTAATTCTTCCATATTCATTGTTGCTGATTTTGGCCGCATAATGAAGATATCAAGTCTCACTAAAGATGTGGTTGCCCCATATGGACACATGGTAGAATCATATATGAATGATGATACTGATAATCCATTCCAGTCCCGTAAGACCCTTCTCTTCTTCCGTGGGAGGACCTTAAGAAAAGATGTATGCTGATCAAGAAACTCATATGATCTGGCATTTGCAGGCCCTGTTCTTTCAAAGATTTTTGTCAACTCTAGTGCATTCTTCTGTTACATTGTTCTTCATGTGACAAAGAACAGGGCCATTTTCTTTGGAAATGAACTTAACTTGGCTTGCAAATTCTGCAGGAAGGAAAAATTCGGGCGAAGCTGCATAAGCTACTTCATGGCATTGAAGATGTGGTCTATGAAGAGGCGTATGCATCAGAAGAAGGCTTTAAAGCTGTGAGCTTCTACTCTGTGTCAAATTTATATGCAAGTAATCTAAGCTGTTACTTACATTTCTGATACTATTTCATCAGTCAACTGATCAAATGCGATCATCAAAGTTTTGCCTACACCCTGCTGGCGATACGCCCTCGTCCTGTCGCCTATTCGACGTGATTGTGAGCCACTGTGTTCCTGTAATCATCAGCGACAGGATTGAGCTGCCGTTCGAGAGTGAGCTTGACTACAAGGAGTTCTCCATCTTCTTCTCCGATGAGGAAGCTTTGACGCCAGGGTATATGGTGGAT
Source organism: Utricularia gibba (assembly GCA_002189035.1). Taxonomy (NCBI): domain Eukaryota; kingdom Viridiplantae; phylum Streptophyta; class Magnoliopsida; order Lamiales; family Lentibulariaceae; genus Utricularia; species Utricularia gibba. Next base: position 1,866,499 of record NEEC01000017.1, on the reverse strand, counting down.
GAGTTGAGGAAGATATCTAAGGAGAAGTGGACTGCAATGTGGTTGAAGATCAAAAGCATCGCGCATCACTTTGAATACCAGCAGCCTCCAAAGAAAGGCGATGCGGTGAACATGATTTGGAGGCAGGTCCGGCAAAAGGTTCCGGCAGTGAAGCTGGCGATGCATCGGAGCAGACGACTGAAGATACCTGACTGGTGGAGATGACTTCCTCCTTGGTATACTAAACAATGATGATTCTTTGAACAAGCAGAGGCCATTTTCATCCCCTTGGTAGATGCCTTTTCGTGCTGTTCAATACAAATGCATAGATAACAACTACAACCATATGGTGGGGAAAAGCTTATGTTTTCAAAAAACAAGCAATACACAGTCTCAACGATTCATAACTTGTGATGCATATGGAACACTAGGAATGGTTTGGTGATTTATTCCAATAGTACCATCAGAAAACATTTCGAGAAGCCCATACAAAGGATTGCAACAAGGTCTTTGGGGACACCCGAGTGGCTTTTCCACATGAACTAGCCTGCATCAAACAAAAGACAGATGGTGAAAAATGCTTTGGGCCTCATGAGTTCCACATTCAACGCATAAAGCTCAGTGAATCTTGTATGTCGACATTGTGCAGCAGTTGAATTAAGTAGTTTCCCTGTTCAACTCTAAGGTGCTAACATGCCTTCCAATACTCTAGAAGCAAATATGTGGAATTTTTTGATGATGCAACATGGTGGGCTTCAGCAATGTAGCTTGATTCTAGAAGCAAATACACAGAATTTGAAATAGGAAGCAGAATCATGATCAACTCCATTAGCAGAATACATGAAGCAGGCAGACCAGGAAATGAGTGGAGATTACTCACTAATTAATTGGATGAGGAAGACTCAGCATATTTCTGGAGTGCGTCATCATATGGATTTCGACGCCCAGCTGACTGGCTAATCTGACCATCCCGAACAATCTGTGAATTGAGATGCTCAAAGGTCCAGAAGCCATACGGGCGGAGAGGCAAGCTCCAAATATCCTTGGTCTTCTTGCATTTCTCATAAGTGTCATACACATGCTCCCTGAATTTCCGATCTCTCTCTTCAGGATCCTCCATCAGCCGCAGTACCAAATTCTCAGAAAATTCCATAATAAACCCCATCTGGAATCACTCATCAACCACAGGCGAAAACACAAAGTATCAATCATCACAATTCTCGCAAACCCTCAGATATAAACAAACAACGCACATATTCCCAACGAAAGTTCCATAAAAAGAAAAATGGAGAACACGCCCCCAATTAAAACAGAATAAACAAACCAAGCGCAAAGAAATCGACCTAACTGTACATATTCACAAGAATAACAACGATATCAGGAATTCCTTCAAATTAGGATTAGGAGAAAAGAAAAAAGAAACGGTAATCAAACTCTGAGTCCCAGATTCTCAACATTGATACCACATATAGTCAATCGAAAGAAAATCAAACAAACCTTTTAGACCCGTTTGAGAGAGAGTAGAGAAAGATGAGAGGCGAGTGATGATGATGGTTTGTCGAAGGCCATGATTTATATTAGATTTATTATGAATATAGCCAAAATACGTCGATATGTCCGAGTGGTTAAGGAGACAGACTTGAAATCTGTTGGGCTTCGCCCGCGCAGGTTCGAACCCTGCTGTCGACGCTTTCTATTTTGTTTTTATCTTATTTTAATTTTAAAAGCGCCAGATGGTTGTTTGACGAATGAAATTGTAATTTTAATGACTTCAAAGAAAAGCGCTCCTAGTATAACAATGTCAATGTCCCTTTCTATTCTGTCCCCTTTCATTTGTATTCTCTTCTTATCCCAAAGGAAAAAGAATACCAGTCAAATTTTGTAATTAGCAACCAGAAGGTGAAATACAGCCTTTCCAACCAAATTAAATACAAACTAAACAATAATCGAAAATACACGAAACTTACCATCTGCACTTTTATTACCAAACACCGGATCAGTGGAACAAAGTGACGATCATTTGCATCACCGTTAACAGGAGTCCAGAGCTATGAAATCATCCGGCTCTGAAACCAGATAGTCTGGGAAATCTTCCACCAATGGAATTCCAAGGGATGACGAAATTTCCGAAAGATGAGAAGAGAAAACAGCATCATACTCTGTGTTCTCCAGCTCCAACTGCTAGTATTCCAAGGAATCAGTAAAAAAAAAAAAAAAAAAAAAAACACGAGATTCATCTATGAAGACACTCGTGGTTAGTATGTAGTAGTACCTTGGACTGGATATGGTCCTTGATGATACGATGGTATTGTTGGCGTGCGCGGGGAGATCGAACCATGGACAGTACTCTAGAGACAGCTTTATCTATTTCAACTTCCACTTTTGTCTTACGGAATTCTTTGAGGATGTCTTCATCGTCTTCCTCGTTCTCACAGGGAGTGTCGTTTTTAAACCCCCTGAGACCAGATCTATGTCTCCTCCACCTCAGAATAGCCTTGTCGAGTATGCCAACTGCCCAACAGACCTTGTACTTCTTCCTAACGGCGTAGCCCCTAGCATGAGCCTGCAATGAAAAGATATGACAAAATGTGATGTGGTTCACAAAGATAGGTATCATAAGAACTGAGCCCTGTGTATCTCAATGAACAAGTATTCAATCACTTTTTAAAAAACCTTCGTTTAATCCTTTCTCCAACGTGAACAAATTTTCTCAATGAAGTGAAACCGCATGAGTGTTTTTCGCTGAGCATTTCCATAAATGAGTGATTTGTGGGGACAGGAGAAAGGTACCTGTATCTTGATGACTTTCTGGCGTAGAGCAATGAAATCTTTACGGCCCTTCCATCCCTTGTATTTCTTTTGGATAGATACTGCTGCCAATTGGTGTTCATATGTATTTCGATATGCCCCTGATTTCGATGCAGTAGGGAAACATGGAAGGTCACTTTCTAATATGGAGTACTCATCTCCATTGCCACCAGAATATAAAGATGTGGTCGCCCTGTGCTGCCTCTTCCGGAATGAATGGGCTCGAAAGGCTGCTTGAATGCGAGCGGCTGACTGGGCAGCATTGCGAACTGCAGCCAGAGAATGATAAAGAGAATCCTTATCATCGTAGGCAGAGGAACTTGCACCGGCTACCATACTAACTGTTCTTTCTGCTTCCTCGGCGGCCAAGTCTTTCGACTCTACGCATTCCTCGAATGTGAGAGATGAAAGGTGGCTTGTCAAAGCAACTTCTGAAAGATAACCGGCAAGGGCCGTGTGTCCATATGCAAAAGCAATCGATCCAGGTGTTTGGCCAACTGGGTCCTGTGTGTTAGGGTCAGTGAGCAATCCGGCTGATGCACCAGATGCTATCAGGGCAGTAACCATCTTTTCCCTGGGATGAAAACACATGGAAAATAAATGCATCGAAATGGATCTCAGCAAACAAAAATATTTCATAAGATGCAGATACCTGCCAAATTTTGCAGCCCAGTGAAGTGCAGTCCATCCGCTAGCATCACGAAAATTAACGCCTACTCCGGATTTCAGAAGTGGTTGCAATGCCCATTCAAATCCCAAACCAGCAATAACGTGCAGCATTCCCTGTTCTTCCTTGGATAAGGGGCAACCTTCATTACTACCTAAACTTGACTTAGATGAGAGCCACCATGCTAATTTGTCCTTAAGAAGTTCCTGAACGATCCAGTCGAGAGTAGTCAGTGAATTTAAGCTACCATCCCAAATTGAATTAATTACATCAGTAAATATTTCTTGAGAAGACTCTGAATTGTTGTTTGATTCAACTGCTGCTACAGAAACACCTCCCCTTAGCATCTGGACAAGCTTGACCAGCAACAAGAGTTCATCCAGAGACTTGGCTTCAGCTTCAGAATTACTATGGGCATAAGCACTAGGTTTCGTGCGAAATTCGAATTTTCTAACTTCACTGCAGCACTCATGGTTCCAGGTTACGCAAATATCAACTATTCCATGCAAATGTGGTGGAGCATGACAGCAGAAGACACCTTCCTGAATAAGCAGCACCGGCACTTCTGTTTCTCCAAACATACATCCCCATACGCCATCTAATGGGTGTGAAAGGAAGGATCCAACAATGATTACCTGCAAGAAGAGTGTGGCAATTCTTATATTGAATGATAATGGCTAGCTCTGAAACTCCCAGAAATACCTTTAACGGTGACACTAATTAATGAAATAGTTTTCTCATACTGACAATGTACAAATAGCTGATCCATGACCAGCAAATACTCTTCCGTCTTTAAAAGATTGGGCATGAAACGGACCAATGTAGAGGAATCACAGAGAACAAAGAAAAATCCAATAACCATCATTACCTTTGCACCCTCTGAATGGTAACACCAGTCTGGAGATATCTCATGAACAGTGAACTTTTTTAAGGTGTTCGATGAACTAGTACTGTTTTCAGGAGAATTTTGAAAAATATTATCACTAAACAGTGCTGATGTACCAAGTGAATTGGTCCCATACGCTAGCTGTTGAGATGGACATATATGATTTGCCGCAAGACTAGTACCTAGAGAAATAAGATAAAATAATTGCCTCCCTTCAACCACGAACTACAGATACATTGATAGGTATCGAGGTGGAGAATAATAAAAGCGCTCTGACCTTCAAAATGTGGCAGAAACTCAGCATGTGAGTCAGTCAAGGAGTTAGGCATCTTCTTGTTAACTGTGTGCTCAGGGGCGTGATAATGCTCTGCAAACAAATGTAGAGCCATCAGAGTTTCCAGGTTATCCATTACACCAACCATAATTGTACAGAGATTTACTTGACTAGAAGGGAAGAACAGAAAGAAAAGAGAAAGGGAAATACCAATTTGCTGACAAAGCGGATTCCCCTGAGAATATTGTATACCATATGAATCCTCATTGTTACTGCAGAATTCATATGTTTCTTCTCTCTCATCATCTAGACTCAAATCTCGTTGAAGTTTCCGCAATGCTCGATCAAACTCCAGTGATGATGAACCAGTGGCCTCATCTGTAATATTTCTTGCATCTAATTGACTTACACCAATGTTCATCTGAATTTGACTAGAGCTAATCTCCATAGATCCAGGACTGGATTCGTTATTGTAGAGAGCATATGACTCATCATAGGCTGAAGACGGTTCATGTTGATATGCGTCAGAAGAATACCCTGAAAGCACAGATGTCGGTCCAGCATCCACTCTACTCTGTATTCACATAAAAAATCTGGATGAGTATTTCTGGGACTGAATTAAATAACCATGGATGTAGAATCATAAATCCATCTAGTGAATAACCACAAAAATTTTCTACTAAATTTATGTTGAGGTTCTAGCATAGAGGACAAGAAGTACCTAAAGATGAGTGGACTCCCACAGGCATTATATTATAAGGTATTGATGTCCCACTGTGTGAAAAGAAATTTTATTTTCTAAACACAGGATCAGTTTGAGTGCGCTTGATGAAAATATGAACCCCTACGTGAACAATCCATTTCACATATTACACTGAAAAATAAGGTGAATTTTTTTTCCCTTAGCTATCTCATTTTAATGAAAAATTGGCCACCTAAACAGCAATGGCAAGCAACCCCAAGGATTACCTCGGATTCTTCTCTGTAGTGAACAAGAACAATATGATCATAAACCCTAATTAAAAAAATAAAAAGAATATTTTAATAACAGTTAGAATAATCACTGCAGGATTGCAATTGTGAAACAAAAACCATCTTCAGTCTCCAACATTGAGATACAAGGAATTAGGATATTTCATTCATATTTATCCCTGTGGCTTAAAAAAGCTTACGGATCCAACATCCAATAGCTCCGCCTTTTAAAATTAGGGTTCTGATCTCCTTGGGCATAATAGCAGTTCAAAGCTTCAGCATTTCCAACCTACAAATAATAGAATCTTAATGAAAAAGCTCCCGTGGACATCCCAAAACCACATATAAAACTAGGTCTCAGCTAATATATGCAAATAAACGGCTAGGTCTTCAATGAGAATCTTTTTTTTTTTTTCGCAAAAAAAAAGAAAAAAAAAACAATGCAGACCATACAACACACATCTATTCTGTTTCTCCTATAGGCTTGGATGGGGAGGAATCTGAACAATCAACCTCTCATTAACTCTACCACCACCTGTGACAACCTTAGGTTTGGATTATTCACCTATTTTTAATTCCAAAGCAAAGAAATGGAAATATAGTTTAAACGTAAAAAAAATAATCAACAAAATCCAACACAAGAATGACACTGAAAAAGATGATATGAACCTTAAGGCGTTCATGAGCTTCAGCGAGAGTTCTCTGATCCTTCCTTTTACGCCAACTATGACCGTCTTTGCGAAAAGATTTTAGTACTCTCTTATTGAAAAAAAAGAGGGATCCACCTTTTGAGAAGCCACAAATTAAGCAGAAAATAAGTTTTTTCCATTTCATGGTAAAATTAGAAATGTGCCTAATTAAACACATTACCAGGGGGGTTTTTGGGAACACTTTGAGTAAACTGATTCTCGTCACAATTCCGCAGTATGAAAAACACTTCCGCTGGCTTCAGCCACCGGATTTTAGCTTCCCGAGTAAGATGACTCAAATCGTAACCTGAAGTTCCAAAAACGGATTGCACATTGAACGTAAATTTTGATTCCACATTCTCCCTATCTCTTCATTAACATCATAACTATTTGATTCCAAACAACATTAAGCCGACTCGTTTAATTAATCCAACTACCATATTAAATATCTTCGCCTGTTCCCTTGAAGACATCGAAAACAATCAGACAGCAGGTTCAAACAAGTAGAAAAATATCCATCTCAAAAAATTAAAACCAAACGCAAGGCGAAGAAACAAAATGAAGATTGAAATCCATAAACACAGAATGCGGAAAAGCAGAAAATGACAAATATAAACCAAAAGCAAGTACCTGATTCCATAGGAGTGCGGAGAATTCACATGACGAAGTAATGGTAGATGAGAAGCCGCCGGCGCCCTTGAAGATTATAGAGTCCGTGAAGTACTCTACTCCGCGAACGACAAAAGAAGAGCAGTGAAAATTGACGAGTGGAGCTGCAGAGTTGAGATCCCAACCGCCAAAGTGGACTAGAAAAGTAAGAGCTTGAAGATGCCGCTCTATGATTAGAAGAGGAGAAGAAATTAATTTCAATTTTATTTTTTTATTCTTGGTTAATTAACAGGCAATCAGCGGTTACAAGAAACAGATACCGGAAAAGCATTCAATTTTCCACCTGCCACGTGTCGGACGACTACGAGTAGCAATAAAATGTGAGACATTCTATTTAAATATATGACTAAATTTTATACATTTAATGATTACGCGGTCCAACGCTTGTTACATAAAAGATTTTAATTAATTTTTAAAGATTATCATTTTAATCGTTTAATGATAAAACAAAAATTCATATTTTTTTATTAACTTAAAGATTGTTAATTTTTTTAATTTCTGTTTGAATAGTTAAATAAAAAAATTAATTAGAAAAATTATAATTTTTTATTTTGTATTTTTTAAAATATATTTATATCATAATATTAAATTATATAATAATTTAATAAATGAATTTTTATAATACATAGTTTATTTTACTAACGTGTGTAATATGATTTATAATATTCTATAAAACAGTTTTATAATATTAAATTGATTTTATTTTTAAAATAAATTTTATTCTATATAATCTAAATTATATATTCAAAATACAAAATAAACCCCTAATACATGCTCAAAATTATGAACCAATCTATAAAGATGACCTCGGTATGATGTGAATGTGCATGATTTTATCTATTTTATACTTATATTTGATATAGTTTTTAGATAAGTGAAAAGTGATTTTGAAAAATTTTATATAACTTTTTAAAAATAAAAAAAATGTTCAAATTTAATAACAAAAATGTGAATGAAGCATTGCTACATATATAGAAGTTGGTTCAAATAAAATTTCAATTTCTCATGATTTTATGCTGGTCAAATATTTCAATATTTATTACATCATAATATATTTATTTATTTCCCATGTGAGATTCATCAATCCTCCTTAATAGGGTCTTAAGGATCTTAATTTTAATCCCCAGATTAATAGGGTCTTCAGACATTTAATACATCTCCAGACTCTCAAAATTGGGATTGTTTTTAAAATTATCCAACTTATATTTCTATCACACACAAAAAAATACATATAGTATAGATAGATTTCTCACACAGTAAATTCACAAAGATTATTTTTCAAAATCACCCCTCAAATTGATATCTAAAATTTACATATTCTAATAATAAATTTAAATTTAAATATAAACATTTTATCCTAAACCACCCTAATTAATGTTTTATGGAAAATATGTATATTCAATTATTTTTTTAATTTCAAAAAACGTATAATACTTTATTTATCCAAAAACATTAAATATTTGTTATTTCCAACTTGTCCAATTAGGGACCATTCCCGAGATCCGATCCGCTTGAAAGCTGTGTGGTAAGAAGGCTTAAGAACATCCACTTGGCTGGGGTCACCCTCACCCTCACCCTCCCGCGCCTCTCATTGGCTTGTAATTGATGGGATCCAAGGAGGCCTAATCTTCTAAGAAAGGAATCTCATTATTTGCTTATAACCCAAGCTTGATTAACACCACTCTTACCCCTTGATGTGTAAGGATACAACTAAAATGACTACAGCTTAGCGATCCAATTCAAGACCACAACTACTCGATAGTAACATTTTTTTTTCGATGTACTCTGCATTTTTAAGATCATGGTTTATATAAATAATGTAGTTTGTTGGTGTCACTCTAAGTTAGAATCAGTATAAAGAATTTAAATTTTAAAATTATTTCTTAGTTCTTTTAACTTTCTTTTTTTTTGTAAATATTTTACATCTAAATTTACAAAATTACATATTTAATCATTCATATTTACAAAACTAATTGGTTAGTATCCTAATATTGTTATAATGTACATCATTGTAAACAATATTTACAACTTCAATTCATCATCTTTTGATGAGTTATCCTCATTGAATTCTAAAAATCACGAGATATAAATATGATATAATTCTAATAAATGATTTTGATTCATCGAATTTTGTATGTAAATGTAAAAAAGTATATTATAAAATTTTTTTGGATATAAAATTAGTGTTAATTTATAATATCGTGAATCGATTTACTTTTTAAAATTTTGAAAATCGTTTGAATCTTCATTACACGGTTTTGATAATTAGATGTGTTTTTTTTAAGTTAAACTTTTTAATTGATCAAAACTTTAAGTGTTTTTTTATAAGTTTATCTTTATATAAACTCACCTTTTTCGATAGTAATTTTCAATCCGTATATATATCCATCCATCTGGACTGGTTTATATAAACTTAGATGGAGGGGTAGATTTATCGTAGTACCAATTTTTTTTTTAAAAAAAGAATTGTATATAGAATTATCAATGGAAACTTTGAAGATGATTTGTGTGTTATGAATCAAGAAGTTGTATGTTTGGTAGCTAATTATGATTATATTATTTATATTTTAATTTAAATAATTATTTTAAAAAACGTGTTCAATAATGATTGTGCGTGTTGTGAATGAAATTAAATAAATGCATATGATGGGTGGAGTGGTTAATACGTAATTTTATAATTAAATTGCGTGACGAGTGATGTCCATTTATACGATTAAAAGGTGATATGAAGGGTCTGCTATCCGCGTTGAATTATAGGGATCGCCATCGCCGTCACCGCCATGGCCGGCGTCGCTCTCGACGCGACTCCCATATACTCCTCTTCTGTGGGGTGTAGAGGGTAGAAGAAAGTTTCCTTTGCTCCGATGAATCTTCGATTGTAATACTTTAGGTGCATTTTCAAGCGTAGATGTAGCTCTTAGTTGCCGATAAAAAAAGAGAAAAGGGAAAAAAGAAGAAGGAAAAGAAAGATGTTGGTTGAGAAGCAACCTCTGGCGAAGGTTCTGAGGCGGAGTAAGACTTCGTCGGCGTCGAATCTGGCGACTTTGTGTCCATCTTCATCGTCTTCTTCGTGGGTTCTCTTGAGATCGGTTTTGTTAATTATTTTTTCACCGTCTTCGTCTTCGGCATCGGTTTCTTCTGCTGGGTTAGTTCTTCTCTGTTCTCCTTGTTTCGTTCGGAGATTCAGTTGTTTTTGTTGCTGGTCCTAGTGGTGGGTTAAGTGGTCTGTTGCGAAAAATTGAATCGAAGCTTGTGGGGTTGTGGGTCTTGTATATTTTGCCTTCTGATTTGCGATCGGAGGCGCTTTGCGTTGGATTGAAACTTCCTTGATGAGATCGGTGGCGTAACCTTGTAGTATTTTGAAAGCGTTTTCTTTTTTGTCCGAACAATGACTCTGTAGCTTTGGTTAGAGTTTTTATGCTGAGATTTTGAACTATTGGTACCTTTTCTTTGCAATTTTAATTGATCCATTCGTTTGTACTCCAGAGGAAGCCTTAAATCTCCTTGGTCCCGAAGGAAGAGGAGACATTCTCTTTTGGCAAGACAGTGGAAGGGCTTGTTTGATTTTGATGGGAAACTTAGTGATGGTGGAGTCAAGTTCCTGAAGATGATCCGAACTGGGGTACGGTTCGTTATAAACTTCTGCAATTATAGAATTTTTGGTGCTCTAACATAGTTTTCTAACTGATGCAGGGTGTTGAGCCTTGCCTGAGAGCGGAGGTTTGGCCTTTCCTTCTGGGAATGTAAACTCTTTTTCTCCTTTTTCCATTTCATTACAATAATCTGGGATTTTCCTCCATAATTTGTCAGCTTTCCATCTGTTTTAGCTGCATCCGTAATTTATGTATGTTATGAATGTAATTTGTCTTTGGTTGCTGGAAGAAGCTTCTGCATCATAATGCATCTAGTTGTGTATTTTGGTTCTTTTCCTGTAGCCTGGTGCTCTGCCAATTGCTGATCAGTCGCTTTCATCGTTGCAGGTATGATGTAAAAAGTTCTGAAAAGGAGAGACAGGATATTAGAGCTCAAAAGAGGTACCTTTTTATCCTCGCATGACTCGCTTTATATTATTGGGTTTATGCCGTGTTAATTGCCATTGGTTTCCTCCACCCTCCCTGAATTTATGATGGGTGTGGGATTGAGGAAGTGCTGATTGTTTTTCTTCAGCATGTGTAACGGCACGTTTTCTATATGCATAGAACAAATAACTGATCAGTTCACTTCTTAAAGCAAATTAATTAGGGAATTGTAATATTGTTATTTCTTTGAAAACATTCTATCTTTTATTTCTTAGACGGGTAAAGTTGTTTCTAGTAGAAACCAAGTATTTTCATACATTGGCTTTCGTAACTGGAACCTGAGCACTCATCATGATTAGTTCTCATTCCCAGCTGCATCTTATTACAGGAGAGAATACCTGGTGTTGCGGAATCAATGTCACCAGATTTGTAGAAGCTCTATCTTGAAGGAGACATCCATATGTAATGACTCCGACGATATCAGGAATACCTGTCAAATTCTAGGTTCTCCTAGCTTGGATGAGACTTCTAGTGAAGAACCCTCCACATCAACAGATGCCACCAGCTTTCCCGGTAAACTTTGTTATGGAGATGGGCAAAATGCTCCGTCTCTGTCTTCAAGGCAGTCATTTGAACATCAAGGAAACAATGGCTTGATTTCCAATGAAGAAGTTTCTGAAGGGGAAACTGATTCTTTGGATTCAGACACATCTGATGATCTAGAGTGCACAAAATTTCTAACAAGCCCAATTGCAATGGGGGGAAATCTCCTGTGCGAGACTTCTGACACTCCTGACAAGTTAGGAACTGGGTATGTTGCATCCTGTGAGCCTGAAGATTTTGCAAACTGGCAAAAGATCATACGTCTTGATGCTATCCGGGCTGATGCTGAATGGGTAACTTATTCCCCATCTCAAGCTTCCGTGTCCATTGAAAAGGCTAGGCAATCAGCCGAGAGTGTTGGATTGAAGGATTATGACGGTCTCGAGTCAAGCAGAATCTATCATGCAGCTCGTCTTGTCATGATTCTTGAAGCGTATGCTCTATATGATCCCGAGATAGGTTACTGCCAGGGTATGAGCGATCTGCTCTCTCCCATCATCTCAGTGATCGAGGAAGATGACATTGCCTTCTGGTGCTTTGTGGGGTTCATGCGCAAAGCCCGGCACAATTTTCAGCTTGATGAGACTGGAATCAAGAGGCAGCTGAGCATCATCTCGAAAATCATCAAGTGCAAGGACTCGCGTCTGTACCAACACTTGGAGAAGCTTCAGGTGGAAAACTGCTTCTTTGTGTACCGAATGGTGGTGGTTCTGTTCCGGCGAGAGCTATCCTTTGAGCAGATCCTCTGCCTGTGGGAGGTGATGTGGGCTGATCAAGCCGCTGTTCGAGCAGGCATAGTCAAATCCGCATGGAGAAGAACTCGGCTGAGAGCTCCCCCACAGAAGATCTCCTGCTTTATGCCATAGCCGCCTGCGTGCTACAAAAAAGGAAGACCATAATCGGGAATCACTGCTCAATGGACGAGCTGATGAAAGAGTGCAATGACATGGCGGGCCGTCTCGATGTCTGGAAGCTCCTAGATGATGCTCACGATCTTGTCACCACCCTTCATCACAAGATCTAGACAAGTAAGCCCTCCAAACCTCATCCGCCCTTCTTTTCCTTTTGGGCTGCAGTGCAGCCTCCACATAGATGATTCAAAGCTGGTTTTCAGTCTTAGTTGCAACTCGGCATTCACAATTTGAACCCTGTGTTACACTATCTTGCAGATAAACTGGAACCGGAACCGGAATCGGAATCCGCTGCGGATCAAGCACAAGGGAGTCTCTTTTCTAAGTTGTGTGATAGTTTACATAGTGTTGAGTCGGGCAACCAGCTTGCAGAGCTGATGAGGAATGCTTATCAGATTCCTGTTGGCATGAGTTGTATAAGTGTGTTGTGTCCTGAGGCTGAGGATGATAAAAGTGAATGAACTCTACACTCGTGTCTCAAAAGTTAATCCACCATTCAAATCATTTAATTAACATTTGGCATTCGCTGATTGGATGGGTGATGATTCAGTATTTTTTATTATAATATATCAATTGATTAAAAAATAATATATTTTTCTAAAATTTTTAAACATGAGTAAAAAGTTTGGTGGATCAGATGAGAGTTATTTTACGGGCTGCATTTTTGTGTATTGTGGGCCTTGTGGCCCAAACTCACGTTGTTACTTTTTACTGCTTTTCTTTTTCTCTTCTCGAAGTCTTGGGTATTCGAGGTTTATCAGGCGTCTTCTCTGCCTGGTTTCATCGGTAAGCTTGAGTTTTAAGTTCTCTTTGGGGTTTTGTAAGGGAGGATCTAAGAAAAATTGAAGCTTCCTTGGTTCGTTTTCTCGTTCACCATTTCGTAACGCAGGTATTTCCGAATCTTTCCACACTTTTTTGGTCTGTGGTGCGTTTCCCGGGATTTAAGGAAAGAAGCGTAAGTTTTTTTGAGCTTTTGATTGGGAAAATTTCGAGTTAAGGTCACGGATAGGGCGGGAGAGTGGTGAATTTGACTTATTGGTTTTATCTACTTCAGAGTTGGCCATTTAAACAACTTTGAGTTGGTTTTGAACGTCGTCTGGCGGTCTCAAGTTATGGTGTTTGGTCAGGTGGTCATCGGGCCACCAGGCTCCGGGAAGACAACGTATTGCAATGGGATGTCTCAGTTTCTCGAGCTCATTGGCAGGTACACCCACCACTACTTGAGGTGTTTCAGATGCGTTTACTTGTTTTTCTTATGCTGCGGTTACTTACTGGAGGAAAAAATTTTGGTGGTTTGCAGGAAGGTTGCAGTGATCAATTTGGATCCTGCTAATGATGCTTTGCCGTATCCGATTGCTAATGATTTTACTTGAAACTTAGCTCTTGGCGCATTATTGTTTGATGGCGATGCTTTATATAGTCACCCTGTTCAATCTGTCCCTAATTTTTAATGTGCTATATTCTTATGGTTTCAAGATATGAATGTGCTATAAACATTGAGGATTTGGTCAAGCTCAGTGATGTTATGAACGAGCACTCCCTTGGCCCAAATGGAGGTTTTGCATTCTTCTTTTTATGCCACCTTTTGGAATTATTAACCGCATGGCATGTAAAAATGAAAATTCTCGGATTTCTGTCAACGGATTGCTAGTTCTTCATACTGGTATGTGACTTTCAATAGAAAATTGTGGATTCGAGATTTTCCCGCGTTATGTTGCAGGCCTTATCTATTGTATGGATTATCTGGAGAAAAATATTGATTGGTTGGAGTGCAGATTGAAATCCCTTCTCAAAGGTCCGTCATTGTACCTTATCTTATTTTCAACTTATTGCTCAGGGTTTTTAGGTCTGTAAGTGAAGGAATGGTACCTGCGTTTATGCAGATCACTATCTTCTCTTTGATTTCCCTGGCCAAGTAGAACTCTTTTTCCTTCATGAAAACGCAAAGAAAGTCATCATGAAGCTCATAAAGAAGTTAAATCTCAGGGTACTATTTTTTGTCTTGCCTATTTATTTTTCCCAGCAGCTAGATTAATCGAATTTTTTTTATCTTGAATCTGGTTTCTTACCACCCGTTTGCAGTTGACTGCCGTCCATTTAGTGGATGCCCATCTTTGTAGTGATCCTGGGAAGTATGTGAGTGCTTTGCTGCTTTCATTATCTACCATGCTGCATCTGGAGTTGCCACATATCAATGTTCTGTCGAAAATAGATTTAATCGAAAGTTATGGAAAGTTAGGTAAGGACACTTCAGCTTTGACGCAAGTGCTAAATTTATTATGTCCTGTCTGTGATCTCAACTTCTATGATGTGCTTCCTTCCTTTATCATTATGCAGCCTTCAACCTTGATTTCTACACGGATGTACTTGATTTATCATACTTGCAGCGCCATCTTGATCAGGATCCTCGTTCTGCAAAGTACAGGTAATTGTCTGTTTCTCAACCAAACATGTATACATGCGCTTGAAGGGTGTTTCAGTCGTCTTAACAGTTCAATATAAACTTGAGTAGAAAAAAGAGATGGTGTTTTGAAATATCAATTGAACTGTCAAAAACTAGACTTTGGTCTTTAAGAGGTGTTTTAATGAGCTTTATTAGGTGTCGAAAACTGAGTGAAATTACGTTGTGTAATTGTAGGAAGCTAACAAAGGAGCTGTGCCAGGTGATAGAGGACTTCTATCTTGTCAACTTCTCCACTTTGGACATTCAGGCAAGAACACTGACCTTACAGTTTATGCATAATGCATTTAGCCTTCTTTCGAGAAGGATGCATCAGACGTATCTATCTGCCCCTCTCATGCTTTCCTTTTTAGAGAAGGGTTATCTGTTAGATTTCTGCAACTCGTATGCTCTAGTTCTATCCACTCCCTCCGCCATTCATTCTAGTTCTTTCCCTTTGTTTCTTCTATACTGAAGGATAAGGAAAGTGTCGCAAAGCTTGTGAGACTGATCGACAAGAGCAACGGATACATATTCGCAGGCATAGACGCAAGTGCGGTGGAATTCAGCAAGATAGCAGTTGGCCCTGTTGACTGGGATTACTACAGATATCCTTCCTTTCATCTTTGCATGGTTCTTTCTTCTCGTTGCATAGGAGGCCTACTCCATGTGACAGAACAAGCTTTGCTCATTGCCTATGGGGATCTTCATTGTTTTCTTTGACATGGGATCTCACAGTTGCAGCTGTGCAGGAGAAGTACATGAAGGAGGACCGAGTGTCCGATGATGATGCTAACTGAATCACCCAAAGAAAGTGCGAGGCCAGTTTTCTCAGCCCCGGAGGCAGATCAAGGCATATCAGGAAACACAAGTTTAACTTATGATTGAAAGCGATGCCGTTTTCTCTGTGCTGTGAGATACTGTATGTATGCGTTTTCAATGAAAAACGAAGGGAAGGAGAGAAAAAAAGAAAGGTGCTTGTGCAGAGGTGTGAATATGAACGAATGGTTGAGCTGACGAATGAACCTAATCAAATTTTCTAAAAATTCCAGGATGCTGGTTTTTGAAATTGGATGATCAATCTTGTGCACTAGTACATCCAGCAACTGAAAACACTAATGTGCTTTAAACTCTAAAGGAAAACTAACCTCCAAAGGCCTCTCAATCCATGTAGGTGCAACTGCTGGACAATGATATGAACGTCTAAAACCCAAAACTTTGCAACTGTCAATCACCAGGAGTCAGAGATAAGTTGGCAAACAGGAAGAGAATACGTATCCAACTGCCAGTATTTGTGCTTGACTCCTTCCCAGATTTCTTCTCCCAAGCAATCCTTGACAGGTAATGGTATAAATTGTGTGGAAAAACCCAAATTCTCAAGCTCCAGAGCAACCAACTGGCAATACACAACATGGAAGAAGGGGTTAGACCCGCAGAGGCCATTGAAGAATGAATATATTCCTCCAGGATTCAGTAGATGTGGAAGATGCTGATGAAACTCTCTCATATCTTCGTAGTATTCACCATAAGTGTCGAAAAAGATTCCTGAAACACAATGGATAATGGATAACATCCAAAACAGCTATTTGAGTTCATCTGAAAACGATACTACATTTCATCAGGCATCGTTGGAGGATTTGGATGGAAAAGTTTGAAAATTCTCATTATCAAAGAAATGCTTTTGAAAAATATTGGATGAAACACAAGTTGTTTAGAGATTAAGAAAGCACCATGTTAACAAAGAACATAGTATTACCATCATATGAATCCAACTGAGATATAACATCCTGCCAGCGACCAAACACTATCTTCACATTCTCCTTTTCACCCCACCCACTCTGAAGCATACGCTGATATACATCCGGATGAGCTTCAACAATTGTGTGCGACACAGGTGCATATTGCTGTATTGCAGTATCCACAAGGCCCATCCCAAATCCAATGTTGAGCACATGCCCACCACCTCCACAACAAATAGCCTTAGCGTGAGCTTCCATCAGGGGCCTCTCCCAACCCATCATAACTGCCTTGCTTTCTGAATCCATTACCTTATCCTCACTAAAAGCAATTCTATCTTCCAAATAACTCATATTCGAACGATCATTTCCTTTATCTTTTCTAGCAATTGAACCAAGAACTAGCTCTGCTTGTATCCCTACATGTGCAACCACGCAAGAAAAGGGAAAATGAAATGATTTGACATTGCACGTAACACATAAAAAGCAGCAAAGTGGGTACCAGCATTGACGAGTGCATCAAACGCAGATTGGTGGCAATTTTCCATAGCCAAATCCCCTGCTGAAACACCGGTTGGAGATAAAGCATTCCACGGCGCACCACTTTGAAGAAGCTCTTTCACGATAGCTGCATTCCCGGCTTTAGCAGCGTGCATCAGCGGAGTTAGGCCATCGGCATCGAAGTAACAGAAATCAGCGCCAGAACTAATCAATGACTTCACTCGAGTAAGGTCACCATCCCTAGCGGCTTTGCAGAGATCTTCGTCTCTGCTCTCAGCCATGGATTCAGTTACAACAATCCCTCAATCAAAGGTTTCTGAAATTCGCCATGGGAAAGGCAATCGAGGAAACCGCTCATTGCGTTCGGAGAAGAAACCGCTGTTTTTCAACTGGTCCACGTTAAATGGGCTCAAGCCCATTTAAAAATGGGCCACAAGAAAAAAATGTGTTGGGGTTCCAAAGGCATTAAAAACTTAAAATACTTGAATACTTACTAAATGAAGGGGTACGATAGCAGTTTCCATGAATTAATGGGGCACAATGAAAATTGAAAAACGTTCGTGGATCAAATGCAAATTGTGCAAAGTGTTTGGGGGGAAAAAACATTATACTGAAT
The DNA here is from genome assembly GCA_002189035.1 of Utricularia gibba. Lineage (NCBI taxonomy): Eukaryota > Viridiplantae > Streptophyta > Magnoliopsida > Lamiales > Lentibulariaceae > Utricularia > Utricularia gibba. The sequence goes on along the minus strand of NEEC01000017.1, from coordinate 1,848,729 downwards.
ATTTGGGCGTCAATTGGAGATTCAGTAAGTTTGTGGGTGCGACTGCGATTTCACGTTCACAATGGTGAAGCTGAAGCACAAGTTTTTGATGCAGATTTGTGAACTAGTCGTTGAAGAGAGTAGCAGAAATTCGTTTGTTCTCATTTCACCGCGATGTCATCGACTTCCGAGCAATCGGTATCGCATCTGCCTAACGGAATGCCGGAGTCTGGGCGATCTCAAGTGCCCACAGCATCGTCCGAACCGGAAACGGAACCTGAAGCCACGGAGGAACCATCTCTGGCAACCCATCCATCGGCGGGATCTGTGTCTGAATCTACAGCGGAGGAGTCATCTCCGGCAGCCAATCCTGAGCCAGAAGCCACGGTGGAGGAACCATCCGTGACATTTGATACATCCGTCGAACTGGGAGTTGAGTCTGAAGCCACGGCATTGGAACCATCTCTTCCAGCGGATCCGTATCCTCAGACTCTCCAAACTAATGAAATCGATGTGCAGCATCCTGAAGCTGGCGATTCCGCAGATACACAACCCATTGTTGTAGAAAGGTTAAACTCTTCACCAAGAGATGTAATTGAGGAATCAAATAATGGGGATGCTCTTGTGGAGCAGTCGAACCACGGTGAGAAGACCGCTTCGAAGCTTGGGAATGTTGAGGGAAATCGCACTTTTACTATGAGGGAATTGCTAAGTGATCTGAAGAATGGAGATGCCGATCATCACGATGAAAGGGAAGCAGATACCCCTAAAAGGTCAGTTAATTCCGGAGTTCAAACATATAAGAATTCGAATTTGTACCTTGTGCCATCTGTGCTTATTTTTCACAGCATTTTTTTAAGACGATGTGGGTGTAATTAAATTACGATATGGTAGATCAGAGTTCATTTTTCTATAACTTGGTTGTCTGGAAGTTTTTTATTACTGCTGAATGTTGATGAGAACTAAAGCCTAAAACTATATTTTATTTGACCTGCAAAATGTCTTTGGCAGATGAGGATACACGGTTTTTATTTTGATATTCATGCACCTTCTTTTCGTTCTTTGCTCTATCAGGATACGATAACTATTTATTTTATTTTTGGTTTTCTTTTGCATTTTTAGCTATGCTGCGTCAGAGCATCAAATAGAGCAGAATAATGCTGCCATGGACTTGATTAATAGTGTCAATGTCCATGATGAGGAAGGGAGATCTCGTCAAAGGATTCTTACATTTGCTGCCAAGAGGTATTTGTAGCAATCATATCATTTCATATCCATCACCCTATTTTTCGATCTATATAATCAGTGACCCAGATTCTTAGCAACATTTTCTAATTAAGCATTCTTTGTGTCACCATGTAAATTTCACATTATCTGTTTTCTAAATCACGATTCGCTGTTAAGTTACCCAATTTTCTTGAAAGGAATGATCTAATAATGGGCATGTTCATATTTGTTGGCTTTTTCCTGGTTTTACTTTTTAATGCGATACACTTGTTAACTGTGAAGAATATAATGGATCTTGCCCTGCTGTTGCAGGTATGCGACAGCTCTAGAAAGAAATCCAGGCGATCATGATGCATTGTACAATTGGGCACTAGTTCTTCAGGTTTGAGGATATGTTTGGGTTACTGCTATGTGTGATGCAGCAACTTTCATTTTGGTGTCTTCTTGAGTTGTGTATTCTGAAAATTGCTATTCAATTGTCAAAATGCTGGTATTGCATGAAATCTCGTGCAGGAAAGTGCTGATAATGTAAGTCCTGACTCTACTTCTCCTTCAAAAGATGCGTTACTTGAAGAGGCATGCAGAAAGTACGAGGAGGCTACACGCCTTTGTCCTTCACTCAATGATGTATGTGCACATGCCATTTTTCACTTCGAAATTTGACAAGCATAAATTTTGTGGAATTCTGCACATTGACTTTCTTATTATGCTATAGTAATACCATTTATGCTATTCTTTTGTTTCAGGCGTATTATAATTGGGCCATAGCAATCTCTGATAGAGCAAAAATGCGGGGCCGCACAAAGGAAGCTGAGGAGCTTTGGAAGCAGGTTGAAGCTCGTCTACCACTTACTGTCCCTTGACCAATGTGATCTAGTCTTGTGATGAACCCTGTTGTTTTATTTTCCTCTTGTCACATCTGTAGGCCACAAAGAATTATGAGAAGGCTGTACAGCTCAACTGGAACAGTCCCCAGGTTGGCTTTCTGAACATCAAGATGATCTGTTATCAGCATTTTTTCTATTTTAAGATTCTTGCGTGTGTCTGAAACATGCTATATGGTATGGTATATCTTGTTTTTTTTTTTTTTTTTCCAAGCGTTGTAGTTGGACATCTTTTATTTTTTTTTCATCTCATTTATTTCTCGAAGTTTCATCCTTTCCTGCTGAAAATTTACAATTTATCTGTACTAACTTGCTAGTACCTGTCAGGCTTTAAATAATTGGGGGCTTGCTCTTCAGGTACATTGATATTCGTTGTTAATCTTTACCCCTTTTTTTAAACGCTTTTTTCCATTCTTTTTATTTTCTAGAATTTCGTTTTAGGAACTCAGTGCAATTGTTTCCGCTCGTGAGAAGCACGTAATCGTTAAAACTGCTATTAGCAAGGTATGCAATTGATCCTTGAGTGGATTTCTTGAACGCTTATTATGAATTTATGATGCAGTTATATTCTCATGCTGCTTGCATCCTTACCCTTGTGCCTGTGTTCACAGTTCCGTGCAGCAATACAATTGCAATTTGATTTCCATCGAGCAATTTACAATCTGGGCACCGTTCTGGTTAGTAGAGCCTAAATTTATCCTTAATTTTGTTTACAGCCTAACTTACTCTTCCCATTGAAATCAAGGCATTCTCACTGATATGATAAATGTATATTTGCAGTATGGATTAGCAGAAGACTTATCAAGAACTGGGTTTGTGAATACACAGGATGTGTCTCCTGATGAGCTATACAGCCAATCTGCAATATATATTGCTGCAGCACATGCACTAAAGCCTAGTTATTCTGTAGGTGCACGAGTAGCTTCACTTTTTCTTTTCTACTCATAATGCTATTAGATTGTGTCTTGTTTCTTGACTTCCTCACATGGTGTTTGCTCTTATAGATGTTTTCTGATGCACTCGAATTATACCAATAACTTGCTATATCATTGCTCTTTACAGCAATGAGATACTTGTTCTATCTTGAATTACACATGCACTATTATTTTCCAATATTCTACAATAGACTACACACATTCCATTTCTTGATCAAATTTTCCATCGTTGAAAGTCCAACCAGATACTGTCCCATAACCCTCTTTAACTTTTTGTTATGAGCCAGGTTTACAGCAGTGCTTTGAAGCTTGTTCGTTCTATGGTTAGTACCCATTTTGGAGCATTATGATTTTGTATACTTACCATTTCTGTTCCAAGTTTCATACTTTATCCTTAGGATGCATGCTTGCTTCGTATTTTAGCTAATAATAGTCTTACTTTTTTTCCTCTTTTTTTACACTTCATGTGTGGACCTCTTCTGATTAACTGAAAGCCTGCTGCTCCATATTTCACTGGGAGGAGTTCATATGTAATTTCTTGATGCATCTGCATAAAATAAATGCTGGTATGCGTTTTTGCAGTTACCTCTTCCATTTCTGAAGGTAGGATACCTGACAGCACCACCATCAGGAAGCTCTGTTGCGCCGCATAGTGACTGGAAGCGCTCCCAGTTCGTAATTAATCATGAAGCACTACTACAGGTATGATTTGCAATGCCATGTTTCCTGCTCTCCTTGGGCCATGAACCTCATCTCATGCCTCACGCAGATTGACGATGTCGACCAGATACATTCTCAACCTGCACTTCTATCAAATACCAGTAGCAACACCTCTCCCAGCAGGCGCCCCATCAGAATCAACATCCCAGACATAATTTCGGTCTCCGCATGTGCTGATCTTACCTTGCCCCCTGGTCCAGGCCTCTGCATCGACACCATTAATGGACCATATTACATGGTAATCCCCTTTTTCCACTTCACTTCCACCAAGACGCTCTGTGGCTGACTGGAAGCAATGCAGGTTGCGGACTCATGGGAGTCCTTGGATCGGTGGATCGATGCGATCCGGCTGGTTTACACAATCTTCGCCCGGGGCAAGACTGATGTTCTGGCTGGTGTGATAACCGCCTAGAGGAACTATACCTGTACACACTCTTGGCATTGCATATACACCTTCCCAGAGATCGCCAAACACCTCTCCACTCCTCTGTTTGTTGTCCCGACTTTTGCATTCCGGCTGAGAAAAACTAGGTATGAGTTATGACTATTCAGTGTGATCATCTGGCGAATTCTTCATCATCATCATCATCTTGATCATCATCCCTCCATCATGATGCTGCATAAGCTTATGTACGTCAGCTGTGATGCATGGCTCATGAACATCATCATCATCATCATCATCATCATCATCATCTGGAGCCCCCCTAATCCTCCTCTAATACAACGGGCTCAGGTGGGGTAGGGCATCATCCCAATCATTGCACAATTCTATTTAAAAAATCGAGAAATATTTGGAACAATTGGATTTTATTTTTTGTGGATTTAAAATGAGAATTATTATTTTGAAGTTCATTTCCTAATTATTTTGGTAAAAAAAAAAATTGTGCCAAATATTTGAATGATTTTGGAAATACTTTTTAAATATACAAAATGTCCTATGCCGCAAATGTCATGTCACACGTGGCTAAATATACGCTTTTTTTTATTCTCAGTAAAAAAAAAAAAAAACTTGAGCACAACAAGCTTGACTTTGTTTGCTTGAAGAAGCCAGAATAAACGTGTTGAAAAGAAGCGTATGGGGTGATGTGTGGAACTATTCGTGGTGTATAAAGACATATATGCCCTACAATGTTCTTTCCTAGGTGGTAATTTATCATTCAAAACATTACCCTTAAATTTAAACAATATTTAAAACTTTAAAACTTAAATTAATTATATAAAAATTAAAAGACTTGGTGTATTGGGGGGTCTGCTCTTATTTTTATGAATTTATTTTTCCAAAAAAACTCCAAATCTTCAAATTACCTAAATTATGGTTTAAATTATACAATTAAGAGGAATTGGAGTTTGGTAAACGATATGACATAGAATACCCCTGCCTTGTGGATAACAAGTGCGTTTGAGATGGGCAAAAGTGTCTTTTTATGGGAAGTTGGTTTAGGGGATTTAATAAGAATAATAATATTGTTTATTCGTTGGGAGTCATGATCATAATCTGGCTGCATGCAAAAACCGTGTGCCTGTCATCGTCTTCTTCATCCACCACCCCTCGTTTTCCTCCCTCCCTCTTCCCTTTTTAAGGGCCCCGGTCGTCTCAATCTCTACTTCAGAATCCAGAAGAAACCAAAGCGAAACGCTGTGAAGCAAAAATGTGTAAAGGCTTCGTCCCGACGGCTTCGGAGGCGCTGCGAATCAATGCATTCTATGCGAGATTCTCGCAGAAGAAGGCGAAACCCAATTTCCTCACGCTCCACTTCCTCCCTCGGATCAATGGCGCTCTTCTGGAGCTAAACGGGTCGAGCGTCCGTCCCGATGCTCCCGCCTTCGTCACCCTCGACCCGGTTCGGACTCGGGACCCGGTGTGTACGGGTGCAGGGAGCGGGTTCTGGTCTGCGAGGGGACGAAATTCGAGATCTATTTCGGGGAATCGAAGGCGGTGAAGGGGATTTTCAGGAAGGATGGGGAGGGGCAGAATTGGAGGATGGATTGTGAGTCCGTCCTTCCTGATGGAAACGACATCGTCTTGGAGGCGGTTACTGACGCCGACGGGGTGTTGCTAACGGGGAAGGTGGCGGCTGCGCGGCTGGTGCGGCGCCGCGCAGTCGGGTGTCGGCTGGAGGAGATTCCGGAGCAGTCTGAAGGTGAGGGGTTCGGAACGGGTGTGTGCGGGTGCAGTGAGTGCAGTGGGGAAGTGCAATCCGACGGTGAGGGTTTTTCCACGGAGGTGGAGACGGATGGTGTGAGATGGGCGGTGGACGTGGGCATCTGGGTTGCGTGTGCCGGTGTCGGATTCCTCGTCTCTACGGCGGCGTCCAGGAGGCTCCGGAGGAAGATGCGGCCGCTGCCGTGATTTTACTAATTATGGAATAATTACTACTAATTACCGACCTTATTACGCAAACAACCAATTTTGAGGGGCGTGTGCCGTAAACCCATGCAATTTGATCTTTATTGTGAGTGGAAAAAGCAATATACAAAAATCTTCTTCTGCACTTTATCGGCGCTGTTATGTAAAAAAACAATTTTGGGAGGGGTGATTTGTAATTTAAACTTCTTTGTTGGGTGCAATATCTGAATAAAGGAGAATCACATGCCAAAGGAGAATCAACATGAACCTTCTCCTAGTTACCTATCTGAATCATCCTTGATGCTTGCATCTTCATTCTCCTCGTCTGCTTCAGTAGGAGAAACCACGTCCTTCACTTCTTTCTTGAAGTGCTCTTCCGGAGATGGGATCTTGTGGAAATCCTCCCTCTGATATACCAACAAGCAAACAAATCAGAATGGACTGAACTAAAAATTTGAGCTCTGTTTTTGCACGAGAAAGTACCTTTCTGGCGGTTCTACTTCGTTTAGTCATCAATGAAACAAACTTGGCGACTTGGTTGAGTGCTTGGAAGCCCTGAATATCTCCATCTCTGATGCTTGCTTCTAGCTGCAATTCAAGAATTGGTACTTGGATCAAGAAGCTCTGTGTAATTGTTACTGCCCAGCAGTCTCATGAATGGTTAACCTGAATGTGGAGGATGCAAAGGACAATGCTGAGAAGTGGCAGCCAGCTCTCCTCAGGAGACAGGGATAGATTGGACCTGAAACGCGGTATAAGGATGAACGACGCTCAAAGTGGAAGCATAATGGCTTCGAACACTTAATCCAAAGGTAACCAGAAGCAGGAAGAATTCATTCATAAATCCAAAGAAGGGTCCTTATTCACAGAAATTATAGGTAAAAGAGCTGCAGTTATCATCAAACCTCAAATAAGGAGCCAAATAAACAACAGCATATACAGCGTACCGCACCTTCCCTGTATCTAACCAAGCAAACACCCAACTCTGTGTGCAAAACAATCCTACATCACAAACGGCATCAAAGAAACAAAATCTTCAACGAACACGAGGGTTACCGAATTACCAGCCAGTTGAAATAAGGAATGAAGCAAATAACCCCCATAACAGCAAATCTCGCATCGCCCGAGTCAATCACCGATTCTGTGTCACTGTCTTCAGTAGAAGGAGCATCTGGAAAAATTAGCGAGTTCAAAATACAAGCCCCGATTGCGAAAGCAACTGGTGCATCGGCCGACAGCTCAGCCCTGCATTTTCCGATGCTGAACCTCCTTCCCTGAAATCAGGTACAAAACTTGAATAATTCCAAGCAATAACAGTGTAAACGCAAATTCAAATATCGTACCTGGTGGATTAACTGTAGTCGGTGAGGTCTCGGGCGAAGAGCGCGCGAAGAACGGCCACTGATGGCAGCGAAATGAGGCGGCAAAGATAAGGAAATGGCGGCCGAAACCATCGCAACCAGGAAGAGGTTCTACTCAGCCATGAAAGCGATACCGTACGAAGCTTCAGTTCCGGAGACGTCTCGGTCCTTCGAGGAAGAAGGGGAACGGCGGCATAAAAAAGATTTACAAATTGCCTGAATTTAAAATGCAATATTTAATGAAGAACAAATTAATTAAAAATAAATTGTTCAAAAAATTTTACGCAAATGGCGTAAGTAATATCTATGGATCTTGCTCTGGTCATGAGTTGTGGAAAGTGTGACTCCCTCCGTTGCGGGAATGAGAACTGCGATCGCCGCCGCGCCGGGATCCGATCACATCTGAAAAGGTTTTTGGGAGAAAAGGACTAACGGAAGCTGGCGACAATTTTGCAATGTAAGAATGATTTTCCTGAGAATTGTCTCTTTGCCAGGCATACGTCAGGGATCCATGGTTTTAGCAGAAGGAAGGTGCGTGCAAGACATTGGAATTGAGTTTTATAGCACATTTGAAGATGCGTACCAATGTGGAATTGCTTTCGCTGAAGATGCGAAGAGGAAAAAAAAAAGGCTTGAGATGAATAATCAAAAACGGCCTCAGACCGAGCGATGGCGGGGAACCAGCAACATGTACATGTGCGGCATATACCTGGCTTGACACATTTATGGTACAAATCATGTTTACGCAGGTTCCAAGTTACACAGAAACACCACTACGATGAGCTTGTTATCTAGAGAACAACTGCGCTTTCTATCTATGTGTCCATAGCGCCAGAATGGAATGTAGATTAAACAACAGGAACAACCCATAGATATGGCTGACCGAGTATTGTAGGAGAGAATGGGAAGTTTCAGGGTCGCATTGTACCTGTAAATGAGGCGGAGCTATGAGAAAGCAGAGCAACCCACAGATATATCTGACATTGCTTTCCTTATTTACATCACAGGAGCATCCAAGAAACTCGAATCATGGACGAATGTCATGAATCTGCTTTGTCTTCGTACTCTTCATTTGGTGATAGAGAATTCACCCGCTGTTGCAACTGAAAATGGAAAACAGATGGTCTCATGTGATGAAGGGGTGACTCAGCATGTCTAATGGGAATGATAAATCCAGGGTGTTGTTTTTAATGACAAGAGGATATGCACCTTCATGTTCTTCATTTTCTCTGCAGTCAACTCCTCGACCAAGAGATTCAACCTGCAGATGGATAGGGAGTCCACATATTTACAAATGGAAAGAAAAATATATCAGGAGTGGACAGCATAAGACTAATGCACACCTTGCTTGAAGCTCAGATATCTTCATAAGTAGCATCTGCTCCCTTTCTGAAAACACCACTTCTATCTGTGCACAGTGGAGAAAAAAAAAGATGTTGGAGTTTTAAGTCATAGACATGGGCCTTTTTCTCCTAACTACATCTAAATCGACGTTTTCAGGGAATCTGGAGCACTGGAAGTGCAGAGCAAGGAACGCACGGATGCAAAAAAGGCATAAATACTATATCCTATATGGATAACTTCTCGGTGATGCCAGAAGCCCAACACATCTATCTTGCTGCACAACAGTATTGCTCTTACAGCCTAGGCCAGCCCTTCACTCACCTTACCCAGCGCCTTTGTGAAGGATCACTGCAATGGAATGTAAAATACGAGACGGACTGAAATGATACTTACACTGCCATTAACATCTGCGACACTAGGTAGATGAAAAAGATTCCCATCTTGAGGCGCTGCAATCAAGAAAAAAAACTTCAGTATGCCCCCCTGGAGTACCTTGGGAATTTCTTGAAGTAATTTGGGAGTACTTAAGTATGCCCCCATCGGCAGAAAAAGAAACACACCATTTTCTAAATCCGATGGTTGCAAGCTGCTTAACAGATTTGCAATGATATCCTGAAAATAAAGCGGAAAAACAAGACAGCGTCAAGGGGAGTGAAGCTAATGTATGACATGATAGGGAAGTAGGTGAACTTTATAATCTCACTTGTTGAAACGAAGTTTGCTGAAGGAGATTTTGTAGGTGAGGCATGAGAACGGACGCAGGCATGTTGATGTTTCTGAGTTCCCTAGATGGCAGACTGTTCGGCTGAAAACCAAGAACTTACTAACCAAAGGAGGAAAGGAAAGAAAGATGACGAACAATCTTGCACAGTCAAGTAAAAGGAAACAGAACAGACCACATTTTTCAGATCAGCTATCCAGCCCCCGATACTGGCGGACTTCTTCAACGGTAGGCCCTAAGAAGATTTGGCAATGTCAAACAACTAGCATCTTTGGTGATTGAAATTCCACAGAACTCCTCAAAGAAGCAGGTTGGACTTTTACCATACCTGAGGATTTAATCTTGAGACTGATGATAATGGAATATCCTAGTCATCAAAGTAGGGGAAAACTCAAGCAGTGAGTAATCTACCAAAGTAACACAGCTTTTGATTTTACTGATTCACATCATAATGCAGCTTTACCTTCACAAGATCTACATTTTCTGAAGTAACTGAGAATCGGCCCTTAATTTGTACCAAATTCTTTTTGGATTGCTCATCTGAGGAATCTTGAAATCCTTCATAACAAACAATGTGTCATCAGAATAGTTTAGCAGGTGCTGACTTACTAAACTGTTTGCAGAGTTACCTCCAGAGGATTTTATGGGAGCAGATAAACTGTTGCCCGAGGCTCGGGTAGGTAGATTTAGTGGACCACTAAAATCTCTCCGTGTCTTCGGAGCCTTCTCAGCAACAGGTTGGCTTTCCATTTCACCCCTGGTCAGAATACCAAAAGGGAAGTCATGGTAGCTATCCCTTTACTTCATGGATAAAATGTCATCATCTCAGATCCTGGTCATACATTTTTCAAATTGTGGTCTTTAACCTAACCTTTCAATGTTCTGCACTCCTTCTGACAGAGAATGACTTAGGACAGCCCCAGGAATGAGCGGTCCACTCTGAGTGTGACGATGCGCACTGATCCGAATTTTATCCTTCTGCTGCCGTGCACCTTTCTCTCCGATCAGAGTTGGCAACTCAGACCTCGGCTCGCTCTTCACAGGCTCCACTTTCAAAGGGTTTCCAGACTCCATTGAATCATCCTTCAATACTCCTCTATGTGCCTCACTACTAAATTTCATGATCCCATTGGCATGAACTCTCTCTCTGTAGAAGGAATTACACAAGGAATGAAATTTTATAGGTTCTTGGTTAAGAGGACATAAAATGCCCATGATATTACGCATGCAACAGATGACTACTAAAAGAAATTTTTTTTTGAAATGGACACATCTAGACCATATTGACAAATGTTAACCCGAAATAGCCTGGTAAAGCATCTAATCTAGAGTTACAAGGAACAAATTGTATTTCTGAAACAGAACAAAGTTTTAAGGTTACCGGGAAGTATCTGTTTTCATCGATGTCTTGGGTATAGCCTGCAACGAAGAAACGGAAAGTTTTAGCATAAAGTAGCATAAACGCATCTCTATAGGGATAACCTTCTGATCATTGTGAGATTTCACCTTCTCTTCCTCCCATATTTCTTGACTATTGTCATCCTCTTGCAACTGACCAACAAATTTTACCGCATTTAGCTGCTTAAGAAGACACGAAAATTACAGCTGAGCATGAAAAAATGTACACTGCACGTACTGAGGATGCTTGAAGTTTTAGATCCTCAACATCAAAGTTCCATGCACTAACTCCTCGCTTATACTCACTCTGGAGAAGGGGAAAATTAGCTGATTAAAAGATAGATAAATTTCAGCAAAAAAAAGAGACAAATAATGCCATTGCCCACTACTATTTCAGCTGAAAAGTTTCATCGGGAACAACAATGGGCTCTATGCACTTCTGAAAAATGTAGAGAAGATGAAACATTTAGTGAGATTCCAAACCAGAGATAGAGCTTCTTGTTCTGCTGAAGGCATCTTTTTCAGTGCAAGCTCAGCCGCATCTTTGATCTGTATTTCCATTCCACTATAAAAATGCAAGGAAAAAAATAAAGGAAAAACCACAAATAACCTACAAGCATACCTGGAGGTCTTTTACACGCTTCCCCAATGGTGGTAGGCCAGCAAACATACGTTTTACCACAAGTGTAGGAGGTTGTGCGTTTCTGAAGAATGAATGCTTCAACAGCTTTTCAGCAGTTGGTCGCTTCGTTTGATCTTTCACCAAGCACATTGCAACCATTTCTTTAAATGACTAATCAAAACCAAAATTTTTTTGAAGGAAATAATATATAAGACATAACGATGTTGAACAAAAAAATGAACATAAGAACACCGGGCTTGCTCTTTGCAGCACTTGAACATCAGATTATGCATTTCTCCCCTTGTAAAAAGGAGGCAAAAAGCAGAATCGCATGAACCTGAGGTAAATTTTGTGTACATTGAACAAGCCCTGCATCTTGAATACCTTTGAGAACTTCTTATCCCGATCATAATCAAGCCCTGGAGGTGCATTTTGTATTGTCATTAGCAGAACCTACAGAACAGAAGATACCATCATTAAGAAGAGGTTCTAGCTTGAAAAACAGATGCCTCCAAGATCATTTACCTTCATGGGAGGATACTTAGAAAATGGGGCATGTCCATGAGCCAATTCCAATGCAGTAATTCCAAATGACCAAATGTCCGCCCTGTATGAAATGCCAAAGCATTGAGATAGAGGCCATGATAGCTTAGAATATATCGATAAAAAAAACCGCAAACATCACTAGTATCTTATCCACAATAGCATAATCATAGTTGTCGATATTTCCATTTCAAACATGTTTATACACACTTCATACAAGATTTTCTGGACCATATTACAAGAGAAGAAAAGAGTACACCTACTTGAAATCATAACCAGCTCCAGGTTGCAAAACTTCAGGAGCCATCCTGTACAGTGAAGCAAAAATAGAAAAAGTCTTACTGATACAGCATTAAAATGTGCAGTTCAAAGAGGATCAATGCTGGTACACTAAGAAATACACCATGCCATATCATGGTATCTCATGCACAAAAGCAGAGAGACAAAATTAAATACCAGCAAGGAGTTCCTACAAAGGTATTCCTTGATCGTTGTCTATCACCCCTATCAAACAGGCATGCGGAAACACCAAAATCAGCAAGCTTTATATCACCACTGCTATCTATCAATATATTTCCTGCCTGCAGATAATAAAGTGTTTGAAAAAGATAATATTGGAAAACTTTGAATGTTTGGGACAGGTATTAAAAATGAAGCACTTTTTATAACCTTCACATCGCGATGTATATGGCCATGCTTGTGGAGGTACTCTAAAGCCTTCAGAGTTTCCCTCAAAATAGAACAAATGGCAGATTCTTCTAATCCATCGGGATAAGCAGTTTTCATTATATGTAGGCAAGAACCCTCAGCCATGAAAGGCATTATCACCCATAGGTTGTGGTCAACAACAAAAGAGCAAAACGCTTTAACAACATTAGGATGATCAATCAAGCTCATTGTTTGAGCTTCTCTACGAATATCATCCTAAAAAGGATAGTAAATATCAGTAAGGACATCAGGTCAAATTTTAAGGAAATCAACATGAAACAAGTCTAAGGATGAAAAAGGCTAAGCAGCACCATCAGAAAAATTAAACACTGCATAAACCAGAAAAAAGCATCTACGAAGATTAAAGAGCAAAGTTTTTTATGTATGATTCATGGTCTACATGAGAAGATAATTGCTGTCATCAGTCAATTTATAAAATTTTCTCAAAAATGAACCGAAGATGTACTCGAAGAATCATTTTTTTGTTTTTTTATTTTTAAATCTTCATAATCTACAATCCCAAACTCTTAACAAGTCATCAACCTTACTATCCATTTCTCACAGTTTGGTGTCAGAAGTTCATGAAACCCACTCATACCTATGATGTCTCAAGTCAGAGGAGTTTTGCATAGCAGGCAAAAACCCAGCATATGCTTTACTTCTGTAAATGTAATTAATCTCCGTGCTGGTAAAGACACACTGGAAAACCATGTTTTAGGGGCATCTACTGTTTTATGTACTGGTTTAGATCCAGGAATACCAACATTGTTGAAAAAAGCCTGGAAACTTTGCTTCTCATAGAGACTTTATTATCTTTTGTTTCAATGTATCTGAGGATCTCCAGTAGGCAAATATCAGTAAATGGAAAGGCTCATGTCTTTGTATCCAGATAATTAATTCAGAACAACAGATCGTAAAAATCACTGAATGCATCAGGTCACAAAGTTTTCATAATCAAATAGTTCAAACAACAAAGCTAGAAATCACGGGATGGTTCAATATCTTGAAACTGCATAAGCCTATAAAACTCCAAATCATCCCAAATACTATATCATACGTTTAAAGAATTCCAAAACTACAGTTAGTCATGAAAACCATGAGAAAGCAGTTCTACATATACTGAGTAGCTTCTCTTCCAACACCCACATCCAAAACAAGCTCCGTCAACTTCAACCTATCACTACACGCAAACGTCTCCCGATTTTGTTTTTAACATTAGCAACAGCTGAAAGTCAATACTAACTCGAAAAAACACCCAAGACGATCATATTCCACCCCATAACATAAAAATCTCGAAACAGACCCGTTTACATCAGGAATGACGCAGTCGAACAACACCTTGGAAGAAAAGATTAGAATCAGAAAACAAAGCGTACCAGATTGCTATTACAGCGATCAAGATCCAAACACTTCACCGCCACAACTTCATTGCAAGGCAGATAGATCGCCCTGTAAACAGTGGCGCTTGCCCCATATCCCACCTCCTCCGTCAGCTCGTAATCATCCGGATTCACGGAGTAACTCTTCCCCATAGCTTTTCCTACCTTTTCAGACACCCATCATTCTGAAAACCTCAAAAGCTGGATCAAAATCTTCACTTGATCACCCCTGCAACCCCATGATGGCTAAATTACACCTTTTTTTTTCTTAATTGAGCTAGTATCAAATGTAACTGTAGCTTTTATTGGTATTTTTACCATTTGAAGTCTAATTCATTTATGGAAGACTTTTAATGTGCGATTGAATAGAAGTAAATCAAATCTTACACTACGACTCTGTCGTCACTTGTCTTTTATGATTTCCGGTCCATTGCTGGGTACCAGCCACTTGAATTTTAAAAAGCAGTAAATCCCATTCTTACTGATCGATAAAAGATTTTTAACCTTTTGGCTTTGCAGTTTTTTTCAAAAGACTTGGATTCATCTGTTATGCAAAAATACAACACTTGGTAGAGTAGTCAACGACAGGAGCCCTGGCACTGAAGAATACAAAAATGTACAGCTCCAGTAATTAAGAAAGCTTTAGACTGTCAACTTTTCTGGGGGGATGATTGATTCAGCGGATTTAGAGGTGTAGAAAATAGCAGCAGCCCTGTTGGGGCTGCCCATCTCGACTACCTTTTGGTAGTTGTTGGAGTTACGTGGCCTGCCTCAGCCCCATCACCATCTTCTGTAAAGGTAAGTTTGAAATACACAACTGGAGCTGTGGGCATCCCTGACCTTGCCCATGCCCATGGGGCAACCTGTCAATTGCAGGATCTGCCTTTGAATGCACACCTGAACCCATCTCACCATGTCTCTGCATTTGAATGCATAAAATACCCATGACAAAGGCCCAAAAGCCAGAGATGCACAAGAAATGAGTTCATGGTTTGCAGAATTTCAGAAAACAAACATGCTCATAAGTTGAGCACCACTTTCACAATCGTAATTTACCGTATCTTTAACCCTCGGAAAACCATATGCCTACCAGCCATGGATGTGCTTTTCAGGTACTCTCTGTCATTAAAGCAAGGGCTCCTGGGTTCAAACCATCAAAATCTCCGATGCCCACTTAGAAAATCCATACAAAAAACGTAGTAGCGAATCGATAAACAGGGAAGAAAAATGAAATTAACAACAATTAAGAAAAGAAGGGCGACCCAATAGCAAGAAAAATCCAGAATGTACAACCAGATACTGTCCACATACCGAATACCGATTCAGCAGTGTGGAGAAAAGAGAGAGAAATTGGACTCGCGCCCGGAAGGCGAAAGGGGCAAAAAAGGAATCATAAAAAACCTGAAATAAAAAAACATTTTTTTAGATTACAAATAGAATTAATAATTGGGAAGTGATTGCTATTTTTTTTTTTTGTGCACCATTTCGATAATTATATTATATTTCCATAAATACCAACGAACCGCCCGAATGGTCAACCGGTGGAGCCGGTGGTCCACGCAACCGGAGAACATACTGTAATAAAAAGACAACCACGATCTCAAAAAAACACAGGACAAAAGTGTGTGCTGATTCAAATATGCTACAGTAGAACAAAAGCATTATATGCAAAACAAAAAGCAGGGTTGCCGTTGCTTCATCATCTGCTAACACGATTTTCCAAATCAGGGGACATGAAAACAGAAGTAGCAAATTATCATGTCCCTATAGCTAGATGGAACTAACCAGTAGCAGCAGGGTGAGAAGCCATGCAGAACAGAGATCTTGAAGGAGGAGCCATGGTAAAACAGCCTATCTGAATTTCGGTCTCTTTGGGGCAGAGGTGCTAGGCCCAGCTCTGGACTTGCCCATGTTCTTCATCTTCCTTCTTCGACGCTCCTCTTCGCTGTCGGATTCATCACCCTTCATTCGGTCTGCATTGGTAGCTTCCCTTTCTAGCTCTTCCCATGTTTTGCCTTCCTCCTCCCCTGAGCCTTCCTCAGAATCATCTTCCTCATCATCTTCTGATTCTACCAGGGATTCACTGACTGAGTCCTCTTCTTCAGAGTCTGATTCAGGTTCTGCGTCTGAGGGTGTGTAGCCTTTGTCTGACTCTTCTGAGTTATCTGAATCCGAGTCTGTGGCTTCCAGGTTTAAGAATTCCCAGCCACCGTCTTCTACGAACTTCTGTGGGTCGTCTGTGATTGTTTTGAGGATGGGGCGCCAGTTGAGATTCAACCTACTCTCATAGTACTTGATGTCTGTGGTATCGAGCCATTCTTTGATTCCATCAAGTGAAGAAGATGGAATAGAATCAATCCTAGTGACATCCCGCTTGAAATCCTTGAAGACAATGGCCATGTCGAAATTTTTCTGCCCAAGTCCAACCCTTTCCAAATTGACAATCTCGATTTCACCAAGTGTTATGACAAGGAAAGGTGTTTCTATCAACTCAACGAGGCAGCTAGAAGTCGGAACTATAAATGAAGAAGTCTTAAATGGCACACCATGGAAGCCAAGTTCTCTCAGTGGCTGGTCAAATTCTAGATCAAGCCCTTTAAGCTGAGGCTGCCCCCAGAGATCATTCACCCGGTTCACAAAATGCTGAAAATCCATATTAATTTTGTTCTTGCGGTCTCTCTCTCTTTGTTCCTCTTCAATCTCATCTGGATCATATGCAGACCTCTTCCCACCACCGATATTCTGGACCATCTCCATTACTTCAACATAGAATTGAACATCCTTGGTTTTCTTGTTTCCCACCATAATGTGGTTGTGGAGGTGAAAATGGAGGAGGGTGATCATCTCCTTCTCCGCTGGTTGAAAAAATGCATGTTTTATGTTACCATACATGATGTCAATTTTTTCTTCTGATCTTGAAGTGGAATATCGGAAACCATTCACATGAGCCTCAAGTGCACCAGTCAACTTCCTAGCACGGCCTCCAAAAGCTGGGCGTATCCACAAGTCATGCAGCTTTACAGGTTTAAACTTGTTTCCAGCCAAGACAAGTTTCTCTTGGGTCACCAATGTTGCCCTCTCCGCCCTTTCAGACTCCCTAGCCATGACATTGCGTCTAAGCGTTTTAATCTGCTGCACAACTTCACTTATATGCCTTGGGTCCTTTGAACGGAATGAGACCTCCTTCACATATATAGATCCCAGGTTCTTCAAAGAATTCGCATCATGTGGTGTGAAAGGAGTTCCTGGCACATTGAAGATAATACGAATGTAGCAATTACGGTTTGTATCCTGCTGGCTTGAAACTGTCTTCAAAGTAGACACATGGAAAGGCACCATACTTCCATAAACTGGAATTAAAATGGCCTCATTTTTGGAGTCCACCTGAATCATCATATCTCGAGGCAGAGGCACTTCATTAACATTTTTATATGCGATTAATTCATTTGCAGTTTTCGTAGAAGCTCTACCATCACCAGTACCAGAACCACCACCCGCAAGTCTCCTGAGAGTTTCTTCATTTTTTTGGCGAGCAAGTTCTGCCTGGTGCTGCTTACGAAGCTCTTCCTTTGATATCTCTCTATCTGACCGCAGTGTTGCTTTAGAAAATACCGAATCTTTTGCAATAGGTCCTGGTTTTACAGGAGGCAGCTCATCCTCTTCATCATCATTAAATGTATAGGCAACATCTTTAACAGATTTAGAGCATGCCAAGGTTGCTACCTCATTGCCTTTTTCTGTCACAATAACTGTATCCGCAATCAACAATGAAAAGTTCTTACTTTTTGGGTTGGTTGTGTTCGTTTGCAAGTTTTGAAATCCAAGTAACACATTGAAAACCATGCCTGCTTTGAGCACCCGCTCATTCTTTGCGTTAAGGATCAAACCTGATTCACGAAACTCCAGACCGATCCCAGTCCCAGCAGATTTAGTAAGACTGGAAACAAGCTCAGGTGCCTCCTTTGAGACTACATCAGAAGCTGCTTTATAAACAGCGCTACTCTTGTTGCCAGGTTTCAGAGCTTGAATAGCTGCCTCGTGAGCCTTAAGAAGAACCTCATAGGCCCTGCTCTGGACTGCGTCAGCATCTATGAGATAAGACCTTCCTATATTAGAACAGTAATTGTTGTAGCGAGAACCTATTGCACAAATAATGATACTGCACGAATCATAGTACAAAAGCTCATCGTTACTTGATGCACTGGGCCTTAAATCAAAATTACCACCACTCTGAAATATCGGAGGATAGCAGATATCAACATTCTCAGGCTTTAGTCTGACACCAAGACTAGCAGGATTCAATATAGCATTCTCTGTGGCTTCCATCAAAGAAGCATGTGTTACTTTCTTCTCCTCATCGATCACCTTTTCAACTTCTGTTACCACAAAGCTTTTCATAACACTAGCAGTAAGATGAGCAGCCTTTTTAACACATACGATCTCATTTTTGTCCTTCACAGCAAAAAGATCTGACAACCCATTTGTAATATCAGTTAAATTGAACCCTGAATTTTTCAAGCTTTCAGTCCATAACTCCAAAAGTTTCCCTTCGGGAACTTCCTTAGCAATATACCCAAATGTAGCCAGAGCATCACCATTAAATTTAGAGCGAATTCCACCAAGCAGTGAATCGATTTGAGCGCTTCCATTTTCACCTTTCGCCTTTACATATATGACAACATCAACGTTAACAGTATCTTTAGCTGTACTCTTCACAGGCTCAAGCAATGATGCTATCTTTCTGCTGCACAAGAAGTAAATATTTTTGTCTCCAAACACCATTATTGTCTCGGGATAGTCATGACCAAACAACCACATACTTAGAGCAGATGACTTTGGATAGCGTAAATCTTCGGAAGGTGGAGGTGTTGCAACAGAAATATAATCTGCAGAACCCCATAGTTCAGCTTTATTTTCCTGCCAATGTGAGTAAAGGGCCTTCAATCGTGTGCTGAAAGTATTCAGGTCAACGGCATACGTCCTTTCACTTGAAGGTTGCCCACTCGAGCCACCAACTTTATCAGGCAATGATGGATTTCCAGCCGTAGATTGACCGTTTGAATTTGATTTCGCACCCCAAGATGGACTCCCTTTTGCATGAGTAGCATTGGAAATCGTCTTTTCTGTCCTCGGAAGATTACCAGTTGGTGGTCGGTTTGAGTTGGTTTTCTCAACCTCCACGGACTGTACTCTGCAGAAATTTTTTTTTTTAAAAAAAACAATAACCACTCCAAAAGATCCAAGGAAATAAAGCAGCTACAACACACGAAAGAGCAACGACCGGGAGATAATCATTAATATGGTTCACAAGGTTGCAGAGAAATTAAAAAACATAGCTCAAATGCAATACTTGATGTAATCAAGTTTAACAGCCCTTCCTGACGTTTACACAACTAAAATAAAAAACTTTGAAAAAAACACAAACATCCAAAACAAAGCACACATTTTTAACCAAAAACATAGCAGAACTCTAAAATAGAAAAGCCAATAGGGATTAGCATTTTTCGATCAAACAGAAACTTTGAACGAGGAATGGGTGCTCCACACACCATATAGCTCATCGTTCTTCACCCGTCAAAGAACACCATGCCCAGATGACAAAAATACAAAACAAAGAAAATCGAATCAAGCTAAGCAATTTTCGATCAAAAAAAGCTTTGAGCCACGAAACTCCAAGTTTGAAGTCGTTCTTCAACCCGAAAAGAACCCCACGTCCAGAGCTCAAAAATAAAAAAAAAACACAGAAAATGAAATGGGAATTGGCATATTTCGATCAAATGCGGTTTGGGACGAAGACGCGGTGTCCCAAACACCGAATATCACGTCATTCTTCAACGCCACGAGCAGAACTTAAAAATCAGCTGACTGTCGAACACAGGACAGAAGAGAAGAAACTTACTTCATTCTGCTGACAAAACGAGCTCCGCCACTGCACAGAGTTCGTCTGGATCGATCGATCCCTCAACTGTTCCCCCGCTTCACAAGCCCTAATTTCAATCCTAATATACAACACATTTTTCATTTCCTTTTTTTTCTTTTTCTCAGTAATCTACCAAATATTTCGTAAATCGAAATTATTTATGTAAAAGTATTTATTTTACTGCGCTGTAAAATAACATTTTGACTTCAAAAAGGAAACGTCGTTGTTATGTTTCATCTTCCGTTGTCTCCTTCCCGTCAATCACCGAGCACCTCGAATTAAGCTAATCCTATAGATTTTCAGGTTATCGAGATTTGGGTGTTGAATTTCGCAATGGCGGCAAGCGCTAGCCCCTCAGATGGGGGTCAGAGCAATACCACTCACGGAGATAATGATTGCGTCACCGCACTGGACAATGCTCGCAGCGGGGGCGGTCTTTCTGCAACTGATAAGTCCGTTGCGGGACCATGTCCGAGGGTTTGTGCCACAACGTTACATTGTCGGTTGATTGGTCGCCGGAGGAGCAGTCCACGCTCGAAGAAATGCTGGCAAGGTGGGTTCTTTTCTGTTTTCTCGTACTTTTTGTTGATTTTTTCTGCATCTTCCGAAAAAAATGGGTTGTGTTTCTGGGTGGTGACTAATTGGATGAATTTTCAGGTATGCTTCGGAGATTCCTGTTATGCGCTATGCCTTAATTGCCAAGGCGTTGAATGATAAGACGGTTCGTGATGTTGCGATGCGTTCCCGGTGGATGTGTGTAAGCATTTATTTAAGTGTACTTCTGGGTGCCTACCTGCCAAGTGCCAATTCGAAACCTGTATTGTACTTCTGAGAGTAGCCTACATTTAAATCATCTAGTGATATGTCTAGCTATCTTTAGGCTCTAGATTTTTCTCTATTGTAACTCATAAAAAAAAAGCATGCAACTTCATAAGCACTTTCAAGTTTTTTTATTGAGATCTCGCAACTCGTGTATCTGATGTTGAGCTCTTATGTTCCTTACTTATTCTAGACTTAATGACTGTGTTCCTTCGCATTTTTTTCATGCTGGATTTTAGTCATATTTGTATGTATTCGTTTTGCCACGAAACCGGTTTAACATGGGCAAGCGAAGGATACTTGTTACTTTTGATAAGCGTTTACTCCCCTCTGCAGAAAAAGGAAATGAGCAAGAGAAGGAAGGATGACAACTTATTGTCAAAGAAGACCAAGGAAAAGAAGGTAGTTGTTGCTTATGTATCTAGGTTGATATGTGATAAGTTGGCTTTATGCCTTTTCTAATTAAGCCATTCAGAGTAAGGAAAATGAACACGAAAGATAGAAGCAGTTTCTGATTAGTTCAATGAAGTCTTATTCAAAACGTCATCCAATGATTCAGCTGTACTGACATGCAGTTTTATGTATCAAAGAGAAAATTTCCCTTGAATTTTTCAGGAAAAAGTTCCAGATTCGGTGGTGAAGCCATCTCAAGCTTCAAAGCGTAACGAAGTTCCTCCTTATGTTCAGTCAGCTGTCCCAGTGGACAATGATGATGGTATCTCCTTTGAAGGTCAGTCTGCTGCTTTCGTCATGTATCGCTCTCCTTTGAAGCTTGAGTATATTGTGACTGAGCAAGTCATATTATTTGAGGACATGGATGTTGAATTTCTTGAATCTGCAAGTCACTCGATGTTAAAAAAATGATGAATAATAGGATCTGAGACATGGCCTGGTGAAAGAGCAACCCAAAATCTGTGTTTGGAAGCCTTATTGTCTATTTCATGCAAACGTGAATTTTTGTGTACTACACTAGTGAAGGAGAAGAAAAGTAGAAATAGAGGAAAAGTTGCTGAGATTTGGATTCTACTGTATGATAGATAATAGAATACCCAAAATTCCATTGAGAAAGAAGGAAAAAACTTAGAACAAGGCCACATCTCTGACTGTTGTCTCAATGTTGCCTGAAATTTATGCTATTACACTTTTGAAGTTTGCACACTGAAATCTCACAATCCATGCATCTCAGCAATTGGTGGGACTGCTGGTCACCTTCTTGAGCAGACCTCTCATACATTGGATCAAATTTCTTCCAACTTTAAGATGGGCAAGGTACTTTAAGAAGAAGGTGCCTTTATGATTTTTTCCTTTTTTTTTCCTGAACAAGTTAGGATGAGTCTTACAGTTCATTATGTTTTTAGAGGAAAAAATACTGTTACATGCTGAGTAAATCATATTCAACATAAGTCATTTATGGCAGCTAAAAGAGCAGGCTTATGTTGATCACCTCCTCATTCATGACATTAAAAACTCTGTTGCAGATTCATGTGAATGCTGATCTATTCCATCAAGCGCGATCAAACATTCTCTCCATCATCCACGAGTATGTCTCCACCACCATCTTCCTTTTTTTTTGAGCACTTGTCAGTGTCCTCATCGAGTCATTCAACAGTTAGTCTTCACAGAACTAACTACAC
This sequence comes from Utricularia gibba, assembly GCA_002189035.1. Classification (NCBI taxonomy): domain Eukaryota; kingdom Viridiplantae; phylum Streptophyta; class Magnoliopsida; order Lamiales; family Lentibulariaceae; genus Utricularia; species Utricularia gibba. The sequence goes on along the minus strand of NEEC01000017.1, from coordinate 1,826,188 downwards.
ATTGATGCTGCGAAATCATGGGATCCCAATATAACGATACTTCGCATCCCAAGTCACTTATGTTTCTTGATTCCTATACCTCTGTGTATAAGCATCTCTTCTACACCAGTAAATCACCCCATCATGCCTGAGACTTGCCTCGGCACTTTAAGGATATGCTCGGAGTCTGATGCAGAAACCTGTTTTGCAGCTTGAACGAGCCGCCGGCGGTGATGAAGCACATGCCCCCGCTTCCAGTGAACCTGAACGAGGAGCTCGTCTGCTCCGTTCTCCCTCAATTGCCACCCCCAAGCATCTCCTGAGTTCTGTCTCTTCCATGTTAGATGTAATATAATGTGCTGATAAAAAAAAGAAAAAGAAAAAGAATTTGATTGCTTAGCGTAGTTTAGTAATTTTACTATTTATTTTGTTTCTAAAAAATATTTGAAAATTAAATTTGTTATTAAATATAGTTTATTTTTATTTTAAAATAAATAAAAAATATTACCCTTTCTAATAAGAAACATAGTCTATTAAAACTGGTTAATTAATTAATTATCAAAGCTTCTTAATAGCGTCATTAAAACATAAATGAATACTTAAAGATCTAGGCTTGTGTCATCCACGACGCGCGGTTGGTAGGGGCCCATTTGTCGATGGGTCCCACAGCTTTCAAGAAAAAGCGCATTGATAGATAGATACAGCCGCGCCCCAACCAGGTGTATCTATCCATCCATATCAGAACAGAGTCTCTAAAGTCTGACCAGATACTGCCTACTCTTCGAGCTTATCAGTTGTTTTTGTCTATCTCTCCCTCTCTGTATGTATATATGTGATGTGTGTATTGTTGGAAGTATCACCAGAAAGAGGGTTTATGAAAGAAGGGGGATTGAATTCTTGGGAGAAATGAAGAAATTCAGTGTTTTCTTCCTCTTCTTCTCTGTGATTCTTTCGGTGGGGATTCTCAGGATGCTTGCAGTTCACCTCTGAATATCCAGCTTCCGTTCGCCGTCAACGCCTCCGGTCTCCGTTGCTTATCCGTTTCGCGACCGAGGGGCTTTCTTCTCAGAGTAAGGGTTCAAAGATTTGTGGAAAGAATATCAAATTTTTGACTGGTTGTGTGATTGCAGTACCAGGAAGTTTCAACAAATGTATGGAGATTCATCCTGTCGGCGCCGGACAACAATGCATACATCGCCATCGGGTTCTCACCCAACGGGAAAATGGTGGGTGCCGATTCGGTGGTGGGATGGGTCTCGGCCGACGGGACGGGCACGGTCAGAAGATATTATCTAGGCGGGACGTCGCCGAGCTCCGTCACCGTTGTATCGGACAGCTCCGGCAGCATCGCTATCTCGAATTCATCTCTTGTCTCAAACTCGAATCAGCTTTACATGGCTTTTCAGTTTACCGGCCAGCCCACGCCATATCTCATCTACGCCGTCGGCCCGGCCGGAGCCATCCCAAGTAGCCCGAGCTACAGGTTGGTGGAGCACACCGGTTTCTCATCTACAAACCTGAACCTTAGCACCGGTACGGAAAACAATTTGCCACGTGTCCATTTTTGCACCAAAGCTATCAAAGTTGACTTCACAAAAAGCTTCCGTTGGTCAACGCACTTATATAAATTGGTTATTTATATATATATATATTTTTTCCGAACCGGGTATTTTCGTAAATTCACATCCTGTTCAGGTCAACAACAATCCGTGACGGGGAGTTCGGAGGTACTCCTAAAAGCCCATGGGCTGACCGCAATGTTGGGCTGGGCCATTCTCTTGCCATTGGGTGCAATGGCGGCCCGGTATATGAAAAAATGGGACCCACTATGGTTCAACACTCATGTGGCGATGCAACTGGCGGGCTTCTCCTTGGGGGTCGCCGGAGTAGTCACCGGATTTGTTCTCCAACAGCAAAACGAAGCCGAGGTTGATGCTCACAAGGCCATCGGAATCGTCATCTTCGTCCTCGGCTGCCTCCAGGTCACTGAATTTTTTCAATCTGGAAACGTATTGTTCTCATATAAAACCATCGGACGTATTTCAGGCAACCGCCGTGTTTATTCGTCCGGCGAAGTCCTCGAAAGTTAGAAAGTACTGGAACTGGTACCATTTCAATGCTGGAAGAAGTGTGATCATTCTAGGCGTTGCCAACGTGTTCTATGGCATCCATTTGGGCCCCGCCGGTGTGGCATGGAATGTCGGCTTCGGGGCGGCGCTCGCCGTCCTATTTTGCGTGTCGCTCACGATGGAGCTCACGGCGCGGCGGAGATATTGAACTCTGTGGAAGGGGTTGCCCTCTGGTATAGAAGGCCATGAATAAAAATATTAGGGTTTCCGAGTTTGATTTTTAGGGTATGTTTGTTTGTTTGTTTTTTGATGTTTTAATTATATTTTTTACAATTTTAAATTTAAGTATATTAAAATAAACGTAGATAGTAAATTTAACATAAAATATGTATTTTTCATTTTAATAAATTGAGTATAATGAGTTTAAATTTATTTAAAATCAATTTAAAATTAAATTGTTTTTAACCAAAGAAAAAAAGTCGTTCCGGATGGGTTGATCTTTAACCCTGGATCCGACCCGGAAAGGCCCAGCCCACTTCTGGGAACTTCTGCTCAACTCGTTGGGCCTAGCCCAATGGCAACAACAACCCTAATCGCCTCCACTCTTTAAACCCCCTCTCTCTATGCTGTACGCCGCTCCTTCTACTCATTCCTTGAGCCGCGGTTGTGGAGAGATGGTGAGTGTGGCGACGATCTCTGCATATCTGTGATGGCTGATGTATGAATTTGTTTGAGGCATCTTGGTTAAACATGTGATTGTTGTTTAACTGCAGCCGTTCGTGAAGGCACTGAAGACAAGGGCCTACTTCAAGCGTTTTCAAGTTAAATTCAAGAGAAGGAGACGTATGTTCAGTGTTTGTTTCTGTTTTTTTATGGGAAAGGGATTTGGCATTTACCGATTCATCGTGTTTCAGAGGGAAAGACTGACTATAGGGCGAGGATTCGGCTGATTAATCAGGATAAGAACAAGTACAACACTCCGAAGTATCGATTTGTCGTGCGATTCGTAAGTTTCGTCTCATTTTCGTTATTGTTCTTCTGGCTACAAAATGGATTATTTTTTTCTGGTTATGTTTGCGAGTTTGCTGTTTGAGCTGTGAGAAGTCAAATCGTCGGTGTTTTCTGGGGTTCCAATCTTCATTGAGTTGCCACGTTTTCTTGTTGAGATTCTGGTTGTATACGTTTTTTGAGACTTGTAACGTTTTGATTTAGACCAACAAGGATGTGATTGCGCAAATCATTTCGGCTACCATTGCTGGTGACCGCATCCTTGCTGCTGCTTATTCACATGAGCTTCCTCGCTATGGACTTGAAGTTGGTCTAACCAATTACGCCGCAGGCAAGTACATCATTAAGCCATCAAGCTTTTGATTTTTTACCCTTGCCAATTGACCGTCTTCTGTGTATCTCCAGCTTATTGTACTGGCCTATTGTTGGGAAGACGAGTGTTGAAGAAGCTTGAGTTGGATGAGGAATATGAAGGCAATGCTGAGGTAATTCTTTTTTACTTTCCCTGTCCAGATGTTCCAGTGCATAATGTTTCCAGAATGTGTCGTTTCTTTATAGCCAGCCCTCTTCATGTTTATAAAATATTATTCAGGCAACGGGTGAGGATTACACTGTTGAACCAGCAGAAAGTCGTAGGCCGTTCCGTGCACTCCTTGATGTTGGTCTCGTGAGAACCACAACGGGTAACCGTGTTTTTGGAGCACTCAAGGTACTTTCTTTTCACCATCTTCTGCGTAAATCCAATTCCTCGTAGATCCATTTCGTTTTGTCGTGTATGTAATGAGTGAAAAACATTAAGGTATTGTGCTACACAGGGTGCTTTGGATGCTGGAATTGATATCCCACACAGTGACAAGAGGTTTGCTGGTTTCAGCAAGGATGGCAAACAGCTCGATGCTGAAGTCCACCGCAAATACATATTTGGCGGGCACGTCGCTTCCTACATGAAAGTATGGTTTCTTGGTTTCCTTTTTCCCACATTATCATCAACATTTCAGTTGAGATGCGCATGTTTTCAAGCTTTCTAACCGTTTCCTCTTATCAATGGAAGACTTTGATGGAAGACGAACCAGAGAAATACCAGTCTCACTTCAGTCATTACATCAAAAAAGGTCTGGATCCCGATAACATCGAAGAGATGTACAAGAGCGTGCACGCTGCAATCCGCGCTGATCCCTCATCGAAGTCGTCTGAAAAGCCTGAACCTGATCAGCACAAGAGGTACGGCCGATATGAACACAATGGGGCACCCCCATCACTGTCGCCTTTAAATCTGTGACTGTAACAACACGTTCAAATGCCCCCGCAGATACAACCTCAAGAAGCTCACATACGAGGAGAGGAAGGCCAAGCTGATCGAGAGGCTGAATGCTCTGAATGCTGCTGCTGGGAATGACGACGATGACGACGAGGAGGAAGATGACGAGTAAACGACGTCGTCCGTCTCACCATCCCTGTTTTGCATCATTTTTCCTGCTGTTTTGTTCCATGGAAGATGCTCCCCCCCATCCTTCCTTCAACCTTATTCTGATTCAGACACATGAATTCTTGTCGGCCCTGGTTACTCCTTTTTCATAGTTCTTGTTTTCATGCTTTGAACCTCTAAAGAGAAGGAAGAGTTACTTAGGTGTGCATTAATCTTGCAACTGTCTGTCTCTGTCTTGAATACAATATTTAAATAGTGATCTTGAAAATTATTTTTATTTTTTAAAATTATTTTTGAAAAATATAAATAAAAAATAAAAGTAATTACTTTTTTATTTTTTAAAAATAATTTTTATAATTATAATTTTAAAATTATTTTTGATAAAATTATTTTTACAATTAAAATTGTTTTACAATAAAACTATGTTTACTTCTGAAAAATATAAATAGATTTTAAAAATTTTCAAGAATACTTCTTAAATCATAAATTTACTGGCAAAATAATGAAATAATTAATTGACGGACCTAAATTTGAAATAATACACTAATTTTGGTATTTTAAATAAATACATATCATAAATTAATTTATGGATCTAAAATTAAGTACCTATATGTATCTAGACTCAAAACTTGTATTATTTGAGTATGTTCGTTAACTTGGTTTGTGATATTGATATAATAGTTTATATTTTAAAATCACTCACTAATGCACCCCAAATCTCGCACCTTGCAGGCATTTTGGTGTAACCTAGTTATAATATACACATTATTTGGGATTAGCACGTTGGTAACTTAGTACCCGGTTTTAGGTTTGGGTTGGTAATGGCATTTATTAGGTGGGCCGGCCTAACCAACACCACACTAAACTCTTAACTGCAATTACACGCTTTTTAATATACTAATCCACCTCATAACCATGGGTTAAGTCATCTAATTCAGGAAATAATCTCCATACTCACCAAAACCCTAAAATAATTTCGATTGCGTGCGTTAATCGCTGTCGTATTATTTTTGCCGTTAACAATACATTTGTTTTAATCCATTAACTGATTAATTACTAGGTAGAACCCATAAGGTGTTTGGTAAGATAATTTAATTCGTGTTTTATTTGAATTATTTATATTTAAGTAAATAAATATTTTATCATCATAAGTAAATATATGTTAATAGATAAGTTTTACAAATACTATGTTTAAATTTTCATTTTTAAAAAATATACTATTTCATAGGGAATTAATTTAGAAAATTACCTACTATAATTTAACTATGTGATAAAAATACCCATCTTATATTGAAAAAAAATAGACTTAATGTGTAAGATAGAGTATGATAGTGAGTACTTTAATAAAATATCCATTTCATATGATAGATAAATGACCTCATTCTAATTTTACATTCCAATCCAAGAAAACGGTGTAAGTGTATTAGTTAAATCTTACACCAGTTATGTATATGATTCAGAAACAATTTATATAAAGTATTATTTTATAATTTTTTATGAATTTCTTTTTGAAAGAGAAAAATATAAAATTGTAAAAATTTGATGTTTGAAATTAACAATAAACATAGTGTTATTAGGGATTAATCTATAGAATAGGATGAGAGTTACTTTTTTATTACTTGTTTGTTTGGTAAATAACAAATGGGATCACATTAAAATGATTTTTATCAAATTACATATACATTGATCAATCAAATATAGTAATATTTTATAAGAGAATGATAAAATGAACATATATTATACCATAATAACAAATCATGACATCATATAAAGGATTTGATTTTTTTTTTTGTTTTTTACAAATCTTGTATACTTTTAATACCTCCAAAGTACATGGAACTGAAGGGGTATTTTACATTTTTTTTTGGTGTTGTGGGGCAAGTGGGAATGGAGTTGAAATGGGAGTTGGGGAGGTTGTGGGATGAATGAGCAAATGAACAGAATTAAATACAGTTTTTTTCATTAATTATTAAAAGTAAAAAAAAAGGTCAACTGAAATGGAGTGATGATCGCGTTTTAATGATGATTATTTAAGCTAATTAATGATCATGAGGAGACTTATGAAGTGTAAGCGTAACGTCTCTCCAAAGACTCCCCCAGATCCCCCGCCCCACAAGGCAAAAACTCTCTCCTTCTCTGATACTTCTTGCTGGAAAGTGTATTGGGTTCTGCTCATCTTTAAGTATCTAGTTCTTGCTTTATTGGGTTTGAGAAGCTGTGGGCTTGTGGTGAGAAATCTTGACGGGAATGTGGGATCTAGTGAGTTTTTGAGCAAATTCGTGATCTTTAGTGTGGGTTTCTGGTGCTGATTACGGATTTTGGTTTATGTGGGTGTTTGGGAATACAATGTGAGAGGTGAAGTATCGGGTTTTGGGGGTGGATTGGTTTTAGATGATGGTGGTTGATGTTTCCGGCGCGGGGCGGGGTCGCAGAACCCCAAAAGTGTAGCCCCGCAAGATGAGATTTCTAGGCGGCCGCCATTGTTGCCGTCGGAGAAGGATAACAGTAATGGGGTTGCGAATAATCAGAGGAAACCTAAATCGCGAGTTGTTTCTTCTAGATACATGTCTCCTTCCTCTTCTACATCTACTTCAAATTCATCCTCGGCTTCTTCCTCTACGTCTTCATCTAGAAGGTTCCCTTCTCCCTTGATCTCTAGAAGCTCAACAACGCTGACCTCCGCGGCTTCTCCTCCTTCTAAGAGATCGGTTTCAGTTGACCGCCGCAGGCCTGCGACTTCAAGGCCATTGACTCCTTATCTTGATTATAAAAGTAGTGTTTCTCCTGAGGTTTCAGCTGCGACGAAGCTCTTGGTTACATCTTCCAGGAGTTTGTCTGTTTCTTTCCAGGGAGAAGCCTTTTCATTGCCTATCAGCAAGACTAAAGTTGCTCCATCTACACAGAATTTTAGTACTGCGAGGAAAGGGACTCCGGAGAGGCGGAGAACGAGCACCCCCTCGAGAGGTAAGTTGGATGGAGGGGGTGAGCAGCTTGAAAATCTTAAACTTGCTGATCATCATAGGTGGCCTGCTAGGGATCGGTTGGTTAATCCATTGTTGAAAACCGTTAACAATGACAAGAATGATAGCTTTAAGATTCTTGGCTCAGGGGATGCAATCCGAGATTTGCAGAGGTCAATGATCGACGAGAGAAGCTCTTCTTTTGATGGTAGCTTGAGTCTTGATTTGGATTCCTCTGTGCATTTGAGGGAGTTTCCACCAAGACCTGACAGAACTTCAGTCACCGATGGGTTATCCGTGCGTTGTGATTACAATGCATCCGATTCGGATAGTGTTTCATCAGGAAGTACGACTGGAATTCATGAATCTGGTAGAACTTCAAATGGACTGAATGGCCCTCGTGGGATTGCTGTCTCCGCCAGGTTTTGGCAGGAGACAAATAGCCGGATGAGGAGGCTTCAGGATCCTGGTTCACCTCTATCATCTAGTCCGGGATGGAGGATGGCTGCTCCTGGAAAACTGAAAAGGTTTTCAATTGACGGTACAGTGTCATCCCCACGAGCCATGCTGTCTCCTGTTCGTGCAGTTAATAGAGCTGCATCTCCTAGTAAGGCCCAGTAGCAGCTGCATCATCTCCCTCCCGGGGCTATAGTCCTGCACGGATAAGAAATGCTGTCAGCACTATATGTAACAATTTTGTTGAAACACCTTCAGTGCTCAGTTTTGCTGTTGATGTTAGAAGGGGTAAAGTCGGGGAGAATCGAATTGTTGATGCACATATGCTGAGACTAATGTATAACCATCACCTGCAATGGCGCTTCATAAATGCAACAACTGAGTCAGTCTTACTGGTGCAGAAGCACAGTGCTGAGGTGAAGCATCTTTACCTTTTCTCTTATTATTTCTCAGGCTTGTCTACATCTGCCATATTTTATTTAAACTAGCATGCTTATGGATTTCAAGACTATTTTGGTCTGAGAGTCAAGTCCGGGACACGGCTAGGACACTATATGGCAACATTGTCATAGGATTATGGTTCTATATGATAGCTGTATTTTTTTCTTACTCTAAATGGACCACATTAATCTATGATATCCTATTGCTAATTTTTTGCTCACCTTCCTGCGGCTCAATGCTCTGCCTGCTGTTTACTGGTTCACTTGTGAAAAAAATGCTGCCTTGCTGCCAGATTTCATGTTTAGCCATTTTTTATTCTATGCATTTGTTGAAGTATTTCGTTGCATTCCAGAAAAATTTATGGAATGCATGGATTACTGTTTCGGATTTGCGTGATGCGGTCACCAAAAAAAGGTACAAGCTGCATCTGGTGAGGCAAAAGTTGAAACTAGCATCAATTTTGAAACAAGAGGTGAATTCTCATCTTATCTTTTGAGTTCAAAACTAAGCTGTTGAGTTGGCTTCTTTCTCTTCATTGCCAAATGTTCGTAGCTTTGCAAGATATACCAAAGGTGATCTATATGAGAACTGTGCATTTTAAAGTTCATCTGTATTATTGCTGTAGATGTCGCTTCTAGAAGATTGGGCTTATATGGAGAAGGATCAACTGGTATCTTTGATTGGAGCTATAGAAGCTTTAAAGGCCAGCACTCTTCGTCTTCCTGTGATTGCAGGTGCATCGGTATGTTTCTGCGTCTGCTTTTCACTACTAACGCAGCCATCTTCCTCTCACTTAAACATATCCTGCAATCATTTTGACCACAGGCTGATATCCAAAGCTTGAAGAATGCCATTGGTTCAGCTGTTGACGTCATGAAGGCCACTACATCTTCAATTTGCTCCCTTTTGCCAACGGTAATACCCACTATGTAATCATCCGCAGTTTACCATTTTCTTTACATCACTTTAAGATTATGGCTCTCATTGATGTGTTGTCTGGAGGTATTTTTTGCTCCTTGAATGCAGATATTCTCATGAAATGGCACTTTTTCAGGTTGAAGAGGTGAACTCTTTAGTTACTGAGCTTGCTAAGCTTACCATCCAGGAACGTGCTTCACTCGAGCAATGCACAGATTTGCTTTCATTGTTAGCCGGCATGCAGGTGGAGCTCCTCCTCCTTCTAGCGTGATCTGAATCTATTTCAACTATTCTGCATTCTGAACAAATGAATTTCAAATCCCAACAGGTTCAAGATGGTAGCCTGAGAACACATCTTTTACAGTGTAACGGATCAGCTTCTGCAACATAGTTGGATTATTAGGCACTAACTCCATACACAACCTCTCAACTTCAAGCAAGAAGTAGGGTAACAAACAAAAGGACTAGAAGATGACTACCACCCCCTTTTTGAATCTTCACTGCCCATCAGGTATCTGTGCTCCCCAAGGCATCCACTAGATTAGCAGTACACTTGTTCCTTCTCACTTAGATTTCCTGTAATCTTCTGGATAAGCCAAAAGTGCCTGTGTGTATATATGCACTAGATGTTGGTTAATGCTGCCTAGTTCTTATTCCAAGGCCATCTACAACCAGGGGTTGCAGCCTGTGTGTGACCTTCTGATGCATGTTCTTAATTTTAACACGGTGATCCGATGTTGATTCCGGTGTATCGGTTTCGTGAGGTTTATTTTCCGGCGATGATCAGGGGCATAAGCATGGAGATGCTTGACAAGGTGGATACAACTGCAAGTGATGCCTGATGGCTGGATGCATCCTTTTTCCTTGCTCTTCAAGAATGAGTGAAAATTAAGAGTCAGTTACCGTAATTAGGGTTTTAAACCATGATGTTGGGCCGTTTACTAGACGGGTCATTGGATCACAGGCTATGGGCCTTTTGGATCCAACCTGGTCGGGCTTATGGGCTGGGTAGGCTCGTTTACTCCACAGTAAACGGGTTGCGTTGGGCCCGATCCTTGGTTCAGGATAAAGCCGAGTTTCAGCTCTGCTGCGCGTCGTCTCCGCCATGGCCGTAGTCTTCCGGTCATTTCCTGCGACTGTGCTCCGCTCCAAAGTTACGGCCTGGTCACCTCCTCTTCTCGCCAAATTGCTTCATTCCACACAACATAGGCGTGTCTTTTCGGCCGTCAGTGCCTCCTCGGCTTCGTCCTCGGATGTGCTGCGTGTTGCAACTCCCAATCTGTCTCTTGCTTCATCAGAGACTCGGCTGAACGCTCTTGAATGGGTTAGTCGCACTGGTTTCTGCGGAGAGTTGTCGACATCGGACGTCGGAAAACGGATTCGCCTTTGTGGGTGGGTGGCGCTGCATCGGATTCACGGTGGTCTTACTTTTTTTACACTCCGGGACCATACCGGAATGGTTCAGGTTCGCCAATTTCTAATGAATGTTTGATCACTGGACTTTCGATAATTCTGCTTCATCGCCTTAGATTGCTACACTTCCAGAGGAATTTCCGGATGCTCATTCTGTTGTGAATGGATTGAGGCTTGAATATGTTGTGGCGGTCGAAGGTGTGGTTCGGGCTCGGCCACCTGAATCTATCAATAAAAAGATGGCCACTGGCTTTATAGAGGTTTGTTCTTCACATGGTGTAGTATTTTTTGCTATTACGAAGTGTCGCCTTTTATGTGTGGCTAATTTAGATGCGGTTCCGAGCAAATGGAGACCGCGTTTAGCCAATGATTTAATAATCAAATGTCTACTTCATGCTTTTGCCCCTCTTGATAACTTGCATGTTTTTCAACTGTGGCATTTCGTAAAGTATACATCTTTGCGCATGTAGATTGCGGCAGAGCATGTCCAGGTGTTAAATGAAGTGAAAATAAAGCTCCCTTTTTTGGTTACAACGGCAGAAGATGTAAAAGATTCTATCAAAGAGGAAAGCAGGCTGAGGTACTTCTGTAACTTTGTTATATATGTTATTTTTGTAATCCTAAATATTGAGAAGATCAGAGGACTCTGGGGGTTTAGATGTTTTAATTTACGGATGCATGATTTCTAGACTGATCAACCTTATCAAAAGTTCCTGAATTGGAATATCAGGCATCGATACCTTGACCTGCGACGAACTCAAATGATTTCCAACTTAGTGTTGCGGCACAGAATGGTGAAGCTCGTTCGTAGATATCTAGAGGATGTCCATGGCTTTGTTGAGGTATTAGCCTTGGGAGATCTATATTTTTGGAAGCATGCCAGAGTTACCCCCATTTTTTCTAATGATTTATTCAGTATATTATTTTGAAAAATTGCAGTCAAATGAAACATTGGAATGAAGATTGAGGTTTTTGCCTAATGCATAATCCAATCATTCCCTCTCTGTCTAATGTATTTCACTATACCAAATTTGAAATTCCAACAAATGTTGTCGCACAGTACACAAGTATCAACTTCACTGCAACCTTTTCTGTCCTTTGATTCTTGCAAGGTAGATTGAGACTCCAATATTAGCGAGATCCACTCCAGAAGGTGCAAGAGATTATTTAGTCCCATCAAGAATTCAGGTACTTCTATTCACAGTTTGAATAACTCTTTTCTTGTGTTTTAAATATATGATCTGATACTCCAATCATGTTGGTTAATAAGAGATAGGTCTAGTCTTATGATCTTGTTTTTGTTGATCATATGCTTCTTGTTGAAATATTCTTGATGTTACTGTCTCAGGTTTCATCCATATTCTTGCATTTAAACAAAAGAAATTACATATTTTGATGCCCATCCCGCTAGATAGTCCCTGCATCTAATGCTTTGTTTATTTTCAAGCCTGGTGCATTTTATGCTCTGCCTCAAAGCCCACAGATCTTCAAGCAGATGCTAATGGTTTCTGGGATTGATAAGTACTATCAGGTAGCAAGGTATGAAATTTTCAATTGCTTCTTTTATTTTTCCAAAGTTGAACTGTGACCATTCATTATTGTGCAACTCTAAGAATAATAAATTTTGCTTCTGAATACTTTATACATTTCCAATGGATGTGATAGGTTCTAGTATGCACATTGCTTTGTAGATGTTTTCGGGATGAAGATTTAAGAGCAGATAGGCAGCCAGAATTCACCCAGCTTGACATAGAAATGGCGTTCACACCTTTGGAGGATATGCTAAAGCTCAATGAAGACTTGATTAGAAAGGTCAGTTTGTTGGTTCTAACATATTGTCATTCTGAAACACCCACATCCAATGGTGATCTTTGTTCGGAATTTTTGCAGGTTTTCCTTGAGATAAAAGGAGTTGAATTACCGAACCCATTCCGAAGAATCACATATGCTGAAGCTATGAAAAGATATGGTTCAGACAGACCAGATACACGCTTTGGCCTTGAATTACAAGATGTGATTTTTCTCATCTTTTTTTTGTGTTCTGTATATCATGTTTTATGGTCTAGTTAATGGGACTTTGTGTCTTGAAACAGGTGTCTGATCTTTTTGTAGAAACCTCCTTCAAAGTATTTGCAGATGCATTGTCAAGTGGGGGTGTAATTAAAGCAATGTGTGTCCCTTCAGGAGCCAAACACTATTCGAATACTGCTCTAAAAAAGGGTGATGTTTTCAATGAAGCTGTTAAATCCGGAGCAAAGGGTCTGCCCTTCTTAAAGGTCCTAGATAATGGTAATTTTTCTATTATGCTGATCACACATAGTAATGCAACCTTTGTTTGCACTTGTTGATGCATTCTCCAACTGCAGGTATCCTTGAAGGGATTCCTGCCCTCGTTTCATGTTTTAACGCAAGTGAACAAGACCATTTATTGAAACGACTATCAGCTACTTCCGGTGATCTTATCTTATTTGCACTGGGTAGCCAGTCATCAGTCAATAAGACGTTAGACCGCCTGAGACTTCATGTTGCACATGAATTGGGCTTCATCGATGCGGTAAGGATTACACAAGAAAAACCATTATTCTTCCATTTTCCTACCTGAGTTTTGTCTCATCTCTGGTTGCTAGTCATGCCACTCAATCCTGTGGGTGACCGATTTCCCAATGTTCGAGTGGAACGATTTGGAGGGGCGGTTTGAGGTTTGTTATTCACTGGTCGCTAGTATAAAGACTGCCGCGTTTATATCTCATGTAATGATCAAAGTCTTTTTTCTTTTCCCATAGGCGTCACATCATCCATTCACAGCCCCTCATCCAGATGACATGAATGACCTTTCTTCTGCTCGTGCATTAGCTTATGATATGGTTTATAATGGAGTCGAGGTCTGTTACATGAATGCTACTACTTTTTAGCAGCTACAATAACAAGAAACACACAATTACCTTTTTTTTTCTCCAGATAGGGGGAGGAAGCTTAAGAATTTACAAACGAGAAGTGCAAGAAAAAGTCCTTGAAATTGTTGGGATTTCTCGGGAGCAGGTGAAACTTCTGGTCACTATAATTTTTTACATCTCGTTAGCTGAAACCTTTCTAAACACCATGACTTCTTGCTATTTTCCTTTTTTTTTTTTTTTGAAGGCAGAGGAGAAATTTGGGTATCTCTTGGAGGCACTGGACTCAGGAGCTCCTCCGCATGGTACAATATAATTTTCATCTATCAGATCAAATTCACCCTTTATGCCGAGTCTCCCTATACTAGCAGCAATCTTCTCTTTCGCAGGTGGGATTGCATATGGTTTGGACCGGCTAGCCATGCTGCTGGCTGGGGCCAACTCCATACGAGACATGATTGCCTTTCCAAAGACCACCACGGCACAATGCGCCCTAACTCGAACCCCATCCAACGTTGACCCACAGCAGCTCAAGGATCTATCCATCCTCTCCGCCTCTTCTACTTCCTGAGGGTGATCTCTTACACCACTGATTCCCTTCTGTATACCAGTATCAGTCTCATATTCATTGAATCATCCTTGTTGTTGTTCATTAAGGATCAAGCCTATTATCATTATACACTCTGCAGCTTGGAAAACAGGTGAAATACAGAGCATCTCTCACAGGGCTCCTGGTTAGTAAGGGAGCTGCCCGATGTAGTTCCCTGGGGGGAAGTAGTTGCAGGCCACGAACTTCCAGCCATTGGAGCACTTCGCCTGGGCGCACCCCCCCCCTCGTCGCCCTCCACACCACCTGAGTGTAATGCAAACACTCCCCTGAGGCCATGCACCCCATGGGGTTCCCAAGGAACGCCTTCTTCTCTTGGATCCACAGCTCGACTGCCTGTTCCGGTGTCATGCCCCACGACCCTTCTGCGATGTTTTCTCCATAGGGACCTTGCGAATGCCGCATCTCGCAGTCCGCCGCCGGGACGCTGCGCGTACTCGGCGAGGGTGGCGTTCCATAGCAGCGGCGGGACGTGGGCGAGTCCACGGGCGATGTTGTGAGCTGCTAGGAAGGATGCCTCCATGTTGATACTGAATCGGCTCCTCTCTTCAGATAATATGCCCGGATAGGGGTTGTGGGTGGCCTTAACCCCCGGTCCGATGACGAAGGCGGCGTCGCCGGTCGACGGAGTTGATAATGGGAGCGGCCATAAGATCAACAAAACCCCCAAAACAACAATACCCAACAATCCAATGCTCTAATGGCCATGGTGAAAAGTAAAATGGATGGGAAATTTAGGTAGCTTTTATGCTCAAATGGATGGTGCAGGAGGCCCTTTTGGAGTCCACACAAATGAACTCATGGCACATGAATGATTTGGCGCGAATTACCGAAAATGCCCTTCCAGATTAGTGGTATCATCAAGTGATGATGATAAAGGTGAACCAAGGACTGAAGGGTCATCTGTTCCTTCTATAAATAGAGCAGCCTATGGGGAGGGCATCCCTAGGTACACATGGAACCTTAATATGGAGGCCAGGGTCGTTTAGAAAAAAAATGTTGAGCTTTCTAATTAATCAAACTCTCTCATACATTAAATTAAAAAATTTACATTATGAATGATGATTTTTATCACATAATATCTTACACATGTCAAATTTCTAATTCATACTTTCAACTTTTTGATACCTTTTGAATTAGATTTTAATTTTCTGATTATTATTATTTAGATGGTGTACCAAATTACATCTATTCTATTAAAATAATGTGTTTTGACTTTGTAAATTATTTTCTTATAATTAAAATATTGAACACTCTATCTTGTATCCTACCGGCCTACACCCATGCTATCATTTCCGCATTTAAAAATGTTTTTTAAAATTTAAATAAAATTATTATCTATGGAAGTTGCATTTTTTTATTAAAACTGTAATTTTCAATTGCGACAAAAATGGGAGGAAATAAAAATAAATAAATAAATAAATAAAAAGTAACAGCAGGTGCCAGCGACGAATTTCGCGATTGGGAAACACGCCATCTGTTGAGACTAAAGACGGTGTAGCAGCCTCGAAAGCCAGCGCAAGTGTTTGTATGTATATATATATATATAATTAATCACCTTCCTTCGGCTATTTAGCACCTCATTCGCCGCCGTCCTCTGAATTTGTCTACTGAACCGCCGCGAGGGGGATTTTGTCATTCGGAATCCATTTCGACGGTCGAGAAAAACTCTGGTAGCTGTTGGCGGAGCGGTGAATGGCGGTGGAGTACACATGTTGCAGCGCTGAATTCTTCATTCACATTGCAGTGATCGTGCTGCTCGTTGCGTTTGCTGGACTCATGTCTGGATTAACTTTGGGACTCATGTCTCTTAGTCTTGTCGATCTTGAAGTTCTTGCGAAGTCTGGAACTGCTAAAGATAAGGAGCATGCTGGTATGCCTTATTAGGCTTTTGGATTCGAATGCTTTTTTTCATGCCTTATTTCGAGTGTCCTGATTGTCTGTGATCGTGTGCCTCGGATTTGGTGCTGCGTGTTTTGTTTAGCTGGAATTTCAGTGGGATGCCAGAGTGAGAATCTGAGTTGTAAGCTACGGTAGCATTTCGCTTTTTGTTTTCGCTTCTGCTTGATAGAAAAGAGGGTCGTGTTGAGGTTTTGCGTCTGATTTTCGCCTTTATTTTCGCTATTACTTATCCTTTCTCCTTCGGTTGTTCACTGACTGACACTATTCGTTGCCGTGTGACCATATTTCACGCTAATTGTCAACTCGATATTTGCGGATTGTGTCTTACGCGTTTAGAATTTGGAGGACTAACAATATATTTCACCTATTGTAGAGAAGATATTGCCAGTAGTAAGAAACCAGCATCTATTGCTCGTGACTCTGCTCGTTTGCAATGCTGCTGCTATGGAGGTAAATAAAGGTGGCTCCCCGTTTTAATGGCTGCTTCTATTATGCTCATCACTAATAGAAATTCTAAAATTCGGTGTTCAGGCACTTCCTATATTCCTGGACAGTTTGATAACAGCCTATGGAGCAATTTTGATATCAGTAACCCTGATACTTTTGTTTGGTGAGGTGGGTAATTTTCTTCTACACAGAAACTAACTATTCTAGGACGAAAGTTTCAATAGTTTTATGTCTTGTTACCTTTTAGTTCATATTTAGAAATAGGCAGGAGTTAAATGTTGGAATAAGTGAAACACAAGAGACTTACCAGCTTTTAAATACAAGAAAGGTCGAGATTCACCTCAAAATTACCATTCTTTTATTTGATGTTAATTGATTTGTCGTGCCCTGTGAACTAGCTTATTCAACCAAGCAAGGAAAAATAGCTCAACAAAACGTCCTCTGTATATTTTAATGCGTATTCATGGCAGACTTCTTTTTCTACTTTCAGATCATACCACAGTCTGTTTGCTCAAGATATGGACTTGCTATTGGTGCAGCAATGGCTCCAGTTGTACGCATCCTTGTTATAATCTGTTTCCCAATTGCTTATCCTATAAGCAAGGTATGCATCATGTTACTGCAACATATTGAAATTGTGGTCTTAGCAAGTCATGCAATGTGTTTTGACGGTTTTTGTGTTGTTGTACAGTTGTTGGATTTACTACTAGGCCATGGCCATAGAACACTGTTTCGACGTGCAGAGTTGAAAACTCTTGTTGATATGCATGGGAATGAGGTATAGCATGATGGAAGCGCGTCTTAATGTGAATGCTATTTTTCATATTACTACTCTGTCGACTTAATGCAGGCTGGTAAAGGTGGGGAACTCACTCATGATGAAACAACTATTATTGCTGGAGCACTAGAACTCACTGAGAAAACTGCTGGTGATGCTATGACTCCAATATCTGAAACGTTTGCCGTCGACATAAATGCAAAGCTTGACAGGTGAAGCATGACTCCATTCAGCAGGGCTTCCCCTGTTTAGGCGTGCAGGCTGACAAATTTTTTTTGTTTTGTTTTTTTTTTTCCTTGAAGAGATATGCTAAATATAATATTGGAGAAGGGACACAGCAGGGTGCCTGTCTACTATGAGCAACCAACAAACATTATTGGGCTTGTTTTGGTACTCGTTGCCTCATGCATTGCCTTCATAGTTTATTTTTCGTTCCTGAATGAGTTTTTCCAAAGAAACATAGCGAGGCTTAACTTACATCCTCATACATAGTGCATATTTGCAAATTATCATTCATTCTATATGATCAAAATTTTGAGCAGGTAGTCTACTCGAACAAGGTATGAGGCTTGATATTCTTCTCTTGGCCTTTTACAGGTGAAGAATTTGTTAACCATTCACGCTGAGGATGAAACTCCCGTGAAAAGTGTTACTATCCGCAGAATACCAAGGTATCCATCGTATGATTCCTATTGGCTGTGTATGTTGAGAATACATCTATTCCTTCGCTCGGCTATCTGATCACTTCCAGCTTCTTGTTTTTTTCCCCACCCGACAACCTTCGCTAAGCCTTTTTGTTCGCCATGGCTGGCTGTATTTTCTGAAAAAACGTTGAATGGAGTTCTTTTTGCATTTGGCAAAAGGCCTTGCTTTTATTATTGGATGTTCACATCTAGTCTTCTGTAGTCACTCAATTCTAGAGATACTTGAAATGCCCTTTTCGTGTATGTGCTCTCTTATTCTCAAAAATGGAATCAAAATTCATCTCTTCACAGGGTTCCAGAGAGCATGCCATTGTATGACATCTTGAACGAGTTTCAAAAGGGCCACAGCCACATGGCCGTCGTCGTTAGACAGCCCAGCAAATCCAGCCGCTCGCAACCCCCCTCACAGAGTAAACTCCTCTAAACCCCCCACACTTCCAGTCTGACCCCCTAACTTGCTCCGGTGGCAGGTCCTCTCAAAGAGGTGAAGGTAGACATCGACGGGGACAGGAGTCAGACCGACAGAAGTGTGAAGAACATCAGGAAGCTGCAGAAATGGAAGAGCTTTCCCAACAACGGATCCAACTCTTTCAAGGACTCCCAACACAGGAGCAGGAAGTGGACCAAAAACATGTACTCCCAAATCCTGGAGGTAGACGGGAACCTACTCCCCATGTTGTCGGAAGAAGGCGAAGCCGTCGGAATCATCACCATGGAAGACGTAATAGAAGAGCTTCTACAGGTGACACACCATCTTTCCTTCAAAAGCAGCACATTTCAGACACTTGATCCATGCATGTTGCTCTGTCCAGGAAGAGATATACGATGAAACGGATCACCATCTGGAGGATCCATGATCCTCCCCCTTTTCTACGACCTCCGCAGATTGTAATATACAAGCAACATCTGGTTTCCTCGGAGGCAGGATGAGTTGGTAAGGCTGATGGAAAACATTGTTACTACTCCAGTGAAATAACGACATAAATAAGGTAAGATTCGGACACACTGCCACACAGGCAGGAGTCCATCTCTGTAAGGAAATGTTCATAATGAAATAGATCATTAGTACAGTATTCTGCTGCTGCAGTCAGTGGTCTCATTACTGACCAAATTCCCCTGCTCAAAATAAAAAAAAAATACTAACAAATAGGTGGATGGATAAGGTTTTCTGCAAATGACTTCTCTG
Organism: Utricularia gibba; assembly: GCA_002189035.1. NCBI lineage: Eukaryota > Viridiplantae > Streptophyta > Magnoliopsida > Lamiales > Lentibulariaceae > Utricularia > Utricularia gibba. Next base: position 1,807,003 of record NEEC01000017.1, on the reverse strand, counting down.
CCCTCGCCCTACAGGTAAATGTTATTATTTTACTCAGCCGTGGTTTAGTTTTACGAGATTATGAGTTACGTTTAATTAATATTTGAAAGATGGTGGTATTAAACACACACAAAAAAAAATGTTTCTGAATTCTTATACATGAAAAAGATTACGTGATTGAATTATTTGGTAAGTGATGCCAACCAACTCAATTATTTGGCCCACCGTGAGATCCGATCTCCTAGTCGTGGGACCCACTCGATTATCTTGTATAAAAAATAAGTTATCCAAAAGTACAGCGTCACACTTTTTAATTATAGTGTCGCACTGACAAGGGAATCATTGAATTTAAATTCCTGTCCACTACAAATAATAAGTTGGGTGTGTGTTTTCTTTGATTATTTAAAGAAGTGGAATTCCAAGCAATGATGTGTCATCAGGCAGGGGAGAGCCCTTCTCTTCTCCTCCCCAGTTTGGTTTGGTACAAGCTACAGTTACAGCAATCAAATAGAATGAAATGAATATGGATGGATGGATGGATTGCTGCCGCTTCTGTTGTGTACTTCACTTGGGAACAGCTGCAGCGCCCTTGCGGAGACGACGAGGCAGCAACATCTGCGCCACCCCCTCCGCCTTCAGTATCGGGAATATGATCCCGGAGGCACCCTGCGCTTCCCCCAGTCAGCACAACACACAGACAGACACACAAGGAGCAGGAAGAAGATGACTTACCGCGAGCAGTCTGGTGCCCAGCCATAGGCGTCGGGGCGAGGGGAACGGGAGCATCAGCCGCCCACGCCGTAGATGGCAACCGCGAAGAAATGGAGGAAGAGGCTCACGGGGCTGGGGTGCAGCCCGGAGAGTAGAGCCACCGGCCCCTGGGTGAAAACCCCACCCAGGCTCAGGTAGTCGAAGCAGGCTTCACGCATTTCCTGTCTTGCCGGGTCGGGGGACGCGCAGAACACCTTGTACAGCGCTCCCGCCAGGGTGTTTATCGTGGACGCCACAGGCTGAGCAACACAAACCCATTTTCAGAAACACGGCAAACAAGGGCGGGTCGCAGGGATGCTTCTTACCTTTCGTAGAGTGTAGAAGGATTCCAGGTACTTGGCAAGGTTGGCGGAATCGTGCAAGTCATGCACGGGGCGAAGCAGGTCGCGGAGGACGACGATGTCTGAGAAGGCGACCGTCATCCCGCCTCCTGTTAACGGGTGCCGCATGTTGAAGGCATCTCCCAGAAGGACTGCGCCTGGAGTAGGATGAGGATTCGCAGGCATGCTTCTGTTGGGCATGGTTTTAATGTTTCCCTTGTCAACAGCAGCCACGAATGCGTCATACAGCTCGGGGGGGATCTGAAACAGGACGTTGCTTTCTATCAGTGCATCAGAAGAGAGAATCCATGGTGTCCGAGAACACATCCCAAACAGATACCTGAGGCGCCACCACAGTTTTGAGATACTTGGCCATCTCTCCACTGGCGACAGAAGGGAGCTTCTGGCCAGGCACATCCACCAAGCAACGGATTTCATTGCTGCCGATTGGATAGAACAAGACGGAGAAGGGTCACCAAGGATCACATGCCCATGGTTTGCATGAGGAAGATGACAGTTTTCCAGAACCAGACCAACAAAGGAAGATGGGACATCCACCTGGACATTGAATCATAACCAACATATGTGAGTGAGTAACCATTTCCAATACAAATGAAGTTTTCAGCTGCATTCACCTGCGGGGTGCAGAGTTTGCGCCTCAAATTTGAAGAGCAGCCATCGCAGACAATGGTGAGAGGAGCGCGAGCAGTGGTCTCAATGCCGGACTTAGTCCTGTAGTTTACTCCTAGAATTACTCCATTTTCTTCCACCAACGATGTAACTGTTCCTTGTTCAATCGTCACACTGTAATAAAGCCAGGAATTTCAATCATCATGCAGCAAGAATCTACAGAAAACGAATCAAATAACAGCAGCTTCATGAGTTGAGGAACATACTTGGAATGCGCTGCTGCTTTCTCCCTCATCTTCTGTATGAAGCGCCCATGGTGGAAGCTTCTCCCGGAGATGTCCGAGGGAAATTTCTCCAAGGGATACGGTAGCATAGTGTCCTTTCCATCCTTATAAAGGGCATATCCAAAAACTCTCTGAGCATCAATGTCTCTCAAACAATCTGCAGTTGAGTTCATCGATAAGAAAGATCCCATCAAATACAACTCAAATGCAAGATATGATCCTTGAAGCCAACAAAGAGACTGGACGTTCACCTTCAAGGCCTAGCTCTATCAGTTTCAGATAACCTCCTGGCTGCAACAGTTCCCCAACTATACGATCTGGCTCCGACAAGTCCCTCTCGATCACACGTACGCGACGACCATCCTGCATTATCATGTAAGAATTCCAATGCTTGAGTTTTTTTCCCAACAGGTTCGAAAATTGGCCACAACAAACTGGAAAGAGACAAGTCAAAAGGGGCCGCCTTCAATTCAATCGGCGCATAAATTTTCCGGGAGGCGAGTATGAATAAGAAAAATGCCGAAAACGATGTATCAAGGGAGAGCAGGAGAAAGCATTTCAATTTGTGGGCAGTGAAATCCACCAAATCTGCAGAAATTATGCTGTAAGGCCCTTCAAATCTACGAGCCATGTTTTTTCATTCTCATATAAACAAGACGTGGGCTTGTCCATGGCTCCGTTAAAGAACCCAGATTCAACAGAGGAAATGTTGTCATAGCAGCTGAGATGAGAATTTCAGCAGGAAAGACAAGAAAAACATGAATCAAGAAGGTTCAAAGCCTACCGCTGACCTACCCAGAAAGCCAGGATTAAGAACAAAAATTATTAGCAGAGGATATAGGCAGCAACTAATGTCAAATTAACACAATCCGCATGCACATAACCCCGGTGACCAACCAAATCAGCAAATCGGAAACCTCTCCTCACCTTCCCGAGAGCATAAGCCAGCGCCGCCCCAGCAACGCCAGCCCCAACAATTAATACATCGGTTTCACCGACGGAAGGGGCTGCGCTTCCGTTGGATTCGTAGACTTTGGGCCGGCGGTGGCGCTGAACATTCCTCCGCAGGTTGTACAGCAGCAAGAATCCAAGCAGGGAAGCGATAAAACCGCCAACAACGTAGTGATCTACCACAACCATCGCCGATTCGGAGCCTGAATTCGAAAATTAAAGAAAATCAGGGGCTTTTTTTGGGTTCTTCTCGTTCACAAGAACCCACTGAGTTGGCGATGAATGAGCGACGCGCCCATAAATAAATACGCAAATAAAAAAAAGCGGACGGTTGGAAAAACAAAAAGAAAACAAGAAGCTCCAGAACATAAATGGAGGATACCTCTGGAGACTAGTCCAGCAGACCCCATAATGGACTGAAAGAATGCAGCTTTGGGCATGGTGGTTTGTTTGTTTGACCGCTCGCCTGAGTTTCAAAATCTAAACTTGAAATTCAGAAACCGAAAGAGAAGCAATTCTCTGATTTCCCTCGAACGTTGAAGATGATGGAACTTGATGAGGCACATGCGCTTGCTACAGCAGTAGAATTTATAGTGGGATTTGTGGCCAGGTATGGTGCAACGTAGGGCAGTCCTGCGCCTATCCGCCCCACCCACAAAACCATTAATACCCTACTGCAGTGCCACTTACCCAATTCGTTGTACAATTACACTAACTTATTCAATTTGGGATACAAAACCATTTGCGAGTTGCACTTGTCATGTTCAGGTCCTCTGAACTTGTAAATTGTGCTTTGAATTTGGTACAACTCCAACTCCTCTTAGAGCTAATGCTTAGAATATGAAAAATGGAGAACCAGTACTCCTGTACGAAAACCAGCGGCTGCCAGGAAGCAGCACCGTGTTTCTGTCACCAAAACAGATGGCGCTTGCCTGTATCTGGCTGGTTTCATCATCATCGAGTGCTGCTCATATCATAATCCCCATCTCACCAACCCGACCCGGCTTCTCCTCTATAATTGAGTTGAAGTCAGTGTTTTGCAGCTGAGGGCATTGACTGGAGAGAGAGAGAACGCCTGCTGTGCGCCCGGCTTGACCAGCAGCAGCCACAGGAGTCATCACTGACCAGTTCAAATGTATCCGCTGGCTTGGTTCCGCCCATCCCAACTCACACACACCGTCACTCCAAATCCAAGGTTGTCTGGAATAGAAAGGAAGGACCTGTCCCTCTGTAATAGAAAGAACTTATCGGAATTCTCTCAGTGTAATGTCCTTGATCCTTACCGCGATGCCCGGATCCTCGGATCATGTTTAGGTAATGAAAAGGAGAGTGATGATTAACAGCAACCCGCAATTGACCTCCCCACATGTTAGAATTTTCTCTTGCTGCAAATGGCCGGCGTTTTCCCAAGTCACAATCAACAGGATATTTACATGATATTTTGCTTGTAAGTATTATTTAATAATCATACCAAATAATATATTTTTTTTTCATTCTTACACAATTTAAATTCTTATTCTTAAAAAATACAATATTTTACGGAAGTAAATTATTCTCATTTTATCCGGATTTTTTCAAGACTTTGAAGAACTATAACATCTTATCAATAGATTTTAAAATGAATCTATTCAAGATAATGTACAACGATAGGTAATGATATATCATATTGGTTATCGAATGAGAGAGTTAACATGTTTAAATAGATGAATCTTTATAACGTTATAGAAGATATTTTTTCTTGAAAAGAATGACATAAAATCGTAAGAGATGAATATTCAAAATGAACAATATCGTACAAAATGATTTTAGGTTGCTAGTAAGAGTCGCCTAACTATTTAATATATTTTCTACATTAGGAAACATTAGGATGGGAGTTTCATAAGGAGATGTAACTATGGAATGGGCTGTCGTGGGTATAATAGGCCGTTACCCATCAAAGAAAACGGGTACGGACCAAACCGAAAGCAGCACACACGTGACATTTCCTATTGGTCCGGCCCATTTAAAATGGGCTGAGAAAATTACACGTCACTCAAGGAAAATAAAGTTTCATAGCCCAATCCTCGCATAACCCGGTCGCCAAGGAAGAGCTTCTCCAGATTTCCCACGCGCTGGTGAAGCGCGTCCAGCATGCGCGTCTGCGCTTCGGTTCTCTCGCACAACTGCTCCATCATCCTGAACATCTTCGCGTTCCCCTCCGCCATTTGCTTCAGCGCCTCGTCGCCATGGACGCCAGTCGCTATCTTCCGAATCGCCTGCGATCTTTCCGTGGTTCGGTTCGTGATGATCCATTGTATCCTCCATCGACGATTCAATGCGCGATGTAGCTTGCTCGGCATTTTCACGAACACTTCCGGCGCATGTGACGAAGACGGCTGATGGAGGCTCAGTCCCTCGTGTGATCTCACCGCCGTGAGCCTCGGAACCAACCGTCGCCATTGCATCGATTCTCTCCTGCAAAGTGATCGCCTTCCGAATCACAGCTTTCCTCAAAACACGCACGCCGTAATCCTTTCCGCTGATCGAATCCATCTTCAGTAGCATAGACATCAGAGTTTCGTCCATCCTTATCCTCTCCTTCCAATCCGTCAAATCCACCACGTCAATCCTTTTCTCAACCGCCTCAATTTCAGAGTCCATCTCACGAATCTTCTTCACACATTTTCTAACCCTAAATCCCCTGTAAACCTTCTGAATCCCCAACGCGAACTCCGATCTCTCCACTTCCTCAGAACCGACGAAACGCACCGGAATTCGAACAACCTTCCGGCGTCGGTACTTGCCAAAAGGTTCACCTCCTCGCATCGTCTCCGTCCGCCGCGCGCGTTCGCAAAATCGACCCTCCAAATTCCAAACGTCAGTATAAATGTACAAACAGTTTTTAAAGAGAAAACACACAACACATAACCATGAAAAACCCTACTATTTATACATAGTCAAGTTCTGATGAATCTAGAAAATAGATATTTTGTTAGATATGATTTAGATATTTGATATGTTACCATATATAAAAAAAATTTCACATATATGACAAACATATGACTTCACATACCTAGATTTATCGAACATATCTTGATTCATCGATCTCATGAAATATAATTTGGGTATAGCATGCTCATCTAAAATAAGGTTACAAATCGCAGGGTATTTAGAAGAGAGCATTGAACTCTAAAGTATATGAAAAAATAGATATAATGTATATAAAAAATTGATCGTAATATATGAAATAACGGCTAGTTTTCAAAATCCGGGGAAGTTGGCAAAGGACGGATTCTTTGAATAATGCTCTGCACTGGGTTTCTACATTAGAGGCCCGTCATGCTGGGAGCCCAGTAATAATATATTTAAAATTATTTTATTATTCAAAATATAGTAATTTAATTACAGTCAAATTATATTACTTATTAATGAAAATGATATTTAATTTCCATAATTAGTTATGGACACGCAAGGGTAAAGCATCCATGACTAGGAGACTTGATAGGTGTGTGTCTCTTGAAGTGGGTTGCTGGGCAAACCATGTCTTCTTGAATACTCCTCCCCCCTGGCCCCTAAACCCGTCCAGGTGCAATCTGCAATTCGTTAGAAAGCAAAAAAGGGGAAATGAAGCCTACAACGTTTTATGTCTGCCTCGTGGGAAAAAAAAAAAGGAACCGTTTCGTGTTTGCCTCGTATTTACCTTTATACCCATCCAATCCCAAACACACATGCTTTTTTTTGCATTATTTTATTATATTAATATTTGGAAACGTTGGAAAAATAATAAAATTTAGGTGGATTACTTATATTATTTATTATCTCCAAAATTTAAATGTACAAATAATAGTAGTTAGTTATTATTTATTATCAATGTGATGCAATATTTTAGGAACGTCATCCCATATACTCCTTTCTTTTAACTGTTGTTGTGTGTGCTGGACACCACACGTCTCATTCGCATCAACACATAAAAGTGTAATTTTAAGACAAAAATTGTATCAAACACGATATTTAATTTATTAATTAACCAAATAATTCCATATATGAGATACCAAAGCTGGGAATCACCGATTCACCAGCGAACCCAGTGCATAGGTACGGAGTTATTATTAATTTTAATATTTTTAATGGATAATTTTAATAATAAATATTTGTTTAATTAACTAATCAAAACCATTCATTTCATTTGATTTTATTATATTTTTGTCTATCTTAATCTCAGAGTGTTATATCATAACTAATCGATTATCATTATTGTCCCTCATTCAAAGTTTGACAATAATCATTCATTATTCATCGGATATTGCTTTAATTTTCATTTGTTTTCTGTAAATGTTGAATTTTTTATTTGGAATTTACATTTATGAATTTGTGAATCTGATATTAAAATATATGTAAATTGTTTATTCTTTAATTTTAATCTATTTATGGAATTTTATTATTTAATTAGGATTACATAAATGTATTGTTGTGATAATAATGGCACAAATAGTGTATGAAAATTTATTTCTCAAACTCCAATTAGATCTATCTCAATAGAAAATACACATATTCGTTGCAATATTTGCTTCATTAATTTTTTAGTTAAAAATTAATTTATTTTGACACTTTTAAAAATAATTTAAATATTATAAATTAAAATTAATATGACGCATCAATAATTTTTAAAATCAGAAATCAACGCACTCAAATCCATGAATTCACGAATCTCCTCATCCACACACATAAATATATACTATTAGTAAAAGACACGCCCATAATTTTATATCATTGTTTTCGTGATTCAGAAAGGGTGATTAGGTCACTATTATTGTGGTGTGCTCCCCCTCCAAAAAAGGAGTATCATTTTCTTTTGTGACATCTTAGTGTATTCCCAATAGCACAACATTAAATGTGAATATAAAGTAAATAATTATTACGGGGGAGTTTGTGATGATCATCATTTCCCATGTGATGATAAACTGTGCAAGGATCATCCTCATAGGGCACCTTCTGCTATCGTGCGCCATGCATGCACGTTGGGCATTGGACGAGCCTGCCATGCAACATTGAGTATGATAAGACGACGGAGAAATTGCAATTGGTTGAGAGATTGAGATTGTGGTTTTGATTTTGGAGTTCATGGGTGTTATATATGTTGAAATTCAGGATTGATGGATCTGCACACGTAAAGTCCAAATATATAAGAAACATAGATTATATTAAAAAAAATTATACCCAATTGATTACTTGTGATATGTAATTTCTTATATAATTGATTATTGTATTTTCATTTTCTAATGTGGAATTATGTATTCTAACATTATATACTTAAGATAATGTAATTCGTCATTTGACACGGTGCGAATTCAACACAAATCCTACTTTTGTGTACTCGTTTGGAGTAACATTGATATTTAGATTGCATGATCAACACCTTACAATATTATGTTACAAGTTACAGCCTGGTAATGTTTGGTATTTTGGGAGGATTCTCTTATTGGACACTATATGACAGAAGAATCCTCCTGACATCGGACTGTATCGAACCACCGTGTGTCTAGCCCTTGAGGAAGTTGGTGCAGAGCTTCTTCCACATCTCCTTGTTGGGCTCGCTGTCCTTCAGCTTGGACTCGATCATTTCAGCCGCCGAGTGCTGCAAGTACACGAGAGCAGGGTGATGCATATGCTTCTATTAGGAAAGGGAGTCTGTGGAAACGAACCTCGATGAGCTCGTCGTGGCGGAGGCGTTGGAGGAGGTAGAGCAGGATGTCCTTGGTGTACTCGGGGTGCCCTTGAATCCCCATCATGTGATCGCCGAATTTGAACATCTCGATCCCCGTCTTGTTCGATCTCCCCAGGATCTCTGCAGTGGGAGGAAGCTCGTAGACCTGCCAACATGGAGATAACTGTATCGGTTTCCAAGAAATGCAGCATGGTATCAGAGACACGGATTCATAAGAAGGGTTTGACAGGAACCTCGTCCTGGTGGCACTCTATGATCCACAAGGAGGCCGGAATTTCCAGGCTGGTGAAGAGGGGCGATGGCTGCAGGTAAATTTCCGTGACCCCGATGTCCCACCCTTGCTTCGCCCGGCCGATTCTGCCGCCGATAGCTCGTCCCAGTACCTGCTACGGCGATGTTCTGTGTGAAAACCTTGCCGTTTCTAGTGAAACAAAAAACTACGTGAACGGGTTGACGAGCTTCGAATCAAACCTGATGTCCAAAGCACACGCCAAGCACCTTCTTCTTCATGGCGTCCAGCTTCTTAAGCAAAGCAACAAGCTCGCAGATCCACTCCTCATCGCCGTACGCGTCGCTCCGGCTTCCGGTGACCACAAACCCATCATAATGCACTATCTCCTCCTCCGCCGGAAAATCGCCTCCGGAGACATTGAACGCGTCCCAAGTCTCCCCGTCCTCCATCAGAATCTGGGTGAACACCTCCCGGTATCCACCGTACACTTTCTTCACATACTCGGAATCCGGCGCGCACAAAAGGACGGCGAACTTCTTGCTTTGCATTTTTCCACCCAAGTCCCGCCTCGTACAGAAGATGCGAGCTACGAGGATGGATATGCACTTATATATATACACATTAAAAAAACAATTTTTCTTGATTAAAAAAATAAAAATACAATTTTTAAATGTGGGTATTTTGAAACGTCCAAAAGGGTTGTTCCTTGGACTCACAACTCTCACCAGGAACTTTTAAATCGTGCTACGACCAAAAGAGAATGGCTGATGAAGCAAATCATTTGTAAAGAAAACTACTTCACTGGCTTTTAGTGCACTTTCACCTAATTTTCGGTTATGCTCCTTGCTTCAGCATCCTCTTTCTTTCTTACAAGGAATGGCAATGGCCGACGAGTTCAGACAAGTTATTGAGCCCCTTTTTTGAATTTTCGAATTTATTGTAATATGTCAAGTGCCTCTTCATGATCCAAAGGTAGCAAGTGTAAAAGCTAATTTCTTGAACAACAGGGTGAGCTCGTCACCGGGAGCACCGGTCACCGCCGTGTGGGGCGGCCCTCATGGCGAGAAGCTGTTGAAGGGAAGAGAAGAGAGGGATTCATGAGCCGGAGAAGATGGAAAAGGAGGACTTTTGTTTAACTGACATGCAGACATACATACCCCTTCATGGAGCTCCGTCGTGTGCTGGTCTTGCATTGCGGCGGTCGGAGCTTTGGAGAGGTCTCTTAAGACGCCCTGAGAAAAGGGAATTGCGAAGAGATGTTTTCATGCAGGATCGGAAGGCAAAGTGGGAGAGGAGGAGGTTGTGGACAGCTAGGCTTACCTTGTTAGCCCACTTCAGACCGCATGCATTGCAAAGGGTTCTGGGTCCATCAGGCCCGCGTCGCATCATTGGTGTGGCTTTGGAGCTGATTAAACAATGTCTACAACTGATGGAATTCGAGCAAAAATAACAAGCTGGAGAAGGGTTATAATCATGAGAAAGAGAAATGGAGGCAACTTGAAGAGCTCGTCACTCACGAGCCCTCATTCTCTTCCTGGCCGGAACTTCCATTCCCATCGGCAGAAGAAGATCCAGCTTCATCAGATACTGTCTTTGCAGACGTGAATTGCCCTTTCTTACGCTGCATTCTGGCAGGATTTTCATCAAGAAAAGATTATGGCCTCAATGAAGTAGGAAAAGGGATCAAACACTGATCACAATCCACTCTTAAACATGAGGTGGGATCCAGATGAATTACTACCTGAGAGCTACCTCTTTGCGGACAGTGTACCGAATCTTCTTCTCAAAACACCTCTCTTTCCTCTTTTCCCTGAAGCGATTCAAAGAAGCAGCTCTCTGTGGTAGGCTTGACTTCACTGGGTAGTCTACAATGTTCTGAAAGAGCAAAATCAAATGATGATGCAGGAAACCACGAGTTTTTAGCCCCTAACAGATGGCATAGTGCATACTCTATGATTCTGGGGAGCCATCCCACTAGAAGGAATGCCAGATGAAGGTACTTCATACCCACCCAAGAGCAGTAAAACTGCTTGAACCTGGTTGAAAACAGTAATGCCATCGGAGAGATTCTAAAAAACCATGAATATGCTTCACTTCACACCATTGGCTATCTCATACCAGCGGACAAGCAATAACATCAGCAAATATGTCATTGATCCCAAGAATCATGTCACTTATATTTAGAAAATTTTTAACCCTAGGAATCGAAATTGCCAGAAAGCACGATCTTTTTCCAAAAGAGCTTCACAACTCTGAAGAAATGCCAACCTTCTCAGGTGAAACCGCATCGAAGACGTAAATTTCCCCCTGAAACGAGAGAGTGAGCTGATCAACACTGCCGTCCCCAACGGCGGCCGCTACAGAGGCGTCCAATTCCGATCCATGGAGCGCGTGCGGACGAACCGCCTCGACGCCTTCCATGACATCACCTTCAACCACAACACGCTCATGAGAGTTGCTATTGGGAATCGGGTACCCGATCCGCTGGGCTTTTCGGGATTCGCACTGCACGAGGTCGTTGTCGTTGTCGTTGTCGCCACCCCCTCGTTCTCGTCGATATGGGCGATTCCACGTTTACGGTGGTGGCGGGCAACGTCGGAACAACCGTTGACGGCGCTAATCGGCGGTCCGTACATCGCGAAATCCGGCGTTTTCCTTTCGAAAAAACCTCACGAACCTATGGCATCGCTGAACGGAATTCGCCTAAATTCGGGCTCCATTAACGGCACCCCATCGGAGAAGCACAAAACTTGAACTGCTGTTGACAGGAAAAATAAATTTAATTCACAATTAAGACCATTTATTCCAAGAATTGGGCATCAGTCTCCAGCCCACCCAAATTTTTACCGCGTACTTCCAAATTTTGACAATATTACCGCCCAGTTTTTACTTTTTACCTAGGCATCATTATTCTTTTTCTTAATATTTTTATAATTTCTAAATTTAAAATTATAAAGTGAATTAAAAATTAACGGACAAAAGATAATTCAGCAACAGCTTTCACTTGGAAACGAACAGCCAGAAAGGGCTTGGCGGGGCCCGCCTGCATTTCGCCCACGTGGCACCATTATCCATAAATAATATTTTTTTTTTATGTATATATATTTGGGGTCAATCCGTTGGGGGTAAAACGGGTAACAAAATAAGCTGGATAATGTGATTGAATTCACTGCCCTAGGAATCAGAAATATTTCTCTGCTTCTTCCCCAATTTTCTCCACGATCGGAAATGGAGCATCCATTTTTTCCGACCACCACTACCCGCGTGGAGGCTCTCCGGTGGCTCTCAATCGCCGAGAAGCTCCTCGTCACCCGCGATTTCGTTGGCAGCAAATCATTCGCCACTCGCGCTCGTGACTCCGATCCGACACTCACCCCCGCCGAGCAAATTCTGGCCATCGCCGATACCCTGATCGCGGCAGAACGGAGGATTGGGGCTAACCAGCCGGATTGGTACGCCGTCCTCAACCTCACCCCTCACGAAGGTCAAGATACAGAGATCGTTGCCACTCACTATCGAAAGCTTTCTCATCTTCTTAACACTCAGAAGAACAGATTTCCCATGGCGGAGGAGGCATTGCGTCTAGTTTTTGATGCTTTCTCTGTTCTCTCTGACCCTTCGAAGAAATCTGTGTTCGACAAGGAGCTTTCTTTCACCTTACGGCAACAGCAATCGGATCCGTTTGGCAATCCAGTGCATCACAATTTTGTTCTTCTCGGGAGTGGAAACTCGAGTGGCGGTGCTCAATGGAATCATTTTCCTCCGCAAGTACAGGTTTACGCAGGTTCTCAGGTTGAGCAGGTGAGTGCCACTCCAGTTCGGGAACCTCAGAATTTTATGAATTTTTCTTCTGGCGCTACTTTATCTTTTGGTTCTGGACCCGGAACGAAGCCTAGTCATGAAGTTCCGAAAAAGCAGAATCCAGAGGGGCATTCGTCATTTGGATCAAATGCTTCTGCTTCCCCTGTTTCATGGAATAAGCCGCAGAAACAACTGCCTACGGAACGTGCTAATGTGGATGTCAAATCTAATGATAATGTGGGCGTTGGTGAAAGGATCCAGAGTGCGGGATATTTGGGAAGAATAGATGAGCAAGAAGGGTTAAATGCACCTGCAACTGATGAAGATCCGTCATTTTGGACAGCATGCCCTTATTGCTATTACATGTACGAGTACCCTACGTTATACGTTGATTGCACTCTCAGGTGTCAAAACTGTAAACGGGCCTTTCAGGGAATTGTGATTCCATCCCCTCCACCGATTTCGGATGGTGAACAAGGGTTCTTTTGTTGTTGGGGATTCTTGCCGATGGGTTTTTCTTCCGAGAACTGGGAGAAGATGAAGGGTTCTGGTTCAACATGGACTCCGTTTTCACCAATGTTCAGTTGTCCTCCACCATGTAATAATGGTGCTCCTAAGCAGACGAGAAAAAGGGCCATGGCTCCCAGGGTATATATTGATGATGAGGAGGATACCATAGACCTATCCAACTCAAGCGAGCCTGATGACTACGACTGGAACACCAAGACTGATACTAAAAAGAAGAGGCTCGATTCTGTCAAAAGAAAAGGAGCCAAGGACACCCCGAATAGAACTGGAAAGAAGGGTAAAGCTGATAAAGCTAATAATGTTGAACTTCCAGATTCAGCTGTCTCTCCAGATACATCTAATAAGACAACCGGTGAATTGAGTAAGAAAGCCGCGAGCTTCGGCAGTAGGAAGCAACCTGCAAGGGTTGCAAAGAACTGTGGGAAGCTGGATCTAAATGTTGAGTGTAGCAACGAACCCGAGGAACCCCCTCCAAAGGTTGATGAACAACCAGGGCCCAGCCGTGGCGAAGATGACAATATTGAAGGAATCGGGTTCTTTGAGGGGCTTGATGAGTTTCTAAACAGTCTCCCAATTCTAAATATTGCTGCTGATGATAAGGTGGTAAAAGCAGCTTAGTAGTTGGTGACCATATATCATTATATTTTCTTCTCCATCGTTGGCCTCTGCGAGAATGTACAATGTCCTTGCTCTGCGGCTACTTGGATACTGAATCTCATCGATCAAGCAGGAATCGATGCTGCTGCCACTTTATGAGCTCCTTCCAATGAGAAAAAAGGCATTGGAATACTCCCCTTTGGTTTTGGTGTCTGGTATGAAAGGTGGTGATTACCCCCTTCATTTCAGTTCTCCCCATCAGCTAGTTATTGCACGCTTGAACAAGTAGAAGTTGCTTCACTTCTGGTTGATTTGTCACTGTCTTCAACAATGACTCAACCGCCTGGGCAGGTTAGCTGCATTATGGGTTGTAGCTTCCAAGGATTACCAGCCCAGCCCCTATGACGCAACAGATGTACAGTTGAACTGCATGTTGGTTCAAGGAAGTAATAACTCGCTGATCATTGCAACCTAGGACTGTCGAACTGGAGCTACATCAGCGGCATTCATAACTTGCATGAAAAAGTAAGATCAAGCTACTGCATCTATAAGAACTCCACTTCCCCATTTCTCCACTCACCACAATTCCCAGTTTCAGAGATGGCTTGCCGCTCCCTATTCCTAGCTCTGCTCCTCCTCATGGCGGTTTCGCTTTCAGTCTCAGCCGCCGGCGACGGGCCCGGCAATCCCTCCACGACCGAGCACGGAGCCATCGACTCAGGTAACGTGTACCCCGGCGCCGGAACGGCGTATCCTTATGGAGGTTATCCCGGAGGCGCTTACCCCGGAGGCGGATACCCCGGATCAATTTTCCCAGGGTACGGGTACGGGTACGGGTTCCCGCCAATATACCCTTTCTTCCCTCCATATTACCAAGGTCCGACTGGCGGCGTACCCGGTTATTACCCGGGACCCGTTTACCCTGCGGGTAATTCTCGCAATGCTCGCCCCTACCACATTTATCCTGCACCGGAGATCCCTACCGCCCCTTAAAAGGTCATCAACTGTGTCGCGTGTCGCGTGTCGTGCGAGTCGTGTGCCATGTGGTAGTTTACTTGTCTTATTGGGTCAAAAATAAATGTTTTAATGTGTGTGTTGTGGTGTGTGTATATGCGTTAAGGGGATTGGTTTGCATTAGAGTCACTCATTTGTAACCCTTTCTTGCTGCATATCTTATATGACAATATGTTTCTCTAAGCACAACCTTGACTAAAATTTTCAACCCATACGAGTACCCATTGATGAAATTTTTCCGAAATAAGTATAAAAATCATAGTAATCCAAAACCAAAATTAACAATCGGGTTTCGGAATTGAATTGATTAATAGCTAATGTTTTGGTTACAAAATACTTGGAGATGATGGACATCTTTTTTTTCTAGATTCAAAAGTGATTGGGCTGAACTTTTTTGCTATTTAAAATCTGTTAAATATGGATAATTCATACAAATCGAATATTCATTATCACAATTATTAAAAAAAATATAGTTTATGAAATATCAATAAATATAAATTAGTGATATCAATATATTTTTGAAAGTTTAAATTATTATAAATACATATTTTTTTATTCAATCATTTAAGTTTTGTATAAGATAGATGCTATTTTAAATTTTTTTAATTAAAAATTAGATATTTATATTTTTTTCAAATATTAAAAAAATATCTGTTAATAAAAAAATATTTAGATTGAAATTTTAAAAATTATATTTACTTTTTTATATTACAAAAATAAAGTAAAAATAGATATTCTGAAAAACTATTTTTGAGATGAAGATAGATATAAGAAATGATGATTAATTCACTTTTGCTATTAGTATATACCCCATATAGATTCTACAATATTTCTGATAAAAATAAAATTAAAAATAAATGATATTCTGTAAATAAATAATTTTTATTTTTAAAATTAAAAATATATTCTAAAATTTTTTTAAAATACTGTTTATCTTGTTTAGAAATCAAATTATTACATAAGCTTTGCCCCATACCCGAAATTTTGGAAGGGTCGGGTCGGACATTGGTTAGGGCTTAGATGCACACCACAAGCTATTGATCAGACTTCTGGCTCCGATCCAACTTTGTTCTCCGGCCCAATGAAATAAACGAGCCCATTAAAGGTAGAAATGAAAAGTGTGACAGTGAAAAGCGGAAACTAGAAATCAAAACCCTCAGCCCAATTTTAAACTCGGAGTTCGAGGAGCAGTGGAGCAGAATACGGTAGATCGAGCTAATGGGATTTGAGAAGGAACTTTTGAGAGCTGGTAACGGCGCCAAGCCTGTCGTTGGGCAGAAGGTTACCGTTCACTGCACTGGATTTGGAAAAAATGGCGATTTGTCGCAGAAATTTTGGAGGTTTGTAGTTAGTTTTCTGTCTGCTCTTTTGTTGCCGGTGTTTTTCTTAAAAAAGATGTTTTATGGTTATGAATTGTGATGACAGCACCAAGGATGCAGGGCAACAGCCGTTTACTTTCCAGATTGGATTAGGCAAAGTCATAAAAGGTTTCATTCCTCATTTCTTTGTTTCTGGTTTTAATTTCTTGCCGTGGGATTGTTTTTGAAGTGTCATTTTCAGATGAGTTGCTTCTTTTCTGCCTAAGTGTATTAAATTGTTCAGTAATGGCGTTTGGGAAGTATTTTTACTGTGGCCATTGTGGTGGGTTTGGTATTTACCAAGAAAAAAACAAGACCTTCCGTAATTCTACAGTGTAAGCGGTAGATGGTGGGAGACACAGCATTTGTACTTGTCGATGTTTATGCTTTTCCAATGTGTTTCTATATCTGGGTTGGACGTACAGGAAATGCATGCCTCTGATCTTTTAGCACACAGTGTCGTTTTGTTGAGTAATCTTTGCACGCTCGTTTTGTTCCTGTCTTCATCTTGTGGCTGTTACTAGTCAGGGAAGCCTAATTCCTGATTCATCACAATGATGGCTTTATTCGCTCCGTACGCCATAACATTCTCCCCTTTGAAATCATTCCGGCATCACCTCTTTGCAGGATGGGATGAGGGTGTCCTGGGGATGCAAGTAGGAGAAGTTGCTCGACTGCGAGTAATTTAATGAACCCTCTATTTTTCATTCCCTGAGTATGATTTCCTCAATGGCCAACACATAACCACATGTCCCAACCCAATGCAGTGCTCTCCAGATTATGCCTATGGTGCAGGTGGCTTCCCAGCATGGGGGATTCAACCAAACTCAGTTCTGGATTTCGAGATCGAAGTCCTGAAGGCTGAGTAATGGATATTGTCTCTTATTGGGCAGGCTTAGTCTGTTTGATTCCATGAAGCAAATGATGGGAGTCCTTTCTGTGAACCTGAAGATCATGCTTGTTTGGTAATCTGAGCTTTCTGTTTAAAGCAGTGTCCATGGACCATGGCCTGCATCTTGAATAAACATGGAATCCTCTTCCCATTTTGCTTCATTTCCAAGGACTCATCCCTTGTTTCCTACAGTAGTGATGAATGACGTCAGCCAAGCATGAGAATGTCAAAAACAGAAGATAAAATAAGCAAAGAAACAGCACACGTGCACGCGCGGTCTAGATGTAGGGAAGGGCAATATCGTCATTTAAGCTCCTTAAATATACTGATTTTCCAAATTATCCTTATACTAAATCCTTATTTTAAACATTTTTTATTTTTTATTTTTCCAAAAAGTTGAATTTCGTTAATTTTTTTATTTAATATTACGATTTATTCATTATTTCTTTGGTTGTTTGAGTAGAAATGGTAGAGTAATATTGTAAATAAATATATTAATTGGTGACAAATTTATAATAATAAAATATAAAAAATATAATTGGAAAATGCGAATATACTACCCCGGTCTTCGCGCTTTTCTTCTGCCAATTTCCAGGAACCGCACTTTCTCCTCCGCACTCTCCTTCCTTTTCTTCGGTAAAGTTTCTATTTTTCTTGATCTGTGAACCTTCAAGTCATTGAAGTCTGAGAGATTCCATTGTTTTTACCATTCGCGTGGTTTTTGATCCCTTTTCTTTTGTGCTAACGGGATTACTTTTTATTGGGGAAGACTCTTTCTACCGAATTTTGAGAAGAATCGTTTGTCTCCATGAGTGAGCTTTGTGCTTTAGCGGTCCAGCGACAACTTTTTTGTATTTTTTTTTATTTTGGAACGGTTTGTAGAAGTTCGCATGATGTGATTAGAATTTGTTGCGTCGCTTGCTTTTCTACGGTTGTGTTTTTCAACCCCAGCGGATGTACTAATCTTTTCCGAGAAGAATTTTAAGGGTTTAGAGTTCATCTAGGGTAACATCATTTTTGGGCTTGACATTTTTTTCAGACGCTTCATTTAGTTTTTAGGCGCAGATTTTTTTGGAAACTGTGTTCAAACTTGAGATTAGAAGCAGAATCTGCCTGCTAATCGAGATGATGTTAATCATTCTAAAATAATCAAATGGGTGTACCCAATATGCTTTGAGATACACTTTATAGTTTATTTGTATAAGAAGCTTATCTTTTAATGACTTGCCCTTTTTTCTTCATATTTCGGCCTGTGCATGTCTTTCATTTGTATCTTTGGTCTACTTATGATTTCAACTCCATGGATACAAGTGCTTGCAGTGTCTGAGTTTTTGTATTGATATGTTTCTGCTGCAGGTATATTTCATAGAATCCTGAGGTAGTCATCGTCCATCTTTTTTGTTTCTTAGCCATCCATCCATGGGATCTAGTCACTTTCCGTTCGCTGCTTGCTTTTTCTATATTCTATAAAGTCTCAACAGACAGAAGCATTTCCAGTGCCGGTTAGTGTACCACCGAAGTTGATTACTTTCTTTCTTATCACCTTTTTCACCACAGTGATACTCTTTCTTGATTGACTACCTTGGTTTCCTTCCGAAGCATATATTTTGGTGTAGCTTGCAGTTATGGTGTGCCGAGGAGCAAACAAGACAAGATTCAGGGATCTTAAGCACGCGAATGTGATTTCTGAGAGAACCACAATTGTTGTTAGAGTTATTGCATGCTTTCACCCTATGGAGAATTGTCAAGTAAGTTTGTAGAACTCCCCCACTTCTCAACTCAAGCGTTGCTTATTAGCTGCTATTATTTTCCAGGCTGAGTATTTCCGTCACTTGCTGAAGCCAGTTACGTAGACGTGGGTCACGTTGCCAGCTCTTATATCACGCTACAGATATATTCCCTTACTTTTTGTTGTTTCTTTCGGCATATCCAAAAGTAGTCGGCTTGGAGAACAAATTAGTGAAGTGAATGGTACACACGGCTATTTACAATTTATTTCTTGATGTGTTTTGAAGCTCGAACTCAAGACATTCTTTCTTCCTCCAGGTTGTTTGCATTGCTGAGATGAACACTTTCCACAAATCTGCTACTGATAAGCTGCTAAGTGCTGAAAAGTATTCCTGTTTGAATGATATTGCTGTGCCCCAACTCGACAAAGATTATAATTTGCAATCATTTTTCCCTTCTGTGGGTACTGCAAGTGTTGGTTTTCCTGGGGGAGCTACTTTTGATTTGCATGCTTTGAACACAGTCACAGGAGATGAGGCTAGTGGGTGTTCGAAACCACTACCTGTACCCTACAGTTTCCCTGGTGCACATGAAGCTGTCTGTTGCTCACAATTCATTTGGGACTACAGCTCTGGAGTACAAGCTAACCATGTTGATGCTTGCATCAGTTCTGATAAGAGGTTTCTTATTTTTGATCAGTCTGGTGATAAAACGTCATTGTTCTTTAGTCCTTTCAATCCGCAAGGTAAGACCTCTTCCTCTGTGGCTGCTGCTGCTGGTGCAAGCTTCCTTTGTGAAGATGTTGCTGCTCTGGTGAATCCACAACCCAATCATGAAACATGGGATGAAAATGACTTGGCCGAGGAGGAGAGCAAAATGGAAGAAGATGCCGAGGAAATCAATGCTCTGCTTTACTCCGATAGCGACGAGAGTAGTGATGAAGATGAGGTTACCAGCAAAGAGCACTTCCCGTTAATCACAGAAAGTGGGTGTCATCAGTATGTTTCATTCCAGGACTTCAGAGGCGAGGCCGGAATCCCTGATAGATTGCTTAAAAGGCGAAGACTGCTTGATGGGAGTTGCACAGAACCATCACTGGATACCCGCAGGAGCCCTATGAATCTTGATGCTTCCAGCAGCTGCGGGGATGCGTGTGTACATGATGATGATATCAATCCGACCCACGCAGGGAAGAGGATCAAAATTGAACAAGCACTGAAACTTCTTCAGACCATCGTCCCTGATTTAAACACCCAGGATCCGCTCTTCATCATCAACAAGGCAATAGTCTATTTGAAGTCTATGAAAGCCCAAGTGGAAGCCCTTAGATTGAAGTCCACCACCGCCACCACCTACGCCTGAGGATCAGACACCGGTACGGAGTCGTCTCCAATCGGTAACCCCTGTAAATGCTTATCCGTGTGTTGGAATAAGAACATCGGCGCTCACCACCACCGCCTAAACATCGCCGGAGTCTGGAAAGGTCAGTTCTTTACTGCATTCCAAGCAATGTGTGTTGATTAGGGATTATGTTTTCCTGTCGGAATGACAGACGTTCGTGGGTGAATAAAGTCGGGGATAATGGGGATCAAAGGGGCGGTCTGCTGTTGACATGTGTGAATGATGATTACCTCTTAAAAGTGTTTTGCGGTTACACCATTTGGAAAACCAGAGCCATTGAGGCCCCCCACCCCCTCCTTTTCTTGAGAAATGAATCGCCATGGATGGGATGAGATGAGCTTCGCTTTTTTTTTTTACCAGATTCAGAAGGTATGAAAATTATGGGCAAACATTGAAGAAAGCACTTGTAAATTCCATAAAAAGGAGGAACTTTTGAACCTGTGTTTCATCTCATCTGAGAAACATCCTGGTGCTACAAGAATCTGAACCAGAAAACAAGGTTATTGCCATGCCAATTTGGCTGCAGCTAGTCAACCTGGGCATGCTGTTAAACAAGCTTTTTTACATTTGAAATAAGATGATGGGAAATAGAAAGTTGACCAGCTCATCAGCACTTGCATTAGCTTCAACTTAAACTTCAGTGATGTATTATGGTTTGTTCTGGTTGCATCAGTAGAGCCCCAAAAACTTCCACCAGAATGCACCAGTAACTGCCCAGATCACTGCGTTGACAACCGCCATGATGAACCCGTACTTGAATATGTCTGGAAGATCAATGTACCCGGCTGCACAAGCACACCACGATTAAGCGCAGACCCAGAGTTTACAGGGAGGTGGGATATGGAAAGCGTACCTCCAAAGTAGACAGCAGCTTGTCCGCTGCTGTAGTGTGTCAAGGCCCCGAACAGATTGGTGTTATAGGCGAGAGCCAATGCTGCTAGCACGCCAGGCACCCCGGAAGCCAAATGCATCGCCAGGAATGCGGAGTAGAGCGCACCAACATGGCCGGTTTGGCTTGCAAACAGGTAATGAATCACGAAGTATGACGCCTGTAGAGCGCCGAACGCAACCGGCCAGCTCAATGAGAAAGACTGCAGCAATTTGGCTACGCAGGTGGAGATCCATTGGACAATGCCGAGGTTGGTTAACTGGCTAGCCATGCCAACTAGAACTGCAAACCAGGCCAAGGTATCCCATGCAGATGTCTCGGTTAGGCAGTCGTTCCAATCCAGAACCCCTAAGAGTAAGAGTATAGATAATCCAAGCATTGCAGCCACAACGCTTGCAACACCAATGGCATCTCTGGAAGAAATGATCTCATATAAGATGAACTCAATGAAGAATCACAGGACACAATGGAAAAAGGAATGTGATAGTAGTGTTGTTTACCCAAAAAGCGTCTAGTAGCAGTTTCAAGGGTCATCAGCGTATTCACAGTAACATAGTAAATGGATTTACGTACCCGAACACCCATAGAGAAACTGCAAGGAGCATCGTGCCAATCATAATCCACTCATTCTTTGACACAGGGCCCATGCTTTGCAATTTCTTTGCAGCCAAAGCAGGTGCATCAGGTGTATCTTTCGTCTCCGGAGGATATAGTTTGTATAATATTGCGGGAGTAGCTAGAAGGGATACAAAGGCAGGTAAACTAGCCGCCTTGAACCAAGTAACCCATGGGTTGGGGATCATAACTCCGAGCTCTTCTGCGAGCTTGAGGCATAGCAGATTTTGAGCCGCAGCAGTTAGGAAAAGAGCACTGGAATTACCTGCAGACTGTGCAGCCAAGGTATGAGCAATGCAGACGAAAGAGAGAGTAAGTAATATGAGTAGTAGAAAGTGCAAGTCTTTCTTCTACATTATCGGAGGAAAATGGTACATGCAATCAAATGTAGTTCATTATCACCAGGCAGAAACATTCCCAAAAGAACTCAAATCATCGTCATACTAGCTGCTAAACTATCTTGCTATTTATAACCAAATTGCCCAGAAGTTATGCAGATTCTTTTATTAAAAAGCACTTCCAAAACAGTGCCGATTCACATATAGATTGCACGGATTGAAAAAGAATTGTTGTGTGAGAATATGGGCAATTTCTTCGGAAAACCATGGAAAGTTGAATGAGCAATCTTAAAAAGAGCATGCTCTTCACAGACCCAGATTAGGAAGAAAGAAACATTGAAGTTGAAGATAAAAAGGAACACCTGAAATTGGGATTGCACTAGAAAAGAACCAAGCTTCTTCTTTGAAGCCTCCCCAGGTTTACTCCCAGCCGACAAAGATAACGACTTGATAATCGGCAAAAACACTCCCCCAGCTCTCGCGGTGGTGCTCGGCATCGCCGGAGCAATCAAAGCTTCACTCAGTGTAAGCCCATACGACAACCCAAGAGTGCTCTTCCCCAACCATTTCACAAAATACGTTGCAATCCTATCTCCCAATCCAGTTTTCACAAAACCCCGGGCAAAAAAGAAGGAAATAACAATCAACCATATAACTTCATTTGTGAACGCCGAGAAAGCTGTCGCAAACGACAGCGTTTGGGTAATAACAGCGGTTGTAAGGCTGATGAAAGCCCACGCACCAACTGGGAGCGGACTGAGAACGAGGCCAGCGATTGTTGAGAGGAAAATCGAGAGCAATTGCCACGCTTGCAATGTAACCTCTGGAGGCCTTGGGATAAAGAATCTAGTCGCGACTCCGATGATAACGGAGATCAATAACGGTATAGGCTTGGCACCTTGCGGCGGCGGCGGCGGCGGTGGAGGATCTTGGCTACCGGCGGCAGCGCTGTGTTTCCAGATACGCCTATTCCGTGGTGTTCTGAGTGGATGGAAGAGTGGGGATTTAGGCGAATGGCGGAGGATTCCAGAGGCGGTGAAATTTGAGTGGCGGAGAGGAAGTGCCGAGAATGTGATCCTGCGGCGGAGAGTGGAGATAGAGAGGCGGGGCACGGCGGAGGTTGACGGAGAGAAGAGGGCGACACTCTCCATGTGATGGACAGAGGAAAATGCCAAAAATGGAGGGTGAAGAAAACGACGACGTTTCGAGATTATGAAGAAAACATGCGGTAGCCCCCGCGTGAAGCGCAAATTCAACTATTTAATGTTGAGCACTGTTTACCAATCATGAAAAGACAAATTAGCCCTTTATTGTACAATATAATGTGTTGAGTTAGACTTCCTCACCCTTAAAAACATATTATACAATACCATCAAGGGAGAATGTAAATTATCCAAAATAAATACAAGAAAAAAACGTGTTTAAATCGATGAAATTTTTCAATGAAAACTTGATTTAGAATAACTTTCGAATGAATGAATTCCTAAAGTTTCAACCAAAGATAACAAAAACGTAAATTCATGAAAATTAAGTATCTAAAATGGACAATGACAGTTATCCATCCTTCATTCACATAATTCTAATTCAAATACGATTAATTTCCATCACTCGTATCCAAAACTCTTGGTATAAATTCATCTTGATCATTCTGATTTGAACCATGGCCACTTGTGAATCAATCTCAAAGGTTCACTATAAAAGTTGCATCATATCAACACACTGTCTGAAATAGTGAAGGCATGGCAGCAAGACAGAAGAACCAATGCACTTACGTAAGGGACCTGTTAAATTATCAGAAGCTATACACAGATGACCTGAAAGCTGAACATCAACCTTCACTATTTACCACTAGTTCTGAGGGATCAACTGCATTCACCACGATGAGATGTCATTGATAAGTTAGAGACATGAAGGCTTCATCCTCCAACAAACTCGCAATGTCGAAGAGATCATCGTCGGGATAGTCGGGGTAGTTCATGTCTTCCAGAGCCTCGAGGATCATGGCATCGGATGCATCCTTGAAGAAACAATCAGGAAAGTCTGGTTAAGCTAGATATGAACTAACTGATGTCTAATAAAAGGTCATCTTTGTGATTACTGGGGTGATAAAGGATGTCAAGTTGGTGAAAGAATGCTTTACAGGAAGAATGAATTACCTTGGCTTCGCGGAAGCCTTCAGCAACAGTGAGGAGCCTGCGGTACTGAGCTCTTGCTTCAGGGTACTGTGCCATGGATTTAACCCTGTCAAGAGCTTTTTGCATTCTTACCTCAGTTTGCCTTCTTCCCTCCTTGAGAACTTCGTATACTTCTTCTGACGGCAGTGTGGTACTGCTGCCTTCCATGGTAGACTCGGTTGGGACTTCATTCCGGAATCCACGCAGTCCACTTGCTTTGCGTCTCCAGCGCAAAATTGCCTTCTCCATTATACCAACAGACCAGATAATGTTGTGCTTTTTCCTTGCCTGGTGGCCTCGAAAATGAGCCTTGAAGTCACAAGCATTTCAAATTAGTCTTCTACGGATGGTACATGCTTTTCAAAGAAAATACAAGCTTATGTCATGATAAAAAGCACCATTATACAAAGTATATATACTATATTTTTCTGTGGCACACAGATGCTTAGTATGGCATTTCCCCCAAACACACCTGATTCAAGTTCACCTTCATCTGTTTCATATATCAAAACTTTTGAAAGCAATTGTGTTTCTAAATCTTCACAGAGTTCTATGTATCAAATTTGAACTAGGAGTGTAGAAAAACCTGGATCTTGACAGCTTTTTGGCGAAGAAGAAGAAATTCTTTTCTCTTCTTCCAACCACGATACTTTTTCTGAATATGGGTGGCAGCAGCGTTAGCCTTACCAAAAGACTGGCCGAGCCTGGATGTCCTTCCAGACCTTACTGCTTGTTTATCTGCATCCAGCAGTTCAATGGACTCCCTCTCAAGAAACTGCTTTCTCTGAAATGACTGAATGCGGAAAAATTGGTGAATGCGGGCAGCTGCCTGGGTCGCATTACAGACCGCAGCAAGGGAATCCTTGAGTGAGAGCTTATCTGGGACATCATCTTCCTTTGTACGAGAAGCTACCCGGTCTGAAAGCGTCTCAACTGCTTTCACATCAGATATTGAGGTTGTACCTTCATCATTAACTTTCAGAGTAGAGAGATGAGTAGTCAAAGAAATCTCCGCAAGAAACCCAGAAATGCCCTTATGTCCATTGGCAGAAGCCAGATCAGCAGGAGTTCTGGATAGTGGATATTCAGAAGATGGGTGTGTCAGAACACCAGGCGCTGCACCAAGAGAAACCAGAACAGCGACAGCCTCCTCCCTATCAAGTATAAGCATTAGCTTATGTCTTTTCTTCCCAAGAAGATACATAATTTTCCCTATCTACTTGATTAAAGTAGCGGGAAAAAAGGAGTTATAAAAACATAAAAACTTTCCCACGATGGAAAAGAGAAAACATGTGATGTGGAAACATGTAATGGAAGCACTGCTTAAGTAACAAGAGCTACCGTCTTCTAAGCGAACACAGATGGGAAAACACTAAAATATAGCAGTAGGACACTCAAGCATATCAGCATTCATTGGGCTGAAGGAGCTCACTTCCATAGGAGCAGATTAACTATTCTCAGAACCAGTGGTCCCATTATATAAACAAAGATGAGTTTACCTGCCATAAAACGCAGCCCAATGAAGTGCTGTCCATCCATACTTATCACGGAAATCTATTTTAACTCCTGCTATGATAAACGGCTCGAAGGCCCAGATAAAACCAAGGGCAGCAGCTAGGTGCAATGCACTTTGACCAAATTTGTCAAGAAGTGTAAGCCCTTTCCCATCTTCAGCTACTCTAAGAAGAATCCAGGCAAAGAATCTGTCTTTTAGCTTCTTCTCAATGAGCAGATCTCCCAGAAGAAATACATCATCTTCTGATGTGATCCTTTTCTCAAGACTATTTTCCTCCTCCTGGGAAATGATTCTAAGGTTCATAATCTGCTCCTGAGCATCATTTCCAGTGCAACTTTGAGGACTTCCATGTGGTTCTAGGCCCAATATCGTCTCAAATCTTTGATAGAGATGCATCACTGCTACACTTCCTACTTCAATTGGGCTTGACATTGGTCCAACTCTGGCCCTATATTCAAATTCCCGAATCTCACTGCAAGCCAGCCTGTTTGAACAGGTTACATATAAAGGAACAGATCCAGGGCTGCTATATGGAGCTGCGCAGCAAAGAATACCATCTGCTAAAACCTCCGCTGGAACCTCCACCTGTCCAAACATGATGGAAAATCTGGATTCCGATAAATCCGCCTCATTCTTGAGGAACATGCCGGTGATAAGGACCTGATTATGATGATGAAACAAGATGATGATAAAAAAATAACAATAACAATAAATGACAACGAAATTTGCTTGAACCCTTCACCAGTGGCAGAAGTCTGGCGAGATTACCATAGCACAATCATGAAAACAAGGCATGCTTTCTGGAAGCTGAATTATAAAAGAGCCAAAGGAAAAATTGGAATTGAAATAGCAGAATCCTGAATATTTGGTTTCGACGTACGGACACATTTAAATCAAATAACAGTACCTTGGTTTCACAGTCTGAGTAAGTCCAGTGAGGCGAAAAAAAAGTAATTGAGAAGAGCTGATCCTGAGAGATAGAAGGACTCATTGTGTCCACGCCATTTTGCAGCTGGACTGGAATATTTGATTCATAGTCACTTCCCATCATACTCCATGAAATGCCACCGCTTGGCTGCACTGCCAATTCATCAGCGTCTCCAAGTTCCTTAGCCATCCAACGAGTGAAACTGTCAACTTTCTTCAGGGCTTCTTCTGAATGCAAACTTCCAAGCATGGGCTTTTTCATGGGGAAAGTGTAACTTTCACTTCCCATACCACTCTCAAAATTTAAGATGGAAGTAATTCCAATCCCTTGGTTAGATGTGAGCAGTGGAAGATTTCCATTTTTCTCGTCATGGTATTCATGAAATAACCTCATGTCATTCAGTTGGTCAGGTGGAAAAGATACGTCTGAAAATGTTTGATTTAATCCGACCCGATTCACATGAGAAGAAGGCACAGTAGATGCGGATTCCTGCCTATAAATAACCTTTCCTGTTGGAAAACAGCATTATTGCAAAACTATTATGCAAGCAATTGAATGAGCGAAATTTCTGCAGAAAATACCAGCTACAGGATTGCGTCCGATTTCAGGCCAATATGCTGCATCAATTGGTGTTGCAGCCGCAGATGAATAGATTCCTCCACCAAAATCTCCATTCTCATCATCTAGTGGGAATGGCACAGAACTCGTTCCATAAACAGCCTGTGTTCCTACAATAGTACCGGAAAATTAAGATTTATTGTCAGTAACAAGGATGAATACTACCTCAAATAAGAAGCCTTAAAAACAAGATACTGAAAATGTAAACACCTGCAGGTAAAGGTGAACTGTATGAGCTTGGATGGGCATAATGACCATCATCTTGTACTGAAGGCTCTGAATATGAATGTAATTCAGAAGTTGCCTGGTGGTAATTCTCTGAAAGTCATAGAGAAATGACGTTTGCAAGGTATAAAACTTGGGTAACTATACAGTTACCAAATGCTTTTACTTTAATACACTGAAGGGAGTGCATACCGGATTCAGCATCAGCATATGCTGATGACAAAGGGCTAGAAGGGCTTGTTCCACGGAATCCGGAAGACAGTGAACTGTCCCTTCCAGGATTTAAAGCAACTCCAGCATCTCCGAAACCACCACTGATATTTGCTTTATGTCCCTAAACCGTAATAAGACAATCAAACACTTCATTTCCAGTTTTGCATTGCTGAACTTTGAGGAAAAAAAAATACACACACGCACACAACGAACCTTAATTTCCAGGTAGTGGACAAATACTATATGCATAAGATCCCTGGAAAAAGATACAATTGAACTGAAGTTAGCATTCTCTTTTTAGTTTAAATTTCAACGTAAAAGGAAAGAGAAAGTGAGAGAGAGAGAGAGAGAGAGCATATGCGATTCAGCTTCAGATTATTCCCATAAAACATTAAAAAGTATTCTAAATGCAATAGATTGACAATCCAAGATAAAGATGAACATCAAAAAGGAGAAGCACTTGGACTGAAAAATGCACTTTTTGGTGTTTTCCTAAAATAATTTTCCAGATGATAATGATGCATTAGCAGTTAAACATACGGCTCAAGTAACCAGTAACTGCGCCTCTGGAAATTCTCATTGTCTTCCCCATGGGCATAGTAGCAATGCAGCATGTCAACACTTCCAACCTGGCGAAAATGGACATCAATAAACAGGAAGTAATAGTGATAGTAAGGAGATCCAAATGCAGCATGGTCATGGGATTGTGAACTAAGTTAGCATGAGCAGCTCATTCGGGTAAAAAAATGCAACACTGAGGGCATAGTACATGGATCAGTATGTAGCGTCACAGTGAAGTATAACTTTAAAATGCACAAGTAATTTCAGAATACCAAGGTGTTCCTATTTTTTCTTTGTATATTCACAAGGTAGCACAACGAAGTGTACCGACAAAGATTATCAAGCAGGAAAAAATCAGCATAAATTCAATAAAAAAAAGAAAACCTCAGGAAACTTGCACCTTCAATTTTTCATGGGCTTCCTTGACTGTTTTCCCATCCCTTTTCTTTCTCCAATTATGACCATCCTTTCTGAAGTACCTTAATGCCTTGCGATCAAAAAGGAAAACAGAACCACCTGGCAAGAATAACGCACCACCAGAAACAGCCCATGCATCTTAAAATATGAAATGAAAATATACGGCATGGAAAGTGAAAATAAAGCAAGACATACTTATTGGTTTAGACGGAGCCTCTGCAGAAATATTAAATTTTTGATAGTTTCTTAAAATTTCACAAATTTCAGCAGGTCTCAGCCACCGGCTTTGGGCTTCATAGAGCGTCCTCTGAATATCTAAAATTTCAAGACAAGATAGGCACAATAGCACGTCACAACAGCAACCTAAGAGTTACATCCAAGTACGCAAAACAAACGGAGCAAGAACATGAAAAGAAAAACCATCGACAGAAAGTGTACATTTCCTCCTGATTCCTTGCTACAGGTGCCTCAACCTGAGTCTAAGAAGTTAGAATTTAAACCTCACTTCAATCCTTCCAAACAAACGCACAGCGTTTCAATGACCAGCATTTCCCAACGAAACACACACCCCACGAAAGAATAAAAGCTCCATGTACTCAGCTAATCAGAGACAAGCTAAAACACCACTTTATAGCCAAGCCAGAATGTCATCACCTAAAACGTTAGCAGAAAAAAAAATCCAAACCAAGGAAATCAACTGCCTAGGGCAATCAATTTACAACAAAAGCTCAGTCCATACACCGACTCTCTAAACAACCACACGACAAATCCCAAACCAGTCATCACGCACGAGCCCTAGAAATCAAAATCCACACCCCCCCCCCCCCAGTACACAAAACCAACAACTGAAAACCAAGTCGACACCGTACCCAATTCAAACACTGATCCACTTTCATCCATGCTCCAGCCTTACGCTCCCCAACCAAGTTACGAAGCCATGGCGTTCAACTCCAACAAGTGAAGATGCCTACTCTGGATTGCGAGATTTACAGCACGAACGAAAGACAGAATTACTGAACTTTCCCAAGGGCCAAGAGCAACGAAAGAGAAGTCAGCAGAACACGAAGTAGCAAATACCACCCCGCCACGTGGCCAGATAAACGCACCTGCAACTTTCCTTTAATCTCATTAATTCCCAAAAAACCAAACAGATAAAATTTTTTATTCTTTTCCTGTTAAAAAAATCACATTATTTTTAGTAAAATTTTACTAAATTAAATTTAAGCACCTTGATTTCTAAAAAAGGAATTATTAAAAGCAAGGTTTAAATTCAAAATGTGATTTCTTTTTTTTTTTGAATTTTGAATAATGATTAAAATAAAAAAATTTATGATGGTACCATGTTACTGCTTGTGGTCCTACTACACTTTGAGCTTTCAGGTAGTCTTTGCTCTCAAACTTACCTACTCACCCTTCCACTAAATGACATTTATATCCTCAAAATAAACACATCACAAACACGTGGATTATCTCGTTTTTAGGGTAGACGCTCAAGATAAAGCACTAGTTTTAAAGTGTTTTAGAAGAATGACTATCGTATATGTAAAAATTTAATTAGTATGTGAGAAAAAAAAGTTATCTATTTTTCTAGATTATACTTTAGAGATAGTACCATCAATATCAATTTTAAAAAATTATTTAAATATTAATTATTTTTATCACGAATTGATACAAAATTATAATCTAATCACAATTGGAATCCCTATAACATTAACCAAATCCTCCTATTGGTATTATGTGGGTGGGCGCATTGCACCGCATCGTACGGTCGACCTCATAGGCTGTAGGTATTGAGCCCAAGTGATGGATCCAGTCGTGCCACGGTGACGTCGTCGTGGCCCATTGCACCACGTTTCAAGTTCTTTTTTTTAATTAACTTGCAATCATTGGCCTTCTATCTAGATCCCTCCCACGCACGGGATATTGTACATTTTGTGACTGAACCGGGTTGGCCTCCCGGTTCAAAAGGGCTTCCTCGAGCCATGGGGTTCGAGAAACAAATGGTGGGATATTTGAGATGCTTGGATTGATGTGTTGTTACCTTGGTTGAGTTGGATACAGTACAATATTAATTATATTCAATTAGATCATCAATTATATCAACAAAGGGCGAAAGAACTTTAGACGAATCTCATATTTGTTATACATGGAAAATATGATAATATTAAGTATAAGGATCATACAAATATTGCATGAAATTTTTTTTCAATCACATCAAAAGGTTTTTGATAATAACTCCATTAAACATGCCTTAAATAATATGAGAATGGGTGATTTTTGATCCAATATGAAAAAAAAACATAAAATCGTAAGAATAAAATATTCAAAATGATCAATATCATACACGATAAACGTAAGTCGAATATTTCAGACACTATTTTAAGTTACAAATCTAATTGCAATCCAAAAACGATCATTGGTCACGTTGGTGTATTAGTGATGGGATCCATTCATTACCTCTTTTCATACATAACATGTTATACATGTCCAGACTTACATTCACTAGTTGAAATCCAACCTGACTACACGTCTCACAAATTCGACAAATATTTGTATTCGATTCGATCGACGATTGTTTTACTACATGGCCGGCGATCTAACCACGTCGGAATCAGTTCCGTTGGTGGTCTTATCACACGGCGTTCCGGCACCAGGCCACCAACACATGCATAGGTTGAAGTTGGTCGGAAGGCCGAAGGGCTGGCTGGTCCTGCGCTGGAGACAGACAACGCCCTTCATGGAGAATTGATCCCCAACCAATCGTAAATATATTGACATTTAAAAATAGTTTTAATTATCTTTTATTAAATTAGTATTTAATAATATAATAAAAAACTAT
The DNA here is from genome assembly GCA_002189035.1 of Utricularia gibba. Lineage (NCBI taxonomy): Eukaryota > Viridiplantae > Streptophyta > Magnoliopsida > Lamiales > Lentibulariaceae > Utricularia > Utricularia gibba. The sequence continues at coordinate 1,775,480 of NEEC01000017.1, read as the reverse complement.
AAATAAATATGAAATCAAGATAAATATTGTTTGGTTTGCATCAAATATTGAAAAAAGGAAAACTTAAACAATAATATCAATTTCAATTTTCGTATATATACATGTACGGATTTTAGGGTGGAATGTAAGAATTCTAACAAAATATCACGTGTGAGTTCCTAGTCTTTTTTATATTAAAAATATATCCGTACTTAATTTGTATATTTTTTTTAAATAAAGAAAAACCACCGCCGATTATGATAGCTGCATCCCACCCGCCCATCAATTCGTGGCGGTGGTTAGAATAGGGGACCCCCTAAATCGGGACTAATAGTGCTGACCCGGTTTGCCGGTTCGATTCAATTGAGCCCGGTTTGAGTCATAAAAAGTAAGCGGCGTGTCCCGGTGTCCGCATCCCACCTGATTAATTATTAATCACCTTCTTAAACAATAATTATTATTAATTACATGCGTCCGTATTTGTAATGCAATTGAATGTGTGTGTTTACAAAATATACAATAAAAATAAAAGAAATTGGATAATTTTGAATGGGTGGGCGTTTTCCGATGCTGTAAAATCCTGCTTCATGTGAAACCAAATCCATGGGGATGAGCTGTGAGCAAAAGTGACAAACTCATGCCGCTTTCCCCATCGCATCCGCCGCGTTACGCGTTCTCCCGATTCTCTTTTCTATAAGAATCCCGATACTCCTCCTCCATCTTCCTCCTCCAATGGCCGCCGCGGGGGTGTTCTTCGCCGCCGTCCTCATCATTCCTTCACTCCTCGTCCAGGGGGAGAAGCCCACGTTCGCCTGCGACGTTGCCGCCAACCCATGGCTCAGAAGCTTCCCCTTCTGCGACGCATCCCTCGACATCAACCGCCGCGTCGAGGATCTCGTTGGGAGGATGAGCCTGGCGGAGAAAATCGGGTGGCTGACCAACTCCGCGAAGGGCGTCAGCCGCCTTGGGATACCCGACTACGAGTGGTGGTCGGAGGCGTTGCACGGAGTCTCGTATTACGGCCCCGGTGCGAGGTTCACCGGCGACCTCGTTCCGGGTTCAACGAGCTTCCCTCAGGTGATTCTCACGGCCGCCAGTTTCAACGAATCTCTCTTTTACTCCATCGGCAAGGTTAGTAAAAATGTTAATTTTTTTATTCTTTAGTATCTATTTTTCGTTTACGAATTAAATTTATTTTAAAATAATTTAATTAGATTCAATATATTATAAAAATATTATTAATAAAATGATTATTTAAATTTAATATTTAAAAAAAAATCATAATTTTAAATTGCATGTTGTTCTAATCTAAAGGAGTGTTTTAAAAACTTTTTGAATATTGTTTTTATTTTTGAAAAAGTAAAAAATATAATTATAAATTTTTTTAAAAAGTATAAATAGAAATGATGTTTTTTGAAAAAATTACATAAATATATATATTTTCATGAAATTGATAGAAATAATAATTAAAAATAAGTATTTTTTTATTTATATTTCTATCTTATTTTTAATTATACCTAAAAATTATTTTTGTCAATAAGATAAATATAAATATGAAGTGTTATATGTAAAATTATTTTTTATAAAAAAATAAGTAAAAACAACATCCAAAATTTTCCAAAAAATAGTTTAAATTAAATTTCAGGTTTTAAAAATAATTTTTCTTAATTAATTAAATGGTGAAAAAAAAAAGAATAATGTTACCGTCGCCATGTCCGACAGGTGGTCTCGACGGAGGCAAGAGCGATGTACAACGTGGGATTAGCCGGTCTGACGTTTTGGTCCCCAAACGTGAACATTTTTCGCGATCCCCGGTGGGGGCGGGGGCAGGAGACGCCGGGGGAGGACCCGTTGCTGGTGAGTAAGTATGGCGTGGCGTACGTTCGGGGCTTGCAGGAACGCGAGAACGGCGACAGATCCAGGCTCAAAGTTGCTTCTTGTTGCAAGCACTACACGGCTTACGATGTCGATAACTGGAAGGGGATACAGAGATACAGTTTCAATGCACTGGTAGTGCCACACGCCGTCGTGTTCATCGTTAAATGCTGACGATAATATGCCGACGTTTCTTCTACCAGGTGTCGAAACAGGATTTGGAAGATACGTTCAATCCTCCGTTCAGGAGCTGTGTAGTTGACGGAAATGTGGCTAGTGTTATGTGCTCTTACAACCAAGTGAACGGCAAAGCTACTTGCGGCGACTACGATCTGCTCGCCGGAGTGATTCGCAGACGATGGAAGCTTAATGGGTATGTGTGTCGTTTCTGGACGATGGGGGATTTCTGTAATAATCTGTTTGCTTGATGATTAGGTACATTGTTTCGGATTGCGATTCTCTGAATGAGATGTTCTATGCACAGCACTACACGCAGACGCCTGAGGAGACTGTTGCAGTGGCTGTGAACTCCGGTGAGAAGCACTGCCTGAGGAGACATGGCTCGTTCACAGGACTAACCGGAGTTTAAATATCACAGGCTTGGATTTGAACTGCGGTTCGTTTCTAGTCAAGCATGCCCAGACCGCAGTAGATCGTGGTTTGCTCGGAGAAGAAGCTGTGAGCAGAGCTGTGTCTAACAACTTCGCTACCCTGATGAGACTCGGCTTCTTTGACGGCGAGCCAAGCAAGCAATTCTACGGCAATCTCGGCCCGAACGACGTGTGCACTCCACAAATCGTGAACTCGCTCGCGAAGCAGCTCGACAGGGCATCGTCTTGCTCAAGAACTCACCGGGATCACTACCCTTGTCAGCTTCCTCCATCAAGTCTCTGGCGGTCATCGGCCCCAATGCTAACGCCACTCACGTTATGCTTGGGAGTTACGAAGGTAAATCCTAAGCGCAGCACTTCAGAAGCTTCAGTTTCAGGCTAAGGAGATCATTATCGTGCGCCGATTTCTGCAGGGAGCTCGTGCGGATACACGAGTCCGTTGCAGGGCTTGTCGAACGTCGTCAGGACTGTGTACGAGGCAGGGTGCGCCAATGTCTCGTGCAATGTGGCGCAGGTGCAGGTGGAGGCTGCAAAGCGAGTAGCTGCAGGGGCAAATGGTGTGGTGCTGGTAATGGGTACAGATCAATCCATTGAGAGGGAAAGCCAGGATAGAGTTGATATCACTCTCCCCGGACGGCAGCAGCTTCTGGTATCTGAAGTTGCGAGAGCGGCGAAGGGCCGGTGATCCTCATCATAATGTCCGGTGGCGGTATGGATATCCAGTTCGCGAAGGACGACCGGAAAATCACTAGCATTCTTTGGGTGGGGTTCCCCGGAGAAGCCGGCGGAGCCGCCATTGCCGATATCGTCTTCGGATATCACAACCCAAGTAAGTTTTCTGATCATTGATGATATCCTCTTGCTCAAGGTAAATTTTGCACTAAAAGCAGAGAAATCTAGGCGGGCGATTGCCAGTGACTTGGTACCCACAGTCGTACGCGGATCGGGTGAACATGACGACGATGAACATGAGGTCGGATCTCGCCACCGGATTCCCCGGCCGGAGCTACCGCTTCTACAAAGGCGCAACTGTCTACCCGTTCGGCTACGGCCTCAGCTACACCACATTCACACATCAACTCCTCCACGCCCCAAATCAAATCTCCGTCCAGTTACACGAAGCCCACGCCTGCCGGTCATCCAACTGCACCTCAATCGCGGCGGAGGAATCTAATAGCGTCAACCCCGGCTTCGAAGTCCATCTCAAAGTGAAGAATACAGGGGAAATTAGCGGCACCCAGACGGTATTACTCTTTTGGAGTCCGCCACGAGTGCAGAATGCGCCGGAGAAACACTTGCTAGGATTCGAGAAGGTGAATTTGCAGGCAAACGAAGAAGGCGTCGTGAGATTCAACGTAGATGTCGGGAAACAGATGAGCGTTCCGGATGAAATGGGGAACCGAAGACTCGCATTAGGAGATCATTTTCTTCACATAGAAGATCTGAAGCATGCGTTAACTGTGACCATTTGAACACTCCTGATCAGTATACTCCTTCTCCAGCCACACCGGAGAAGACGATGGCCGTTCCCATTCCTCCAGAACAAAAAATGATTGTTTTACGTATTTATTAATTTTATTAACGGGTAAACGGGCCGGGCCAAATATGGGCCATGAGAACCCTGAATCGGGCTTCAGAAGCCCAGCAAGGTATAATATAAAATACCCCAGACGACTACTCTTTTTTTTATTCTCGGTTGTCATTATTCAGAAGTGTGGGGACCACTCCATCGACAAAAGATGCTTACGCACACATGAATTCAATATAATATTATTATTTGAAATTAAATGCCCGATCTAACTCCAATTATTAATTCCAATAATTCTTTGGAAAAAGAAACAAAAAGACAAGAACCACAAAACGACAAAATGGTCTTTTGTTTTTTCTTTTCCCTCTCGGAAGGGCTGACAATTTAGATCCGACATCTCCTGATTTGACTAAATTACCCCTCCCCATTCCAAGTGTTGTCCGTGCACAAAATCATGTAAATAGCAATTATATTCTATTTAATGATTTAGAAATGATTATAAAATTGATTACTCATAGAATTAATTATCAGAATGTTAATATTATATTAAAAGTTCATTTGAAGACATGACTTTCATCATATGACCATGATTTCATGAAACACCACGATCGACTCAAAATTAGTTTTGAAATTATATGTTGCATGAATCAAAATGATTTACAAATATAACGATATATCTCGTATTTCACGATATTATCTATTTCGGGTATTCAATATTTATGATTTTACATTCATTTTTTCTGAAAAAAATACTTCATACAAAATTATAAAATTTTTTTATATAAATTATTCATATATTCCATCCATAAACGATATATGATTCATATAAATTACTTACAACTTTTCTTAGATTGGACCCTTCAATTATTGTGATATTTCCAAAATTATGATAATTCTCACTGTATATAATATATCATTTTGAAGCTTGTTCAAAACATATTATGGTGAACCATGAAAGACCACATAGTTTTGGTGTATAGGGTGCAAAATCTTTTTAATGGCATTAAATTAACAATAATAATTTAAATTCATAATATTTAATGAAATTAGCTCATTTAAAAATTAATTTCAAATCAAAGAGGGGTAAACATGTCATTGTCTTCGCGGTTGACGATCGAACTCGTCAACATCGCGGCGCGTAGCAAATCGGTTGAGTGAAGCAAAAAAAAAGAGATAAAAAAATAAATAGTTAGTTGGCGTGTGGGCTCCATCTACTGTCTGATGTCAGCCAGGGGCATTGTCGTCATTGTGTTCGAGCTGGCATAATCAATGGCCGCCGTCCGTGTCCTCGCGTTTTTTTGTGTATTTGTTATCGCCCCGGTTGTGGCCTGTGGGAAGAAGGTCTGCTTCTTCTTCTTCTTTTCTTCCTCTGTTTTTTTTTCTACTTTATTAGAAAAAAATCCCCTTTTCCGCTATTCTAAAAACTCGATTCGCGCAGCAGGGATTCCCAGAAGATTTCATTGTTGTTCGCGTGGTAATTTATTTACTTTTTTTGCGTTTTTGTTTTCTTTTCTGGGTTTCAGGATTGAGTTTTTTCGGTTAATTTTGTTGTTGGGTTGCTGGAATCTATGTAGATGAAGAGCTTTTTATGGTTATCGGATTCAAAACTGGGTAACAAGATCAGGGCAATGGTTTTTATTTCAAGCATTGGTGCAGACATTTTTTGAATAAAAAACGTGTAGCTTGTTTTTTCGTAATTCCTGTTGTTTAGTCAACTGATTTGACAACTTCTTTTTAATCGTTGCTGGTGATTAGTCTAGAAAAGTAACCAAGTTTTGCGCTTGATTAGGCAAACCTCCCTTTGCTTTTTTGGAAACTTGGGGAGCTTTCAGATTCTATCTGGGTTGCTGATTTTGTAGTTGTGGAATAAGATTTGGTTTTCGCTTCTGGTGTTTTAGTGGAAGCTTGTGTTTGCTGCTTTTTTCAGACAACTTTTTCTTGGATTTGTGACATAAATGGAAACATCTTGTCCGAGGAACAAGTTAGAGTGAAATTTTACACAGTTTTCATCGTCTTGTTGTGACACCTGAACCCATAAATGGGAACTGGCTGCATAATTATACTCTTCTTCCTCGCGCAGGTTTGATGAAACTGTGAGGTGGGTGTGCTTTCTCCGGATGATTATTCATCTCTGAAAGCTCCTAAATGGACCGATCAGACACCTCTGGTTTTGTTAGCGGGGAAGCGGTTCGGTCGGATTCCTGCACACCGTGATCTTCCTCTTGATCTATGGAGGTTATAGTGGCCACTTCTGTTGACAATTCTTCAGCTTGTGTGACTGGTTTTGTAGTAAAAAGATGCATCCTTGCTTTTCTGGTGACTTCCCGCATGATGATACTGCCCTGCGTCTGGATTGCTTCGGGAATGGATGTTTTCCTGATGATGGCTGCAAGTTGGTGCTCGGACTAGGGCCATCTCCGGCCGTGAGCTCCGGGAACTACTCCTGTTTCCGACCGAGCACAGGGAAGGGAACCGCGGCGGCTGTTCCTGATTCACTTCTGAAACTTGGGATATCCGGTGAAGCTGATGCGGTTTCGAATATGATCCAGCTTTCGGGTTCCATCCATGGAGGTGCAGAACAGTCGGAATGTGAAAGAACTGCTGCTTTTGCTGCGGATGAGGGTTCCACGTCGGCTAAGAAAGCTGCTGGCTACATCACTACCCTGATCCTGGCACCGAGGCTGGCGAGCTCTGAGCTTCAGCAGAGTTCCCAGCCGTCAAATATCTCTGAATATGATGTTGGAAATTCAATGCTGTCTTCTTCCCAGAAGGGTAACACGATCAAGAAGTGCAGGTTCAGTAACTGCAAGAAGGGAGCTCGAGGTGCATCAGGGCTGTGCATCGGCCATGGAGGTGGGCAGAGATGCCAGAAGCCTGGATGCAACAAGGGCGCCGAGAGCCGCACAGCTTACTGCAAATCTCACGGCGGCGGGAGACGCTGCCAGAGTTTAGGGTGTACAAAGAGTGCTGAAGGGAAGACGGATCTCTGCATATCTCACGGTGGGGGGAGGCGGTGCAGTCATCCCGGCGGCTGCACCAAGGCCGCCAGGGGGAGATCAGGGCTGTGCATCCGGCACGGTGGGGGGAAGCGGTGCAGTGTGGAAGGATGCACTCGCAGCGCGGAGGGGCAGGTGGGTTGTGCATTTCTCACGGAGGAGGCCGCCGGTGCCAATTCATAGGGTGCAACAAGGGAGCACAGGGAAGCACCATGTTCTGCAAAGCACACGGCGGTGGGAAGCGCTGTGTATTTGCTGGCTGCAACAAGGGAGCTGAAGGGAGCACACATCTCTGCAAAGGGCACGGCGGAGGCAAGCGGTGTCTCTACGACGGCGGAGGAATATGCCCCAAGAGTGTCCACGGCGGGACAGACTACTGCGTGGCACACGGCGGAGGGAAGAGGTGTGCGGTGCCCGGATGCACGAAGAGCGCCCGCGGGAGGACGGACTGCTGCGTCAAGCACGGCGGAGGGAAGAGGTGCAAGTTTGAAAACTGCGGGAAAAGTGCACAGGGGAGCACAGAGTTCTGCAAGGCGCACGGTGGGGGAAGAGGTGTCAATGGGGAGATGGGAAATGTGAGAGGTTTGCTAGAGGAAAGAGCGGCTTGTGTGCTGCACACATGAGCATGGTTCCAGGGCAGAGCACGATGATCGGACCAGGCCTTTTTCATGGATTGGTCCGGCGAGTTCATCCTCCAGCATTAGTGGGATTTCCGATCAAAGGCAGAGCCTTATTCCGCCGCATGTGCTTGTTCCACTTTCAATGAAAGCCTCGGCAGTGCAGGAGAGTGTGGCAGACCGGCACGGTGGGTCGGAGTCGGAGTTCTTCATACCGGAAGGGAGGGTGCATGGCGGGGGGCTGCTGTCACTGCTGCAGAGGAGCACCTAGAGCACCAAAGGCTTCCTGCGTAATAAATTGCTGGGATGTTTGTGTTGATTGCTATCCTGTATATCAAAGGGTATGAATTCATGAGTGTACCAACCATTTTGAAAACAAAATGGACAGTTTTCAATAAATTTTTGAATGTTACTGGATGAAGTCATATAGAATAAGATCTGCCATAGCAACATTCTGATAGAAATTCTTAAAACATGTGCGAAACCAGGCTATAATGACCAGGTAAAATCACTGGAAAGATCTGCAGTAACAGTGAGCATGATTGGCCCAAAGGAAACTAGGATTTCACAGGTCCAAAAAACAAATATCAGAAGGCTGAAAGAAAGTGACAAAACTTTCTTAACGAAAACAAGTACCCCATTTCTCATCTGTCAGTTACGATCACAAAACCGAGAATGGTAGCAGCTACGAGGGCCAAATGCAGTGGTCGAAGTATGTGAGGGGATTTAGTGTTCCAGGTGAAAGACGTATTCAGTCAGCCGCTGTAGCTTAGTGGGATCTACTTTCTGTTCTACTGCAACTTCTTGCTTCTTCACTGTGAGCATCCCGGAAGTTGAGTCTAGTGTCCAACCTCGACTCAAGGCATCTGTAGATAAAGCATAAACAGCTAACCTTGAATCACAATGACAGTGGCTGTTATCACACAACGTTAATTTCTACTGAACGAGAGAAATATGAGCAATTAAACACTGCCAACGAGGCTACGTGAATAATCAAACTTCAGGGAGTTATCCTGCCATTAAATGGATCTTAGATTTAAAGTCCAGCCAAATACATGAGAGAAGGAGAGTTTGATTAAGCTTCCAACTACGCAAAAGCAGGCTCAAGCATGATGGACCCTGTTGAGAAAGAAAAGCAGGATCGAGCTTACAGCTTGTGGCATCATTTTCCTTCATTCCAAGAAAAATTGCGGTGTCTTGAATGCTTATTGTTGAGTAAGCAGAAAGCAACAAATCAAACATTTTCCGGGTGTAGCATTCTGCATATTGACCGAGAAAGAAGACAATAAGCATGCAGTCCATGGATTGTTACGGCTAGACTAAACAGGATATCGCCAATTATTCGTAGTTGTTTTTCTCAATCACACCTAACAGGAAACCTTAAACCAGCAATCCTCACCATCAATACGTTCATTCACTATTGGACATATATTACATGACTTTCAAAACAAAATCAAAGCAAAAATCACCATCAACCAGGCTGCTAGAGAAATGGAAGGTATACAAGCAAAACTTAGGTATAATAAAGAAAATGTTAGACCTGAAACCAGAGCAAAGACTACTTTTACAGCAAATGGATTTAGCTAAACCTCAAGTTAGCCACCTAACGCATTTTTTTGGCGGTTATGCAGACATTTGACTGAAGGGAAAAAAAGACAACGTATGCACCGGTGGTTGTTCTAAGTGCAATTTCCTTTACGTGCTAGTAAATATGCATGCCACGTTCGAGAAGTGAGATCCTTTCATGATAGTAGTCATATTTACCAGAAAAAAAAAACCAACAGTGATCTCACCAGAAATGGCTGTAACAAGTCCCTGAACCTCAGAGCTCCAGTTAAACTCGGAAATAGCCTCATGAACACCACCATAATCCTTCACCCACAACTTCTGACCAATCTTCCAAGCCGCAGTTACCTCCGGCTGGTTCTCCTTCACCACCAACGGTACCTTCTTCCACAGAAACCTAGCACTATTACTGCAAACCCAACAAAGAAAAAAAATTAGAACTATCAACAACATAGAAACCAATCAACCAACGTATTTCAAGAGCCATCCATGATCATAAATCCCCCCTCTAAAAAAGACAGAAAAAAGAAAATCACATGTCATTAACGTAAATGTAGCCGAGAAGATGAACTGCGTAGAGCCACTCATCTTGAACCGCAACGCCCTCAGATGCAGCCTGCAAAAGATTACAAGCAGAAACAAATTAGGGTTCACGGGGCAATGAACAGCATGTATAGATGAGCAAAGCTTAAAGAAGGAGAGGAAGATCGAACTGAGGACCTGAAGCATCAGAGTGTCGCATACTTCCGCAATCTTATCGTAGGATTTGGAGGCCAGCGCCTCGTTCAATGCCGGGAATTCCATCGACGGCGTCACTTGCCCAGCGCCTCCGTCTACAGATTTTTTAATTTTCTTTTGCATTCCACCACATGCTTTATAAAGATATAATTAAAATAGTTTATTTTACATATTTAATTTTATACAATTTATCAAAAATAATATCTAATTAATGCCATTTGATATAAAATATTTTCATTATCGTCATTAAATAAAATTAATATAATGAATTATATATTTAATTAAATGGAAATTAATATAATGGATTATATCTTTAATTAAATGGAATTAAAAATTAATTTCATAATTAAAATATTGAAATTCTGAAATATAATTTAATAAATTTTTCTGTTTATTCTATGCGTGTGTTTGGATTTCGTGCCCCATTGAAATTAGCAGCTTTTCTGGTTCCTTCACCGCTCCGTACCTTCTCCCCTGGGCTTCATCTGCTTTTGGGGCCATTAATTTCTCTCCCCACGTCTCTGGATTTCTCACCGAAGTCGCTGGTAAGCGGTGCATTCTTGCGCCTAGTTTATTTTCCTGAAATTTGGTGAAATGTTTGGTCGATTGAAGGATCTTGTCTGATCGAAGGTGAAACCTTTTATTGCGCGCATCACTTTTGACCCCTATCGTTTTACGATTCTAATGTCGAATCATTGATGGTTTTTCAACCTATCGATCATGGATTTTTTGGATTTGGATTTATTTACTTGAGATTCAACTCTGTGTGATTATGTGTGGGTTAAGGTTTGGATCTTCAGCCTTGTGTGATTCTGTCCATCTGTCAAGTTGTGAATTTTGATTCTGGGTTCTTATTTTCATGGTTACTGTTTCCGGACTGTGGGTTTTCTACGCTCAATTAATCGTAGATCTAGAAGTAAGTCTTGAAGCACAGAGATAATAAGCTTGTGGGTTTCTGCCCCGTCCTATTTTGTTATGGTCTTATGCATTTTAATGCTTTTTTTTTTGGGTTCTGATCCGGGATTGTAGAAGCAGATTGTCGTAGATCTGTGTGCTGATTAGATGGGGCTGCTTGAAATGCCAAATTTTCGATTCTGAGTATTGGATGTGGGTGATTTCGTGTTTTGTCACTTGTGCTTCGGGTGAAGTTGAAAGCCAAGATAACAATTTTTGTTATTTGAGTTGAACATGTCCTGATGATAATGAATTGCATTTGGGCATAGTTGAAAATTTCCAATTCCAGAGTTATGATTATTCTGTGAAGTTGGAAAAATATTTTCCTGTGTAAGAACTTTATGTTGTTTATGTTAATTGCTTTCAAATTTTTCAGAAATGGCAAAGACTAACAGAGGAAGACGTGGCATTGCTTCGCGCCAATGCAGGCCGACACCATATCCCATGCCATCATGCACATCTGTGGGAAAGAAACACACCAAAATCGTTGAGAAGAAAGACTGGGAAGATGCTACGTGTTCGGTGTGCATGGAATTTCCTCACAATGCTGTTCTTCTCCTGTGCTCTTCACATGAGAAAGGCTGCCGCCCCTACATGTGTGGCACTAGCTTCCGCTATTCAAATTGCCTTGATATGTACAGGAAGGCATACACCAAAGTCACAGCTCATGAATCTTCAGATTGTCAGGGCGAGGCTGCAAAACTTGCGTGTCCTCTTTGCCGTGGTCAGGTCAAGGGCTGGACTGTGGTGGATGCAGCAAGGCAATATCTAGATGCTAAGAAGCGAAGCTGTGAGCAAGAAAATTGCTCGTTCTCTGGAACTTATCAGGAGCTGAGGAAGCATATGAAGATGCAACACCCTTCTGCTAAGCCACGAGAAGTGGATCCATCACTGGAACAGAAGTGGAGCCGGCTAGAGCGTGATCGGGAGAGGGATGACATAATGAGCACTATAAGGTCATCAACTCCAGGAGCTGTGTTCTTTGGTGATTATGTGATTGAAGGAGGGTATGCCATGGACTCCGATGATGTTGGGGTTGATGCAGATTCACAGAATGAGGGAGCAGACATGGGCATTGACCGTAGTTTGATGTCTGTGTTTCTTTTCCTTCAGGCATTTGGATCTGCTGGTAATCCCAGACCACACGGAGGTAACAGGCGGACTGAACTGGATACCAGTAATAACGCATATAGCATGGCAGTATGGAATCAGGAGGGATCAATGGATGCCTTTGATTCCTTTGGACAAGATGAATCAGAAGATGAAAACGCTAACAATGGCCAGAGCCACGGTACATCCCTGGCCAGCCGCCTCCGACGCCAAGGTAGGGCCTTTCTGGGTCGCTCCAGGAGGCGAAGAAGGCGCAGGGGAATGAATCATGAAGGCAGATAAGTAAAGTTGATTTTAGAATTACTGGATTTGCACACACCAAATGTTTTCCTTGGTAGGTGGTAGATGATGCATGCTTTAGTTCACCGATTCAACCTGCAGTCGAATGTCCCTACTCGACTGATTGCTAGGTTTTGTATCTTTATGGATATTGCTTTCACAATAAAAATGCGCCCGCCCCTCTGCGACCATTGTAATTTGACCATGTTGCAGTGGCATCTGATATGAATCTAACATGGTCATCATTGACTTCTGGTTTGATCCGTGTCTCCTTTCTCTTGGCTTACCCACTCCCTGTATTGAAATTGCCTACGCCATCTCGTTGCCATTCAACAACCAGATCTATGGCCTACCGAGAAAAGGAAAAATGTATTCTTTTTCCATAAAAAAAGATTGATATCATGCCGTGCTGCTGTTCCATTTAATGTATATTTATTGTTTTCGCTTGAAAGTAAAAGGCATAATGAAGTGGTTTGACAAATGGGGTGCTACTAGTGAAGGAAGCATGCCCTTCTTTTAGTTTCCCAACTTCGGTTGAACTTCCGCATTCCTGCGTTTGGGTCCGGGTAGCAGGAGCATGGCCAGATTCGCTCATCGACCACGAAAGAAGGATGCCAGTTCCGAGCCACCGGTGTCGACGCCCCGGCTGGCGATCGGGATACCAGCATCGAGCAAGGCGGCCATGAAGATGAAAGCTGTTGGTGCTCGCCTGTGGATGAGGATGGATCGCTACGGGCAATCTGAGCTGATCGAATGCGAGAAGCGGGTGATCATCAATCTTGCCTCCATACCAGCTCGGGATTTGAGGGTCCTTGGACCCATATTCTCACAGTCCACTAACATACACGGTAACTTCTGAACTTTGTCTTTTTCTACCGCTGATCAATTGTAAAAGTTATCTTTTTGCGCATCTCGGATTCGAAAAACCTGTTCCAAGCTCTTTGCCTGTCCATTTGTCAGCGAGGGAGAAAGCCATACTTGTGAACTTGGAGTTCCTCAGAGCAGTAATAACTACAGAAGAAGTACTGCTGCTTGATCCCCTGCAACAAGAGGTACTCCCTTTTGTTCATAAGCTAGGGAGACAACTGCCGCATCGGAGACTGCTCGAGCCAGTCACCCAAGACGGCAATTTCTCGACTCCGGCGAGGCGCAAGCAAGTTGCCGACCTCGATGATTTGGACGACCAGCTCCCTTTCGAGTTCCAAGTATTGGAAATAGCCTTAGAAGTGGTGTGCTCGTACTTGGACTCCAATGTTTCCGAGCTCGAAAGAGATGCGTATCCCGCTTTGGATGAATTGGGTAGAAATGTTAGCACCAAGAACCTCGAGTATGTTCGAAGCTTGAAGAGCAACCTCACAATTTTGCTCTCCCGGGTGCAAAAGGTATCATCCATCACACCATTCTTCACCCCAAGGCAACACAGTGCTGTGATGACTGATGCATTTGAGCAGAATCGTATTGTGGGTATTCTAACAGTTTCAAGTACAGGTGAGAGATGAAATTGAGCATCTTTTGGACAACGATGAGCACATGAACGAACTGTACGTGACAAGAAAGCAGATCCTGATGCAACAGGCGGATTCTTCCAAGCGGAGCAATGAGGCTCGTCGGCTCGGCCGGAAAAGCTACAAAGTTGAGGAGCTGGAAGCGCTGCTGGAGGCCTATTTCATGCAGCTGGACTCCACCCGCAACAAAATCCTCTCGGTAAGGTGTTGGCTTCTCCACCATTCCATCTCAGAACTCCGTCATTCCCTCTGCGTGGCTGCTCCTCCGCAGGTGCGCGAGTACATCAACGACACAGAGGACTACGTGAACATCCAACTGGACAACAAAAGGAACCTGCTGATTCAACTTCAGCTGGCGCTGGTGATCGGGACCTTCGCCGTGGCCGTCAACACTCTGCTCGTGGGCTTCTTTGGGGTGAACATTCCGTTCATTCTCAACAACGTGAACGGGATCTTCGGACAAGCCAATGCAATCATGACCTCGATCTCTGTCGTGTGTGGGGCCCTTGTCTTTGGCTATGCCAGATGGAAGAATCTCATTGGTTCCTCTTGAAATTACATCCCATGAGTATGGGCCGGAACGGTTATTCACTGGGCCCAAACTATAACAAACGGAAATATAATTATTGAAAAATATCCTTATAATTAAAATATATATATATATTCTATTTAAAACAATTTCCAAAAATAGCTTTTTTAATCAACTTCTATTATGAAGACAGTAAAAATTTAGAAACGTTTATTATTTCATGAAAATTATAGTCAAATAATTTACACAAATACAAACAACTTCAATTAAGAGTAAAATTTAGAAATATTTTTTAAAAATTATTTTTTAGAATTAGAATAAAAGAAATCCAAATTACATCATTAAATAAATTGATATTCGTTTGAATTGAGACATCATGCATGATGTAATAAAGAGAATCTTTTGGGGTCAAATATTTATATTTTAATAGTTTTGGGGGTGGTATATGTAGTCTACAATTGCAAAAAATGGAATCTTCTGGGTGCCAATGGCATGTTTAATAGAATACAGCTGGGTTATTTTATTTACAGGGGTTGTTCATTTGAGTCCCTGAAGTTTAGGGTAATTGCGAAATGATCTCCATGTGGGTGTATGCATCTGTGCTTGGCTGGGCCTATAAATGATGAATTTTCGTTTTCTGATCTGATTTCGTTGGTTTTAATTGTGTAACTAAATATTTCTACTGCTGTTATTTTCGTGGTGGGAGGCGCCAGCTGCGTGAAAGTTGAGCCGAAAGAGAAATTCCTGGAATTGGATTTCAATCATATGTGCTGCCTTCCGCTGAGGGTGATTCTCTTTGGATTTCGATTCCTTCTCTTTCTTGAAGTTCTTTGTATACCTTGGCGGTTGTGATTCCCACCTATTTCGAAGGTTAGCGTTCGGTAATCTTCCTGTGTGTGTGTGTGTGTGTCTTTTTGTTTTTTGTATTTTTGAATCTTTTTGTTGTTGGGCGACCGATTGCATTGCGTTTTGATGGGTTTTGTTGCTGTTTTCGTATTTCGTGTTGATTAGAGGTCTTGGGGCATTTTTTGGAGTTGTGGGATGCAAGAAGATATCTCTTTTGTGTTCTTGTATTTGGGGTGGGGTTAGGGAGTGATGGGAATTGGAGGTCTTGAATTGCGTTAGGTGATCAGGATGAGGTCAATGTAGTGGCGCCTTTGCAGTGTTTATTGGAGTGATGGCTAGTTTTCTTCTCACTGAGCAGTACTAAAACTGCCATGCATTGTTTACTTTTCTGCGAGAAGTTGGTGATTTTCATTGTAAAATTGATAGAACACAAGTGAACTTTTTTGAAAGTAGCCAATTTGACAGAGACTTGAGTTGTTTACTCAGATAATGTTTGCCCTGTTATGTCTATTTTAGTTATCCTATGTTTGTAAGTAGTATTGTTTAGTTTGCAAGAATGTCTGGATTCAAAATTTGTTCTATTAATGTAAATGTATCTGATTTGGATTGCAGAAACTGGCGTTGTTAGCCATGGAAAACTCAAAGGGACCATCTACCGTTAAAAGTATGGTGTATAAAGGAAAGGGTTCGTTGCTGCCTCCTAAAATTCCATTCTCTGGTGTCCCCTCGTCATTTTCAGACTATATTCCAGTCTCTGCAATCTGTCGAGGTGCTCCTAGAAAACCCGTTGAAGGAAACTTGCATCAACGTACTTCCTCTGAGAGTATCTTGACAGAGGAAACACCTTCTTGGCTCAATGACCTTCTTGATGAGCCAGATACACCTGTTCGGAGAGGTCACCGGCGGTCTTCTAGTGATTCTCTACCATATTTTGACACATCTGCTGCTGAAAAAATGAAACATACATCGCAAGATGATAGCAAGTCCAGAGATATAAGTGAGGTATCTATATGGGGATCTAAAGTCTTAGGCATTGGTGGACACACAAACCATAGCTTATTTTCTGCTGATACAAACCATTTCGCAAAAATCAAGAACAGGCCTTGGGATGCAGCTCAGAGTTCAATGTCACCTCAACTTGCTTCTCCTAGGGAGACTGCTATCATGCCAACTAGTGAAACTGTTTCCATCCCTCAAGATGCGGATGCATATCAATTTGCACTGGTTGAAAATCAAAATCATGTCGAATCTGGGGATCGGGATTCAGATGCATCTTTTCAACAAACGGAATCTTCTCATGTCAAGTCTGCAGTCCCAGAACCAGATACACGACGTGCCAAACAGTATATTATGCTCCTGCAACTTCCATTCACATTGATTGACATCATTGATTATTTTTTGAAACTAACTTGGAACTGATTGCAGGCAGTATGCCCAAAGGTCACGGGTCCGGAAACTTCAATACATAGCTGAACTTGAGAGAAATGTTCAAGCCCTACATGTAAGGTCTTGTATGAATGAAAAGATGGCAGGCATTTCAATCCTTCATGCAATCAATCCACCTCATAACCTTAAGTTTCTTGTTAAACATTCCAGGCTGAGGGATCTGAAGTTTCTGCAGAAATTGAATTCCTCAACCAGCAAAATCTGATACTGAGCATGGAAAATAAAGCACTAAAACAACGGTTGGAAAGCTTATCCCAAGAGCAGCTTATAAAATGCTGTAAGTACCTTGCGTATCATCTCTTCATTCCGCTGGCTCTACCTTCAAGGCTGTACTCAAGAAAATTAGGAAGCTGATACCAACGTTTTTACTTGGAAGTTGTTTGCTTTTGCCTCCATCTATTTTTAAAGTTTATCCGTGATGCTCTAATTTCTACTTCCAAGCCTAATTATGATGCTGAATGTCGTTTAGTGGAGCATGATATGCTGGAAAGAGAAGCGGCTAGGCTGCGAACCCTTTATCAGACACTACTTTTGCTGCCGCAGCAGCCACCCTCTGGCCACAGACGAACCCCAAGTAGAGATCTTGACCAACAACTAGCAAAACTTTCTCTTAAGCAGAAAGAATGAAGCACTGGCTAAACATCACTAGCCAACGCCATATTCTGACAGACATGATGCGGTTCCAGATATTTATCAAGTGTTTCTTCTCGGGCAATTTATGCTTCTGCTCAAAGGAAAGCCTCCCTAAGTTGCTCTCAGTTCAGGCCCGCCTTGCACTCCTCTGCCATACTGATCTCTTCAGCTGTAAGTGGCTCCTTCCCCTCCTTTCAAGTTAGAGACATGAGCACCTGGTAGTTTGTCCTATAAATGCGATACTTTTCGTTTCCGGGCACCACTCACCTGAGTTGGTGAGTATCTCGAAATTGTCCATTCAATCACAGCTACATGTGAGTAGTAGCAGTAGTTTGAAATGAGTTGCTGCAGATTTCTACATGTCTGATGCACAAATACACTTCTGTTATATTAGTATCACTTGTGAACCTTCTTACATCAAGAATGGGAGCAACATAACATACACCAATCAAAGAACAATAATTTCGAATGCGGTATTGTGTATATTTATTATGTATTTAAATTTGAAATACGTTACCTGAATATCCATAAAATACAAAATGATATGCTCATATGTGACACGAAAACTTTGATTTATCATGAGGATGATTTTTATTTATTATTAGAGAATAGACAACAAAAATAAAGCATATTTTTTTTATTAATTTTGGATTTTAAGTCTTATTTGTTTGAACCGCTTGAACCGGATGGAACCGGTGTCGGTTTTTTGGAGGCAATGGATCTCACGACTGGGGTCGGCGCATTCTAGCTAGGGTTGCACTCCGCATCTCGTCTTCGCGAGGACTGCGACTCCGTGCGCTTCCGCTTCAACCGCTCCTCGAACTTGTCTTCCTTCTCGTCGACGAACGATAGGAATCGCTGAATTCTTATCGATACAGAGGACGGAAGTGAGTCGGAACGAGCCTCCTCCGGATTGCGATCATCAATGGCGGCGTACTTGATGAACTTGTGCAGTATCGTGCATAGGTAGATGAGCACCGCACCACCGCAGGCAATGCCGCATATGATGAAGAGGCCCTTGAAGTTCTTATACTGGAGTTGATTCGGAGTCCCTGGATCCGCCTTGCCGCAGGCGGTTGTGTTCAGCCACTTCTTCCGTATGTCTTCCAGCATCCGGTTTTCGGATAGATTCAGGATCGCTGTCGACATGTCTAATGCCAGAGGCGAGTCTCTTCGGAACGCCTGCGAGGAGAACAGTACAGCGTTGCATGTTGTGACAAGACAAGTAAGCACAGACATCAATCATTTAGCAGAAACATCCAAGATAAAGAAGCTGGTACTCACGAACCCCCAGCCGCTTTTCGTGAACTCATGCCCAACGATTTGAAAGTTGCAGTAGTTTGCAAGTAAGAGCTCCATATATGGGCGCTCGTCGACAACTGCAGCAACTTTACCAGTAGACAAGGCATCTGCGTACTCCTGAGGAGAGCCCAGAGGAACCAGCCTTGACTTGGCAATGTTGAGTTCCTCAGACAGATAATACTGAGAAAAGGAGCCAGTTTGGAAGCCAATCCTATCGTTGGTCACAGTCAGCGACTCGATCCCTCTAATGGAAGGGGCTAACTGTTCAATGGTGAGAATCGAACTCAAGCTGGCGGTATAACTTGAATTGATTATCAGCACTACGAAGAGCCAGATAAGTAGTACGACTCGGCCAAGTGTGCCAGTGGCGTTTTCTCCTGAAAATGCATGTTTTGTGACACTGCAATGCATATGCAGAAAGGAAAGGAAAATAGATGCTACTTACTGTGTGCGAAAAACATGCTTGACAGTCCAAACCTGTGGAAAACAGAGGCAGAGGAAGAATAAGGACGGTGAATGTCTAGGAACTGATATCTCTGATGAAGTAGCTACTCACGAGAAAATGGTGACAAGCTGCTTCTTCACTGAGCCACTGAACTCATTGTTTATCTGGTGTTCGAGGACCCAAACGACGAAACCGATAAAGAGCGAAAGAAATACTGTCGTCACCCACATTGTTGGAGTGAATGGCCTCAAGAAAGCCCAAGTGCCATGCTCCACTTTCCTGGCAGGGGCAACCACAACTAGTCCAGACTCTGCGTAAGGCTGAGTGAAATCCACAACCTTTGTCCGGTTTGTTATAATTGCGATGTCTCCAATGGCACCATCAAGCTCCTATAGAAATAAACTGTCATAGAAGTTCAAATCACCTTCAGCTTCTGGGGAAAAAAGAAAGTTCTGAGTGATGCAACAGATGTTCCAAAATATGCTTATGAACAACTGTGAAAATGAAGTAAGAACCTGCACTTACATTTGATGAAATCTTGTATATCAGCTCCGAGTAGCTAGGATTCTCTCGGCCATTTCCATACAGAACCAGCTCGTAAGGTACAGGATATGGAAGCAAATTCATGGCATGTCTGAATACTTCCATACAGTATCCATCAAAGTGAGAACTGTTCTCTTCTTTATAAACAAAAGTTTTAAAGCTGAACCTGTTTGGGACTCCAAACCTCAACTTACGCCCATTTTCAGGGAAAACCCATCCTCTTGGCACCACAGTGGTGTTCCCTGGCCAGACTACTCTGTGCAGGTGCTGGTTTGAGCTTGATCGATTTGCTGGTTTTGTGCGAAGAACGTCTGGCGGCACAACAGAAAGACCAGAGTGATTAGACCAGTAGCCTATTTGCTTGGGACTCATCCTGACAACGTTGAGTAGATCAAAAGCAGGGAAAACCACAGAGTTATGAGAATCAAACGCAATCTTGCCAGTTAAACCAGTCATGTTGGTCTGTAGGAGAAGCTGACGCAGTTGACTTCCACCATCAAATGTGCTCAAGGCACTCAGATTCAGGTCTCCCTCCCCCATCCTGTTCAAGTATGGATTATCTGAGAATGAGATATTGCCACCTTGTTCAAAAAACCTTTTCACAGCATGAGCAACAATCCAGACAGTATCATATGCATACAGACCATAAGGATTCAACCCGATCGAGCCATTGCTCAATGTTTTCCAACGAGACGAGAATTCCATCTTCGTGCTCGAATCATCAGTATGAGGGCGGAGGGTGAGAACACCTTCGATATATGTCTGATTCTCTACTGCAGAAGGGATAGAATCTAGAACAGTGGACAGCCATGTAGTGGCAATCCAAACATATCCTTCTTGCAACATCTTAAGCTCATTCGCCAGCTTAAGGATTCTAAGTCCCATGACAGCATAAGCATGCAACACAATGACTCGAGATTCTCTAGCCATAATCTTAAGCAGCTCCATCCTGATTTGTTCATCAGTGCTGGAGGTTCCTGGAGAAAGAACAGCCTTGTAGGAGATTGCACAGCGCCTCTCTGCAAGCTTGTCACCTAGAGAAGCAATACCTCCTCGCCTTTCATCATCATCAGTGTAAACCGCTACAACATTATGGAAACCAAAGTAACTTATCATATCAGATATGGCTGTCATCTGGAAAAGGTCATTAGGTGCTGTTTGTATGAAATATGGGTACTGAAGTGATGAGAGACTGGGATCCAGAGCTGTGAATGAAAGCATAGGTTTCTGAAGTGCATTTGCAAGATGTGAAAGAATGTGAGCAATTCCGGAAACTTGTGGCCCAATAATAGCAACATTGTCATTCTCCATCAACTGCAACCCTGCGCAATGCCCAAGATCAGCAACAGAGCATGATCAATTGCACCATTTGAGAGATGAAAACCATCAGTTTTAGCAACAGTATACAAAACACTGCAGTATCCATCACTAAAAGAAGCCAATGCCTTACCTCCAAGAATAGCAACGAAGGTATCGTACTGTGAATCTTGTATAGAGAGAGCAAGCTTGGTATTTCTCCCAAGAAACCTCTGGGAATTCACATCGTCAACAGCAGCACGCATAGCAATATTTGCAACACGCCCATTAATTGTGGCTAGCGAAAAAGTAGCTCCAATATTCACAACTTCTGGTCTCATTTCCTCCGAAAACCCAACAACGAAAAGCAACAACAAGACAACTAGCAACTCCCCACACAAATTCGATAGCGCCATGGGAAAGAAAGGTAAAAGCCAGGAATTTCGTTGTGGCAGGAGCACATCAAACGCCTTATTTATCGCATCAAAAGAAGTCTGAACAGAATAAATCAGTGATGGGAGTCACATACCAAGACATTATCACGGTGGCCGCCCAGAAAGAATGCGAATATGGTAATGAAAAGTGGAACGAACATATCCCGGAAAGGAGGAGGCAAATGGCTTAGGAACAGAAAGCGAATTTTGCTTTTAACCCACGTTTCGAGTAATCCTTGTGAGTATTCTCTTCTCTTCAAGGAGTAAAGCTCACAGCAGAAAAGACTAGGAGGAGCAGAGGACACAGATGATGCTGGAATCGAAAATGGGTAGGGCATCAAATCAACTTAAACCCATTTCACAAAATTTGTGATACAAAACGAAGCACGCACAACTTCATCTTCACCGGAGAAATCCCATTCCGATCCCATGATTCGACATTGGCGAGGTGATTCGTTTTTGCATGGGGGCAAGATCGTCCAATATAATTAAATTTAGTACATGAATGAAATATAATTTAAATCATTTTTTAATATAATTTAATTTTTAATATATGAATGAAAAAGCAAATTTGTAAATAGACGAATGGTTCAACCACCGTCTGCTCTTGGCGGAGACGGCGGTGCTGGTTCAGGGCGGCGCCGTTGCAATCTCTCATCGGTATCCTCTTCCTTCTTGTCGAAAAACGACATGAATCTTCGTATGCTTTCCGACAGGGACGACTTACCGGAGCTGGGATTAAGCGCCGGGGAACGAGACCCATCACCGGGAGCGTGCTTTAAGAACTTTCGCAGGAGCATGCACGCGTGGATGGCCACTGATGCGCCGCAAATGAAACCGCATACGATGAAGAGACCCTTGAAGTTCTTATACTGAAGCTGGTTCGGAGTCGCCGGAGCCACATCACGGCAAGAATGCTGCAAGCTGGGCCACTTCCTCTGTATAGCGTCGAGCCTCCCGCTTTCCGATAGATTTAGAATCGCCGTCGACAAGTCCACCGCCAGAGGGGAGTCCCTTTGAAATGCCTGGGAAAGCAATGCAGCAGAGTTCAGAAAATGCAGGAAGCGGAGAGGAAACATGTTTGCAACCAATGGTGGAACTCACAAATCCCCAACCGCTTCTGGTGAATTCTTGCCCAACAACTTGGAAGGAGCAGTGATCGGCAAGAAAGAGATCCACGTAGGGACGTTCGTCGACGATGGCAGCAACTTTCCCGGCGGTCAGAGCATCTGCATACTCCAGAGGGGAGCCAAGAGGGACCAGTCTTGATCTGGGAATGTTGAATTCTTCGAGGAGATAGTTCCCAGAAAAAGAGCCGATCTGGAATCCAATCTTGAGATCAGTTAGAGACAGTGATTGGATTCCTGTGATGGATGGGGCTAACTGTTGGATGGTGAGCATCGAGCTCAAGCTGGCGGTATAACTTGAGTTGATTATCAGAACTACGAAAAGCCAGAGAAGCAGAATGGCACGAGCCAGAGTCCCAATGGTGTTCTCTCCTGAAAACGCAGGTTTCAGTACAGTAAGTGTGCAGAAGAGAAAAGGGTAGGCTACTTACTGGGAGGAGTAAACATGCTTGACAATCCAAACCTGCAAAAGAAGGAAATTGAAAGTGTTGTGCTTTGCAATATGGACAAGAAACTAATGACTGCTACTCACGAGAAGATGGTGACGAGCTGGTTCTTGGGGGAGCCCTGAAAGTCATCGTTTATCTGGTGTTCAAGGACCCAGACGACAAACCCAACGAACAGGGAAAGGAGAACGGTTACTACCCACATCTGTGGGGTGAATGGACGCAAGAAAACCCAGGCGCCATTTTTCACCCTCCTGATTGGGACAACAACAACTAGTCCAGACTCTATGTAAGGTTGAGTGAAATCCACTGTTCTGGTTCGTCTTTCTACAATTGCAAGATCTCCAACAGCAGCATCGAGCTCCTATAAAAGTTGCAAGGTTATGTTATTATAGTAGCTCGAGGAAAGAAGGGTTTAGGCAGATGCAACTAGTGACAGTGAATGAAAACAGATAAAGATCACCTTCCAAAGAGAAACCAGAACAACTTACAGATGATGATATGTTGTTTATCAGTTCCATGTAATCAGGATTCTGATGGCCATCTCCGAACCAAACCAACTGATAAGGTACAGGGTATGGAAGCAAATTTATGGCTTGCCGGAAGACTTCTATGCAGTAACCATCAAAAAGAGATGTGGTTTTCTCGTTATCAACAAAAGCCTTGAAGCTGAACCTGTTCGGGACTCCAATTCTCAGCTTTCTTCCATTTTGAGAGAAATTCCATCCTCTTGGTTGGAGAGTTGGATTCCCAGGCCAGACCACACTTCTGTGTAGTTCCTGCTTCGAGATTGATCGATCCAGATGCTTTGCATAAAGAACATCAGGCTGCACAACAGAGAGACCAGAATAGTTAGACCAGTAGCCTATTAGCCTGGGCTCCTTCCCAACAATGTTGAGCAGATCATATGCAGGAAAGATCAGAAATTTGTCAGAATCAAATGCGATCTTGCCAGTCAAACCCGTCATGTTAGTATGTAGGATTAGAGCAAGCAAATGTTCCCCGCCATGGAATGTGCTCAAGGCACTAAGATTTAGACCCTCCCCTCCCATGGGATCCAGATGTGGGTTATCTGAAAACGAGATTTTCCCACCATCTTCGAGAAACTTTTTCACAGCAGCAGCTATAATCCATACAGTATCATAAGCATATAGACCATAAGAATTCAACCCGATTAACCCACTGCTCAACGTTTTCCAGCGAGACAAAAATTCCATTTTCTTGTCTGAGTCACTGGTATGAGGCCGGAGTGTGAGAATCCCTTCAATATTTGTTGCATTGTCCACTTCGAAAGGAGTAGAATCTAGGAGAGTAGACAACCATGTAGTGGCAATCCAGACATATCCCTGTCCAGCATCTTAAGCTCATTTGCCAACTTCAGAACTTCTAATCCCACCAGAATAGGGGTATGCAAGATGATGACTCGGGTTTCCATTTCCCTAATATTAAACAGCTGCATCCTGATATCTTCACTAATTTTATTTCCTGGAGGAAGAACAGCTTTAGAGAGTTTGCAACGCTTCTCTGCAAGCCTGTCCCCTAAACCCGGAATAGCACCTCGCCAGTCCTCTTCATCAGTAAAAAGTGCTAC
Source organism: Utricularia gibba (assembly GCA_002189035.1). Lineage (NCBI taxonomy): Eukaryota > Viridiplantae > Streptophyta > Magnoliopsida > Lamiales > Lentibulariaceae > Utricularia > Utricularia gibba. The sequence goes on along the minus strand of NEEC01000017.1, from coordinate 1,751,084 downwards.
TACGCGCGAAAAGCGGTAGTAACTTATCATATCGGCTATAGCTGCCATCTGGAAAAGGTCATTAGGTGCTGTTTGTATGAAGAATGGATACTGAAGAGACGACAGGCTGGGATCCAGCCCTGTAAATGACAACATAGGCGTTTGAAGTTGATGAGCAACATGGGACAAAGTATGAGCCGTTACTGCCCGTTGAGGTCCAACAATTGCAACAGTGTCCCTCTGCATAAACTCCAATCCTGTCCAAATTCCAGCCAGCAACACAGATGAGCAATCCTTCGGATATCCATGAAACTAGGAATTGCTGGAGTTGAGAGTAACTGTAACATTTGAGAGGACCAAAAGCACGAAAACAGACAAGATTTATCAAAAGAAAACACAAAAAGGTCAATTCAGAGCCCATTCTCCGATATCTTAGATGAGGAAAAGAAGGCAATAAATATCTTACCTCCAAGAATGGCGAGAAAGTTGCTGCTTTCTGAATCGTGTATTGAGAGATTTAGCTTGTTGCTTCCGAGGAAACTCTGGGAGTTGATGTCTTCAACCGCCGCCCTCATAGCAATCTCGGCTACACGCCCATCGATACTACTAAGCGAAAAAATGGCCCCAATGTTAACATCCTCTGATCTCGATTTCACGGATAACCCAACAAGGAAGAGAAATAACAAAACAAGTAGCAGCAACCCCTCATACAAATTCGTTGGTGCCATGAGGAAGAAGAAGAAGAAGCCCACAAGTTTATGCATGGAAGTGGCACATCAATCACCATATACATGCCTTTCGACCAACCAAACGAACCCAGAATAAAGAATATATTTTTATGACCAACTGAACTGGATAAAGAAAGCAAGGTAGACCAAATCCAGAGCATTTTTGCTGCTACCACAAGCAGGGAATAAAATGAACAGTACATGAATATGCCAGAAAAAGACAGGACCGACACCGACGGTAAATGAGAACGAAATTGGGTGTTAACGCATGTTGGAAAAGTAACAGCAAAGAAAGGACCTTGAATGAGGAGCGCACGAAAGCCATTGAAATTGCCAATCAAACAGCAGAAATGAAACCCCCTTCAGATCGTAAACAGAAGATCACCAAAACATCAATATTCCAAAGTCGAAACCCATCAATTCGCGTCCGATGATCACTGTCTCTTTGAAAAGCAAGTAGCTTTTAGCACATTTTGAAATTCTGAATGACTCCAGAAAAAAAAAAGGAAATGGAGAAAAAAATGGAAACCATATTAGTCAAGAATGATACAATGAGATGATACTTTGAGAATGAAACAATCGTGGAACTGACAACACAAGTCACACTTGAAAAGAATTTGATTGATCCATCTATCTAGTACGGCTTCTTCTTCCTCCTCATATTATAACACACAATGGCAGGCAGTAGATAAAAAGCATACTAAGCAGTAGCTATCTGTCGTCTCCTCTTACCTCCTCTAACCACAACCTTTCTGAGATGATCGTACCGGTCGCGGTGGTACTCGATCCAGATGCACAGCTGTCTTATAGCTTCTCGTTTCTCCTCACTCAGACTTTCGTATCCTACTTCCTTTTCCGCCATCCTGTTCTCCAGCTCTCTGATCTTCTCATCTCTCTCTTGCACACTTTTCACTAGACTTGTCTTTTCTCGAACCCCCTTCTGCAACTCGTTTTCCAGCTCTGTGATCTTCCCCTTCAATGTCATCTCTTGAGCCTTCATCTGATCCTTCTTGGTGTTTATCTCGTTGATCCAGTTTTCCATCGCCTTTAGCTCCTGGTTGAGTTCGTGTATACGTGAGTCCACGTGCCCACACCCTTCCTCAACCTTCATGTGAAATGCGTCCATTTCAGATAATGCCGCAGTTACCTTGTGTGACAGCTCTGATGTGGTTTTCCTATGAGCTTCACTGCAAGCAGTGATCCTTTCCGTCAATGTAGAAACTTTGACAGCTGCCAAATTTTGTTCTTCCTTCAACTTCGTCTCTTTCCTCATCAAGCTTTCATCTTTTTCGTTTAGCATTCGTTCAGCAACGTGCAGCCTTCGGCTGGTTTGCATTTCTTTCTCCTGTGCGTCCCGTAAGCTTTCAACGAGTGAGGTGATTGCATCTGATTTGGAGTCCAAATGTTTTTTCAATTCTTCGGCATGCGCTTCGAGTTCAGTTTTTGCATCAGTTTCACTCTGAAGAGATCGAGTGATCTCTTCTAGCTTTTCCAATGACAATCTGAGCTCTTCATCGAGACTACTTATTTGTGTGGTTAATTCCAAAATGAGGGCACTGTGTCTACTGCCACCATCCTCAAACTCTATTCTGGCCTTGGAGAATTCATTTTCTTTCTCAATCAGTAGCTTCTCATTCAGAGAAACCTCGTCTTTGAACTTTTCATTTTCCTCTTTTAAATGACTGATCTCCTCTTCTTTGCTTCTTATCTGTTCTTCGAATTCATGTATCTGGTAGGTAAGTGTCTCAACCTCCACATTAAGTCCCTTCAATTTCACCACCAGATTTTCTTCCTTTTCCTGTTGCTCTGCTGTTCTCTTCTCCCCTGTTTCCTTTAAAGTTTTTATTTGAAGCAAGAGCCCAGAAATTTCTATGGTTTTGCCTTTAAGCTCTTCATCCAAGACACTATTTTGGTTTCTTGTCGAATCAAGCTCCGTTTTAAGTTCTTCTAGCTGTGAAAAAAGAGACTCCTTTTCTTCAACAGTCCCACCTAGCTCCTTTTCTCTCTTTGCCAACTCTTTTCTCAGAGTTTCTACTTGGATTAGGGATTGAGATGCTTCATGATCCCTCGCACGCACTTGCGTTTCCATATCCGAAAGCTTTTGACGAAGTTCAGCAAGTTCCTCTGTCTTCTTCTCCTCAAATTTTCTCCTTTCAGCGAGTGATGAGCAGAGTTCTAGTTCCAAACCCCTCTGGCGAGTTGAAGTTTCTTCTTTGTGGGCCTCATGAATCTCCAGCTGACATGCAAGTGTCCTTTCCACTTGCTTTAATTTATATATTTCCTTTTCCGCAGACTCCAATACTTTTTTATTTTCCTTCTTATAGGCCGCAAACTTCTCTTGCTCAAGTGAAAGCGCTCTTTCCTTCTCATCTAACTTTTCATTCAAATGGCTAACTTGATTGGCATGGTCTTCAATCTTGTCTCCCAACTTTCGTATCTCATCCTCAAGCTCTGAAATCTTCAAATCCAGGTTCTTGTTCTCCTCTTCAGCAGCATGTTTCTTTTGATTCAGATCATGAATATACTTTTCTGCCGACTCCTGTTTTTCATTCACTACTTCTTTGAAAGAGTTGAAGGTTTCATGCTCATTTAAAAGCTCTCTATCTTTCTCAGCCAGTTGCTCACCCAACAGATTTAATTCAGCGTCAAGCTGGGAAATCCTCAAGGAAAGGCCACCTTTCTCCTCATTCAATGTCTCTGCTGCAGAGCTTAGTTCTGTTGCAGCTTTCTGTGCTTCCTCTAATTTGCTTATAGTTAAATACTCATTTTGCAATGCTCCTTTTTCATCCGTTGAGGCAGCCAGCTTAAACTGTAATTCAGCAATCTCCGCAACTGCAGTTTCCAGCTCATGCTTCATATGATCAACCTCAAGTTCAACATTCTTAGCACCTTTCTTCTTCAGAGTGTCATCCGAATCAGATGAATCGGAGCTGGATGACGAACCCTTTTTCACACGCTTGCCCTCTTCTTCTTTTCTCAACACTTCGGCGAGATGATTGTATTGTTCGTACAGAGTGATGTAATGACTGTGGAACTCCTCGATCATGTTGGCCAGTGCGGCATGCCTCTCATTGTTGTCTTCTTCTTCAAGATCCCTAAGCATACTTTCCACTTTCGAGTCAATTTCTGCAGTAAATCAGAAAATGCAATCAATGGTATAGAAAGGGATAGATGGGTGGCCCAAGGTTTAAGCCCTCAGGGTCCGGAACTTCAATGCAAGATCAGTGGACACATCGAGAAAATATACCTGCTTTAGATTCTTGAAGCTGCTCATGCTTTGCAGGATCAAAGAATCCCCGAACAAGGATATGAACGATACGCGCCAACGAGGCGTCGTCATCTTTCGTCTCCCAGCAACGTAACTGAGTAAACACACAAGGAAGAATTAGGCAAACGAACAGAGGATACGTGAAGGGGAGCAAAAGATCAACAAACTGGAAACAAGAAACTGCAAGTGAAGGGAATGAATGAACGCATATGGTGAAACCACAGACAAAAGCATTCAGATAAAACAAAAACAAGTGTGACATAAGAATCAAACTACAAGTTCATCTTCTGTATATGATTCTTGAACTTGAACATGATAGAGGCAATGCAATACAATAGTGAGGTAACAAAACACATAACTAATGCAAATTTAAAACTTCTAAGAGGCATTCATTTGGTTTGGTAAAGATGGTTCAATAGACCATGCAGCAGTAAACTAGTCTCCTTATCAGTGGATTGTAATCAATGTTTCACATCAAACTGCCTAATTGCATTAACTCCTAACCTTCCTTGGGGTACCACACGGGTACACAGCTTTCAGTCGACAATTTATCGCTGAAACTACTTAAACTAAAGCAAGAACGGGAAAACTGTACTGCAATTCAACACTACAGAAATGCTTTTTGTTACTGAACGTGTGCGCTTAATATCATTTAAAATGTTTTTAATTAGCATTAGAATAAAAACGATATGATTTGCATAAGTTTACCTAGACGTGATGTAAAAATATTACTTTTTTTTATACGAAACACACCATCTTGGACATAGAGAATGCAGCACCGTTTAAATAATTTTTTTTCGAACATTTTAAAATACAATTAAAAATTGGACAAGCAAAAGCATACGATTTTCTGGATGTAAATGATGATATCTATTGAACTTGATTAAATTCATTATAAAAATGTAATTTAAATATGTAAAGTAACAGGCGGAAGTGTTGAATGTAATAGGCTAAAATCATGGAAATAAGATGACTGAGGCTAAAATATGGCTGTCCTAGTTTATTGTAAATGTGGTAGGGCCCATAAATTGAAATAAATCATTCCAAAATAATAATATTGTGTAGAATATTTATGCGAAAAAGGACAAAGCCAGCCAAACTACATACGAATTGTGTGTGTATGTGCCGCGGCAATCATAAAATACTGTAGCCGATCTGTAATTTTCAAATCCATACTCAAAATCACATTACCTCAGCCCGGCACCCAGACTCAGCAAGAAGCAAACAATCCAATAAAACGAACCAGCAGACCACCGAAATCAATGAACACACATACAAAAAACGGAATCGTCTCCAAAAAACTCGACTCCTCACTTTACACTAAACAACAGCTAACCGATGCCATTAAAGTGTGAAAATCGCAAAAAATCTAATCACGAATAGAAAGAACGGATGCGATACATCTAATTCCACCAGTCGGTCGACTTTCAAGAAACCATCAAAAATTCATCCGAAAATCAAAGAAAAAGGAACCAATTACGTATAATCACCTGGTGAACCAGCGCTACTTCTCCATCAGAGAACACGGGAGCCTTGCGAAGGAATACTGAGGCAGTTCTGAGAGGGAGAGAGAGACGGCAGTGAGTGAACTGTGCGTGCATTATAAAAAAAGTAATTAATTAAACAATTAAATGTTCGCGCTTGTCTTTATTGGGCCGGGCCCACTGACATTCGACTGCAACTCAGGGGAGAAATTTGTTATTTTAATAAAAAGAAAAAGTTTCGTTATTCTTTTGAAAAGGAATGTCGATGAATATCGAAAGACGTGCCGAATGCGACCATGAGAGAGCCAATTTTACATTTTATTTTAAATAAAATAATAAATAGGCTCTCAATAATATAATATAATATAAATTATTTTAAATATGTGAATATTTATTGAAATAGTTATAAATATTTTTTTAAAAAAAATTAAAATGAAGATGATTCTTAAATCGTTAGAATTAGGGGTTGTGAATTGCATTTCAAAATCACAGTGATGTCAAGTGACGTCATTCAAAATAAAGCCATCAAAAGTGGCCCAGAACCAGGTCAAGGCCCAGGCCCATAATGATTCCTCATTCCTGTCTTCGTAGCTTCAGTTTGAGGATTAGTTGTCTGCTGCTTGCTGGAAGCTCGGAATTCTCCGGCGCGCGAATGTACAACTAATCTCCGGGTGTTTTCTTCGGTCGACGGTTTGGGGTTGTTCATCTTTTGATTCCTTTCCGCTTTCTGATTGAAAATCAGGTATATTGACTTCTGGGTAGTTGTGCACTTAACCTAGGTTCTGCATAACTTCTCAACTTTCTACGTCTTGCAGAAGTAAAAACACTTGGTTACAGAACGCCTGTTTTACTTTTATTCATCATTTTTATTTCTAATTCTATTTTGGGGATGTGTTTTCAAATGATTGTGGGCTTCTTTACAAATGATTAGTTTAATCCTTGGGTGCCTGAAAATTTATGAATTTGAATGTGTTGTGAACGGCAGGAGATCAAATGGCTTTGCGCCGTATGCTCGGAATGTCGGATGGTGAATTGATGAGGTCTGATTGTAAACCCTGCACAAGACTGATGAGGCAAACAGCAGGGATATTCACTGTTGGGGGAGCATTCAGTTTTTGGGTACTTGCCCGCTTGCATTATGGTGCGTTTTTTCTTTCTCTTGACTTCCATGAATAGTAGGAGCTCTGCGTTTTCTTTTGCAATTAGGAATAGTTTCTTTCCCTCTACTTGTTAGGAGTTTGCTTTCTATCAGCTGTTCCCTTTTGATTTGCGAGAGATTTCTGTTTTACCTCTGCACTATAGTTTTTTGTAGCTCGGTTAAAGAGTTCGATAATGCATATGGTTTCCAGTTCTGCTCCTGGAACTATGTTTTACTCTCTCAAGTTATTTACGCTTGGTAATTTTGATTCCCGGCTCAAGAAAACGCATTTTTTGGTCTTTGCTGTGATCGATTTAAGCTCCTGAATGACAGAAACTAGATGTTTATGATTGCTGGACTCAAGATGCATTTGTTGCTAGAGAAGAGACACACAACCACCCCAAAAATTCCTTGATGTTTTTGAGATTGATCCTCATTATCTTCTGGCTGATACACGTTTTATTCATCTTGTATCTTCTTGTGAGATGCTTTTTAAGTTGCCTTGAGCCTCCTTGTTCATAGCTGACTACATAATGATGCTGGAACCCAGGTAGCAGAATCACAATTCCCCGTGTCCTGAGATGGGCTGCTTGTGGAGCTGTCTCGACAAGCACCACAACTGCATTGCTTGTTCGCCTCTTCAGCCCTGAATGTGAACCCCAGAACATAGAAGCGTATGACTTTAGAAAGTGATTTCTGCAGTAGAACTGGGTCACTCTGGCTTTTGTATAAGCTGCAATTGAACAAGCTTGATTTTTGATTTTTTAAATCAAATATATAAAAAATTTATTAAAAAAACAACTTGCAATAAATTAGCCAGAAGCCCTGAAGAAAAGGTTGGGTAGGAGGGTTATCGGGTCGGGTCACATGCCTCGTTTTGAAAAGGATGAGCGCCGCCGTTGTCGTCTATTAGTCGCGATCGGGAAACAGCAAAAATCCGGTTGACATTTCTGTCAAGCCTTTTTTCTGGATCCCTGGGGATCCTCTGCATTTACTTCAGTGCCCTCTCCAATTCCTTCATCAGCTGGAATTTGTCGTCGTGTTCTTAAAGGTTGGTTTTTACGCCTCCCGATGGGTGTAAGTTTGGCTTCTTGTAGTATGATTGTTGCAATTTGAGTGGGTTTTAGAAGACGTTTGCTTTGGTTATTGTTGAATTTTTTGTCTCTTTTGGATTTCAGATGGGTTATCTTTGATCTATGAATTGCGGTTTTCTTTTCTTTCCTTTTTTTGGTTTAAATATTTTGTCTTTGTAGTGTATTTGAGAGGTTGGTTGCTTTCAATGCATGAAACCTAGGCTTGTTCTCGCTTTCTGTTTATGCAATAATTTGCAGTACTAAAGTGGCAAGGGTGGTGGATATTTTTACTTCTGCTTGTTGTCATTCTGCTACTTTTCTTTGATTGAAGTTTAATTCCCTGTCCCTTGAACTTGTTCGGGTTCTGAAGCTGGTGACAAACCCTTTTGATGTCTGAATAGATTGTTAGCCATGACTGGGAAGAAAATTATAGCAATCTGTCAGCTGGGTGGCGAGTTTGAAATCACTGCCGATGGCACTCTGTCATACAAAGGTGGTGATGCACATGCTATGGAAATTGATGATAAAATGAAGTACAAGGATTTTAGATCAGAGGTTGCAGAAATGTTCAATATTAGTTTTGGTACTATAGCTATCAAGTATTTTCTCCCTGGAAACAAGAAGACACTCATCTGCATTTCAAATGATAAAGACCTTAAGCGCATGATCAAGTTTCATAGCGACTTGTACACAGTTGAAATATATGTTATGACAGAAGAAGCGACTGTGACGCCTGATGTTTCCCACATGTTGGGCAGCAGGTATTTACTGTACAAACTTATACATGGTTTCTTTCATAAGTATGTGCAAGACTTGTTAAGAAATTCTGTATTACAGGTCTAGTAGGACAACTATATCAGAAGCTGGATCCCGCTTGATACGTCGACGACTATGATGGAAAATATTGTTGATGACATGAACAAGCCAGACATTCTCTTAGATGCAACTTTCGGCTTGGTTGATGATACTAACCTAGAAGATGCCCATATTGACGTGCAGAATGAAATGGTGGTGCAAAGTAAAATGGCTGTTCCTATTGCCTTTTCTGGGACGGATGATGAAAAACATGCTAAAGTTGCTCAACAGTGGCAGAACAATATAACAGGTGTTGGCCAAAGGTTTAATAGTGTGCATGAATTTCGGGAGGCGTTGCGAAAATATGCTATTGCTCATCGATTTGCATTCAAATACAAGAAGAATGATAGTCATCGTGTGACTGTGAAGTGCAAGGCAGAAGGTTGTCCTTGGAGGATTCATGCTTCAAGGTTGTCTACCACTCCACTCATTTGCATCAAGAAGATGAATTCAACTCATACATGTGAGGGCTCTGTGGAAACAACTGGCTATCAAGCCACAAGGAGTTGGGTCGCTAGTATCATCAAGGAAAAGCTTAAAGTTTTTCCAAACTATAAGCCAAAGGATATCGTTAATGACATTAAAGAGGAATATGGAGTCCAGCTGAACTACTTTCAGGCATGGAGGGGAAAAGAGATTGCCAAGGAGCAGCTTCAGGGTTCTTACAAGGAGGCATATAGTCAGCTACCATTCTTATGCGAGAAGATAATGGAGACAAATCCAGGAAGTCTGGCCACATTCTCCACAAAAGAGGATTGCAGTTTCCATCGCTTATTCGTTGCCTTTCATGCTTCCCTGTATGGCTTTGAGCAAGGTTGCCGTCCTTTGCTTTTCTTGGACAGCATATTTCTGAAGTCAAAATACCAGGGCTCTCTTTTGGCAGCAACTGCTGTTGATGGTGATGATGGGGTTTTCCCAGTTGCCTTTGCCATTGTTGATGTTGAATCTAATGAAAACTGGCATTGGTTTTTGCAGCAACTTAAAACTGCACTCTCTAGATGCCATGGATACACTCTTGTGGCAGATAGAGAGAAGGGACTACGGGAATCCATTGCAGAAATCTTTCAGGATGAGGAAGTTCATCATGGATTCTGCCTAAGATACTTATCAGAGCAACTTGTGCGTGATCTAAAGGGGCAATTTTCTCATGAAGTGAAGCGGCTTCTGGTGGAAGATCTCTCTAGCGCTGCTCATTCTCCTACTCTTGAAGGCTTCCAAAGGTGTGTGGAGAGTATAAAGAACATTTCAGTAGAAGCATACAACTGGGTCATGGGAAGTGAGCCTGTTCACTGGGCAAACGCTTACTTCCAAGGTGCAAGATATAACCATATGACATCCAACTTTGGGGAACTTTTCTACAGTTGGGTTTCAGAAGCTCATGAACTGCCGATAACGCATCTGGTCGACGCCATCGGCAGCAAGATCATGGATCTCATCTATTCCCGGAGAGCAGAATCTATTGAATGGATGGGAAGATTGACACCATCCATGGAGGAGAAGCTGGAGAAAGAGAGCCTGAAAGCCAGAACACTTCAGGTGCTGGTTTCAGGTGGCAACAGGTTCGAAGTCCGGGGTACTACAGTGGAGACAGTCGACTTGGACAACTGTGAGTGTTCCTGCATGAGTTGGAAGCTCACTAGACTCCCCTGCTTCCATGCCCTGGCCGTCATAGGGTGTCTGGGACGAGATATCTATGATTACTGTTCCAGGTTCTTCACCACAGAGAGCTACAGAATAACTTACTCGGAGTCCGTGCACCCCATTTTGAGCTACAATGGTGGCGCCTGGGAGGAGAAGGGAGCATCCCAGTTGGCCGTGATCATCACACCTCCACCAACACGTCGGCCGCCAGGCCGGCCGACGATGAAGAGGTTTAGCTCTCATGACGTGGGAAGAAGACAGCTGCAGTGTAGCAGATGCAAGGGTACGGGGCACAACAAATCAACATGTAAAGAGTTCGTGTCAGAGTGCTGATGCATTGCCTCTCTGTAAAAGGAACGGGCTCTTTTCTCTGTAACTGTGTAGCTGGTAGGTGTAGATGCCTTCTTTGCTTTGACCAAGGGCTGTCTGTAATTATTCCCCCTTTCTGATTCTGGAGCCAACTTAGTCATCCAATCCATCTCAGACCAATCTCACTGGAAGTAAATCTATAGCCAGGAAGTGGAGTTAAGACTCCTCTGGTTTCAGTATAGATTTGAGGGAGCTGCATTGAATTGTGGCTCGTGGTTCTTGTGCTATGCACTTGAAAGAAAGACAGGGCAAGAACTATACAAAGAGCGTTCATGCATAGGATTACAAGCAAAAACTACCAAATAGCATAACAGCACAGCTGGTGGCTGCAAGGTATGGGGTATGCAAGTAAAAAAACAGAGGAGCTCACCTCATTTCGATTGTCTAGACATCTCGAGCAACAATAAGTTCCACAAGGTGTTCAGTATCGGCGGAATCCGGTAGCACCAGCAACTCATCTTGAGTACTGAAGTCGTATCGATGTCCGATGGCTCTCAGGAGTTGGTACACTTCCAACATTGTAGGCCTCTCTTTGGGGCCAGGAAGAACACAGTTACATGCGACTTTGAGAAACTGCAATACCTCATTATCGTAGCCATTCCGCAACAGCGATGTGTCGACGGCATCTTGAAGCTTAGACTGCCTAGAGAGCTGTGAAATCCATTCAGAAAGCTGTCCATTGAAGTTTTCTGGAGCTTTAGACACATGAGTAGGTGCTTCTCCAGTAACTAACTCGAGAAGAACTATTCCAAAGCTGTACACATCGCCTTTTGGAGTAACAACAAGGGTTCTTGTATATTCGGGAGCAACATAGCCTAAGTCTCCAAATTCTCCATTTACAAAGGTACTCAGATGAGTGTCCATGGGATTCATGAGTCTGGCAAGTCCAAAATCAGATATCTTGGGCTCATAATCTGCATCAAGTAGAATACATTTTGAACTGATGTTCCTGTGAATGATACGTGGATTGCAACCATGATGCAGAAATGCCAGTCCCTTGGCTGCCCGTGTTCCAATTTTGAGCCGTAAAGGCCAATCCATTGCTTTATCTCGATCCCTGATGTTATGTAGCTTATCATACAGGGTACCATTTGAAAAGTAGGGGTAAACTAGGAGCTTCTCTTTCCGAGCCAAACAGAAACCAAGAAGAGGAACCAAATTTCCATTTTTCACATTTCCTAATGTATTCATCTCTGACACAAATTCTTTTTCTGAATGTTGTGTATCTTGCAATCTCTTTACCATTAGAGCAGTACCGTCTTCAAGTTCTGCTTTATACATAGTCCCTGTTCTTCCTGAACCTATTATATTCTCACTGCTGAAGTCATTAGTGGCTTTCATTAGATCTTTAAAGCTCATCTTTGAAATTGGTTTCTCGAACATTTTAAGCTGCAACACAAGATAAATCTGTAATCACTACATCCATGACAACTTAAATTTACATGAGGGACATTAATGAAAAACCATCTTGCCTTGATGTGTTTTGAGCCTTTGATGTCCTTTGCCCATTGGTTGCCCAGAGCATCATCCTTCTTCTTCTTCTTAGATAATTTCCGTTGATACCATAGTATAGTTAGAGCAATTAAAGCAATGAAGGTGAAAGCACAAACAACTCCAATAACGGCACCAACAAGAGGGGTTCTACTTGAAGAGGCTCCACATGGAGGTAGAGGACTTCCACAAAGGCCTTGATTACCAGCATAGTCTACACTAGTATTTCTAAATTGAGGAACAGGGCCACTCAATCTGTTTCCTGCTACAGTGAATCTTGTCAAACGGGGAAGCTGACCGATCGCCGAAGGTATTTGCCCAGATAATTGGTTATTATCTAGTCTAACAATATTAAGGAAACTGCAATTTGCAAGATTCGCAGGGATATCTCCGGTCAATTGATTGGAAGAGAGATCAAGAACAGTGACATAAGTAATTAACATGGATATATTACTTGGAATGCTTCCATTGATATAATTTCTCGAGAGATCAAGACCTGTCATGGATGAACAGCCAGAAATCCCAAGAGGAAAGACACCTCGAAGGCCCATATCTTGTAGATGAATATTCAAGACTCTGTTCTCACCATCATGCCAACATTCAATCCACGAAACCCGCATATAAAACCCTGAGTAGCATTTTCAGGGAATTCCCAATTGCTCAGGCTATTCCGTGGATCTGTGAGAGAATTTTTGATGGATCGGACGCAGTCAATATCACTTTGGCTGGCATGGCAGATGGATGCAGCGAAAAGAATCCAAACAAACAGACAGGTGAGAACAGGCATCGCCCTTGAAGCTACAGCCATGCTCTTCCTAGCAAACCTCTTGGCTCACAACAACCTAGTTAGAAGTGCCAACTTAAAATTCACCGCATTTTACCGGCCTCGTGGTTATGTTCCTGAAAGCGAAAAAACATGTTGTTTCAATGAACAAGCACAAGTATGATTCTAGAAGAAATCACAAGCTGATGTGCGAGCATCCTTCCCTGCAAACTTTTGCAGTTAAGGCAAACTCTACTATGCAGCGTATCAGCATCGGAACAAACCTAATAGGAAGCAATCCCACAAACAAAAATCTGCACGACAACAACCTCAATAATTCTAACACAAAGCACTAGTTTATTGCCGCATCAACTACAACAGAAAAACTGGAGTCCCTGAGCACCAAAGAATAATACCAAGAAAAAGAAACAACGATCTTCAATAACCACAATGAGTGAGTAACCACAAGTATGAAGATCAAAGCCGCAAAACCCAACAAAACAACAAATGCACAATCACATATAATTAAAATATACCTCGGACATAGAAAATTCCCGAAACAGGTACGCAGGGAAACAAAACACCTTACCTCATGTGAATCATATACTGGAAGTTTTACACTTGACCGGTGTTTCTTCGCCTCTGGAGAGACTTCCCAGAAGTTTCGGTGATCAAAGCTTTGCCCTGCGATGATCTCCCTGAGTCTTTCGCAGGGAAGGCCAAGTCAACAAAGGAACAAAAGAGGTTTCGCTGACGAGGAAAATGAGGACTTTTGCCATCTTGACCGGAGAATCAATTCATGCGCCAAATCCAGTGACCGTTCACATTGACAACACGGAGACTTGTCAAAATCAGTGAAGTACGGGCATCGACCAGCCATGTAGCCCATTTATTCCTAATGGGCCTATATTATTGGGCCTATAGCCCACTAAGCCCCAGCCCGCCCTTTATGTTCAACCAAAAAAGGAAATGGAGATGTAGATAGCAAAACCATTTTTACACCATTTTGGAAAGCCAAACCAAATCTTTCTCATGTCACATGTACATCGTATGATGAGACACATACCATGCCATCGGAAACAAATCTATCGGCAAACGACGTCGGATTAACTCAACTCAATGCCGCGAACCCGCCTTGCTTCATCATCTGCCGGAACTCGTCGAAGTTGACTCGTCCGTCGCCGTCGACGTCGACTTTCGTGATCATCCGCTTGCAATCCTCAAGAGTCCTCCCTTGCTTCAATCCGAGAGACGCGAGCACGGTCCAAAGTTCATCGCCGGTTATGAATCCATCCCCATTTTGATCAAATACCTTGAACGCCTCGCGCATGTCGTCCTCTTCGTCTCCCCTGTCGTCCCTTCCATTATCGCCGTGTACAGCGCGCCGAACTCCTCGACGTCCACGTATCCATCGCCGTTCACATCGATATTTTCCAGCATTACCTTGAGCTCCTTGTCCGGGATGTGGATCCCTAGCTTCTCTAGCGACTCGCTAAGCTCTTTGCGGCTGATTTTACCGTCCCCGTTCCGGTCGAACATTGAGAACACTCGACGAAGCTCGGAAGCCGCCATTGTCGACATCGATCCGGTGTAACCGAGAGAAGACGCGGTCTCGAATTCCACGAAAATCAGAGCGGTGAAGAAATCACCGATCAAACATGACTTTGAGAATCAACCGGCGGCGGAAAAATGAGGTATTGATCTCAAGGTGTTTGACGAAAAGCTCAAATGATTTCCGTACTGTGTGTCATGTCTGGATCGTTATTATGCAGAGGTCGGAGGAGTAAAAAACGGAGTAAATTACGGGAAGCCCCTCACATTCTTAGCAATAATTACAGCTTTTTTATCCAAATCTAAATTCACATTTCGTATTTTAAAAAAATTAAAAAAATTAATTAATTTTTTGAGTAAATTTAAATATATTTAATTTAAATGCTCGTTAATTAAACGACCATTAGGTTTTGGAGGATAAATCAGTAATATTACTTATGATTCGAGGATAGGACCGTAATTTCATGTTTGAGTAATGAATACGAATTTTCTACTGTTGTTGTAAATCTACCGCAGAGTGGACCACGCGGTTCTGATTCATCGTACTTGCGTGTGTTCCCGACTCGCCGCCTAGCGCGTGGCGATAATTTGCTATATTCCAACCAATCAGAAGCGTCCACTCACGCCGTCCGTCGCCCACTCCTTGGCGGTGTGTCCAGCTTGTGCTCAGGGTATCTTCTCCCCAAGTTGTAAAACTCTGCCGCTGCTTCACCACCAATAATTGATAAATCCCTGTTCGCAGATTGGGATTTTTTCCTCTCCGGCGCTGTTGTTCTTGCGCCGCCGCCAAAGGGCCGATATAGGTGCGGTTGGAGCCGGGAGAGCGGGGGGTTTCAGTTTCTGGATAGTTGGGAATATCTGAAAATGCCGTTACTGCGACATTTTATCATACATCTGGTGGCTTTCGTCGTCTGCTGTTCATTGCTGATGGCGGCGGCTTCTAATTCGGAATCGGGATCGGTTTATCAGGTTCTGAAGAACTATGGTCTCCCAATGGGTTTGCTCCCTAAAGGGGTGAAAAATTTCAGCTTGGACGATTCTGGGAAGTTCCAAGTTCATTTGGATCACGCTTGCAATACCAAGTTCGAGAGTGTGATCCTCTACAGTATGAATGTAACGGGTACACTTCGGTACGGGCAGATCGAAGGTCTTTCGGGAATTTCAGCACAGGATTTATTTCTATGGCTTCCCGTGATTGAAATCCGTGTGGATATTCCTAGCTCTGGGGTGATTTACTTCAATGTGAGCTTGGCTTCTAAGCAGTTTTCGCTGTCTTCATTTGAAACTCCTAGAGATTGTTTAGCTTCGCCAGGTGAAGATCTTCAAGAAGGAGCACAAATAAGCAAGACTATTTCCAAGGTTCAGCTTGATCATTTCTTTGTTTGTTTGCAATGCCATTCCTGAGTTTTTTCTCTTTTTTTTGGATCTGGGCATCCATATTTCGTTGTGAGAGTTCTCCTGCTGAAAAGTTTGAATGTTGCACTGTCTGCAGCTTTTGCTTTAAAAGTTTTAAGTTTTCTGGTGTCACAAGAAAGATTCTTGTTGAAAAAGAATACCCTGCCACTGCTTTCAGTGCATTAACTTCCCAAATATACTATAGATTCTCTGTGTTTCATGCTACTGACTCCTGCTTCTACTTGCATATATGAATGTGCTCACAAATCGCTAAGCTGAAAGTGACCCTTCTTATCAGATCCAATCTGGGAAACTGCTCTACAAGCTGAAGGAGGAAACTGCTGTTTTGTGAAATTTTGATGGAGAGAATGCACATGAGCTCAATCATGTTACTGGTTTTGGAATTGATGTTTATACAAACATGTCTATGTTTCATGTTCTGGTGTGAAGTGGCTTTGTTGTTTATAGTTGCAAATATTCATTCAAATCAGCCTATCACTTGAAGTGGAGGAGGCAAAGAGGTAATGTTGTTCATGGAGGGTAAACAGCACAGAGAATAATAAGAGTTGGGGACAGACTGCTGCCTCCAATTTGCTGCTATTATTCAGTTAATTCTTTCTGGTTCATTTGTTTTGTTCTTACACAAACAGGAAAATAATGGGTTCAAAGAGATCTCTTTGTTGTGTTAATGATCCTTCATTTCTCATTGTCATCTTTCCTCCCACCTGAACATGTTTCATCTCCATCTTAAGCAATATTCATGATGTGATTTGGGCAGGAAACAACCCACAGAAATGATGAAAGAATGGTAAATGGTGATGATGAAGGTTTTGGTTGTTTGTGGCAAAAGAGATGCACACAACACAACCACCCTGTCTGTTTGTCTACTTGATGATTGGTTTTCTTTGTCACTCATTCCATTGAGGGCTCAGAAATGTGCTCTTCAATAATGTCCATCCTGTCATGCCTTCTGCTGAGAAAAATCATCATCATGCTGTACTTATTTTGTAACCAGGGCTCTCATTGATTTTAATCATGCTATTGAAAGATGTAAAACAGTACAGTAAGATAACTTGGGCTCATAGTCTGGACCTGATGGGCTGAGGAAATTATTGGGCCAGGGTATTCATGGCCCGTTTTCCATACATATTTGTTATTAATAATGATTAAAAATAATTAAAAAATCACCTCCTATATTAAATAAAATTAATATGTATTAAAGTGAATTCTATAGAATTAAGCACTGAAAAAATTTTGAAACCTATTTCTATTTTTTAAAATTTTATTCTAGAATACTATTAATTTTAAAATTAATTCTATCAAAAATAATTTTAAAATTATATTAAAAAAATTATTATTAAAAAAGTAATGAATATATTACTTTTAAATTTTATTTCTACTTTTACATCTTATTTTTACAGTTTTCTAGATCACTTATAATCTATTTTTATTTTTCTAAAATAATTTTAAAAAAGTAGAAATAAACTCTAAAAAGTTTCCAATTTTAATTTATATTTAAGGCGTATTGAGATGTGATTTTTGAATTTGAATTTCGCATTTTTTTCTTTTTCGGTAATTACTCGTGATTATTAATTGAACCGGAACGGCTGGATCCGGTTCGGATACCGGTTGGCCTATTTTTGGTAACCCGCAAATTAAATTCCTATGGATGCGCATTTTCCTCGGGCCCACGTCAAGTCTCCGAATTCCACGTTGACCGCCGGATTTACCGATACGTCCTCCCGCTTTCAACGCGGAGTCGTGAGGATAGAACCGTCATTTCCTTTAACAGTTATTCCCGCCGTGGACGGGCATTTATAACCTTCCTTCACAAACCAGGATTGCTCTTGCCTCTTAGAATTCGTGTCGTCCTCATTCCTTGCTTTTCTGCTACCAGGAGGATCCAGAGAGCGAATATGTTTGAGGGAATTTTGAAGAGCAAGTTTTTCTTGAAATGGTAAGCATCTTATTCTTCTTTGCCCCATCTGGGAGTTTCTGGTGTTCATCTTGCACCATCCATCCTGCTTCTGCAGCAAATCGAACGTCAAGACGACGATGAAACGCATCGAGATGATAAAGAGGAAGAGAGTTGCGGTGCAGAAATATATGAAGGGTGACATCATTGAGCTCCTGGAGAAAGGGTTCGAGCGCAATGCCTTTGACAGGGTAATAAACCAGAAAAAAAGAATCATGAACAATACTGAACCGAGCTCGCAGGGAAGAAGGGTAATGTGTTTTTGGCTTGCTGCAGGTTGAGGGTTTGATGATGGAGATGAGGAGGGCGGATTGCTATGACCTGATTGACAATTTCTGCAGCCATATTTTGACTCATCTCGAAGCCATGAGCAAGCAAAAGTATAGTCTTGATGTTTTTGTTCATTAATCATCCATTGATCTCATCATCATTAACATCATTGAACACAGGGACTGCCCAGAAAACTGCAGAGAAGCTGTATCGTCCCTGAGCTACGCAGCGGCTCGGGTTGCAGATTTGCCTGAGCTGAAGGATCTCAGAAGCCTCTTTTCCGAGAGATACGGGAACTCCCTAGACGCTTTCGTCAACAAACAGGTGGTATTCTTCTGTTCAGTTATTTTTTTAGGGTTTTAACTTTTCGATCACAAAAAAGGTGTGCGTTTACGAAATCAGTCAAAGTCAACATATTCTTTCCCATATTCGTTCTACAAATTCGCATTTTAGGGTTAGGGTTTTTGATTCTTCTTACTTTCCTGCTAATCTGCGAGATGCTTCAGTTGATGGAGAAGCTGAGTTCCGGGGTTCCTTCCAAAGACCTCCAACTGAAGTTCATGCGAGAGTTAACCAATGCTTGTGGCTTACACTCCAGCAAAGCATCTCAGCAGGAAAAGCCGACTGTTTGGCAAGAGGAATCGATTCCCGAAACTCCACAAAAGCGAAGTCTTGAAGCACAAGGAGCTTCAGGAACTGACCATTTCAACAGCACTGTGACAAAGGGCAGGTTCATTCCCCCACCCTACGTGAAATCCGTTCGGACGAGAAACGATCCAGACCGGGAAGAAGAGATGCTGGATGAGGTGTTGGAGTATTACAGCAAAAGGAGAGCAGATGGGGGACAGGGAAAAACAACGAGCAGAGCGTCATCTCTTCCAACTATTACTGATCCTGCGCTTGATTCAGGGAGGAGTGCGTACGGCAGAGCGGCATCTTTTCAACAGGAGGAAAGAAAAGGACACGTTCATCCCAAGTTGCCCGATTACGACGAGCTCGTCGCTCGCCTCGAGCGCCTGAGAGGCCTTCGAGATCCCGGTTGCTGAGATCGTGGAGGGTTTGTTCTTATCAGCCAAGAACCTCATTTCCATTATCGAATAAAATAGTTAAATTAAAATTCCGTATTATTCGTAAATTGGACTTATAAATACCCCCTAAAAAAGTATTTATGACGTCATCTCCGGTAACTGCCCAACCCGCTGTAACTTTTTCACCTTTTACCACGGTCAAGAATCATTGAAGACGAAGGCTTGGAATCCTGAATACAACGAGATTGTTGTGGTAATGGTAAAAAGGTTGAATTTGCTCCGGTAATCTTGCAATCATCAAACTCCAATTTACTCAATTCTATTGAAACTAAGTATTTGATTGATCTCATGAGCATACATGAAATTGAAGCAAACAAAAAATATAAATTACATTAAAAAAATTGGATACAATCGATTATTAATTATTTATAATTTTTTATATAGTTGATCATTTCATTTTAATCTCATATTTTCATACCTTTTTTAATTCAAATGTTACTAATTTAACATTAAAAAGAACTAAAAATGTACAAATCCCATGACCAATTTTTCAAATTCTTATATTTTAAATCCTGAATTTCTAATACTTATTTTCCAAAGATCGAAATCATGAATGTTTGACCAGGAATACAAAGAGATTGTACGGAAAATGGTAAAAGGCATTGATTTTCCCCTGATAATCTTGGCATCAATCAAACCGACCAATGGGCTGATTATTGTAATTTTATATTCGAAATCCGATTGTGGGGATTCTGGAATCAGATTATGTGAATTAGGGGGGAAGGCCGCCACGTGGATTAAATACCAAATATATATCGTCTTTTTTTAATACCGATTATAAAAATTAAAAACTTTTTTACTCCTTTTGGATACAAATTATTACAGGGATTATTCTTAATTACAAGAATCAAACACCCTTTTTTTCCTTCTTATTTCCAAATTTGGGTGAACTATAGTATTTTGTTTCCTTAATCTTTTTATTTTTTTAAGTGGAATTAAACTAGTTCTTCGGGGAACACATTTTCTATTTTAGTAATAATGTATAATTAAAATTGTTATTTTTATTAATTTAACGTCATTAAAAAAAGAAAATTTTGGTACAGCTGGCGAGCCTTCGCGTCTACGCCATTGCGGTGTGGATTACCTAAATTTGTTCACTTTTCAATTTACTGTTCGAGGGTAAAATAGTCATTTTACCTTTCTTCGTTCACCCCCACCGCCCACCCCAGTCTGCAGTGTACATATGTAAAAGCCTCCAGGACTGGGATGGCTCTGGCACTGGAATCTGCTCGTGTTTCTTTGATAACGATCGAGAGAGCAAAATGTTCGAAAGGGTGTTGAAGGGCAGGTTTTATTCGAAATGGTAAGCGTCTTATTGTGTTTGGGATGGATTTTTCGTGTTCATAGAAGGGAGTTCATTTGTGCAGCAAGTCGTATGTGAAGAAGACGATGAAGCGGATTGAGATGATAAGGATAAAGAGGAAGGCTGTGCAGAAGTTCATGGAGAATGATATCATTCAGCTTCTCCGGAATGGCTTGAACACAAACGCCTACGGCAAGGCAATCCTGATTATAGATACTGCAATCTTCAGCATTAGAACAGTTTGTGTTTCGATATGCTAATGTCTCTTGTTGTGGAACAGACTGGAGGTCTGATGGAGGAGATGAGAAGATCGGACTGCTACGAGCTAGTTCACCATCTCTGCGCCCATGTATTGACTCATCTCGAAGCCATGAGAAAGCAAAAGTATGGTTGATTCCTTTGCGGATGACTAATCTCGTCATTAGCATCACTAATAATGATTATTTTATGGAAGGGACGGCTGCCCAGAAGATTGCAAAGAAGCTGTATCGTCCCTGATGTACGCAGCAGCGAGGTTTGGGGATTTACCTGAACTGAGAGACCTTAGAACTCTCTTTAGCAAAAGATACGGGAGCTCTGTAGATGCCTCCTTTGTCAGCCAAAAGGTATTTTCCTATTCCTTTTTTGTTAAAGCTCAGTCCTCCAAATATGAACATGTTTTGTGTATTGGAAACTGCGAGTTTCCAGTTGAAGAAGCTGATTTCCGAGGCTCCTTCTGAAGAGCACCAGCTGAAGTTCATGCAAGAGTTAGCGGAGGGTTGCGATTCACACGACGAGAAATCCACAATCTCGGAGGAAGAAACAATGAAGAATCCTGCGCAGGATGAGCTGGTTCTCGAAACCGAAGAAAAACCGAATCTTGACGATGAACAAAGAGCTCCAGAAGAAGAGGAAGCCCGCAGCAGCAAGATGAAGCTCAAGTTCATTCCTCCGCCATACGTGATACCTAATACCGCATCACCCACATCTGTTAACAAAACAGGAAATGACTTGTACAAGGAGGCGTTACAGAATCACAGCACGAGGAGAGCATCGTCTCTTCCGAAAGAAACTTCACTGAATCCGGGAATTAGAAGGCATGGGAGAGCTGCAACCTTCCCCCCGGAGAGAAGAAGCGCACATGTTCATCCCAAGTTGCCTGAATACGATGACTTCGTTGCGCAACTCCAAACTTTCAGAAGCCTTCATCGAAATCAGGGTTCTTGAAACTCGGAGGGGACGGAGGGCATCATCATGTTAGGGTTATCATTGTGAACATTTATTAATATTGTTAAAATCATTTAATATATATTAATTTGTCCTATTTTATATCAATCAATTTGATTTTTTATGTATTCAATATCTATAAATTACAAAACTTAATGGCCTTTATAATATTGATCCATATCAGATGTTGAATTTAGAAAAAATGATCTCACATTTATACAGAAAATATCATTTTTTATTATCAATTTTTTATTTTAAGGTTAAAGGCATGATTACAATATATTATGAACAGGAGGAACAGACGTACTTAAATAGAGAAATTCTTTTAATTTTATATAAAATCTTTTTCAAAATGAAAAAACATAAAACTATAAAGATTAGATAATCGAACCAAAAAAATCATAAGTTATGACATTTGTAATAAAAACTAAAGATGGCCGACCAACTTTCTATGAGGAAGTAGACCCCTACAAGTGAAAAAAATTAGGACCATTTGGAATGAGAAAACTTATAGATTTGCACTTGATTTTTTTCCCCCACAAAGAGAATCTTATGCCTCCCTTGATAAAGATGTGGTCTTTAGGGCATGTTAGGTAGTATTTGGTTTATGGGATTATGATATAAAATATTTAAATTTTGATAAAAATTTATATAAAGAATTAATTTCTCAATTTTATATTTATTTGAATTTAGGAAGTAAATACAGTATAATTTATAACTAAATCCATCAAAGAAATAGAGAGTAAAAGTAAAATGAGTCTCTTCTTTTGGAATTTACTTTCCTTTTTGAAGTGGCTTTGGAATCTATTCTTGGGTTGGAATCCAATTCCTTTTTTTTTGGTTGATTAAATCCCATAATGTTATATGAATCTATGTGGAATTTAAAAAATATATTTTCTTAATTAGAAAAATTCATAATTAATTATATATTTTATTTTGGAAACAAAATGAAATGCTTCCATAATTTTGTTATTAAATTTATAAAATATTACGAAAATCATTGAGATGAGACTTCCAAAATCTCATTGCGTAATACTTTTAACCTGGAGTTTTACCTAATTAATTATTTTATTAAAGGGGAAAAAAAGTAAATAATAGGACGACGCCGTTTTGCTTTATGGCGTTGTGGGGACGGTGCTTTCTTGTCTTGCTTCTTATCGTGGTCTTTTTGTTCTCCAGGTCTGGTCGATATAGCATCGCCGGAATTTGATCGCCTTGCGGGGAAAAGGTAGTCTTGATTTTCGCCGGAAGTCGGGTATATGGGCTGCGTGCAGTCGAAGATTGAGAATGAGGAGACAGTTACTCGATGCAAGGACCGGAAGTTGTTGATGGAGCGATCGGTGACTTCCCGGAATAGGTTCTCCGCTGCCCACGTTGCTAACGCCGTCTCCCTAAGAGATACCGGCGCTGCCCTGAGCGACTTCTCGCCTGGTGAAGTGACACAACTTCCCCACTCGGTGTCTCTTCCCGTGTCTTCTGGTCTCGGCTTATTGTCCTCGGGCATGGACGGTCCGGCGACTTCGCAGCAGCACCTTCCTCCTCCTCCTCCCCCGCCAAACTCAAACTTCAATTCTACACTTCAACGGGCGGCTACCATGCCGGAATTGGTAATTCACCGATCTGAAATGAAGAGATCTGATACGATTATTGAGGAGGAAACGGACGAGGATGATGAGTCTACTTTGAAGAGGCGAAGTAGAAGTCGGAAGGGTGGGATTTATGAGCCGCAGCAGGAGATGAGTAACGAAGGGGCTCATTGGGATTACTTCAAGGCGAATCCCTCATTGGCTGAATTGGAGGATCATGGATTGGGGGATCCACGGACCGAGAAGGAGGTGGAGAGTCCTCCTAGTGAACTTCATCCACAACCTGCAACGTCAATGGTTGTAAAGAAAGTGAAAAAAGGGGGTAGCAGTTCAGTGAAGGGCAGCAGCAATGTGAGCTTGGCTCAGATACTTTTGGAAATTGATGACTGTTTCCTGAAAGCTTTCCAGAGTGCTCAGGAGATTTCTAGGATGCTGGAGGCAACTAGAGTGCATTATCACTCAAACTTTGCAGATCAGCGAGGTGCTTATTTCATAGCTGTTTTTTGTTGGTTGCTGTACACGAGAACCATATTGCTATGTTGTTTATTTGCAGGGAATTTTAATCATTCAGACAGGATAATGCGTGTTATCACATGGAATAGGTCCTTCAAAGGTTCAGCCAATGGTGCTGCTAATGAGCCGGATGACTTCGATTCCCAAGAGAACGAAACTCATGCAAGTGTTTTAGACAAGATGCTAGCTTGGGAGAAGAAGCTTTATGATGAAGTCAAGGTATTTTACTTGCTTCTGTTTTATTGCTGTTGCTAGTCAGTTTTGGGTCCTAAATAGCTTGAGGGTGTGGATCATTCCCTGGAATCATTAAGGTATTGTTTCCATTGCCATTTCTTACAGCATTTTGTAGTTGATTGGATAATGTATGGCCGCAAACTCATTGCTGAGAGCATGCTCTTAGATTTTTGGGCATTCTCACTAGAAGCAGCAATCTTGCATAGAGTTTTAATGGCCTGGTCATATTTGCTTAGTGATTCTCACCTGATTCTTAGTTGCTACTGGTTTTCTGCCCCTTCAAGTGATAAGTTAGTCAATTTTTCAGCAAGAACATTCCTCTCATGGTGTCCTGTGTCATGTCTTGATGAACAGACCGGTGAGCAGATGAAGCTGGAGTATCAAAAAAAGGTTGCCTCCCTGAATAAGTTGAAAAAACGTGGTTCAAACACTGAAGCATTGGAGAGAATGAAGGCTGCGGTCAGCCAACAGCACACAAGATTCATTGTCGACATGCAGTCCATGGATTCCACAGTTGCTGAAATCAATCGCCTCCGAGATGAGCAGCTATACCCGAAACTCATTGCTCTTGTCGAAGGGTGAGCTACCATGTTCTTCTGCATATTCCTTATGGAAGAAAACATGCTCACAGAGATGCTGTACAGGATGGCTACAATGTGGGATACCATGAGAATACACCATTTGAAGCAGTCAAGTATTGTTGAAGCCTTGAAGCTGCTAGATAACAGCAACTGCCCCAGTGAAACAAGTGACCACCACCATGAACGGACGCGCCAGTTGGGTGGAGTTGTTCAGGAATGGCACACAAATTTCTGTGAGCTAATGACCCATCAGAAAGACTACATCAGCGCTCTTACCAGCTGGTTGAAGCTGAATCTCATTCCAATAGACATACACTGGAAGGAGAAGGCTTCCTCTCCCGAGAGGCTGGCTCAGAACCGGGCTCGCCCTATTCTGTATCTTCTCACTGCGTGGCATGATCAGCTCCAGAAGCTTTCAGATGAGCCAGCGAAAGCAGCAATCAGCAACTTTGCAGGAGTGATAAAAACCATATATCAGCACCAAAAGGAGGAGCTGGAATACAGAAACAAATGCGTAGAGGCAAACAAGGATCTCATCAAGAAAAGCAGAGAGTTCGAGAGCTGGCACACGAAATTTGTGCATAAGAGAGCACCGGATGATGAGATGGTTCACGACAAAGAGCTGATCGCCGAGAAGCAGCTCATTGTGGAGGCTGCCCGGAGTAAGTTGAAGGAGGATGAAGAAGCTTACCAGAGGCAATGCCTTCAAGTCAGAGACAAGTCTCTGATGAGCCTCAAGACACAGTTGCCGCAACTCTTCCAAGCTCTCCATGAATTTTCTGCTGCTTGCTCACGTATGTATACCAATTTGAGATCCAGCTGCAGATGAAGTCGAGAAAGGGATGACGGCAGTTGGATTCTTTACCTGTCACTGTATGTTAGTTGCCTTTTTGTTTGACGAATGAGTGCTTGCTGTGAGTGAAGGGTCAGAGAGTGATTATGTATTTTTATTCAAAATAATGGAAAATCATTTGGATATACCTTTGGAATAATAATAATAATAATGTTATTATTATTTTAATTGAAATAAAGAATATATACATCTACTTTTGGTGTAATAGATAGCTTACCTAGATGCGAACAGCATGACGACCACAAAAAACATCGATACGGCGTCGTTACAACAGCCGTTACTCCCTGAGCCTCACCTACTCCTCCCCGGCAGAGACAGAGATTACGTCGTCGTTTTACCGGCGTACCCTTCTCCGGAGCGCCACCGTCTCCTCAGCAAGACCGGGCGTCGCTGCCTCTTCTGCTTCGCCGTTTTTCTTCTGTTCCTCGCCGCGGCCGCCTACGTGTTCTGGCCGTACAATCCAAACATCTCCATTGCCCGCGTCCATCTCAAGCGCGTCCGTTTTCACCGGGTTCCTGAACTTTCGATTGATCTGACACTCGATCTGAAAGTGAAGGTCTCGAATCGCAATTTCTTTTCCTTAGATTACGATTCTCTTGTAGTCGAGGTGGGGTACAGGGGGAACAGTCTGGGAGTTGCGGTATCAGAAAGTGGCCTCGTGGAGGCGCGTAGGACATCCTATGTTAACGCTACGCTGGTGCTCGATCGTGTGGAGATTTTGAACGACGTCGTTTTGATGCTCGAGGATTTAGCTAAAGGTTCAGTGACATTTGATACAGAATCAGAAATCAGTGGGAAGATTGGGATTTTATTCATTGGGTTTCCTTTGAAGGTATATTTTTCGGTTTCAGTTTCAAGTTTGATGCGTCACTGATATCCGAAATGTACCCATGGCATTTAAAGAAATACCGTAGAAGCTCATTTACTTACAGGTTGAATTTTTTTGCTAATGCTAAAGAATCAAGAAATCAGTGGTTCTTTTTTTATATCGTAGGAGTTCATTTACTTAGCATTTCATATTCAGTGAATTGAAGGCAAAAAATTCGATGTGAAACCATTGTATTGCAGGCAAAGGTCCATTGTGAAGTCATTGTGGACACAAAGAACCATACTGTTTCTCATCAGAGCTGCTATCCTGAGGTAACCCATGTAACTTCTTTAATTGCCAACGCCTTAGGATGAAGTATGAACAAAAGATTAGTGGGATTCACTAATATGCTATAATTCACGCATCCATTTTGTGTATGAAACCTTCTGATTTGGACTGCTTATTATATTACTTTTCTTATTTTTGTCTTGTGTTGACAAATTTTCCGAGGACTAGCTCCTAAATTGGTATGGAAATGCTGATATATGGACAGGTTGGTGAAGAATAGCTCCTTTCAAAGAGAAAGCTTGCACCCAGTTGTGTGGGCGTGATGCTCTTCATCAGGTTTTCAGTTCGTTTCTTGTGCGATTATATACACGTTCTGAGATGCATTGTTCAAGTTATGTACAGACATTTTGTCAATGTTTCATATTCTGTTCCACTGTAAATATACCATAAAACCCCTGGAAGTTTGTGATTCAATTTGTGTAACAAATATTCTCAATACTTTTGTGCAAGGCTTTAAAGCACAAGCTGATTTGTTTACATTAATGAATGTATCTCAGACTCAAGCCAATCCCAAAAGGGAGAAGCTTAGCTAATGGCACACGATTCACAGTGTGTACCCTAGTCTAGATATCTGGCAAGTCAACCAGTCCCTTGCCTTATGTTTTCAGTTTTGAGCGCAGTAAACGATCGTACAGCGCTTGGAACTTGGAAGGAACAAAGTCCTTGAAACTGCAGAAGTGTGAACAGGTTGACTTGAATGTGTGTAGGTGAACTACGAAGAAATCAGGAAAACATTTTTTACCCGTGAAGAAGAGGAAGCCTATCAGGAGCAGAGAACAATCTTGATATCGATTCAAGAACACGTCCTATACCCTGCTCCTTAGACTTCAATGCCCTCAGGTAGTCAACAAACTCTCTGTACTCAGCCTCACTCAGCTTCTTCCTAACCTGCCAAGTAGTAACGGTTACCAGGAACTTGAAGAATAAAGATCATATTTTGAATCCCATGAGGTCTTATAAGAGATTCAAGAGTATACACAATGCCGAAAAACAAGGTTCTCTGGATTACTTGTACTGCAGTTTATAGGGAAAATATACTGCGCTTGTGGTATGAATGTTTCACCTGGGAGAGGAACGCTGACCCCTTGATCTCTTCCTTACTGCCAGTCCCAGCATCCTTGGGTTCACCGACTCTATTTGGAGTTGTCTCGTTCGCAGCACCATGAGGTTTTTTGGGAATCTCACCAACGTTTTTCTCTGAGGCTTTCATGCCATGATCAAAAGCTTCACCGGTTTTTGACTTCTCAGGAACACTTGCTAGCAGCTTGCGTTTCTTCACTAAAAAGGGTGCAGCCAGAAAATGGCGTTTACTGTCACTGGAAGATTGCGGTTCTGCCTCAGAGCTCTTAAATAATGAACCACTAAAGGACCTTTGGGATGCCACAGATGAACGATTTGCAGGAACAATCTCCTTTAAATGGCTGGAAATAACCGTTTGCTTCACTTGTACACTAGAGGATTGAAGCACAGAGGAATGTGCTGCATCTGTCACACCCATCTGTAGGAGAGGTTTTTCAATGTAATTGTCTACATCTTGGAAGACTAGAGGTTTTCTTGAATGCTCTGCCACAAACATACAAGTCTCTTAGTCTAGAGGTTTTCATGAACGAAATATAGAGCTAAAGTGCAATGTCCTTGTACTATCACCTGCATTGCCTTGAGAATGTTGCAAAAAACCATGATTTCTCATAACATAATAAGCAGAAGGAGCAGCATTATATAAGAAAATCATGGCATATAAAAGGTTCCAGAAGCAGTACCCTGAATTTCATTTTTGATTGCTTCAGGCTTCACTGGGATCTTAGTTCCACTTTCTCGAAAAAATTTAGTCAATGTGTAAACTACATCGCCGAAGTTGGTGTAACTCTGGAGATAGGATTCTGATGAAGTGAGAGATAGAAAAACTAGAAAGAAAACAAACAGGAAGAGAAGGACAACTACCTAGACGGTTACCTTGATATGAGGTCTAATCCATGATGACACTTGAGATTGCTTGTTGGCGTGTGTAAACCTATTCAAAGAAGAAAAAAAATAACATGCAGCAAACATGCGTTCACACTATCCCAATTATGCACAAAACCGTAGTTTTCGACCAAGTAGCACGAGGGCTAGGAAATCATCTGAGTGAAGAACACGCACACAAAAAAAAAAAAAAAAAAAAAAAAAACAGCAGAAGTTTAAGACAAAGTAATGCATGGTGAGCACCTCTCATCACAAAAAACAATTGCTCCATAATCATGCCTATGCCGAATTACACGGCCCACAGCCTGATTGACAGCCCTTGATGCTTGTTGAGAGTACCACTCTTCTCCCGTTAGGCTTTTATACTGCAAAGACGTCAAGTTTCACAGTGTATGGTATTCAAGTTATCTTTGTATAATATTTGATAACATGCATGTTACCTGGTATGTAGTTTTTTGGGACTGTGTTTGCTGATCCAAATATTCACGCTTCAAGCGAACCTGCATCCAGCAGTTAACATGAAATGAAGTTGTTGCATATTCAAATGCATAAACATAACAAAAGTTCTGCTTCATTCGCCTAAGTCAATTTAAGCACTTGGTGGAATATAAATACCCTGAAGCAAGCTCATCCTCTAGGCACAGGAGAGGAGATATTATGCTTTTCACTAAGGCTATGGTTAAGTATCAAAAAATATACAAGAAGCAAACGGAATATTAACCTTCGGGTCATAGGCAGCAGCAAATGGTAGCCCAGTGACCACCACAGCTCTACCAGCATGATCAGCAAAATCCAATCCTTCACTTGCCTGTAGTATAAATGGAAAAACATTGTTCCTCTGATGGCACGTCCTCTAGTCCAATTGAAATTCAAAATGATGCCTATAGCAATGAAACATGCAAGTCCCTTTCTCAGCCAGGGAATGATGGCAATCTGATGCCTAGAAGAAAGTGCCCTTAGCATCTCACATGGAAATCGGAATGCAATACCAGTATACAACATGAAAAAGATAGTCACTGTGAAGACACTATCCATACCTTTCCCCGGCACACAGCAAAAAAAACTGCTCCTGAAGATTTGTTCTTCAACTCTTTCATATATTCCTGGAAAACAGGGAAGGCAATTAATATTAGTAGTAATACTAACACGGCAAAGCGTAGATAAATACTTCAGAGTTTAGCTGATTACATCAACTGCCACAGGAAAAAGAGAAGTTTCCCTGGGCTCCACAACAGGTAACTTAAGCTTGCGTATCCTTTCCCAGATTGAGGATGAATTGGTTGAACTCTGGAACATTTCGAAGATCATGAAAAATACAGAAACTCAGGTTTACAATCAACTCTTCAACCAGGCATGATCCGGTGCTTACCTCAGTTTTCCAGAAGCTGATGCACCGATCCAAAATGTAGTAAGATGGAAAGAATACAAGCAGGCCATCAGGGACAATTCGAGCAAAATTCACTGAAAGAAAGGAAGAATGCAGTTAAAAATCGTAAATTTTTCATACCATACAACATACAACAGAGCTGATAAGCATTATCCCTTTCAAATCCCAGTATAACCTGGGGGCTATAGCATACCTATTGCATTACCAAGTTCCAGTTTGTACTCAGCTGTATCACGACTTCGAAATGAAGAATTAAAAGAATAACCAGATGGTCCTACAGGTGCAACTCCAGCCCATATCTGATTGTCTGATATTACATGTGGATTTTCAAGCCGGATGGGGAAGTCCCTGTAACCAAGAGGGGGAAGCGCACGTATAATTAGCACAGTTTCAAGAAGCAGCATTGTAGACTTACAGCAACTAACAGTTTCAATTCTTGGGCAAATGATTCCATTGGTGATAGTGTTCCGGATGTCAGGATAATTGAGCCAACACCTAGTTTGGAAAATTCCTCCATCGCAATCCCAGGATTGAAGCACCACCAGCTGAGAATCCTAGAAGATTTACCTATTTCAACATAATGGATGCTCAAATGATCAGCATCTTAAGAGACATATCCTACATTCTTCCAAGCACAATACTAAGTTTGAAAATTTGATATCAAACCGGCGAAACAACATCACTGCATTCCTGTGATTTCATCATATGAGGCTAATCATGCAAAGAAACGATCAATGACCAATGCCAAGTCCTATTTAAGCCCTAGAGTGCAAACTTTAGTCCAAAAAATAAAACATGGTCCATAGAACCAAACATTTTCAGCATAAAGATGATGTAAAAGAGACCACGCAAAATATACTTGAGTTACCCTTGTATTATGGTGGATTGTATGAAACAAGTGATCCAGCACAAACAGAAACAAGATAAAATAATTTTTACTAAGAAACATGCAGGTCCATTTGTCTTTTAATCTAGATGCAGTCAATGGCCTACCTCTAAAGACATCTGTAGCACTAGCTTCAACTTCCTGGACATGAACCTGTCAAATGCAGATACTGAAATACCATACAAGATACCATATCAAACTTCAAATGCGTTATATCAATACATTCATGACTCACACGGTAGTATTGAGCATGGCTATTGGTCTTGTCCCTGAAAATCAGTTGAAAAATATCTGCAATGCTTTGCAGCCGAGAAATAGCACCAGTAGCTTTATGCGAACCCTCCATTTCACCAATTTTCGTCTCTGGAATACAGAAACATGAGGAATCAGCTAAGTAATGGTGCACGCGGAGAAACAAAAGTACAGAATTTCTTCAATTCTTCAATTAGACAATGAGAACCTTGTTATTTTTATGAGTCATAGCTCCAACAAATACATAAATGAAAGTAACATACTAGTGGTTTATCCATTCAAATGCCAGTGTATTTTTTTCAACGAAACAGTAAAACTAAGGTGTAGATTAACTCAAAAAACGAGACTGGTTTTTTATGAGACTAATGGAATGAAATAACTGCTTCAGAGATTACCTTCCTCAAGAATTTTGCATCCTTCCTGAATGGTGTCAATCAGCATATTCACAGTGTCTTGGGTTATATTCAATTCTGCTAATAACTCATAAATATAAGGACCGGGCCTTGTGAAACCATGTTCTTTCGACTCAATTTGTATCTCATTAATTCTCCTTTCAAACTTCAGAAGAAGTGCTGCAAAAATATGAAAAATAAACAGTATAATTGTGGAGTTTTGCGTGTCCTCCAAGTAGCAGAAATGGGGGATGATTAAAGGGAAGGACAAAACACAATAAAATACCTCTTAGAATAGCAAAATTATCTGGATTACAAGATCCATCTTCTGCCCTTTCATGCCTACGAGCAGCAAGATCAGCACACTTTTTAGCTTCTGAAATGCATGATAACAGGAGACTTGAGGGCAGATCAAAGGAAGCTGCATCAGCACAAAGACTTTCCTGGAATTTTCAACGATGACACTTGATGACTATTCATTAGGAAAACCTAATGCACTATTATCCATATAGCTTTTAGTGAATAACATACAGCATAATCAAAAGAAGTTAAGACAAGCAAAAACAGACTTCAGAGTATGTGTATGAAATGTATATTTTAATGCTTACCAAGTTATGAGCCTCATCAAAAATAAGGATGCTATCATTCCAAATATCTTTGAGAGTTTTACGGTTGTCACGATCAATAAGATAGTTGTAAGGAGAAAATATAATATCAGCATCCTTGTGGAGCTCCCGTGAAAGGTAATAAGGGCATCTGAACTTAGAAAGCAAATCGTAAGAGAAGGTCATAGTTAGTAGAATTTAGAGTAACAGGATAGATATCCTTCAAACATACGCTCCAGAGCTTCTTCCTAGGTTCATCAAGTCTTCTATATCAACCGGATCATCTCCAATAGAACAATTGGTATTTAAAAATTCTGCAAAGCAGGAAGAGAGATATTTTTTATGAAATACACATGCCAATTATTTCGCATAAGAACCATGACACGTCATAATACTCATCAACTAAATAATCACAGTGATAGTAAGTGTATCTTGAATCAAAGTTACATTTTCATATGATAACGAACTCTCCTAAACTCATACCTGTAACACGCAAAACATGACGGCAATATTTTTTGGTACGCTTTTTACACAGAGCCTGGCAAGCACTTGTTTGTGCTTTTCCATGAAGTAAACTCACTTCCTCATGAATACATAACTGCTCTCGAGATCCCAATACCGTCATCCGGGGCCTTGATTTTACACAATTTTTAACTTTTAGTCAACAACCCTCGTCAAAAACGGGATAGATACCTACCCATTAGAAGCAAGATAACCGGAAATGCATTGAATTAAAAAAATACAATGATAGAAAAAATAAGGCACCAGCTAAACTATCTAACTTCCACGTAATTTTCAATGGATTAGTGACAGTATGCATAATTATTTATGGTGCAAGACTCCACCAAATTCAACTGATCATGCAGCTGGAATCGAAAACACTCAATCAATGAAATGAGTTACAGAGGCAGATACCAGTCAAAAAAGCCCAATAGTGGAACGAACCTGACCTGTAGTTGGTCCTCTTTAACTCTTGTATTACTTGCTTAATCTGGCTGTGAGTGCGCGAGGTGTAAATTATGGTGGGAAATTCAGAAGATTGTGACATAGGAAGCTCATCGTCATCCATATTCTGACTTCCCTTAGTATCACGTTTCTGCCTTCCACCTCTTGAGAACTCCCCAAGACTTCTTCTCCATGCTAACGTGGCACATAAAAGACACAGTGTCTTTCCTGTTCCAGTTGGACTCTCTAGGAGTGCATTAGATCGCTGTTCCAGTACAGGAGTATGTAAGGCTACATCATAATCAAATGAAAAAATAACATCGAGAAACAGCCATGGACGAAACACTTACCCAATTAACCAGATTTTCAAATTCATAAATCATGCAATACTCATTTCAATGAACACAAAAATGGAATCTTTTGCTAGGGATTCTGGAAGACAAAGAGAATTTTTTATTTAACTGCCCCTAGGACACGGGATGATATTGCTAGAAATGTGCTCCAAATGCAAACAATAACTGAAATCTGAATATTTCAACATCAAAAGAAAGAAGAAACAGCAACAGAAGAAAATAAATTTAAAATCTTTATACCGTTTGGAGTGATTCGATGACTTTTTCCATGTACACAAGCTGGCAATCGTAGGCATCGAAGGGGAAATCTACATTGATTCCCCTAATTCTGTATTTGGGCATCTTGATGATTAAGCTGAAGAATGGAGTGATCAATCGTCGTTTGTTGCAGGCAGGAGCAGCCCTATTCTGATGCCATCCTCCCGCCAATTCTTGCGCGGGGAAGATGAATGTAACGGCATTGTTTGGGCCACAGGTCTCGAGGCCCACAAACAAAACTCAGTAGCCCACAACATTTAAGCCCAATATGTAGTGAAACATTTTGAATTATATTTTATTTAATATGAATGTTTTGTAATAATTTTTTTAAAGAATCGACATTTTAATTTATAAATGATTTTAGATAAATTTATACCTCTTATATGTGTGCATTGAAATAACCAAAAGAGTGTGTTTTATATTAATTTTTCATTTAATAAACGTATTTTAAATTTAAATCCATAAATTGTATTTTATTTTAAATCATATAAATAAAATTTTAAATAAATTACTAAACACATCTTTAATTACTGAGATAATAACAATTAATCCCATCAATTTTGTGTTTAGGGTTTATGGAATTAGAATAAAAAGGTTTTGATTTATTTGGATTTAGATAAATCATAAATGTGATGCAAAGGGTTTTTTGGAAATTCAACAATTAGGGGGTAATTGAACCTATGTTTTTTTTGGCCTTCAATTACCTTTATATTTAAATAATTGAAAAATACATTTTTTTAAAAAAAAAAACTAGTTGGAAATAAAGTTCACTTTTTTTTAATATTTCGTTTTTTATATTCCGGTATTGCCCTGCAGGAGCGGGCACAGAACTTGGTACAACCTTACTTCAACGCCCTTTCGCTCATGTACGCGCAGTTTCTCTCTCTTGATCTCCTCTGAAGATTGCATTCCCCTCCGCATCTGTTCTTCGACTCTGATCTCCGCGGTTCTGCGGTTGATCAATTTGTTGTTCGTCGAAAATGGTCAGTCAACTACTCGCTTCTGGTGATTTATCCATTTTTTTTCCATCGCGTTTCAGATCTGGTGGTTTTGGGGATTTTGGGGTTTCGAGATTCGGTGTTGCTTCTAGGAGTGTTGGCAATAGGGGGCATTTTTGTAGCGTTGATGTTCACTGTTCTTTTGAGATCTGGAAATGTTTTATGGTTTGCTCACGTGGTTTTTTCTGATTGTTTTTTTTTTTTCTGTTTCGCAGCCGCTTAGACTGGATATCAAGGTAACATTCATCTGTTTTCATGATTGCTTGTGGTTGGATTATTCTTCTCTCTTTCGCAGCCGCAGAGACTGAGCCTCTGACTTTATTTTTTCAGAGAAAATTTGCTCAGAGATCAGAACGAGTGAAATCTGTGGATCTGCATCCTACAGAGCCATGGTATGCTTCAGTTAATTTGTGGTTGCTCAAGATTTTCATCGTAATGTTACCAGCGTCTCTGAAACTTATGATCCATCCCGGAAATTAAATTAGTGATTCATATTACCTACACCTTGCATTGGTGCTCCTTCATGAATTTTCATTGCGTCATTGTGGTATGATTTTTGTAACAGGATATTGGCAAGCATGTATTCAGGTACAGTTTGCATCTGGAACCTTCAGACCCAGGTAATCAATTACTATCAGATTTGTACTCATCACTGAAAATTGATATATACAGTCCCACGTCCATCTTTGATAGCACTTTCTTCAGTATGCATCCACAAAATGTAATTCGTCTTGTAATGGGATTAATTTTTCCTAGTTTTTAGCTGATTGTGTTCAGTCTGTGAACTATATAAGCATTTCGTTTATCAGTCACAATTTTCTTCACACTTTCTCATTACGTTCTATTGAGGAGTGTAAGTGAATGCTGAGTCAAAGTTAATCATATCTTTGTAGTTTTGTGACCGAGAATGCGCGCATATGTTCCTTTTGTCCTTTAACTGTAAAGTTTGTTATATTTATTTTCATTAGTCGTTACTAAGGTATTTCATCTGATTCAGGCAATGGTGAAATCATTCGAGGTCACAGAACTTCCTGGTGATGTGTCTTTTTAGTTTTTCATGTATAATGCATCATCATTTTATAGTCTGAAGAAGTACTAATATTTGCTGTTTAATACCTCAGTTAGATCAGCAAAATTTGTTGCACGAAAGCAGTGGGTGGTTGCCGGTGCTGATGACATGCATATCCGTGTGTACAATTACAATACAATGGATAAGGTCAAAGTTTTTGAGGCTCATACAGATTATATACGATGTGTGGCTGTACATCCCACTCTTCCCTATGTACTGTCATCGTCAGATGACATGCTCATAAAGCTTTGGGATTGGGAAAAGGGATGGGCATGCACACAAATATTCGAGGGTCACTCCCATTATGTCATGCAAGTGACG
The DNA here is from genome assembly GCA_002189035.1 of Utricularia gibba. NCBI lineage: Eukaryota > Viridiplantae > Streptophyta > Magnoliopsida > Lamiales > Lentibulariaceae > Utricularia > Utricularia gibba. Next base: position 1,715,156 of record NEEC01000017.1, on the reverse strand, counting down.
TTTAATCCTAAGGATACGAACACCTTCGCAAGTGCATCTCTTGATCGCACCATTAAGGTGCGGAACATATTTTTTGTTTTAGTCAAGGTTCGAAGGTATGCTTGATCTTTTCTCAAACTGGATGCTCTGAATTGCTGTATTGTAGATTTGGAACCTTGGCTCCCCTGATCCCAATTTTACACTAGATGCACATGTGAAGGGAGTCAATTGTGTTGATTACTTTACTGGTGGGGACAAACCGTATTTGATAACGGGTTCAGATGATCATACTGCTAAGGTTTTTCCTATCGTTTTTTTTTTTTATTTTTCCTTTTGTCATAATTTGAGTGTCCCTATTTGAACTCTAAATATGCAAGAATGCATGTAATGCAGGTTTGGGATTATCAGACAAAGAGTTGTGTTCAAACATTAGAAGGCCACACACACAATATATCTGCTGTTTGTTTCCATCCTGAGCTTCCCATTATAATAACTGGATCAGAGGATGGCACGGTGCGCATATGGCATGCTACAACATATAGGTGAGGTCTTTAGGGACGAGACTCACTGACAATATACCCACCTTTTTGGCCATCTAGAAGTTATTCATATTTTTTTTAAAAGCAGTGACATTATTTAGTATTATCTGTTTATTTTTGTGTTTCAGTTTTTTTTTTCTGTCCTTGTTCCCTATCCATCTGTCACTACTTGATGGTTTTATACTTCTCTTTTTGTGGTACTTAGTTTAAATGAGTTATATGGTGCCATGCAGGAACGAGAACACTTTGAATTATGGTCTTGAAAGAGTTTGGGCGATTGGTTACCTAAAAGGTTCAAGACGGTAGGCATCCTTAAAACTTCGAAAATCACCTATTTAGCAAGGAAGCATGACAGAATCCGTGGCTCATTGCTGACTATGACTTCTAAAAATGATGCAATATTTGACAATTACACTCCATGGAATTGAATAACATTAGTTGCGATTATTCCTTTATTTTCAGGATTGTAATTGGTTATGATGAAGGCACAATCATGGTAAAACTTGGTCGGGAAGTGCCCATTGCTAGCATGGACAACAGTGGGAAAATTATTTGGGCTAAACACAATGAAATTCAAGCTGTAAACATCAAGAGCGTTGGTTCAGATTATGAGGTACTAGTTCATTCGGATTTACGAGACATTTTGAATTATCTGACTTCATAGTTTCATAGGTTTCAGATGGAGAAAGGCTGCCGTTGGCTGTTAAGGATTTGGCAACTTGTGACATTTATCCTCAGGTTATTTTCTCCACTATTCACGAAATACAATGTAGTTTCTATCCCCATGGTTTTTGTAGATGCGAAGTAGTGTTTCATTTCCTTGTGGTATATCTGTGTACTCAACTCGTAGCAAGTGCATTATTGTAATTGGGAGTTTTTCTCTCAATGTCTCTTCTACTTTGTCGATAGTCATCATTAGCTTTTTTGATTGATATTTTTTTTTTTTTTTTTGTAGAACTTGAAGCACAACCCCAATGGCAGATTTGTTGTCGTATGTGGAGATGGGGAATACTCAATATGCACTGCTGTGGCATGGAGAAACAAATCATTTGGCTCTGCATTGGAGGTTGTCTGGTCAACTGACGGAGAATTTGCCATTAGAGAGAGTACATCAAAGATCAGAACCTTCAATAAAAGTTTCACGGTTTGAATTATCTTTCTTTTTAATCTGTATAATAAAACACGTGTCTTCATCCATCCAGTATTGTGATATGAAGTTCAATCTTATTTTGATTGTAATTTGATCCTTACTTGTTCTAAATTTTGTAATATTTTTTCATAATGTTTATTTACTTTTTCCTTCTTGGTATATCGTGGTATAAGGGTTCATTTTTTATGCTTCAATCTCCAACACCTTGGATAAGGGTTTTATTATTTCCTGGCAGGAAAAGAAAAGTATCCGCCCTACATTTTCTGCAGAGCACATCTTTGGTGGCAATCTATTGGCGATGTGTGCAAATGATTTCATTTGCTTCTTTGAGTGGGCTGAATGCAGGTTGATTCGAAGAATCGATGTCAGTGTCAAGGTATCAAACTTCTTTGTTGGACCACTTTTTTTTGCCTGATATTTAATCATTACTTATCCCTTAATTACCATTATTTGAATTCTTTGGATTTTTTTCAGAATGTGTACTGGGCTGACAGTGGTGATCTGGTGGCCATTGCGAGTGACACATCATGCTATATTCTTAAATACAATGTGAGCATTCACGCATTTGATGTTCTTTTGAATTTGTTAGTACTTAATAGGAAGCTATTCTGTTACTAACTTTCTATTACTTTAGCGGGATGTGGTTTCTGCGTATCTGGATTCTGGAAAAGTAGTGGATGAGCAAGGTGTGGAAGATGCTTTTGATCTTCTATATGAAATCAATGAACGAGTGCGAACTGGAATTTGGGTTGGAGATTGTTTCATCTACACTAATTCCTCCTGGAGACTTAATTATTGTGTCGGTGGTGAGGTATGTACTTCAAAGCCATTTTGGTTTCGGAAATGGAAAATGTAACCATCTGATATATTTTTAAGGTGACCACAATGTATCACTTAGATCGGCCCATGTACTTGCTTGGGTATCTTGCATATCAAAGCCGAGTTTATCTCATTGATAAAGAGTTCAAGTGAGTTATATTTTGCAATTTTTTGAAACATCATGATCTTTGCAATATCATTTATCTTTCATCTTTATATTTTTGCGCGGGACTTGCAGTGTTATGGGATACACCATGCTGCTCAGCATGATTGAGTATAAGACTCTTGTAATGCGTGGTGATTTTGAGAGAGCAAATGAGCTCTTACCCTCAATTCCAAAGGAGCATCATAACAGGTCCTTAGCATTTCTATTCGGATGAACTTGTAAATTTTTTTTTTTTAAGTTTTCTCAGCCTTTGAATGAAGCAACTATCTCTCCAAGATGCATGTTAAAACTTATAATCCAGTGGGTTTGCATGAACCATCTTTGATGAGAGTTCTAATAGTGGGGTTGCCTGCTGAAAAACATTGGAAAGTTAGGTCGCGTTAAGTGCCGTATCCTTGTTGTACATTTGATTTGTTTTTTCAATTTGATTCCAGGAGTGAGTTAAAACTGGTTGTTCATGCTACTGGATCTTTTTCCCCCTTTTGGCAGTGTCGCCCACTTCTTGGAGTCAAGGGGAATGCCGGAAGATGCTCTTAGTATCGCTACAGATCCTGACTACAGATTTGAATTGGCCATTCAATTAGGGAAACTAGAGATTGCAAAGGTGATCATATGAAATCAACTCTTGGTAGCATCAGATTCTGTACTATGATATCATTATTTTTCTCAAATTTCTTCACTTGTTATATCACTGGGTCTGTCTCAGATTCCGGATTTATAGTCAGTAAATTCTCACTATTTTATATACACCACAGGAAATTGCAGCTGCTGCACATAGTGAGTCTAAATGGAGGCAACTTGGTGAATTGGCTTTGTCTACTGGAATGGTAAGCAACTTGGTCTTATATCTATTATGTTAAAAAAAAAAAAAAAAAATTCACTGTGAAATGGTACGAGCAGCTGTTGTTTTGTATCCAAAGAAGCTCTGATTATTTCTTCGCTTCTATCTACATTTGCAAATCTGAAGATTTGTAAACGATTCCTGTATTATACTAATTGTATAACCATGCTCCTGTATTTGCATTTCAGTTGGAGATGGCAGAGGAGTGCCTGAAGCAAGCTAATGATCTGAGTGGTCTTCTGTTACTGTATTCCTCTTTAGGCGATGCTGAAGGAATTACTGAACTTGCTTCTATTGCCAAAGAGCATGGAAAGAACAATGTTGCATTTCTTTGCCTATTTATGCTTGGTAAGTTGGAGGACTGCCTCCAGCTGTTAGTTGACAGGTAATTTTTTTTTTCTTTTTCAACCCCTCTTATTTGTTTATCTATGTCGCTAACCCATGAATTATATACAGCAATCGGATACCAGAAGCTGCATTGATGGCACGGTCTTACCTCCCAAGTAAGGTTTCAGAAATTGTTGCTCTTTGGAGAAAGGACCTCGGCAAGGTAGTTTATTCTGAATCTTGTCTTCTCTGAAATTATGTGCATCATGCTATGATGATCTAATTATGAGTATTAGTGTTATGTTTATTTGAGGATTGTGCCGCTTGAAAACATGCAGATTAATCAAAAAGCTGCTGAGTCTCTTGCTGATCCTGAAGAGTATCCTAATTTGTTTGATGACTGGCAAGTTGCTCTTGCTGTTGAAGCTGAAGTTGCTGAGACAAGGTATATGCTAATTTGAATGATTATTTCTCTCTGGATTGGGAATTCAAGCGGTTAAAATTCACAGGGACTGTCATTCACATGATCCAGTTAACATTTACTTTGCACAATACCCTGGTTCTGTGCATTTGGTGTATTACATGAAGGAATCTTTAACCAAATCAACTTTATTTTCTTCATCAAGGGGAAAATACCGGCCTGCAGCTGAATATGCCAGCCATATCCATAGATCCACCGAAAGTCTTGTAGAAGCTCGCAAGAGTATGCAATTTGAAGAGCCTACCGAAAATGGATATGAGGTAGGTCTGAACTTTTGACCATACAATTGGATGGTCTTTCTGGGAAAATGTATCTTGATGTCTAATTATGTGGCAATTAAATGCCAGCTACATATTAGTTGAATTTCAGTTATCTTGGTTCAAAGTACGTGGTCTTTTTCCTCTTCTAATCAGGATGCTGAGCCTGATGGAGAAGCAGCAGAGGTGTCTGATGATCCAGAAGTAGATGGCCATTCCAAGAATCAGGAAGAGGCAGTTATAGTGGAATCCGACTCTACAGATGGTACTGAGCTAGTTAATGGCAACAAGGCTGAGGAACAGTGGGGTATGAATAATGAAGGAAAACCGTCAGCCTAAGACCAATTAGTTTTGGGGAGGGAGGGTGGGGGGTTAGTACTAGTTTTTTTGCTGGTAATCAATACTTTTTCTAGTGGTTGACTACAAATCAATATAGCCTGACTGATACTATTATGTGCTATTAGCTCGCTTTGTTGTCATACATCAGGGCTTTACGCGCAAGTTAGAGGTCTTATACATTGAGACTTTTTCTTTCTATTTCAATTATTTACCCCTTATTGCTTTTGCATTGTCATGTATATCATGTGCTACAGTTGCTCGTCAAAATCCTAATGAACCTCTACTTTCTATAATGAATATAGAGCATCAAGTTGCAAGGAATTTCTTTGATAGGGAATAGCTTTGTGAGTGAGCATCAAGGGACAGTCAGTAGTAGTTGCTCACTGTTTTCCTTTCCATCTTGCTGAGTTTGCAGTGCTTACTCCTCATGAATGAGTCATCCCAAGACAGATTTTGCGTGCTTCCGAGTGGGTGGCCATGGCGGCAATTGAGGTCCGTTCTCTTCCTATACTCCTTAGATCGTGTAATGAGGAGGGATGTCATGTTTAAACAGCCTCCGGGACTCCCCACCGTCAGTATTGTTTAAACACTCAACTTAAGGTATTGTTGATTCAAACAGGCGCAATGTTCATCATCTTGCCTCAAGGAGTGCAACAAGGGAGATTTTTTCTTACAGCTGCTGCCTCTCTAGTGCCCTGTCTGCGTCTGGAATTAGAATTCATACAATTCTTTTTTATAGTACTTGGACCAGCAGCACCATTTTGCATTCAATTGGAAGGTTTATTTTATAGGCGGGTTACTTCCTGTTTATTTGGGAGTGCGGGCGTCATTGATATCCATATCCATGTTTTAAAATAGGTTTTATTCATACTTTTAAATTGAATCTTTTTTTTTATCATGAGTTTAATTAAATTTGAATTTTTAGAATTTTTTATAAATTTTTTTGAAGTAAATTTAAAAAATTATAGGTTGAAATAATTCCGTGGTCAGATATAATACGGAAGTTCATTTGACAAGGACGATAATAGCCTTGGTGAGTCCGTCTTCATGCAAAAGAAATTTTACTGGGAATGGCTGGACAAAAGCTATTTTGTTTCGTGTGTTGGGGCATTTGCGTCTTTTCACTATGTGACACATGGACGCTTGGTTAGAAGCGAACCACGTTGTGGGTTCGGTTGCCTAGGCGGGAAATCCCCTTCTCTACAGATGTTCATCTCTGTTGCACTCACTTCCGAATTCGGCCATGGCTTCCTCCATGTCCAACTCCCTGATTTGGTTCAGGAAGGGTCTGAGAATACATGACAACCCAGCACTTGAGCATGCTGCTCGAAGGTCCGGGTTTTTATACCCGGTTTTTGTGATCGACCCACATTACATGGAGCCCGACCCAGAAGCCTTCTCCCCCGGCTCCAAACGGGCTGGCTTGAACAGAATCAGGTTCTTGCTCGAGAGTCTTGTTGATCTCGATTTGGGTCTCAAGAAGCTGGGTTCCCGTTTGTTGGTGCTCAAGGGAGAGCCATGTGAAGTTCTTTTTCGGTGCCTGAAAGAGGTGGTTTTTGTTCTGTGTTTCATTTCTTCGTTGTTATTCGCTTTTCCATTGATGGGATTTTTGTGGGGGTAGTGGAATATAACAACGCTCTGCTTTGAGTTCGACACAGAGCCTTATTATCAAGCTATGGACGATAAGGTCAAGGTAAACTACTGCTGATGAAACTCTTGCTGCTTCTTTCTTTGGAGATTGATAACCTCCTGAGACGAGTTCAAAGTTATTTTTCCTATTACAGAAATTTTGTTCAGCTGCAAATATAGAAACTTTTTCCCCAGTGAGCCATACAATCTTCAGCCCGGCTGAAGTTATACAGAAGGTAAAATTTTGTTGTTCTGTAAATGAGAATGAAATAGTGCAAATAATAGGAGCAGCGTTTGTGGGCATGTTATCACCTTGTGCTCTATATCTGTGTTGCTTTTTAGAATGGAGGAAAGCCACCATTGAGTTTCCAATCTTTCGTCAAGCTTGCTGGGGAGCCTTCTTGGGCTACAACCCCCATTTCAACCGATATCAGTCCGCTTCCTTCCGTTGGAGATGTTGGGCGTTGCTCAGTTTTGGATAATGTTCCATCAATCGAAGAATTAGGGTATGAGGACATACCAGAGGTACAATGTGTGCTATTTATCTGAATATCCTTCAAGTTCAATTGAAGTGATAGGCCCAGGGTGTATAGGATGATAAGACTCCATTCCATGGTGGTGAATCAGAAGCATTGAAAAGATTACGAGAATGTCTTTCAGACAAGGTAAGAATATTCAATTCAACTTGCAGTTTTCTTGGCCATTTTATGATGAAGTTCTAAATTTTCTGTAGGAGTGGGTGGCCAAATTTGAGAAACCGAAGGGAGATCCATCATTATTTCTCAGACCTGCAACTACCGTTTTATCCCCTTATTTAAAAGTAAGTTTATCAGCTTGTTTCGTTTGTTTGGTCATAGATAATACAAGCGCAACCTTCTAATCCAGTATGTTGTTTGAAACAATGCAAGTTTGGGTGTCTTTCTTCGAGATACTTTTATCAATGTATTCAAGAGATTCAGAAAAACGTGAAAAGCCACACATCTCCACCAGTCTCTCTTCTTGGGCAGGTTGGTTTTCTCTGTTTATAAAATTAGTTTCCAGTAGTTTTCTTTCAATGTAAGTTTAATCCCTTTGCAGTTGTTGTGGAGAGAGTTCTTTTACACAGCCGCTTTTGGCACGCCTAATTTTGATAAGATGAAGGACAACAAAATATGCAAGCAGGTAGCCTTTGATCAGCTTGCATTGCATTCGATTCAGCTCCTTGACATTTGAACCTGGCATTTGTTGGTCCATCATTTTCCAACCGAAGCGCATGTTTGTTTGATCTAACTTCACTTGTCTGTAGATACCATGGAAAAATGACGATGAGTTGCTTGCTGCTTGGAGAGATGCTAGGACAGGATTTCCATGGATTGATGCCATAATGATTCAGGTGATCTGTGAATTCCTTTTTTCCCCACAGACAGTACTCATGTATGGATTCTCATCTCAATACTATGACGCAGTTGCGGAAATGGGGATGGATGCACCATCTTGCTCGACATTGCGTTGCCTGCTTTCTAACACGAGGAGACCTGGTACTGATCAAAAGCTTCACTGCCACACTCGTTTCTTTCCCCTCTTCATTGTCCTCAAATGTAGCTGTTCGTTCCCATGACAGTTCCTTCACTGGGAAAAGGGCCGCGACGTGTTCGAGCGACTCCTAATCGATTCAGACTGGTCAATCAACAATGCAAACTGGCTGTGGCTATCTTGTTCTTCTTTCTTCTACCAGGTTGATGATGAACTCCCTTCTTCTTTACCATATCCTTTCATTTGCAAGCTTCCCAAGTTTCTTCCCATTTTCCAGTACAACCGAATCTATTCTCCGGTATCATTCGGGAAGAAGTACGACCCCAACGGTGACTACATCAGGCACTTCCTCCCCATCTTAAAAGGTACCTCAGCTCCCCTACATCTCCATTATCACTCCCAAGCTCCTTCTTGACGAGTAGCATGTGGTAGACATGCCCAAGGAGTACATATACGCGCCGTGGAAGGCTCCTCTAAGCGTGCAGGTGAAAGCAAAGTGCATCATTGGGAAAGACTACCCAAAACCAGGTACCCCATTGCCTTTTTGCTTGCTTTCGCCAATGGAGACTTGACAGAGGAGTTGTCTGTTGCTCAGTCATAGACCATGATGCTGCAAGTAAAGAATGCAAGCGGATGCTGCATCAGGCCTACGAGCTGAACAAGAAACTGAATGGAAACGTGAGCGCAAATGAACTGAGCAACTTGAGAAGACAGATGGAGGAGGAGAATGGGCACAAGCACAAGAAGCTCAAGCAAACCCGGCTCTCTTTCACTCCACCGGTTTAATTCCTGATCCTTGTCGTTGACCCGGTTTTCATGAGCGGTTTGGATATATGTAAAATTATAAAAATGCTTTTCCTTATTTTATTATTATTTTCAATTTTTTGGTTAATTAGTTTTTAATTTTAAACTAATCATACGTAGTTTTTAAACAATAGGGAACTCAATATGTTTGAGTCTAATGATAGATAAAAAAATATAAAATTTTTAAAAATTAATTATATTTGATATGTTAACTTTTGGATATTAATTATGTTCAATATACAAAACTTTAAGAACTGATTTTATTATTGGAGATAAAATACGTAATCTATATTAAACATAATAATTAATTTTATCAAAATGTTAAATATATGGGTTTTTTAAGGTAATTTTCTGTTTTATTATTAAATATAAATTATTTAATTTTTTAAAAATATATAAATTTAGAAACGTATTATTATTTCTACAAAATTACAGATTTCTAAATTTTATTTTATTAATTTATGGTTGACTTTTTTGGAGAATTTAGTCTTTCGAGTTGCGAGTATGGAAGCGATGAGTGTGATCACTCGGCGACGTGGTCAACTCAAATTCAAAAAGACAAATCTAGAAATTTGAATCTAATGTACATTTGATTTCCAGTTTTTGGAATTATTACCTGTCCGAAAACTGGAAATGATAATGTTTGTACACAAATAGTATTATCTGGAATATAATTAATTAATTTCCCAGAATAGTATTTAATACGTGTATAATACAGGTGTTTCATTTTATTACAATACCGACAGCGAAGGACAAGGAAACGTAAGGTACAGGCAAGAGATGCAATAGTACAACAAGAGGAAGACGACGAATCCGATACAAGCGCAGCAAGTTCATGATTTAACTTTGGGGAGCTGCGGCTGCGGCGGCCGGAGATTGGGTCTCGAGCAGGAACGGATCATTTCGCCGTTGAGTGGTATCACGGGCATGTCGTCGCAGTTGCAGATTTCGATCATGAATCCATCGGGGTCGTGGAAGAAGAGCTGGTCGACATAGATCCACCTTCCTCCACTCTCTGCTTCACCCATTCGATCCCCATGTCGGTCAGCTTCTTCTCCACCGTCTCCATGCTCTCGCACTGCAAAACAAGAACATTTCAATTGAGTGAGAACCTGATTTGATCGGGGAATCTGATTGTACCTCCAGAAGATTACAACTTCTGGAGGATTCCCATTTCAGGGGGTGTTTGTTAGCTATCACTAGCACATGAACAGTGAATGACAATCATGGGTTCCGCTTTGTTGTTGGGGTCCTTTCTCAGTGGACCCTAAGCACTGAGCTACCACTACCCTGAGAAGTTAATGCTCCCCGACATCACCTACTTGGATTTATACATCTGGGGCACCCCTGCATCCCATGAAAAATCAACCCAATTCTTCCCTGATACTAAACTAGGGGCACTTGAAATCCGGAATTGGATATCAGTAGATTCAGAAGCGGAAAACAAACCCAGTTTATCAATAGTAATTTAATGTAGCTGTAGGCCACCGGAGCCCGATTTGGATACCGCGAGATTGAGAAGCAATGAAGCTAAATGATTGAATCGCAATACCTGGAATGAAATGTGATTATCCTTGGGATTTATCTTGGTTTTCTTGGGACTCCCGCTTTCAGGATTCTCCGATTGGAGCAAATGAATCCCGAACCCATGCCCGAAAAGCCTGCAGAAAGCGGCCCAGATCAACCCATCGAAACACAGCACAGAGAAAAAGACGAAGCAGAAAGAAAGCATTTCAATTCTGCCCACCAGGATCCATCAAATTTCAGAGACCCGGGCCTGCGCACCGGCACAAACCCAAGAATGTTCTGGTAAAAGTAGGTGGATTCCTCCACGGATTGAACCACGAGCGAGATGTGGTTGAGGGAGGAGAGGCGCAATGGGTTGGCATTGTTATCCTTCATTCTCGATCACGTATGATCCGAATTCGCAGGATTTTAAGAAGCCTCAAATCTGGCGAGAAGACGACAATCTATCGAATCGAGGAAATGGGGCGAGAAGTGCGTGTTGCGCTCCGGAGGTTAACAGGTGGAGGGTGCGTGGCCTGAAGACAAGTACCCAGTCACTCCTCCATTTATAGACGCAGCACACCACTTACTGCTTCCTGCTAATCCTCCCCTCCACCCTATTTTAACCGCCCCAAGCTCAAAAACTTCCCTGCTGATCATCCTCCCATGCCTCCTCGACTATGGAACCTTCCAGATGCATCCCATCCCAAATCCATATTATTATATTTTTCATAATAATAATAATAATACATGCTTTCCCATGGCTGGTGGATATGCATGCCATTGCCAAGTGCCAACAGTAACACTAGAGCTAGGGTTATGGGAAGCCGGTTCAGCATCCGGTCCGACCACCCCAAATGGTGTCCACCGGTTCCAAATAGTAAATAATGAATAAGCTATTTTATTCCTCGAATAACAAATGTCATTTTTGTTTAGTCAATTTCCTAATTTTATTTTACATTTTTTCTCACTTTCAATATTTTTAATTATAAATGTAATCGTACTATCTTTATTTTACCTCAATTCACGTCTATTGAAATGGAAACCCACAAGATCAATGCAAAATTTTTCATCTCCTTATTTTGGTGTTGCTAACAATGTTTTGGAGAATAATGATATTATTAACAAATGAATATTTTTCATTAAATATATTCCAAATTTATATAATTTAATTTTTAACCAAATTATTAAAAAATACAAGAAGTTTACCGTAATCGTATCTCACATTGGTTATATATGAGAAAGAGAATATGTTTAAACAGCTACTAATCTTGTGTAAAATCTTTTTTCTTAGAAATAAAAAACGTAAAATCATGAATTTGAATATTTAAAGTAAATAATATTATACAAAAATAACGTGATTACTGACTAACATTTGATATCATAACAAAACCCGAATATATGCCAATGATGATATAAGGAGTACTCGACGTTGAGTATGTAAATGATAGAGAATCTAAAACCAAATGCCTAGCAACCGTATAACACATTATTACAGGCCACGGAGGAGATTCTAAAATCATATGACATATAAGTTTACTATATTTTAGTAAATTAATTAATTTTCTCATCTCCATCCACATCCGACACATCACGTCCTACGCACACTATGTCTCACTTTGACACGGATCCTTTTGGTAAGATATTTTTTTTATCAGTTAGTTTCATCTATTTTATTTTTTTGTTTAATTCGCATTTATTGGTTTTATTTTAATTTCAAAAAAATAAACTATAATAAGTGACATGATGATAACATTATTGGGTTGAAACGAATCTCCATCAATGCTCATCGTTGGAACTGGCAAGTGCCATCGAAGCCGCTGTCTCAACCTTAACTGTGGACACATCGGCCACGGGCACGTGGGCACTTCTGATTCGTCTATTATCAGTTTTTTTTATTTAAAAATTATAAATACCTGGTCAAATACTAATTTACCGCATTTTATTTTATTCAGGATTGAATGCGAATTGGATTAATTTACATAAAAATAAAATATTAATAAACTGTGCTATTTGAAGACAAATTTAATTTATAAAAATTTGAAATTAAATTCTTTATAATATTTTATAGATAAAAGTGAGGTCTGAAAAGAAGCAAATTAGAAGTAAAATGGAAATTAATGTTTTAATTAATGAAACTCATGCAAAGAATAGTTTTTCTTTTACTATAACAAGCAAAGTCAACTATTGAAAAGTACTTTTTGGAGTAGGAGGGATAGGTGTGTATTTCATGCTATCAAATTAGCTCATCTAATATATGAGTTTGTGTTTTAATATATATTAATGTTGTACAATATTGTCTAATTAGAATATTCAATTCTAACGTTTTTATGTTTTTTTCTTATAAAAAAATAATTCATATAAAAATAGAATGATATCATTATTTAAATATTTTCCCTCCTCAGTTCACATTCTAAAATGATAATTAATGTATTTTTATCACATACTCCTCATCAAAATATTTAATTTGGAATGCTTCACAACTAAAAATCAATTAGACAACATCAATTGTAGAAGACCAATGCTTCATTTTGATTCTTAAAATAATGGAATCTATTATAGACTTTTTGAAGCTAATAAATTTTATACAAAATCAAACAACATTCAAAAACATTTAAAATCCTATATCTATACAGTGATTCTTATTTTTATAATAAATACAGTGAAATTCTAATAAATCCAATTGGGCGAAATAATCAAATTGGATAATAAATTAAAACATTATTTACCACTAGTATTATTTAAGAGTTTTCTGCATTAATTCCAAGATGGCCCACAAAAGCGGCATGTCGAGCGCGGTACTGTCGTGGTGCGTCACAGCTGTCCCCACTTGGGAATACAAGTAATTTTTTACAATTTTTAATTAATGGACGACAAATTAATCCATTTATGCATTCTTACCCCCCAAATCTTAATGAATTAGATTTTACACCTTTTTTAAGAAATAAATAGTGCACTGAAGGCTAATAATTAAGTATTTTGTAATTAATTTATTTTTTTTTTTTATAAAAAACCATGTACATTTCATGTGTGAATATAATATAAAAGATGAGAGAGACACGGAGAAAAATAATAATATTACTCTTTGTTTATTGTCCGAGCCAACCACTATAATTTAACAACAATAATAATAATAATTGAGCAATAATACCTAATATCTAAGGTATGTGTTGATGTTTACGGTTTTCAAAATTCTATTTATTTCTTGTGTAATAGAGGCGCCATAACATGTGTTCTTGTCTTAGTAATAGTGAAAGTCAACACTACAGTTATTCAATTTAATTAGTCTAGAGAGTCATAAAAATCATTTTATTTTGAATTACTTAAATTAAAGAAATAGAAAATGGTTAAAATATGATGAATCAGAGTCGGGCCCAATAAAGTATGGAAGAATAAGGTGAATCTTATATTGGTTATGGATAAAGTATATGAGACTTTTATAATTTTGCATTAAATATTTTTATCGAAAAAAAATATAAAATCATGAATATTAAGTAATCAAAATAAACAATATCCTATAAAAAAGTGAATTTTTATATTTGGTATCATAACTATATTTGATGTCATTTAATGATTTAAAAATTTGTATAGTTTAGATATTTTTAAATATTTTTATAATTATAAAAAATATATATATGATAAAAAAATTATAATGAATGCATTGGGCCGATTATGGTTATGAATTATGATGATAAAAAGCCGAAACCCAAGAAGAGAGGCCCATTATGAAGGCCCAAAGCCAAAATCGAATCCAAAATGAAGAAGACAGGAAACATTGTAAAATAATATATACTTCTAATTATTATCATTATATTATTATTATATTTATTATATGTTACACAACAAATTCGGATACTTGTGTACGGAATGGAAGTGAGGTTGGGTTTCCTTCGTCAGTTTCTGTTGAGAAGTTCCTCGATCATCTGAAGGGCAATTCTTTCATCTTCCTCGATTCCGGCACCGGCGATCATCTGGATCGGGTCGACGCCCCTGGGAGGTTCCGGCGGAGGTGGAAGAACCCCATTATTATCGAAGCCACTGTTGGTAGTACTGCTACTGTTGCTGCCTAGGTGCACCGTCATGACCCACTTCGAGTTCTCAGAATCCGACCGCGAGCCGGCGCGCTTCTGCCACACACCGATGTGGGAGTTCTCCGTGTCGAGACGGAGGCAGGTTAGCGACGGCGATTTGGAACATTTCCGAAGCTTGGCGCTGAGAACGGAGGAAAGAGAGTTGGTGTTCGCGGAGCTGTACTGGTACTCCGGCGGCGCGGGGAAGTTTGTCTTCGCATTTCGCCCGCTCATTAGTATCGCCGCCTCGTCGTACGCCCTCGCCGCCGCCTCCGCCGTGTCGAACGTCCCCAGCCACACCCTTCTCTTCCTGCAAACAACAAACACACAAAACTCAGAACCCGAAACAACAAGAATCAGGTACCAACATACACATACAGCAGAGGATGACGAATCTCAGACACCCAGGCGCCCCAATGGCGCTGGCGAACCCCCTGAACTTTCTAGCCTGCACCATGACCTCCTTGATGACCAAAACACCAAACCCAGTGAACACTAATTTATAGAAACACCAAGAGAGAGAGAGAGAGAACACTAATTATTACCACAACCATTTAACGAGGAAGCATCTCATCTCCTTGTCGTTGGTTGCAGTAAGAAAACCCTTTTTATTCCCAATAAACTACTCTGCACATCATAACTGTGATGGTCAGCATATCATAAAACAGGCATCCCGGGACCTCCCCGAGTACGTGCCCAAATCCATCGTAAAGTTGCAATGCTAGATGAAGTAGCTTAGGGTGGTAGCTGCATGTGGTTCTGAGCTGGCTTCTCTTCTACTATGGGATATTCCCACGTTGCTCCCATCCCATGTTAAAAAACCAGGCTCAGAAACCTCGATCTCGGACCCCCAAAGAACCAAAAGGCTGCCCACTGTGGACACGAAAGATAAGCAGATGTTTAGTCTCTGGTCCTCCTCTTTAGGGGACTGAATTATTGGGGTGTAGGGGTGATGATGGACGTGTGGTTGTCATCGTCAAAGAGGTATTGCATTATTTGGTGGATAATTAGGCATGATTGGGTCGCATCTCATGTACAAGTACATAATGGATGTATACTGAAGTTCTTCTATTTCTGCCAATAATTTCATCTTTTCCATAGCTCTAATGCCATCCCAAGACCTACCTACAGCTTTGTTCAAAACCTAATCGCCATGTGACTGCTCCAGGAGCTTGGTCTTCCTTTTCCAGGCCCAGGAGGCTTCTTCTGTCAAGATTGCTCATTGATTTACCGTTGGGGCAGAGAAGAGAATACAGCAAAAAATACTCTTCTCGATGTCTCTGGGTGCTTCTAGAAACTAATGGGGGGAGGTGCATTGGTGAGATGAAGAGACAAAGAAGGAATATCGATTCGATGTTGCATGGATATCCTGTCTGAGTATTATGGGTGAAGTGTAATAAGTGTATCAGGGCCATCGATCACGTGCCACGTGGGCGTGCAGTGAGTCACACCACAAACCACTAGGCTGATCTAATGGATTGGAATAGTACCCCCCTTTGTTTCCCACATGCAGCAGCAGCAGCTCTCTTCTCCAACTCACGCTGATTTCGAACGCAGGTGAAACGAGCTGTGCTCACGGACGCGAAAAGATCCCTTATTCCAGTATGAAAAACTGATTGTTGACATTACGAAAAACAAAATCAAATCTCGAAAATTCTGTAAACCAATTGTAGATGATTCCATTTCGTTTGGGAAGAACTAAATGTAATATAAGGTGCAAATGACGTTGAGCTATATGAATGATCATAAAAAATAATAAAAAAAGAAAATAATCAATAATAGTATTTAATAGAATTGTTTATAGTTACAATACGAGAATAACATGTATTTAAAAAAAGGTGTTTTTCAATATACGTATAATTTATAAAACTCTTAAATAATCCTTAGAATCATATTTTTTTAAAAAAATCCTTTTATAATTTTTTTTCAAATGATGAATTTTTTTTTATCGTCTATTTTAAATAAATTTATTATATATAATATCATTTAAAATATAAATTTATAAAATTTATCTATGAAACATTCTTTATCATAACTATATAACATATATTATCTTCATATAAATAATTAAAATATTTTATCCATTTTTTTATTATTTTAAGAGTTCATTAGTATATTTGTAAAATTGGGTATATATCTTATATATTATAATATCAAACATTATTAATCAATTTCAGGTTGGGCCTAAACCAAGCCCATTGGATCATCTACAGTGAAACAGGTTTGGGCCACGCGAGAAGAGTGAAACTGAACTCTCATGTAACTGGAGAGCCCATTTTGTGTAATAAGGGGAACTCTCAGCTTTGTACAAAGCTTCTGGATTAAGTATGCAATTTCCATTAATTTATTTTATTAATTGTATTAAATAATTTTTTTAAAATTTCCACGGCGTGATAAATATAAATAAATAAATAAATAAATAAATTTATCCTCTGAAGTTTGTCAACGTCGGGAGTGGAACTGGATCTGTATGGCTGCCGTTTTGTATAAAGCAGAGATCCCGGCCAGTGTCGTCTTCCCACTTGGCACAAATTAAGGCCTTTCTCCCACATCGCATCTCGTTTCGCTGTTGTTCTTCGCACCAGGTTTTTCGCCCAGTTGGTAGGTGCCCTTTTTGAAGCTTATTTTCGAGTGATTTTTTCGCATTTGTTGAAATCCATGGTGCTTGTGGGTCATGGCTCATGATTTGGACTTACGATTGTGCATCTTGATAGGGGTTGGGAACCGATTTCTTCATTTTGATCGCAGTGATGGCGCAGATCTTGCTCCATGGAACTCTTCATGTGACGATCTACGAAGTGGATCAATTGCACTCCCGAAGGAGTAGAAATATCTTCAGCAAGGTATACTTTTTAGATCTAAATCAGATCGGCTCTTGAGTTGTCTGCGGGCGAAAGGTTTATCTTTTTGCCCAATCATTTGGACTCTGACAACCCTCTGGCTATGATGCGTTTTCCATGTGGATCTGCGTGTATGGAGAATATTATTCCATTTGTATGGCAAGGACGATGATGCTTTTGAACTAACAGGGCAAGTAAAGTGCGTTTTGACAAACAGGGAAGAAATAGCGTGAAAGAATAAGAATATTTAGACATGACTTGAGCTCTGTTGTGTCGGTTCAATCTTTTGTTCCTGAAGCTTTTTGTTGTAACTCACCAACAAACAACTATATATATTGCAGCTCAAAGAGAACTTCGAGGAAGCAGTTGGTGTCGGCAAGGGAAGTTCTAAGATTTACGCAACTGTTGATCTGGAAAAGGCTAGAGTCGGGAGAACTAGAATTCTTGAAAATGAACCTGAAAACCCGAGATGGTTTGAATCTTTCCATATTTATTGTGCACACCTGGCTTCGAACGTGATATTCACTGTCAAAGATGCTAATCCTATTGGTGCCACCTTAATTGGGAGAGCCTATGTCCCAGTTTCTGAACTCTTGGAAGGTGAGGAAGTGGATAGGTGGGCTGAGATACTGGACGAGGACAAGAACCCGATTCATGAAGGATCAAAGATCCATGTGAAGCTTCAGTTTTTCGATGTCACTCGGGACAGGAACTGGGCTCGTGGAGTCAAAAGTGCTAGGTACCCTGGGGTTCCTTACACATTCTATGCGCAGAGAACTGGTTGCCGCGTCTCACTTTACCAAGATGCTCATGTGCCTGACAAATTTATTCCAAGAATCCCCTTATCTGGTGGGCAGTTCTATGAGCCTCACAGGTGCTGGGAAGATATATTTGATGCGATCACCAATGCGAAGCACTTTATTTACATCACAGGTTGGTCCGTCTATACTGAAATCAGTTTGATTCGGGACACCCGCAGGCAGAAGCCTGGAGGTGAAATAACTGTTGGTGAGCTGCTGAAGAAGAGAGCTAGTGAGGGTATTCGAGTTCTCATGCTCGTTTGGGATGACAGAACTTCAGTTGGTTTACTGAAGAAGGATGGCTTGATGGCCACGCATGATGAGGAGACTGAACAGTACTTCAGGGATACAGATGTTCACTGTGTCTTGTGCCCTCGAAATCCTGATAATGGAGGCAGCTTTGTCCAAGACTTGCAGATCTCCACCATGTTTACGCACCACCAAAAGATTGTAATTGCAGACAGTGGTTTTCCTAACGGGGAGACAGACAGGAGGAGAGTTGTGAGTTTTGTGGGCGGTATTGATCTCTGTGATGGAAGATATGATACCCAATTCCACTCTCTGTTTCGGACATTGGATACCGCTCATCACGATGACTTCCACCAGCCCAACTTCACCGGCGGTTCAATCTCCAAAGGCGGCCCTCGGGAGCCTTGGCACGACATTCATTCCCGGCTTGAAGGCCCTGTTGCTTGGGATGTTCTCTTTAACTTTGAGCAGAGATGGAGGAAGCAAGGTGGGAAGGATTTGCTGGTCAACCTGAGGGAACTCGATGACATCATTCCCCCATCTCCGGTTGTGTACCCAGATGACCAGGAGGCATGGAACGTCCAATTATTCAGATCAATTGACGGCGGGGCAGCCTTTGGATTTCCCGAATCACCTGAGGAGGCTGCGGGGGCTGGACTTGTTAGTGGCAAGGACAACATAGTAGATCGCAGCATCCAAGATGCCTACATTCACGCAATACGTCGCGCCAAGAACTTTATTTACATTGAGAATCAGTACTTCCTGGGAAGCTCATTTGCCTGGGACGGCGGTGACATCAAAGTCGAGGACATTGGAGCTCTACATGTCATACCAAAGGAACTCTCCCTGAAGATTGTGAGCAAGATTGAGGCTGGGGAAAGGTTCACTGTGTATGTCGTCGTACCTATGTGGCCTGAGGGCATTCCTGAGAGTGGATCTGTTCAGGCTATACTGGATTGGCAGAGGAGGACGATGGAAATGATGTACAAAGACATCATTCAGGCCCTTCAAGCTCAGGGCATCGAAGAGGATCCCAGAAATTACCTCACCTTCTTCTGCCTTGCTAACAGAGAGGTGAAGAAAGACGGGGAGTACATCCCTTCCGAGAAACCTGAGCCCAACTCCGACTACGAAAGAGCTCAGGAGGCCCGCCGGTTCATGATCTACGTCCATGCCAAGATGCTGATCGGTAAAACCTCATCTCTTTCCAGTCAGTCCTCTTCGCACAAGAAATGCGATCGATATAGTAGTAATGATACTCCGTGTTTTACATTGCAGCTGATGATGAATACATCATAGTTGGATCAGCCAACATCAACCAGAGATCAATGGACGGGGCGAGGGACTCCGAGATCGCCATGGGAGCCTACCAACCGCATCACCTGTCACTCCCGAGGCAGCCCGCCAGGGGCCAGGTACACGGCTTCAGAATGGCACTCTGGTATGAGCATCTGGGCATGCTCGACAACTCGTTCCTCCACCCCGAGAGCGAGGAATGCGTGCGGAAAGTGAACGACTTGGCCGACAAGTACTGGGATCTGTACGCCAGCGAAGAGCTCGAGCGAGACCTTCCCGGCCACCTCCTCCGATATCCGATTGCGGTTTCGAGCGAGGGCCAAATCACTGAACTCCCCGGAACCGAGTTCTTCCCCGACACCAAAGCCCGGATTCTTGGTACCAAATCCGACTTCCTCCCACCCATCCTCACTACCTAACCAAACCCGCCGCCGCCTCAATCCGTCTCTCTTTCGTCCTGCTTTGTTGCTGCATTGTGCTTGTAATGGAATCCTGTCGTCAGAATCTAGCTTTCTATCTTCAGTTTAACCATCTGTCTGTTGTTTATGGAGTGGCGGCTGCATCAGTTCACCCTCCGGCAGCTCGGAAATCCGCCTACCAACTTACCATCGATGCAAACCCCCAACACACCAATCATTTGTTTGTCGGCGTTTGTGAAGGAAATTTGAATATCTTACTAAAAATATAGAATGAATTTCACATACAGGATGGAATTTAAATTCTCATTAAATAATACATTTAAATTGTAACTGCCACATCCCAAATATATTTTTTTATCATTTCAATTATTTGATTATTCACAAATACCTCATACAATATTTTAGATAGTCAATTACTTGTGAAAACGATTTAATTTCTATCAAATTTAATGTAATCTCTATAAATTATTCAGACAAAAAATGTTTCAATTGCAATTTAGTCGTCATTATTTAAATACGGAATCCACCCACCTCGTAAAAGAATTGGAGATGTTGATCGCGATCATGACCTGCTTACGATGTTTGTAAAACGGTGGTCTACGGGCCATGGTTTTGTAGTGTGTGTTGAAAAGGATGCTCCATAGACTTGTTGCTAGGCTGATTCGGGCTATCAAAAGTGAACATTCTTGGTTTTAATCTCACACATTAAGATTAGTTTTTTATACATAATATGTTACTTTTATAATTCATCCAAAAGTGACATGATGATACAGGAGTTAGGGTGCACCATGCTCGAACCAACCCTGAAATTCATATAATTTGAGATCACTTTGGTGGTTGCATTTAACTTGGATACGACACCCAATCATCTCGCTGTCGCCAAAGATCCCTCCATGGAGCCGCATTCACATTGGACTTCACAGACCATGGTTTTGCCGACAAGTGGGTGTTTTTTTTGTTGGCGAGGAAGAAGACAATAATCTAGGAGCCGACCAATCAGAAAAAAACACCGGAATAATGTAATATTTAATATAATATGGCTGGGTGTGTGTTGATCAGAGACGTTTGATAATAGATATTTGTATATAAGGGGCGTTACTGACCGGCAATCGCGAGTTTGTACTGCTTGTCGACCGGTAATCTCTGGATTCGCTCATGTCTTCGCTTTTGACCTGTCAAGGGCTGGTATTCGCGGTGGCGATCTCCGCCGGATCCCTAATTCTCTTCGATATCTACAAGGAGAAGAAGCGTCTTCTGTCCGTGGAGCCGCTACCCGCACTCAAGTCGTGCTTGTCGTCGTCGTCGTCGTCTTCTTCCTCAGGTAATTCACAAGAAAAGATCGCGATTCGCGTGGTTTCTTTACTCTTCTTTCCGGATTACGGATCGGCGTTAACAAAGAAAAGCTCAGGTTCGGGATGCTGCGATGGCGGAAAGAAGAAGAAGAAAGTGAAATTCGCGGGGGATGTGAGGGAATCGCGCGGGGGTGGAGAAGTCTATAGGAGGAGAAGGCGGCGGCGGAGGAATCACGATGATTATTCCAATTCCTACGGCGTGGACGAAGAATTGGAAGAGGATGCGGGATTGACGAAGACAGAAATGCCGGCTAATCACATGGCGCTCTACAGTGGAATTCTGAGAGACCGGATCCAGGCTCACCGGAGGATTCAGTTCTCGTATTGAATTCCCTTCCTTGTCTTGTACATGAAACTCTTCTTCTTCTTCTTCAATTGATTTCTGCGGAATTTGCGTGGGGGACAAGGTGCCATAGTATCACTTCTGAAGTTTAGGGAGTTTAAGGTGCCGTTTGTTTTAGGATTATTTTTTAAAATAGTAATCTTTTGTATGATGGTGGCTTAAAGTGTGCGATTATGACCCTTTGAATGACTCCAAAAAACAAACTAATTATATGTTTTATTGTCTCCTCCCCTACTAAATGATTTTGTACAATAATAGTAATCATAATCTTAATTTATATGCATGCTGTGTTCGAAGACTCGTAGGAAAACACGAGAGCCACAAAAAAAGGTCGCATAATATTTAAAATTAAAATTTTAAATTATTTTAAAAATATAAAAATGAATCAATATCGTATTGAATATTTAGGTTTACGCAAATGCCTCTTTTTCTCTATCTAAAATCACCAAATCCATCATTTACTTCGCTTTGATACCATATTAAAATTTAAGATTCGATAACGAGTGCACATGTAAAATCTAAATATATAAGAAATACAGATTATAATAAAAACGATTAAATCCAAATAATTAATAATGATTTATAAATTTTTATATAATTAATTATTTTATTTTTATTTTTTAATGTGAAATTATGTATTTTAACATTGATCACCATTCTTAATATGATCATAATCAATAATAAGCATAAGTAAACATCTATCTACCAGTCACAAGTTGCCTGTTGCTGCAGCTTCTTGATCTAACCTCTTCAGCTTCTTTTGCTTCAAAAGTTACTTTTTCTGCGGTCTAAATTAACAACAAGAAGTTGCTGCTGCAACCCAGTCTCTGCTGAGAAAAAGCCCTGGAATTCAACTGTGGGATAATGAACTACTGCGCCAAATCCCTACCTGAACTGGGCCACAACGAGAGGCCCAATTCCTTATCTCAACATTCACTTGCAAATTAATGGGCTGGCCCAACATGAATAACTCAGCAGCATGGCCCAATACCTGATTCTATGATCGATGTTACTGTCACACTGTCACATCTTGGATTCTGACTCTAGACCAACCTTGTCCTAACCAAATTCTTGTTTGTTTTAAACCTAATATCTGAAAAAAAATATATAATGGAAAGTTCTGGAACTTATTTTTATTTTTTAAGAATTATCTGCTTTTTTAAAAAAAAATGGTTTTTTATATGAAATATGCAGAAGTAAAAAGATGTATGAAAAATAAGGAATAACATATTTTCTATTTTAAATTTGACTTCTAATATATGTATTTTAAATAGTGAAAAATTAGTGAATAATAAAAAAGTAAATGTACTTTGCTTGGGCCAATTCATCTGTTCCTAATAATTCTCCTATAAAAAATATATATTAAAAATGTACTTATTTTGTTAGATTTATTAAGAGTTGACTGTACTCTGTAGTGAAAATCATGAATTGAAGTGGAAATTAGTCTATAATTAAATTGAAAATGAGGTAAATTCATTTAAATAATAATTTTATTTTTTAAATTTTATTACATAATTAAAATGATTGAATTTACTTTATTACAAAAAATTTAATCCAAATTGGAACTCGAAAAAGGACAAAGAGATTTGCGGACCGCAGTTCAGTTAATGGTGGTTAGGTTGGAAGTTGCAGGCGCAGGGGGTCTTTGGAACAGAGCACAACTCAGCATCTAAAAGCGAAGGTGGGTGCGTGGTGGTCCAGGTCCAGGGAGGTGTGCAATTCAAATCGCTAAAGGAGAAAGTAAGCAGTTCACTCTTTCGAGTCACGCAACAGCCGACGAATCCAAAATCAAAATTACTGCATCTAAACTTTACCGATTGTTTTTGTTGTTCCTCATTGGAGCTTTACTCTTCATCCCAGTATCCACTAAGGAAAGGGCTCTTTGGTTCCTGGTCCTTTCCTTGGAGTCCCTGAATTCTGTTAGTTTGAACAAGCGAAGGGCTGGGTCGAAGAAGGGAAATGATTTTGAAGTGACTAGTTAGTTTTGCTGTGGTGAAGGGAAGATTAGATTTTGAGAAGTGGGCCGTTTCGAAAAGATTATGGGTTTTCGCTCAGCCTTTTGCTGCTTTGCTCAATCAGATCGGTATGTGCTTTCCCGATGGCTATCTCGCGTGTGTGTTGAATTTGGTTTTGAATTTGGATGCGTACTTGAAAGGATTGGATACTTCCTAGCCGTCATTCTGCTCTAGTCTTAGAGTGGTTGAAGAAGTTCTGAAACTACATCACCTTTTTTTTTTTCTAGTTTCAATAATCGGAAGATGGAAGAAGCCACTGGAATATCATTTCTTCTCTTTTGTGATGTTATTTTCAAACCATAACTGTTGGTGCAGGAAAAACCATGGGAAAAAGGAGCCTTCATGGAGGATTTTTTCGTTAAAAGAATTGCAGCTAGCCACAAATAACTTCAACTATGATAACAAGCTTGGAGAAGGTGGATTTGGAAGTGTTTATTGGGGACAACTATGGGATGGATCTCAAGTAAGATGATTATCTAACTCATCAAACTTCATGTAAACATAAGGTTGTTAAGCCAACTGCAGTTGCAGCAGAGGTTTTCTTCTGTATATTTTGTGGATTCGTTACAGAGTGCAGATGTTTTGCTACCATTGCTTTTCATAGAATACCCCCCCCCCTTCTTCCCGTGCATTGTACAGATAGCTGTGAAGAGGTTGAAATCATGGAGTAGCAAGGCCGAGACAGAGTTCTCTGTGGAAGTTGAAATTCTTGCGCATGTACGACACAAGAATTTGCTTTCATTGCGTGGCTATTGTGCAGAAGGGCAGGAACGCTTGATTGTTTATGATTACATGACAAATCTAAGCTTGTTATCCCGTCTTCACGGCCAGCATTCTTCTGAATGCCATCTTGATTGGGGCAGACGGATGAACATCGCCATTGGTGCTGCAGAAGGAATTGCGTGAGTACTTGATGCAAGTTTACTCCTTTTTCCACTGAGCCCTGAATTATCCACATAACCATGCATTGGTTGGTTCATACAGCTACCTGCATCATTCTGCAGCTCCACACATAATCCACCTGGACATCAAAGCAAGCAATGTATTACTAGACAATGATTTCAATGCCAAGGTTTCAGATTTCGGCTTCGCGAAGTTCATACCAGAGGGAGCTACGCATGTGACAACCCGAGTAAAGGGAACACTCGGCTACCTCGCCCCAGAGTATGCAATGCTAGGAAAGGCCTCTGAAAGCTGCGATGTTTACAGTTTTGGCATTCTTCTTCTGGAGCTTGCTACTGGAAGGAAGCCTCTGGAGAGGCTGGATGGATCAGTGAAACGAGCAATCACTGACTGGGCCTTACCTCTGGCATGTGAAAGGAAATTCAATGAACTTGCAGATCAAAAACTCAATGGAAACTTCGTGGAAGAAGAGCTCGGAAGGGTCATCTTTGTGGGCCTTGTCTGCTCCCAAAATCAACCAGAAAAGAGGCCAACTATGCTTCGAGTGTTGGAGCTTTTGAAAGGTGACAAAGAGAAGTTTGCTGATCTCCAAAACGATGACATGTTCAAGATGCCAAAAGATAGCTCTGAGCTCGAATCTGATGCGAAGGAAGCAAAGCCAGAAATTGAGAATGCTCCAGTCTAATTACACAGTTGTGGGAATCCTTCACTCTTCATCCTTTTGCCTTCAAACATGGAAATAGTTGAGTTGCTTTGATTGCTCTGTAGTGTTAAGGTTTGAATTAGGCACAACAGTGTGAGGCGTTGGTAGTGTGTGTGAATGGTGTGGTGTGTGTTGTACGAATGAATGTTACGTCATTGGATTGTTGGGCTTCAGTTGTGGATATTTTAGAGGAATTTTGGATCGGGCCGAGTGGGAAAGCAGCCCAATTAAGTTCGACAAGTTCTATAAATACCCATTACGTAGGTGACCTTTTGAAATTAACTTTTCCCGATTCTTGCGAGAACCCTAAGCCTTGTTCTTGATTCATTTTTGATCGTGTTCCTTTGATTATAGGCGTAGAGGGGATTATCCGAGGGACTGGGATTTCTCAAATACCGCATCGTATCTTTTCTTGTTTAGCTGGCTATGATGTCTGCCGTTGTTTGTGGTAAGAGATCGTTCTTTGATGATATAGAGCCAGAGGTATCCCAGTCGCCGGCGTACAAGAGGTATCGGTGCGCGTCATCGGATTCACCTGTGCGCTTCGGATGTTCGCCGCCGTTGCAGGATAATCCTGTTGATAAGCTCAGGGTCTTATTTCCGGTTTTGAAAATTGAGGTGGGTTGTGCAGATAAATCACCGTCTTTATGCGCCAGTTTAGTGATTTCTGGTTTGCTAGATCTGGGTTTTTAATATAGGGGTTGTTCAGATAATTCACCGTATTCGGTGCGTTATTTTTGCGCAAGGGCTGTCATGGGTGTTGTTAATTATTCTTTTGATTTGAAGGTCTTCCATTTTAATGTGGTTGTGGAGTGGGTGACTGTCACATTCTTTTTCGGCATGTTGGGACTGTGTTTTGACAGTCTGAATGTAAACTGATAGACGTTGTAAGCTGAGTTGGTGGCTTTCACATTCTCTTTAGTGTTTGGCTGAACACCTGATCAGATTAAGTTATTCAGAAAGTTTTTTCTTGACGATGAAATGTGCTCCCAGTAAAATTTAATTCAATGTTTTGTTTTGGAGGTCTCTAACCTCTTTTCATGCGGGTGTAATGCAGCTTCTTGAAAATGCTTTGGAAGCATCTGGTAACAATGTGGATTTGGTAACAGAGCGCCTTCAAGAGATTTATCTTGGATACTCCAAGAACACTTGTTGCTCGAATGAAGGTGAAAGTTCAGCCAACTTTAAATATAAAGCTGCGGTTTTGCCTGGAAGAGGCAAGGCATTGGCATGTGGCTGCTTTAACAATTTGAGTTTTGTACATCTTAAAACATGTCGTAAGTTGAATTTTCTTGTGCTTAGGTTCAACTTCCATAGACGAGAGTAGCAACCAGGGACATCAAAGCCAAAGCAGACTGCCAGCAGATGGTGCGGAATGGGTGGAGCTGCTTCTCAGGGAAATGGGTTGTGCATCCAGCATGGATGATGCAAGGTCTCGAGCAACAAATCTCTTGGAGAGTTTTGAAAAGGCAATCACTTCTCGGGCCACAGCTAATGTAGCTCAAGATTTTATCAAGGTTAGTTTTATTTTTTCCATATTCCCTTTTTCTCTTGAAGAAACAAACCAACAATGGAAACTGGTATCACTTAAGTCTCGATGCTTATTTGCCATTGCCTTGATAGGAAAACGAGGTGCTGAAGGGACAGATTGAAGTACTTCTTCGTGATAATGGAATCCTCAAGCGCGGTGTTGCCATTCAACATGAACGTCAAAAGGAACACTTGGAAAAGAATCAGGAGGTTCAGCAGCTGCAGCTGATGGTGGCCCAATGCCAGGAGCAACTGCGAACCGTCGAGGTTCGCCATTGTCTTTCTTCGATTTGAGCATCCTGTAAATATGTATAGCTCACTGGCGCGCTTGCTCACATTTGTGCAGATGAAAAACTATGCCTTGGCATTGCGTTTGCATCAAGCAGAACACAGCAGCCCCATCCCCGGGCACTTCCATCCAGACGTCTTCTGAATCTTTGATAGCTCACCAAAAAAGGAGCTTGTGATGTACCTTCGCTGTAAGACGTCGGTTCAGTTTGCTTGAATGTGTGTTTTATTTGTTACTAGCTCTGGCCGTGCTGTGCTTCTGACTAGGAGTGCCACTACCGAAATTTTTGGTTATTTGTATTGGCAAATGCTACAATCTACATTTAATCTTCATGAATTTACGTTCTAATTTTACGAGAAAAATGTCTTGTATAAATTTAGTACAATATATTTGATTTGGAATGTCTATCTTTTTTAGGTGGATCATAATATTTTGGGTTATTTAAGTAAGTGGATATGGTATCTTTCTTTTTGCTATACTATAACCAAAATTTGACATATATGGTGATTATTTTTATCATACATTTAAAATATTGGTTAGATTTATAATACACTCAAATATTTTTTAAAAGATTTGGTATTTATTAGATCAAGATTTTGAATAATTTTTATAATTGTATATATTTTTAATAAATTATATGTTTTTTGTCATCTTTGAAATAAATATTAATTTTGGTATTTTGATTCCTGAAATTAAATATCGAATTTTTTTTCGATATTTTAATATTCGATATTTAATTAGAGGGTGAGGGTTGGACCCTATGGGCTTGGGCTTTTGAGACAAAAGTATACAAATTGATGTGGACAGCCCAATACAAGAAACGAAGTCCACTAACGTTTTCAAAAGACGTAATATAAGGCCCAAATATATTTGGGCTTCAATGGGCCCAAAAAGAATATCTCCTCGCGGATATTTAAGATGGCCCTAGAAAGAATGTAACGATGTAGAAATCGTGTGTTGCTTGCCCTAGCATTGAACCTCGCGGAGGAAGATGATCATTCCAGTGCGTTGCTTCACATGTGGAAAGGTAATTCTAGGGTTTGTAGGGGGTGGTATTTATTGATCTTCTTTAGGGGAAGGTAACTGTTAATATGAGGTTGAATTCTCTCGTCAACAGGTGATTGGAAACAAGTGGGATATGTATCTGGATTTGCTGCAGGCAGACTATAGCGAAGGGTATTTGTGCTTGTTGTTTTTTTCCATGTTCTTGTGTGTTTATGCATGTTTTTTTTCCTCCAAGGAAGGTTCTTTTTCAGAATTACTTCATGCGTTGTGGCCGTGGTTTTTAGTTTGGTTATTCTACTGGATGAAGGATTCCTAGTTGGGTATTTTTTTTTTCAAGGGGTTTGATACTTCTTGTGGTTGATTGATAGTTTGGCGTTGTATAAGATTTGGTATTCTTCTCCTTGTATCCGAGTGCACCAGGAAGAGAATTGCTTGATTATGAATAAATTGTCCCTAACCTAGCTTGTGTCAATCCATCAACTCACCACATTGATTCTTCGTTTTTTCCTCGCTGCAGTGATGCCCTTGATGCTTTGCAACTGGTGCGGTACTGCTGTAGAAGAATGCTGATGACTCATGTGGATCTCATTGAGAAGCTATTGAACTACAACAGTTACCTCTCTTTCCCCTCTGATCATCTTTCTCTTGTCCTACGTGCTTTTATTTTTCCTGAGTTTTCATGTGTGCCCTTCAGCCGCTGTACTATATGTTGCTCTCAACCAGTTTTCATGGATTTACTCACTTTTCTTCCCAGCTTTGGAGAAATCTGATGGCAGTTGAGGCAACCTTTGGAGCTCCATGAGAAGAACCTACTCTATGATGATACCGAGGTAAAGGCATCCGTAAGTTTCAGATGGTTAGGTGTTTGAGAAGATGTTTCATCCCCAAAGACTCAGTAGTAGCTTTCAATGCATCCATACTCTAAGCAATTTTCTTGGATGCTTATTGAGCTGCATATGCATCAATTTGTTTAGTAGCAGTCCTTGTGATCACAGGCATTATGTTTTTTCTCTGCTAGGTATAATGTGACTGTGATGGTGCAATGAGTGACTTGTCAGTTATTTGTATTATAAAGAAAGCCCCAAAATGAAAAATTTCCCAACTTTTAAAGCTATTTTTTAAGCCCTAGAGCAATATTCAGTAAGTAAAATAATTTCAAAAAATCACTAGCAGGCGCGTTTCCTTGGGTTTTTCGTTTTTCCCTCTCATTTCATTAAACCCCGCTTCCTCTGAAAGTCGCTCCATCGGTGCCGACGCTGCTGTCGTGAGGATGAAGTTTCGAGCATTTCTCACCGACGATGGTGTCAACCTTTTGGAGAAGAGGATCCTTCCGGCACTGGAAAAGATCGGCCGGATCTCCCACATGTACCTCACTCGCGACCACGCCTTCTTCCTTCACAATCTTCTTGCTGCAGACGGCCTTCACTCCGTCGCCCAGTTCCGGCAACAGTTTCTGTTCCAGGACTACCGAATATCCTCCCAGAACGACGATCGCATCGCTTTTTCCGTTGATCTCAGCCTCCTCCACCGCGCCCTACGCTCCATTTTAGCGATCTACGCCGAATCCCGTAACCCAGCCTCTGTTACCACTCTCCAGATAAAACTCGTCAAGAAGCTTTCGCATCACTCCACTCAACCGTCGCCGTTCCTAACCTTCGAGGCAAAAGGTTATAAATCCGCCGTCGTCCACGACGTCCCTATTTCGAAGCCCCTCTCCCGCGCCGATGTGCAAGAGCTTCATCTGGCACTAGAGAGCGCCCAGGAGATGCCCGCGACTCTGGTCAAGGCACCTGAGCTGAATTCATTGCAGAATTTCGTTGACAGGATGAAGAATCTTGGTGATGTGATGGGCGTCACTGTGAGCAAATATGGGGATTTGCATATGCAGATCTCGAATACGCTGATCACTGTGGGTGCTGAGTTCAGGAAATTGATGGTTTTGGGCGAAAAGGCTGATGCTCATGAGGAAGACAGGGGATTGAGTGCTCAGAGAAGGATGGAGATCGCCGCTGCAAGAGGTGATGCTATGAGTGTACAAGTGAATGTGAAGAACTTCAACAAGTGTTTGCAGTACAGCTTATCAAAGCCTGATTGTGCTTACTTTGGGATCGCTCCTCAGGGGGGTTGTCTGGTCGTGATTTTCCAGTTCTTTCTACCAGGCACAAGGCAAACTGACAAGTCCATAAGCCTCCATTGCCGGTTGCCTGCCCTTGATCCTGGCTCCAATTGAAACCTCTTGTTTCTTAAGGTTATGCATGGTTTTGCTTGTGATGAGTGAAGAAGCTGAGATATGTTGCCATGTGACTGGTATTGTTCGATGAAATGCAGAAGATTGCTGAGGTATGGTACTAATGGAGGTTGATGAAGGAGATGCAGTAGAGTTCGGTTGACCTGCAAGTTGCCCATCAAGTTACATGGATTTCAAAACAACTAAAGGCTACAAGTTACAAAAGCCTGCAGGCAAAAAGCCGCCAGGTATGGTGGAAAAGTAGTTACCTCCTACCCTTTTTAGGACAAAATAGCAGCAGCTAAGGTTCCTGGCTGCAGTGATCTTAATCTTTACATTCATCGCCATACGTCGATGATTGATCAAAAGGGTGTCATGAGAGTTACTTACAGGCTGTTTTTCGATGATTTGTCACCTGCTTCTTCAATGATGCTGCAGGTTTTATATGTTCTCCATCCATGGCTTCGCTCTCTTCTTCCTCATCCGCATCATTACTATCATTATCAGAGTCGGTTTCCTCATTCTTTCGCGCAGCTTTTCGTCGAGTCTGTTTCTTTTTGCCATTCTTTTCATGGCTCTCCCTGGGCTTCTGCTTTGCATCACCCTTACGTTCATCTTCTTCAGCAGCTTGTCTCAATCCGTTCTTCTTGGCTTGGCCCCGCTTACCTGCTTTCCGCACCACAGGCTTACCTTCCTCCTCTGACTCCTCGGCATCACTAGAACCATTGGTGGCGACTCTTGATCGTTTTCCAGTTTCTTTCAGAGGCCGATCACCAGTCAACTTTTGCAACTGTGGAACATATGCTGTTGTCTGCAGCACATATGAAATGGAACCATAAAGACATGATGGTAAAAAATCAGGCATCAATCAATGTCTTCAAGGCATCTCACCCTTCCACCAGCCTTGATGAATTCGATTTTCTTCCCTGAAAGAACATCCATATAATTAACACCAAGATTCAAAGCAACAAAAGCCTTGTAATTAGGAATCATCACAAGAACCATCACGTTTGTTATAAGAAAGGGGGAGGCTATGGAATCAGAGAGTAACAGAACAGCACATGTCAAGAGCCAACCATCAACATAAGCCTTGCCGGGCTTCTTTTCCCTGGAATGAAATATCCAACTACTAGGAAACTGACTACTGTCAGCCTTAACATCCACAGCCTTTTCAATAACCTGAAAGAAGAAGCGTTATATTAATCAGGCATGCCAACATCGTACCATTGATTTTTCCTGGTTTCTTGCCCCAGCGAAAATGAAATAACCAATCATCAGGAAAACTGAAGCTGTCAGCACCAACTTGAACAGCAAATTTGGAAACCTAAAAATGCAGTCTCAAGAAACAGACTCATATTCTGAAATGAAAATATTGTCTCAAGAAGGCTGAAATAAAAAGGAATGAAAAGAAAGCGCACCTCGTTAATGCATTTGAGCAATGTATCACAGCTCTCCTTGGGAATGCTACAAGCTGCTTGCTGTGGATGAATTCTGGCCTATAAGGTCATATCATGGTCATGCTAATGGCTATTCAATCAGAACTAAAATTCGGAAATTAAGCTTAAGAACCTGATATAGAACTTCGTCAGCCATCCAGTTACCAATGCCAGATATAAAACCCTGGATAAAAGATGAAAAAAAGAATTATCAGAACATTGTGGGAGAATCCTAAGCATATACATTATAGCTCCATTCAACTATCAACTCAGACAAGTATAGAATCAATTTTGCAACTCAATTAATTTCAGATGATCCATACATCATATTCCAAGCATGGTGACATATCTAAAACATTAAGGAAAAAATGTTATAAAAATAAAAGCAACCTGGTCAAGTAAAAGAGCTTTCACTCCAATTTTCTTTTTGCTCAAGCAGTTGAAGAAATTCTCAAGTGTCATGGGCTCTTTCAGTGCATCAGGACCAAGCTCAGAGATTGGAGGAACCGAGATAGGCTATAAAGAACAGCAGTGAAACCTTAAAATACACAGATAAGGCGTTAGGGAAAAATAAATATTTCACATTGCTTACATCTTTAAGCAATCTAACTTTTGCGAACCGCCTCTTGTCAGTAAAAGAGAACCCCAGACCATTATCTAGCTATACAAGAAATGAAGACAAATTGTAATAAATCTATCACGCATAATTTTTACATCCCTCTGTTTTAAGAACAGCACCCAAAAAGTTCTCTAAGAGAAAAAAAGCAAACAAATGCAAGAAGGGGATCAAAACAAAAAAAGAGAGCTAGCCAGGGAGGGAATTCTTGTGGACCCGAACGTATTTCAAGTCAAAATGCACTTGTAAATAGTTCTAGTCGTACAAAAACAATGACTCACTTCAATGAAAACCTTGGAGTACTTTGAAGGCCACTCATCCGTATCCGTCACTCCTGACCTATAAGAAAAACCATATGTTGTTAGCTTGGAAAAGGCAAAAATATACATTGATGCATCCCTGCCATGGGCCAAATACCACTACCTTTTATACTTAGCCACGGCAACACCATTTATATGTACAGCTCCAGCCATCCCTAGAGCATAGAAATCAAAACTCAAATGGAACAAAATCAACCGGAAATACAACAAACTACTGGAAACCATGATATGATCCATAAAATACCAAATGCATGAAGGTTAGGGTTTACGCAGATAATAAGTACCAAACTGGAAGGTAGGAAACGGAGGAGAATCAAGTTCAATCCACATATTCTTTCCCTTGCGGTGTACGCCAACAATCGTCTTTCCAAGAAGCGCGGACTCGAAGTCCTTCACAGAGACCCCGTCGATCACTTTCGTATCATCAGCAACCACTGCTCTGTTAATCCTCCTCCCCACGCAGTGCTCCTCCACCGCTCTTCGCGCCGTTTCCACCTCCGGTAGCTCCGGCATTGCACAAAAACACCGTTCTTCAGTTCACCGACTTGCGTTCGCAACTTCATCGAAGGTGAATATTTACCAGGCCTCTTATTTGGGCTCAGTGGTAGTTTGTACTTGGGCCCACAACCGCAAGTAATAAAATTTCTGGGCTGGGCCCTTAATTTATTTATTTAGGGTGAGGTGGGCCCACAACGATCCAACGGTCGGCAAATCCGAAGTTGCGGTTCAGAAAATGACACGTGGCAAGTGCGCCAAGGCCCCTCTCTGTGTGTTCAAGCAGTACAGAACGCTGGTCCTCTCTTTGCCTTATTTCTGGTAACTTGGATATGTCCTCACCAAGACCACAAAATGTGGCTCTTTGATTCTTAGTTCAAAGAACTCTTGGTTAGTAATATTTTTTCTTTTTTTTGTTTGTTCCAAGAAGAGGATGTTTCAGTGGAATATTATATAATTTTATAGCAGAGTACAGGCGAGGGTGGGGGTGAGAGTGAGAGTGAGAGAGGGATAGTGAAAGAGATGAGTTATCATGTGAGCACCAAGGAGAGGCCAGAAATGGCTTGAGAGAATCCATGCCTGTGTGCCCATAGACCAAACCAACTAAACCCTTATCCCCATCTATCCAGTTCCCTCTCTTGAAAACGGGTTCATCTCTGCACTCCGCCCACCGCCATTATTCTCTTCTCTTCTATGGCTCCTCGCTCCAGCAAGAGCAAAGCAAACACCAAAACCAGGAACGACAAGAAGAGGAAGGAAGAAAAAGGTAACTTACTTAATCATCATGCTTCAGAATGCTTCCTTCCTTCTGTATTCATAATCTCATTGTGTGTTGTCAGTGGTGCCCACTGTTCTTGACATAACCGTGATCACTCCGGACGATACCCAGCTCGTGCTCAAGGTGGGTACACCGTACACTTGCTTCTCTGTAATTGGCGCTTAGTTTCATCCTTTCTGATTGGAGTTCTATGTTTTCTGAAGGGCATCTCCACGGACAGGATTCTTGATGTGAGGAAGCTGTTAGCTGCTAACACCGATACTTGCCATCTCACAGAGTACTCGCTCTTCCATGAGGTTAGTGAAACTGCATCCACATTCTTCCCCCTTGAGATCCTGCTCAGTCTGTGAGCTTTTCTCGATAACCCAACACGAGTCTAGATGCACTGAACACTGAGGCAGTCTAGATGCATTGAACACTGGGGCAGAGGTCTTTTTTGGGTCTTGTTTCCGACAACGGGGTCCGAGGAATGGGGCGTGTAGTAATTGATTGGGTATGTGCTGTGGGGACGACAGGTAAAAGGCCAGCGATTGAACGACAGAGTTGAAGTGGTCAGCCTGAAGCCATGCATACTCACACTGATCCAGGGTATGAACACTACACCCTTCGCCTTCGCCTTTTTTTCTTATTACATGAGAATAAAAAAAATTAAAAAAACAAAGAAAAAGAAGAGATATTAGGGTTAGGGCAGCATTTATTTTATTTTATTTTTTGTAATAAAATTGGTGGAAAAAGTGAATGGGATGTGGACAGAAGCAGAAATATTAGTGGTATGGCAGGTGTTGTATCATGAGGTGGGTCCCAGGAGGATCTTCGGGAAAGTGCGACTGTTTCTTCTGAGAATAACGGAATCGCTACTGTTTATTACAGAGGACTACGCCGATGAGTCACGCGCGGTATCTCATGTTCGGAGACTCCTCGACGTCATCGCCTGTACGACGCGCTTCGCTGAGGCCAAATGCGGCGGCGGGGGAGGGGAGGAGGATCGGAATCTCGTCCGAAGAGAAGTGGTAAGGTGCAGACGACGAAGGGGGTTGGGGAGGCTCGTGATGGTGAGTTGACGTGTGCGGAGACTCCAAGGCGGGCAGTGACTTCGAGCTATGATATGGTCGCGATTCATCCAATCCCGAAGCTCTCTGATTTTTATGAGTTCTTCAACTTGTCCCACATTACTCCGCCCATACTACGTGCGTTGTTGTTGTTGTTTTCTCTGTTTGGATTTGTTCCTTGTAGACTGTTTTCCAGTAAAATTCTCTAATGCAGATCTCAAAAGAATGGATAACAAGGCTGGAGAAACGCGACGAGGGGGCGATTACTTCGAAATGCAGGTGTTCTATCAACCTTGGCGTTACTAAAGTCTACATTTTGAACACACCTTACTATGCTGCAGTAAAGTCTTTTATTTTCATGGCGGGTGCAATGCTGCTGTGGCACGTGGGTTAAGATGCTTTGAGAATTATCTTTTCATCGTCTGAGCTCATGATGGCATGACCTTTTATGCAGATAAAGATATGCAATGGGAAGATAGTTCAGGTAATGGCATCAGTGAAGGGGTTCTACACTTTGGGAAAGCAAATGTTGCAGAGTCACTCATTGGTGGATCTTCTACGACAACAAAGTCAGGCTTTTGCCAATGTGGGTGTTTCTGAAATGCCTAAGGAATACGTAATCTTGAAATTGTTACAGTATGCGACCATAATGTTATGTTCTGTTTTAGGCATATGCATCCTTGATGAAAGCATTTTCTGAGCACAACAAGGTAACACTACGTTCTGTTTTCCTTCCCATTTTCATGTGTGGGTGTTTCCGTCGAAAATTGAGTAAAGTTTGTTCCCTTTCAGTTCGGCAATCTTCCCTATGGTTTCCGTGCCAATACCTGGCTAGTTCCTCCAACCATCACCAACTCTGCATGGCATTATGCGCCCCTTGTTGCAGAGGATGAAAACTGGGGAGGTAATGGAGGAGGACAGGGGAGATTAGGAGAGTTTGATCGTAGGCCATGGGCTACATACTTCGCTGTATTGGCAAATCTACCTTGCAAAACCGAAGAGGAGAGAGTTGTCCGAGATAGGAAGGCATTTTTGGTTCATAATCTGTTTCTAGATGTGTCCATTTTTAAAGCTGTTTCATCGATAGAGAAAGTTGCACGTTCCGCTTCTGGAGATTCCTCAAAATGCCACCCGGGTTCATTTGCACATGAGAGTCGGATTGGAGATCTTTCTATAACAGTTAGAAGAGATGATCCAGAAGCTACACGGGAGAAGAGGGCCAAGATCATCGGCTGCAGATCCTCTGATGAATCTGTGCAGGATGTGTCTCGGAGAAATTTGCTTAAAGGGCTAACTTCTGATGAAAATGTAGTTGTACAAGTAAGTAATGCTACTCAAACTCCACATCTCAAGGCAGGTGGGTACTTAAATGCTCGTGAATCTTAATGTTTTTTCTGTATGCATATAGCAGTGTCAAAATCTAAGCACAGATACCCCTAGTGCAACTATGAATATTGGAAAAAGAAATTTATCTGCAGGGGATGATGCTTTTCCTCCTGCGAATTTGGATTTGTTATTGTTCATTTTCGGATATGTCTCTCTTATTGATGATATGAGTGTCTTCCATGCTGTTTCAGGACACCGAAGCCTTGGGTGTTGTGGTTGTTCGACATTGTGGCTACTCTGCAACTGTGAAGGTTGTTGGCGACATAAAAAAGGGAGTGAGACCTCTAGAGGGTATAGACATTGATGATCAACCTGAAGGTGGAGCAAATGCACTTAACGTTAACAGGTACTAACTTTTTCCTTAATGGACACTCCTCATGAGTGATGTTTTTGGTTCAGAATGGATTATTGTGAGTGACACCTCATGTAAGCCTTTGCTTGTTGAGAGATCAGTAGCTTTTAGATGAAGGGATTGCCATTGCTGGATATCTCGTGGCAAATTATTAGATGTTGTCAAATGATCAAGGAGAAGTTTTTTACCTGATCTTGACTTGGTTTGTTGGGATCGTGAGTATCACAAGAAATGTACATGAGCTTTGAGCCTGTTTGCTAATTTGAGATCTTGATTTCTCCATTTGTAGTACGTCTCCTCTCTGTTTTTTGAAGCAGCCCATATTATTAACAAGCATTTGTTTTTTTTTTCATATGATTAATGAACTGATGAGGTGTATTTTCCAGTTTAAGAGTGATGCTTCACAAGCCATCAGCGGAATCTTTGATTGGTCACCAGAGTTCCTTATCTGACAAATTGGCTGTTGGAACTTCAAGAGCTCTAGTAGAGAAAGTTATCAAAGATAGTCTGTCAAACCTGGATGATAATTCTGATTCCAGAGAAAATTTGATAAGATGGGAACTTGTTTCTTGCTGGGTGCAGCATCTACAGAAACAAGAAAAACCTGGAGATGACAAGAAGGTTGAACCGGCAGTTAAAGGACTTGGAAAACAATTTAAAATGCTAAAGAAGCGGGAAAAGAATGTGAGTCTCCCTAATGGTGATGCTGAAGAGAATACTCCTGGATCCAGTAGCCAAGACCTGGAGACAAATACAGATGACTCCCAGGTTCATGATTCCAACTATGAATTACAGAAATATATTTCTGAAGATGCGTTTCTGCGATTGAAGCAAATTGGGACCAATCTTCACACCAAGGTACTTATTTTCTTTTTGAATTCTCTG
The DNA here is from genome assembly GCA_002189035.1 of Utricularia gibba. Classification (NCBI taxonomy): domain Eukaryota; kingdom Viridiplantae; phylum Streptophyta; class Magnoliopsida; order Lamiales; family Lentibulariaceae; genus Utricularia; species Utricularia gibba. The sequence continues at coordinate 1,677,449 of NEEC01000017.1, read as the reverse complement.
AGATCCATGAAATCATGTTAATATCCTCCATGGGTGTCCCCTGAAAATGATGGCTTGTATTTTTATGATCCACTGCTTCCCATGCAGTCTTTGGATGAGCTTTTGAAGATGGCGCATGAGTACTATGAAGATATTGCTTTGCCAAATCTGGTACCAGATTTGCTAAATTGTAATGAAGGGTAGTGGTTCCTGTGTAATTATTTCAGTTCTGTAATTTTTTCAGGTCACGGACTTTGCATCCCTTGAACTTTCTCCTGTTGATGGTCGTACTCTAACTGAATTCATGCATCTTAGGGGATTACAGATGCGTTCCCTAGGCCGTGTGGTGGGTTAGCAATCTTTACAGTTTGTGATTTGTGAATTCTCCCCTAGATAGCATTTGAACATGAAAAACGTGAACTTCTTGAACCAGGTTGACCTTGCAGTTAAGCTTCCTCACATACAATCTCTTTGCATTCATGAAATGGTGACACGAGCGTTCAAGCATGTTCTTCGAGCTGTAGTTGCATCTGTCGAGAGCATGGATAGCATGCCTGCTGTGATCGCCTCATGTTTAAATTTCTTGCTGGGATCTTCTGATATCGATCACAATATTCCATGTGATCAAGATCTCAAGTTACTATGGGTGAAGAGTTTTTTGAAGAGAAGATTTGGATGGAGACTGGAAGATGAACTACAGCACATAAGGAAGATATCAGTTCTCCAGGGACTTTGCCACAAGGTTCCATTTAAATGATTTGTAAAGTGCTATCAATCTGAAACACTCATCACTTTCCTTTTAGGTTGGACTGGAGTTGGCTGCTAAGGACTATGATTTGGACAGTTCTAGCCCATTTGAGATTTCTGACATCATCAGCGTGGTTCCCGTGTGTAAGGTAAATTTATAAGTCTTCTTTGTGTATATTTTTTGTTTAAACGATAGATTGTTCTGCATCACTCATCTTTTTTTTCCCCCAATTCAGCATGTAGGCTGCTCCTCAGCAGATGGCCGAAATCTGCTTGAATCATCGAAGATTGCTCTGGACAAGGGGAAACTTGAAGATGCTGTTAACTATGGAACAAAGGTACCATAGCTGCATTTCCCAGGTTATGTCTGTAATATTTTGAATCGCTCCCTGAAATTTCTATAATGAAAAGGCTCTGGCAAAGATGATAGCTGTATGTGGTCCATATCACCGAACAACTGCAAGTGCCTACAGTCTTCTTGCTGTTGTGCTGTATCATACTGGAGATTTCAATCAGGTAGGATTAGTCTTTTCTGCTTTAACTGAAGACTGGTTTCAAGTAGCCTTTCATGAGCTCTCATCCTTTTTGAGAAGCATAACTTTTATCTTTGATTCTGTTGCATTGAAGTTGTCTGTTTTCTGGATCCAGAATATTGCTCCTTGTTCTTATTAGGTCAAACTAGTATCTCTAGGGAGTTGCATTTTATGCCACCAACTAAGCACTATTCTGCAAATGTTCCTTTTTAGGCAACTATATACCAGCAGAAAGCACTTGATATCAATGAAAGGGAGCTCGGGCTTGATCATCCAGATACAATGAAGAGTTATGGGGATCTATCAGTTTTTTACTACCGTCTTCAACACATTGAATTGGCTTTAAAGTAGGTACCCTTGTCTGTGGCTCCGAGTGACTTTCTCCACCTACTCTTTTGTGGGCTAAATCAACTTCATTTTTTATCATCCATGAGCAGATACGTCAACCGTGCACTGTACCTTCTCCATTTCACATGTGGGCTTGCACACCCAAATACAGCAGCTACTTACATAAATGTGGCTATGATGGAGGAGGGGATGGGAAATGTTCATGTTGCTCTCAGATATTTGCATGAAGCTCTCAAGTGCAACCAAAAATTATTAGGAGCTGATCATATACAGGTATCTTTCAATATTTCCAATATCCCACATCGGCAGTCATGGTTCATAGCAATTTCCCATGCAGATCCTCTCTGAAATTTCCTGCAAATTGTTAGCTACTAGATTTCAATATTTAAGACTGGTCGCTCTATTTGACAGACTGCTGCTAGCTATCACGCCATTGCCATAGCTCTTTCATTGATGGAAGCATATACACTAAGTGTGCAGCATGAAAAAACTACCTTGCAAATTCTTCAAGCAAAACTTGGAGCAGATGACCTCCGCACGCAGGTTTAGAAAATTTCGGTTACATTCTGCTCAGTTTAAATTCTAGGATTCGAGTGTGTATTTTATGAGCTGATATACATTTCTACAAATGCATGGTTAAACTAAGGAATAAGAAGTAGACTGCTCAAGTTTCAATTTTGTAGTATATCTACTTGTGTAATGTATCGATCTTTTCTCCTTTAGAATGCTCAGTTAATGTACATTCAATTTCTATTGCCTGTTGCTTAGTCTTCTGTAACTGCAGGATGCTGCTGCATGGCTTGAGTATTTTGAGTCAAAAGCCCTGGAGCAGCAAGAAGCTGCCCGCACTGGAGCCCCAAAGCTGGATGCATCCATTGCCAGCAAGGGTCATCTCAGGTATTCAAGGGGTGCCTTCATTTGATGTAATGTGAGCTTTCTACATAATTCTTTGCTTGTTATTACAGTGTGTCAGATCTCCTGGATTACATTAGTCCAGATCAGGAAGCAAAGCCTGGTGATGCTCAAAGGAAGCGGCGTTCAAAGGTTGATTCTTTGCTTAAAATCATTTTATTATTGAGTTTTGTAGTCAAGCCGCTGTCACTTTAAGTTTTGCAATTAAATCCACTTGTATGCTTCGCTTTGTAGAGTTTTCCTGTTGGTGATGTGCCCCCCACAGAGCAGCACCAGGGAGCAATTGAAGGTATCACCAGCAATGGAAGTATAGAGGCTACTGATGTGTTTGAGGATAGCCAGATTGGTGAGGATAAAGTTGAGATTAAGTCCATCCGGGAACAACCTCAAGACAATGAAATTACCAAACTAGATATCCCATTTCATGAGGAAATTATTCAAGATGTCAAGTCAGATGAAGGGTGGCAGGAAGCTATTTCAAAAAGCAGATCTGGAAATGGAGCTACAAGAAAGTTGAACAAAAGGCGTCCAGATGTTGCCAAGTTAAAGATAAATTCCCCTGTTTGCAACTACAAGGACACCCATAAAAGAGATGCTATTTTACCGTCTAATAAGGTGCTGCCGAAGTCTGTTTCTTCCGAAGCGCCCCCACACAGAAAAGCAGGCTCTTTAAGTGTGACCATTGATGGTGAAGCTAAAAGTTCAGCAGTGAAGGTTCCTCTGCCTCCAGCAAGCCTCACAGCATTAGCATCCAAGTCTTTATCTTACAAAGAAGTGGCTGTAGCTGCTCCAGGTACAGTTTTGAAGCTTGTACCGGATAAAGTGGAGGAAAAATGTGCTGAAAAAACTGACAAAGCATGTGATGGTCCAAACGAAATAGAGCAGGAGGCTGGGATATTGTGGTTTCTCCTGATGCCCCATCATTGGAATACGGTGGAGGGAAACCAGACACTGAGGATGATAATACTGTAGAATCTGGACCTGATTCAGCAGTTACTAATCCTGACAGTGACGGCACACCTTCTCCAACTGGCCATGAGAGACCCGGGGAAACAAACGGAAGTAAACTCTCAGCTTCAGCTGAGCCATTCAGTCCGAGTGCCTATGCTTTAGCACAGGCACTAACTTCAACAGCTGCCGCCGCTGTCTGTGATGCTGCTTCCACCCAAGGAGCATTTGTTGAGCTTGTGGGATTCCCTCCAGTTACTGCCAGAGTTCCATGTGGTCCAAGATCACCAATGTATTATCAGGCAAGCCATGGCTTCCGAATGAGACCTGGGTATGCTAATTACCAAGTTCGGGTATCAGAAAGAAGTGGCTTTATTTCCCCAAGGACAATGAATCCACACGCCGTGGAATTTGTTCCCAAACGAACACAGCCAACAGATGCACCTGCAGAGGATTACAAACCTGCTGATCATTCTACTGAATCGAGTACTGGTCCCATTAGGTCCGGGGAGATTACTCTTGATGATGCTTCTGCATCTGCTGTTACAGGAAAAGGACTAAGCTACATCTCTGATGCAGACGTAGCCGACCTAGCAAGGCAGATGCTGCTCAGTTTCATTGTAAAATCACTGCAGAGAACTGCTGAACCCGAAGTTTCGGCTCCAGTAACTGAAAAGAAGAGTACGTCCTTGGCAAGTTCAGCTGAAACAGTTGCAACAAATCTCTCACCAGAATCCGATACCAAATGCAGCAAGGAGCAAAAGGCTGAGACGGCAGTAACTGAAGGCAAGACTCTTGATGGGGAAGGATTTGTTCTAGTCACCAAGCGGAGGAAAAACAAGGAGCATTTCACCAACGGTGTTCATGGCTTATACCCTCTACAACCCGTATGTGCATCCGCCCGTTGATCCCGAAGGTGCCGTTTCGATTCCATCCTACAATTTTCATTGCGGAAGGATCCGAAAGTGGGATGGTCGTCTCCATTTTATGTACTCCCTCAGATCCCATTTGAGCAAAAAGCTGTTGTCCAGAAGCAGGGATCAAACAAGCGCGATGTTCAAAGATATGTGCATTGGCATTGCCATGTAGCCGGCTGCGAACATCCCAGCCATGGCTTTTGGTTGAGTGATGTAAAGATTGATTCTTTTTCCTTTCCCCGAAACTTCTGCCACTGGACAGACTGAACTGGAAGCCACAGGCATCCCTACTCTGCAAGTCACGAAGCTAGTGAACATATTAATAATAATTTTACCAATTTACAGCCGCTCACTGCTTGTCTTAGACAGCAAAAAATGGCGCATCTCTGTAACCCGCAGTGGGGTCGAACGATTTTACACCAACTCGTCCAACCATTTAAACAAAGGGAGCTGTTGCGAGTTGTGGCTCTTCTCTCTGGAGGACAATGAAATCCAATGATTGGTGTTGGATCTTCTCATCCTCGTCTCAGCCAACGGTTGTCATGTTCGTAACATTTTAGGGATTGTCTTAGTCTTACTCCAATACTGCTTTAGTATTCTGCCAGAGGTGGTTTAGGACAAGTCATATGATTGTAGGTGCAGGCGACAGAAACGCTCCGACATGTGGGGGGCGGAGTATCCACTTGTAAAGATTGATTCTTTTACTGTAGTAATTCATCTTGATCACGCTCATGGCTGTGGAGTCGCTGGTTTTTGCTCCCTTTTTTGCCACACACGATGGTTTACTCTTCAAGGTCTAATGTCTTTCCCAGGCTGGCAGAGACGACAACATCATCATTTTTCAAATCCAACTTGTTTGCCTCATCCATTTTGAAATAACTTTTTGGCCAAGAATGCCACTAGTAACAATCTTAAAGAAGTTACAATCGTTCACATTTCGCTGCGGTAACCTCCAGATCCGAAGTAACCCCTTCTTGAATCCGCAATTTTCTGGCGCTTTTGTTGCTCCAACTTGGGACAATCACCGATACGATGACCAAGTCCACCACAATGAACACATCCTTTGACTCCACTTGCATTGGCTATTGCCTCAGCATCTTCCATTGGATCGTTTAGCTCAGCAAGGACAGGAGGTATCCTCTGTTTTGCCTCTTGCAGTAGGTGCTTCAAATCAAGGAGGGTGGTTTCAGTCTGGTTCTTGTTGATGAAGGTAGTAGCAATGCCGGTTTTCCCACAACGCCCTGTTCTGCCGATCCTATGCACGTAGTTCTCAATCTCAGCTGGCATATCGTAGTTGATAACATGTTGAATGTCTGGAAAATCAAGTCCCTTGGAAGCCACATCAGTGGCCACTAGAACATCTTTCTTGCTGGCTTTGAAGGATGCAATCGCATATTCTCTTTCTTCCTGATCTTTGCCTCCATGTATTGCAACAGCTTCAACTCCCTTTAAGAGAAGATACTCGTGGATATCATCCACATCTGCTTTGTTTTCACAAAATATTAAAACCGGAGGCGGGGTCTTCTGTAAGCATTCAAGAAGGTAAACAATCTTTGCTTCTTGCTTCACATATTCAACTTCTTGAATGACATCAAGATTGGCAGCACCCGCTCTTCCCACATTTACTGTAACAGGCTTGACCAATGCGCTTTGGGCAAATTTCTGGATTTTCGTAGGCATTGTGGCTGAGAAAAGAAGGGTCTGTCTTTGCGCTTTGAAGTGATCAAAAACTTCCCTGATGTCATCTTCGAATCCTAGATCTACCAAACGATCCGCTTCATCTAATGTAAGATACCTGCAGTTGTCAAGGCTCATTTTCTTCTTTGCCAGCATGTCCTTTAGCCTGCCAGGTGTTGCAACAACAATGTGAACCCCCTTTTAACAACATCAAGTTGCGACTTCATATCAACTCCTCCAATACACAATAAGGGTCTCAACTCGGGGTAACCCTCCTCCCTCATTGGCTGAAGGAACTGCTCGATGACTTCATATGTTTGCCTAGCAAGCTCCCTAGAAGGACATATGATCAGTCCAAATGGCCCTTCTCCAGGGAGAATCGGCATCATCACCTCTTCTTGGAGTGCAATCATAATGAGTGGCAATACGAAGACTAAAGTCTTACCAGACCCAGTGAAAGCAATCCCGATCATATCTCTTCCCGACAGAATAACCGGTAGCCCTTGCACTTGAATGGGTGTTGGCTGCACAATACCTTTAGCTTTTAACTTACTCAAAATAGGCACCGGGAACCTCATGTCCTTAAAGTTCTTGATCGGTGGAGGTATATCTTCTCCATCCACAATAATATGCCACTGTTTTCGAATCGCATCACGAGCCTTTTTTGACATCTTTCGAATTGGAAGCGGGGGCTTCCACCCCGTCAGAAGAGGCTCTGTATAAGTAATCCCCTTTGCCAACTCCCTAACCGACATCAAAGTTTTCCGATCAGACAGATGCTCAATCATCTCCTTTTCTTGCAGGATTATCTGCTCAGTATGTGTAATTTCCGGCTGCTCCTTTTTCAGCTGAGTTGCTTTGACCAGCAAACTGGGTTTCGCCTCAACAAGTTTCTCCTTTTCAACCTCTTCATCGACACCGGCAGTCTTCCCCTTGCGCTGAAGAATCTTCTGGCTCTCAAGAGCCCGGCGCTTCGCCACCGGCACATACTCAACGTAATCGTCATCCTCCAACATCCCTTGCATTTCAGTGGAACGGAGGAGCAATTTCTGAAAACAAGGGCACGAGCGCTCTAATTCGGGGGAAAAACACCAGAAACTCAAGTACTTATCCCACGTTTGGCCCAACAAGATACGAAACGGCCCATAGCCCATTAAGGAAAACGAGCCCAATCCGTTAACAGTGGGTATTGGTAATCCCTTGTGCGCTTCACAGTTGGTTGTTTTGTCGTGGACTCGAAGGACGATCCCGACAACTTGTGAATTCCAGGTATGAAACTTGATGCAGTCGGTTGATCATTGAGCAATTTTGGAACCCACCTCCACCTTGTTTTTCGAAGTTTCTAGAATTTGTTGGACGTTTCGCATGGATGATCTATTTCTGAATTTGTTTAGCGTTCGGATTTTGATTGCTCTGTATGTGGTTGAAGCTCATGCCGGGGCATTTTATGCAGTTGAAGCTCTTTCAGGAGATGGCAGGATGCGTATGAACTTGTGACTGAATTTTCAGGCAGTGGAATTGGAGCTGGAAACTGGACCTCCATTGCAAAGCAGAGACTCGCAAGGTTCAGAAGATGTGCAGGATGGATCCTTCTTCATCCCTGATTTCCATGTTCTACAGCTGATGGATGGATGATGATTCCCATCCAGAAGAAGAGACAAAGGGCATCATGTCACTGCGGCAATCTCTGACGGGTCATCCTCCAAATGACGGTGGGATGTGCTTCTCTGCATCCCCAACAGCCGGCAGCCCAAGGCTTGGGAAATGCCTGAGTTTGGGTAGGAGCATACATGGGAGTGTGAGAAGCTCAGATTCTGCAGCATACAAGAAATGCTGTTGCGAGCCTATTTTATGGTCATTGATGGTACCCTCAACGAGCTGGCAATGCCACTCTCATCTCCCGTTTCATCAGTATTCGCTGTTTATGCATTACTTTCAGCTGAAGGAGTCATTGATGATGCAGAAGATCTCATTAATCAATACTCAGCAGGTGAGAACCAGATCTTCCATCGCCATCTTCAACAGAACATTCTGCATACCCACTTGTGCTACGCTCTCGTTGCAGGATGAGTAACATCAGCAACCATCTGACCCAATTCGAGCTCGCATTGTCAACAGCCACATTCTTTGTGGCCATATGTTAGTCGGAGTCTGCAGACGCCTCATGCCCCTGTAGAGGTCAGTGAAAACAAACACACAGCGTAGACAGGTATATATAGAGGGAGAGAGAGAGACTCCCTTCCCTTCCACATCACACACAAGCAAATGGCTCTGTGACAGAGGCCCCTGGTGAAATGATCAAATGGTCCTACAGTTCACCATCAACAAATATCTGTGAGGTGAAATTTCTGTGGACAAAATTCACCATGTGATCGGAGAAACAAGCCCCGTCGCATGCTTCAGCATTCAGTTGCTATGCGAACTTATCCACAAAAAGATGAAACTAGAAAACTCAGTATTCCACTGGTAATCATGCACTGAAATCTCTTGATATAGTTGATCTGAATCGTCATCAGATACAGCATACCTATAGACTGGCACTGAAACGTGTGCGAAAAGAAAACAAAAAAAAACCCTGAGGACTGAGCCCTTGTGAACTATAGGGAGCTCATCCATGGAGGGAGTGGGATTTCAGAAACCGACAATCTGTACACTCTTAGAAGAAGGCGAAGGGACAGTTAAAAAAAAAAAAAAGCTATGAATCTTCGGCTTTGGACATGAGCGAGAGGCGGCTCGGGCGGGGTTGGAAGTCGCAGCGGCGGCGGAGACTATGTGACGATGGCCTAATCGGCGCTGACAGCGCTCTCTTGAGTAAGTCCCCCTCCACAGTTCCGATACGGACCAAAGAATTCGTCATCGCCGACCGGCGCATGTGCAATTGATGGCTGGAACGGTAAGGCTGACTGTGGCTGGACCCAGGGAGGAGGCTGTTCTTGTGGAGGCTACAGCGGAAGGACCCTGGGTGCGTAGTCGGCGAACACATACACGTCTTTTTGGCGCGGGAACTGAGCGCCCGGTGACTCGACTGCTGGTGGTGCGAAGAAATCGCGCTGTGTCGAGAGGCCGAGAACCTCACCGAAGAAGAGGGCGAAACGGATCTCCCGATGCTCACGCGTGTAGGACTAGTGGCGCGAGCGAGCAACGCGTCGTGCCTTGTTTCGGATCTAGCGGTTTGGTAGAATCCACCGGAAGACGAGGACATGGAGGAGGAACAGAAGCGGCCGGAAGGAGACAGCGACCGTGGAAAGCCGCCGCCGGTTAACGCGGCGCCGGCGTGACCGGATCTGGTTCTCATGGCACTTACGATTTGATACAAGAAACGTTAGAATCAGAGAACACGAGGAGCTTTGCCTCCCAAACTTGAAAAACCTAATTTCAACTGAAGCACAAATTTATAGGTGGGGAAGAGGCAATGGCATATTCGAGAATCATCAAACAAAAAAGGGTATTTAAGTACTTTAACCCCACCACCCAAGGGCAACAAAAAAGTGGGTGGAGTGCATCTATGGGCAGACAAAAGCAATGGGCTTCGAAGTACTTGTATCACCACTCGCACCACGCGCGTGCAACAATTCAAATCCAAAACCACCACAAACAGATATCCGCGTGGCGCACACGCGAAGCGAAGGAGGTGCAGATCTTTGGCTCCTCTTTAGACGGTGACACGTATCATAGCATCACCCGATTTTTATTTTTATTTCCATTTTTCAATTTTTTAAAAAATTTTATTTTCTTCAGTGTCACAAAAACAATAATCCACCTAGTTATTCCCACTTGCATTTACAAATTCCTATAATTAGCAACATCCCTCATGATACTCAAACCCCATGTTTAAGGTTTATTTTTAGAAAGTATCTGATATACTCCAAAAATAGAAGTATATAATCCAAATCAGCACTTCAAAACAGCCGAAAATTCATAAATAAAAAAAAAACAAGCTAAAATATATTTTCTCCAAAAAAAAAAAACAATTGAGAAAACAATGCATGTGATTCAGAGGAAAAGCAATGGCCTACTTTCGTTCGTATCCACGTTCGGTTGGTGTGCACAGTTTGGGTTTTATTGCAATAATTGTAAGAGAAGGGGATGGATAAGATTCGGTTACCCTCCAATCATATCTACAAACTATGCGTCCGTTCAAATAGCTGACCTTATGAGTATAAAAATAAAATTTGTTCGTATTTGACAAAAAAATTATTTTGAAACGTTTTTTTTTTTTTCAAAAAATGGAAAACTATTTGATTCGTTACTATACAATAATATCCAAAAACTATGTACTCAACTTTTTCCAATACATGAGAATTCAAGGTATAAGATTACTATTGGTTTGTATTTGATAAAAAAAATTATTTTTGAAATATTTTTTTTAAAAACAGGTGTAGATTATAAAAACAACGATTTGAAGAATATATTTATTAGCTTTTAAAGAGATATTAACAAATTCACACATTTTTAAATACTAGATCTTCTATTTATACTGAAGTATGAAATATTTTAAATAATTTTGAATTTATTATGTATATATTATTATATATCTTTCTAGATTTTTTCTAGAATTATATATTTCTATGTTAACGTCATCTTCTAGAATATTCTAAGCTTTTCTTTAATTGATTAAGCCTCACTTCTTCAGCGGCTCTTATCAACAAGAAACTATTCCAAAATATTATTTGAAGAAAGATCAAACAATGTAAATAGCATTCTTTGTACTTTGCCTCTAGAGGACGGGGTCAAACAGAAGTTGAGAGAAGGACTTGGTGGTAGGCGCAGCCTGCATTCCAAGGCCATCACCTTCAGCATACATAAAGAGAAAGATTCTCGTCTGTTCAAGTACGAGCTTTATGAATTCCCGAGGGAAACGCGAATCTGCAAGTTCCCTGTTCAACTTCTTCCATGTTTGCAACCTCAGGAGCTTCAGGTAGTCTTGTGCTTCGTCAATGGATGCTCCGGTCTCATGCATGTAAGTCTCCAGTGATTTTGGAGCGTCTCCTCGCTTCATCTCGTCCTATGTAAAGACATTAAAACATTGTGGTTAGATAGGTGTGCGTGTCCCAAAAGAGCAGACTGCATACGAACCGAGGAGGTTGCAAGATCATTTGCAAGGCGAGAGATGATCCCTGAGTATCGTGTGGCGTCATCATATGACAAAAAGGCTTCAACCTCCTCCACATTGATGGGATTTGCGAGGAGAATGAAGGCGTTTGATAATAACAAAGTAATCCCGATAGATCTCCATCCATTTTCTATGCACTCTTCCATGGAAGGAAACTGACCATTGAAGTACCATTTGGCTTCTTGCAGGTATGCTTTGGATATGTCTGCCGACTGCAGCATAGTGGTCATGAACATTAATATTTAGAACCATTCAAAAGTTTACAATGTCAGCAAATGCTCACCACTTTCCTGAGAAACGGAGTGATAACCAAGCCTTGAGCTCTTTGAACATGCTCTGTCATCTCTTTGATCAAGAGGTCTATCTGATCAAAGCAGATTCTCATGTAACCCGGAAGCTTGTTGATATCATCAATATCCCAACTGCAAGTATTTACAATCAGAATTGAACTCTTCTTGCTGCCATGCAAGACATCAGGATTCGAAAGTGACCTTTGAATGGCATTGTGGAGAAGTTGTAGTTCTTCACGTGTTCCATAAACATCGAAAATGTCATCATATGCTGTGCCAATGGCAAAATGTTTTGCACTCATTATCCTCAAAAATCGATGGTGAGGTTGAATAAGCGATCCATGAGCAATGATATAACACTCCACAACTCTATCCCTCGCAAAAGGTAGCTTTTTAGCCAAACCTGCTTCATCCCACCACCTGCATAGAAACACTGTAAAGTGTTTTTCAAGAAAAGAGAAAAAGAAAAGTTTGTGATTGCCTTGCAACATGTTTGAGTTCTTGCTGATAGTGCGCCTGGACAATGTTGAAGTTGAGTTTTGCAAGTTGAAGAACCACTGGATGCTTCTGGTCTGTGTTTCTTTTATGCCAGTCAATAAACCATCTAGCCTTTGGTCTATCAGCTCTCCAGTGTAATGGACGCTGGAGTGCATATCGAATACGAAGAGAAGATGTCTCATCATGGTTAGAACAACCATTTTTGAGATACCTGTGTAGGGCAACTGAGGCGAATTCTCTGGCGAGATCCATTGTTTCTTCACCATCGAAGGACAAGAAGGAGGCCTCGTAAAGCTCCAACAATCCTTTCGTATCATCATTAAGGAGTGGATCGAATTCACCGTTTTCCTTGATAAATGCATCAAATACCTCTGTAAAGAATACTTCTTGTTATCTCTAGATACCAAAAAACGTGGATTCAAAGTTGACTCAGTACCTGGAGAGATGTGAAACCCTTGTTGTCTTAACAATCTGAATTCAATGGAGGTAGAGTACAAATCTCTTTCAGCCCTCTCATCATTGTTGCAATGTCTGTGTTCCTGTACATACTCCATTATTCTCATTATTTCTGCATCAAATAAGTAGGAAATCCCCAGGTTTTGCAATGTATCCACCAACTCCAGCTTCTGGAGCTTGCTCATCTCTACATCTGAGTAAAATCCTTACCTCACTCTCAAGTTCTGCTGCTTTTTCTTTGTACTCCTCATCCTGTATCAAGATGAAAACCGGAATTCATGCCATCAAAGGATGTCGCTTTCTATAAACATTGAATGACCTGATAAACCAAAAGAAGATGACTCAAGCAAAACCAAAAAAAGAAACACACTTTTTTTATCTGTTGTGTATCACAATTCAAACCAAGTTGCATACAGATATACCAGGAATGTGCTGTTCACAGATTGAATGTAATCAAACTCCCATCTTGTCTTCTTAAAATTTCCTGACCGCCGCTCTGTCAAATCGGGATTATCAAAAGATCCAGCATTGCACCGAATAACAGGCGCAGGTTTTGGTGCACACCATCTGCGAGACATGGCATTGGCATTGAATACAAAAGGAAGACTGCTTGTAATACTCAAAGCCATTTCAAACTCTTTCAGAGATGAGCTCGCTTTGCTCGAATGTTGGAGCATGAATCACAATATATAGAATCTTGACAACTCATGAGATCCACTGGTGGCTGATTTGAGCACAACTGGCTCTCTTATCACACCAGATGAGACAGCAAAATCATGGGATCCAGGATTATCACACTTTCAAACCAAAGTGTAGCACATGTAATCGATGGATCCTCCATGTGGGGTCCACATAAATATTAAAAAAACATGAGATTGGTGGCCGGCGAGGATTGATGCGTCGGCAGAGTGGGTTGATGGTTATCCTATAGATGGAAATAATTACTCAATATATGAGATTCAATCCCAACAACAGCTTAGAGCATTTGAGCTTTTTTGAATGATTTTTTTTGGTTTTCTAGGATAGAATAAGGAAAGAAAAAAATATTATTTTTTCTATTCATGTTTTCTGTTCGGTAGAATTTTCGAAGAAAGCGTAGAAAAAGAGGAAAAAACTCGATAATTTTCTAAATTAAATATCTTTATATTCACTGTAATAAATAATGAATTTTCTAAGAGTTGTATGTGGAGTAATCTTTATTTTGGAGTGAATCACGTTTAATTTTAATATCTATTTTATTGATTTTTGTGGTCAAATTTATTGTCTGATATCAATTATGCACAACTGTAATAAGAGATTTGGTGCTCAAATCACCTACCCATGTGCAGTGCTGGGATACTTCTTCTTAATTAAGAGAAGAAAATCAATAGAATGGAGGACCTTTGTCTCATCACGATATGATGGATGGATGATCTCCACTGTGGAGCCCTTGCGAGTATTTGATGGATGGGTGAGTCGGGCAAGCACGTACACATAAAGTCTAAGTATTTAATAAATGAGGATCACATTAGAAAACATTGGATCTAACCAATTAATAGTAATTTATAATTTCTTATATATTTAATTATTTTAATTTCATTTTTCGATATGTGATTATATATTCTAACAACTACTACTCCACATGAAAGTGTTTGTGCATGAATGTGTGTGTGTTTTTTTCAAATGGATTCAACTTGAACTAGAAGCAAAAAATTCAACTTCAATTATGCTTCTTAGAAGAAAACAATTTAATTGAAGCATGATTAATTATGGATTGGGCGTATGTTTATATGCTACATTAGGGCTTGTTGAGTATAATTTAAAAGATTATTTTATATTAAATAACATATGTTAATAATATAGTTACTAAATAATATTTATTACTTATGTTAAAACATAAGTTAGTGCTCATATATCAAATGGAATTAATTAATAACACAATGATAAAATACAGTATTATTCTTTTTATTTCAAAAACATTATCTCTCCAATTGCATATTATGAGCATTCTATAATTAAATTATAAGATTTTATATAAAACTATTTAATGAATAATTCCTCCTTAAAGAACAATTCTCACAAAACACACCCATATGTTATCAAATCATTTTTTGTGAATAATTCCACTTATATTAAAAAACATTCTATTAAATGAATTCTTTATATCTCAAGTGATTATATTTTAAAAAACGTTCCAAAAGCAGTTTATTATTCAACACAAATGATTTCTACTGATATAAAAAACGAATGATTTCTACTTTAAAAAGGGACATCAATTTATAAATTCTTAATTTTAAAAAAATTATAGAAATCATTGATTATGATCATTTCTTAAAAAATACTTTTCGAAAAAAAATAGGACAAACGCAAATTTTAAATTTTTTTCCAGCTAAAAAAAAAAATGGACCACCTTCAACATATTTAAATACCGAAGCCGGATCCCTTAGAAATAATAATTGACATAAATACAATAAAAAAAGCAGCAGGAGTTAATGCCAAATATCCAAGAAGAATATCATCCATTCTCCTTGTTAAGTATACATCACAGACAGGCTGGCAGGTGTGGGAGGTGTGACGCCGAGTAATTTGGCAGCATATCTACTGTCAAAAATTTGTTTGTTAAATACTTCACCTTTTGGTAAAATTGGCTAAATACGCCTTACTTTTTTGTTTGTTTATTACCCTTATTTGAGTTAAGAGAATAATAAGATAATAAAAATATATTAGATATATTAAAAATAATTAATAAATATGTTTGTTGATGACAAATAGAAAACTATTTGATTCGTTATCGTAAAATAATATCCCAAAGTTATGCATTCAAAACACTAAATAAAGATTCAAGGTATAAGATTACAATTCGTTGGTATTTGATAAAAAAAATTATTTTTTTAAAAAAAGAAAACTATTCCAAATATTATTGGAAGAAAGATCAAACAACGTAAATAGCATTCTTTATACTTTGCCTCTAGACGACGGGGTCAAACAGAAGTTGAGAGAAGGCCTTGGTGGTAGGCGCAGCCTGCATTCCAAGTCCATCACCTTCAGCATACATAAAGAGAAAGATTCTCGTCTGTTCAAGTACGAGCTTTATGAATTCTCGAGGGAAACATGAATCTGCAAGTTCCCTGTTCAACTTCTTCCATGTCTCCAGGCTCAGGAGCTTCAGGTACTCTTGTGCTTCGTCAATGGATGCTCCGGTCTCATGGATGTAAGTCTCCAGTGATTTTGGAGCATCTCCTCGTTTTGTCTCCTCCTAGATTGGATAACACACATGTAAAGACACTAAAACATTGTAGTTAGAAAGCCGTGCGTGTCCCAAAAGGGCAGACTGCATACGAGCCGAGGAGGTTGCCAGATCATTTGCAAGGCGAGAGATAATCCCTGAGTATCTCGTGGCATCATCATATGAAAAAAAGGCTTCAACCTCCTCCATGTTGATGGGATTTCCGATGAGAAGGAAGGGGTCGATAGTAACAGAGTAATCCCTATAGATCTCCATGTACTGTTCCATGGAAGGAGACTGGCCATTGAAGTACCATGTGGCTTCTTGCATGAATGCCTTGGATATGTCTGCCCACTGTAGCGCAGTCAATGATATTTAGAAGCATAAAAAAGGTTACAAATGTCAGCAAATGCTCACCGCTTTCCTGAGAAATGGAGTGATAACAAGGCCTTGCGCTCTTTGAACATGCTCTGCGATCTCCTTGATCAAGAGGTCTATCTGATCCAAGCAGGTTCTCGTGTAACCAGGGAGCTTCTTGATATCATCAATATCCCAACTGCAAGTATTTACAATCAGAATTGAACTCTTCTTGCTGCCATGCAAGACATCAGGATTCGAAAGTGACCTTTGAATGGCATTGTGGAGAAGTTGTAGTTCTTCACGTGTTCCATAAACATCGAAAATGTCATCATATGCTGTGCCAATGGCAAAATGTTTTGCACTCATTATCCTCAAAAATCGATGGTGAGGTTGAATAAGCGATCCATGAGCAATGATATAACACTCCACAACTCTATCCCTCGCAAAAGGTAGCTTTTTAGCCAAACCTGCTTCATCCCACCACCTGCATAGAAACACTGTAAAGTGTTTTTCAAGAAAAGAGAAAAAGAAAAGTTTGTGATTGCCTTGCAACATGTTTGAGTTCTTGCTGATAGTGCGCCTGGACAATGTTGAAGTTGAGTTTTGCAAGTTCAAGAAGCACTGGATGCTTCTGGTCTGTTTTACTTTTGAGATACCTGTGTTGGGCAGCTGAGGCGAATTCTCTTGCAAGATCCATTGTTTCTTCACCATCGAAGGACAAGAAGGAGGCCTCGTAAAGCTCCAACAATCCTTTCGTATCATCATTGAGGAGTGGATCGAATTCACCATTTTCCTTGATAAATGTATCAAATACCTCTGTAAAGAATACTTCCTGTCATATTCAAGATACGAAAAACGTGGATTGAAAGACAAGTTGACTCAGTACCTGGAGAGATGTGAAACCCATGTTGTCTTAACAATCTGAATTCAATGGAGGTAGAGTACAAATCTCTTTCAGCCCTCTCATCATTGTTGCAATGTCTGTGTTCCTGTACATACTCCATTATTCTCATTATTTCTGCATCAAATAAGTAGGAAATCCCCAGGTTTTGCAATGTATCCACCAACTCCAGCTTCTTGAGCTTGCTCATCTCTACATCCTTCGGTAAAATCTTTATCTTACCCTCAAGCTCTGTTGCTCTCTCCCTGTGCTCCTCATCCTGTATCAAGACAAAATTATGCATGCAGAAAAGAAGATGAGCTGTTAAACCAAAAGCAGATGACTCAAGCAAAACCAAAAAAAAATACACTCGTTCTATCTGCTGTGTATCACAACCCAAACCAAGTTGTCGTAGGGATGTACCAGGAACGCGCTGTTCACAGATTGAATGTAATCAAACTCCCATCTTGTCTTCTTAAAATTTCCTGACCGCCGCTCTATCGAAACCTGATTATCAAAACATCCAGATTTACACAGAATAACAGGCGTAGGTTTTGCTGCACACCATCTGCGAGACATGGCGTTGGCATTGCATACAAAAGGAAGACTGCTTGCAATACCCAAAGCCATTTCAACCTCTTTCAGTGTATGAGCTCGCATTGCTCGAATGTTGGAACAGGCATCACATTATATAGACTCTTGACAGTTCATGAGATCCATGGGTGGAGAACAACCGACTCTCTTATGACATCACATGAGATCTGAGCAACATTTGGAAACTATCATGATCAACTATACTTGAAATAATTCTAAATATAAATAATTATATTTTTAAGCGTATATTAAATTCTATTTTATGATAATTAATTTTTCAGAATTACTTCAATATTTTATAAAAAATGATTTTCGAGAAATAGTTCTAAAATTAACATTATGATTATATACTTATGAATAATTTAATTACCTTTAATTTTTAAATTATAATTTTAAAATAAATATATTTAAATTAAATCAATAACGTTAATTATAATTTAACAAGCGTATAATATTTTTATAATACAAATGATATATAAAAGATATTTTCAAATTATCAATTTGTAAAATATAATTATTAAAAATATGGATAAATATGTAATTTATTTATTAACGTCATGGGATTGAGGATTATCACACATTCAAACCAAAGTGTGCCACATGTAATAAGACATTTGGTGCTCAAATCAACCACCCATGTGCAGTGCAGGGATAGTTCTTCTTAATTAAGAAAAAAATCAATTAATATTTGAGATTTTTGATTCTTGCCTCTGAAGTACAAGGATGGAGTTAAGTTGATCTTTGCCTCTGCCCATGTGATAAGAGAGTTGGTGCTCAAATCAACTACTATTGCACATGAAAATGTTCAACTTCAATTATGCTTCTGAAGTAAGGAAAACAATTTAATTGAAGCATAATGAATTATGGATTGGGGGTATGTTTATCTGCTACATTATGGCTTGTTTGGTAGAATTCAAAAGATTACTTTATGTTGAATAACATATGTTAATCACACATTTACTAGATAATAATATATTATTTATTACTTATGTCAAAACATAAGTTAGTGCTCATATATCAAATGGAATTAATTAATAACATAATGATAAAATACAATATTATTCTTTTTATTTCAAAACAGTATCTCTCCAATTGTATATTCTGAGCATTTTAATAATTAAATTATAAGATTTTATATAAAATATTTAATGAATAATTCCTCCTTAAATAACAATTCTTCCAAAGCACACCCATATGTCCTCAACTAATTTTTTCTGGATAATTCCACTTATAATAAAAAAAACATTCTACTAAATGAATTCTTTGTATCTCAAGTTCTTATATTAAAAAAAAAAAACGTTCCAAAAGTAGTTTATTATTCAACACAAATGATTTCTACTGATATAAAAAACGAACGATTTCTGCTTTAAAAGGGACATCAATTTAGAAATTCTGAATTTTTTTAAAAAATTGAATAAATAATTTATTATAATCATTTCTTAAAAAATTCTTTTCGAAAAATAGGACAAACGCAAATTTTAAATTCTTTTCCAGTTAAAAAAAGACATGGACCACCTTCAACATATTTAAATACTGAAGCCAGACCACTTGAAATAATAATTCACATAAATACATTAAAAAAAAGGTGCAGCAGTTAATGCCAAATATCCAAGAACAATATCATCCATTCTCCTTGTTACGTACACATCACAGAGAGGCAGGCAGGTGCTGGAGGTGTGACGCGATGCGGGTCCGAGTTTGGTGCATTAACCAAAGGGCAGGGCAGAGACAGTGGGCTGGAGATGACGCTATTCTTCTCCCTCCCAAATCCTTGTCTCTGTTCTTGAGCATGGAAACAGGGAGAGGCCAAGAAGACACACAGGTTGGGTATGGTATGGCTGCTGTGTGTGCACATGAATGTGTCCTAGGCATAGATAGGTCCATGATGATATGTTTCATCACCCTCTAGCACCAAGTTAGTTAGTTGTTGGCGTTATGGCATGAGATGAAGGTGTCCAATGTGTGGGACCCTCTCAAGTACTTAGTTACAGATATGCCACTCTTCTTGCCAAAGACAGATATCTCTCGAACCAGAAACAAAGGGTACACATGCGTGATGGATGGATTATACGAGATTTGGGAAAATCATATCAATCTCTAATCTTTTACTATTTTTCTTATCTTATATTATAATTTTTAATCCACATCATATTTTTCTATATACTATAATATTTTACGATTTTATCTTGAATAGTTACCACTTTTTCACCAAATACTAGTAGTAAAATATTTGTATCAAACATTTTCATTACAACTTCTTCATCGAAAGAGGTGAAAAGTTCACCATTGAATTGAAGTTGGTGTGGAGATTTTCATCCATTTTTCAGTCGATGTGGGATATTGATGGAGTTTCCCTTAGTGAGTGGTTGATCCAGAGGGATTAGCCTTTTTTTTACATATAATGTTTAGTTAGTGAGATTCGAATTGTATTTTAAATATAAAAACAATTCGTAATAGGTAACCTAATAAGGAACGTGCCTTTAAATAAATTCTTATATATGAAATTAAAAAATTACAATTTTATTTAAGTCTATGAAATAAACATCCTATAATTTATAATCACTATTTTAAACTCGTCTAAATTCATATAATTTTTTTTAGTTAGAAATATGTCACAAATTTAGAATCCTTTTGATGCAGTTACTCTAGGTTGCCCAATTTAGAAAGAAAGGTAAGGTGGTTTCAAGAAAGGTTGAAAATGGTTGAACATGTCATGTGTCTTAGAAACTGGTCTAATCCTAAATTTACTTGCCCACATACCATTTAAAAAAAAAATAGTTACACATAAGTTTTTTTTCTTAAAAAATTAATACTGAAATTGATCATTTTATATAGGAAATGACTTAATTAGCCCTCGATTGAAGCTTCATTTAAAAAACCTGATCTAAAGAGGCGCCGCTCATCACGGGCATGGTGAGGCCGCGCGTGGGCGACACGTCCAGAATTAATACTTAATTATGTGATAATCACTTGGATTAATGCATTGCTCGAATCGTCACTGAATCCCTATTTTTTTATTTTTTAAAATTTAAAATTTCGACATTTAATACGCAACGTTAATATAATTAATATATTCTGTTTAGGAAGAACTTGTACTTGAGAGAGCTGGAGGGAGGGAAGGGGAAGGGGAGCCTTTCATCTTTAATGGCTGCCACATGATTTTGATTTCGATGCATTTGCCTGCCTGTCTTTCTTTCTTCTTACGGCCATCGAAAAAGGGGTGGTCTTATTGCTTTTCCCTGACCTTGTTTCAGTCCTCGCTCGCGCTGTTGGCATAAAGACTGCAGCAAAATAGCGAGACCAATTTACTGCAAAAACAACTGCTGTCCAGGCATTCAAAGGAACAAAAGTTTCAGGCACCGCATTTCACCACGCACCCCGCCTCTTAAAACCACGATTTCGAATTTGAATTTCTGAGGAAGGAATAACAGGAGCTTCTCTTTCTACCCGAGAAATTTTTTTTTGTTTTTTGGAGCGAATGAGAATGAAAGTGAAGCTTCTGCTTTTGTTGCTGGTACCCACTTGGGTTCTGGGTTCTCTTTCGTTTCCGGCTCCTGTTCAACTAAGTCCTGACCCCCCAGTTTCCGACCCTGTTCTTCCGACCGAAAAAGATCCTGTATTTAATAAGAATGCTTCTGATGTTGTGGCTAGTACTCCAGGTAGTTTCACACTGCATTCAGTTTCTTGCTTCAGTCTTTTTTTAAGTGCTAAAACTTCTGGCCTCACTTCAAGTATGATAGTTTTAGCCAATCTCTTTTCAAGTTTCGGAAACCCAGGATCGATGAATGTACATGAAATTCCAATGATTGACCCATTGACCTTGTTTGCTTTCTCCAGAAATTATCTTCTAGGGAAAATTGCAATTTTTAAACGAATGGCTATCTTTACGTGGTTTAACTTTTTCACTTTCTCTCTTTCTTTTTGTTTATATTTTACTGGGTGCTCCCATTTTTGTATGTTTGTTGTTTATTAATCATCTTTATGCTGAATTCATTTCTTCTGGATCGATTATTGATTGCAGTGCTCAAAGTGGTGCACCACCCGGATTTGAACAAGAAAATACTTATTGCCCTCGTTGTTTCTTCATCACTTCTTGGTGGGATTCTGCTTCTGTTGTCTTGTTTTTCCATATACAGATTGAAAAAGCTGAAAAGTTCAAACCAAGAATCAGGTATGTTTCAACAGAACTCCGCCGTCATTTCTAGTATGTGTATTGAATTAAGTCCGATTAATCGCAGACACAGCAAAGAGCATTTCTTTCGGTCCCATTTTGGAGAAGTTCAGTTATTTGAAAGCAAATGGGAAGAAGGATTCGATTAGTCCAATTGATTATCAGGTGTTAGTTGCAGCTACTAGCAATTTCAATGAAGCAAATGTCATTAGTGAGAGTGGATCAGGGAGGGTATATAAGGCTCATTTCAGCGCTGATTATAGTGCTGCTGTTAAGAAAATAGCTGGTGATGGACAGGAAGCCCAGAAAGAGTTTGAGGTTTGAGTTCTGAATAATTCTTCAAGCTTTCAAATGATGTGCATTGCTCACTTTAAATTCCTTGCTATACTCCCAGAATGAGCTCAAATGGTTGACCAGACTTGAGCATCAGAACATAGTGTCCCTTTTGGGATACTGTTTATATGGAGAAGCACGGTTTCTTGTTTACGAAATGATGGAGAATGGTTCTCTTGAGTTCCATTTGCATGGTATCAAATTTGCTCTCAATGTCAAGAGAATGCATATAGTTGAGATGCTGCTGGTGTATTCATTTTTTTTTTGTTCATTGGCATCAGGACCTTTTCGAAGATCATCATTTTCATGGCATTTGAGGATGAAAATCGCATTAGATGTTGCTAGGTAGGATACTCACATCTCAAGATTTTTTTCCTGGAGCCGGTTAACTTAATGAATACTTGTTCAGAGGGCTTGAATACCTGCACGAGCGCTGTGATCCTCTAGTGATTCACCGAAACCTCAGATCCTCCAATATTCTGCTTGATTCCAATTTCAATGCCAAGGTGCTTTAATAGAACCCATCAGTAGCTTTTTCTTGTTATTTCATCCTTTCAGTATCAGTGATTTTTTTTTGTATGTTTTGGTCATGGTCCAGCTTTCTGATTTTGGTCTAGCAGTAGCTGGAGGAAACTCGAACAAAGCAGCTATCAAGCTCTCAGGAAGGGCAGGGTATGTAGCCCCAGAGTACCTTCTCAATGGTAAGATCACTCAACTTCAGCATGAAATCAGTGTCTACAGCATTCTGATTAGTGGATAGCGCATTATGTTCGTTCTTGCATGTGGCAGCCATGCCTTAGTGTAAAGACAAACCATTGTACAATTGATGTTTTTTGGTCGAGCCCAAGACATCAAAGTGAAAAGTCATTAGCTCTTGTGCACATGATTCACTAATCAATCTGTGTATCCATCTTATCAGGTAAGCTTACTGACAAGAGTGATGTGTATGCGTTTGGTGTGGTTCTTCTGGAGCTCCTGATCGGAAGGAGTCGAGTGGAGAAAGTTGGTGAATCACGATGCCAATCCATAGTCGAATGGGTAAGCTGTCTGTTTGTGTCATTACATGTCTCCCCTCTTCATTCTGATCTCCCCCTTGGAAAACAGGCAATGCCCCAGCTTACAGACAGATCAAAGCTCCCCAGTTTGGTGGATCCCTCCATCAGAAACACCATGGACCTGAAGCACTTGTATCAAGTAAACCCATCTCTTCTCTTCTCTTCTGCTCATAAATCCAGTTCATGAACTCTGCATCTTTTCCAGGTAGCAGCCATAGCCGTGCTCTGCGTTCAACCGGAGCCAAGCTACAGGCCGCTGATAACAGATGTGCTACACTCGTTCATACCCTTGGTGCCTTCTGATCTGGGAGGTTCCCTCAGGATGACAGATTCATCCCTCCCGCCGCCTGTACATAAAATCCTCTGCGTTTTCCCATGAGCATGAGATTACACAAGATGCATGTCTTGTGAAGGTATTTTGGTCTTTCCAGCAACAGCTTCTGAGATGGGAAGAAAACCATAGCTTCTTTCTGCTTCTTCTTCCATTCTTGTGTACTGTGAACTTGGCTCTTTTTCACATATCTGCGGTTACCCTGTTCTTGTTTTCATGCCAATTCACACGTGGTTGCAAGAGAATCAATCATACAGACAAAGAAAGCTCCGTTTTGTTTCCTTGTGGCAACAAAAGAAGATCACAATCCTTCCAAGAGATGGATAGGCGTGTTGAATGGTGATGCGTTTTGTCGGATCAGGACAAGGGAAAGTCACATGATCTTAAGGAGTAACATGCCCTTGCACACACACAGCGTGACCTTCCACATGCATTCGAGGATGTTTCCTCCCCACAACAAAGAATATTATTTTTCAATTGTCAATTTATTGCCTTATTCCTATCTGGGACCCACACAAATATAAGATTACAAATTATATGATGTTTATTTCATATATTAAAATAAATTTGGGATTACGTAATTTTTTTAATTCAATGTATATGGAATTATTTAAAACTATGCCTTCTTTATTTTATTTAACATCATTTAATTCAATTTTTTTTATCTTACTAATTAAATAATATCTAAAAAATATTTATTTATATAAATTAAAATAAATTAAATATTTTATCTCATTCCAATTAACAAAACACTCTCTTACAGGTATATTTTAAATAAAATATTTCCATGCAAACAAGTAGTATTCATTATTATTTATTGAATAAAAATAATCTAATAAAACCAAGCCAGTTGAACTTGTGAATATTTGGAAAAAAATTGAACAAAAAATGAATTATAAAAAAATAGTCAGATTTCACGGTCATAAAAGTCAACACATATTACAAATCTATAAAATTTCCTAATTTTGAAAAATAAATTAATATTTTTCAACGATAATAGATAAATTGAGATTTGAATTCAAAGTACACAATGGCAATAATAACAAACAAGAAGAATAGATTCGAAACGAACTTTGAAATTATATGATTTGGACAGCGTGAATTATTACATTTTTATTAATTTTTAATAAAAATAGGAATATGCGTACGCACAAGATTAGTTAATTAAATGGGCCTTTAGTCACTTAATTCATGTTTTAAACGGGCTTTAGTTAGTTAATTGGTTTTTAAATGGGCTTAATAAACGGGTCGGGTTTCCTTTAAACGGGGACGAAGGAGAGTCACGAGATTTGCACGTGCGCCGGACTGATGTAGACATCCTAAAATTAAAAATATGGTCCTTAACTAAAACCTCCGAATCTCAACGGTTGGATTTGTCGTCTCTGTCGCCGAGCCGTCGATTTCGCTCCGCCTTTCGCTTCCAAGCGATGCCCAAAGTGAAAACGCGTTGGTTGATGATGCAGTCGACCGCCATTGTCTTCTTCGCGCAGAGGTGACAATGAGCTCCGATTCTGATACTGGTTACGCCTGGTGAACGCAGGTATGGTGGTTTCAAGTATGCCCCCGAGATTGTTCAATTTACTTCTCATTAGGCGCTCATTACTGTACAAAAGCCACCCACTTGGATGATCCATGCAAAGGAAAGATTAAGGAGGAGTGGAACCTCGAATTCACACACACTGTACACACAATGGAGGTTTCAGCGCGACGCGGCGGAGCTCAGAGTTTGAGGGACAGATCTAGCTCTTCTTGTTGCCCGTTTTTCAGACGGTGTGGATTGGAAAACATCAGCCCGACTCCGAACTTGGGCGTCGGGCTCCGGCCAACGTCCGGCTTCCCAGCCCTGTGAAGCATGGAGTGAATCTGGACCCCGAAAGCTCCACTGCAGGAACCATGCAAAGGGAGGGAAGCAAATGTGGGGTACCCGTTGGGCGCCCCTTCGATGCGGAAGCCCGCTCCGTTCTCAAACCTATGCGCCCGTTGCGCCACCTTCCGCTCCCGCTTGTGGGCGTTCTGATGGCCGCCGAGAGCTTGCGAGCTATAAAACTTGCGGCTGCAGAAGTTGCATGAGAAAACCCTATTTTCAGACTCCTTGGGCGGCGGCGCCATCCCGAAGAGCCGGAGCTCCTGATTCTGCTCCTGTTCCATGAACAAAGCCTTGATGCAAGACGAGGGAGAGTTGGTGCGGGAATCGCTGCTCTGCTCCACCTCCATGAATGGGGATAAATAGAAGAAGCTCTGCTGGGTTCCTCAGTCGCTTTGTTTGCTTGAAGTTGGCGATGGTCTGATTAGAAACTAAGTGCAGTATAAGTACAGGAGGAGGAGGATTTGCAGTTACAGAAGAGTAATTATTGAAAAGGATTAGCCCCATCAATGAGTGGGGGTGGTAGGGGATTCTCCACGAGAACGACAAGCCACAACAACACACACATTAAATCGCCTATTTATTTATTTATTTACTTTCAGATTTTATAATATATCGAATTAAATGTTTTTTATCAATTTATTTAATTGCATAAATCCAAAAAGATGACGTGAAATTCATATTTTTAATTGTGTATTCCATGAAATTCTCGCATTTTTCAATTACAAGAAAAAAAAATTGGAAATACAAAACTTCAATTTAAACTATCGCTTTTTAGGAACAGGAAAACGAAGTTAAAATCACATTTATGAGCTGTCAATTTAACGCGTTTATATTAATAGAAAATATTATACATTTAAGACAAAATCACATCTAGGTTTCATTTGATTGCACCCCCCACAGACAAATAAAAAACAAAAAATCTTTTAATAATATTATTTAAACGACTATAAAAAAATATAACTTATGAACTATTAATGAATATGAACGTGAATAACTAATGTATATGATGACTTAAGTAGATATGATTATGTAATTAGTATGTAAGATAATATCATTTAAATTTTATAACGTGATTTACATATGAATAAAAAATAAATAATCAGGGATATTTTGTAGAAAATGTTTGAAAATACTGTAATATTCGTATATAAAACAAAAAAGAAATAAATTGGCCCATTTAATGTTTTACATTTATCGGAAACTAATTTTTTTTTGTTTATAATAAGTGGAGTTTTGTTATCAAATAATGTTATTTTTTTATAAAAAAAAAAGAGAGATTTTCAAGTGGGGCCCACACGTTGGACACAGGACACGCGCAAAAGGGCCGGTCAGCCATGCGGTCGGACACGGTATGCGCAGCGGCGCTTTCAGATATTAAAAACGGAGGGGTGATCGGGATGTCGCTGCTACTGGCTACTAGTCCACTAACGGAACCCGCCGCTGTGGCGGCCCTTCCGGCTGCTGTCACTCACTGCTCGTGGACATGGACACCGACACCGTGTTGCCGCCCCCGTGTCGCATTTCAGAAGGTAATAAATAACTAGGCTCCAATTAACTCCTCTGGGATCCCACAGACCGGAGACGCAGTGACTGAAGCCTCGGTTGCTGTTCGGAAATAGTGCCGGAAAATAATTCATGTTCCCTTGGAAGGACGTAGGAAGCGAAGCAGTAGCAGTTCATGGGGTTTGGGAGCAGCGGAGATCTCCCTATCGCGCTGATGGGATTTCCCATTCGCCTTTTGACTCTCGCGCTTGGTTTGTCGGCTCTCTTGCACTGTGTCTGCACCTACTCAACAAAGGCTTCGGTGGAAGAAGCCAACGAACATCGAGAAAAAGGAGTGGAAAACGGTTAGGATGGTAGTTGATATGAAAATGCAAAATCTTAATAATTATTATATTCAAATTTTCAGTTAATGATTTCTCTAATCATCTTCATTAATTCGATGAACTTCTTGTTATTGGTGGGACCCGATACAAAGATGGGTGGAAGTACTTCAATCCCACATAAATGATGGATTGAATAGAAGCAAAATTTTGTATAAAAGCATTCTTTCTAAAAGGAAATAATGTAAAAACTACAAAAATTGGATAACGATATCAATTATCATGTAATATGAAGATGAATCCTATATATATATATATATAGGATTTAGTAATGAATGAATATTGCCATCGAAAAAAAAAATTATCCCATATACATATCTTTATTAAAAATTTTCGATTATATTTTAAATCTCGTAATGAAACAAATTCACTTGTACTGTGTGTTTGGACAACGTTCAAAATGAACCGCATAACATTGTCGTTTCTTGTTGGTCTGAAATTTAAAAAATGGAATGTAACCGACATACAACTTTTTTTATAAAAAAGATAATAATTTTATAAAGTGTCTTTATTATTTTCTGTGATTAAAGTTGGATATACAAGTGTGGGGTATGGATGTATGATTTAGGAGAATACGAGACGCGGAAAGCATTAAATGTAGCACGTCAAATTCAACCCGAAAACGTAATGGAGGGATGGCATATCGGTAAATTCAAATGTAATTAAACCACATTTAGTTTTAAATAATTAAAAAAAAAAGGAACTATCGGACGACCCCACGTCATGACTTTGGAGATGGGTATTGATTAAGAGGACAATGAGTTAGGTTGGATGATTGCATATAATATAAAGTTGTGCGACAAAACAATTATTAAAATTATGGATCAAAGCGGTGTGCTTCTATTCTCCAATCTAGGGGCGATTTTAGGAAATTTTGGATTTCGATTTTTTTCCGAAATAAAATATTTTTAAATTTTGATTTTTGGGTAAAATCTGAAATTTAGATGATTGGGGTAATTGCTAGATGATTGATCAAATATGGTATATCTGATAGCATTATTTTTCATTGGATAAAAAACGCATATGATGTATTTGATAGCAAATACATTAAAAATGGAAAATTGATAGATGAAAATGAATTACCAAGATACTAAATCAACTTTTGAAAATCAGTAGAATTAATTTTATTTTATGATAATTAATTTTGGAGCGATATTTCAAAACATGCCTTATCATAGCGCTCTTTCCCTCTTCAATGTGACCCAGCCCAACTCATCTAATTGGCCCAACACATCCCATCTTACTGACCCAGCCCACTCAGTCATCTACCCCAGTACACTAATTATTCATGGGCCAGCCCTTTTAATGAAACCAGCACACAAATCATTCATGGCTCAGCCCATTCACTCTTCATCCTCAAGCCCAACGGATGTAATCAGCCCGGCCCACAAAATCCTAGCGGTCCATCCCAATCCGTTAATTGGTTCAGCCCACTCGTGTAATTGGCCTTTTTGTGTTCAAATTGCTAGGGATTGGAAACTGGTTTTCCCTTTTTATGATCTGAACTGGGAGGAGATATGATGAATGAGAAGCTCAGAAAAATGAAGTGAACGAGTTTAGAATCAGAACTCAAAAACCGGAATCCGAAATAAATTGCGGAAATGCGGGGTTTGAAAAAAACTTAGTGGTGGATTCGTAATTTTAAATATTTGATGGGGTAAAGGTGGAAGGTTTCAGAAAATGAAGGACGAAATGTAATTTCGGGAACATGGAAAAATAAGAGGTATTTGAGAATAACATTGCGTCTGTGTGCCGTTGGGAGGAAATGGAGACAAGATTCCCTTTTGAAAATTTGTGCGGATTAGGTTTTGTTGGGGATTCTGGGAGTTGCTTGTAGGATTTGTAGTGCTTAGTTGCTAGATTGCTTTGCCGGTTCTTCATTCAGGCGTATCTTTTTTCTTCGCAATTTGATATTGGAAGAACCACTTTTGCCTTCTCGTCTTGTTTCGTTTTGCTACTGCATTACGCCTAATACGAAGAGGGTGTTTTCATATTTGTGGATACTGGCTGCGGGAAGCCCAGCACGTGTTTTTTATGCACTGTGAACATGGAGGCAATACTTGTAGATTCCGTTCGGAGCAGCCTGGAGCATCTAATGTATCGAAATGCCATTTTCATGTGCGAGCGTCTTTGTGCTGAGTTTCCTTCCGAGGTTAGTAATGGTTGTGGTTGCACATTTGTTCCGAAACTGGCTTAATGAGTTGAACTGTAACTTTGGGCATCTTTTTCTTTACCGGTAGTTGATTCTGAAGTTCAGCACTCGCTTAAACTTCCAACAATTTGGGGTTCGAGCATGTAACTAAGACTGAGCCAAATTAATGAAGTCTTGTTAAATTTACCTCCGGCAATAAGTACACCTAGGAGAATGGTTGGGTTCATATTCCCGGTGCTCGTAATTTGATACTTCACAGAATTATTGCATGCTACCTTTATCTTTACCTGCCATTGCTCATTCAAGGTTATGTTTTGGCCTTTTTAAAATCTGTAAGATGAAAGCTTTTTTGGGAAAGCTTATTTTTTTATTTGAGCCAAGATTGGAATCACCTAGGGTTCCAGCTCACGCTTTTCTTTTATTTTATAGATTTTTACATTTACAGTAGTTATAAACTTTGAGATGGTTTAAACTTGGCATGTATTATGATATAGTTCAGAATCTTCAGGTGCCATTCCCTGTTTATGTATCATCAGTTTCGCTTATCTTTTTTTTTTCTTCTATACCTTTTTGTGCAGAGTAACTTGCTTCTTCTTGCCACCTGTTACTTGCGTAACAATCAGGCATATTCCGCTTATCACATTTTAAAGGGTATGCTAACCTTTGTTATGCTCTTTGTGTAGTCAATTTTCATTATTATTTAAGCTTCTACCCACCTTATTTGATTTCCATTTTTATGATTCCACAAAAGTATTTTGAAATGTTTGAAATTTGTATTTGAAGGAACAAAAATGGCGCAATGTCGGTACTTTTTTGCTCTCTCATGCTTTCAGATGGATTTATTGAACGAAGCAGAAGCAGCGCTTACCCCAAATGATTCTTCTGCTGAGGTAGCCTCATTCTGTGCAATATTGTAATGTCTATTTATTTCTATGAGGAATTTGATTAAATTTTCATATGAATTACACCAGCTTCTAACCAGATTTGTTGACATAAACTCATCTTCAGTTAGTTTTCTCTTTTCAGGTTCCAAATGGAGCTGCTGGGCACTACCTTCTTGGGCTTGTATATAGGTTATTAACATGCTATAATTTTTATTTTCGTAGAAATTGGAGCTCTCTAAACATAATCAGAGTTTAAGCACTCTCAAAAAGTGCTTGAAACTTTTTTTAAGCAAGATTGTTATAATTAAGAAATTTGAAGTGATCTCAGTGCTTTCCAGTTTGTATCCATATTATGTTACATAGAGGAATGCTTTGATACTTGTTTTGAAGTAGCAATTTTGTTGTTTCTCATAGCAGCTTCGTTCAATGCATTGACTATTTATATATGGTATGAGCATGATTCCAGGTATACGGACAGAAGGCAGAACGCTATCTATCATTTCAGTCAAGCCTTATCATTTGATCCATTGCTATGGGCTGCTTATGAGGAGCTTTGTATATTAGGTTCTGCTGAAGAAGCGACATCAGTATTTGATGAAGCTTCTGCATTGAGCATTCAAAAAAGATATGCAAATCATGAATTGGCTTCCCAGAGTTCGCAGACCTCAAATGATGATCATGGATTTTCATCCAACACAGTTATATGTACTGAAGACTTTAGTCCTGGGAAATTGAACCAAATGAACGTAAATAACCAACGTGATGTATCTGGGAAGTATCCATTAGTAACTTCAAGCCAGCCTTTTTCTGGTGCCCCTTCTAGTGTGCCAATGTATAGCACTCCTTCGCCTATGGTTGGTCAAGCACAGGTATGATGATTTGCTGCATGCAACTGTCTATTCTGTCGGTTGTAACCATGAAATTGGGATAGTTAAACTTGAAATCATATTTTTTGCTTTTAGTCTTTTTTTTTCCAATGAAAAAGAAATTCTTTACTGAATTTTTCTATATAGTATCAACTTTGATATTGCTTTCGTAAGCAGTTTAATTTAGTTATTCACGAGGATGATAAAGTAGATGGAAGTTGCTTCATATCTAAAACTCATTATGGTTCATCATCTGGTGGCCACTTCCCGCCTTTCTCTTCCAGCACGTCCATTATTAGTGTATTCTCGAGTTTCTGATTTATGTATTGTGTTGTGCAGGTTTCTGGGGTCGCCCCACCACCACTATACAGAAATGGAAACCTGAATGGTCAATGTAGTAGGGTATTTGGGGCTGATAATTCCCCTCGAATGCCAAATTCTAGCAATCAAGGCCCTAGAAGAAAATTTGTTGATGAAGGAAAATTAAGAAAGGTTAAAACTTTAAAAGTTATTTGTTTTCAGCAGGCTAGATTTTATTCCCAATACTTTGTTTTCTCTAATATACCCGGTGAAAATTTGTGCTTTTAAGAATGTGATATTGAATTAGCATTCTTCTGGTTTACTTACTCCAGCATTTTTTGGTCTTTTGAACTTTCAGTTTTTCCTTTGATTTTTATAATGAGTGTAAGTTGATAGTGTCCTTATAATCTCTTCTTTTAGTTCTTTGTTTTGATATTTATCTTCGTCGACTTTGCTGAATAAATTTTTGATCGTTATATTTTATTCGCTTGTGTGTAGGGCTTCTGACAGATTTCTTGAACATTAATTAGGTATCTGAGAGGCTATTTTCTGATTCCGGGCAGCGGCGAAGCATAAGGCTTGCTGGAGAATCTGCTATTACAAATTCATCCATGCTTTCAGGCAATGGGACATCTTCTAAATACATTGGAGCTTCTAAGTTTAGTTCTATAACTTCCCGTTCCTTGACTACTCGGAAGGGACAGTCATGGACATGTGAAAGTGTAGAAGAAGGTATTTTTTCGTTGTCGGATTTCTTCTCTACCAGAAATTGTAGTTTCTCATAGCCATCATGGAAGCTCTCAATCATATGCTTCCCCTTGGATATTTTTATGCACCACTGGCTACTGAGCACTCATTTTTCTATTATTTCTTATAGGAACCCGTGATCAAAGTGATGATTCTAGATTAAATATCACTGCTTCAAGCTCATCTCCCTGCTGCAGTAATAGGACTAATGAACCTGAAGGGGTGGCACGACCTTCTGGAACTGCTCGCCTCAGCAGCTCAAGAATCCTTGATGGTGCAACTGATATATTGGCTCTATTGAGACTAATTGGTGAAGGCTTTAGGCTTTCATGCCTTTGCCGATGCCAGGTAGTTTTCTGTGTTTAAAAGAAAAAATAAATATCTGATTGCTTATTCTTTTCATTTGAGTTTGTGATGAGATAGGATGCTCTGGATACCTTCTCTAAACTGCCGCTGAAGCATTATAACACAGGATGGGTTCTTTCTCAGGTAGAGTCCGTTGTCTCCTTCTGGTTCCTTCTTTTTCGTTTCCTGTAAAGATGCCTGATACATGATATAATTCATATTCTAATGTGCTGTATAACACGGGCTGACACAATACATGCGTCGCTGCAAGATAGGTTGGTAAGGCATTCTTTGAGATGGTTGATTATCATGAAGCCGATCGTATCTTCAGTCTTGCTCGCATTGCATACCCATATTTTTTGGAGGGGATGGACATATATTCAACTGTTTTGTATGTGAGTTTTTTAACCTTCATAATCATCCCCACTAGTGCTATTGTATTGTTATGCATCTCAACTTCATATTAAAATCGGTATTTGAAATTAGCACTTGAAGGAATCTATGAAGTTGAGTTACTTGGCTCAGGAGCTGGTATCTACCGACCGACTGGCCTCCCAAGCATGGTATGTTACTGCAGATTTATTTTACTTTGTCATCATTTTTCAAATCTTGATGGTTTTCTTCCAATATCTTGAAAAAATCCAACGTCCAATCATCAACTGCATGTGTTCAAAATGATTCCCTCTGAATGTGCCTTCCCCCTCAGCCATTGTCTTGTAACAGGTGTGCCATGGGGAACTGTTACAGCTTACAGAAGGACCATGAATCCGCTCTTAAGAACTTCCATCGAGCCGTGCAGTTAAATTCAAGATTTGCATATGCCCACACTCTTTGTGGTCATGAGTATGGAATCCTTTTTTGCTCACTCTCTCTGATCCTCATGTTTAATGCAGCATATTTTGATTTCCAGAGAAAATGTTCTTGTTTGCAGATATGTAGCCCTGGAGGATTACGAAAACGGCATCAAATGCTACCAGGGTGCGCTGAGGATAGACCCCAGACACTACAATGCTTGGTATGGGCTTGGAATGATATACCTGAGACAGGAAAAGTTTGAATTCTCAGAGCATCACTTCCGTATGGCGTTCCAAATCAATTCCCTTTCCTCAGTCATAATGTCCTATCTTGGGATTGCACTGCACGCCCTCAAGGTTCAGTCTATTTCATTGCCATTGAGCACCTACCACCTTCCACATCATCGTTTGTTCATTCCTCTCCTCCTGACAGAGAAATGGTGAAGCCCTCGAAATGATGGACAGAGCGGTTCTGGCCGATAGAAAGAACCCTCTCCCTCTCTACCAAAAGGCCAACATCCTTGTGAGCATGGACGATCTCGACGGCGCTTTGTCAGTTCTTGAGGAGCTGAAAGAATGCGCCCCTTGTGAGAGCAGCGTTTATGCACTAATGGGCAGCATTTACCGGCGGCAAAACATATTCGACCAGGCCATGCTCCATTTCGGACTCGCCCTAGACCTTAAACCGTCGGCAGCCGACGTCGCTACAATCAAGGTGCCCTAAATTCACTTACGGCCTCCCCTGTCAACTCATTATCGCATGCTTGTTGAAATGAACCTCCTCCACAGGCGGCCATTGAGAAATTGCACGTCCCAGACGAAATCGATGATGATGACGATGATGGATCATCCATGGGCTGAGCAGTTGAAATCCCATGGCGAGCTCTGCAACCGTACGGTACGCCGTGTATGAATGAATCTGCAAAGAAAACTCTGACTCAGATCATTCAAAATACCTTCCAACGAGTTTCCATGAAACGCGATTGGCTCCTTGACCTCTTCCCCATTCCGGTGCTTTCGGCATCTCTCAATTGATTTTGATTTGAAAAAAAAAAATGTTTTTTTTTTCTAAATATTACGCCACGGTGGGGGTCTCCACCCACCCGTCGGCAATGGCATCTCTCTCCGTGTCCCATTCATCCCCCCGTGAACTTTTACACGTGTACGCATATCGTTCGTTATAAAGATACAATGCGGGCCCAGGATCCAACGGTGGATTTGTTGCGACCATCCTCATCATATAATAGAACTAATATTAATTAAAAATGATATATCAAAGAATATTCGGATTCGTACATAATTATACCCTTCAGAACACCTTCTGCTTTTCAAAAAAATATTCCAAAAAACAGTTTTTTATTTATCAAATATGAATAATATATCATTTTAAAAACTAAAAAATTTTAATTTTAATTTTAAATAAGCTACACTAAAATAGAGGTTAAACCTGAACCATTGGTTTGAGTTGAATTTGAAGGTGTGTGCGATATTTGTCAAGAAAACACCCACACACTGCAGATCGCAGGATCGGACACAACACAATCTTGGCCACTCGTTCAGGTGGGCCCCTCCCTCCCCCAAAAAATCACGATTCTTCTCTTCTTCCTTGTGACGGGAGCCTCGCCATTGCAGAAAAAAAGAAAAGTTCCCTGTGGCGAGAAGCTACCCGAGACCCACACCATGCGCAGGATCTGCCTCCGCCACGGAATGCAGCGTCCTTGTCCGAACCCCCAACTTGTAAGAAGGAAGCCCCCGTGGTTGTGTAAAATTACCAAAGAGTCAACGGAACAATTTAGGTTTTTGATTGGAAATGGAAGCGAAAAGATTTCAAGGTTAATTGGAAGTTGAAGAATAACATGACGATTAAAGGTTTTGAGGGATGTTATTATACTAATGCGTCGTTGTTTAAGCGGCCAGCCCACGAGAAAGGTGGGCCCATTTGACACAAACCTTCCCCACACAGAAGCTTACGGTGCGGATCACCGCCCTTGATAAATACTCCTTCCCTTCTCTAACATTTAAATAATATTTATTTTATATAATTGTTTAAATCATTCAATGAACGAATTTTCAATTTGTATCCGTTTAAATAATTAAATATTGTGATGACTTTGGTCTGTAGTCATTAATAGTTTTATAAATTGTGTTTTCTTCAATAAATTTGATAATAAATATTCAACTTTGATATTTTTTCGATTTCAAATAACTCAAAATACAGCATATGATATAAATTTCATAACCCTTTTGATTGTTGATGATATTCCTTATGTAGAGGTTGTGATCCATTTCTTCTACCACACTATTTTTCCAAATGATTCCAAAATTTCTCTATCTTCTTGCATTTGACTATAGCATAACAAATTGATTCCTGGCATCTTTTACATTATTCTCACATAATAAAATTTGATCATCTTTCATTTATTCAATTTTTTTTGCAGTTGATAATATGTTATCAACTCATTGTGATATATGAAATTTAATCTTCTTTTTTTTACACTCATATCTCATAATTGATGCTATGTATGTGATATATAACCCCTCCCTCTTCACACCCTGAACCCTTGTCTTGGTTTTCATATTGTTTGGAACACAAGCTGTGATTGGTCATAGTGTGGAAATTTAATAATTTAAAATGGTATATGAATTAATTAACAATAATTATATTAATACATATTGATTTTTACAAAATAATAAACCTATTTCAGGCCCCATTAGGAAGGACCAGGCAAATCAAATTGCGTGCAACTGTACTCCATCCAATGTTCTTTCTAGGGTTAGCTGGCACCCCAATTTTGTCCCAATGAGGGTGTCCGTTGATTATATTAATAATTTATTATTAATATTAGAATATTATAATTAAATAATTAATCCAAAATTGCGAATAATTACATACTGAAAAATTGGTTGTCGTTTCTCTGTTGCTGGCGGTTTTTATTTCTATTTCCGTCCGGATGCTTCCGGAATAACTTGAAGTTGAAGGGAAGCAACACCATGTCAAAATAAAATCTAATAATATAATTGTTTTTCCAATATTATATATTAATATTATTATGCATTTTGAAAAAATCCCATTTCAGTCCTTTAATAACATGAAATTCACTTTTGTTACCCCGAAGGATAACAAATATTATTTTATTCACATTATTGCGATGCCAATTTGGTATGGCCCAATCATGTAATACGAATATTTAATTAATAAATGGGAAAAGGAAACAAAAAAAAAAAAGCGATGTCGATAAAGAGAGAGAGGGAGGGGGCAGGGCGGTTTCACATTTGAGAGAAACACACAGAAACCTACCGATTCGACAGGCTTCAAAACTGCAGCTCCTCGCTCACAGAAATGCAGACGCCGGAGTACCTTTAAAACCCATTTCACGACTTCTCCGATAATTCCAAACTTCTCTGAATCACTGCTTTTATGGAGGATCCCATTCAAGCTACCGGCGGCGCCGCCTGCCGGAGTACACTCTTTGGGAAGTACGAGATGGGCCGTCTTCTGGGACAAGGAACCTTCGCCAAGGTCTACTACGGGCGGAATCTACTGACCAACGAAAGCGTCGCCATCAAAGTCATCTGCAAGGATCATGTCAAGAAAGAGGGGTTAATCGACCAAATCAGCCGGGAAATTTCAGTTATGCGCCTCGTCCGGCACCCGAACGTCGTTGAAATCAAGGAGGTTATGGCGACGAAGCGGAAGGTGTTCTTCGTGATGGAGTATGTGAAGGGGGGAGATCTGTTGGGGAAAATTGCCAGGGGAAGATTGAAGGAGGATTCCGCGAGGAAGTATTTTCAGCAGTTGATTAGCGCCGTTGATTTCTGTCACAGCCGTGGGGTTTCTCATCGCGATCTGAAACTGGAGAATCTGTTACTTGATGAGGATGGGAATTTGAAGATTTCCGATTTCGGGTTGTCGGCGTTGCCGGAGCAGCTCCGTAACGACGGGCTTTTGCATACCCAGTGTGGAACCCCGGCGTACGTCGCGCCGGAGGTTCTTCGGAAGAAAGGGTACGACGGTGCAAAGGCGGATATTTGGTCCTGTGGGGTAATCTTGTACGTGCTTCTGGCAGGGTATCTCCCCTTCCAGGAAGAGAATTTGATCAAAATGTACACCAAGATTTTCAAGGCTCAATTCGAGTTCCCGCACTGGTTTTCGAGTGAAGCCAAGAAGCTTATTTCGCGGATGCTAGTCCCGGACACGGCGCGGCGGATTACGATTCCGGCAATCATGAGAACCCCCTGGTTCTACCGGAATTTCAATCGCCCCCAGGAGTTCTCGATCCCAGAACCAGTCGACAACGACACCGTCGTCTCCGATTCCATAGCAGCACCTCCCTTCTACAACGCCTTCGAATTCATCTCCTCCATGTCCTCCGGCTTCGACCTCTCCAGCTTATTCGAGAGCCGGCAGAAATCGGGGTCCCTTTTCACAGCCAAATGCTCCGCCGCCACAGTGATGCGGAAGCTAGAGCTACTAGCCAAAACTCTCAAGTTCAAAACGGTGTCCACCAAAGACTACAAACTCAGGATGCAGGGGACATCCGAGGGCCGTAAAGGAAGACTCGGGGTGACCGCCGAGGTGTTCGAAGTAGCGCCTGAGGTTGCCGTCGTCGAGTTCTCCAAATCCGCCGGCGACACCCTGGAATACCGGCGCTTCTGTGAGGAGGCGCGCCCCACCCTCAAGGAGATCGTCTGGAGTTGGCAAGGCGAAAATTGCAGCAGCTGCCCGGGAGACCAATGAC
Source organism: Utricularia gibba (assembly GCA_002189035.1). NCBI lineage: Eukaryota > Viridiplantae > Streptophyta > Magnoliopsida > Lamiales > Lentibulariaceae > Utricularia > Utricularia gibba. The sequence goes on along the minus strand of NEEC01000017.1, from coordinate 1,639,525 downwards.
TTCTTCCTCTCTTCCCAAAACGCCCTTCCCTTTTTGTTTTACTTCAATTCCATACCAAGAGAGCCCAATTTGTACAGTAAAAACTTGCTATATTAATTAACCCACTAATTTTCACGTGTATTTCCAATATTTAAAATTAAACGACATATTTGGAATCCCACATTAAAGAATTGGATATGCGTTTTCAAAAATAATCATTTACAAATATGGCCATTCTCATATTCTATTTCACACATTCAGTTAGAATTTTTTAATTGAAGATAATCAATTTTATTACACAGTAAAAGAGATATACCCATATTATAATAGACCCTTCCAAACATGTTACCATCCCTTTTGTAATAATTTGTTGATGTCAATCATCTCCCACAATTATTGCATTTTGGTATTTTGTAGCCAAATTGTGAGATACTTAGACTCCTAACGGATGTGACGCGCGCCTCACCAACCTTTGGAACGCGTCCATCGACTAAACCCTAGTAGCCGACGTCAAGATTTCTTTCCCTTAAAATTTAACTTTTTTTTAGTTATATCGAATTAATTATTATTTGTAATTGTAATAGTACATATATAAGTGTGGTATTTTTCGGATTTTATTCTTCTTAATGATAAATCGAATTCAAATACAATCTATCATCTTAAATCTAAATTTCGATATTTGGTGATCAGTAAAAAACATGAAAATAATTTCATGGGAATTCAAATCTTGATACTGAAATTTCAGTTTGGGGGGAGTTTAGGCATAGGCATGACCTTTTTCAATGTTTGGATGGCAGTTTTTACATGTTTCTTTTTTGGGCCTATGTTTCCTTATCTAAGTATTACAAAAGGGATTCGGACAAGCGTTTAGAAACAAAACAGAAGTAGTATGATGATGGAGGACAAACTGGAGGCATGCACATCGACGTTGTCCGGAAATCTGCTGCGGATCCTCGGATCACGACCCTCCGACTGGTTCATGATGGAGCAAGAGGCGAGGCTGGTCGTAATGTTGGAAATCGAACACGAATAAGAAGAAAAGATCAAAAACCTCAATCATGTACTATTTAAAAACTAAATTAAAACACTATATATGCATAAAGTTTAACTCAATCTCAAATACATGAAAATTAATGGATTGATATCTTATATAAATTAATTAAAAATTATTTCAACTAACAATGTGGGATAACCAATCCTTTACTAATACCATTATTTCAACACAGTATACACAAAAAAACCTCACGAACTGGTTGGTGCAAGGGGGGAACTGATTTGGGTAAGGATGTGCCCACAGCTGGTCCTTATCCCGGCAGGAGGGGATCCACATCACATGCCCACATGCGCTTGATTGTCTCTTTTGCATACTCGACGCCATTAGGTACCCAGTCTTAGGTTTTTGTTGCCTTCTCAAAACTGACCCACGTGCCAATGTTTTCTTTCTTTTTTTTTTTTTTTCCCTGTAAGAAAAAGGGATTTATTCGATATTCATTATTAAACTGGATTCAACTATTTCATCATGATTGAATGGATTTGGGCTTTTATTTGGGCCTACGGCAGAGACTTAGTGAGGCCCATGGTTCATGATGGGCTTTTATTCATGAGATAAGCGATTCGATTATCTGAATTGTCGCTCCTGGTTGCTCTGGCCTGTGCCGTCAGGCCTCTACTGAGCGTAGGTCCATTTTGCTATAACGGCCCAGACTATATATACATGTATGGAAGGGCTCTGTGTGTTCATGTTACCTTTCACACAACCAAGGCGCATAGATTTTCTCTTGATTTCTTGTAGAAATCACGGAGATGAAGGTGAGTATCGCATTTCTTTTCTGAATGGAAAGTGCATTGGGGATCATCAAAATTATTTGAAGTGGTTTTTGGTGTGTTTTCCGGAACATTTTTTTATGTTGAAGTCGGCTGATTCTGTTTCGGGAATGTGTAATTTGCTGGGTTCTGAAGCTGATTCTCAGAGAACTTTGTAAGTTTTCTTCCTTGATTCAAATTCAAATTCAAACCCCTAAACTGATTCGTGTTATTATTGATTGAGTATCATCAATGGGTAATCAATAAGTCGTCTTTGTTTCTGTCTTCCAGGGTTCCGTACGTGACTGGGACGTCTGTTGTTGGTATCAAATACAAAGATGGAATTCTGTTGGCTGCCGATATGGGAGGTTTGCAATTCTTCTGACTCGTTTTCCGATTTAAGTTTGAGGTGCCATTGAAAATTGTAGTGCCCTGAATGCTTGCTATTCTGATGTTAAGCTGGGTGGTTTACCTTTAAAAAAAAAAGAAAAGAAAAACAACCCGATTTTGATCTAGTTTGAAGATACCTGGTGCTTCAGCTAAGCCATCCACTTTGTGGGGTTAGTTTAATGCATCCTTTCAATAGGTTCATACGGGTCTACCCTTCGATACAAGTCTGTGGAACGATTGAAGTTGGTAGGAAAGCATTCAATCATTGGTGCTAGTGGTGAGATCAGTGATTTTCAGGAGATAATGAGATATCTAGACGAGCTTGTGTACGTGAACATGGACGAGAATCATGCTATACTTTCTTCTGTTTCATGTGTTAAAAAATGTAATATACGTCGTTTATGCAGAATGTATGATAACATGTGGGATGATGACAACTCTTTGGGCCCCAAGGGGTGCATAACTATCTGACTCGCGTTATGTACAACCGTCGCAACAAGTTCAATCCCTTGTGGAATTCGCTCGTGATTGGGGGAGTTCAGAATGGGGAGAAGTATCTTGGAACGGTATACACTTGTATGAGTTCTGTGTTCTTTTACACATGCCCTTCACTGTTTGAGCTGTAGCCAAGTTATTCTTGTGTGTGATTCCATTTCTTCTGCAATCACAGGTGAGCATGATCGGTGTGCATTATGAAGACAGTCATGTGGCCACTGGGTTCGGAAATCACCTGGCGCGGCCAATTTTACGCGATGAATGGCATGAAGACTTAACTTTTGAGGAAGGTGTAAAATTGCTTGAGAAGTGCATGCGCGTGCTTCTGTATCGTGATAGATCAGCTGTTAACAAATTGCAGGTCTGTAGCCTTCCCTATGGCTGTATTTTATGATTGTACTTGACAGCATGCATTCATCCTTTAAGAACGCCGGCCTTTGTATACTGGTGCATCAGAACCATTCATCAATATTGGTCGGATTTAGGGGTCTTTTCACCTTGGACTTAATTTCTGATGATGCTCGGTGTCTCCTTTCATGCTTTCAGATTGCCAAGATAACAGAGGAGGGTGTCACCATATCTCAACCGTACTCGCTGAAGACTTTCTGGGGCTTTGCTGCTTTTCAAAATCCTACAGTGGGTGCCGAGGGCTCATGGTGATCATTCCAGTGAGCTCTATGTTCATGCCCACATCAGAATTGATCTTCTTCACATGATATGTTCCATTGCTGTCGCTGTTCATTTTTTCTGTTATCTCATGTTCTTCTATTAATTGTACTGTAAGCCTCTGTGGCTTCTTGCTGATCCCTTCCTCCAGTTAGTAATATGAAGAATCATTGTTTCTTTGTCCGTACAAAGACAAGATTTTCTACTGCATCATGATCAAGAGAAAAGAAAAAAGTGTAGGCCTCTAAGCTACTGGAGAACTTAGACGCAGTTCTTTCAGAAAACCAAAGCTCATGTAATGATGCACGACTGAATAACTTCTTCCTTCATCCAAATCTATTCTGTCTTGAGCCGCAAATTTCGGTCCTGAGCTACTGAAAGCACTACCGATCCAATCATTCCGATGATGTAACCAACTAAGGCTCCATAAGTCACGCAGATGGGCCAATCCTGCACAACACATGAGATGAGATAGCAGCAAGTATGTGAAAATTGGGAGGAATAAAAGCACCAAAGATGGGATTTTGAGATCTTTTTCCATACTTGCCAGGGTCTTTCCCAGTCAAGAGGCATAGGCCAAGCGCCAAACCAAGCCCCGATGACAGCACCATGTGCTGGTAAACAGATCATGAAATCTATGTATCCTGTTGGTCTGAAAGTAGGAAATGATAAAAATGAAATCCTGAAAGGCTGAATGGTAATTGAGTTCATAAACCTTGGATCAACTTTACTTCGATTGAGCGAATATTCGGCTCCAATCACTCCAAGATGTGCCATAGATACAAGCTGCTGGGACAAACTACAAGCACGAAGTACAGTAATGCTCAGATGTTACATATATCACGTATATGACTGGGAATGACTTGAGCGTATAGCCATATACCGTCAGTGTAGACATCAAAAAAGACCAGTGAAGTGTTTTTGGAAACTGCCTGCGAGGTAAAAATGCTATTACTTTATCACAAAAGTCCATAATATAATAGTACTTCCATAGACACAAACAAAATGAACAAACCTCAAGAAACTTAAAGAAACACATTCACGCAGAGTAAAACTTTTACTTGAATTGAAGTCAATTTAGGGGCACAAAATTTTTCCTCAGAATGTACAACAAATAAAGCTTGGAAACAGAATCAGCCATTACATACTGAAGCCCAACAGGTGCACCCAACACAATTGCTCCAAATGCGTTCGCTAGAGCCCCTGATTAGCGAGAAAGCACCATATTAAGAAACGTAATAACAGATTACAGCTTCATTGTCCAGAACTAACCAGCAGGGAGACTCAAGAAGCCTCTGGTTACGGCTCTCAGATACTGTTGGCAAAGAGGTGAAATACAGTAGATTACACAGAATAGATATGATGTCACAGGAATAAAAAATGCTGAACTTACTGAACATTGATTAGGGTATTTGTGAAACAAACTGTACACTACGATGACGATTAGCGACTCAACCGCCTGACTGGGCAAAGAAAGGATACATATTTCACCTTATTCTCAAAAAAAAGCTGAGTGAAAAGTATAAAGGAATGCATACCCAAACCACAAAGAGGGTTCGTGCTGGATCTTGTATAAGAGTGATCGAGAAAAGATTAAACGCCATCCAAAAACCCAAAGCTAACCCCATCCCACATGAGAGATGTACTAAGAACAATTTCATAGTTCGAGATGAAGAAAGAGCGCCCATTGTGCACCCAGAATACTCAACTTCCTGATTCTGCTGATGCACCAGCGAAAATGGAAGAACTCAATGACGCTCCCAAAGAAGCTTGTGCTCACAGGGTGGCTTACAATGCAGGTTTCTCCAGGCTAACAAAACAGAAAATTGTATGAAATAATTGAAGATTCAATTTTCACCGTTTTGCTCGCAAAAACAACAGAAACAATGATCCAAGGAACATTCAAAACACCATTATCGGATTAAAAACTCCACCCAACATCTACCTGAACTCGATACCTTCTTCGCGACCCCTCATTCGCAGCTGAGAAGGGCACCTGGAAACTGAATCGCAAATCGCAAAATCATCAGACAGAAAACACAGACGTTCATTGATTCGCAGCTGGGCATTTGATTTGCCATTACGACGACGCCGTTTTGCTTCCTAACATATGTGGGCCAGAAAGAAAAAAGAAGAGTTAATCGAATTAAAAAAACAAAAAGAAAAAAACGAAGTAAAATTAAAAAGTAAAAACATGTTCGCGGGGAGATTTTACTGTCAGTTAAAAAGTACTTAAAACGCCTGGGGTTACTTTCCTTACAGCTCCTCTCTAGCTGACCATCGTTTTTGTGTTTGTAAATGTCCAAATCTGGGGTCTTCGTCTCTGTTCTCGACCGAATTGTTCCAATTCTTCTTCCCCGCGAATCCTTAAAACTACTCCAATAGTAAAGATTCCAAATTTGGGGTACTGGTCACCAATCTTCGAGCTACGTTTGTTGGGATCGAATGAACATGCTGATGGGTTTGCATATGCTTCCTCTTTGATGTTCTGGGAATTTCTTGATTTTGGAGAGGATTTAGAAGATTGGGGAGATGAGGATTTGGGAATTCGTGTTAGCGTTGATTCTTTGGAATGCTGTTTTCCCCTTACTTGAAGTTGTAGCATTCAAGTTTCATAGAACACAACACACTGAGAGAATCTCGGGTAAGAATGCTTTTTGTTCGTTTTCCCTTCTTCGTCAGGTTAAAAAGTTGAGGATTTTTTCTGGGTGTATGATTTCAGCCCGCTTGGGTATTGGTAGGACTTAGGGTCTCGATTTTAACATCGTCTTAGGGTTTGAGAATGGAATTCAAGGTGTCGGATGAGGGTGCCCATCGTGATATTTGATTAGATTCCCGAGAATAGTGGGATTCGGTTATACTGACGACAAGGTTGATACCTGGATATAATCGAAGATCAAGTTTTTTTATTGGTAAAAGTGGGGTTTCAGTGAGCTCAAAGAGTAGTTTGAGGTCGATCAGATTCTAATATTCAAATTTTTTTGAAAAGTATTATTCCCCAGCCCCAAGAGTAGTTTGATCGATGACAACTTTCTCGTGTGGTCTTTGCTCTCATTAAAACCTTGGATTTTTAACTACTGACTATGTCTTGCAATTTAGGTAGTGCTGGGGATGTCTTGGAAGATGATCCAGTTGGGAGGTTAAAAGTCTTCGTGTATGAGCTTCCCAGCAAATACAACAAAAAAATCATACAGAAGGATCCTAGATGCCTCACACATATGTTTGCGGCAGAGATTTTCATGCACAGATTCCTGCTTATGAGTCCTGTTCGGACTCTGAATCCCGAGGAAGCTGACTGGTTTTATACACCTGTGTATACTACGTGTGACCTCACGCCGAATGGGCTCCCACTTCCCTTTAAGTCACCCCGTGTGATGAGGAGTGCTATTCAGCTTATTTCTTCGAATTGGCCATACTGGAATAGAACAGAGGGAGCTGACCATTTCTTCATCGTGCCCCATGACTTCGGTGCCTGCTTTCACTATCAGGTGACTGAATTCATTTTCACTCTCCCTGTCAAGTAGATGCTTCTCAAGCTGGATTTTTTAGTGACAATTCTCAAGTTGGATCCTTAAGACTTAATGAGCAGAAGATTCTCCATGTGGTTGGATGTTTTAGTCCAATAGAGTAGTATTTGTTGCAAATCTATATTCCTATCACAGAACTCCTTTGCGTTATATGACTTGTAGGAAGAGAAGGCTATAGCGAGAGGGATTCTCCGGTTGCTCCAACGGGCTACGTTGGTTCAAACATTTGGACAAAGAAACCATGTTTGCTTAAAGGATGGATCAATCATAATTCCTCCGTATGCCCCTCCACAGAAAATGCAGGCACATCTAATTCCTCCAACAACTCCTCGATCAATCTTTGTTTATTTCCGGGGTTTATTCTATGATGTTGGAAATGACCCAGAAGGTGGTTATTATGCAAGGTATGCTCTTTTCTCAGCATCCCACCATATTCTTAATTTATAGTCCTGTGCTGCTTCTCTGAAATTCATTGAAAGGTACAATTTTTGCAGTTTTTTTCTACCCACTTCTATTCAGATATCGTGATATGTTTTACTATTGGCTCTGTATGATAGAAATAGCACTTACGAGGAAATTTGTGTTTGCCTACTCCTATTCAATCACAAGATAAATTCCACAGAGCACAAAGCTTGAAATCTGTGTGTTTATTAGTGATCACACTTAATTATTCTTCTCCTCTCTATCTGAACCTTACCAGGGGTGCCAGAGCAGCGGTTTGGGAGAACTTCAAAGACAACCCTCTATTCGATATTTCAACCGACCACCCGATAACATACTACGAGGACATGCAGCGAGCCATTTTCTGTTTATGCCCTCTGGGATGGGCTCCATGGAGCCCAAGGCTGGTTGAAGCAGTTGTATTTGGATGCATACCTGTGATCATAGCAGACGACATTGTCTTACCATTTGCTGACGCAATACCTTGGGAAGAAATCGGAGTTTTTGTAGACGAGAAAGATGTCCCCAAACTGGACACAATTCTCACATCCATTCCCATTGAAGAAATCCTGAGAAAGCAAAGGTTGCTGGCGAATCCTTCCATGAAACAGGCGATGCTGTTTCCGCAGCCACCGCAGGCAAGAGATGCATTCCATCAGATTCTGAATGGGTTGGCTCGTAAACTACCGCATGACGAGAGCGTCTTCTTGAAGCCCGGGGAGAAGATTCTCAACTGGACGGAAGGCCCTGTGGCTGACCTCAAACCATGGTAAAGCTTTCATCTTTCTACTGAGTAGTTAACTAACAAGTGTAAAATCTACACTGTATTGGCTTTCATTTGTTGCTGCACAGTACTATTGGTTTGAGTTTCATGACAGTGGAACTTGTTTAAGCAACATCGTATCTCGTACCTTAAATGGGAACTAAAACAAACAAGTTTTGAAGCACAATCCCACGTCTCCAGCGAGCATATTTACCACCTTCCCTCAAACTGTTTCTTCTCTTATCGTCATCCTCGGCTTCCTGTGGTTCTTTGTACTTTGCTCTCTCGAGTCCCAGAAAACAACGGCCATACAAAATGGCGTTAGCATCCACGGGTTCCAAGTTCATTTCACATTCGCCGCTCGAAAACGCCGGCCTCAGGCATCTGCCTGATCGATTCGCTCTCAAATCTTCCTTTTTAACTCCGTCTCTCTGGAAACTCACGCCCTCCACTTTTCGCACCGGCGCTGCTACTGCGCCCAGATTCTCCATGCGCGTGGCTTCCAAACAAGCCTACATTTGCCGTGATTGCGGGTTGGGTTTACCTTTCCCTAAAATCGCTTTCGATTTGATGGTGAAAGTCAGGACTTTGGACTGGGATTCGATTGTATTTTTGATGCAGGACTTTGAGAAGTTGCCGGATAACTTCTTCTGTCCCGGTAAACTATATATTTTTCGGCCGGCAGCCGATTTCGAATCAAGAAAAACTGAAACAGAGCTGTCTTTCATGTGTAAGTACATTGAATCTTTTCAATGTAATCAACTGCAGTATGCGGTGCACCAAAACGGAGGTTCAAGCCATACGAGAAACCAGTGACAAAAGATGCAAATGCCACAGATGTAAGAAAAGCAAGGAAAGCGTTGGTGAAGAGATGAATCAATAGGGTATGAGCATTTCCTTCACCCCTTCAACTTCTAACAATGCTCCGAATCTCAATGGAGTTTTCCCATGTTGCCGGCAGCCACTGGAAGCTTCAAAACTCCTCTGACGTGTGTGTGTGTCCGTTTGTGCAGGCAACTAGGCAAGTGCTGCCATTTGCAATAGCTCTAGGAGCTGCAGCACTGCTCGTTCTCTACTTCTACATCAACGGCGCTTTCCAAGGATGAAGAAGATCACGTCGCCGCTGAACAAATTTCCAGTTCCATTCATTTCCGATCTGCATGGAACATGAACATGTATAAATCTTTTGCCTGGCCAAGGGAAATGTTCAGAAACAACAAACAGAGTCTACTTTCTCTGGCTCGATGCCCAAAAAGAGACATCAAACGCCATGAATAGACCACCATAAGTTATGGAGAGAGAGAGAGAGAGAGAGAGAGATCAAAATCTCCTTCCATGATGATGTACATTTCATTGGGCCCAAACTAATTAATGGGCCGCCCACATTCATGAAAGCCCGAAAAATTAATAAAAAATAATTTGTATTATTTAATCCCAAAAAATTTAAAAGGTTATTGTTGTTAAATGATTTGGACAAGAAAACAAGTTTATTCACACGTGCACAAGAACATAATACTACAGCGCACTGCAAGAAAAATGAAGGCAACTGCAGATTGTCTAAAGTTGTCTGCTGATCATCTCCAAAAACCTCTGATCAGATTCCTGTCTTTGCCGCTGCAGATCCCTCTTGAAGTTATCTATGAACTTTTCCACTTTCTGCCGCAATTCATCGCCTGTATCATCTTCTTCCTGTTCCGGCAAAGAAGAGTTTTTCCCTTTTGTCGTGTAGGAGCTCCAATCCAACTCCGTAGCTTCTTCATCCACATCTCTAGCTCTTTCTTCAGGGTTTCTCTTGTCCTTCTTCTTCTTCTTCTGCATCTTCCTGCAAGGCTTTCCTTTCACTGGACTAGTTATTTCCCTCCACGTGGAATCCATCGATCGGCATCTTCCTGCCCCTCCCTCGTCATCCGACTGATACCCGGACTCCGTTTCCGATTCTGAAACGCCGGCTCCCATCGAACTGAACCCCACTTGGTTCGACTGCTTCTGAAAAAAAGTACATTCGAATTCGGAAAAAACTATGTTAAAAAGATGCATGTGCGCGGCAAGAGAATAGTTCGAAACCAGGCCTGGAACCCGCAGACAGGCATCTTATGCAGACGAAAAGAAAGTAGATGCATAGAACCCAACCAGTATGATGGCTGAATCAGCTTCAGCTTCAGTTGCAAACACTGGTGCTGCAGGTGGCGGCGGATCGGCGGCATGGCGGGTGAGCGTGGTGGAGACGGCTATCAGCAGCACCATGAAGTTAACGGCGATCCAGGGGAAAGGGAAGATGCCGGAGAGTAGCTGCCGGAGAGGAGGGCACAGATCCATTCAATTGGGATAACCAGTAAAGAAGAATTGTCATGCAACTATAAACAACCAATGCTTTTATACTCAATACTTTTTGATTTTATATGCATTAAATCAAATAATTTCATATCGAAAAATTTAATTAAAATAATTATATATATAATATATTATGAATCACTATTTATTGATTATTTTTTTAATATTATATATATTTATTATGTATTTGGATTTTATGTCATGAATAATAAATAATAAGAAATACGTTAAATTTAATCGATACAAGTTAGAACGATTTATAAACTAAGTACTATATACAATAAAAAAAGTTTTAATCACACCAAGATCAATTCAACTTTAAGATATTTATTAGAGCAAATAATTATATATTAATTGAATTTAATATTTTTTAATAAAAATATCTATTTATTATATATTTAAATTTCACGTATATTTGTTCAATTTATTATATTTTTAATTTTAACAGCATAAAAACTAAATAGTACATACTTAGTTGGGTATTCTATCTATCTTCTAAAATATGAGTTCATAATAATTTTAAGACTATTGTCTTTCATTTTCATCTAAAATTACCTTTTTTGTACATAAGATCATATATCAATTTTTTCTTCTCATTCCAATGAATCAAATCTCACATTAATTCAAATTAAAATAAATCTCATCATATCCTTATCTGGAAACAGACACACATTAATATTAAAGAGGATATTCAATAAAATGTAATAAAATATTAGTATTATGATTATTTCATGACATACAGGACGGTGAAGGTGGGGCCATGACAGTGATGCTGTGATTGGTGTATTACAGTGGCCAGCGTTAGAAGCACACTGACCCCCACCAAAGTTAACGAATAGTGTTCCTGAAAACCTCTCATTTTTAATAATAAAAAATACTCATATAAATACATTTGGAAAATTGATGCTAGTGTCAAAATCATTTGGGTTTATTTATTCGATGTGGGACTTTCTGGGTTGAGTGCGGAAAAAGGAAAAGAAAAAGGGGTCGGATTTCACTGTTGAAGGCATCCAAAACGGGAGATTATTGGCCATTACACTTTGATAGATACCCGTAACTAACCCATGCACACAATTTGCACCTATAATTGGAGACATTCCGGACATGGAGAAACACTAACTATGCTAACCACATTACACAATGGGTATCGTCTAAAAATTTTGAATATGAGCGTATTTGTATTTGAAAGTAAAAATATATGAAAAATCCGTATCATCTAAAATTTTGCTAACCATGGTATGAGATGTGTTAAAATTTTCAAATACGACCATATGATACATCCGAAAATGATGTATGTGTGTGCATATACATATGTATGTTACATCAAAAAATGAAAATAATATATATATATCAATAATTTAACTCTGATAATGAATTTTAATAAAAAAAATTTGGTTTAACAATCTACTTTATTATTATGTAATATTATTCATTTTAAAAATCTAATTTTTATGGTTTTATATTTTTCTCGAAAAGTTTTATACAATATTAGAAAAATTTTCTTTATACAAACTATCATTCCATTTCATTCATAATTGATGTGGTATTCAGTGTTAGCTAATTCTACTCTTTCTTGGTTGATCTCCTTTTTCTTTCATTATTTCTACTTTTTAAGAAATAAAAAGAGAAAAAGTACTAGATATTTTATAATTACAATGAGAAATACAAATATATTTAATGATTTAAATTGATATGTATATTTAATATTATAAATAATTATTTTAATTTTTTATTCAGATATATCTATTTTTAGTTGTTTTTTTTTACCATCAAAAAGTAAAAAATATATATTTACTCAAAAAAAGAAAAACATATTTAAAAAGGTAAATTTTTTAATCGGCCCAGGACCAATAATAAAAGGCCCAAATACTTCCGTACAAAGGCCCACCAGTCAATGTAGAAGCAGCAAGCTTCTGCTCTGCCTCCATAGAATACTTACAAAGCCACAACGCGGCTACTCTACACTTTCCTGCCTTTTCTAAGATCGGCTGCTGCGAAAACCAGCAATGCAGTTTGGAATCCATTTTGGAAAACTGCACGGTTCCATGGGCTTACAAGAGGAGAAGAATTCTGGGTTCATGTCGAGCGAGTGGGAGTAGTCTTCAAGAAGGCTGACAATCTCATCAAAGTCCGGTCTTTTCTCAGGGCGGCTCGACCAGCACCGGCGGATCAGATGGCTGAGAGCTGATGGGCATGATCCCGGCAGTTGCGGCCTTGCATTCTGCACACAGATCACAGGGTTTGAGTATATAAGGGGATGAAAAACTGTGGGTGGTGTTTGTGTCAGTACCTTCTGGCATACTGCAAAGGCTGCTTGTTCTGGAGTCATGTCGTTGAAGGGTGTCAATGCGGTTAAGAGCTCCCACATGACGATGCCGAAGCTGTAGACATCAACCTTCTTGGTGTGGTGTTTTTGTTTGATCATTTCGGGGGCCATCCATCTGTAGGTGCCTGTGAACAAGCCCCTGAAGCTATTGCTTTCTCTGCACTGGGATTCCAAACATGAGATCCCGAAGTCTGCAACTTTCACGGTCATGTCCAGATCAAGAAGCAGGTTCTCGGATTTCAGATCCCGGTGAAGAATTCCCTGAGAGTGAAGATACTGCATCCCATGAGCAATATCCAAAGCCAGCTTCAGAACAAGCTTCAGAGGAACCGAATATGGCTCTTGCTGATGAAGGAACTTCTTCAAGGAGCCACCAGGGTAGTACTCAGTGATGATGCAAAATACTGGAGGTTTTTTACATGCGCCAACGAACTACAAACAATGAAGAGCATTAGTAATGCAAGCTAGCCACGCAACTAAGCTTGGACTAAACAAAAATCAAGGGATTTTTGCAGTATTCAAAGATTGAGGACAGATATCAAAAGAATCCCAGAAACCAGGGGAGAGAAGGGTAGCCTACAGAGATGATATTGGGGTGATTGAGCCTAAAAAGAAGAGCAACTTCTGAGGTGAACTGCTTCTCCAGAAAGTCGGCCAACTGACTATCTTCCTCGGGCTGGCTAACAAGCTTAATAGCCACGTCTCTGCCTTTATAGCCACCTCTGTAAATCCTGCTATGCCTCCCTGTAGCAAACTTGTTGCCAATGTACAACTCCGACATATCAGCACTCCATTCTTCTTCTCCTCCGCCTTTAATCTCCGCCCCTGAAGAAACCAGGTAACTAGACCATGAGACTGCTCTTCTGTACTCCCCAACGACAATCTCCTCTCCAGATTTCTTGGGGCGCTTGCTATCTGCCTCAAGTTTAAACAACCCAGCTTCTTCATCTCAAAACACTAAATTTTCCTCAAGGGAGGTAGCGATTCTGCACAAAGACACAGAAATATGGAGGCTTCGACCGGGTTATCTAAACGCAACCCACATGTTTGAAGGACGCGTTAAGCGCAAACAGGGGCCATGAATGCCTGTTTCTGTCTGCCTATTATTGCTGGAAAAGGAGGAGAAAAGCAATACCGTGAAGGTACGTACATTACACATAGACTGAAGTCACCTCGCTCATCCTCTCACAGTTAAAAGTATTTATAGCAACAGAATATCAGAGACAATCTAATGGCATGTGGTGAGTGAAAAATACGTGTTGTAGGACAATGTGTATGTTTTTCAATAAAATAATTCAACGGGGAAGAAGCGAGAGGGGGACAGAGGAGCACGACAAGGGTAGTTCAGTGTAAACTGGCACAACGTGGGAAGATCAACTGAACAGGAGACACGGTGGACAATGATTTGGACTCGGTACCTCGTTTTTGTCATTAATAGCCTTCATCCGTCTGAACACAAGCGATGTCTTGAAGGGTGTTTTGGTAATTTCCTGCTCCAGGGGTAGCAACGGAATTCCAGCACCACGTGGGTGCTGTCCTTTTTTCTTATTTGTTCAGAGAAGGGTGGGTTGTCAGCTTGTCACAAATGGGTGTTAGATTCCCGAAAAGCGGGGCCCATCCGCGTTAGTACCCGCCGTATGAGGTTTCCGTATACGGACCGGCCCGGCCCACTAACCGGACCCAATCATCAATTTCCTTATTTTTTTAAGTTTTAAATGAATAATAAAAACCACTTTTTCCGTATACCACGTGTGTGTTCTTTCTCCCATGGTTCAAATTGGTCTTTACTAGCAAGCATCACATGAGAGATGAGTTATCATGCGAAAGGTATTGTCTAAATTTTCGATATTTTTTCGAAATGTGCCAATTGTGGACTTGATCCAAAATCAAAATGAATTTGAATCAATGCTAGGAATGGAATTTTAGAATGGAAAAGAAGAGTTTTTTTAGTATTTGTAATGTGGGGTTTGTTGTAATAATATCATTCATGTGGGGTGGACATGGTTGAGGTTTGGACCACCACATCACATGGGCATAGGATCTGTCCATCTCCTTGTGTGTCTGGACTGTAGATGCATTCATGGCGTCGAGAATGATTGGCCCAAGACACAGATTTCAGGCTCGAGTGGACAAAATAAGATAATGATGATAATATCCCACATCGGTTTTTTTGTTACAAATTTATTGGTTTAAAAAGAGCAGGAGAATGGTCCGTGTCAGCCACCGGGGGCGATGTGCGGGGAGTTGAGCACTGTTGATATGAACCCTAAACCAATTGAATCCGTTATGATGGGTTCTCGCGTCGGGATTTCGCGTGGGGGGATGGTCTTTTACCGATGTTTCCATGTGAAACATTCGATGCACCTTGGTGCTTCAACTCCTTGCTGTTGTTGTCGGGTTGGCTATGGCTTGAAGGCGGTGCTGCCTGCGCTCTCTGAAGAGAGAGTGCGTTCGCGGCTACTTGTTCCTCGCTGCCCAACCCTTAACAGTCGCCCTCACCTTTTTATTACAGTACATCTGTGGTTCCTTGTTGGGTTTGTAAGTAGAATAAAGAACATCATTACAGGCCCGAAGAGTGTTTTTGGGCTGGCTTTACAAAGCCCGCGTTGAATTTGTGATGGCATCCACATCGGTCGTGGTTAATTTCGAAGCGACGTCCGATGGTTAATTTCGCTCTCAATTCTCCGCCACTGAACTTCTTGGTGGTTGTTGGTGGTCGTGGTCATTGCCACCCTCACTTTTCTGGTCTGTAGACTTGCCAGTTTTGTTGGAAACATTCATGGCGTTGGATGGAATGCGGGAGCCGGGAAGAAGTGAAGTTCTGTCTGCTTCCCCTTGATCTAAGCAAGCGCTTCCCATGAGTTGGATGCTCTTGTTCAAATCAGGGCAGATATCAGAAACTCGGCATCTGTCACATTATTAAGTTTTTTTTATAGTTTATTTGTCTCAGTCGGAGCACAACTTCGGCTGAACAATGTCAGCTGTTATAGGCGCGCGCTACCTCTCTTCGATAGTCGCAGTTGGGAATTTCATCAAGCGCCTTCCTTCGTTGAAAACTTCCGGCGTCTGCACCACCGGTAAAGCTGTATCGAGAGAAGTCTCGGATTCGGGTGGTTCGGTGTACGGTTCACTCAATTTGCCGCTTTATCATGCCCTGGACAATTCCCAGAAGAGTAAAATCCATCTCTACGTTGAGTCTCTCCTCCAGTGGAACCAGGTTTGCTCGAATGTTTGGATGCCGTGTAGGGTTTTTTTTAGAGAATGATTTCCAGGATGATCTGGGGCGCAGAAAATGAATCTCACTGCGGTGGAAGAGGAAACTGATGTTCTGGAACGGCATGTAGAGGACTCGTTAGCAATTGTAGGACCAATTCAAAGCTGCTATCTTTCCCGTTCCGGGGTTTCTTTTGACGATTTGAGTGTAGTTGATGTTGGCACCGGCGCTGGACTGCCGGGATTGGTTCTTGCAATTGCTTATCCTGGTAATAGTTACTAATGATTTTCTGAGACAATGAAGTTTATGGCACGGTAGCAGATTGGTAGCTCATAACCGAAATCTGTTGTCCAGGTTGGAAGATTACTCTTTTAGAGTCTATGAATAAGCGTTGTGTCTTTTTGGAGCATGTTGTGAGCCTCATTGGCCTGGAGAATGTGCGAATTGTGCGCGATCGAGCCGAGGTATAAGTTGTGACATTTTGTGTCTGCGTGCATGTTGGGGCAAAGCTTCCTTTTTTTTTTCCCATTATTTGGTAGTTGTTTGACATCCATGAAATGTCCTTAGTTTCATGGTATGGGAGACTTTTTAGCGGTAGCAGTAGCTCGTGTGATGTCTAAAATGAGTAGCTGTTCTGTTCTGATCCTTTACGTTCTGCAGAATGTAGGCCAAAATGATGAATATAGGGAGGAATTTGATGTTGCAATTGCTAGAGCTGTTGCAGATATGAGGGTTCTTGGTAAAAGCTTCAATCTTTCTTTCAGGGCTTTGTTTTTTGTTCATTCATTTGCAACTGCCATCATGTTTCTTTGTTTCTCCTGAAGCTGAATATTGTCTTCCTCTAGTCCGGGTGGGTGGCTTGTTTGTGGCAGCTAAGGGTCATGATCCTCATGTAAGCTTGCCTCGAAGTGAGTCATCTTTAAGTTCAGGGATGTGCATACTAGCCATCCTGCCTTTATCACTATTTCTACCTTTGCAGGAGGAAGTCATGAATGCGGAAAAAGCTATTCGTTTGCTGGGTGGTTCTCTAATGAAAACATGCCCTGGTATGCTAATCTTCACCTTTGCTTCTCAGAGCTCATTTCCATCTTTTGCTAGAACACTAGTCAATCTTTCCACCTGAACTGTCTCAGTTATGCTGAAAATCACATATGATTGCCTACAATGCAGTAGAGTCGCACAGCCAATATGGGAGACGAACAGCGGTCATATGCCGGAAAGATAACCGTACCCCACGAAGGTATCCTCGGACTCCGGGGACTCCCTCCAAGCTCCCACTGTGAAGTGAGAAACATACTGACTCTAGTTTCAGCATCTTCTGTTATTGTACTTGAAACTTATCCCATCATCAGGTTTGTAACAGCTGGTTTTCAACATGTGAAAAACTCCTCTTTTTAATGTCTTCTAGATTGTTAGTTTTTGTCCCATCTTTCTGTTTGAGTAGACTCCATAGCTAGAACTTTTATTGCGGAAATTGGGTTGAGTCAAAGGGAGGATGGTCCTTAATCCGTAGCCCACAAATGCAACTTACAAGTTTGTTACTTCACGGCGTTTTCAATACAATACGCCATTTCTCCCCTGGTTAACACCCTCCAAAAAGTCTCTTTTGAGAAGGTAAAAGGTGCCTTTGTTGGTGATTCTTTCGTTTTCAGGAGCTCTGTTTTTCTTATATATATTTGATGTAAACAACTCGCCGTTTGTGGGACAGATCGCGATGAACGGAGGGTCGTGGGCGGATGAGTGGGACACCGGCGAAGAGCCCATGCCGGAGAAAAAGAAGAGCAGCGCCAGCGGCACGGTGGCGAAGTACGGAAAGAAAGTTGGGGAAGGGCTGGGGAAGACGAAATCCGTAGCTGTCACCGGCGTCAAGAAGGTGAAAGAAGGAACCTCTGTTGGGTTCCAGTGGATCAAAGACAAGTATGAGAAAACTAAACAGAAGAACTGATAAGCTGATGCGTATTATTACTTACTGCAGTGAATGACTCTCTCTAATCTCAGTTCGTGATGAGATGTATCGACGTTTACCGGTGCTTGTACTTTGATCTTCATTATACTACTACTTTCATAAGCTCGCCTGAGCTCAAACTCTGATCTTCATTCTACTACTACTAGTTCTGAGTCATTACCTCCCTTCAGGAATCACCATTTCTTCAAGAAAATCTAATGATTCGTGAATATAAGAAATTGGGTGTGGTAAAGAGTTCTTTTTTACCTCATGTCAACGAACAATTTCGCAGTGCAAGAGCAAATCAAGTGGAAATAAAGATGACTTTTTTACCAATTTACGCCGGGATTCACGGTGGCTGAGGTTGAATGTGATGTTTTGCAGGCTACCTGTTTTAACGAACATCTATTTCCTTCCATATGTTTTGTGAGAGTGATGACCTCCGATTCCTGTAATGCCTTCTGAAGAGTTTTCAGAGCTGCCGTCAACTGTATATAAAAATGATGGGGGAAGCAGTTGAAGCGGGCACAAAAGGCAAAAAATAATTATAATTTTTGCGCCCCCATTCTCCTGCCTTATCTCCCTGGAAAGATCTGTCCATAGCAGTTGGTGCACAATTCCTCACCAATCTGTTTTCAACTCAACAAACCCCACAAACCCATTGGATCCTTCTGAACCCCAGAGTATATTCCCATAAGTCATTCATATAACACCAACCTATCTTGCTGTAGTGTACGCCATACGGCCTACGCCACTCTATTCGAAGCCATTCTTTTTCCGGTCGAGCAGAATTGGTTGACCCAGTTATTTATTCTATTCGGGTTTTAGATTTGAGAAACTTTGCGAAGATTCAGGAAGGGTGAGTGTCACGTTACGCGATCTGGGTTGTAGAATTTTTGAGTTCTGAGAATGGGGAGAGTAGTTGCTGTTATAATGGTCGGTGGTCCCACGAAAGGTATGATTTTTTCATCTTTGTTGTTTTTTGCATGCACATCTGGGAACGGGAATGCTTTCTCTTGAAATTTTCCATCTTCATCGTTGTTTGGTGGTCATAATGTGGATTTGCAAGTGCAGGAACTAGATTCAGACCACTGTCGCTGAACATTCCGAAGCCCCTCTTTCCTTTGGCAGGACAGCCAATGGTTTACCACCCGATCGCTGCCTGTAAAGGGGTATGGAGCAGATGATACTTACTAAATCCATGTGAATACTTGGGAAAAGCTGATGAATTTGGAATGCTTGCTATAAAGAACTGAGATTCTGCTATAAGCAAGTCTTGAAATAATGTGTTGGAATTTGATCGCATAATTGATGAGAATGGTGTGTTTTTATCACCTGTGATCGATGACAAATGATTTTATTAATCTGCTTACTGAAGCTTCTTTCATTCTTTAGATCCCAAATCTAGCACAGATCTACCTTGTTGGTTTTTATGAGGAACGTGAATTTGCTCTGATCGTCTCATCGATTTCAAATGAACTAAAAGTGCCTGTGAGGTAATGAAGGTGGTTTACCAGTTCTTGCAGGTATAGATTATATGTAGCCTTTGTATCACATTGGATCACTTGCTTTCAGGTACCTGAAAGAGGACAAGCCACATGGTTCTGCTGGGGACTCTACAATTTCAGGGATTTGATCATGGAAGATGATCCGGTTCTTATTCTTCCCTTATCTCAAGAATCAGATTTTAACTTCTCATTATTTCTGGAACCAATCCATTTTTCATCTCTGCATCTTCCTTTCTACAGTCACACATCTTCTTGCTGAATTGCGACATTTGTTGCAGCTTCCCTTTACATCGCATGTTGGGTAGTGCTTCATTTTCGTATCAGTTTTCTGTTTATTAAGGCAAATGAAAGTGCTCTAATGCTTTGATGAACACCTCACAGAGGCTCATACGAGTTATGGTGGGATGGGAACAATATTAGTGATCAAGGTTGATAACTTCTGTCTCTTTTAAAGCATATTATGACCCCTAAATGTTTCTGATCACAGAAGTTCTATTCCTTTCCAGGTTTCTCCGGAATCAGCAAACCAGTTTGGTGAACTTGTTGCAGATCCTGAAACCAAAGAACTGTTACATTATACTGAAAAGCCAGAAACTTTTGTATGCCGTTTGTTTTCTTGTTCTCTCACAGCTTTTTTCCGGGGCATTCTTTTCGAGATTTGTAGAGATTTTTCTGAATTTCACACACCCATAAATACAGCACAGCCTACATTCTGTTGCTGACACTACATATGCCTTTCTTTTTCATGACATCACCTGATCAGTTGGTTCATTTTCTGGTATAATGCAGGTGAGTGACCTAATAAACTGTGGCGTGTATATATTTACTCCAGAAATTTTTACAGCTATTGAAGGTGTATCCACACAACGAAATGATAGAGGTTGTAATGCTACTTTGATTTATCTCCCTGTTCTTTGTTGTCCTGCACATGGTTTCATGGTTTGAATCATTTGCAGCTATTCTAAGACGTATGTCCAGCTTTGAAGCACTTCAACTGGCTACCAGGTAAACCATTTGTTGGCAAAAGCTTCGAATCATACTGTAAACTTCTCTAACAGTGGATCCTTTCAAGAACAGGCCCTGGTTTATTTACATTGTGTTTACATTTTTTTGCCATTTTTGCTTCTGATACACTATGAGATGCAGAAGTGTTGCATCAGATTATGTGAGACTGGATCAAGACATTTTATCACCACTTGCTGGGAAAAAGAAGTTGTATGTGTATGAAACAATGGATTTCTGGGAACAAATCAAGACTCCTGGGTGAGGAGCTCTGCTCAAATTTGCACTGTCCGCATTGCATCTCTGTATGTTTCTGATATGCTTGTGATTGATAGGATGTCGTTGAAGTGTTCCGGGCTTTACCTTTCACAGTTCAGGCTCACTTCACCCCATCTTTTGGCGGACGGAGCGCCCAGAAACGCCACGATTCTGGGCGACGTTTATATTCATCCCTCCGCGAAGGTTCATCCCACAGCAAAGGTGAATATATATCTTTCCTTCACCAGATGATGATATGAAGCAGCACAGCAGATTACAGATTTCGAATTCGGAAACAGATCGGACCGAACGTCTCCATCTCTGCAAATGCCAGGATTGCAGCTGGTTCAAGACTAGTTAACTGCATGATTCTTGATGATGTTGAGATCAAGGTGGGCAATCAACACCTGATCATTCTTGTAAATGAACACTAACGCATTCTTGTCTGGATGATCAGGACAATGCTGTAGTAATCCACGCCATCATCGGATGGAAGTCTTCACTGGGGAGGTGGTCTCGTGTACAGGTAAGAGAACCGAACCACAGACATCAAAGCCTTCGCCTCCTCTATACCATCCCGGCTTGTGATTTTTCAGGGTTCCGGCGACTACAATGCAAAGCTGGGAGTCACGATTCTGGGTACAGTACAATGCCTGTGTGAAGTTTCGTTACAGCATGAAATGTGATGAAAAGGGTATGTGAAACAGGTGAATCAGTGACAGTAGAAGACGAAGTCGTGGTGGTCAACTGCATCGTCCTCCCCAACAAGACGATCAACGTCAGCGTTCAGGAGGAAGTGATTCTCTAGAAAGTTCTCGAGGTTTCTGGTTGTCGGATGGATGCCTGTTTCTGTCATGCTCTCCTTTCCTTCGGACATGATGCGACTGAAGGAAGGGAAGGCCTTGTGTGGAGTTCATGCTGTGAGACTTCCATGATTTGTTAGATTAAATTTTTTCTAATAAAATAAAATAAACTAAAATTTTGTGGTATCTTATCCATGATCTATTAGATTAGATCCAATAATTTTTATAAAAAAATGATAAACACCAAGTTTTCATTTTTATAATATTTATGATAAATATTATTAAAATTTAAATGAATTCAATTTAATTTTTTATAAAAAAAAAAGATTCAAATCCATTTGACATTTTGGGTATTTTTTTATGTATTAATAATTTTATGAGGTGATTTTATTTAATTTTTAAAAATTTTAAAATTAGTTATATGTTATGAATTTATTGAAGCGATTTTATTTAATTTTTTTAAGATTTTAATTTTTAGTCATTCAGTATTAAAATCAGAAATTCAAATTATATAATTAATTTATTGAATATTTATTTCAGAGATTAAATAAAAAAATTAATTAGAAAAGTATATTATTTTTTATCTATTTTTAAAATATATTTATATTGTATTATATTTTATATTATATTTTAATTTATTAAATTTTATAGTATAATTTTATGTTATCCTACAAAACATTTTTACAATTTCAAACTGATTATACTTTACATAATCTGAAGATTAATTTCAAATTATAGAACATACCCCTAATCTTTAGTTAAAATTAAAATTCAGATTATATGGTTAATTCAGAAATGATTGATGGGAAAGAATTTCAAATTTTATATTTGATTTAAAAAATCAGAAATTCGATTAAATCTTTAGGGGAATGATCGAATTTTGTGTGAAAGCATCTTCTTCTCCCTTTTTCTCTGCTTTTCAAATCACCATCCTTTCATCGCGTTTGACCTTGGCTAATGGGGAGTTTTGAACTAAGGAAGAAGGCTCCACCAAGTTAGCTTTCGGGTGAATAAAATGCGTGGACTACTTTGAAGTTCTGAGGGGGCGTGGCACCCATTGATTGTGCCAATTTTCAACGATCTGTACAAGGTTGAGAAGAATCAGGGGTGTGGAAGAATTTTTCATTGAGGAGAAAAAATGGCGGTAGCATGCTATGCTTCTCTGCGTTCCTTGGCGCAATCTCTTGGTCAAATTCAGCAACCTTATGGAGTTGGGAGATTGATAATCAACCAGAAACTGATTGATGATCTTCGGAGCCAGGTGCAATTTATACTCCAGTTTCTTGAAGATCTTCCGCATCAAGCTCTGACTTTAAAAATAGAGGCGTTAACTCGAGAAATTAAGGTGTTAGCTTACGAAACAGAACTCCTGGTAGATGCGGAGCTTGTGGGTCACCTTCATGGAAGGGATCATGGCCACTCATCGTCTGATGCAGCTCCACAGGGGTCGACTGAAAAGGTCTCATCATTCACTCGAGATTTGCATGCAACGATTCGGAAACTTGAATTACTGGTGGTTGACATGAAAGGTGAAGTTTTCTCGTATCTGTTAAACAAGGTGAGATCCTTAGTAGAGTTTATTGATGCTAATTCTCAAACATGGAGACTTCAAACAGAGGATTTTGGAGAAGAAATTACGGTTATTGTTGTCGAAATAGCCATCCTCATTGATATGCACCAACTTGATGGTTGGAGTGAAGGTATGGGTAGGGCGATTCAAAGCCTTGATTTCATTGAGAAAAGGCTGATGATTCATGACATGAAAGCTGAAATTATGCCATCAGGTGCATCTTCTATACATGGTGATTCTTCCAACATGAGCTCAAGTGGTGTTGTGGGTTTAGAAGAAAAGATACGCTGGATCATGGATCTGCTCACTGATAACAATAAGAAGCTCCAAATCATTCCCATTCTTGGAATGGGTGGAATTGGAAAGACCACTCTGGCTCGACAAGTCTTTGAGGATAAAAAAATCAAGCGAAGATTCGATAGGTGTATGTGGTGTACAGTATCTAAGGGTTATAACGAGCGTCAGATTCTTCAAAGCCTTCTAGATGATGATAGCGAGAAAGAAAACCGGGCTCTTGGGGAAAAGTTGTACCAAAACTTGCATGGTCATAGGTACTTGATTGTTATGGATGATATGTGGTCTATTGATCCTTGGGAATACTTGAGGAAGTTCCTACCAGACAAAAAGAACTTCAGTCGAGTTCTTGTCACTACTAGATCAAACAATGTAGCTGATTCTGTGGGGTTCAAAGGCGGTAAAAAATGCACTATGGAGCTTTTGTATGAAGATTCAAGCTGGTTTCTACTTCGGAGTAAGTCCTTCAATGGGCGTCGTGAGTACCCCCCAGAGTTAGAAAACGTTGGTAGAAAAATTGCAAAAAGTTGCAAAGGACTCCCTTTATCCTTGATTACGATCGGTGGCCTCCTGTCAAAATCTATGAGTTTTGAGTACTGGGAAAAGGTTCTGCAAAACATGAAGAGAATCGTTGTTTATGGAGATTGCATGAAGGTACTGTCTTTGAGTTACGACTACCTACCTATGCATCTTAAACCGTGCTTCTTGTATTTTAGAATGTATCCTGAAGACTCTCTGATCAATGTACAAGGTATGCTTGCACGATGGTTAGCTGAAGGGTTTGTGAAACCAATACCCGGTAAATCTTTAGAAGATGCTGCTGCTGAATACATGAGTGAGTTGATTGACAGAAACTTGATTTCTGTTGGAAAAGTAAAAACTATAACTGGAGAAGTTGAGTCATGTGGTATTCATGACCTTTTGCTAGAGCTTTGCTTAGTGGAATCAAAGAAAGAAAACTTCCTTTTAATTCCAAGGAGCGCTTGCTGCTTTGGTGATTCCCGCTGCATATGTGGGTCAAAGACCCTGATAGAAAAGATGGAAGTATCTGAAGTATTTCCTTCAAAAACAATGTCATATATACATGTTTGCAGAAGATGCCAGATGGCGTATCCGCATCTGCATAAATCAAAGTTTGTGACTTTTTCAATGTTGGATAAAGACAAACCTTTTGTGTACCCAACTACAGCAAGGCTTGCCTATTTATCTGATAAAAATGTGAGCTCATCAGGGCATAAGTTTATATTTCCCTTGCCATTACTTCATCTCTGGAACCTACAAATTCTTGAGGTCAGGTGTTCGCGTTCTTCTTGGAGAGGGAACTTGACTCTTCCTGATGAAATTTGGGAGATGCAGCAGCTTAGAATTCTAGTTGTTTATGGTGTTGTTTGGCCTAAGCCAAGGGAAAATCAAGTCGTAATGGATCAACTACAGACACTATTTACTGAAGAGTTACACTTGGAGAAAAATGTTGTTTTGCGGATCCCAAATGTAAAGCGTCTGGAGTTATCCTACTATGATTACGAGGGTAATCCCTTGTTACACAATCTTGGAGACTTTCAAGAACTGGACTTACTGATTTTACGTGGTATAGAATGCGGATTGAGGGACAGCTTCTTTCCAAAATCACTAAAAAAGTTGGTTCTATCCCAAGTAGAGATATTTGATAAGGACATGGTGGTACTCGGTGCATTACCAAATCTTGAAGTTCTTATACTTGACTATTGCAGTATGAGGAAATGGAGCATAGTGGATGGACAGTTTCCACTTGTAAAGCTATTAATATTAACAGGAGATAATCTCAAGCTTCCCAGTGTGGAAAGCAGTGACTTCCCCAGCCTTGAGAAGTTGATATTGAGGTCTATGTTTGGTTCCAACATTCCCTCTACTGTAGGAGATCTCCCTTCCCTGCTTTCTGTTCACTTGGACAATTGTTCTGAGATTGTGATTGCGTCGGCATTGGAGATGCTTGAAGAACAGCGTACCCTTGGAAATGACACCCTTGAGTTATATGTTGATGAAACACTCACTGAAGCTGGTGATTATTCAACGCAACGTGCTTACAAGACTCGACCAAGGATGACACCCTCTAGGCGTCAATCAAGGGAAAGTATATGGGATATCTGCTTCCAAGAGCTGGGGCATTACTTTGTGTTAAGCAGATGATCATCAGCAAGTTTGGGTCACCTTATATGACAGAGATGGGGGTATTGAAACATCATGACTCATGAAAGCTCCAAGAGCTAGTTACAGAACTAAATGGAGACTGCTAAGCAGACATTCTGATGGATTCAAAAAATAAGCCTCAATGTTCCTGATTACCGCGAAGCTTTACAACAATCTTCCTGGTACTAAGGCTAAATCTCTAGAGCAAATGCATTCTTTCAACATAGGAGTGCATCAGCCACTCGCTCAGCGACTCTCCACAGCCAACAAAACATCCGGAATTGCCATTTTCGGCGAAGAATGGGAACCTGAAAACGTTGAGAAGTTGTTGTACAGCCTGTCTAACAAGGGAGGTTCCAGTTACGCGGCTCCTCCGGCCCCAACCGGTAATGATGTCGATACGGCTGGGGCAGATCCCGGAGGCCAGCATTTCACGGCGGAAGCTGGCAAGTGTTCTCGAGAGTGCAGTGACAGCAGTTCCATCAGACATAACGTGCAAGTTTATGAGCCAGTAGCATGAGCTCTTCTGTCTCACAACGTCTGGATAGACGTTTCGTAGTGCTGCTACTTCCCAGACAGAGCCAGCTTCCTCTTTCAGACCCGTCTTGTGGAAAAAGTCGATGACTGCATCCATGAGACCGCGCTTGCTTTCCCTGTCTTCACTGTGCATCATGTCCAAGAAGCTGCTAACATGGTCTCTAACATTCTGCCCGTCCGTAGATGGAGCTGGCATGGACAGCAAAAACAGATGGGCTGGATGACTGGTAGTGGCCATCAGCTGACAGCAAAAAGACTTGTCCGCCGGTGACTGCGATTCTGTGCAGCAACTAAGTAGCAGAGTGTAAGTTTGAAGAGAAGGCTTGAGTCCAAGGTTAAGCATGCTCCGCAGCAAATTGTATGCATCAGGTAGACGGCGCACTCTCAAGAAAGCACTAAGAAGTGAATTACAAGACGGGACATTGGGACATAGACCTGCATCAAGCATGGCATGGTACCAATCCCATGCTTTCTCCACGTTGCCTGCTTTCCCCCAAAGGTCAACAAGGAGTCCATAAACAGGCTCATCCGGCACCCAGTTCTTTCGTTTCATTTCATGGAAAACACCCTCAGCTTCATCCAAATAGCCACAATGACCAAGAACCTCCATTACAATGCTGTAAGTTACTCTGTCTGGCTCAAATCCTGCACTCTGCATATCTCGATACAACTGTAATGATGTCTCGTAATTCCGAGCTTTTGCATGCAATGCAATCATAATATTGTAAGTCACAAGGTTAGGCACACACCCCTGGTTAACCATCTCACAGAAAAGCTTGTGTGCTATAGGCAAATGTCCAGCTTTTCCAAGGCAATTGATAATTACACTGTATGTGAATGTATCTGGTGAAAGACCAGCTTCTTGCATCCTCTGATACATATCAATTGCAACATCAAGATAACCAGCTTTTGCATGAATATCAATCAGTGTACAGTAAGTTACACGATCAGGATTGCAGCCTAATCTCTGCATCTGATCAAAAACACCAATAGCTTCATTCAAAAAATTTGCTCTTCCATAACTATGAATCAGACGATTATAAGTGACCACATTTGGCATACAACCTTCATTCACCATCTGATTAAGTAATCTGTTGATGGACTCAAACTGCTTGGCACGGCCAAGAATACCAATCATGGTGGTGTACGTATGACCATCATGCTTGAAACCTGGTTGTTGTTTTAGCCAGTAGAAAAAGTTCAGAGCAACTGTATAATCTTGGAGCTGCTTAAGAATCTGATTTGCCTGGTATGCGTCTAATGAGCAGTTTAGCTTTGAAAGGGCCATTTCAGCCGCAGGACCCCATTTGCCACCATGCAATATGAGAGAAACTTTCTCACATACAGTACTAGCAAGCAGAAATTGACGACTTCCATTTGCTGCTCCAGGAACTGCTTTCACCTTCCTTATTGATCCACTGAAGCTTTCTCCCCTGCTTCCCCTAAACTTCCCCTCTGGCTTTTGAAAGATTGAACTTCTATTATCACTAGTTCTTGTAGAGATATCACCGGATACATTGCTTGAAAAATTGGCCATTTCCTTATTTAAAACTGATTTACAAGATCCATCTTGAGTACCATCCCCAAGCTCATGAACAGATTCTGATGCTGAGGGAGAACTTGATGTTGCAGAAATTTTGTCCTTCCTTGAGCTTCTTGTAGCAACTGCTTTGACAGCGGATACTGGCCTCGCATGGCTGACCATCGCAGTTACAGGAGTGGTCCTTAATGCACTGCCCTCTGTCAATGGGATCCTATAATTCACTAAATCAGATAAAATTCCTACAGTCGCCATGCCAGCTTTCATGAATTGGTCTGCTATATGAGGCGAAGATGAAAAAGCACTGTCCTCTGAATCATCAGAATACCCAACAGAGCAAACTCGCTCTGAAGAAGCCTTGACAGTTTCTGACTTTTGCAATGGAGAGCAACCACCTGGATTTTTGGAGGTTTCTGTTTTTTCCGAATCAAGAGAAGATAACAAACCTACTCTGACTGATGCCTTGGATAATATCGTGGGCGATGCCTTCAAGCTTTGTGCATTGCCTCTGAGAGGCCTTTCAGAAGCATGAGCTTCATCATCAGAGCAGGTGCAGGAACTTCCATCTGTGGGACTGCATCTCGATCCACTTAGCAGCAAGGATCTGGCAGAGTGGGACAAGCTACCAAGGTGCTTTGCTCTTATCATGTCGCAGAGCGCTCCAAGGATGTCTCTTGCAAAACCACTGGTTATAAATCCTTCAGGTCGTGGACAGCTGATGCATCATACGCAGGAAGCATCTGAAGTAACTTACCACCTACAAGAAGAGCTGGAAAGAGTTATGAAGGACTGCGTAAGCCTACACAGAACTGATACGGCAAAAAAATTGCACAACGGATGCATAAAAATGCGAACTTTAAGAAAACGGAAGAAGTGAACACGAAGCAGAATTGAGAAAACGTGGGGACTACGAAAACACATACCCGATTCTGTGGTTCAGGAAACAACTGAAGAAAAGTGGGCATAAATTTTCTAATAATTACACGACTGGCTTCAAAGAAGTCAATCCAACAGCAATCCCAACAAATCCCACGACGGAAGAAACTCAGGGAACCGATTTCAACTTGATGAATCCCAAGGAAAGTCAGAAACTTTCACATTAGGCGACAGGTAAAAAGAGAGCCTTGTAACGAAAACGCGGATATCGTCGCATCCATCACAAATTCACAATGGAACCCGTTTACCCAAAGAAATTTCAAAAGGGACAAAGGGTCTCACCTAAATCCATTGACAAAAAAGAGGCCAATACAGAGAAACCACAGAAGCGCTCGAGGCGGCGGCTGAGCTGAAGTCTTTTCCCCTCCGGGCAGCTTGGGTTTGATGTGGTACAGAGATATAGAGAGAGAAAGTGCGTATCTTTTTCTCTCTACACCGCACTGCCGGCTTGCCCTTGGGAATCTCTCCCCTCTCTCTCTTTATTTTTTCCAATTTTCCTCCCCAATGAAATTTCATGATACCTTTCTACAGAGCGTGGCATCGAGTTCCACCGTGAACTTTGAAACCGAACCGGTCCCCCCGACCAGCAATTTCAACCAAACACGAACCGGTACAAGAGTGACATTGCTCTAAAAGATTGCCCAAAGCAAGCCTGAACCCCTCCAGTCCACCCCCAATCGGTCCAACAGAGACTCCAACATGGCCCCGACATGCAGCTAAGAGTCTAGGCGTCATAGCAACTGTAGCTTTGTCTTCTGGGGGGCTCATACTTGTAATAAAGTTCGATTAGAGGATAAGGCAGTACCATGATTCATCTTCAGCTTTACAGAAGAACGGATTCCTCCCCTCTTTTTTTTCCCCCCTAAAGTAACCTGTAGAAGTGAAAGAAGGAAATAAAAGCTCGGAAAAAAAAGGGGGGTTGTAAGAAGTTAAAAGGGATCCAATAGGCCAACAAGACACTTCAGTTAGAGGGAAAATCTGGGGAGTTGGAGTTGAGGGAAGTTATGCAAAATGATCACGAACTTTGAGTATAAATGTATGGTGTTTTTCGTGTAGCAGTTTCATTGGAAATGTCAGTGTTCCAATATGCTTCTGAAGCTCTGTAAAGATTGAACATTTGAATCAAGAACACCATGGATCGAGACGTCCCAAGTGAATCTCCGGTGCATTCATCTGCCCAACCCCTATCAGGAGTATTAATGAACACACAGTAGATGGATCCCTTTGCAATTGGAGGGCCTCCTCCATTGTGAACGTTCGGATCCCACCAGTAACTCCATTGTGAAATTACAGTGTCTGGTGAGCATATCACTCGTACGAGGTCAATGGCCAATTTCAACGCGCACAGACTACCATTCAAGAGCTTCAACTCCAACCAGCACATCATCAAGTTCCCGAATGTAGCCAATTTGTATCGTATCCTAGCCCCTCAGCTCGGCCTACGCATCTTTCTTGTAGTTCTCTCACACAGAAGCGTTACTGGGGTAGCCATAGTGGTTGAACAGGGACTGGAACCCCTAAACAGAGCACAGTGTCGAAATGCAAACCATTGAAACACCGCCGTCCAAGCGAAGTTACAGAGGGCCAGGGAACTAAATACCTTGGAAGAAACCCAACCTTCCACACAGCCTCCATTCCGCTTCCACTGTCAAGGTAAGCAGCCCCAGCAAATGCCCCAACAGCATCTCCAAGAACTCCAGGCATTGAAATTCTTTACGCATCAAATTGTGTGTTAATTGATTGGATTAGGGTTATAAATTAATTATTATGTTAATCCTCGTTTTATTGAAGTTTACTTTTTTTAATTAATTTAAAGTTTTTACGTTCCAAACGGGCAATATTTTGTAAGAGAAGGGTAGTTAGTTATAGTTATTAATTAAATATCATATAACATTTAAATATTTTATCTAAATGCAAATAATTAAAATATTTGTATTTTAATCTTATAGACCAAATCTTCACTGAAGAAAAATAAATATTTATACGTCAAATTTGTATTTTTTATTTGGGATTTAGTAAAGAATTTCTTCTGGGTACTTTCAGTGGCCGCTCCGTGTTTCTATGAAGAAAATCAGGCTGTGCGATCGTGGTTTTTAGACTTTTGTTTTGCAGTGGTAGAGATTGCGCCGACTTCCTTTTTTTTCCTTAATCATCCTCGGATCACGGATTGATGTTCCCTTTTCCCTTGGCTGGTGAAGTTTACGGTACTTTGATTTCTGGAAGTGTTGAATTTTCTTTTAGTTGGGGCGCTTGTTCTCCGTAGCTTGGGATTTTCATTAAAGGGAAATGGTGGATGGGTGCTAAAATCTTGATCTGCTATTGGAAGATACAGCTTTTTGTTGCATCTTTTGAGTGTGCGGGTTTATTGGGCTGAAGGAATAAAATTTACGTATGGAGGGTTGCTCATGTTTTTAGGAAGACTGGTTTTCGTTCTTTAGGGTATAATATGCACATTCCTGCAGCATTGATGTTTTTTTGCATGTGCGTTTGCGTAGATGAAGAGGATAACGCGTTGTGCTTATAGTGCGTACCAATATAGACGGGGCGGAAGACAAGGTTTCATGATGAGGGGAATGGGTCTGAATTTTACTCATTGTCCTCAAAACGAGTTCTCTTCTTCAGCCCTCTGCGGAAGCCTTTTACGGAGGAGTTCATCAGTGAATTCTGTCCTGCAGTGTCATTTGACACCTACTATTTTGAGTTGCAAGACTGCGACTTTGCACCATATACATAATGATGCAAATGACACGAACCTGGGAAGAGATTTTTTCTCTAAACTTTGGATTGCTGATAAAAAGAAGCTGAAGCAGTTGAAGAGTGGAGGGCATAAGGTTCTTAAACCAGGTGGCAATGGTGAAAATTCTATCACCAGGAAAGCTCTTGGCTCGGGGATTCTAGAGAGATCTTTCTCTGGTGAATCCTTTTTAGATGAAGGACATGATAAAATGAAATTAAATCAGCCACCGACCAGTCAATCTATGTCTGGGATATTAAAACCTGCGTCTTCGGAAGAGGTGTAGTTCCATTCATCTAAGTATGACTCTGTGGAATAGGAATATCCAATTCTAAAAGCATCATAACCTTCCATGATTTAATCCTACCTCAGGCCAAGGTTGCTCCTCTTCTTGCAAGGTCCAATCTTCTGATAACCAGGGACATTGAATGGGCAAATTTGGTTCTTGGGTTCGAGCAGGTATGGTGGCCTTTTGAATGACTATCTCCTTTAGTTGCTACATTTCTTTTGCTGAGTGACTGAACTTGCTTTTAATTCTTGAAAAGGGAAAAAAAGTATTACGGCTTTCCAACTAACGTGACAATCCTTGATGCATTCAGCCTCATATAATATAATGGTTGCAGGAAAACCGCTATGCAGTTGTTGATGCGTGCTATCCCCAATCTGTACGTGTATTTGTGTTTCTTTTGGTCATTTGCTGTCAGCGTGAACTGTAATTGATTGATACTAGGTCAAAGACAGCTAATTTCCTCCATAAATTTCTTTTTAGCCTGTAGGTTTCATTCGTGAGCAAAGCAATGTGATCTCAAGACAGGTACTGTTCCTCTAGGTTCAACTGTAATCTGGCTGCTCGATTTTATGCATACTAAACCATGAATGCAGTTGTAATTATTGCATCATCATTCTTGACAGTTGTAAGTGGTCGTCTGATTCATCATTGGGCTTTACTGGGATTATTTTGAGAAAAAAAATTATTTTTAATTTCTTTCTTTTATTGGGTTGTGAACTGGTGCTCTTGTACTATTTTGCAGTTGCTTAGGCTAAGGCGACCTTTTATAGCGATGATAACTGATGCATTAGGTAACGAGCTCTTCAGGGTAAGAAGTTTTGTTGCTTCTGAATTTATTGATGCCCTTAATTGCATGCTTCTGTTGAGTTCTTATGTGCTTTCCTATTTGATGAATGCTGTCAAGTAGATCAGGAGGCCCTTCTGGTGGATCACAAGTTCTATCTATGCTGAAATAAATGGAAAGGTGGGCCATTTTTTATGTTTGTGACGTTTTTGTGGTTGGATTTTATGGTCTTATTTACTACTGTTATGGAATTTCATAGATCTTTGACGCTGCTTTATTGCTTTTCTTTCAGGAGATTGGTGTTGTTCACCAAAGATGGCATCTGTGGAAAAGAATATATGATTTATACCTGGGGTAACGATGCTATTCCTAGACCCTGACTATCCTTTTTTGAAATAATTTTTACTCATTTGTGGAATACAACATCTCGCTGTTCCCTTATTCCATGGCATTCCTACAAATCTTTAACTTTATATATCTAATGACGGAGGCATGATTTTCACTTCAACTGGAGTTTGATTCTTGCTTTTTTCTCCTTCCTAGTTTGACACTTAAAAAGAAAATAGCAGTGTCCTTTCTGTTCCATTTTTTCAGACTTCAAACTGCGGTTGTCCTTGTTCTAGTAATGTGCAGTTTGCGATTGTTGAAAATCCTGGATTTTGGAACTGGACATTCACTTTGAAGGATGTAGATGGAAATGTATTGGCTGAAATTGACCGTGACTGGAGGGGTGTTGGGTTTGAGGTAACTCCTTTTGGAAACTTATTCATGAGAAAAACAGTCCTGCCTTGTTGAAAGATTAAAAATAAGCACATTGTCATGGCTGTGAACATGAACATTTTGTTCGATTCCCACAATGCAGCTCTTCACAGATGCTGGTCAATACGTAATTCGATTTGGAAGTACAGATTCTCATGTTGGATCTGCTCCTGGGGTACCTTCTGAGATTTGTGGCATGTTTTACTCAAATGGTATAAATTTCTGAATCATCCCTCTCTATGCAATGCAGGTTCAAGAGTTAGATGTAATCCGTTCCCTGACACTCTCCGAAAGAGCAGTAGCAGTAGCTCTTGCTGTTTCGCTCGATAATGACTACTTCTCCAGGCACGGCGGCTGGTGAGACTATGTCTTTTTTTTCCCCTGTTTCCCTTTAACATGATCTCCCATTCGAAAGCTAAACTACACAAGCAGTTTGTCCTCCATGTAACCACAGAGCTAAACATTCACCACCCCTAAGACCCCCCTTTTCAACTCTCTGAACAACGGCTTTGCTTCTTTTGATCATCAGGGGCATTCCCTTCTTCGGCTTCATGGAAGAATGAGATGAACAGAACTAAATGCATCGTGTTGTATCCATTATCGAATCAAGGGAACCAGGTACAAGTACTTGCAAGCTCCCCATTTTCCCTTCTTTTTTCGGCCTCTTTAGCAGCACCCCATGATCTAGAAATGGTGGAGACAACAGTCACTTACCTGATATCTATCTCCCCCCTCTTCAGGCGAGCTTAACAAATTCTGGGGTGCCCGTCAGCAGGACTGCAACATCATCAAATCGCCCAATTTGAAGTATATCCCTGTTACATGGTCTCCAGTTCTTCATAACTATCGCATTCCAATTCGAGAAAGTGATACCTGTTCACCCTATTTTTGATACTACAGAGAAAAAAATTTAAAATTAAAATAAAAGTTTGGAAAAAGCGAACGGTAGCACGTGGCGGCACACGTGGTCTGTCTACTTCAATTTGGCATATTTAAATGAATAAATAATTTTATAAATGAAATGGAAACTTTTGAATACGTTTTTTTAATGCATGTGCATTTAAAAAAATGCATAATTGCATTAAGTAATTAAACCTTTTCTGATATCTTTTAAATGCAATACATTTTATTTAAAAGGTGTTTCTTTATATTTATGTTTGGAAAATTACTTTTTTATTAATGATATTAAAATTTGAAAAAAATAAATTCTATGAGAGATGATAGGCTTGTTCTGTTTTTTTTTTAATTTTTTTAAAGTATTCTGTTTAATTTTTGAAAATTCTAATCTTTAGTCGTTTTTTTTTATCAAATTTAAAAATCTTTTATGTGATTAACTTCACAAATTATTAAATTTTATCAATCTCATGATTAAATAAAAGATTCTAATCACTTATTATATATTCTAAAAATACATTTATATCAAAATTTAAATTATATAAAATTTAATATATTAAATTTTACATTATATATTTTATTTTATTAACTTTTATAATATAATTTTATGTTATCATACAAAATATTTTTATAATCTAAAACTTATTTTATTCATATAATCTAAAACTGATTATATTCCACATAATCTCAATTATAATTTCAAATTAAATCAATTCTCTAACATCAAATTAATATAAGGTATGGATGTATTTTTATCCATACCTTTTATAACTAATTATGATCATTGTAATTCTTTTAAAATAAATTATTGAAATATTTACTTTTTAATTTTTAATTTTAATACTAATCTATTTAATAATTATAATGATATAAAATATTATTTATAGATTTTTATAATAATTTTATTGTATATATTCGTGAGTGAGCTGAGTGAGCATCTGAAAGAAGGGATCTAAATTCGGCGCAGATCTCAAATCAGCTGCGTTTGTCCACATAAATGCAGACATTTAGTCCCATAGTCATGCTTTAGTGAAGTCCAAGTGGAGGAGGGTGTCAAAGTCAACAAGGAAAGAAGGTCGACAAGGAATCGTCAACACTAACTCTACTTTCTCGGTTCTTTATAAGGTGGAGGTAATTGCATAAATGCTTGTGGAATCTTTGCACAAGTTGCGAGCTTGATTGTGCGTTGTTCCAGCGCCTAAACGTGAAAGGAACACATTTTTTTACAAGTGTCTTTGTTTCTTTTTCTGAAAGGGCGAAAGGAAGTTACTGCTGATGTAAATACACAATGGAAATGCATAACATTGATACCCATTACTTAGAAATGCCTTTTTATATCTTGAAAGGTTACAGATTTACGGTGTGGGTGGAAAAGACACATTTTTTTATCTGCAATTACGAAACAGTTGAACAATTTCACCAGTGCCCAGTGGGTCATGTTGCATTATTTCAGGCTTTCTGCCTTTGGTTTTCTTTAAACACCATATCTGGTGATCTGTGTGTAGGAGTCGCTGATGGTGGTTCTTGTGTAAGCTACATTATTGGCGTTCCGGGAAGAAAGTTGGAAGATTTGGGAAGATGGATGAGAAACCTGAAGCTTTGGATGCCGTTCTGAAAGAAACTGTTGATTTGGTAATGGATCTGGTTCTTACTTCCGGGGACGCAGATTAGAATTCATTTTGATTTCGGTTTGCACTTTTTTTTTTTACTTTACAGGAGAACATTCCCATTGAAGAGGTGTTTGAGAATTTAAGATGTACCTCAGGAGGGCTTTCTACTGAATCTGCGGAGGATAGATTAGCCATATTTGGGCATAACAAGCTTGAGGAGAAGAAGGTTGAAATTTCATTTCACCTGATTATCCCAATTCTGTGATACTTGATTTGCTTTATGAAGTTAATGGGTTTGAAGTGATGTTGCTCCGGTGCAAAAACTACTTTATCTCATGCTTACGTAGTGCTAGTGCTAGAGTGAGTGTACTTGTGAGTGTGGGTGTGGGTGCTGTAGAAGTGGGATGGGGTGGTGTCCAGTATGGGTGTGTGTTTCTGCTATTTATCTTAAGAATCCATAGTAAATGCTGATTCCTGAATGCTTTGCCACCTCAGGAGAGCAAGTTCCTGAAGTTCCTAGGTTTTATGTGGAATCCTTTATCATGGGTTATGGAGGCTGCTGCTATCATGGCAATTGCTCTGGCTAATGGAGGAGTAAGTGTCCTTTTTTTTCCAAGCGTTGATGTTTCTGTTGTATGGCACTCTGTTTTCCTTTCCTCGTGGAAACTCAGTAGTTTTTGGTATTCTATTTTGCAGAATAAGCCACCAGATTGGCAAGACTTTGTGGGCATCATCACTTTGCTTGTGATAAACTCCACGATCAGTTTTATTGAGGAGAATAATGCTGGAAACGCAGCTGCTGCTCTCATGGCTAGTCTTGCTCCAAAAGCAAAGGTCTTGTCTACTCTTACTAGAGAAGTATGATGAAAAATAGTCATTTTGAAAGCTTCAACGCTTGTGGTTGTATGCACAGGTACTAAGAGATGGGAAGTGGAGTGAGGAAGAGGCTTCGATATTAGTTCCGGGTGACATTATCAGCATTAAACTAGGAGACATAATTCCTGCTGATGCGCGATTGCTTGATGGTGACCCTTTGAAGATTGATCAGGTTTTCATCTTTTTTGGTGAGAAATGAAAAAAGATATATCAATTCACATGATGACATTACGCATTACATCTGTGCAGTCTGCTTTGACTGGGGAGTCTCTTCCAGTGACTAAGAGTCCAGGAGATGGAGTATACTCTGGTTCTACATGCAAACAGGGCGAAATTGAAGCTATTGTGATTGCCACTGGAGTCCATACCTTCTTTGGCAAAGCGGCTCACCTTGTTGATTCTACAAATCAAGTGGGGCACTTCCAAAAGGTTAACCTTTTATACCTTTTGATCTGATCATCTCTGTACAATATGGATTCATTCATTTCTCTGAAGCTTTTCCTTCGTCATATGATAATCAGGTTTTAACTGCGATTGGTAACTTCTGCATTTGCTCCATTGCTTTGGGGATGGTGATTGAGATTGTTGTAATGTACCCCATTCAACATAGACAGTACCGCCCTGGTATTGACAATCTTCTTGTGCTTCTCATTGGGGGAATTCCGATTGCAATGCCTACCGTTCTTTCAGTCACAATGGCAATTGGCTCCCATCGTTTGGCTCAACAGGTTTGTGTTTTTGGGAAAGTGTTGGTTACTCGTCTCATGTACTCTAACTCTGGGTTGAAGCTGCTGAACCCTTCATTTTTCAGGGTGCTATTACAAAGAGGATGACCGCCATAGAAGAGATGGCTGGCATGGATGTGCTTTGTAGTGACAAGACTGGAACTTTGACACTAAACAAACTCACTGTTGATAAGAATCTCATTGAGGTTAGAGGGCAATCTTCTGATATCCATCTGTAATACTGTGAATGTTGGATTCTTAATATATTTTGTTTCTTTTTCAATAGGTTTTTGCCAAAGGTGTTGATCCAGACACTGTTGTCCTAATGGCAGCCCGAGCCTCCAGAACTGAAAATCAAGATGCTATAGATACTGCTATTGTTGGGATGCTGGCTGATCCAAAGGAGGTATTTCATTTTCATTTTCCTCCTGATGTATGTATAATTTGGTTGCCAATTGTCTTATGCTGCCCATGCACAGGCTCGAGCTGGCATTCGTGAAGTGCATTTTCTTCCTTTTAACCCAACCGACAAACGAACTGCATTGACGTACATTGACAGTGATGGAAAATGGCACAGGGTCACAAAAGGAGCACCAGAGCAGGTAACAATGGGTGTTTATTTTTTATACCCATTTTCGTTCTTTCTTCATTGTCATCCTAATTGTTGACTCCAAAATGAACTATAGATTCTGAATCTTGCACACAACAAATCGGAGATAGATAGACGTGTTCATGCTGTGATTGACAAGTTTGCAGAGAGAGGTTTGAGGTCACTTGCTGTGGCATACCAGGTATTTTCTACTGTTGGCTACACTCCCTCACCTGCGGCATACTGTTATACGCTTAATTTTGACTTATCACCAAGCTTCTGCAGTTTAAGCCGTTAGTCTTGCATTTTATTGCAGGAAGTTCCCGAAGGATCTAAAGAGAGTCCTGGCGGGCCATGGCAGTTCATTGGTCTTATGCCTCTTTTCGATCCACCAAGACATGATAGTGCGGAAACTATAAGAAGAGCACTAAATCTTGGAGTGAACGTGAAAATGATTACAGGTGAATCAAATTTTTGCAATTCAGAATATTGGCTGCATCGGCATGATGATAATGATGTCTGCAAGTATATGCATGATTGTATTGTCTAAAACAAGATTCACATTCCTGATGGATTATTTTTAACAGGAGATCAACTTGCAATAGCAAAAGAAACAGGCCGGAGACTTGGAATGGGAACCAACATGTACCCCTCCTCTGCTTTGCTGGGGCAGAACAAGGACGAATCCATTGCTGCATTGCCAGTTGATGAACTCATAGAGAAGGCAGATGGATTTGCTGGTGTCTTCCCTGGTACCACCATTCTCTCCCTTCAGCATGCTTTCTTCTTCATATCATAATGTCCTATGCTTAACATGAAAAATTTTATGGATGGATTATACTATAATTTGAACAGAGCATAAGTATGAAATTGTTAAGCGCCTGCAAGCTAGTAAGCACATATGTGGAATGACCGGAGATGGGGTAAATGATGCTCCTGCCCTGAAGAAAGCAGATATTGGAATTGCTGTTGCTGATGCCACTGATGCTGCTCGTAGTGCTTCAGACATTGTTCTAACAGAACCTGGTCTCAGTGTTATAATCAGTGCCGTTTTGACAAGTCGAGCCATTTTCCAACGGATGAAAAATTACACAGTAATTTATTATTTGTCTTCATTCTTCTTCTTTTAGTATTTCAAGACCAAGCTTCCACTTACTAGTTTCTCTTGATTTCATCAGATTTATGCAGTCTCTATCACAATTCGTATTGTGGTAAGCTACTTTACCTTGTGAAATTGGATTTCTCATGATACTCGCTTTCTGAATATTAAACTGTGTTCGGTTCCCTGGTCTTCTCTACTTTTTCAGCTTGGCTTCATGCTGCTTGCTCTCATATGGAAATTTGACTTTCCACCCTTCATGGTTCTGATCATTGCAATTCTGAATGATGGTTAGTTTTTTCCAAAAATCTCATTATGGATGCAGGAGAAGAAATGTGATCCCATCTAATCTATGGCTTGCTTACTTGGGAATGTTTTCTACTTTTTATGATAAAGGTACCATAATGACCATCTCAAAAGATAGAGTTAAACCGTCTCCTCTACCTGATAGCTGGAAGCTCGATGAGATTTTTGCCACCGGAATCATCCTCGGAGGCTACTTGGCAATGATGACAGTTATTTTCTTCTGGGCTGCATATCAAACAGACTTCTTTCCGGTAGGCCAATTGTTGAGTTCTTTTCGTTTGTCATCAATGATTTTCCTTTAGAATTTCTGATACAGTCTTCGAAATTCACAGAGAACGTTCGGGGTGCCAACCCTGGAGAAGACTGCTAATGATGACTTCAGAAAGCTTGCCTCAGCAATATACCTTCAAGTGAGTACAATAAGCCAGGCCCTGATATTTGTCACGAGATCAAGAAGCTGGTCCTACGTTGAGCGCCCCGGTTTGTTGCTTGTTGCAGCATTTATCATTGCCCAACTGGTTGGCACCCTCATCTCTTTGCTGTTCATCCTAGCAATTCTTCTCCAGTTGAAACCTTGATGTGCAATGTTTCATCACATCAGGTTGCCACCTTGATAGCTGTCTATGCAAACTGGAGTTTTGCAGCGATCGAAGGAATTGGCTGGGGCTGGGCTGGTGTCATTTGGCTCTACAACATAATCTTCTACATCCCACTTGATATCATCAAGTTCTTCACCCGTTATGCTCTCAGTGGAAAGGCCTGGGATCTTGTTCTTGAGAAAAGGGTAAAACTTCTTGCTTTGGGACTCACTTTCTTAGATGTGTCGCATTGGATCATCAATCTTCCTCAACTTCTCTTCTGTTTTTTGCAGATTGCTTTTACCAGGAAGAAGGACTTCGGAAAAGAGCAGCGCGAGCTACAATGGGCCCATGCACAAAGAACACTCCATGGACTGCAAGTTCCTGATACCAAATTGTTCAATGAGACCACCAACTTTTCTGAACTCAACCAGTTAGCTGAAGAAGCGAAAAGGCGAGCTGAAATCGCAAGGTACAAACTTGAACTTTCTGTAGTGAAATTCATCGGATTTCTTCCAACTAAAGAAGGCATATGTTGATGTGGGCTTAACGAATGATACAGGCTGAGAGAGCTGCACACACTGAAGGGCCATGTGGAATCGGTGGTGAGGCTCAAGGGTCTGGACATCGACACAATTCAGCAATCGTACACCGTATAGCCATTTCCGATCACCTTGGTTCAAAGCATCACGAATACTACGTTATTTGTAATTTAAGAGAGTTTGTGTTTGTGGTTCGTACTTCCATCACTATGTGATGTCATGGCGCTGTCGGATTTCTCTAGCTGATATGACTCAGCAATCGTTTCCCCTTTGAATGTTTAAGGTCTTGGATGCATTGTCATCCATCAGCCATGGATCTATCCTTCTTCCTATGAACAGATGAGGAGAATTTCAGTTTTCTGAAGCTACTTGTTGTCACTTAGATTTCTACTGTATATATATGTTACTCAAACAAAAGCAATCGATAAATCGTGTCGCCGGCTTGAATGTTGCCTTCCACTGAGCTCCTCGCCATTTCTTTTGCTGAATCAAGAAACTGCGTAGGATTTCTGAATCAATGAAATGTGGCAACCAATCTTGTTTCAGATTGACAGTGAGCAGTCTTCTGCAACAACTTTTCGTATCGGCACCGGGAGCTGCACCTCAGCCCTCCTCCTATGCAGCCACGTTTCAGTCATTCACCGGAAAGCCTCTGGTGAAACTAGGCCAACAGGTGCATGCCCACATGGTTATGCGCGGCGTCCGCCCTGAGGCGTTCGTGGCGGCCAAAATGGTTGCCATGTACGCCAGCTCTGGCGATTTATGCTCAGCTTCCTTGATATATCGTTCTGTTGACGACCCTTCTCATCTTCTGTTTAATTCTATCATCCGTGCGTACAGTCTGTACAGGTTTTCTGAGGATGCGTTGCTGGTTTATGTCAAAATGCATTCTTTGAATCGTCGTGGGGATCATTTCACATATCCATTCGTTCTGAAGTCCGTGGCTGACTTGGAATTTGATTTCATGGGGAAATGTACTCATGGGTTGTGCATGAAGGACGGATGGATTTTTTATATGTATGTATCGGCGTCATTGGTCGATATGTATGTCAAATGTGGTGTGATGGGCGATGCTCGTAAGATGTTCGACGAAATTCCAGTGAAGGATGTTGCCTCTTGGAATGCAATGATTTCGGGTTACATGAGAGACGGGGCAATTGCTTTTGCTCGCACATTGTTTGACCAGATGCCACAGAAGAATATTGTTTCATGGACGAGTATGATATCAGGGTACACTCAAAATGGCGTAGACGACGAGGCTTTACGATTGTTTGACGCCATATCAAGGGAAGATTCAGAGGTGAAGCCCAATTGGGTTACCATTATGAGCGTTTTGCCAGCGTGTGGGAGTCCATCTGCTCTGGAACGTGGTAGAAAGATACATAGATTTGCTCGGGAGAAGGGCTTGGACTCCCATCCCTCGGTGATAACTGCTCTTATTGGAATGTATGCTAAATGCGGCAGTCTAAATGATGCCCGGAGCTGCTTTGATAGGCTTAGTGGGAAATCTAAGAATCTGGTTGCCTGGAATGCAATGATCACTGCTTATTCTTCTCATGGATTTGGTAAGGATGCAGCTGAGATGTTCGAATCAATGCTACAAATAGGGGTTTCTCCAGATGCCATTACATTCACTGGACTTTTATCAGGTTGTAGTCATTCTGGTCTCATTGACATCGGATTAAGATACTTTGATTCAATGGATTCTGTTTATATGGTGGAGAAGAAGCATGAACATTATGCTTGTGTGGTCGATCTTTTGGGTCGTGCTGGACGGCTGGTGGAAGCATATGAACTTATTTCGAAGATGTCAATACAACCTGGGGCCAGTGTTTGGGGATCTCTCCTGGCTTCCAGCCGATGCCACCACAACCTGGAAATTGCAGAACTTGCAGCCGAGAAGCTTTTCATTCTCGAACCAGAGAACAGTGGGAACTATGCTATACTTTCGAACATGTATGCTGAGGCTAACATGTGGGAGGAAGTGAACAATTTGAGAGCCCTGCAGAAATCAAATAGCGTAAAGAAAAACCCTGGGTGTAGTTGGATTGAGATCAATGGAATATCCCATCTTTTTCATGGAGGAGATGCATCTTATGCTCTGGTGGAGAATATTCAGCTATTCCTCAAGGAACTTTCAGATAAAATAAAGGCGGCAGGATATGTCCCAGATACTTGCTTCTCGTTGCATGATGTTAGCCAAGAGGAAAAGGAGCATTCTCTAACCACACATAGTGAGAAGTTGGCTGTTGCTTTTGGGCTGTTGAATACTCCTCCTGGAACTGTTCTTCGAATCACAAAGAACCTCAGGATATGTGTGGATTGTCATACTGTGATGAAGTTCATATCCAACTTATACCACAGGGAGATCATTGTGAGAGATTTGAATCGGTTTCATCATTTTAAAGTGGGTTCTTGTTCTTGTGCAGACTATTGGTGATGAAAGAATTAGATGGTGCATTACCTTCTTGAGACATCCCATTCACAGCAATTTCTAGTAATTCAGAGCAACTTCTTCTTGGTAGTTGCTCCATAGCTTTTACAGGGGTTTCACTACGATTGAAGGAATTTGCTGGTGGTGGGCAGGTGTGGTTCTGACTCTACAACATAATCTTCTATATCCTACTTGCTGTCACCATGCTGTTGTCTTGCAGATAGCTTTCACCTGGTGGAAATTTCAGACCAGAGCAGCGTGGGTTACAATGGCCACTTACAAAAGAACACCTTTTCTGAACTCAAGTTGTTTGCAAGGTACAGACAGACCTACGAGATGTAACAAGCTGATCAGCTTTGATCTGTTCATCGTACAGGCAGACTGGCAGAGGGTACCCACACGACTGAAGGTCATGTGGAACTAGTGGGAAGCTCAAGTTCATGGACATCCACACGATTGGCAGTGGCACGCCATATGAAAACAGAGCCTTATCAGACAGGTACTTCGATTCAAAAACCTAGAAGTGAACCAACGGTATCTAGGATGTCGATGTGAGTTGTATCAAATAATGCACATAATGAAGATATGGAACAATTGTCAGTGTAAGATTGTTCATTATTATGTCTGTTTGCATGAAGGGGCTGACAGTTCTATCAGCTCCACAAGATCGACCTACACCAGCCTTTTGAAAATAATAGCATTAAATGCAATAGCTCCTGCTTGATAAATGCTTATAAAGAATTAAATTGAGGCTATAAAAGAATAAAAAAAACTTGCTAACTAGAAAAGAAAAAAAGACACCAAAGAATCATGTTGTTTTCGCCTTTTAGAACATTAATAAGTACGTTCCTAACTCATTTCATTGTTCGTACTCTTCCCTAGGAAGCTATTTCATCCGGCTTCAACAGGCGAAGAATCCATTCTTTAATAAAAAATGCAGAAAAATGGCCA
Source organism: Utricularia gibba (assembly GCA_002189035.1). NCBI lineage: Eukaryota > Viridiplantae > Streptophyta > Magnoliopsida > Lamiales > Lentibulariaceae > Utricularia > Utricularia gibba. Next base: position 1,595,861 of record NEEC01000017.1, on the reverse strand, counting down.
TTGTGTCGTCTGTCTGCAAGCTCTGGCTATCACCCTTTTCTGGACTTATTCCCTGGCTCTCACTCCTGATGGTATAGTGTTAAATTCACGATCATTTTAGATTTTTGAATAAATTTTGTGTCTTTCAGGCTCAACCGTTGATGGAGTGGAACTTTTTGACTGTCTTCTTTTTTGCAGGTATTGTGTTGTTGGAAGTAAAAGCCGGCTTGAATGACAGCAAAAACTTTCTTAGAAACTGGAGAGAAACAGATGAAACTCCATGTCAGTGGACTGGCATTTCTTGCAGTCATCATGAAAATAGAGTAATCTCGATGTATGTTGAGTCTCTTCTGTGTTTTTTTTTTTTTTTTACTGCAATTACATTCAATATGATATTGCTTTGCAGAAACATGCCATACATGGAGCTTGGAGGGGTTTTGTTTCCTAGCATTTGCAGACTCAGTAAATTGCGAAGACTGTAAGTTCCTTGACTTTTTCATGTATGGATTTGACAACTTTGTCTAATCATGTGGATTTGCCGTTTGCCAACTTCAGGGCTCTTCACCAGAATAATTTACATGGCTGCATCCCGAATGAGATTGCTCAATGCTCTGAACTCAGAGCCCTGTAAGTGTAAACGAAGAACAAATTTCTGTTATTTGCGATTTGAAGTCATCTTTATTCTGTATTTAGATACCTCCGGGCCAACTACTTTCAAGGAGGAATTCCTTCAGCTCTTGGAAATCTTTCTATGCTTCGGATACTGTAAGAAAAATGTGATAGCATCAAATAGTAGCCGAAATTCTGGACATTACCACCTGAGTAAATAAATGTGTTGATCTTTCCATCAGGGATTTGTCGAGTAATTTGCTACGAGGGAGCATTCCTTCTTCTCTTGGCCACTTATCACTTCTTGTATACTTGTAAGTCTTGCCACTTCAATTTGACAATGAATGTGTAGCAACTGTTTACTGATAGTTCATTTCAATGTCCATAGAAATCTATCAACAAACTTCCTATCTGGTGGAATCCCTGTTGTTGGAACGCTACGAAATTTCAGAAGCATGTCGTATGTCTTTCGATCTTCCACAGGTTGTTTTAGATTTTCTGTCATGTCTAGATCTAAGCCTTTATCTTAATCCATAGGTTTGATGGAAATGTACACCTTTGTGGACAGCAAGTCAATAAGCCATGCTCATTGACTTTCCCTGCTGTTTTGCCTCACGCTGAAAGTGATGAACCAACAGGTATCACCAGCTCAACTGATCCTCAGTCTAATAGAGATCCTTCAGCTCAAGTTTCTCCGTTATTTTTATTGTTATGTGTTTGCTCCGCAGTGCACAAGCAGTCCTGGAACTACACAAAACTACTTGTAGTTGGTGCTATTTCTGCGTTCGGATTCACAGTTGTTATGCTCTTGTGCTTCATCCGTATACACATCCTCATGAAGAGGGAACGACGTGCGCATCAATACACAGAGGTGAAGAAGCAAGTTTATCAGGAATCAAGTATGGCAGACACCCCTGAAATCTTGTAACATACCTTGAGATAAAAATAAAAAGGTAATATGACTGACACTGTTTTCCTTATTGTCCAGAAACAGAGCTTACTACCTTTCATGGCGATCTTCCTTACACCTTTTGCGAGCTTGTCGAAAAAATCGAGTCACTTGGTGAAGATGATATCATCAGGGTTGGAGGATTTGGTACAGTGTACAGAATGGTAATGAACGATTGCAGAACCTTTGCCGTCAAGAAGATCGATGGAGCAAGGGAATGCTCAGATCAAGTTTTCGAAAGAGAGTTGGAGATCTTGGCTAGCATCAGGCATATAAATCTAGTGACTTTCAGAGGCTACTGCAGGCTGCCCACAGCAAAGCTTCTTATATATGACTACTTGCCAATGGGAAGCCTAGAGGATCTCTTGCATGGTATGCTGTGATCCAACTCTAGTTTCCTTTATTGCATGCACTACTGCATCTTCAGCGAGCTGTGCACGCAGCTGAAGACCATTTGCTGAACTGGGATGCTCGTCTGAGAATAGCTATTGGGTCTGCAAGAGGATTAGCTTATCTGCACCACGATTGCTCTCCTAGAATCATTCACCATGGCATAACATCAAGAAATATTCTCCTGGATGAGAACCTTGAACCTCATGTTTCTGACTTCGGGCATGCTGAACTACTCCTGGATGAAGAAGCTCATGTGAGGAGAGCTCCAGGTATCCCCCTGTTTCTCTGAGACTGGAAATATAAACATGTGTTCATATCAACTGATGATTGCATCCTCTTCAAAATGTTCCAGAGCACTTGCAGAGCGGAAGTGACAAGTCTGATGTCTACAGCTTCGGTGTTGTCCTCTTAGAACTGGTGACCGGTAAACGACCAGACGATCCAGCCTTTTCTGAGAGGGGACTGGACATCGTAGGCTGGGTATGCAGAACATAAGCTATCCTGAAATGAACCACACACTGCATCATATGAAACTGACACAGTAAAGCACGCGCAGATGAGCGTCCTGTCGAGGGAGAAGCAGCTCCAGGACGCGGCGGACAGACGATGCGGCGATGCAGATGCGGAGACGGTGGAGGAGCTTCTGGAAATCGCGTTGAGATGCACAGATAGAAATCCGGCGGAGCGGCCGTCGATGCAGCAAGTTCTGATGTGGTTGGAGAACGAAGTGATGTCTCCTGGTTTGAGTGAATTGCATGAATCGGATTCATCATCTTGATGATCGTTGTCAATGTATGTGCTTCAACTACCTTTTTAAAACAACAGCGGAGTTGAGCATGAGCCATGAGTCTAACTTGACGGATAACATGTTAGATTTGTCTCGAATCACGAGTTGATGTGTATCATTACATAATTTATATATATTAACATGAATTGATATGTTGTATTTATTATATATCTATTTATACAATAACTTTTATAGATTGATTTTATTTATTCTATATCTAATTATACAATAAATTTTAATTATAATTTAAATAAAAATTATTGATTAAGTACATATATTACACCTAAGTACTAAATATAGGCCTGGGCCTGAGAGACTCCAGCTTCAGTCTGTCTGGCGGTGTCGTAGGAGGCATGGAGTCCAAACAAGAAGTAATAAACCAGAAGCAGGACGGTCCAGATCCCGAACCGGGCAAAGGAATCCCTGTCTATGGATCCCAGCAGGAAAATATTGATGGCGATTGATGCCGACGGCAGCCATGGGACCAGCGGCACCCCCACAGCTTCGGCCGGCGGGCCATCGGAACAAGAAGCTGCAGCCCCAAAGTCGACAGGAACCAAATCGGCACCGTGAAGCAGTACCCGATCCACCCGTTCGCGCTCAGTCCCCAATACGCAGCTGTGGCTATGGAGGATCCTAGAATTAGGGCGATGAAGGCGATCAATGTGTAGCGGTTCTTGGGTGATGTTTCGCCGGTTACGTAGTAACGTCTCACGATTACGGAGAGGGCAACCAGCATGAAGATGAAGAGTGTGGAGATGGTGAGGAGATTTGAGAGGATTCCGAGGCTTGTGAAGAAGGCGATTATCGCCGTAGAGACCATCATCGTCACGGTTGCGATCACTGGAGTGCCGGTTCTGGAGTCCACCTTGGCGAACCACGGTGGGAGCATGTGGGTTCTGGCGATGTGAGTTAGGTATCGGGATTGCCCGACGGCGCCGACGAGAATCACGGTGGTCATTCCCTTGAGCGCGCCGGCGGCAACAAGGTACTGCGCCCAATTCCACCCCACCGCCTTAAAGGCTTTGGAAAATGGAGCGTTCACATCGATTTCTCCGTAAGGTTGCATTAAGCACAGAGTTACCGCCATGGTGCAGTAGATACCGGTGACGATCACCATCGACCCGACCAACCCGATGGGTATATCTCTGGCTGGGTTTTTAGTTTCTTCCGCCATGGTGGATACGGCGTCGAAGCCGAGGTAGGCGAAGAACAGCACGGCGGCAGCGGCGAATATGCCGCGGGTGCCGTACGGCGCGAAGGGGGTGTAGTTTCTGGTGTTCGATTTGATCAGGCCCGCGATTATGATGAAGAGGATGACCAAAATATGAACAATGGTGGCGATGTAGTTGAGCCTGGAAGTGGCTTTCGTGCTCTTCACGACGATGATGCAGATGATTAGAATCACCACGACGGCGATAGGATCCAGCTCGTTGTAACCAGTTGCTAATCCGTGCGCGTAGATGCGGAATTGATTGGGTTCGTGGTTGCAGAGGGTGGCGAAGTAGGACGTCCAAGCACGCGCCACCGCCGCTCCCCCGATCATGTATTCGAGGATAATATTTCCGGCGGCTATGAAGGCAACGAATTCCCCGAGTTCCACCCGGAGGTACGCAAATGAACCCCCTGAACAGACAAACAGAAACAGAGTAAGATCTCAAGTTTGTCAATGATCATTTGTAGGAACAGCGAAATCCTCACCGGCAACTGGGATTTCAACAGCGAATTCGGTGTAGCAGAAGACGGCTAGCAAGGCGGAGACACCGGAAACAACGTAGGAGATGATGACCGCCGGCCCAGCGGACCGACGCGCCTCCTGGCCGGTGAGAACAAATAGTCCAGCGCCGATGACCGCGCCCATACCAAACCACATCAAATCCCACCACGAAAGCGTCCTCTTCATCTGATTTCCACTTCGCACCTTGATCTCCACCTCTGACTCCAAGTTTGACCGAGTCAGCGCCCTATCCACAAGGCGCGCCGGAATTTGCTTCAGCGCTCGGGTGTAGTTTCCCCAGCTCTGAAACGACTCCTCCGGGAAGAAGTCGTGCTTGGTCCAGATGCATCTTCTCGCTACTCCGTCGCCCGTCATGGATCGAGAGCAGAATACAGACGGAGAGAGGAACTCCGGCGAGCGAGTTCAGAAGAGTATGGGGAGTTGCTATATATGCTATCCAAAACCGTCGGCGGTAGTTTCAGTTTTGAATCGAAAAGGTCATGGCTGGGGAAAAAGGTATGTCGCGTATTTCCTAGGGGTGGGTTTTTTGAGTTTGGAATTTGTAGGTTTTTTCGAAAAAATCCATTTCAATTTAAGTTTTTTGGATTTTTTTTAAAAATATAATGATAAATTAGTTTTAATAATGTGAAATATTATATATTAATATGATATGATGTATAACTAATTTATGGTGACATCAACCATTTTAATATTACATATTAATATGATTCTAATGCAAATTTTTATAATTAAAAAAAAAACCTAAAACTCATTTTAATTTTTTTTAAAAACTGAGTTTTTTCCACACCTAGTATTTCCCCATAATGTGGAGCTAAAAAAACAAATGCCAACTCACCCTCCATTGATTAATGGTGAGGTAAGTGCAATTAGAATAGGGGATATTATTATAATCTAAGTGACTCAAAGAAAGAACACAGGAAATTGATTGGCAATACAAGCAAGCAGGCAATTATGAGGGGAATTCATTCCAAAGAGGTTTTTCTGAAATAAGTGCACTACCACACCTTTCCATAACAAGGCAAGGAAGCGAGTTCGCTCATTCACTTCAGTTTAAACCTTGGAAATATTCAGTGTGGTGTAAGTAAGTAAAACGTGATTCATGATGATTTAAGCACAAACGTGCAGCCCAAAGTAATCCTAGTCCAGCCCTCTATTCTGTGGACTGGCCCATGGGCTAGAAGAAACATGGTCCAGTCCACAGAATAGCCCATTCTTCAGTTGCCTGGCCCACTTGGCTATCACACAGCCTGGTCCAGCCCATTTTTCCAAGCCTTAGCCCAAATTAGTCCTAGTCCAGCCCTCTATTTTTTGGACTGGCTCATTTTGTTTCTAGCCCATCTAGGTCTTCTATGACCCAAATCTTTTATGGGCCAGTCCACATAATAGAGGGCTGGACTAAGATTACTTTGGGCTTCACCTTGGAAAAATGGGCTGGCCCAGACAACTGAAGAATGGGCTATTCTGTGGACTGGCCCATGTCTCTTCTAGCTCAGCCCGGTCATCTATGACCCAAATCTGTTATGAGCCAGTTCACAGAATAGAGGGCTGGACTAGGATTATTTTGGGCTGCACCTTGGAGCAATGGGCTGGGCCAGGCTGTGTGATAGATAGCTGGGCCAGGATGAAGGATGGGCTATTGCACATGGGTTTCTTCATCACTCACTAGTCCCTCCGGTGCGTGCTGCTGCGCTGCTCCTGGGACGGCCATGGCTGCTGCTTCTATTCACAACACTCTTCTCGTCCAAGGTGTGATACACCAATCCTTCTTCACAATCTGCGATCCTTAGAATGCCACCCCTCCCAGAAAAGGATTCCTCCTATACGACACATGGAGCGGAACTCACCTCATCTCTTTATGCAGCAATCTTTTCACGTCATTCCGAATCTTTCTGGCTTGGTTTTTCAGGTTATTATTCTCCCATATCCTCACGACATGTCTAGCCTTTGTTTCTAGTTCACATGGAGTCAAGTTGTTGAGTTGGCGGACCTGTTTTGGATCTGATCCTTTCCTGACATAAAGTGTCTTTGCTAAAAGCACACATTTTCTTCTATGTTTTTCTTAAAGAGAATCACTAGCGTTTTTGCTCTGTGCACTTCTGCTTTCTTATTTTCTTATCAGAGTGTTTAGTTAGGCTCTGTTTGTTACTGTTTCAAAAAACAATTTTAAAAAATTAATTCTATAAACGCTTTAATTGTTTTTGAAGCACTTCTAAAAAAAATCGAAGCACTTCATTATTTCAGTTTCATATGAATCAGAAACGACACGTGTTTTGTCTGATAATCGCTTCTAGAAGTGTTTCTATTGAAACATAAGTTGTACCAAACAGACTGTTAAAAAAGACAAGTGTGCTGTGCAGCGAAAGTAGGATTTTCTACATTCTTTCAAAATGCAATAAACAAAACTATCTCTGATGAATAGCACTCATTTACCATGCAGTGTGTGCTTCTTCATGCCAAAAATCAGAGTTCTGAAACACTTTGAAGATGTGAGTGTTCTGAGATTCCAATCTTGTCATTCTAAAACTTCATTCTCATTCTTCTATCACCTCCGATGGATGAATGACCACACCACGGATGGGCTTCCTTCTGTGGAAGAGTTTGATGCAACATGGTTGTGAAACACTTCCTAATTTGATGTGAGATGGTATTGGCATTTCAACCGAGTGCCCAGAGATGCACAGCATCCCAAAATCATCTTGCTGCCAGTACACTTCAACCATCACGCCTCTTGGATTTTCAGGTGTTTCTGATCCCGGGATGCCGACAAATCTGGCTCCTAGAGGTATCTGCAGGTTACCACAGACAGAGATGGATGTCAGTTACCGACTACAGGTAAGTTGTGATGGTGCTGATCACTTACTTGGATTAAGAATCCAGAGTTGAGAGTAAGAGATGCCATGGTTGTAACAGAACTAGCGTTTTCCAACTCTGTCTGCTTCACTATGTTCAAGAATACTTGTTCCAAGGTAGTTAAACCGAGCTGAATATCAGCAATGCCGAACTGTTTTTGTCTCCTTTGCAGATCGGAGAAGAGATCCTGTCCCAAAAGGAAAACATTTCATTAGAAATTCAGATCCAGGCATCCAAAGAAATGAGCTTGAAACACAGGGGAGAACATTGTTCTCCCTCCACCTTCAACAGTCTCTCCTTCTCACGGGGGATAACAAAGGTGAGAAACGACTTGCTCTCCTTACTTGGAATGATATCCAGACGCTGCAGCAATGAAAATGATGCGTTCAACTCAAAATGATGGAGATTTGAGAGATATACGAGACTGGCATTCACTTACTGACTTAAAGAAGCTCTTGACTGCTATGTGGTGATTATCACCACTGTTTGTACCCTTGGTAAAGTTTATGTTGGCAACGAAACCAGATCCAAACTTGGTTTTCAAATGTATCGAAGTTCCGATGCATCTGAGTCGGCCCTTGGCCATGATTCCAATCCTGTCACTTAAGATATCAGCTTCCTCCATGGAATGGGTGGTTAGTATGATTGCACGCCCTTTTTTAGCTGCATCGATCAAATCCCAGATATGTCTTCTCGTTATGGGATCCATGCCTGTAGTCTACAACTTACAGAAAGCTTCATCAGGATACAAGTAACCATGATCAAAATGCAGAGTGCACAAGAACAGGGTTGATTCATATGCACCGGTTCATCCAAGAAAACGAGCTTCGGGTCACCAATTAGTGCGATAGCAACACTAAGTCGACGCCTCATCCCCCCACTGTAGCTGCTGGACCTCATTGTTGCTGCTTCAGTAAGTTTGACATCAGCCAATAATTTATCTATGGCCTGTTGTTGTAGGGAACTGATGAATACAATATTTCACTGTACAGTAAACAAATATGGCACCAGTCTTTTATACGTACTGATTTAATCAAACCCGGGATTATGCCTTTTATGCTAGCAAACAGGAAAAGGTGTTCTTCACCAGAAAGCTCATTCCACAGGATGTCAAACTGTGTAACATCATCATTAGAAAGTATATGTCTGCATCCCCTTATACACGAATATAATAAGATCAGCATGCATTTTAAGGATAACCAGAAAATGAACCTGAGGGCAAACTCCTATCATCCTGCGAATCTTCGGCATGCCTGAGCTTCTGATGGAATTTCCGTATATGATTGCTATAAAACAGGGGATTTATCATTGAGATATTATCAGTGTTCATAGACAAATGAATATTTTGGAAAAACAACATACCATCTCCGGCTGTAACTTCTGCAATTCCAGTCAAACAGTTAATTGCAGTAGTTTTTCCAGCTCCATTGGGACCAAGAAGGCAAAATAGCTGATCCTTGGAAATGTTAAGCCAGAGGCCCTGCAGTTTTCAACTTTTAGTAAATCAATATTCAAGCCTAGAGACCCATTATTTTTCAAAAGCACGTTTACCCTTAGAGCATGGTAAGAAGATGCTACGCTGCAACTAAAACAAGCACACCCTGTTGCACCATCATAAATTTTCGCAAGGCCACGTATTTGAACCGCAATGTCCGGATCAACATGGCCTTCAGCAGCTTGCTGTTTCACTACCCTCTCCTCTTCAAGTACATCCTCATCATCCGGAATCATATCTTCAACCAGTAGGTTTGAATTCATACTTCTGCAGAAACTCCCCTCTGAAACTTGAGAAGTATTACGACTTCATAGATGGGTTAAAATTAACCTGACTCGGATTCATAAAGCATAAATTTCGATATCTACCGTTGCTTCCATTTTTGCCTGTCCAGTAGCCCGGACTCATAAAATATAGCAATGACTTTCTCATACCAGAAGCATTTGGAATAATATTGTCAAAATAGAGTGCCAGTATGAGCCACAGGAAGAACGTTGACGCAAACCAAATGTAGATCTCATTCTGAAATGAATGAAGCATAGAAAGATGAGAAATAAACTGGCCTACTCTTGGAGAAATATATCTGAAATGTAAAGAATATGAGATCGAACTTACAACTGTAATCATACATTGTGAATCATTTGGTGCACATGTATTCCTGTCCTTCCAGCTGACTCCTGGGTCTTGAGGAGTTTCAGTTGCACCAGTTAACAACTTCAAGCCCTCCGTGAGAAGATTCGGAGGAAAGAATGACCATGCGATTTGAAATGGCTTCGAGAAATTATCACTATATGGAAATCCAAAGGCTGTAACTACCTGTGAAAAGAATATTCTCATCGGTAGAGATATCATTTGTCTTACAATGAAATCGTAAACTTTATCCACCGAAACAAACCTGACATATAAAACCAATGATGAATACACAGTAACCAACTGTGGTAGATGAGGAAGACTTGCGGGAAAAAGCAGACAGCATGAAAGCAAGTCCACTCTGTGAGAAGAAGCAACAACCTTAACAAAAAAAAATTACATATACACTACACATTCGCCTAATCGACCGTTGACATACCATATTCAATTGGAATAAGAAAAACAAGAGGAAGAGAACTGCAAAACTGTTGCGAAGGAAGAAATCAAATCGGAACATCATGCCAAAAAGAACCAGTAGCAGTGACGAAATAAGAGTCAGTATCCCCTCCCATGTAAACCATGATAACCAATATGCAGTATCATACAGTCCCATCATCGTCAATGCCTGTCCAACAAAAAAAAAAAAAAAAGAACAGAGCAATCAAGATGTGAATTCTCCATAGCCCTTAGGATATCACTAAAAAATTGAGTACCTGGCGAAGTTTAAGTTCTTTTTCTGTAATCAAAGAACTCATTTGGAATACAAAAGAAAACATGGCAGCCGCCAAGAAAAATGTTGGGCCAGCCTGTTGCACAGCAGAAAAAAAGTTGGTTGCAGGATGAGCAAATTCCTTAAAGCTGACACTCCAACTAAAGTTTGGGTCTGCAACAAGAAAAAGAAGGCATAATTTTTTAACTGTCACTTTACTTAAAGAACTGAAGAATTTTGTACCGTGTCAGAGACCTTACCTCCAATTAAAAATCGTGCTATTTCTCTTTCTGCGGCGAGTTGAAGAGGAATTTGAAACTTGAAAGTAGGATCCTCAAACCTTCCTTGTCTAGCAAGTGGGGTAGAGTTGGTCTGCACGCCATAGCTAATCACTGTAGCATTTCTATCAAAAAAATGAAGAGCACCAGGGCATTTCATTGGATTACTAGCAAGCCAATCCTCTGTATCACTCGTCGTTCTGAATCCTTTAACCTGTCAAATCACGGAGTTTAAAAAACAATTTTCCACTGTTAATCAACGTTTCACGATCATCAAAATAACAAGCTCCAAACCTTTTGCTCGGGAATGGGACGGCCGGGATTGTTCTCCCGAATCCTTCTAACAATCTCCGTCACTCTCTCACTTTCATTCCCGCTCCATACAAAGTCAAAGCATGGTAATACGATGGTGAACTTGTCCTCACAGGCGGTGATCGGCGGCGCAACCAGCGGTTCAGGATCGTAGATATCTTTGAAAGAAGAGGAGGAGAAGAAGCTCCCCTGAACAGCCTTCTGGATACAGAAAATAAGGAATATGAAGAAAAATGAAGAGAAGAGCTGGATGAAAGTGGCCTGTCTGTTTCTCCACGAAAGCAGCAAATTCTTGTACACCAGAGCTCTGTACTGCTGCAACACTAAACGCCACCCTCCCTGCAACTCCATACTCTTCCAAGCTTCCCTTGCATTTTGTCAAACACGTGGTACCCATTTCGTTTTATAGCCCCTCAAATCCTCACCACGAATGTCGTTGCCGTTAAGATGCGCGCGAACCCTTTAGATCCTGCATTACCTTCCTGCCCCTGAACTGAGACATCTTTTCAACTTTCTTTAAGGGTAAAATGGGAATACCATGGGTCAGCATGCGTATCTCCCTACAACAATAGATGTCGTTCTTTATTCTTAAATGTGGCTGGGCCACGCCATGGATACATCGGTAAATGTCAAATGAATTTGTCAATTTTTTAAATTTATTTAATCCGGACAATTAATCTGTACAACAAAATAAAAATATTACTGTAGTATACGAAATAATAGCATAAAAAAGAAAATATAAAGGCCATTGAGCATGGTATAAAAAAATAATGTATCATATGGTTGGTTTTTTTAATCTACGGTTTCAAAGTCAAAAGAAAAAGGAAAATATAAAGAAATTAATGTTATTAATTGTGGGGATTCTAACTTGCCCTTGCGTCTCTGTTAGTTACTCATTCTTTAATTCTTCATAATACACAAGTCAATTCATAAGTTGGAAAGAAACACTTCCTAATTTGATTAATCAACTCATAAACAGCCGGAAGCGCGGCGTTGAAATTTAGGTTCGGATGCATGCGCATATGAAACTCAAGTAAACAAGACGAACATGTAACCTTACGTTTTTAATGTAGATGCATAACCCGAATCATTTTTGTAATGTTTTCGAATGAATGAATCAGTTCACCCGATTGATTCACCTGTTTGCTAAAAATATATATTTTAAATGTTCTTGTAATCACCTATCAGCCACACATTGGTGAATTCGTTCTCCAGCCGATAGAACTAAGAAATAGAGGTATCATATTTGATAGAAAGTATAAAGGGAAGTAATTAAATGAAAAAAAGTAAAACATAATGTTTGATAAATGAAATAAATTATTCGAATATGAAATAAAATAATGAAAGAATAAGAATTGAGATAAAATTATATTGTCATATATTTCTCTTATCCTTTATATAATTTATCCATATACGAATTCATTATTACAGATTTCAAGATCTCGTCCATCACGAACTGATTAGCGGTTTGAATTGATCTTTTTAAGTCAATAGCATGATATTCTATTTGGCTTACTAGAAAAACAGAGATTAACAGAGCATTTGGGTAAAAACAACGATGATAAACGTATGGGAATCATTAGGAAATTAGAAGGGGTGGTGTTGATCTACTAGTTGAAAATCATGGGAATGCATAGGATGGGGACTGTGGGGTGGATTTATTTAAGTGCTTTGAATTTGCAAATTAGGTACAGTTCCACTACATACATTTAATCCTTGTTAGGGTTTGACTTCGCTTTTGGATTGAGGTGGGGATAAGTGCATTAGGGATATAACCATATACACAACAAAAGGTTCACTCTACTTTGGATATAAATAAATAAATTTAAGAAAGCAGATTTAATTTTGAAATTGTAATCCAATTTGTTCTATTCATTTGAGAGGAAACTATCTTATATAAGATTTAAATTATTCGATATGCATATAAAATATTACTATATTTAAAAAATTTAAAATAACTAAAACTCACTTCATTAATAAAACACATTTTGATAAAATAATTGAAATTCGTCATACAAATATTTTATAAATCACATAAATACATAAATACAGTATTCGACACACATGTGCTCGAATACGTAAATAAGTCCAACAAACACGTACTTATACTATCATTGTATTCAATTGATATAGTTTATGGAGTAGATGCAATGAGAGCGTATAGATACAAACTTGAAATTATTGAAAAGTGGCATGGAGGAGGGTATGGAAGAGTGCATTAGGAAGACGAGGTTGAGAAGTCAAGAGTAGAGTAGAGTGTCCCCAAGCCCCTATTCACAGGGAATATGATGATCATGAAGCACATGGTTCATGATGGAGGACCCAAAGTAACTCCTCCTTGCCTCAATATCATACCCATGGACACACATGTTAAAATTTGCAATGGTTTTAAGTTTACGTCCGTACAGATGTATTCTAGTATTTCATACTATACTTTGAGCAAGGTTTTAAGTTTTCGTCGAAATTTCGTATTTTTGACGGGATTTAGGTCTATCTTGAAATAAAATAGTTTTGATTGAAATTTGGGATATTTTAACTTTCATACTTAAAATACTTCATAATTCATACGTTAATTTAGTAGAATTTATTTAAAATGTGTATATAAAGTGATAATAAGCAAACGGAAAAAAAATAAAAAGGAAAATAAATATGAATTTTAAATTAATTAGCAGTAAACCTATAGAGCATGACGTGCAAATATTCGGATCCTGGGGTCACGATCTGCGACGGGAAATTGGGTTGGTTAACCGAATTTGGGAAGCCCTGGGTTTCCAAGCACAGGCCCGCATAATTCTCGTAAACGGCGCCGTTTTTGCCCTGCTTGATCGCACCCATCATATTCGCTGTATAAAACTGGACACCGGGCTGATTGCTCCACAGCTCCATTTTCCGGCCGGATTTGGGCTCGCGCACCGCGGCCACCTTCAGCAAGTGTTTGTGATTCGGGGGGGCATCCACGACGTAGTTGATGTCGTAGCCGCTGGATGTTTCGTTGAATTTGCTTCCGATCGTCCTCGGCTGCCGGAAATCGTAGGGGGAGTTGTGGACCGGGAGTATTTCGCCGGTGGGGATGAGGCTGTCGTCGGTGGGAGTGATCGCCGAGGCGTAGAGCTGAAGGGTGTGGGAGAAGATGTTGCCACTTCTGTGACCGCCGAGGTTCCAATACGAGTGGGAGGCCATGTTGATCGGAGTCGCCATGTTTATCGGCGTCGCTTGCATTTTCACGGCGAACCTGTTTTTGTCCATGATTATGTACGTCACCGTCACCGATACCTCGCCAGGAAATCCTGCCGGAATAATAAAAAAAAACGTAAGAGATCGAACGTTCAAACAACACCCAAGAGCCTAAACTACCTTGATCGCCGTCGTAGCTATCATAGGAGAGAGCCAAGTGGGAATCCGCAACATGCTCGACGACGGTCCACACGACGTCGCTAAATCCGACTCTGCCGCCGTGGAGGGTGTTGCCGTGATCGTTCTGCGGGAGGTGGTAACTAGTGCCGTTCAAGGTGAACGTCGCGTGGCCGATCCTATTAGCAACCCGGCCGACAACCCCACCAAAATAAGTCGTATCATTCTGCAAATATTAAAAAAAATAAGCAAGTAAATAAAATAATAACCGTCGCATTTACCACATCCAGCACTCACCTTGTACTGATCAAGGCTCGCGAAACCCAGAACGACGTCGTCAAGCTTCCCTATACCCGGTACCCCAGAAAGAAATCCGATCAATGGAGCGAAGAACTGATAGTTCCATTTCTCAACGGGTGTTATAAAAGCGCATTCGCGGGATCGGGAATGGGAGACTGACCGTGTTTATCAGGGAGGATGACGGAGAGGAGTGTGGCGCCGTAATTGGTGATTCTGAGAGTAAGATCTCCTCGGCGGAGCTCGTAGATCCCACGGTTGCAGTTGCAGGTCGCGGCTGATGTCCACAAGAATGAAAAAATGATCAGGGATCCGAGAAGAAACGCCGGCTTCCTCATCTTCGCAAACTGCGGAGAGCTGGAATCTTATCAGTACATATAGAGCGGCGGAAAATGGGATTCGGATAAGATCAAATAAAAGCTCCGTTCCGATTTTGTGAACGGGAATCACGGGCGGTGACGGTGGTTGAGGTGCTTGTTTGGTAACCGGGCCTCCGGGATGGGCCGCCCCCGGGGCCATCTCTTGGGTAAGACTGAAAAGCCACGAAAATATTATTACTAGTAATTATATTTATACAAATTTAAATTAATTCTAAAAAAGAAATAGTTAAAATAGGAAATTCGCAGTAATGTGTCCTCGTTTCGTCGTCCGCCGCCGGCCCGCCGCTTTCTAGGGTTTCGTCGTAACGGGCGCTGGGTAAGGCCATGTGATCTCAGATAAGGTTTTTGTGCGGATCTCAATTTGCACAACTAACCGACTGCTATTCTCTCTTGTCTTGTTTACAATTGACTATTTCCGTGAGGGCGGGAATTTTTTTTACAGAAGTTTGCAGTCGAAATCCTCTTGTTTTCATTTGTTTTTTTGCTTTGCATTTTTATGATTCTCGTCTTGTGTAAAGATGTTAGATTTGTTTTCCTGTTGGCAATTTGAGCTCTTTATTCAATGTTGTGTAGGACTTGGTTGGTTGTGTTGCAATGTTACCTAGTGATCCTACCAAGTGTCTGTCATTTGATCGGCGAATAACGGAGGGGGATTTGGTCATAGTATACGAGAGACACGATTGCATGAAACCGTTAAGGTTTCTGCTAATGGGGTTTTGCAGAATAGATTTGGTGCGTTTAAGCACTCGGATTGGATCGGGAAGCCTTTCGGATCAAAGGTTTTGAGCAATAAAGGTGGATTTGTGTATTTATTGGCTCCCACGCCTGAGCTGTGGACTCTTGTTTTGAGCCACAGGACTCAGATTCTGTACATTGCCGACATCAGTTTTGTTATCATGTACTTGGAATTGGTTCCTGGTTGTGTAGTGCTCGAGTCAGGTACTGGGAGTGGATCCCTGACTACATCTGTGGCCCGAGCCGTTGCGCCAAACGGCCATGTCTACACTTTTGATTTCCATGAACAAAGGGCTGCATCAGCCAGGTGAGATGCTTGTTAATTAGACATCAGCTCTAGCTCCTTGCTGATATCACATTGTCGTTACGCTGCACCTTTAACAATTCATCAAGTGAAAGAAATAGTTTTTATGCATTCGTGTTGAATGTTAATCATACAAGTTCATGTCATTCTCTTCAGGGAGGACTTCGAAACCTGTGGATTGAGCAGTTTGGTGACCGTAGGTGTGAGGGACATACAAGGTGAGGGGTTCCCAGACGAACTTTCAGGACGAGCAGACTCCGTTTTCCTCGACTTGCCACAGCCATGGCTAGCCATTCCTTCAGCAGCACGGATGCTGCAGCAAGATGGAGTCATCTGCTCCTTCTCTCCATGTATTGAGCAAGTGCAGAAATCATGCTTAGCTCTAAGGTCATCATTCACAGGTTTGTTCGCCTTCCTTCCACTGACCTTTCATCCGAAATCCCCAAAACACCGAATCCTGATGTCTTGCCTTTGCTTCTTCCCAGACATTCGAACGTTCGAGGTGCTACTCAGCCATTATGAAGTCAGAGAAAGCAGTATGGGGAGCTGGGAAGATGGTGATGGGGGTTTGGCTACCCTCAAAACCTGCAAGAAGAGGCAGCGATCCACGAATGGTGAGGAAACTTCGAAAACTCATACTGTGGTTGCTAGGAAATGCGGGGAAACCAGAGGGCATACTGGCTATTTAACATTTGCTAGACTCTGTTGTACATCTTAGTCCATTCTTTTTGGTTCAGGGCTCTTGGAAAAGATTCTATCTTTATAGCTGATTCAACGACAGATGCACATAGAGCCATAAAATGGAATAATCAACGATGACGCGGCCACCGACACTGGCACATAGCAAAATACGAACTTTCTGACGAACTTTCAGAGCTTCTCCCCTCGGCCCTCTCGAGGAGTTCCGCAACTGCAACAATGGAGTCCCGCAACATTGGTAAAGGCTACGGCAAACTGAATCCAACGGAAAACCTCGCGGATCGGAAGCCGCCGGAGAGCCGTCGCCGCTTCTGGCTGTTTTTGGCCGTGGCAATCAGTGTTCTCATCTTAGTATCGCTGATCGTGGCCCTAACCTTCAATTCAGCAACCAAGACCGAGAAATCGGAACCTCTCAGAACTGTCTGCGCCGTCACTCGTTATCCAGAATCCTGCCTCTCCTCCATGGCTCCTCTCAACGATCCCCCCGCTGAAACTCCTCTGAGCTTCTTCAAGCTCTCTCTCCGCGCCGGCACTCTCCAAGTCTCCAGGCTTAAAAATATTTCATCCACGCCGACGTCGGAGATGGCGATGCAAGATTGCAGGGAGTTGCTCGACGACGCGGCGGAGAGCCTCGCGAAATCGGCGGAATTGGTCGGCCGGGGGGAAAAGATGCCTTCGGAGGCGGAGATCGGCGATCTGAAGACGTGGATCAGCGCCGCGATGACCGATCAGGACACTTGCGTCGATGGATTGGCTGAGACGAAATCGACGGCTCTGAGTGCACTCAAGTCGGAGGTGCAGAAGTCGCAGGAGTACCTCAGCAACACCTTAGCAATCCTCAGTAATATTCAAATTCTCTCAAATAAATTAATGCCTTGAAAAAAAAGAACATTATAGCCAATACAAAGAGCACACGTGTATCTAACTATCTAAAATCATTCCTATTTTAATACAAAATATATAGGGCAGGACAATCCAAAATCATAGTATGTTGTACTTGGACTTGGTTGTGAGAAATAAATATAATTTTTAATTTTAATTAGTGAGAAATAAATATAAATAGGTCGTCTACCCATATTTTCGGCTTCCTAGGTGTCGGCTCCTCGGTGGGTTCTTTTATAAATAAATGCATTAACTTTCACATAAAATGCAAATTCTCTATTTTAAGAAAGGCGTCTTCTATTCACACCTACAAAAAATTGAGGTATCAACTGCCGCTCATCTCTACAGCCTCCCCTACTCATGGCAGTTGGGTCGGAACAATAAATTTAACATCTCGGTGGCTCGAGTCTTTCATCACGTTGGAAAAAATGACAGCACAAGCTTTTGCCCTCATCCTCGCGCTCATATTTGTGGCCTTCGCCTTCCTCTTCCCGCGCAGCGACGGCGGGAAGCGGCTGCCGCCGGGGCCGACGCCATGGCCGATACTGGGGAATATTCTGCAGCTGGGGATGAAGCCCCACCAGACAATGGCGGAGTTGGCTAGAACCTACGGGCCGCTGATGCACTTGAAGATGGGATTCCAACACGTCGTTGTTGCCGCCTCTGGGAGTGTGGCGGAGCTGTTTTTGAAGACCTATGACGCCAATTTCTCCAGCCGGCCGCCCAATGCCGGAGCCAAATACGTCGCTTATAATTATCAGGACATGGTCTTCGCCCCTTACGGTCCACGGTGGCGCCTGCTCCGGAAGATCTGTGCTCTCCACATTTTCTCCGCGAAGGCGCTCGACGACTTCCGCCACGTCCGGCAGGAGGAGGTTGGGGTTCTGGCGAGAAACCTGGCAACCGCTGGGAATGTTCCGGTGAGGCTGGGCCAGATGCTGAACGTTTGCACCACCAACGGGATCGCGCGCGTGATGCTAGGGCGGCGCGTGGTGAGCCACGAGAGTGGCGGCGGGGATAAGAAAGCCGAGGAGTTCAAGAACCTGGTGACAGAGTTGTTTGAAGCCGGCGGGGTATTCAATCTCGGAGATTTCATCCCGCTCTTAGAGCCCCTGGACTTGCAGGGCGTCGTAGCCAAGATGAAGAGCATTCATCGACGTTTCGATGCGTTTCTGAGCAAGATTCTTGAAGATCACAAGATCACCGGTTCTCATGCGTCGGAGGGACGAGACGGGGACCTGCTTTCGACGTTGATCTCCCTCAAAGATGTTGATGATGCCGAGGGAGGAAAGCTCACCGACACGCAAATCAAAGCATTGCTTCTGGTACGTTTCAATATTTTCCTGTTTCAGTATTTGCCAACTAAGTCCAAAAATGTGCTCAGAATCTCTTCGTCGCCGGTACCGACACCACCTCAACCACCGTCGAGTGGGCAGTTTCCGAGCTCCTCCGCCACCCGCAGATCTTATCGAAGGCGCAGAAAGAGATCGATTCCGTCGTCGGAAAGAACCGCCTCGTCGAAGAATCAGATCTCCCGCAACTACCGTATCTTCAAGCGATCGTGAAGGAGAATTTCCGCCTCCATCCATCGACACCTCTTTCCCTACCGAGAATCGCAGACAAGGACTGCGAAATCAACGGCTACTTCATCCCAAAAGGAACAACGCTGCTCGTGAACGTCTGGGCGATTTCTCGAGATCCGGAGCAGTGGCGCGATCCGCTCGAGTTCCGTCCAGAACGGTTCCTCCCCGGTGGCAACAAGGCGGAAGTCGATGTACGAGGCAACGATTTTGAGATCATTCCGTTCGGCGCGGGGCGGCGGATATGCGCCGGGATGAGTCTAGGGATTCGAATGGTACAGTTTTTGACGGCGACGCTGGTCCAAGGGTTCAATTTTGAGATCGTCGGTGGTACGTCACCGAAGGAGTTGAACATGGAAGAAGCATATGGGCAAGGATTGCACCGGGCCGAGCCGTTGGTGGTGCACCCAAAGCCCAGACTCGAGGCCCATGTGTCCAGCCCATGCCCAGTAAGCCTTCTCCCCTTTTGCTTCTTCTATGTTAAAAATAAGATGTTAAAACTGTGATATTTATATTAGTATTACAATCTTCCAAGAAGTGTGCCAATTTGTTCTTGCTTTTGACGCGCTTGTAGAGTGTGATTGGGTGCCTACATTCGTCAATTCACATTTTGAGTGTGTCAATTCGTGATTTGAAAAATTATGGGTGTGTTGGATTAATTTCAATTTAATAAATATTTAAATTATTTTTGAAAATATCAAAATAAAATTATTTTTAATCACAAATTGAATATTACAAAAAAAAATTAAAATTAAAACAATAACTAATAAATAATGATCATTAGACTTTGAATGGTGAACAACGGCACAATCAATGAATGATTATCGAATACTCGAGATGAACGACATGAAAAGATAAAATGAATTAAAATTTTGACTAGTTCATTAAATGAATAACTATTTATTATTAAAATTAATGATTAAAAATATTAATATATTTTTATATATAAAAAAACAACAACAACTTACTGCAAATCCACACTAGATTTACCGCGCCTACGTGCGCAGTGCACGGGAATCACAAGTTGTGGACAATAAAAACTTTCAAACATGAAAATTATGTAAATGATGATAGTGTGTATGATTTATTTATAGATATTATATAGAGAATAATTTTGAAATACGCATAAAAGAACTCAAAAAATTTTCGTTAAATAACTACAAAAATCTAGTACTATATTTTTAAAAAATTATCAATTTTGATTGATAATTTACTGAAATTTAATATATTTTTTAATAATAATGATTTATTACAATAAAAAACACGTGTTTGTTCCGTTAAAATTGGATTTGATCCATTAAAATCGGGTTTTTGAACTGAACCGATCCGAGGTTGATTTGGTTCTGAAGCTTAGTTATTATTTACTACATGTTGGGATGCTTTCTGAATTTTGCAAGGGGATATTCCCAGTTGGCTTTTGGGGAATGTTCCTCTCTATGTGGTGGCTTTTGTTGTTGCGAAGTACAGGTTTTTAAATTAACCCCTCCGCTTTGTTTGAAGATTCAGGGACTTCGAAAAATTTTGGTTTGCTTCTCTGTTGGGGTGCATCACAAAAGCTCTTGAGCTGCTGCCTTCGCTCTGCGATAATGGGTTTCCACCGTGAGTGCACATCTATGGTGTCGAACAAACTGCGTAAATTCGGTATCTTTTGATCTTGCATATGCTTGTTTGATCTGGGTTTACGGGGAAGTTAGCTCGGCTTGGAAATTTGGTATGATTGTGGATTGAGCTGAAAAAATCAATTCCTGTAGGCCTCGCGACGCTGCTATTGCTGCTGTTTGTTGTGTTGTGGGCTCCTTACACTCTGCCCAGCGATAGTAAAAAACAACAGCTTCAAACGCTTCGCCCTTACAACATTGCTCACCGTGGTGCAAATGGGGAGATGCCTGAAGAGTCAGCTCCTGCTTACAGGGTGATTATCCCTGTTTACGCCGAATTTAGTTCTTCTTTTTGAGTGGATAGCGTCATTTGTGTTTGGGTGGAATTGCAGAGAGCTATTGAAGAAGGTGCTGATTTCATAGAGTCTGATATTTTGGCCTCCAAAGACGGCTTCCTTATATGTTTCCATGATGTCACTCTTGATGCAATGACGGACATTGCCGATCACAAGGAGTTTGCTGACAGAAAAAGAACTTATGAAGTCGAAAGAGAAAACATCACCGGCTTTTTCACAGGTGGGTTGCCACCTTCTGTTGCTTCCCGACTCTCAAGGGATGTTCTGTGATCTGTATGTTTGGCATTTGATCGCAGTTGACTTCACATTGGATGAACTGAAAACACTGCGACTGAAGCAGAGGTACTCTTTCCGGGATCAGCAATATAATGGTACTTTTTTTTATTGATGAAAACCAGAGCTTGGCCATGCTCTTTCTTGCTCCCTGTTGGAGCTGATGATCTGTTTTTGCTGCAGGAAAGTATCCTCTAATCACCTTCGATGAGTACATCTTGATTGCTCTCGATGCTCCTCGAGTTGTGGGCATTTATCCAGAGATCAAGAATCCAGTGTTCATCAATCAGCATGTGAGTCTCTCATTCCTTCTGTAACAATGCGGCAGTGCGGGTGACTGGTGGAAGTTGCAGGTGAAATGGCCGGGTGGGAAGAAAATGGAGGATAAGTTCGTGGAGACACTCACCAAGTATGGATACAAAGGTGCTTACTTGACAAAGCAGTGGCTGAAACAGCCTTGTTTCGTCCAATCCTTTGCTCCCTCGTCTCTGGTTTATGTTTCCACGCTGACTGATCTCCCCAAAATCTTCCTCATTGACGACATTATCATTTCAACTCAAGACACAAACCAGGTGCTGTTTCTGTCTGTGGGTGCATGAATTCTAGGTTCTGCTTATGTTATGCTGGATGCTAACAAGGAGATGTGAATCCATTACCAAGGAATCAGTCGTTCTATGAGATCACATCAGATGGATATCTGGACTACATCAAGGATTATGTTGTTGGGATCGGACCCTGGAAGGATACACTTGCTCCTGTAGTAGACAACTATCTGCAGAAGCCCACAGATCTCATAACCAGAGCTCATGCTCGTAGTATCCAGGTTTTGTTCAGTTCATATGCATCTTTCTTACTGCTACTGCATTCGTGTTAAACAGCAAGTGGTTGCAGGTGCACCCTTACACGTACCGGAATGAGAATAAGTTCTTGCACTTCAACTTCAGTCAAGATCCATACCTGGAATATGATTTCTGGATCAAGGAGATGAAGGTTGATGGACTCTTCACGGACTTCACCGGGAGCCTGCATAGGTACCTGGAATGGAGCAACAGCTTCCCATCAAGAAGACGAGGTACGTAAACAACCTGTGTGACATGGTTGAGATACACAGGACATTTGAGTGCATTTTTTGGTTGGTTTCTTCTTAGAGGAAACCGCAAGTTGCAAAATAATACCTTCTTCACAACTCCAGAAAAAACTTATATGTCAAGAGTTAGCCTGGAGCTTAACATAATTCCTGTTTCTAGGGAGAGAAACGGGTTAAGGTTAATCTAGTTTAACATTTTTGAGTAAATCTTCGAGCATGAACTTGGATTCAGCAGCATAATCTACTGAAGCAACTGCCTTGACTGTGATCCGTTGCCTCTTTTCATTGTTGTATTCGTGTATACCAACACTGACTCGGAAAATGTGGGGAACCCACATGGCTTCCTTCATTTTCATCTGGAAACCATCTTCCTGGCGAATAGATTATAAGCCTGTTAAGAAAAATCACCAATACTACAGAAGGAAAAATAAACAGAATTCAGAATATGAACCTGAGATTTCAGTTCATTTAGCTCGTCAGCTGAACATCCCATGATTTTCTCAGCTTCATCGTTGAATAGGGATAGAAATGCTTCACCAGTTGAATCTGTAACCTTAACCACCATTATATATCTGAGAAATTACATGAAAACCGAATTAGTAGATGTTCCGCAAGAACTTTCGGTGTTAACAACGTTTTGTTGGACAATGTCATACCGCAAACTGCATTCCTCTTCATTCTTCTGGCATCCTTCACACCAATACCCATCCATCCCTTGAGAAACCACCTTCTTATTACACGTCTTACAAGCTCTATACCACATCGTCTGATCAGGCTTGATGTAGTTGATGCATGCTTTTAGGGAGAAAAACTCAGCCTGCCACAAAGGTGAGTTGTAAATGGATTAAGAAAGCTACTAAAAGCCATTTTGACATAAGATGTAATGGACAGAACTAAAAAAATCGGTCTTTGACCTACAATAGCCTTATTTTACTGAAACAGGAACAGTAGGAATTCATATATTGCATAATACCTTGCCCTCTCCAAGGGATGGGTTGCCAAGGATATAACCCAATGCCACTCGATCAGAATACATAGATTGACCTCCGGATTTGGTACTGGGTACATGACCAGAACCCACGGGAGCCAGGGAAGTGTCCCTGCCTTCAGAGTCGTACCTGTGTAAATATATCCAAGTCATATATATATTGAAAGTTATATTTGAAGAGATGATATGTTAGCTGAGCAAAATAAGTATTCTAACCAGGTCCTCAAATTTTGCGCCTCAGGGGTATCTGGGTTGACAGCTACAACACTTTTACTTAATGCAGACAAAGATACGCCTGAATCACCAATAAAAGTAGCGCCAGTTTAGTATTGGCAAAATCGTCTCTGAAAGCCCAACTTATATCACCTTGAAAATCTCCCACTCTAAGTGATTTGATTGCCACCACGGGGATTCATTAGCTATATCAAGTAGCTCTTGTCCAGTGTTTGTAGCAAGATCACCCCATAGAGTTACCACCACACTTTTCTTCCTGTAAATCGTCTTGTAAGTAATGAAAAACAATTTTGAGACGATTATATACAGCTGAGGAAACTTAACTTACGTTGAGTCAGCTATGGTAATCTCACGCTTGGGTATCATCTCATTGTTGCTTTTTCTTCTGATACTCATTGTAGGAGATACACTCTGAACAACACCAATAACATCTGCACAGCATCTACAGCTGTTGATCCAATGAAGAGTGAGGAATCTAGTGCAGTAAATTTTACGAGGGTTTCTTACCTACGAGCTCTCTTCCATTGACATAAGGACCAAGTTCATCAATAGGAACAAAATTGAACTTCGTTTCAGGAATGAAGGCTGCCTCGCTGGGTGCTTCTTCCACAACAGAATTTTCATTCAAGGTCATTTCATAGTCATTCTTCACTGTTCTGAATTGCTTGTTTGCCACTTTCAGAGTCCCCCTTGATATGTAATAGACTTTCCCCAGCTGGAAGCTGTCAAAAAATTTTCTTGCAGCCTCATTGAACATGGTAGCCTGTATCTGAGTTCCCTGAAACGATGCAAGAAATTAAAGGATTAAGTTTTTTTTCTAAGTGAGAAGCTGAGGAATATCACTAAACTGTATTTTTACTTACGTCTTCATCGGTCAGCTCAACATTGAAAACACAGCCTTCACCCTAGCATTCTTGTAAGATCTCATATTTCCTTTCCCAGTCACCCTAACCTTAATAGTCCAGTTCCCTTGATAAGGATTTAAAGAAACAAGTGGTTGGACTCGCCTAGTCATTGCCATTCGTGCTGGTGCCATACTGAAATGACAATTTGGTACAAAACACATCAGCTTCACAGAATGCACCAGAATATAAACATCACAAACAAAAATGAAAAGCAAAAGTACATAAAACTTACTTTCCATGTTGTTCATGGAAAATTTGAGCGGCTGATTTAGACACAAATTCTTGCTTTGGCTTCAGAATTATGTTACCAGCTTCATTTTTATTCATGGCTGGTTCCTGTTTCTCAGTCTTCACCGCAGCATACTCCTCAGCAAGAGCAGGAGATACAGGTTCACACTTTGACACTATCAAATATCTGAAGAAAAAAAAAATTAGAGTCGCTACCAAACTCAAACAGGTGATGGGGATGGCTTACTTCTCATTCTTTGAAGGGATGTCATTCAGAGTATAGCCAAGAACTCGGACAAGACCCAGATTTTGGATTTTCCCAGACATCACTTCAGATGACAAAGAAGACTGAAGCAAAGCCTTCATTTTAATTTTTCCGTCATTTGCAGAAAACCTAAAAATACAAAATACAAAATAAAAACAGGAAATCAGATAGTTCTTAGATCTGAATTGATCATCCAAGCAAATGGGTTTGCAGAAACTGTATAAAATCACCACAACAAAATACAGAACATTGAAGCAACAATATAGTGAAAGTAAGAATCACGCACATGTACTTGGATCCCGTCGGCTTCAGATCCACGACTTGAACGATAATATCCGGTAAATCTGAGGACGAATCTGGACAAGGGTTTGCAAGAATGAGAGATATAGCATCTGGAGTTAACGTTCTTCCGTTACTATCTTCTGCCATTGCTCCACCCCAATTGATTATCAACTTCAAATCACCAGAGAAGAAGCAGCCCAGTCACTCTAAACTTCAATAAAAACGGCGGCAATTTAAAAAGCGAAGGAGAAGGGATCGCTGAACTCAACTGATTTATACAGATTGAAACGCCGGGAAAATTCTCCTGCTTGAAACTTGAGGCGGGAATCTGTCGAACTTCTAGCGCGGGAAATGCCTGATGATTACAAACAGAGCCCACACCCGGAAGAAAATTGCAGGCCATCTTTTGCAAATGGGTGGGGCTTCTGCTACTTCGTGGGCCGGATAAATCAACTGACCGTTAACTGCGATAGCTTAAAACGACGTCGCTTGAGATCCTCGTAGTTTTCGCCCGCCGTCTTTCTCTTACCCGCTTTTGCATCAGTTTCATCGCCTCTACCCTCCGGGATCTTTCTTCCTCCGAGTTCAGTTGCAATTGCAGGCCGCTTCTCAAGTTTCCCGCATTTGATCTGTTTTTGTAGGCTGTGATACGTTCACAAATGGCTTCTTTCGGGAATTCCTTTCCCAAGATTTCGGCCCCCTTGTCTGTGGGGACGCGCTCGATTCAGAAGCCTCTTTTTCTCTCTTCATTTTCAGTTTCTGAAGCCAAGGCGAAGCCTGCATTGGCGCTGACAGCGGCTCCACACTCACATGTTCGTTGTGTGAGCTTATTGCATTGTTTTTTTGCGGGAGAGAGCTCACCATTTTTGCTTATTGGATCTGTGGATGAAATATGATGTCCATATCTCCTTGCATCTTTATTCTTTCGTCTGAACACATCTTTCTGCAGCTAACGGAAATCTGGTAGCTAGGCTAATTCATTCAAATCGTTTTCAAAACAACGAAAGAAACTTTTGAGGAAAAGGTCCCAACTGACTGAAAAGGTCTTAGATATTTCATGTGTATCTGAGGATTTGTGCTAATAATTTTTCTTTTTGGGCAGGGGTGTAACCGGGTTCAAACTGATGTTTTCAGGGTTCATGCTCAACCAGATGTATGTGGGTTTGATGCAATGCTGATATGTCAATCATTGATTTTGATTTTTTTGACTTGAGGCTTTTCTGTAACTTTGTTCTTATGAGGCCACTGGTGACAAAGCGCCGAATGCCGCTGCCACCCTCGAAGCACCTTTTCCCCTGATTTCGGAAAACCAACAACTCCCAGTTTCAGAAAATTCTCTTTCAGCTTTTATGGCTCAAGTGACAAATCTTGTCAAGTAAATTCATGCTTAGTGTCCGACGACTGATCATTCCGTACTTTGTGTTGACGAAACGATTTGTTGCATGGCAGGCTTGTGGATGCAAAAGATATTGTGGAACTGGAATTGAAACAACTAGATTTTGAAGTTGTTATCAGGAAAAAAGAAGCATTGCCTCAGCCTTCAGTTGCAAACCCTGTTCTGTTTGCTCCCCCTTCGGTTCATCACGCTATGCCAACTCCTCAGATAACTACTGCAATTGCAGCTCCTGCCGCAGCTCCGCTGGTGCAGCCTGCACCAAAACAGGCGGCACCTATAAAACCCAAATCCTCATATCCCCCATTCAAATCTCCAATGGCAGGAAACTTTTATAGATCATCTGCACCTAATACCCCTCCCTTTGTCAAGGTAAAAGATTTATTGATTCTTTACTTTTACAATGCAGCACTAAGACTGAGCTGCGTTGATAGCTTGGTTTGTTTCAAAAGAACTTCATGCCTCTTTGAGAAAATTGCCGATTTACTGCCATACACTTTTCGCATCTTTTTTCTTTTTTAGGTTGGAGATAAGGTTCAAAAGGGACAAGTACTATGCATCGTTGAGGCTATGAAACTGATGAATGAAATCGAGGTATGCTTGCAATCTCACAGTGGGTATTCTTTTCACCTTTTGTTTCTACATGGTGTGTTTCTAGGCAATTACTGCTGTCTTGAGCATAGTAGAAGTTCAAAGGCATTTTTTAGTGGCTAGTTTCTGCTGAAGATCTTCTATACGAGAACTTCACACCACCGGAATATCTGAACTTATAAACCGTACACACCTATATCAGGATCCACCGTCCTCCCACTCACGTTTAGGATCACCAGTGCTACTAGAGTATTGCTGAACCTTATTGTTAGGCTGAGAAACTTTAAACTATCAACTTGGGTAGGTAGGTTCCTCTCAGCTGCAAATCTTTAATATACCAGGTTAAGGCTGTTCTTTTCCGGTGATTCCCCGAGACTGAAAATCAATTTAGCTCCCTCCATATTGCATGCAATGCCCGATTCTGATGACCAATTAACTTCTGGGGGTGTTTATTCCGTGTTTGCAGGCTGATCAGTCCGGCACCATTGTCGAAATACTCGTGGAAGATGGGAAGCCCGTCAGTGTGGATACGGTACGTTCTATTTACTACTACATATCAAGACAATTGTTTTTTTGAAGACAAGGAGCGTGTGATGGCCAGTGCCTCTCTCTGTGTTCCGCAGCCCATGTTTGTAATTGAGCCATGAAGGCGAGTGGCGGTTAGTTGCCACGACTCTGGAGCCGCCCTGCACTTGCACCACAAGAATGATCTCACTCTGGTTGTCCGCCCTGCACTGTGCACCTCCATCTTGTGATCCGTAATCTTGTGACCCGTAACATCCCCCCCACTGTTTTCCCATTTCAACTGGCTGCGCAATTCTTAAAACGATAATCCAAAATCCCAGATGCTTTATTTGTCGAGTGGACTAGACCACCTATCTACTGTAGAATCTGGTTTGCGTTTTGGAAGCCAAACCCACGCCTTAATTCAAGCACAAGGACGACGAGGCGCCTTGTCCGTCCGCTGATGTCGTGGAACAAGCGCGATCTAATTAGGTGATGCAAGCAAATCATCACCAAATAATACATACCTTTTTGCAAGTCGTACGGCTAGGAGCTATACGCCACACATCCAACCTTGTGGATCCAGCACGCTCCTCGCCATCTAACTTCCACGTGCTTACTCAACTCCCAGCTTCCTTATCGGGAATCCAGAAATTTTAACCCCTCAATTTCCCACATTCCAATTCCCGAGCACAATCCTACTATTCTCGGTAACTACTTATTGTCAACTTTGTTATTTCTTGAAATACCCCAAGTTTACGATAAAAAATTGTACAATAATGTGGGAAAAAGGGATGCCGCCAGGCGGTCTCAGCTACCATTCCACAGACGGTAGCTGCTGTTCAGTCTCACAGCGGCTCCCCCACTGTGATAAATTCATGGGCTAGTCTCTTCCAACTTCACGGTGGATCAAATGGCAATGTATGCTTTTGCGGTTGTCGTCGGGCTCATATTTCTAGTATTCGCCTTCCTCAACCGGCGCAGCCACGGGGGAAAGCGGATGCCCCCGGGGCCGACGCCATGGCCGATACTGGGGAACATTCTGCAGTTGGGGATGAAGCCCCACCAGACTATGGCGGAGTTGGCTAAGACTTATGGGCCGCTGATGCACTTGAAGATGGGATTCCAACACGTCGTTGTCGCTGCCTCCGGCAGTGTGGCGGAGCAGTTTCTGAAGACGTATGATGCTAATTTCTCCAGCCGGCCGCCCAACGCCGGAGCTAAATACGTTGCTTATAATTACCAGGACTTGGTCTTCGCTCCTTACGGCCCACGGTGGCGCCTCCTCCGGAAGATCTGTGCTCTCCACCTTTTCTCCGCGAAGGCGCTCGACGACTTCCGCCATGTCCGGCAGGAGGAGGTTGGGGTTCTGGCGAGGAATCTGGCTACTGCTGGAAATGTGCCGGTGAGGCTGGGCCAGATGCTGAACGTTTGCGCCACTAACGCGATCGCACGCGTGATGCTAGGGCGGCGCGTGGTGAGCCACGAGAGCGGCGGCGGCGATAAGAAGGCTGAGGAGTTCAAGAATCTGGTGGTGGAGCTGATGGTAGCCGCCGGAATATTCAATCTCGGAGATTTCATCCCGCCCTTAGAGCCTCTAGATTTGCAGGGCGTCGCAGCGAAGATGAAGAACATTCATCGACGTTTCGATGCATTTCTGAGCAAGATTCTCGAGGATCACAAGATCAACGGTTCTAATGCGTCAACAGGCCACGTGGACCTTCTCTCGACGTTGATCTCCCTCAAGGATGTCGATGATTCCGAGGGAGGAAAGCTTACTGACACGGAAATCAAAGCGTTACTACTGGTACCTTTATTATTTATTTCAGTTAAAAAAAGTATTCAACTTCAACTAATAATAATTTTCCCAGAATCTCTTCGCTGCCGGTACCGACACAACCTCGAGCACCGTCGAATGGGCAGTTGCCGAGCTCCTCCGCCACCCGGAGATCTTATCCAAGGCGCAGAAAGAGATCGATTCCGTCGTCGGGAAGAATCGCCTCGTCGAAGAATCAGATCTCCCGCAGCTGCCGTATCTTCAAGCGATCGTGAAGGAGAATTTCCGCCTCCATCCATCGACACCTCTCTCGCTGCCGAGAATCGCGGACAAGGACTGCGAGATCAACGGCTACTTCATCCCAAAAGGAACAACGCTGCTCGTGAACGTCTGGGCGATTTCTCGAGATGCGGAGCAGTGGCGTGATCCGCTCGAGTTCCGTCCAGAACGGTTCCTTCCCGGTGGCGACAAGACGGAAGTTGATGTACGAGGCAACGATTTTGAGATCATTCCGTTCGGCGCTGGGCGGCGGATATGCGCCGGGATGAGTCTAGGGATTCGAATGGTGCAGCTTTTGACAGCGACGTTGGTCCAAGGGTTCGATTTTGACATCGTGGGTGGTAAATCTGCGAAGGCGTTGAATATGGAAGAAGCATATGGGCTGACATTGCAGCGGGCGGAGCCGTTGGTGGTGCACCCTAAGCCCAGACTCGAGGCCCATGTGTATTGAGCCATCTTCGCTTTTGTTTTGTTTTCCGTTGAGTTGAAATTGTTGTTGTGGTCAGTAGCTCTACAGGTAACGCTGCGACTGCCTAGTGTTTAGGATATACGAATTAAAAATAAAATGCTTTTTTGAATTGCTTTGAATTCTTCATGCGGCTTGAAGTGAAGATATATAAGGGCTGTCGCAGAAAGAATGTCGTCAAGGTGGCATCCGTGCCACGAACTTTCAAAATACTACGCTGTTGAAAGACTTATTTTCTTTTTCTATTGTCTACTGGGAGCAAGTATGTAGTCTGCTAATCTACGTCGAGAAAAAAGATGTGGAAGGCATCTTTTTTCAGTCTAGAAGTCAACTTATACCCACCCATCTCCTTGTCCTTCACGTTGCTTTTATGAGTGTTGAAATGGGAAAGCAGGGAATTAAAGTTTCTGCAAAGAACACCTGCAGAAAGGTTTCATCTTTTAACAAAGCGTACTGATGTCATGAAAGGGTATGTTGACTTTCTTGTAGGAAAATGAGAGAGCCTTAGTGTGGTTTCGCTAAGGATCGATATCTTGTTCTTCAGGTAATTTCTTTGGTGTGGCATCATTTTTTTATTTTCCGCCGTTGTTTTGTATGTTGTGTGCATATGATGTGGTTGTCAAATTGGCCTAGAGATGGAAAAAATATGGAGAGGATTTGCAGGGGATTCGATAGTCAACTGGGATGCGATGTTTGTGTAATGCTGATGTTGTTCACGAATTCAAACATCTTGGTGTTTGATATTGCCATGGTGTTATCTTATGGAAAATCAGAATAGAATTCAACACAAAAATGTTGGCTTGCATATGTACTTTTGACTGGCCTTTTCATTCGAAAAGTCCTTTATTTGTACGTTGTTGAACATTTTCCATAGCAAATGTATTTGGTGCAATAAGTACAAATGGTGTTTTCTGCCTCAGATTACTTTAATATCTTGTGTTCATGGGATCCATGGTTGAATGTCCCATTTGTGTCTGTGTTCACAGGATTCAACGTAAAGAAAGGTATTCCATGAGCAACCCGACTGAAGGCATTGCAATCTCACCCTCCAGTCATAGCATGACTGAGGGAAACAAGTCAGAGCGCTTTCATTTTAATTGGGATAAAAAGCTCTTTGATGAAAAAATCTCGTTCAGAAAGAAGGTTAGCTTATGAGGGTTTACATACAGCTAATCGCCTATATGAAGCAGATCATTGGTTTTATAAAAATATGCTAGTGCACTGTTTGGCTTCAGCATCTGATTTTTCAATGCCTGTTCTTCTAAGTTATGAAAAGTAGTATTTAAAGTAAGGGATGTTTTTTTTTTTCGAATAAAGAGTAAGGAGTTTTTTACTTGCATTGTGACAGCTAAAATGGTTGAAGAGCTTTGCCACGATTCAATTTGATGGAACTGTAAAATTTGAACTTCCTCCAGATCTTAAACTTCCATCTCTCGATTTTAGCAACAGACTAATAACATCCAGTGTACATAAAGAGAATGAAGAAGAAACTGCAGAAATAGAAGAGAAACAGTTGTTGCCTCCACTTCAGATCGTGATACTGATTGTGGGAACAAGGGGAGATGTGCAGCCATTTGTTGCCATTGCAAAACGTTTGAAGGTAAGCAGGTGTGTGTAGCCATTTATTTGAACGATTGTTTAAAAACAAGAGAAGCACTTGTTTTTCCAAGTCAACTAGCAAGAAACCCATTATATGTACTAGTGAACAACCGCTGTGGTTTCCACTTCATCGAATAAGCTAGTTTCCAGAGCAATGTAAATCAAAATTAGTCTTCTGGCAGGCAGATGGTCATAGAGTCAGACTTGCAACTCACTCAAACTTCAAAGAATTTGTCTTGTCTGCTGGCTTGGAATTTTACCCTCTGGGTGGAGATCCAAAAGTTCTAGCTGCCTGTAAGTTCCCATTTTCTTCTTGATTCTGTAGTCCAACTCTTACATTGATGAAAATTAAGAGCTTCAATGAATCATTTAATCTCATATTTTGTTGCAGACATGGTGAAGAATAAAGGGTTTCTACCTTCTGGGACTTCAGATATACATGTTCAACGAAAGCAACTCAAAGACATTATTTCCTCTCTACTTCCAGCGTGCAAAGACCCTGATCTAGATACTAATGTTCCATTCAAAGTTGATGCAATAATTGCCAATCCACCTGCATATGGTACAATGGGTGCTTTGCATAACAACTTCCTTGATACATCCATTTTTGCAGGAAGTTCCCATTTCGTGAAAGACTGAATCTTGAATTCTATTTTCAGGGCATTCCGATGTTGCTGAAGCACTGAACGTGCCGTTGCATATTATATTCACTATGCCTTGGACGTAGGCTTTCTTCCTCAGCTTCTGTTTTCTCCTCAGCTGGCTCTACCGAACATGGCTTATGATTTGGTTTGTTCTCAAGCAGGCCTACAAGTGAATTCCCACATCCTCTTGCTCGCGTGCGGCAGCAAGTTGGCTATAAAGTTAGTATAATACAGTAATCATTAAAGCACCCAGATAAGGAACAACAGACATGGCTTTTTCTTTTGCAGTTATCTTATCAAATAGTCGATTCATTTATCTGGTTGGGGATACGTGATATGATAAACGAGTTCAGGAAGAAAGAACTTGGACTAAAGCCTGTTAAGTACTTAAGTGGTTTCTACAGCTCTCCACCTGAAGTCCCTTACACATATATTTGGAGTCCCCATCTTGTTCCTAAACCAAAGGGTAGGTTTTTCTATGTTTCCACCATTGGAATGGTAACATATTTGTCATACATGCTAAACTTTTGTGGCCTCAGACTGGGGAAAGCTTATTGATGTTGTTGGATTCTGTTTCCTGGATATTGCTTCGGGTTACGTTCCGCCCGCTTCACTTGTTGAGTGGCTAAACTCTGGAAAAGTGCCTATATACTTCGGATTTGGAAGTCTTGTAAGTCCATTTTTTTCATTGGCCAAACGCCATGTACATATCAAAACACTGTCTTTTTTGCCAACTTTGTTGCTTTTTTACAGCCAGTGGAAGAGCCTGAGAAATTGACCAAAATCATCGTTGAAGCTCTAGAGATAACTGAATGCCGCGGCATCATTACTCAAGGCTGGGGTGGACTGGGAGCATGTATGTTGTTTCATAAACTCATCCAAAATTCCATATTTCAATAGCTTCCCATTAAAATTTGTTCAGTGGCAGAGCCTAAGGACTTCATATACTTGCTGGATAACTGTCCCCACGATTGGCTTTTCCCTCAATGTGCAGCTGCGGTATGATGCTACTTTGCTTTGCTTGCTGATGGTTCTTCAGGATTTCTTGTTTTCTGGGTTTCAGAGTTCCGATCCATCCTTTCAGGTTCATCACGGTGGAGCTGGGACCACAGCAGCCAGTCTCAAGGCCGGAGTAATCACCACTTCTCTCGTATAACCATCTCCATCAATATTTTTGTCTTCTCACTGTTCATCATCGACCTTTCCATGCTCCAGTGCCCGACCACCATTGTACCGTTTTTCGGAGATCAGCCCTTCTGGGGCGAGCGTGTGTACGCCAGAGGAGTAGGCCCAGCACCAATTCCCATCAATGAGTTCTCCCTTGATAAGCTCGTAGATGCCATACGCTTCATGCTCGATCCGGAGGCAAGCTGACGTTCTCAACTTTTCATCAGCTCAAGCAACATGAAACACCCTCTTTGTGCTGATTGGGTTGAACGGTGCAGGTGAAGCAGCAAGCGGAGGAAGTAGCAAAAGTGGTACGGGAAGAAGATGGAGTCGCAGGAGCCGTAGAGGCATTCTACAAGCACTTGTCTCGTCAGAGATCGAGTGAAGAAGAATACCAGTCCTCCAGATTTTCGCTAAGACGTTGCTTTGGGAGGCAAAAATTCCATCGCTAGTGCTCTCTCAAGGCAAAGATTTTCCTTCACAGCAAAGCTCCTCCCTTGTCATCCTTATGATTAAAGATCCCTTCACTGCAAAATAATTTTTCGCAGATTTGTCATCCAGTTACTGTACCGTGTGTGTGTGTGAGAGAGAGAGCGATGGGGAGAGATGTGGTTAGATTCTCGAGTCCCAAGCATTTGTGATGGCGCGCAGTCAATTTCAGTTAGTTGACAAAGCGCCATCGCCGAATGAGCTGTCCTCCTCTACTCCCCCTCCCCTCCCCCTCCTATGCTGCCTGGGTTAAAGAGAGAACAGGTTCTCATTCCCTCATCCCCAAAAAGTGTGTTGTAGTGTGTCTGTGAGAGTGAAGAAGAAGAAGAAGAGGAAGAAGAAGCATCTCCCTTTTTCCTTTGAATCGCGATGGAGAAAGCGCTGATGAAAGTGGAGAGCTTCAAAGCAGGTACATTTTGGGTGTCCAAGAAAGCGAAGGAAGAAATCTCCAACATTTCCCAAGATCTATCTGTACGCTCCTTCATTCCCTCTCGATTACTCTTTCTTTCTGAAATCGACTTGGGTTGTCCTATATTGCACCCCATTGATCCTGCGTTCTTTTTGTTTGTTGCAAGCTATGGTCTTTTTGATGGCGCCGTCTGATTTTGAGATCTGGGTTATGTTTTTCATGCCTATCGAGGCTATAGCCTTAGTCTAATGACAGTGTTTCGCAGACTGATTCATTGTTTGGCTGCCTTAATCGTCTGTAGTTGTTTGTAATGTAGTCCTTTTTTTCCACAGACCCTGTCAAACACTGTGGAGGAGAAGGCCAAATGGATTTTCAATAAGCTCAAAGGTATGATGATTCTTCAGAGAACTCTGCGTTTGCCTCTGAGAATTCTGAATAGAAACAAGCATTCTAGAGAGTCCAGTCCTGTGCTCTTCTTCACAATTCCTCTGTTTTTTGTTCCAGGTAAGCCCCTGAAATCGCTACCTGACCTCCTCCGCGAATACAATCTACCAGCGGGCCTGTTCCCCAGAACATAACATGCTATGAGTTCGACGAGTCGAAGAGCAAACTCATCGTCTACTTGCCATCTCCTGGTGAGATTTGCTTCAAGGACTCATCTCTGGTAAGGTACTCGAACCGAGTGAAGGCCACACTCACCAGAGGAAAGCTCTCCGGCATCGAGGGGATCAAAACAAAGGTGCTGGTGTGGGTCAGAGTCACCACCATCCATACCGAAGGCTACAAATCTGATAAAATTTGGTTCACTGCCGCCGGAAGCGCAGTCAAGAAGCCCAGATCCAAAGATGCATACGACATCGTTCGTGATTCCGTGAAGGTAGATGAATACTGAGATGATCCATCCATGACTGTCTCCTTCATGAATCCTGTTGATTCATACACCTCCATTGATGGCAGTGCTGAAGCCTGTGTCTCTTAATTCTGAGATGCACCTCTATTCATTCATGTAGGTTGTAGAACACTGGTTTCAAGCTTGTTATCACAACTTGTGTTTCGTTTCTATGCTAACAGAAGAACTGATAAAGTGAACACATCAGGTTTCATAGCCATAAATCAGCAGTCAGAAACAAATACATCTATGGGGACAGAAGCAAGACAATGTAAGAGCAACTAATCCATCAACTAGTTAGAGGAATCAGTCTATGCCAACCTATCTGCTTGAGTGAACTATCAGTTTTTTTACAACTAAACGGAGGCCAGCATTCTGTTGATAGTCGTAGGAGTCGAGGGAGAAGGAGGCATCCACCAAATTTCCAGGAGATAACAGGGAATCCAGCTCTACTACATCAGCACCACTGAGCTCAACTCTTCTCGTGCCTGTATCATCCTTCTCCAAGATCTCAGTTTCCAGTCTCGAAGTCTCTCCACTTGCTACTGTGGGAATGCTGAAATTGTTTACAATGAGGCCATGAGTTCATAACATTAGAACATGTACATACAGGTTACTGAAGATAGGAACTTACTGCAATCTGATAGTAGGATAGTTGTAGTAGCCTGGCTTCTTGTTCACAACTGGGTGCCAGTCGGATGAGCTTCCTGAATCATCAAATAGTTCCTTGGCAAGGCTATCAGCTTTTTCCAAAACCAGAAGAAGGTTTGGTGGTGGATTCACCACGAAGTTTAATTTCGGCCGGCCAGCATGATCAACGAACTTCGTACTAACACCAAAGCGAACTTTCAGGTACTTACACCGGAGTTGGAGCTCTGAGCCTTGATGCAGTATCTGTATTTTCCGGTATCCAGTGTAAATTGGTACCAGAGTCGCAGATATTGAAGGTATAGAAACATCATCAGGCTCCAAGGAGTTATCACTGCTATGGGGATTCCGATCACCTACTGAGCTGGAAGATTCCTCTGACACTAAGCTATTTTTCTCTTCTTCCATACTATCTTCATCAGGTTGCTCCTTTTCCATTTCATCACAAAGAGTTGACATATCAAAAGGGTCAATCTGTGCTGAAGTTGATTCAACAAGGGGCGAAGCCACATCTTCAGTTGGAGGCATTACTAGGGAAAATATCGTATTATTTTTGTCTGGACAAGGTGTTGTGGAAGATTCTGCTGAACAAATAACAGCATTGACACTAGACGATGGCCTACTTTCATTCTGCCCAGTACTTTCAGGTGAAATTTTTCCATTTCTTCGACTTCTGGTAACAGCAGTGGGAAATACCCAACTGTTTTCCGTGAATACATCAGGAAGACTGGATTCCTGCCAGCAAAAAAAACAGCAGGCATAACCAGGTGAATCAAGAGTTCTACGGGTATATAGAATGTAGCAGGCCAACCGGCCAACGGCAAAATTTCTAGTACTGATCATAACAATGATACAAGTAAAAAAGTTACCAAGAAAAGAACAGTAGCACAATACTTGAGCACTTCGAGATTCATGCGAACATCATCCAAACTCCTGGAAAAAACCAACACAGAGTTTAATTTGACCGCTATAGGATTCTCTTCAATATTCAGATGAAGCCAAGGTAGCAAACTCAGCAGCTTCAAGCCAAACATTCCTGCTGTCAACAGAGGGAGAAAGGCACTTACCGGTGTGTTTGCTGGCCAAGACCAAAGTATGTTGCCAGACTTGCCATCTAGAAAAGACATAACAGAAGTGAGTATCTCTGTTGAATGGGAACCATAACGCACGTGCATCACAAATTTGGATTCAAAGATGAACAATGCAGTTAAATGATAAAAAGCCAATTCAAAAAAATACTTAGCCATCAAAGGTCGGAGCTTTTACCTTCATGTCACCAGCTCTCCTGCCAAACTTCTGCCTTAACAGCACCAGCGAATCAATAGCTCCTTTTGGCTCGGGGGACGGCCGGTTTATCTCAGCGAAGGCCTCTCTAATTCGGGCACAATCAAATTTCAGTATATTATGCCCAGCCCATATTCTTCCTGTATAAACCATACACAATCAGAAAAGGATCGTTCATAATTTATCTTCCCGAACTTTCAATTCCCAGAAAGTTTGCAAATTTACCGTGCAGGAGATCGTAGACAACGTCTGCAATATCAGCAAAAGCAGGCGCTAAAACAACAGCCTCCTTGGTAATCCCGTTACACCTGACGGAGAGAGATGATATATGGGATAGATCAGCGGGCTTGACGAGCGTGGAGTAGCTCCGCAGTTCCACGAGCTTCTTGGGGCAAACCAAAATCGCCCCAAATTCCAGAATCGCAAAACCTTGTCCCGGTTTCGTCGGAACCGTTGTCTCCACATCGAAGAATACTATCTCTGACCTCTCTTCCACCATCATTAGCTAAAACCCTTCAATTCGCATCAACGAAATGAAACCCAATCCCTGACGCCCGCACATATATAAAACTAACACAGCAAGCGGCAACAGAATGCGTGTACGTGTCAAATGGTGTAGATGTGATTATGTGAAGACTACGGAAGACAAGGGTTTGATCCTCGAGTAAAAAGAGATAAACGGGTGGGTTTCCTTCATACCCGCCCTACGCAACCAAATCCTCCTTCGCGATAAAGCATCATTCTTTCCCAGCGGCAGCCCTGTTGGAATTCCAAAACCAAAAGAAACCAAATTTACTTCCCCTGTCTTCAAGCAAACGGGTACCGTGACGGATGCGGTTGAAGCATTCCCCCAGCAGAGCTGCCGACCCGTCGGCTCTAACGAGACGACAGACGATGAAATTTCAATAAAATATTAATTATAAAGTATTTAATATTTAACTATAATAGACAAATTAAACCGAAATTAATTCAATATAAATTAGATGACCCAAGTAAAAAATTAGTAAATTCACATTTCTCTTAGAGCTGGGCACAGATACGGATAGATCCGGATATCTTGCGGGTTGACCCGTGATGGATGCAACCCGTTATCCGTAATCGTTAAAAATGGGTACGAAACGACTCTAAGATGCATAAGCATATATTGTCTTTCAATGAGTATGGGTTAGTACACGCAATGTGTCTTTCAAACACCGAAAACATGATATTGCAGTATTTGAACATCAAATGACTTCAGTTTGTGTTTGGTAGGTATATTGATATAGATTATTCTGATATAAATTTATTTTGATTGAAATTATAAAAATAAAGTATGTTGATGAGAACAATTTTATGCTTTGTAGAAAATAAAAAAATATCCCAAAAAAATTTAACCGCAATTATCAAATATATTATTATTATACTGGATGCTATATATCTCATGTTATACTTATTATCAAACACAACCTCAGTGTATTTTCATGACATCTCAAATGTACAATTTGTATCTTGATATCAAAGAACTTCAATTTACTTTATTGTGAGTCAACTTGTGACTCGGGATGAGTCGACCTTTATGACCCATCGACCCGTATATGTCGAGTCACAAAATTAATTTATGACCCAGCAATTTCAACCCACAACCCATCGGATCAGATCTCGTACCTAAATCTATATTTCTCTGATACGATATTATTAATATTAGATATCTAAATTTTATAATGTTATATTTTTACTTTTGAGAAAAATATATTATTCATGATTAAAATAATTCCTCTATTTTAAATATGTATTAGTATCCATGTGATATACAATTACTAAATTATTTGAACAAAATAAATTATGAAATCAAAATAACCTAAATAAGTATATGACATAAATGAGAGTATCGAAAAAGGGAATATTATATTTCAGAAAAGAAAAAAGAATTAATTTTTTTTTGAAAATGAAAAGGCGCGGAGACTATTTTCTCAATCTTACTTAAATCACGCGGCGCAGATAATGACATTTCAGTATTGTCTTCTTCTTCCTTCAAATATCGACAACGCCACTTCGTCTGCTACAACAATATGGGGGAGGAAGCCGGCGAAGAGTACCTGTTCAAGATCGTGGTCATCGGAGACTCCGCCGTCGGCAAATCTAATCTCCTTTCCCGATTCGCGCGCGATGAGTTCGACCACAACTCTAAGGCCACGATCGGCGTCGAGTTTCAGACGCAGGTGGTCGATATTGACGGAAAGGAGGTCAAAGCCCAGGTATGGGATACCGCTGGACAAGAGCGGTTTCGCGCCGTCACTTCTGCTTACTATCGCGGCGCAGTGGGGGCTTTAATCGTCTACGACATTAGCAGGAAATCGACATTTGAGAGCGTCAAGCGATGGCTCGAGGAACTTAACAGTGAGTATCTTCGTTTGAATTCCGTCTTAGATTTCACTAGGGTTTTCTTTGTTTCAACACCTAATTGTTAATAATGATGCGCTTAGTACTCAGCAAGCAGATGTTTGCCATTTACTACTCAAGTCTTAACTGTAGGAAAGCATCAGAATGCACCAAGATGTTTTCTTTTTGTTTCGGCTGATATCCCAAATCAACATTCTTGGATCTGGGGTTCTGTTCGATTTGTTTTTTCAGAGTTTGGAAGATTTCTATTGCAATCAACGGGTTCTTACCATTCTTGTTTCTAAGAACCGTCCTAGCCCTGGAAACATCCCGTCTGCAACATGGCCTATTCATTTCTCGTTCGAACCGTTTAAAAGATTTGCTCTATCTTCTGGGAGGCTTTTGTCTTCTTGAATCCATCATTTTTAAGGCTTGAACTGGCTTTCTTTGATGTCACCGTTGGCTGGTTTCTTCAAGTTGGAAATGGTTTTGAGTCCTTTTCCTATATGCTCTTCCTTGTCTTTCCATGAGTGGGATCAACTGATCCAAGAAGGTACATTATATTGCTTTGTGCTTTCCATGCTTAGTAATAACAGCAAACGATGCTGCTGCAGCTCACTGCGACACGGCGGTGGCGAGGATGCTGGTGGGGAACAAGTGTGATCTTGTGGACATCAGAGAGGTGACCGTAGAGGAGGGGAAGGCCCTTGCGGAGGAAGAAGGCCTGTTCTTCGTGGAGACCTCTGCTCTGAACTCAACCAACGTGAACCAGGCCTTCAACATGGTGATTCGTGAAATCCACGACAAGGTCAGCCGGAAAATGCTCTCCTCCGACTCTTACAAGGCCGACTTGTCCGTCAACCGCGTCAGCATCGACTTGGACAACAAGGGTACTTCCAAATCCT
Organism: Utricularia gibba; assembly: GCA_002189035.1. NCBI lineage: Eukaryota > Viridiplantae > Streptophyta > Magnoliopsida > Lamiales > Lentibulariaceae > Utricularia > Utricularia gibba. The sequence continues at coordinate 1,555,286 of NEEC01000017.1, read as the reverse complement.
TGTCCTGCTGCTCCACTTAGATTGATCCATCTGTTTCAAACCTGCAATTGTGCAAGTTGGTTCCTTTGGGAAGACGAATTGATGTTATTTTGAGCCAGTGTGGTTTATTGAACACTGACGGGGTGTCCACATTGACACGGACACGGCCTTCGCATCACTTCCGGACACCTCCATCAGGACAACGTTGCTCTGCCCTGATCGCCCCTCGTTTCATAAGTGTATTAATTATCATCCAGAATCATGTATTAGCGGAATAAAGAACTGGGTTTGCTGATAATGATGATATTATACTGACAAGAAGAATATCCAAAGGGTTCAAAATCTAACACCCAAAAACGGCTGCAAGCTTTGGGAGAAGGCGATAGATTGATTGATGTCATCTACCCATCTGAAAAGTTTATTCATTTTCCACCACGCCCACGGCCGCGGCCGCGGCCTCTACCGCCGCCTTTCCCTCGCAAGGCTTTGTTGGCGTCATGCTTTATTTGCATGCTTTCCGGCAGAGGGAGTATATGGTTGACGCATTTCCTGAAGCTGAAGTCGTCCTCGGAGTCATCTACGCGGAGGAGAAAGAAGCAGCGGCTTTTGAACTGGGGATGGAAGCGCACTTGAAATGCTTTGATCCCTTTGCCGATCTTTCTATCTGCCTCTGAATGCCCCTTCTTCAGAAGTTCCAGCAGCGCCATGTGTTCGTACTGAGAAAGTAGCACCACATCATCAGTCAGTCGGGTAACATGGATGCAGCTAGCGTAAGTACATGAAATAGCCATTAGCATGCAGAAGTTTAACCCTAGCTAGCAAGCGAAGTAGTAGTGCATTGCAATGCCTGCAAATTACCAAAGCTTGCCAGAGTCTTACATTCAGGATATACAGAAAACACACATGGATCCACTGCTATGATCTCAAAATTTCAAATCGAGACACGGAAAGGAATGGCAGGAACACCAAAAACACTTCGGAAATCCAGTAAGGGTAAATTCATGATTTTGAAAACATGCAGTTTGACTAAAGAGAGGAGCTAAGGACTAGGCTTCCTAAACATACACGCACGGAAAAGGAATACCCAGAAGCGAAAATAGACGGGTAATAGAATCATTGCGAGAATAATACACAAAGCAGTGATCTTAGCACACCTTATTTACGTCCAGATTTGGTGGCCATGCGTGGAGGAGCTTATAGAAGTAATCGAACATCTCCACCGAAGTGATGAAACTCTTCGGACCCACAGCCACCGATTTGGGTTCGGTCTCCGCATCATCTGCAGCAGACGGTTCCATCTCCGCATCATCTGAAGGAGACTTCCCTGGCTCCTTCTCGCTATCGATTTTAGCCGTTCCTTCGCCATTATTCGACGCGCACTCATCAAGATTCTGAGGAGGCTCTAGTGACTTCCCCGGCTCCTCCTTCGCTGCGGCCACCTTTTCGCTATCCAATTTCGCCCTTTTTTCCCCATTACTCTCCAATTCCGCATCCTCCCTAGCCCGCTTGGAACCACCTTCATCGCGACACTGAGACGGGTCTGTCCCAGCGAGGGTTTCTGATTCACCGTCGGCCATTGCTCTCCCTAAAACCTAGATATTTTCTTCATCCTTCTTTATTCAGTCGCCAGTTTTAAACCGAATGAATTTGGGCCCCAGTTGCAGATCAATTGATTCATGGGCCGCGGCCTATTTAACCCATCATTACAAGTCCACACCCGCCAGATTTTCAATCAATAAATTATTTTTAAATCCCTAAATTATATAAAGTAAATAATAATTTTCGTTACACTAAAAAATCCTAATTTCGAGAAGATGACCAAAATTTTGAATATTTAAATTCAATAAATTTAGATTTAAATAATTTTTGGTTTCAACAAATAGTACCCAAAACCCCAAATTTTGTAAATAAATAAAAATTTTGATTAATCAAATATTAGTGTTCAAAATATATTTTTTATCTATGTTAATATGACGTCATCTTGGAGTTGCAATGATCATCTTCCATTCACAATAGTAAACAATTATTTTATTGAATTTATTAATCTCTAAATATTGTATCTTCAAAATCAAAACCATGTGATCCTTTCTAAGGGGTTAGAGAAGGTGGGATCGATTGTATCTGTTCTTCCTGTGAGAATCCAAGAATCTGACTGTTTTCTTGCGATGAACAGCTCGCCAGATCATATCCACGGCATCGTTAGGCTGAGAAGGAAACTGATACTCAAAGTACCCACTAATGCTCTTCAATCTCTCCCACATTTGGTTCCACTTATCTCGTTTGATGCTCCTCAGAAGCTTCACAATGTGCCCTCTTTTCACGGCGTCCTCAAACCAGATGAAGATGCAGAACTTGGAATAATCGAGCACGTCCTCGTATGGGAGCTCAATCTCATCAGATATTATCACGGGGACGCAGTGAGTCGCAATGGCATCGAAGAGACGGTTTGAGGAAGGTGTGTCTCCGGCAATGTGTAGGCAGAATTTGGAAGAAGACATCCCCTTCCCTGCTTCTCTTACTCCCTTTGCATGAGCGCTTCCGCCTGTGAAGTGGGCATCTTCTTCGTTTTTAAGAAGGTTGTAGATCTCCTGCCGGATGACTCCATCCTGGAAAAAGAGAATAAAGGCTATGGTGATTGAGGTTGGGTTGAAAAGGGGACGATGAAGCTTACATCTTTGCGACGTATTGCTCCTTGGAAGTAAGCCAGAATTGGTCTTTCATCGAAGCTTGCAGAACTGGCTGCTGGGATTGATCTCACCAGATGCTTGTAGGGAGCAATGATATCCTTCTCAATGTTAGCTATGGAAGTAGAGTATCTGCCCAAATCAGCAAGAATGAACATGGAGGAACTCAGCTTTTTCCTTGCATAAAACAAGCTGTTGGGATGGTGAGCTACAATCAAATGATCCCTTCCCCTGGATTTCTTCCATTCCTTTCTATGTACAAGGAATTTCACCAGTTCTTCCTGCAGTAGCTTATCAACACTAGCTTTATGTCTACCGATGCTCTTTGAATGCCGATTGTAGCTGAGAGATGAGAAGAATGGTACAAATATTACATCTGCTTCACTTGAATTCATGACTCTGACTGCAGCGCAAGGCCTAGAAAAATCTCCAGTATATGATGATGATGCCAGAAGATCAAGTGTTAGCCAATACTCTACACTGTGCTGCAAATTCAAGCCACCGGGATATGAAGGTATCAAGTTTTGATCACTTAAACTAGGCCATGTCTGGTTTTCATCATCTCCTTCCCACCCCAACAACCCAAAATGAAATTTAGATGGCAAATCATACATATACACTCTAAGAAGAGGCTCAGGTCCATTGCAGTTGTTTCTTCTCTGTACAGTCTCTGCTTTTGAACTGGTTTCTGCAGATGAGCCACGGATTGTGACAGGGGATTCCAGATGCGAATTGGACGAAGCATTTATCACAATTACCGGATCCCTGATTTGGATGTGGAAGATAATTGATGAAACGGGGTTTGCAGAAGGGAAACTGAGAATGAAATCACGACGAAGATCGACAGTGCTATTAGCCGCCGTGGGTGCGGCTGTTTCCGCTTCTCGGAATTACCAGACATGAGAAATCCACTATTCTAAACCAGAAAAACACTGATCTCAACAGATCTTCATCAACGTTCACCACTGCGTTGATCCTCTTCCAGAACATCAATTGCCCTGATTCCAGATCCAAGATCACTGCCAATCAGTCGATAATCATCCCGTAGAGCAAACAAAACTCAATACAGTGACCCATTTAAAAAACGAAACAAGAAAAACACCCACGACCACGAAGAAGAAAAGGTGGCAAAGAAACAGCAGTATACGTCTGGCCGCAAAATCCCATAAACACGAACTGGGCTTCTTTGAAAAACGCCCTACAACTCAGCAAACACAAAGCAAAAGGAATCAAGACAACTAGACTCCAACGTTCGATTAAGGGATCGGTTTCTTCACCTCCGGAGCTGAACGTATACCAACTTTTACATACAAACATATGTATATATACATATATATATAACAAAATTTAAAATCCAGACATATCTGACCTTCACTTTTCTTTATGCGTAGCTTTTCGCTGGAGGGGATAACCAGTCCCATTTCGCCCCGCCATTGCCAAGTTTCTTCTTACAGTTCACTTTACTATTAATGAAGATGATTGTCTATTTGGTTCAAAAATAATATTATTTATTATTCCTTTGTAAAAAGTCAACTCCTTACCAAGTTCTATGAACCCGGTTATGGAAAATGGGTGGAAAGAACGAACAACTCCAGAATCCCACTCCTGGTTCAGAACTGAAAATGTCAGTTCTCCGAGCAGGCATTGCCGCATTCCTCTATGAATGGGTCACAACACTGGGCCCTCGGCATCATTAAAGCCCAATAGTGTTGGGCCATTCGGCCTAAATGTCTCCTCATGACAAATTTATGTTTTATATGATTTTTTTGAGAATGATTACTATAAAATTAATTTATGTTAAAATTAAAGAAATGGGAATAAATTTTAAAAAAATCATATTTTTGTAAAGTATTTATATTATAAAAATATTATATAATCTATGCATTATATTTTATATTATTACAATAAATTTAAAATTTTAGATTTAAAATTAAAATATTTAAATGCAATACTAACTATTTAAAAGTATAATTATTTATAATTTAAAAAAATCGTAATTTAACTAGAATTTATCTAGAATTATAAGAAGATGAAAAGAAGAGTAGGAACCCTGGGACTAGATTCTCTGTAAAAGCTTAGAGATTGGGAGAAGAAAGCTTCCCATTCCTTCGTATTCGTCTGTAAATCAAGCATCCATTCCATTGCTTCAATTCGCATCGCAGTTTCTGGTGCACTGGTTCATGAGAATGGCGGAAAGAAAAGCTGCATTGCTCCCGGAAGGGGTGAGTTCTTCGTTAACTGAGGTGAATCAAGGGGCAGCATTGTGGCTGCCTTCGCTGCAGTAACAGAAAGCCTTCTTGAAAACACTGGATGATTCCCATTACCTTTTTTGAACTCATCACCACAGATTCGCCTTCCAAGAACATCTTGCAGAAAAGTTCTCTAAGTTCAAGAATTAGAGGAAACCGAATGGGATATAATGAGTGAATGGGAATGAGTTGTTGAAGGTGCGAATGAGGGAAGGGGAAAAAGTAGCTGTCAAACTCGAAAGCACTGAGAGCATCGCGACGGCATCATCATCCAGCTCTGTTCTCGCCTTCAATCCTTCTCTATGCTCTGCACCATCTTCTTCTACATATCCTGTCTTCTGCAAACTTTCAAGGCACCCAGATGACTCAGGATGTTACACGCTCATTTGTCTCTGGAGCAAAAAGCTCCTCGGTATGGCATCTTGCTCCTCCCCAGATGCAATAAGTAAGATTGTTGCATTCGATCCGCATCAGGGAAGCTTGTGAGTTCCTTCAGGCCTGAAGCCACTAAGAAACTGAGAGACCGTACTCTTTTGAACCTGCTTGTGCTTTCAACCCTGATCGGGCCGGCGGTTCAACCGGACGAAACCGTCAGGTAGCGTTTGCGTGTGAAAAGGGGGAAAGAAATTCAATGGTTTCCAACGGTCGACTCCGAAAGAAAGAAAAAAATGAAAAAAATGCCGACGTGGCGCCCGGCCGTATAATTGTCTTCGTTATTCCTACCAACGGTCATATTCCACCAGACACGACAAAGGAGGTGGGCCTACCTAAGGAAACGGTCCTATTTCTGCTCATTCGCCGTCTGATTCAAAATCCCAGACTCTCTGCGCCTTCCTTTTGATGCACTTGGTTATATATATATAGGCACATGACGGACTGTCCCCCTCCTTGGGCTTGCTTACAACTCCATTCCTCTTCCATGCCGGTTTCTGGGTTTTGGGTTGTGGGGTTCTTCTTCTTTTGGGTTAACTTTGGAAAAACTCGACAAAATAAGATGTTTCTCTCATGTTTGTGATTCATGAGTTTCTGGGGTTGGGCCTTCTTTTTCTGGGTTAACTAAAAAAATATTTTCTCTCTTGATTGTGGTTCATGAGTTTCGAGGGTTCAACGTTGTTATGGTTTCGTGTCTGTGTTTAGATAGAACTGAAATGGTGTTGAAACAAGGAAAATGTGGGATTCTGTGTTGCCGTTTCCCTTTCTATTCTTTGAAGAAACGTATGTCACTACCATGTTTGTGTTTGACAAGAAGATCATTTTCATGGAGATGAGTCGGGTTTGATGCCCTTTTTCTTGTTTTATTCCGTCTTAGGTAGTTATATTTGATTCATTCTTCCGATTGTTTGTGGTGTCAGCATTCTTTCTTGCACATAACTATTCCTTTCATCTCCTTTCAAAACCAAATACACTGTAGAGAATAACATCCTTTTGTTTGTTTTTATTCGGGATACACCATTTCATTATACTATACACTGCCATCAAAGTACAGAAGCTAAGGAGAGACTAACAGAAGATTCCAGTATCGGGGAAGGTGGGGAGCCTCTTGAAGAAGACGAAGGTGTGAAAAAAACATGTTGGTTGGCTGTTCATCTACAGTTCTTTCACCAAGGCATAGATTGAAAGGGGAAGCATCTGCACAGTTTCAGGGTTGTCATATACCTGTAATGAGTACACAGAGATTGGATTTGCCATGCAGTTTCACCAGGAAAGATGTGTCCTCCATCACTGAGTCTGGTAGACCAGTCGGTGTTTCTGTTGAGAAGAATGTTGATAAGAAGGCAAGTAGTATGCCTTTGATGCAGCAGCAGCCGCAGAATATCAAACTACTCCCTGTTGTGAGTAGGACGAAGAAGAACCAGAAGAATGAGCATGCGTTTTGGGAGCAGAGTAGCAGCATTAGAAAGAGACAAGTTGAAGAAATTTGTAATGAAGAGGAGAGCTGTCCAAAGAGAGTGAACAGGCAGACTTTTGGAGATGATGGACCCAATTTTCCAGTATCATATCCATGTCTGCCACTTTCACCACTCTCCAATTTTATTTGGACTCATCCTTTTGTGACTGGGTTTACTGATTTGGGAGCAGGAGAAGACACCATTGTGAAAATCAAGGAGACAACTTCAAGATCATCATCAAGCACTACTTCATCTGGCAGTAAAGGTTTGATTTTTGAACTGGATCATGGACAGGGTAATGTGTTGTCATCAGGTAAAGGAACCAACAAGATTGCCTTAGCAGAACAAGAATCTCATGGAGGAAAGAGATGCATGGAAGATGATTGCATTGAGCTCTTAAGCTTACTCGTGACCTGCATCGAGCATATTGGCTTAAGAAACATTGCTGCTATTAGCCATTGTTTAGCTAGGCTTGGGGAGCTTGCTTCTCCAAGAGGTGGTTCAGCTGTCCACCGTCTTGCTGCTTATTATACAGAGGGGTTGGCACTGCATGTGACCAGGAAGTGGCCTCTTATCTTTGAGGTTGCAGCTCGTAGAGTATTCGATCCAGCCGAAGACGATGCTAGCGCAGGTTTGAGGCTGCTGAACCAGATAACTCCAGTTGTGAAGTTCATCCATTTCACTTCAAACGAGATTCTGTTGAGAGCCTTTGAGAAGAAGGACCGAATTCATATAATCGATTTCGGGGTGAAGCAAGGACTGCAATGGCCTAGTTTGTTTCAAAGCTTGGCGTCCAGAAAAGGCCCTCCGACGCACATCAGGATCACCGGCGTCGGGGAATCGAAGCAGGAGCTATTAGAGACAGGGGAGCTACTCTCCGGCTTTGCTGAGGCATTGAATCTCCCTTTTGAGTTTCATCCAGTGGCAGTTTCTCAGCTGGAAGATGTGAGGCTGTGGATGCTTCACATCAAGGAGAGCGAGACGCTGGCAGTAAACTGCATCTTCCAGCTACACAAGATGGTCAATGACAGGATCCAGGAAAGGAGGAAACTACTGGATTTCTTAGACTTGATCCGCAGCACAAATGCTGAAGCAGTTATCATAGCAGAGCAAGAAGCAGAACATAACGAGATGGGTCTGGATTCAAGAGTTGCCAACTCGCTGCAGTACTACTCAGCCATCTTTGACTTCATTGATTGCAGCCTCCCATTGGCGAGCGAAGTCAGGATCAAGATAGAGCAACTGTATGGCTGTGAGATAAGGAATATCATCGCCTGTGAAGGAGAAGATAGGATCGAGAGACATGAAAAATTTGAACATTGGCGGCACTGGATGGAGCAAGCAGGATTCAGGAGCATGGGAATCAGGGACAGGGAGCATTCACAAGCCAAGATGATACTGAAAATGTATCCCCATCAGGAGAAGTTCAAGGTGGAGAAGCAGGAAATATTGGATACAGGAACTGCTCATCTTACTCTCAGCTGGATGGATCAGCCACTTTACTCCATATCTGCGTGGAGCTCTGGATAAAAGTTCATCAGCATCTGGTTTACAACATAACTTGATTATAGGAGAAGTTTTAGGTTCAATACTTCATTTCATTCATTTGTTATAGGCAGTTCTTTCATTCATTGTGTGTTCTCCAGAGTGTTGTGTTATTTGGAAGATACGATACAGAGCCATTCCCACTAGCAGTAATACATGGAAATGGAGAACACAAACTGCGACATGAAACAGAGCAGCTTCTCTAAGCCAAGTTCATTCTAGCGACAGCTTTTTCGAACTGAGACCATTTCTGCTCCAAGGTCCCAGTGTACCCAATGGACATCCTCACGAGCCCTGGCGAGATTCCGGCCAGCGCCTTCTCCTCCTCGCTCATTTCACTGCTAGTACTACTACCGGAGCACGACATCAAGGTCTCGTAGTATCCCAAACTCACAGCCATGAGCCCAAACTGCGTCGCGTTCTGCAACGCATTCATCAGCCTGTACGCTCTCTCCTCCGTCTCCATGTCGATGCACAACAGTCCGCCGTATCCGTACTCCTCGTTCGCCATTGATTTGAGAAGCTTGTGGTCTGGGTGATCCTCGAGCCCCGGGTAGTGTACCTTTAGACCAAGCTTTTGCATCCGAGAGGCGAAGATGCCCGCACGCCGGCAATGCTCTTTCATTCTGAGACCGAGATGGGGCAGCCTTTCTGATAAATCGAAAGCCACCTTGGGATTCATCGTTGGACCTAACAGCATAAGGCTTCCTTGATGCATGTCCATCATCGAGTTTACCAGCCTCGCCGGTCCACAGATTGCCCCTGTCATCATACCAAAAAAATATTCTTTAAATCATAACACAGATGGCAGAGAAGAAGACACCGGAAACGCCACGCGAATTTACTCCTTTCACATGAAGAAGACGGGGGTCCACCGCTGTAGGGTGGTAGATAGTGCACATTGAATCTCTTTACTTTCTAAGAGATAAAAAAGTAAGATGAGTAGGGAGAGAGGGCTTGCCGGCGATTATATCAGCGCCGCCGCTGATGAACTTGGAAATACTATGAATCACCACATCGGCGCCGAGCCTAGCGGGCGACAGCACCATCGGAGCAAAGGTGTTATCGACGACCACCGTGACCCCTTTAGCGTGCGCTATCCTGCAGAGCTCCGGTATATTAGCAACGCTCAGCGTCGGGTTGGAAATGGACTCGAAATACAGCACTTTGGTCTTCCCTCCACAATCTCCTTATCCACCATCTCCAAGTTCCCAATATCCACAAAGCTCGTCGTTATTCCACACGCGCGGCGGAAAAAGTGGCTGAGCAGCGCGTGGGTTCCACCGTATAGCTTCTGGGAAGCGACGATGTGCCCGCCGGAGCCGCAGATCTGAAGAAGCACAGCGGAAATAGCCGACATTCCGGAGGCCGTGCAGTAGGCAGCCTCGGTACCCTCCATGGCGGCCATCAATCGGGACAAGTTGAGGACCGTGGGATTGAAATGGCGGCTGTAGATGAAGAAATCGCGCTCCGGGCCAAGCTCCCCGGAGAAGATCCGGCGCATGGTGTCCGGCTCCATGACAGTGAAGGTGGCAGAGGCTTCAATTGACATATTAACACCGCCGTGCTCACCGAATTCATGGCGAGCACTGGCCAGCGCCGCCGCCGGATCCTTGAACCCATTAAGGTATCTCTTCCTGTCAACAGCTTCCGCCATGGGATTTGGAGTTCCGAGGAAGAAGGGGTACGATTCCACGCCCCAAGATTACCATCTATTTATAGACGCCAATGTCCAAACACTCCACATTACTAGATAAGGTAACCGCTCCATAATACCCGCAATTTTCATTTTATTGCGCTAAGCACCCCAAACATTAACTAATTGTAATCGCATCCCCTCGGAATCATCAAAATTGCGGAGATCCCCCTTTTAGCGGTAGGTCGCACAAAAGGGACACGAGGGGAATCTCGTGACAACTCAGACCAGTGTACCGATGACGTCAGCGATGACTCGTATATTTCCTTTTTTAAATAATAAAAAGACAATAGATTTAATGCCCAAATATTCTCCCACAACAAATAGGAAGCCATCGTCACTCACATTTTAGGAAATGATGTGCACCCCTACCTATCTCCTTGTTTCTCTTATTTAAAAAATCACCAATATAAATCATAATTGAAATATGTTCGATTGTCAAATTTACCCTTTGACGAGAGAATCGAACAATAACGTAGCATGTAATAATCTTACATCGACATTTTTACAGTTTTTTTTATTTTGTTTGAATAATTTGAAATGAGAATATTCAATCATCAGTGATTCCGTCACTAGAATGGGATGACTGGAAACGGGTCGCGCGCGGTGGGATGGGGAGGGTTGAATGTGGACGATATTCCGGGCAAGTACGGCGGCTCCGGTAATAAATGCGACCGTTCAAGGATTCAGGGAATCTTCCTCGGAGGAGGAGGTTAGCTGCTTCGCTTTGGTAATTGCGCCATTGCGCACGTGTAAACTTCGTACTACACAGCGCTTACTCGAGTCAAATCTGGTCGCAAAGGGGAGCAAATGGGGCCGTTTGAAAATAATCACATTTTAAAATTTTATTTTTTAATTTAATGTGTGGAAAATAAATGACTATCTTTTTAAATTATACGATAAAACAACGGAATTAATTTAAGAGAACCTCATATGAATCATAAACATGAAATTATATTACATGCGGACACAAGGTGGGGGCGATGGGGCCATCCCCCAGAAAATTCATACGTTATTTTTCTAAAAAAAATTTAGAAATTTGAACGATTATCATTAAGTTTCGCCCCTATTATCATGTTTTGCCCCCCTCCCCCTTCATGTTTCGCCCCCTTCCATAAAATAATGCGCCCGCCACTGCTTACATGACATATCTTTTAAAGCACAATGAAATTTTCTTGATAGTAACTTAAAAGTTATTAAACATGATTGATTTATAGTAATTTGAAAGTTGATGACTTTTTATAAAAATAAATCAAAAATATAAAAAATAAAATAATATTAAAGATTTGAATGTTCAAAACAAACAATATCACATGACATGAAAACGATTGTAAACCATCACCTCTTCTAATTTCAAAATTCTTTTTATTAGCTATAGATACGCATCTTCACAACATACGTGCTCTTGGTGTGTTTGTTCATCGTTGCAACAACACACAAGAGAACTTCAATCGATCTCGAATTATCAAACATTCGTCATTTCCAACTTCTCCTCTTTTGAATGTTATTATCCAATATCCATTGAACTTTGAAAAGCAGACTCTTTATCCTTTTGCTTTTCCCAAGTTGTGGCAAGAATCATAAGGAGCAATGAGGAGGGCCAAGAAAGTGGTGGGCGATGAAGGAGCGTGGGCGGCTCCGGAGGAAGCTGCTCGTAGCCACCCTTGTTGGAGCGGGTGGGCCCACTTTCTTTATCTAAAGCAAGTCCTCATATGGCGTAGTGGTGAGTGGCAGGCCACCTTTGTCAATTAATTATGATCCATATATTGGAGTTATCCCAATCTGGAAAAAGGGAATTAGTCTTAATCCCTAATTTCAAGATTTTGGTAATTCGACTAATTTTCGAATAAATACGATTGATTCTGTGTTTGGTAGAATAGTATAATTTTTATCATTACAAAATAATAGATTAAGTGTGCTATGCTTTGTTTTTAAATCTTTATTTTAGATTATATAGAATAAAATTAATTTTAATTTTTAGAATTTAATAAATTAAATCATGCATTGTAAAGTGTAATGGATTAAATTATTGCAGATTGCAATGTGAAAATATAAATGTATTTTCGAGACATGTAGAAGGTGAACAATATAAAGTTTTTAATTCTTCATTACAATGAAGATACAATGAATTCAATAATTTAATATCAAAATATATATTTTTAATTTTTACACGAAATAAAATAAAATCAAAATCTGCGAAAGTTGAAAAGAATCACTTCAAAAAATTAAATTTACCAAACATGACCCTTGTACTAATTATGGTACATTTGAAATATTTTTATATTTTTATCAAGTACAAATGATTTATATTGTTTATTTGAAATTATTATTATTATTATTATAAAAAATAATATTAAATTTACACAGTTTACATTGGAAATGTAATGTTCATAGTCCATAAATAGCTGAAGAGTTAAGTCGAAGAATTGTCGATATATGCTAATTTATGGGAGGCCCGTCCTTTGAATATTAAGACAAATTTAATTGGTTATGAATTAAATAATTTTTAGATTTTAAAACATGGAATGAATTGGGCCTGAAAGGTGTTAATTTCCTCCAGACCCAAAATAATCCGGTCTTCTGAAATATAACCCAAAGGGAAGGGGGCCTTAAGAGTATCTCTTTCTGGTCCATTCTAACGGAAGAGAGGAGCGATCCTCAGCCAGTTGCATCATTTCAGAAGATAATCCGTTGGGATATTTTCTTCTTTTTGATGTATTCCTAGTTCTGCTTCCTCCCGATTCCATGGCGACGAATTTGCCAACAGTTTCCGGTTATTTTCACCAGTGCCCGGATGCTGCTGCCGGCGGCCGTTCGTTTCCTTTCTCGGCCACTCTTCTGGTGTTGACTGTTAAACGTGTCGGACTTTCTTGCAGCAGTAGGAAGAATGCGCCGTCTGCCTTGGCCCAGGATGAGAACTCCTCTTCTTCTTTGGCCGAGCAGCTTAAACCCTTATCCACCGTTTTGCTCTCCGAGCAACCAAATGAACCCATTGTGTTGCCATCCAAGCAAAAATCTACGTGGGTTAACCCCTCAAGACCTAAGCCCTCTGTGCTTTCTCTCCAGCGCCAAAAGCGCTCGCCCTTCTCGTATAATCCCCAGATGAAGGGTTTGCTGGAGTTCGCCAGGAAATTGAATGCGTGTGAGGAAGCTGATTTTATGGAGCTAATGAAGGAACCGCCTCATCCTATCACGAGGGATAATGCGCTTCTGCTGTTGAACGTAATGAGGTCATGGGATAAAGCTCTTCTTTTGCTGAATTGGGTAAAGACTCAGAATGAATTTCCTCTTGAAACCATCTTCTATAATGTAGTTATGAAGTCCTTGAGGTTTGGCAGACAGTTTCACCGTGTTGAAAACCTTGCTTTAGAGATGATTGATACGGGAATTGAACTTGATAACATCACGTACTCTACTATCATTACCTGTGCCAAAAGATGTAACGCTTTCGACAAGGCTGTTGAATGGTTTGAGAGAATGTATAGAACTGGACTGATGCCTGATGAAGTAACATATTCTGCTGTTCTTGATGTGTATGCCAAATCAGGGAAAGTGGAGGAAGTTTTGCGTCTCTACGAGAGAGGAAGAGCCACTGGATGGAAGCCTGATCCCATTGCCTTTTCAGTGTTAGCTAAAGTGTTTGGTGAAGCAGGGGATATTGATGGCATACGCCTCGTGTTGAAGGAAATGAAGTCCCTTGGCGTCCAACCAAATTTAGTTCTTTACAACACACTGTTGGAGGCAATCGGGAAGGTCGGAAAACCTGGCTTTGCTCGAACTTTGTTCGACGAGATGGTCGATTCAGGAATCGAGCCGAATGAGAAAACACTGACAGCATTGATCAAGATATACGGCAGGGCGAGATGGGCTAGAGATGCTTTGGATCTCTGGGAGAGGATGAAGCACAATAAGTGGCCTGTAGACCTCATTTTGTACAACACATTGTTGAGCATGTGTGCTGATTTGGGATTGATCCAAGAAGCTGAGAGATTGTTTGAAGACATGAAAGCATCAGAAACTAACAAACCTGATAGCTGGAGTTACACAGCAATGCTGAATATATACGGCAGTGGGAACAATGCTGACAAGTCTGTGGCTTTGTTTGAAGAGATGCGCCAGACTGGAGTCGATCTTAATGTCATGGGGTGCACTTGTTTGATCCAGTGCTTGGGAAGATCAAAGAGAACTGATGATCTAGAAAGGGTGTTCAAGGTTTTCATGGCCGCCGGTGTAAAACCAGATGATAGACTTTGTGGCTGTTTACTTTCAGTGCTGTCTTACTGCGAAGGCGATGAAACTGCCACAGTGCTGTCATGCTTAGAGCAAGCCAATCCAAAACTAGCTACCTTCGTCAAGACACTGCTGGAAGATGGTCCCAACAGCAATCCCCACACCCTGAAACAAGAGTTCAGGAACATACTAAGCAGCACATCAGCTGAGGCAAGGAGACCCTTCTGCAACTGTTTGATCGACATCTGCCGGAATAGGAATCAGCGCAACACAGCTCATGAGCTGCTGTATTTCGGAACTGTATACGGGCTTTACCGGGGGCTACACACCAAAACTCCACAAGAATGGCGGCTGAATGTCCGTTCCCTTTCGATTGGGGCTGCCCACACAGCCTTCGAAGAGTGGATGACAAGCGTAGCTAAAATGGTGCAACGTGAGGAGCCTTTGCCAGATGTGTTTAGCGCAAGCACTGGCGCTGGAAATCACAAGTTCTCACAGGGTCTGGGCGCTGCGCTTGCATCCCATTTGGAGACGATGAGTGCTCCTTTTCAGGAAACCCCAGAGAAGCCTGGTTTCTTCGTTGCAACTCGGCAGGATTTGGTGTCGTGGGTGCAGTCAAAGGAATTCTCACCCTTCACCACCACTGCTGCATTGTAATAAAAGACTCATGATTTAAGCTTGTCTTCTTCTTATTTCATTTTTAACCGGTGTTTAGAAAATCCCGATCGTCGGATAACTTTCCGGCGTTCGAAAAGTGACCGCCGGTAGATAAGTAGGCGTTCGGAATATTCCGGTGAAAAGATAACATTGTAATTCGGATTAACGATAAAATTATGATGGAATCCTTTAGAATTATGGAAATAATTCATGATTTTTTTAGTTATTTAAAACCATATTTTTAATGTACAATTAAATTATGTTTTCATAATTATTTTTCATTCATTTATTTTGATTATTTCGTTGACATGAAATCAGATTTGGAGGTAAAATCCCTCAATTGACCGTATGCCATGGCGCTCGGACGCAGATAGCATGATACGGGAAGAAGATGTTGCAGAAGGCTGATTCCGATGGCGGCGGTGTTGGTTCCAAGCGCCGCGCCGAGGCTGAAGATGTGATATCCAAGATGAAGGATGATGGAGATTTCGATCGCCTTCGTTTAAAGATCATTCGTAAACTCAGGGATAATGTGAGTTGCGCCTTCCGTATTGGGCTTTCTGTATTCGCTGCTTCAGTTTTCTTCACTGAGGATAATAGCATTTGTACTGGTTATATCTCGCTGCCTGGCCTAGATTCTTTGGTTTCTAGGTTTTGTGTGGTGTTTCGATCTTTTTTTTATCTTATCGTTCGGGTTCTTTGGGGCTGCCTGTATTCCCCGTGTGTCAGCAAACTGACTAGAGAATCCCAACTGGCGATTTTTAGGCGTTCTTCGTAGCTCTCGTTGAAAAGCTACATTTTGGAAATGCTGATGATTGATGCTTCTTCGTAGTATCCCATAGGATGGTAGCTAACATCAACTTTTCTATGTAGCATTTCTCGAGATTGCCTTCAGTTTGCATTTGCTGGTTTTCAGTATGCCTTCAACTTGTGTCATGTATCCTGCCATTGGAAAAAAAAATCGCGTGTCATATAGTCGGCTGGCTTGTAGCTATATAATTTATAGAAAATGGACCTGTAGTTGAAACCTTTTCTCTTGTGGAAGATGTTACTTTTATCTTAACCTAAAGTGATCCTTTGGTTCATGGAATGTGTTCCCATTCCTCATTCAATGGCAAACTAGTATCTTGGTCAAGCATAGATATCTTTCATGACTGTGTGTGAGCCCATCTGTGTTTCTTCTTACAGTGATATTTGCTGTGCTTGTTATAGGAGGAATTACGAAGTAATATTATTTCTATGGTGAGACAATCGGCTGCACTTAATCGTAGAGGTGCTGAATCAATGAAACCACGGCAGCTTGCTGATGCAATACACCAAGAAATTGGGTAAGCATTTTGAGTGTCCTATTTTCAAAAAATGATGAAAGCATTTCTCTAGAGAAGTTTCCCATGAATTTGCAGGGAAAAGATCATGAGCCAAATTTCTGACGGCTTGTGGAGTATAATTAGATCTCCTGAAGGGATGAAAGCTGAGATTTCTGATACTGTGAAGTCAGTTCATAGTAAACTGAACCCTAATGGCAATGCTAACTGGGAGCCATCTCTCCGATGTTCAACTTCCATTCAGGGTGGGGTTCCGGATTCTGGGGCTATTGAAGCCAATGGTGCATTGTCTGATGGAATGGCAGGTGAACCCCCACCTGGTGCTGCCTCAACTACCCTGAACCATCCAGGTGAGCGCAAACGAATCAACCAACCACGCCATCTCGCCATGCCGCCGGTTGCAACGTCTGCGTATCGCAACTCTTGCCTCCCACAGACACCTAGCGTTGCTTCAGCATTCAGACAACAGGGGCCTCTACACACCAAAGATGAAGATCCTGATGTGCCTCCTGGATTTGGTTAAGCATCTGGAATGTTAACCCTGATATCGTTATTCCTCTTTGGAAAAATCCTATTTTTATTTTAATTGTGAAAATTTATTTGTTTTTGAGTCTTGAAAAGCAATACTCGTTTGTAATAATCAAAAAAGGAAAATGTAAAGGAGCGTTAGTTCCAGGTTGTGTGTATGGCCGTAAGCATAACTGTTATCCCTGCTCTCTCTGTCTCTGGAAATCAGGAAATGTAAGGAAGGTTATTAATGGTTGCATTAATTGTTCCTTTAGATCTCACCCGCCAACAACAACTCTCAGTTCACCCATTGAATTCCGAGTTCCCTTTCCTCTCTCTTTGATTCACACCGTTTTCATGCCACTTGCCTCCGCTTCGCTGCTCTCCGACCTCTGTATACCCTCCAAGGTTTTCTTAAACGATATGAGGAATCCGAAGTTGGTGCATTTAAAGTGTTTTCAAACTACCCACAACTCCAATTTGTAAAGGGAGGGCCGCCATTGTTGCCTATTGCGCAGAGCTGGATCCAGCGTTTAGTTACAATGCTGGGCTGTGCTGTCCATGGCTTGAACAGCCTGGTTTTGGTTCATGTATGTTGGCTTTGGTGCTTTATCGCTTGTACAGTCTCTTTGACGGAGAAGGAGATATTGCTTCAGTTCAAAAGTGGGATTACAGGTGACCCTTTTGATAGTTTGAGTTCATGGAATTCTGGTAACGATCCCTGTCATGATTACCATGGGGTTTCCTGCAACTCTGATGGGAATGTTGCGAATATTGTTTTGTGGAACACTGCTCTACATGGAGTGTTGTCTCCTGCGTTATCAGGATTGAGATCATTGCGGATCATAAACTTGTATGGTAACAATTTCAGTGGAAATATTCCTGAGGAGTATGCGGAGATTGTGTCTTTGTGGAAAGTAAACGTGAGCTCCAATTCCCTTTCTGGGAAGATCCCAGCATTTCTAGGAGATTTACCGAACATTAGATTTCTTGATCTATCAGGAAATGCGTTTGATGGAGAGATACCTCCAGCATTGTTCAGGAATTGTGACAGAACAAGATTTGTGTCTCTTGCTCATAACAATCTTTCTGGCTCAATCCCTGTTTCTGTTGGGAATTGTGTAAATTTAGAAGGGATTGATTTCTCTTTCAACAGTCTCAGTGGTGTGTTGCCTTCAGAAATTTGTGGGAGTAAATTGAAATACATTTCTGTGAGAAGTAATCATCTCTCAGGCAATGTGGAAGACCAGCTATCAAAATGCGAAAACCTGAACTCTTTGGACTTGGGGAGCAACTTCTTTACTGGTATTCCACCGTTTGATGTTCTTGGAGCTGCTGGATTTTCGTATTTCAATGTCTCATGGAATTCGTTTGATGGGGAGATCTGGAAATTTGAATCTTGCCCACAGGAACTGGAAGTTTTTGATGTTGCAGGTAACCATTTGTATGGAGAGATGCCATCAGGCATTGTGCAATGTAATGGCCTCAAGTACCTGGACTTGGGATACAACAGGATCACTGGAAGCATTCCGGTTGGAATGTCTGCTATGACGAACCTCATCGCCATTCGATTGGCAAATAACTCGATAGATGGCACCATTCCTGCAGATTTAGGAAGCATAGAACAGATTGAAGTTATTGATTTGCAGAATCTTGAAATTTCTGGCCAGATTCCGGAACAGATCACACAATGCAAGTTCCTTCTTGAGCTGTGAGAGCCAGTTTTCTTTTTTGTTACCTGAGTTTTCTTCATTCCTTCATATTTTTTTCCACTGACTTGAGCTGACATTTTCATACAGAGATGTCTCTGGAAATTCTCTAACAGGAGGGATACCTGAAGATATGGGGAACTTGAAGTACCTTGAGATTCTTGATTTGCATCACAATCAGCTAGATGGAAACATACCATCTAGCTTAGGGAGTTTGGCTAGCCTCTATTATTCGGATTTTTCGGAGAATTCATTGTCCGGTTCAATACCTTCATCATTTGGAAACTTGGGGAATCTAAGCTATTTCAATGTATCTTACAACAACCTGTTTGGTGAAATCCCTTTAAATGGAAGCATTCAAAGGTTTGGTTTCTCAGCCTTCTTCCACAATGCAGGCCTCTGTGGTCCTCCTTTAGAGAACTGTTTGAGTGCTGCTCAAGATGTCAGAAAACCAAAGCTGAGCGCTTCTACAATTGTGGCAATCGTTGCTGCTGTGTTGATTGTCATGGGTGTTTGCATCATAATTGTTTTCAATATCCGAGCTCGTGAAACAAGAAGAAGAGACAGCCATGGAGAAGAAGAAGATGAAACCATGGCTCTGGATAGCACCCCTTTAGCTTCATCAGGAACAACAAATGTTATCACTGGAAAACTGGTTCTCTTTGGCAGAAGCTTACCTCTCAAGTACGAGGATTGGGAAGCTGGAACCAAGGCTTTGCTCAACAAAGAATGTCTAGTCGGCCATGGCTCCATTGGAACTGTCTACAAGACAACCTTCAAAGATGGAGTCACAATAGCTGTAAAGAAACTCGAGACCTTGGGACGAATACAGAGTCAAGACGAATTCGAGCTCGAATTCGGATGCCTTGGAGTGCTTTGCCACCCGAATCTTGTCACCATTCAAGGATACTACTGGTCTTCCAGCATGCAACTTATCCTCTCTGATTTCATTTCAAATGGAAATCTGCATGATCATTTACATAGCTCTGGGAATCCCAGACTGAACTGGACACAGCGGTTTCGCATAGCAGTTGGAGCAGCTAGAGCTCTGGCATACCTCCACCATGACTGCAAACCTCCAGTTCGTCATCTCAACATCAAGTCTGCTAACATCTTGTTAGACGAGAGCTACACAGCAAGGCTCTCAGACTTCGGCTTGGTGAAGCTGCTTCCTCTGGTTGGAGGCTATGGCTTTACTGAGGTTCACAATGCTGTTGGATATATTGCACCGGAACTCGCTCAAAGCTCCCAAGCTTGCAGCAAATGTGATGTCTACAGTTTCGGAGTCATTCTTTTAGAGTTAGTAACTGGGAGGATGCCTGTGGAGAGTTCAGTTGACAGTGAGGTGCTGATTCTACGTGAACATGTAAGACAAGTGACAGAGAAAGGCCGGAGCTCCGATTGCTTTGATAAAAGCTTGCGCGACGGAGTCGAAAACGAGCTGATTCAGGTGATGAAGCTGGGGTTGATCTGCAGCTCTGAGGTGCCTTCAAAGAGACCAAACATGGCTGAGGTAGTTCAGGTACTTGAGTCAATAAGGAATGATTCTCAAGTATAAACAAGATGGAGGAGATGATGATTTCATTTGTAGTGGCAGAAACACATTCTTTTCCATTTATAGAGAATTTAATTATTTATTATTTAAATGATTGCCGACGGCGGGCACAAGACAATGTACCATGATTAAAAGTTAAAACTAAGATAAAAAAACTATGGGATGTATATGGTTCATTGATCATTTTGTGGAAGTGAAAGACTGAGTGAATGTTTGACTTTGCATGATATGCTTCACAGGTATAAAACATGGATCATCAATAGCTAGATGGAGAAAAAGCTAGTGTACTGTTTATATACAACATGGCTATTTCATTCATCATCATGGTTGACATTGAACAGATAGATGTCAAACCTTTACCAGTTTGATGATGTAAGGAGCTCGGTTTACATGAGACATATCTTTATGAATAGGAAGAAGGGATGGGAGATGATATTTACCCAGTTGAAACGGTTTTACCGGGTGGATCTTACAGCTTCGATTGCAGCAACGAGCTCATCAAACTTAGCGCCTGTCACTTCCTTGACAACGCTGCCTCCTTTGAGTATCTTGAAGGTTGGAACAACTTTTATCCCAAGCTCCTTCGCCAATGGCTGCCAGGAAACAGGAACAACCGTAAGTATGCCAAGAATTGGACACTGCACATACTGTGGTCGATGCATTCTTCTGTAAAATGGCAGAGAATGGCAGTGTGTGGCAATAGACAAATGATTTGCAATGCGTACCCTGTTTTCCTGGTTGCAATCCAGTTTCAGGAAGAGAACGTCGTCGTATCTGGTGGATAGGTCTTGGAATTTTGGAGCCATCACCTTACATGGCCCGCACCTGCATCCAAATGTTGCATTGAGACACAAATCAAATGTCTCCTATTTTCTAATCACAAGCATACATTTTGAAACAGAATGTATTACACTGAAGGCAAACTTCTCTCAACTCTGCTTTTAATTATGGAAGTTATGTGAGTGTGTGGGATGCTGGATTCTTACCAAAAAACACTAATGTGTCAAAAGCACTAAATCCCATGCTTCTGCTAGAGCATTATCACTAATTTTACTTGAAACACATCAAGCATATTGTACACCAGAATGTAGATTCAGCATCACTTGAAAGCACAAAATAAGTAGAGATACCGTCACTTGGATCTCAATAGAAACCAGCATAACAACCAAGCATGATTTAGATCATTATCATTATTTTCACTTGAAACACATTAAACATGCTGTATACCAGAACGCAGATTCAACATCACTAGAAAGCACCAAGTAAAGATAAAAATCTCCGTCCCAACTGATTCGGCACCCTAACATTGTTTGGATCTCGATAGAAACCAACATAACAACCAAGGATGGCTTAGATCTTAAACCTTGGGGTGAGTGTGTGTGGAAATGTCATTCATTTCATTAAAAAAAATTATAAAGTGCTTTAAGCCATAGCCATCGTCTAACAGCTTGAAAAATCTGGTTATGGCCCCCTTTCTTGTTCCTTCTAAAATATAGTTACACCTAAACATCTACCATGAATAAGCAACAATGAGCATGTCTCAGCCCTGTAACACCATATCAAAATGCAATCTTTAGCCTACACACAAAAGACCGAGCTCCAGCCAATCTATCTATCTCAAAAAAACTCCCAACTCCTACGAATCTACAAAGGAGCAATAGACAGAGCAAAAATGAAACACATAAACATACCACTGCGTGTACATATCGACGACAACAGTTTTATCAGCGGTAGCCTTCACAATCGGCCAAAAACTATCCTTATTCACCTCCGTAACCGTCCCGATCCCCGGAACCACCAACGTAGCCGTGAAAGCAGCCTTCCGGCTCCGTCTTTTGAGATTAACACCGCCACCGTGGACCCCGGCAACCGCGAGGTGATTGGAGGAAATCGATCCCAAAAACTGAGATTGCAGCAGCGGACTGTTCCTTGGAGCTGCACATGTGGAGAGGTGCAGCAGCGCCATTGCTTTAGATTAAGAGCTTCGGAGGTTTCTTGAACTTCTCAGATTGATCACTCGGAAACTGGTAGTGGCGCTTGAGCGAGGAGGGCCGTCGAATGACAATATTATCCTCGGAATTTTGTCCTTATCCATTTTCTTTGTGGTACCCATTTTTTTTCCTTTTCGAATATTTTGTGGTCGTGATTTAAAATAATAACGGCCATGGAATAAGGAATATTATAGAGTAATATTCTAACATTTTTTAATCAATAAATAATATGTGGACACCTCATTTATTTCTTAATTTAAAATTATCCAAAAAACATTTTGTAAATTAAGTTGGAATTATTTAATTATATTTCTTCAAAATAATTTTCAAAATTGTTTTTGATAAAATAAATACTGGGATTCTATAGTTTTTTAAATAAAAATCATTCATATTTAATAATAAAGCTATATTTGAAACAATTTTTCAAATAATATTCCATAGAAAACAGCAAAAAATCGGGATCATATAGATAAATACATTATTTTTTATTAAAGAAATTAAAATTGTGAAAATAAATAATGAAACACCAATTTTCTACGATTTTATAATAAATGCGAATTTTAATGATAATGGAAACCAAAACCGAAATCGAATTGATTTCTACATGTGGTAATGAGGAGAAGGCATACAAATCAGAATGAAGGAAAACCAGACTGCAACTGGAAGACAAAGTGAAGGAAGAAGGTTTCCAACAAGCAGAGGCGAAGCAACAGCAGGTGAATGGCAAAACCAAGTATCAATAAATAGCCGATCTTTTAGGAAGAAGAGAAAGAAAACAAAGAGACAATGTGTGTGCACTACTTTCTGAGAAGAGACTCAATGGCATCAAAGAGGAGAGGCGCCATGTCTGGTCTGGGTGTCTTTGTGGCGCATTTCAGCCCTGGGACACCGATCACTGATGTGAGTTCTATCAAGAAGGGGGTGTCCTGGGGAACCTTAGCGGACAGGTACACAACATCTTGATTCGAATGTTTCCGCTTCGCGATGAAGAAAACATTGGATGCGGCGAGCAGGTCCAGAGTTGCTTCCACACTGGTGAGCACAATGGCAGGGAAATCTTTCAAGACTTCGTTGGAATCGGGCAATGATTTCCATGTCTGGAGAAGAAAAATGGACATGTAGAGTGTAAGAAATTGAGCCACTGCAGCTAGCAAAGCACTCTGCGCTTAGATAGGGTTCAAGTAAAGGCTAGCACGCAGGATAGGAATGTGTCTTCTTACCTCAAGGAACGTGGCTCGTTCCATCTTCCCGTCTTCGGTGAAGAAGATGTGGAGGGGAATCTTGTCGTTGAAGTACCATGGAGGTTGTTGACTGTTTTTCACTGCAACCTGTAGCAGCGAGGTAGGTGGACCAGGGGAAATATTTTGGAAGAGGATCATGGGAAGAAGAGTGCTTGCAGACGTTCCAGGTTGAAGTTGGGGAACCTGAGAGAGGAGAGGGAGCATTTCAAAGTAAAAGTTATGTGTGATGTGACATTCATATGATTTCAGCAGTCAATTTACCTGAAGAGGTGCACCTGCAGCAAGACCAAATGTGTTCTTGTTGAACTGGATCATAAACCCATCAAGTGGAATGGGAGAAAGGTTCTCGAATAACATGCTGTAAAATATTTGGCCATCTCTCCTTATCAACTGAGCGCTGATTTGCAAGCCTTGTCCAGAAGATGCTGGCAGTTGGATGGGCAATGAAGGACTGTAAAAAGGAAGAAAGACAGAGAAGTATATAGTTGGATGCACCCACTAAGAAATATAGATAGAGAATGCAACATAAGAGAAGAAGAACAAGTGAACTGAACGTACCCAGCGGGGGCTGGAGAGTTATCAGTAGGTACCAAAGCATTGCTATTGTCCATTCCCATGAGGTCAAGTAAATCAGGGACATGTGCTGGAGCAGCCGGAGCAACAGCTGGTGGCTTTCCAGCTGTATTACTTGTGGTGGTGGCTGGTGAAGATGCTCCGGTCTCAGCAGATGAATCTAAATGCCCTGATTCACCTCCATCAGGATACTCTTCTTCTTCAGTTTTTAGAACAGTCTTTACACGTGTAACAAAAGCTTCAGGGGTTTGTGGTACACAGAGGACAAGGTAGCAATGTTGGCAAGGAGTTCATCCAGGAGTGATGGATCAAGTTGATTAGTGTCGTCACTGATCACAGGCTTTTCAGCTAAGACAACATCCTTCGCTGCCTGAAATATCACAAAAGTTATCAATGACATACCGTAACAAATTCTTCACTCATCTCCAAGTGCATAGCGCTGCAACCAAGGCACAACTAAAAACCATTCGGGTTACACTGTACCTCAGGATCAGTGGACAATAGGCGCCAATATATATATGCACGATCTCTAAGATCAGGATTGTCAGTCTCAGCAGTAGCATTGTTGAGTACAACCTATTTCCAAGATTACAGCAGGGTCATAGTCATGTTAAAAGGGAAAAGATGGACGAAAGAGTCAATTGAATTCTGCACACAAGTAATGTAGACTGCCTAGTAAATGTAAAACATCAACTATAAACACAAATTACTGCCTACTATTAAATAGTCTACCAGAATATTACACCAAAATCAAAATAAAAACAACCTGATTTATACACTTCAACTGAAGGTAAAAATGGAAGGCCATTTAAAAGATTCTATGAAACTAGACAGCAAACCTGGATCATCTTCTGTGGACCTTCTGTTGGCTTCTTAAGGAAAAGTTTGACAGTGGCAGTTAGTAACTGCAACTGGACTAGTGGAGGTTCCTCTGGGAAAGTCTCCAAAAAGCTTTCCAACAGTTCATCAGCATTATCAATTCTATCAGCATATTCACCAATTATCCAGATCATTGATGCCTGTGAACCAAAAAACGGTTTCAGAAGCTCCCAAGCTATGATATCTGCATAAAAAAAAAAGAAATCCTGGAAAATGACAATCTGAATACACCTTAGCCTCAGGTTCATCCAAAGTGTCCAAGCTCTCGCACAGAGTAGCTATTATGACCTCATAACTGGAAGATAACATATGTTAGAAGATAAGGATGTATTGATCCACGCAACCAAAAAACAAGAATGGAAATAGAAAAAGTTGCATACGTATTTGGGTATCGCCTGAATATATCCTTAATCACAATAATAGCTTCTTGGACTACATAGTTTACTTTAATCTTGATTAACTCGAGTAAGACACTGATACAACGTTCAGCCGCTCTTTCTAACTTAATGGCACATCGTCCAATAGCACGCACAGCTTTTCTTACAAAATCCACATCAACTTCTGTGGCATACTCTTTGAATTCTAGTAGAACCTGTTTACATGTGTAGACAGAAATATTTAACGAAATCCAAACACAAGAATCAATAGGGTAATCCACTAAAATAATAAAACGCCAAAATTTACCTGGTCAATATTCCTGTCAGAAGCAAGTTTTATCATAATCTCTAACTTCTCCATCTTCACATATATGGGATCGTTATATTTGCAGAAGAACACCTTGAGGGAGAGGGTTATATTTTATTTATTCGTCCCTTACAAGTTCAAGGATGAAATATGCAAAATTAAATGTGTTCAGAAGAGACCAAGTTGAGAATACCTTGATTTCATGGGCAAGAATAATGGGCCGCTTCTGAACAATAAGATTGATGTTTCTTAAAGCAACATATTGAATCTCTGGCTCGGTAGAAAGTAATGTAACGAGAGGTGGAGCCATCTTCTTGCAAAGGTTTCTAATGACATCGGGGCCACTGATCATTTCCATTTGTAGGAGGATCATCTGAGGATATAAATTGAGGAACGTTTGAGTATGACAAATATTAAAGCAGATGAAGATCATACAATGATGAAAAGACTCTTCAACAAAAATTAGCAACTTTTTCACGGAATGAAAATGGGAAGATGTATTGAAAGTAACTTTGTTAGAAGATAAAAATAAAAAAGGCTTTGAGAGGCAAGTAACTACAACCTTGACTGCAGAAAGCACAACTGCACAATTTGCATGTTGCAACCGTGGGGTGACCCTCTCCACTATATTTTCAGCTTCACGTGCGTCTGCGGCCTTGTACTTGGAAAGAGCATCCAAAATAAAGACTTGACCCCACCTGAGATTAACAGAGAAACAAGCAGCTAATGAAGAAGTTAAAAAAAACCTAGAAGTTTCCTTACACGCACTTGCACCCCCCAAAATTATGAACTCTCACAAAACTGATATTGTTCAGAACAGCAACAAAGTAATATAAAAGAAGCATGCCGTATTTGAAACGTACTCTGTGCATTCATTTAGAGCAGTGAGAAGCTTTGAATGTATATTGCTGGTTATCTCAAAGATGGGTCTAGCACTGTGATCTTGAATTTCCGCAAGGGCAGCAACAGCATTTGCTACAACCATTGGATTGTTGTCAGATATTAGATCTTTCAGAGCATCCAGGAAGCCCCTGTCCTCAACTAGTTCAGCATTGATGTCATAAAGTTTAGCTACACATATTGCTGCAGTCTTTCGCACATAAGGGTCATCATCCTGGTATAGTGAAACAGGTTAAAAAAACCAAACAATGTGACAGTTGGGGTTCAATTTCTCACTTTTTCTTTTTCACTTTTTCTGAGCAGTGAAACACGTTTCCATAACTTGCATACACAAAAACCTTGCAAATACCTTGAGGCAACGTTGCAAAGGGTCACACAAATACTCTGTTATTTTATCAACACGAATGCATCCCATTGTTCTGACAGCCAAAGCACGAATTAATGGATTTGGATCTTGTGAATCCTGAAATGAAAGCAAGCACAGATAACATAACTGAGTAAAACACCATAGAAGCAAGACCCAATGAAGTAAATAAGATCTTGGAGTTCAAGAGTGGTGCACTTTACCTTTACAAATGTGTTCACAGCAAGGATAGCAAGATCAGGCTGACTTTTTGCATAGTTGATGAGATACAAATATACAAGCTTCTTAAGCTCCAAATTCTCCGTTTGCATGCAATTGACAACATCTGTGAAAAGAGAGGATACATCCTTTCCAACTGTCATTGCAGCAATCACTTTCTTAACAGCATCTTTCCTCTTATCCTACAGTGAGATCGTCAATTAAATTCTAATGCCTTCCCAATTCTAAAAAAAATAAAATTGAATGAAAAGCTCTGTTATTCCGCCCTAAACACTTAAACGGTTGACCACCAAAAAAATTACGATCTCATCTTAACAGCACTCCGCATCACTTCTTTCCAGATCAAAAAATTAGATTCGAAGACAGGCATTTCAAGCAGACCCATCGGTGAGGATGAGCAGGGATTTCCAGCAAAATAAAATAAATCAGGAAAAAAAAATCGAAGACAACACTAACGCTAGATCTCACTTAATTTGCATCATATAAGCGCAAAAAGCAGCAATCATATCGAGGTACACATCACTGACCAAAAGCACCGTAAAGAATCGCTGATTGAGGCCCAACTGGGACAACAAAATGCGCTATGATTTAGAGCAATAGAAAAAAGGACCTTATACTGAGAATTCAGTTCCTCCTTAAGCTCGGGGATTTCTCCCTTCTTCGTGGTGGAGAAGTACTTGGAGTCGTGGCCACTCATCTCTGTTTTCGCTCAGTGCGCGAAGCCCAGGATTCAGAGCGATGGCGAAAACATGGCAATGATGAACAATTTGGAATGGGGGAAAAATAAGCAAAAATTCATGGGTAAAAGGCTTAGGACCGGGTTCAAACATAACCCGGTTCAGACCGGGATTTCATTGTACTCGACTTTTTAAAGATCTCTGTTTCTCCCCAGGAATAGAGATTGTGAATCTGTGCTGTCTTGATTCTATGAAGAAGGAACTGAGGAAATAATCTTTATGTTTCTTTTGTTTTTCGATTCAATTGGGTCTCTTTTCTGTTGAATCGAACATGGGAAACGGTGATAGAGGTCGCCCAAGCAAAAAATTGAAGTTTTCCAAGGTACTCTCTCCTTTACGAAGATTTTTTTTAATGAAGTTCAATTTTGAAGTTTTCTTTTTGGATATGGTGTGGAAGGATGAGTACAGGGCTGCTGCTGCTGATGAGGATGAAGCTCCGTTTGGGGAAGACTTTGATGAAGATATTCGAGATGGTAAGAATATGTCAGTTTTCTCAACTTTCAGCGTTTCGTGTTTAGCGTCTTTGACCTTGTTGATTGAAGGCGAAGGGAGTAACAGGGATTTCACCAAAATGGAACTCAAACCTGATCATTCTAATCGTCCTTTATGGGCTTGTGCGGATGGCAGAATTTTTCTTGAAACTTTCTCTCCCTTGTATAAGCAGGCGTATGATTTTCTCATAGCCATTGCTGAGCCAGTTTGTAGGTGAGTAATTTTGATTTGTTTAATGATTATGTGGCTGTCATTTGTATGTAGTTTTGATGCTCCGTATGAGGTTTTATCACTTTAGTTTACTAGAAGCATTTTGTTCTTTCCATGGCTAAAAGTAACTTGGTTAAAAAATGTGTAATGATTTATGTTTATGGTGTTCAACAGACCTGAATCCATGCATGAGTACAACTTGACTCCTCATTCTCTATATGCTGCTGTCTCGGTGGGTCTTGAAACTGAAACCATAATATCTGTTCTGAATAAATTGTCAAAGACCAAGCTTCCTAAGGAGATGATTGATTTCATACATAATTCCACTGCCAATTATGGGAAAGTGAAGCTTGTTCTGAAAAAGAACAAGTACTTCGTGGAGTCACCATATCCGGAGGCAAGATAATGGCATTTTCTAATTTCCAAATGGCTTCAAAACAGAAGTTAGCTATACTCCGTTTTTATCATTATCATCTTTTGAATGATGGAAAGTATCACTCCAGGTACTTAAACGGTTGCTTAAAGATGATGTAATCTCACGGGCTAGAATCATTTCTGAGGTAATTTCTTATTGGAATTTGTTTCTTGATGATCTGGTTCATCTTAGTTCGCCACCAAGGTGTTGAGGTCATGAGTATAGGCACGTTCCTTTTGTGATCATGTATTGGTGTTTTAGGGCAATCAAGAAAGTGACAATTTCACAGTTGGGAAATCTGCTGGTGAAATCGTAGGCACACATGATGGATTGCTTAATGAGGCACAGTTAGCTGCTGCAGCTGAAGAAAAGGAAATCCACTCCTTTGAAATAGACCCTGCCCAGGTTTGTCAAAGTAGGAGCATATTCTTAATTTTATGTTGAGTTTCTGTAGCCATAATGTCCATACACCCCCACACCTACCTCATGAGAATAAGGAATTATGACAGAAACGATGTTATTTCCATGCAAACTAATGTTGTTTGCAGAGATGAATTATATATGTCTCTTTGACCGAGCATGTTAGCCTAAATGCTCTGACTAAATGCCAGCATATTATCATCTAGTGATTTCTGATCAAGTTTTGATTCATAAGTGCAGGTGGAAAATGTAAAGCAAAGCTGTCTACCAAATGCTCTAAATTATCCTATGTTGGAGGAGTATGATTTCAGAAATGACACTGTTAGTACCTTTAAACTTCACGAAATGGTTGGCATGTACAATAGAAAGATGGACTAATTCTTGTGGATGCCTTTCAGGTTAACCCTGATCTTGTAGTGGAACTGAAGCCTCATGCTCAACCACGTCCTTACCAAGAAAAGAGCCTTAGTAAGATGTTTGGAAATGGTGAGTTCACATGAATGTTCTTCTTCTGTGCTGGCCGTGTTGTGCTTGCAATATGGCCATATATAGTCTTGCGAACTTTGTCATTTTCTGGATTATGAAGAATGCTGATTTCTTTTGTTAATTTTTTTTACTGATCCTATATATTGTCCATCGGCTTTTGCTTATCTAGGCAGAGCTCGTTCTGGAATAATTGTGCTGCCCTGTGGCGCTGGAAAGTCTTTGGTTGGTGTTTCTGCAGCCTGCCGCATAAGAAAGAGCTGCCTCTGTTTGGCCACAAATGCTGTCTCTGTTGATCAATGGGCTTACCAGTTTAAATTGTGGTCAACTATAAAGGAAGAGCAAATCTGCCGTTTTACATCTGACAGCAAAGAGAGGTTCCGTGGCAGTGCTGGGGTGGTGGTGACGACATACAATATGATTGCATTTGGTGGCAAGCGCTCAGAAGAAGCTGAGAAGATCATAGAAGAAATAAGAAACCGTGAATGGGGATTGCTCCTCATGGATGAGGTCATATTATTCATCATGTGTACTTTCTACCCAGTGCTTTTTGAAGCTTTTCTTTGAAGAAACTAAATCAGTGATGCATGCTTATATACGTTCAGGTGCATGTGGTTCCTGCACATATGTTTAGGAAGGTCATCAGCCTCACTAAATCCCACTGCAAACTGGGGCTGACTGGTATGTGCTAAAAAATGCTGCAGTAGCAAATTCTGAATGTACGCTCTTTATGTATATTTATCTTGACCGAATTACTTCCAGCCACCCTGGTTCGAGAGGATGAAAGGATCACAGACCTGAACTTCCTGATTGGCCCAAGTTATATGAAGCCAACTGGTTGGATTTAGTCAAAGGGGGGTTTATTGCTAACGTTCA
Source organism: Utricularia gibba (assembly GCA_002189035.1). NCBI lineage: Eukaryota > Viridiplantae > Streptophyta > Magnoliopsida > Lamiales > Lentibulariaceae > Utricularia > Utricularia gibba. Next base: position 1,524,777 of record NEEC01000017.1, on the reverse strand, counting down.
ATGTGCTGAAGTTTGGTGTCCAATGACCAAGGAATTCTTTGCTGAATATCTGAAAAAGGACAATGCAAAAAAGAGACAGGCATGATTTCCAGATATTTTTTCCCCAAGTTCTCTGTGGTGGGGTCTTGAATAGTTTCCTTATACGGGTTGCTGCAGGGTGGATGAAACTATTGTCATTTTGAATTTGGCCTGTTCTTATTTTTTCCATTACTGCATGATGTTTTAGGCCCTGTATGTCATGAACCCGAACAAATTCAGGGCATGTGAATTCCTCATTCGGTTCCATGAAGAGCAAAGAGGTGATAAGATCATAGTGTTTGCCGACAATCTCTTTGCTCTAACCGAGTACGCAATGAAGCTTCGAAAACCTATGATTTATGGTGCCACCAGGTTTGCTGAGTTCTGATCTCAGATTTTGCTTATTCTGCCATACCAGTTATGTGACCTCCTTTGTTTCCTTTTCTTGTAGTCATCCTGAAAGAACCAAAATTCTGGAAGCATTCAAAACCAGTCGAGATGTGAATACAGTTTTCCTTTCAAAGGTGCTTCATAGCATATGAGCTGAGTATTCTTATATCATCACCCATGCTTATATCTCCCTTGTTGCTTTCAATGCGGTCTCTGTACAGGTGGGTGATAACTCCATAGATATTCCCGAGGCAAATGTCATCATCCAAATTTCTTCACATGCTGGCTCCAGGAGGCAAGAGGCACAACGTCTGGGCCGTATTCTTAGGGCGAAGGTATTCTCTTTGGCATATCTGCACCAAGATCGATCGTTTAAACTCCGAGGACCATCATGTGCATTCATGGTTACTAGGGAAGCCTCAAGACAGGGTTGCAGGAGGCAAGGAGGAGTACAATGCATTTTTCTACTCTCTTGTGTCGACAGACACACAGGTATTTCCCTGACAAGCCGATCATTGTTTGTTCCCATAATGTGCTCCATGTTCGATGCAGGAGATGTATTTTTCCACCAAAAGACAACAGTTTCTGATCGATCAAGGCTACAGTTTCAAGGTCAAGTAGCTGTTCTTAGTTCCCAACACCCCCATTTGTTTACTCCTTTCATTCGGCTGAAGTGCTTTATGGGTTCGCAGGTGATCAACAGCTTGCCACCACCCGACATGGGACCTGAGCTGGGGTACTACCGCCTCGAAGATCAGATCGCGCTCCTCGCAAAGGTAACTCATTTTCTCGCCTCATCTTCCTTGTCTGAGTTTTCAAAGAAAGAGGATGGGCGCTGAGCTGAGATACTGCCCAGGTCCTAAGCGCCGGAGATGATGCAGTTGGGTTAGAGCAACTTGAGGAAGACGTGGACGACATATCCCTTCAGAAAGCGCGCCGGTCGGCCGGATCCATGAGCGCCATGTCGGGAGCAAGCGGAATGGTTTACATGGAGTACAGGTATACATACAAATCCTTCTGCATTGCACTTCCAAACACTCCTTTTGGCCTGCTTTAGTGAACCTCCGTGTGATGCAGCACCGGCCAGAAGAGGCCGCAGGGCCAGGTGAAGAGCAAGCCCAAGGACCCTTCAAAGAGACACCAACTTTTCAGGAAGCGCTTTGGCTGAAATGTGTTGAATCTCCTGTCTTTTTGGAATGTTAATTTCAGAGCAATCAAACAGTTCGAGCTGGGCACGGGTCGAACTTATCGAGTTCGTTTTTCAAATGATAGCCTATTGGATACGGATCCAAATCCTTGATCCGACCCAGATCATGAGTTGATTTGTATATTAAAATATAATTTTTTTTAAATAGGAATAAAGATTATCATTATTGTTCAGGCACAATAAATATATATTTGTGGTGTTTGGAAAACCATGTATTTATAAATAAATAAACATTTTAAACACGATGAATTAATATTTGTGATATTTGAAATTTGCGTCATTATTTTTTTAATAGATCAATTTATAAGTCAAATTCATTTTGATTGAGGAGTTGGATATGTATCCAATGATAGAACGATATATGCTCAATAAGTATACTATCTAAGAAAGAAAAAAATGTAAAATTAAAAATCTATTGATACTATCTTATATTGATAACGAATAAAAAAAAGATATATATTTAAATAAAAGTATTCTTCTAATTTTTACAAAACCTTTTCCTTAAAATTGAAGAACATAAAATCTTGAATGTTTAAAATAAATAATATCATAAAAAATGAAAATGAATCGTAATATTTGATATATTTGTATCCATTTTTTACCAATCTATGTCCACCTTTATTAAAGAATATACTAATTGAATTAGTATACTAAAATTTGTAACAAGAATAAAGAAAAAAATGATATATGATAAGTATTGTAATAAAATATAATGACTAAATGAATTAATTTTTCAAATAATTGTATTTTTATTTGAAAATTTGGTGGTTGATAAAGCCTTTTAGTGTCGCGGAATATAAAATATCCGGAGCGGGAAGGCTAATGATAACCATTATATTGAGACGGGGTAGTTATGGAAATTCCATTATAATTGGGTGTGACGAAAATATCCCTAGGGCCGTGTATATGTGGAAGATGGGGACATTGTGTTTTGTGAGATAGGATTCCATTCAACCGCTCAAAACCCTAATCTTTGAACAGTCGGGAACTTGGAGGCGATGGACGGCGGGCCTTCTCAGCTCCAGCAGGCGCAGCTCGCGGCGTTTCTGGGGCCGGACCCCGCCGCTTTCGAGACTCTGATCTCGCATTTGATGTCAACCTCCAACGAGCAGCGATCGCAAGCGGAATCTATTTTCAATTTGCTCCGCCAGACGGATCCTAATTCGCTCGTCTTGAAGATGGCTCAACTGCTTTCGACTTCGGTTCACGTCGAGGCACGGGCGATGGCCGCTATACTTCTCCGCAAGCAATTGACGCGGGACGATTCATTCATATGGCCGCAGTTGACGGAGTCTACTCGCGCTGCGGTGAAAAATACTTTGCTTTCGGCTTTACAGAACGAGGAATCGAAATCTACCATACGTAAGCTTTGCGACACTATATCGGAGTTGGCCTCGTCGCTTATTCCGGAGAATTTATGGCCAGAGATGTTGCCATTCATGTTTCAGTGTGTGACATCCACTTCCCCGAAGTTGCAAGAGTCTGCTTTCGTTATGTTCTCTCAATTAGCTCAATTTATTGGGGAAACATTGAGTCCGTACATCACTGATCTGCATAACGTGTTCTTGAATGTGCTGAATAATTCTCCCAACTCCGATGTCAAGATTGCAGCATTGAGTGCTGTCATTAATTTTATTCAGTGCTTGTCAAGTCCAACCGAGAGGGACAGGTTCCAAGATTTGCTGCCTTCAATGATGAGGACGTTGACAGAGGCGTTAAACTCTGGGCAGGAGCCGACTGCCCAAGAAGCTTTAGAATTATTGATAGAATTGGCCGGAACTGAGCCCAGGTTTTTACGAAGGCAAATTGTTGACGTTGTGGGTTCTATGCTACAGATTGCTGAAGCTGAAAATCTGGAGGAAGGAACGAGACATTTGGCTATAGAATTTGTAATTACACTGGCAGAAGCAAGGGAGAGAGCCCCAGGGATGATGCGGAAGCTTCCTCAATTCATTAATAGACTCTTTGCTATTTTAATGAACATGCTGTTAGATGTGGAGGATGATCCAGCATGGCACACTGCAGAGACGAAAGATGAAGATGCAGGTGAAACTAGTAACTATAGTATAGGACAAGAGTGCTTGGACAGGCTTGCCATCGCCCTCGGCGGCAACACAATTGTTCCAGTAGCATCTGAGCAGTTGCCAGCGTACTTTGCTGCGCCTGAATGGCAGAAGCATCATGCGGCACTTATTGCCCTTGCTCAGATTGCTGAGGGTTGTTCAAAGGTATATATTTGTCGTGATGTAAATGATATTGCAAGATAGCATGCATGAAGTCACCGAATGTGTATACTGATCATATCGCTGATGTTGATGCATTATGTACAGATTATGATCAAGAATTTAGAGCAAGTGGTGACCATGGTTTTAAATTCCTTTCAACACCCTCACCCACGGGTCAGATGGGCGGCTATTAATGCAATTGGACAATTATCAACTGATTTGGGTCCTGATTTGCAAGTTCAGTACCATCTGCGTATCCTACCAGCACTTGGGTCTGCAATGGATGATTATCCAAATCCGCGAGTTCAAGTATGAATTCTGTAGTACTTTCATAGCTGCTACTCATTGGGCTATGGGTTTTTAAGCTTGTGCTAGTTTATTCTCATCATGGAGGATTATCTAACGGTTTAAATGTGATTGATTTATGATCAGGATTTATTTTATTTCCATCGTTACCCTAAACTGAGGAATTGTTTGGTGATCCCTGGGAATTTATTTTTCATTATATTGGGACTTCGTTGATCAGTGCGATGCGTACAGTACCTGTATTTTTCGACATCACTATTTCTAATATTTGTATTTTATGTTTCTGCAGGCACACGCTGCGTCAGCAGTGCTTAATTTCAGTGAAAACTGCACCCCTGAGATTTTAGCTCCTTACTTGGATGGAATTGTGCACAAGCTACTCTTTTTGTTGCAGGTAATCATTGACCTTCATAGGTTCTATGAGTATGCGCATGTTTGATTGTTTCTAAAGTTATTTGTGCGCTAAATATCTCAGAATACCAAACAAATGGTACAAGAAGGTGCCTTAACTGCTTTGGCATCTGTTGCTGACTCCTCTCAGGTTCGCTAATATCTTATGTCCTGGGTTTGGCCAGCTTCTCATCTACGTTCTAATCTGATGGTTGTGTTGAAACAGGAACAATTTCAAATATACTATGATAGGGTTATGCCATATTTAAAAGCAATATTGATAAATGCATCAGACAAGTCAAACCGCATGCTCCGTGCCAAAGCAATGGAATGCATCAGTTTGGTTGGTATGGCTGTTGGAAAGGATAAGTTCAGGGAGGATGCAAAGCAGGTTATGAAACGTTTTATCTCCCAATATGTTGTTTCTTTTGTTCGAAGCATTGTTACGATTTTTAACAGTCAGTAAGTGTCTAAGATAACCTTGTCCACTAGGCTCCTGTTTTTTGTTTTTGGAAAAGTTAAATACTTATGGTAGTGCATTTGCTTTTGGTATTGAGTGGTTTGTTTTTCGCATACATTGGAGTATAATATATGTGATATAGATAGGATTTTTTGATACCTTCTAAATTTCTAGGGAGTTTAAGAATTTTATAACTTAATGAAAAAGGAAACAAAAACAATAGCAATGTTGCCACTATTTCCACAGCTAATTGGTTAATTCTGTCATCACTCGTATTCCAGGTCATGGAGGTCCTTATGTCATTGCAAGGATCGCAAATGGAGTCTGATGACCCTACAACCAGTTACATGCTGCAGGTGTGGTTTCACTCTGAGATTGATAAATCTTGATAAACACCTCTTATTCCATATTTATTACCTCCTTTGCTGCATGCTTAGGCGTGGGCCAGATTGTGCAAGTGCTTGGGACAGGATTTTCTCCCTTATATGAGCGTGGTGATGCCTCCTTTGCTTCAATCCGCACAGCTGAAGCCTGATGTCACGATCACGTCTGCTGATTCTGATGATGAAATCGATGAATCTGATGATGAGAGGTTTGCTTATGTTTATTCATTTCCCTATTTTTTTCTGTTTGTGCATTGGTGCATTCCTTGGGTATTTTCTACTGATTTTTATTTTGCTGTCTCATAATCCTCTGTATGTACATATATTTATGATTCCAGTCAAATCTCTGGGTGGTTACAATTACAACAAAAGCAAACAACTAGACCTTTTGCTCACGATGTTGTGTTGGATAATTTATGGGTTTTTGGAATACAGAATTTCGGTTATTTTTTCTTGCATGTTTTAAAATTAATGTTTTTCTTCTTTTCCTTCACAATTTTCAGCATGGAAACTATCACCTTGGGTGATAAAAGGATAGGGATTAAGACAAGTGTCTTGGAAGAAAAGGCCACAGCTTGCAATATGCTATGCTGCTATGCAGATGAGTTAAAGGAAGGTTTTTATCCATGGATCGATCAGGTTTGTTTGGAGTGGTCAAATGTTGGAATTTTTATGATGTCTTTTAACAGTTGTTTCATATTTCCTGCCTGTAGGTAGCTCCAACATTGGTTCCACTTCTGAAGTTTTATTTCCATGAAGAAGTGAGGCGAGCTGCTGTTTCAGGTAATGGGTTTCTTTATTGCAATTTATATATATGTGTGAAGCCATTTTGATGAGTTCATTATTTTTTTAGCGATGCCTGATCTTTTGCGCTCTGCTAAGTTGGCCGTTGAAAAAGGTCTGGCACAGGGGCGCAATGAGACATATGTAAAACAGTTGTGTGACTATATTGTTCCTGCCTTGGTGGAGGCTCTGCATAAGGTGGTGAATCTATTTCAATATTGAAAAGTACAATTTTTATGGAATGATCTTGACGCTGATAGTATACATTCGTTCTATTCCAGGAGCCTGATACAGAGATATGCGTGAGCATGTTGGATTCTCTGAACGAGTGTTTGCAGGTTGTTTACCTTTCAATGTAGATGATTGCATCGACTGGCCTTTTTATTCATATTTCTCCATATGTTCTCAGATTTCCGGTCAGCTTCTTGATGAGAGCCAGGTGAGAAGTATAGTAGATGAGGTAAAACGGGTGATTACAGCTAGCTCAAGTAGAAAAAGGGAGAGAGCTGAGAGAACCAAAGCGGAAGATTTTGATGCTGAAGAGGGAGAATTGCTCAAGGAAGAAAACGAGCAAGAGGAAGAAGTGTTTGATCAAGTTAGTTTCTAATTTTTATCAACTTGTGTTTACTGCTAATGTTCATCCTTTTTTTCTGAAACGAGCTTGGATGTGAATCTAAAATTTTGCTTTCGTTTTTCTTGTCCCTAGATTGGTGAAATCTTGGGAACCATGGTCAAAACATATAAAGCCTCGTTCTTGCCTTTCTTTGATGAGCTGTCACCATTCCTGATGCCCATGTGGGTAAGCGCTTGCTTCTCTCTCCCATTTCCACTGTTCATTTGTAAACCATATGTTTCACGTAGCTGCTGATCATGAATTTATGCTGGTATTTTTGAGTGCAAGCTAGCGAAATGTGCCATGATCCACATCTTACTGTTCTTCTGTCCAGGGAAAAGATAAAACTCCTGAAGAAAGAAGGATTTCAATTTGCATATTTGATGATGTAGCGGAGCAATGCCGTGAGGCAGCATTAAAGTACGTGTTCCTAATGGAAATGTATGTTTATAAATGTCCACTTGGTTATATGACTCGGTGATATTCAGGTATTATGATACATATTTACCGTTCCTCTTGGAAGCATGCACGGATGAGAATCCAGATGTCAGACAGGTTTGGGAATATTACAGCATCTCCTGCAATACTGTTGGAAACGTTTTCAAACTGCCATTTCTTCCACTAACAGGCTTCCGTGTATGGGCTTGGCGTATGTGCTGAATTTGGCGGTTCTGTATTTAAACCACTTGTTGGAGGTGGGATTAATTTTCTAATTCATTTGCAGAGATTGAACTTCTTGTCAACATTGTCTGACCACATTTAACATTGCAGAGGCGCTCTCAAGACTCAATTTGGTTATTCGGCAGCCCAATGCTATGCAGCCTGAGAATGTGATGGCATATGATAATGCTGTTTCGGCACTTGGAAAGATATGCCTATTCCACCGGGACAGCATTGATTCAGCACAGGTATTATTTCATTCGCTCTAGTTCTCCGCAACGGATCCTTCTTCTATCTTGCCCATCTCACTCACCTTTGGATCTACATAAGCCAGTTCTCTATTGAGCTGTAAACCCTCACAATCTGGGCATTTTATGCATTTGTGTATTACATATTTGTTTGTCTGTATGATCTTGTGGCACATATCCACAGTTGGATATTGTATTCCAGTCCTCAATTCCATCTTTGGCGCCATTGTCCTCATCATTTTCCATACTGATCTAGTCGGAAAAAAATTGCAGGTTTTACCTGCCTGGCTGAATTGCTTGCCAATCAAAGGCGATCTCATCGAAGCAAAAGTTGTTCACGACCAGCTCTGCTCCATGGTTGAGAGGTCGGGAAATGAACTAATGTTGTTATTTTAATTCGCATACATTGCTCAACTGAAGAATGCTTTGTCTCTGCAGGTCTGACTCGGAACTCTTGGGTCCCAACAACCAGTATCTTCCCAAAGTAGTCTCAATATTCGCGGAGGTTAGGCTCATACCACCTCGAGGAGCCACCGCTCTATATCCTCCCCCTCCCTGTTTCCGTTTCTTGCTGCCCGTAAAATAATCCGAGTCACCTAAATTTTCTGCTGCAGGTTCTTTGCGCTGGCAGTGATCTCACCACGAAGCAAACAGCCAGCAGAATGATCAGTTTGCTGCGCCAACTGCAGCAAACATTGCCACCCTCCGTTCTCGCCTCTACGTTTTCATCTTTGCAGCCCCAGCAACAGCTCGCACTTCAGTCCATCCTTTCTTCATAGGGATGTGGACCCCCCGCCGATGGAGTCGGGAGTCGGTCGTTTCGGTGCAGTCACACTGTGCTGCTGCTGCAAGCAGCGCATTCATTCCCGGTATTCTTTGCGTGAGAGAGAAAAAGAGAGTCAGATCCATTCGTTTGCATATGAGATATGCCTCAACCACTTGGTTTTTTTGGTCGAGATGTGAATGCAGCAGTTTGCTTGTATTTTTATATTCTACATGGCTATGATGTGTATAAGTCGACGGTGGATCCAGAGAATGCATGGTTTTGGGGTACTGAATTGTGATTTCTGAAGGTTTTGTCCAGTTTTGGCCTATGTATTCTACACATATCTGGTACCCCACTCTGTATTTTTAACACTTAGTCTAATTGCAATCATAATTTCGATCATTAGTGAACTAGGAACTTTGGGATTCTGCCTTGCAATATGACTTGCTGTCACATTTTTTTTTTTCATTCCTCACATACTGAAGTGAAAATTAACATTACTACATACACATCAAATTTGTAAATCCAATCAGCTAGTTGTGATGGGGAACCAGCACCCGCAGCAGCAGCAGCAGCAGCAGCAGCAGCACCGTGTGTATTTCCATGTCGGTCACTCGGAGTCGCTTTCCATGCCGCCCATGGCTTTCAATCCTCTTGGCCTCTGCACAACAGAATGGGAAGAGGAATGTCATCCATCTCAGCACAATGAATGGAATGAGGCAGCTAAGATGGATAAAGGGAATAATAACACAGGCACCACCTTCTTTGAAGTCTTCTTCTCCCTTACTTCGTACCTCTCTTGGCAGAGTTCAGTTAACCATGCACCAGGGCTGACCAACTATGTACACACAGGAATAAGTTTAGAGGAGGTAACAAGGGGTTTCCTGTCGGCAGGATGGGAGTTTGGGAAACTCACCAGAATGGTTCTTTGTATTAGCTTTGCTCTCTTTTTAGGCCGCTGGGGTGGCTTGCAGCCTTTCATTGCCATGAAGTCTTCCTCTTTCTCTTTACTTGACAGAGTGGTTAGCAATTTAGGCCATACGACTTTCTTCTTCTCCTCTGGGGGATTCGCGAACAACGCTGTCTTGGTGCCATCGTCATATCCACAGGAGTTTCTTGTTGTATAGTACCGGTCTTCCTTCTCCAAGGACAGGGATGCTAACCCTTTTTGGTTGTCATTAGCATTTGACCTGTGCAATTTCAAGACATGATTTGCAAGAGAGCACACACAATCTCAACGTCCATTTGCTATCAGATTTATCTACAAGAGCACCATGGAAAGAATGTTTCAAAGTATACCACCAAAGGAGCAACCTTGATGCAAGAAAAATTACTAAAATGAACATTTGGAGAACTGGCTAGTTTAACTTGTGCTGGGTTAATTGCAGGGGGTGCAGTCAAAATAATGTTTCGGAATCAGTGAATCTACCAAGGAACAACAGAAATCAAAGAGGGAAACAACCATAATATGCACATATATTTTTTTTCTAGGTTTTTGTCACCTGTTAGGACGAAGAGGAGACGGAACTGGGAGAAGACCATGCCCATCTTTACTAGTGCTGCACAAATTTGGGTGACTGTTGTAATTATCAACTACTCTCGAAGTCATCTTCTTCTTCACGACACCTCCAACTCCATCCAATTTTCCATTCAAAGAGGAGTCCTTCACTTTCATACATCTCAGCCTTTTTCTATTTCCCCACTGCAACTTATCCATGTGAAAATACCTGCAAGGAAAAGAAAAGAATTCAAGCACCCCATCAGCGATCTTCCGAAAACAGGAAGAAAAACTCGGAACATTGAATTAAACGGGATGTGCATCAGCAAACGAAGAATACAAGTCGAGATCTGAGGCAAAAGAACGCACCTTCTGAGCTCCCACAGGAGATAAGGAGTCGGAAAAAGGGGGAAACCAGAAACAAATGGGAAAACAATAAGAGAAAAATGGATACACAGAGAGAAGAAAATTTCGATCTTGGTGTTTTTTATACAAAGAAAATGGAGGATTGAAGGAGAGGAGAAGCAAGCAAGCAAAGGAGGATTTGATTGTGTTCAACGGACAAAAGTGGAATGAATGGATTCTGCCGCAGTGCTGCAGAGCTTTGCCCCTTCCCTTTCTCTTTGATGCTCGAGGGGGAAAATCTGGGCCGTTCGATACCCTACGGACGGTTAGATGAGTGTTACATCACACACACACACACACACACACACACGTGTGCGTGTGTGATCGGAACAGCTTATTTTAGTTTTACAATATATCAATATTTTAAATCACATATTCAATCCGAAACTAAAAACAAATACATGCTTTTCTCAATGATAACACTTTTATATCAATATTTTAATATTTTAGTTCGCTACTGCTGCTCTGGAAGCTCGCACTTGCCAATTATTGAAAAGCTGGGTTTGGAAAGAAGACAATGAGCATGTCTTGAGGGATACAGGGGATTATTTTGCAGTTGTCCCAAATGTCAGCAGAAATGAGAACTGGAGGCCAAGGCGAGGAAGAGACTTCTGGGGGTTACCAGTGAATATCTCTCTCGCCCATTGTCATGTACTCCTAACTCTGCTTGGAGGGCTTCTACGACCTCCAGGAATCATAAAACAATAAATGTGATGCGGCCAAAAACATTGTCTTGAGCAAGAGCTCGGAGGGGATTACAACCCTGCGCTCTTCTCCAGTTTGTTGATTTGGTTGAGGAATATCCAGGTTAACTGCAAGGGCAAGCAGAGGTCAGATCAAGGATATGTGATCTGGGGTGATAAAACATGGCGTCTGGAATCCATTCTCTTGTGCTTTTACATATTCAGTAGTGTAACACATGATATAGAGATTGAGTGTGGTTGGGTTACCATGACATGAGGAGCAATTCGGACGCAGTAGACTGGGAATCCTGTGTAGAATTTGAGAGGCCCTCCTGACTTCAGGGTTTTGACAGTACAATCGAGTGAACCAGAGTATGGATACTTTCCATCGGCATCGGGCTGCATTTTCTGTATTTGCGTTTTGACGTAGTCAAAAGGCAAGCTGCAGGCTGAGGCGAAGAAACCCGAAACAGCACTGGCTCCTGATAAAAAGGATTAGAGTTAAGTCTCACATTTGAGATATGATAATTGTGGGAGTTTAAAAAGGAAGTGCACAACAGCCCCACCTACAACAGTTGCAGCTTCACCTAAGCCAAGTGAATCTTTGAAGAATTCAACACTCTGATCGTATGATGCCAGCATACCCATGTTAAGAGCCATAGCTCTTACAACAGTAGGGCCAGCACCTTTCCAAAGCGCCAGAACCCCTTCGTCAGCAGTAATGCGATACAGCGCATGGAATGCATTGGTGTAGTTGCGTCGTTGGGCAACTGGTAAAGTGGCATCAGCTTGCATTCGTATGAGTGCCAAATCTGCAGGACTGCCAACGGATGCTCCAATTGCTCCAGCAGTCAATCCACATAATGCTTTCTGATACAGCGGCAACGGTTTCCCTTCATTTGCCTCTATTGCTTTATTTGTTAAAATTCTAATCATAATAACAACTTCAAGTCAATTCCCAGCTATTGAATGAAGGACAAGTATATAGTATGCATGCGGTTCATTTGAGCGGACGAAGTCGAACATAATGTGACCAAACATTAAAACGCAAGTGATCCAATTGATGAGCACTCACCTAAATGACCCAAGACGGGCAGTGGTATATGTAGCTTGTCTGAGCAGACCAGCACTCAAGCCCTACCAAACAGAATGATTAAAATTAGCCTAAAGAAGAGGAGTGCGCTGGTAAACATGACGAACAGTAGAATCAAAGCTTTCCATGTATGAACAGGAATATGGAAACAAGTGATGCTTATTCACTGATGACCTATCCACAAGTCAAAGAACTCTTAATGCAATCTAAATAAAATCAACTCAATTATCTGAAGTCAACAGTTTATTAATAAACCACAAAGGCTAGTAAACCACAAAAATAACTTGTTGATGCATTTTCATAAATACATTAGCGTAGCAACAGCATAACGGAATGACTTAACCAGCTCAATAACACTAACCTTGTAAAATGCGGCAACACCCTCATTTTTAAGCATGGTCTTAGTCACCTCAGCAGCTGAGCCTTGACCAAGTTGTATTCTCACCTTGATTTAAAACCAAGCATCACATCATTAGCATTAGAAATAATCTAATATCGCATCAGAAAACGAAACAGAAAAATCATGTCATAAAACCCAAAATCAGCGGACCCTGATTCCATTGGGCTGATATAGATCCAAGACCATCATGAAAAATCAACAGCTAAAGCAGCATAAAATGCTATAATCCTCACCCATCATCCAGTGAATGCACAAATAGAACACAAGTGATCCAAGATCAAAATCCATACAATACCTAACAAGAAATGCGGAAGCTACAGATCAAGAAACCCCCGTCGTTGGCACTACGAGGAACACTAAAACGTATCGCCCTCAAAGCTCAACTCGCATTTTTCAGATGTACAGATAGAACAACTAGATCCAAGGTCTGAAATCATGCAGGAACTCATATTCACAACAATAAGACCCAGCGAAACTAATTAGCGACAAAGAAAGCCTATCCACCACCACGACAAGTACATCAAAGAGTACGATCCTCAAATTTCCTTTTTCAGTTTAAAAGTACAACACGGATAATCATTCGATCAAACGTACGTAGCATCAAGAACCCCAAATCTCACAAACAAGAGACCGTCAACCTAATCATCAAAAGCTCGCCTTACCTACCACCAATACCCCTCTAATATTTAGAAAACCAATACCTTGACCATATCGATGGGCTGAACGACACACGTAGCAAGCATCCCAGAGGCACCTCCATTGACGAACGGCTTCACAGCGAACCACAATCCTCCGGATTTGGCCTTGTCCTCCGCCATCTCCCCTGATCCTGTTGTTTCCCACGGCAAGAGGAAATGGAGAGCAGACCAAAACAAGGGTTCTACTAGTCCCAAGAAATACTGAAATAGATGTCGAGAAATGCAAAATTGCATTTTCGTACCACAAGTTTCCAATATTCCTTTTCCGCCCCACATCTTAGACTTGTTCATTTTTAACACATTATCATAGTGCTTTCATCATTTCCACTATTTTACAACAAACAACAAAAAAAATAAAAAAATATCCAATTGGCCGTCAACATATATATATATTTTTTATAAATTTGTTACATTCCTAATAATTAATAAAAGAGAAATAAAAAAAATTAGCTACATATAAATTTCCTCGCTGTTGACAGCAGTACAAAATTTCAATTCCAACTACATTATTGAAAGGTAAGCAGAGCCATCAATCAAATCCTCCTTCCTGGGCTCCTGGCTGCCCTCCCTCAGTAGCCATATCCTGAGGGGGAGATCACAAGGTAAAGGAGAAGGTTAGGTGAGTTGGGTGGCTGTGGTTCATCTACTAAAAGATTGTGGTTTCACATACCGGAGTTGTCCATTGGGTTGCCGGCGGAGCAGGTTCCGGCTCCTTGATTTCGACCACGACGCAATCCGACATCAGGAATGTCTTGGCCACAGAGGCAGCATGCTCCAGGCAGCATCTCACAACCTGTGAATTGTGAGCAGATGAAGCAGCATATCAGAAGGTTGTGGGGGAGTGATGTGATGAGTTTTTTTGTGGGTATGAATGAGTATTTTGGAACCTTTGTGGGGTCGATTATTCCAGCTGACATGAGATCTTCGTATACTCCTGTGGCTGCGTTGTATCCATACCTGGGGTTGTCATTTGATAGTACCTGAAGATACAGAAGGGGGGTGTTAAGCTTAAGCTGGATGGAGCTGATTATTGTTGGAGATGTAGTGTGGAAGTTGACACACCTTCTCACTCACAACACTTCCATTGACACCTGCATTCTTGGCTATTAGCTTCAAGGGATAACTCAGAGCCCTTTTCACAATGTCAGCTCCAACCTGAGATGATAAAATCTCAAGAGTTACCAACAGAGAAAATTTCTTACGAGAGAAAAAAAAAAGTAAACAGAACATCTTAACCTTCTCCTCATCATTCTCAAGGCCTTCCTTGATAGAATCAACCTTTGATGCAAGCCTCAGTAAGGTACATCCACCACCAACAACAATTCCCTCCTCAACAGCTGCCTGTTGCATGATCCAGATGATACTGAAATCGATTGCTTGAACCAAAAAACAAGATTAACACTGCGAAACGGAGTTCACCTTAGTGGCGTTTAGTGCATCTTCTACTCTCAGCTTTTTTTCCTTCAGCTCTGTTTCAGTTTGAGCTCCAACCTTTTCGAGTTTTGAATTTGGTTGATTAAGTATACCTTACTGAAAAATATGCATGTCACACAAACATTATGATAGTCACTATAAATACCTGAATCACAGCAACACCTCCTGAAAGCTTTGCAATTCTTTCATTTAGTTTTTCTTTTTCATAATCTTGATCTGCCGCCTGTTAAGAAGTTAGCCTTTTAGGGATCACTAGAAGAACCAAGATTGGTAGCAGAATACTGCTGCAACAGCAAAAATGCATACCTCAATAAGGTTTTTTATCTGAGCAACACGTTTGTTGACAGCATCTTGGGTGCTGCCATCACCAACTATCGTTGTTGTATCCTTCGTTAAAACCACCTTGGCAGCCTGGCCTAAAACTTCTTTGTCAGCCTTGTCCAATGTGAGTCCTACTTCTTCCCTAATGACAGTCCCTGGAATACAAAAGAACTATTAGGATAATCACTGAAACAAAACAAGTGACCATGACAAAATCATTAGACAATGAGCAGATGAAGCTTAATAAATGTAATACCTCCAGTTAAAATTGCAATGTCATCAAGATACTGACTCTTTCTTTCACCAAATCCGGGAGCTTTAAGTGCTGCTACTTTTAGTGCACCCCTTAGCTTGTTTACAACAAGAGTTCCAAGAGCCTCCTGCTCTATATCCTCCGCAATGATAACAACAGGATAACCACCTCTAATAGCATCCTCCAGGACATTGATAAGATCTCTTGCATTTGTTATTTTTTTATCAACCAGCAGCAGCTACACAACAAATTCTATGTCAGAGAATAGAAACAGAAAAAAAAAATGTGCTGCACATCATCTGCCTACAGACATATAATAGATGCATTAGTGAGGCATACCTTACAGTTTTCATACTCAACAGCCATTTTCTCACTGTCGGTAACAAAGTATGGAGATATATAGCCGCGATCAAACTGCATTCCTTCAACAACATACAAACTGTTCTCCGCACTCTTGCCTTCTTCAAGAGTAACAACACCCTTCCTACCAACTTTGCTCAGAGCCTCAGCGATCATATTCCCAACTTCATAATTGTTCCCTGCACTCACTGCAGCAACATCTGCTAATTCACTGTCTTCCACCTGAAAATTCACATGCACATCATATTCATGACATACAATTTTCTAAACAAACCCGGAAAAAGCAGTATCAGTCTTGACTTGTTTACCTCCTTAGAGATTGACTTCAGCTCAGCAACTAATGCTTTTGTTGTCTTCTCAATTCCACGAGTGATAAGAACAGGATTCGCTCCTGCAGCTACAACCTACACAAATATAAAAAAAAAAATTATCAATGCCACAAAAACTCATGGCATTGTAAAGACAGAACGCATACCTTAACACCTTCTGCAATAAGACCTTGTGCAAGGACAACAGATGTTGTTGTCCCATCCCCAGCCAGGTCATTGGTCTTGGCTGCTGCTTGTCGGACTAATTTTACACCAATGTTCTCAACTGGATCCTCCAACTCAACCTGAAACAAAATGATAACATCTGGTCAAGTGAAAATTGATTGTGATAGTATTAAAAATTAAACTCTAAAACCATTGCAATCAAAAGAGTTAGTACAGTAAAATCCTCGAACAACAAGCTACACACACCTCTTTGGCCACAGTAACACCATCATTCACAATTTTTGGGGCACCATATTTACTTTCAAGAACCACATTTCTTCCTTTAGGTCCCAGGGTGACCCCTACAAGATCTGCGAGTTTGTTGACGCCAATCTGTAGCCAAAAAATCCGACATTAACAAACAAAGAGCATAATGCACGTTCAAAGGATAGAAACTGAAAAGCTCTAATCGTTTACCTGGAGCTTCTTTATGGCCGATCCATCCTGGTTGAAGTACAACTCCTTTGCAGCCGCAGATATTACCGATGGGCGTGCTTTCCTAGGAACAACACTTTTTCGTCCCAACACTGAACCTGAAGATATTGATGAAACTGAAGACAATCTGTGTGATGAAGCTGCCATTTTATCATCCACCACCCTGCTGCTTAAGGAAGTCAAGGACCCAAAAGCAGACAATCCAGCCATTGTTGACGTCGCTATTCAAACTGAAAAAGAAAACAGTGAAACTCACCATCACAGAAGAGGAAAAAATAACATTTTTAGGCACACACAGGGCAAACAAATGCAAACTTTTAATCCATTAAGAAATGCAAACTTTTAAGTAATGATGACAACTACATATTTTTTTATTAGAGTTAATTATTCTTCGCGGAAAACAAAGAAATCAAACATCAGCTCCACATTATAGCTGCATTCACACGTTCTGAATAAACCCAGTAGACGGTAATCAAACGCGGACAAAGAAACGCGATATCTCTAAAACCCTCACAAACCAACCATACAGCCAGTACCCAACAATTCGGAGAAATTCATTAAACCACCCATTCCAGCAGCACGAAAACAGCATCTCAAGTAATGGGACCAATATGGAAGTTTCCACCAAAAATTCCAATCATAAACAACAAAAAACCCAGACGCATACTAACCAGAGACAATCAACGAAGAACTGGACTAGCGAAAGGATAAGGCTTTGGAGAGAAGCACTGCCAACTTTGCTTGCAGACCTTAGTAAGCTATATAAACCTTGTAATGGATTAGAGTGTCCCCAAAACCCCCTTGGCTGTGGTTCCAGAAGGTTCCGCTTAATCTTAGCCGTTGGATCGTTCCATTCGGAAAACCCTAGACCCCTGGTGGGCCCACTCCCCTTAAAATCAAATACGATGATTTTTATTGTATTGGGCCAAGGGCCCGGGCCCAATGTGTAGATTAGCCCCAATACATCTCATGGACTACGGAAAAGGTGTGTGGGTGCTGAAGACGAGCAAGAAACATGATAGCGAGCTGCTGTATTGTCTCCTGCAACTTCTCTCCCTCGCCATTGAAACGCCGTTACTGCAAGCTTCTGAAACCAGCTGCCGATTCCTCAGTCTTTTTCCATTGTAATTCTAATGTCCTCCCGATTTTCTCCGAATTTCTGGTCAAGCAGAGAAAGAGTCACCTGCTGCTATGCAAGAGTTCATTAGACAGTAAAACTCCGCAGGATCCGGTTCTTGCTCCTTCTTCGAAGGAAAGTGAGGGTGAGTTACTGGAGGAGGCGGGCGGTGGTGGTGGTGATGGGCAAGGTCCAGGAGAGAGGGATTGGACGACGTCGTTTTTATTGTTTATCTTCTGGGCTGGTCTCATGTACTATGTTTCCTTCCTTGCTCCAAACCAGCAACCGGTAGGGACGAATATATGAATGGGCTCTGTTTTTGGACAATCTTTTCTATGTCGATGATCCCTGAACGAATTTCTTAGGTCACAGACACTTATTTTGTTAAAAAGCTTCTGAACTTGACGGGAGACGACGGATTCAGTGTGAATCAAGTTGTGGTAGCATTGTGGTACATTATGGGAGTATGGCCGTTGGTGTACAGCATGTTGCTCTTCCCCACTGCCCGAAGGTACACCTAACACAGCTCAGTCATTCGGTTTCTGCAATCTTTGGCTGCGAGTATGATCTAATTACACTGTGGAATGGTGGTTGTTGTTCAGCACAGAGAGCAAAATTCCCATGTGGCCCTTTCTAGTTCTATCATTTGCGGGAGGAGCATATGCTCTTTTTCCATATTTTGTTCTATGGAAGCCACCGGCTCCCCCTATCCAAGAGCAAGAGCTTAGGAAATGGCCCCTGAATTTCTTGGAATCAAAAGTAACTGCTGCGGTGAGTCGACATAGACTTGTCTTGCATCCATTGGCAATACACTGCTTGTTACCATACCCCATGCAGCTGATGAAATAGCCATTTGTCCCCTGATTGTCTTGTGTAGTTACTGGAACACAAGTAAACAGATGGACCTTTATGGTTTTGACTAACTTGTTGATCATATAACTGCAATGCACCAGGTGACTCTAGGTGCAGGGATAGCTGCCTTGATATATGGTCTTTCTTCTGGTCCTGAAGCATGGATGGAGTACATCCAATACTTCAGAGGAAGCAAATTTGTACGCAACCTATTCAACCCCCTTATCCTTGTTCCATCAATACTAATATTTGCCTGATGCTTCTCACATTTTCCTTGTACTATTCCATTCAGATACATGTGATGAGCATCGATTTCCTTCTTCTGTCGACATTCGCACCATTCTGGGTGTACAACGACATGACTTCCCGAGAATGGTAAGCAACACTAAAAGAATGAATGGATCACTCATGCTGGCTCATGAACTGTGATGTGTTTTTCATGCACAGGAAGGATGGTTACAAGTTCATCTTATGGACCCTCCCTCTGGTATCACTGATTCCACTACTTGGTCCTGCCCTTTATGTTCTCATTCGGCCTTCTTTATCAGAATCTATAGAATCACCAGACCGAATCCTGAATGAATGAAGCTGCTGCTTTTGCCATCCTCAACTTCATGATTTCACTCCAAGTTACCATTTGACACCTCAAAAACTATACCTCGAAGTGTTTATACCTGTGCTCTGTGATCCTTCAGGTTGCTCTCAATTTTGTTGCTTCAATATATTGAAGAATGTATTACTCTGAATGAAGGGAAGAATGCATCACTGAGTGAAACCTGTGATAATAGCAATGTTTAGAAAATTTTTATTGAATTATTTTGGATTATAAATAATTTATGCTAATGATTGAATTAAATTTGAATTTTTGAAATATAAAAAATAATTTAATTATGAATAAATCATAATTTAATTTTTTTTATAAAAATATTAAAAATGTTTTTAAAAAACATTAATTTAATTATGATTTGAATTATTTAAGATGTAAAATGTTTTTTTTAAAAAAAATGAAATAATTGGCAAAAATTGTGCGATCGGAATATTTTTTTTTCTCGGCTTCAGTCGTCGCTTCGTCTAGAGCGCGGGCTTCTCCTGATCGAGTTTCCTTGGTAGTGATTCGATCTGTTGATTCCCTTGTAGTGCTGCATTCATTTTCATTGGAGGCAGATGAACAGGGGTAGCGGATGGAGCAGTTTTTTGCTGCTTTTGGGTTGCATTGTCCTTTCTACATCATCTTATGCCCAGAAAAATCCTTTTATCGGTGTTTCCCCCGAAGGTAATTTGCTCGGTTTTTAGGTGTACTTTCATGGGCATGATGCTTTTTGGAGGTATATGACAGGCTGAGAATTGGGTTGAGCGCAGATGAGAATTTTTACAAGGCATTGTTGACAAATAATGCAATCAAGTGTAAAGATGGATCAGAGAAGTTCAGCATTTTACAGCTTAATGATGACTTCTGTGACTGCCCAGATGGTTCTGATGAGCCTGGTACTTCATATAAATCCACCTTTTATCACCATGTCTAGAAATTGCCATATATCTCCTGCGGGTAACGTTTATGTTGCAGTGTTTTGTGTCAAGTAAACTTATTGTTGTTTGTATGCTGGAATTCGTTTTTCAGGAACATCAGCTTGCCCTAATGGCAAATTCTACTGCAAAAATCCAGGACATGCTCCTCTCTTCATATACTCTTCTAGGGTGAATGATGGCATATGCGGTAAACTCTCCTTTTCACTTCATTGGCGAGATCAATGGCTTTTTTCAGCTTCTGAATTTCAATTTTATGCAACGGATCCATGGGTTCTAAATCACGGCTTGTCGTTGCAACTGTCTAACCATCTGTTATGGGATATGCTAAATGGGACAGATTGCTGCGATGGTAGTGATGAGTATGACGGCAAAACGAAATGTGCGAATACCTGCTGGGAGGCTGGAAATGTTGAAAGGGAAAAATTGAAGAAAAAGATTGCAACTTACCGTGAAGGTGTCAAACTGCGAAACCATGAAATTGAACAGGCCAAAGTGGCTTTAGAGAAGGAGGAAGCACAGTTGTCCAGCTTAAGGAATGATGAGAGAGCACTGAAGGCGCTAGTTGAAACACTGAAAGGTGTAGCCTCCGTCCTTTATAAAATGGAGTTATTGGAGCATTGAAACCATGTCTTTAAGTCAGATTTGAGAATTCATGCATCTAGCCACTTGATATTTAATTGGAAACACTATATTCTGTGTGCGTGCTCGTTTTGTGTTCTATGCCATAACTGGTTGTGTAAACATATGGACAGCCTTACACAGCACCTTGAACGCTTTGCAAGCTGTGGATTCGTATTGATCATAAAATTGCAGCATGTGGAGTTCCGTTTTTAGTGGATTTCATTTCATGATCATCATCCTAATCCATGTCTCGCTGGTTTCAGGTGTTTTTGTCGTTACTATTTTTTTTCTCTAATTTTTGTTCTCTTTTATTCTTAAGAGCGCAAGGAGCAGATTGAGAAAGCTGAAGAGAAAGAGCGGCTGCAGAAAGAAAAAGAAGAAAGGGAAAAAAACCAAACTGAAAAGATGGAAACCACTACCCAGGTTATTCAATATTTGCAGCATGTTTTCGTCTTGAAATTAGGAACCATTACCTACTTTTTTTCTATATTATTTTTCAAAAGGCTTTTGCTGAAGACCATCATGCATCTGCCAGTGGAACGGAGGTTAATGAGGATTCCTTCCAGGTATTTTATTTGTGGTATATGGGTTTTCTGTATTGCTGTCGTTATAGAGATGTGGGATCTTAATAGAATGAGGTGCGTTTTTTTTTTAATTTAATGAACATGTGTTCACTGGTGCTCAACTTACAGGATAAGGAAAAAGTTGAAGATACCAGTTCGTGGTCAATGGAAAATCACGAAACTACCAGTGGAATTGAGCTTAATGGGCATTCTATTGATGAAAAACTTCTACATGATGAGACAGATACCTTCAATGAGGATTCCACCCAGGTATTGTCTTGCATTCATAGGATATTTATGAGGAGTGACGAAATTACTTTACTCTGCAGAACACTGAGCAGATTGTGGAAGCAGTGAGTATGAATGAAGATGCTGATCATGATACTGGAAGTCAGGTATAGCTTCTATGGTGTGTTGCTTATTCTATAGGGCAGACTTTTAAATTTTCAAGTAATAAAAGATGCTGATCATGATACTGGAAGTCAGGTATAGCTTCTATGGTGTGTTGCTTATTCTATAGGGCAGACTTTTAAATTTTCAAGTAATAAATCACAATGTCATCATTCGTTCAGCTAATTATTAGTAAAAATCACAAGAGTTTAGTTGCTTTTGTCCGAAATAGTTTGTGCAGATCCATAAATTCAGTGTTGAAAATCATCTTTTTGTATTAAAAAAAACACTGCATGAATTCACAGGATGTGGATAATTTCGATGATACCAATTCATTGTCAAGGGAAGAGTTAGGACGTCGTGTGGCTTCACGATGGACAGGAGAGAATATTGAGCAGGAAAAGGAGCCGTCTGATGCCTACCTAAGTGAAGATGATCACTTTCCCGATGGGACTCCAATGGAGCCCAATTATGACGAAGACAACGGTTATGTCACAGAGTCTGATGATGAACATGAGGAGCAGGTTAACAATTTTGGAGAGCATGATCAATATGCCTCTTCTCCTGTAGAGCCTATATCTGATGATGAATTAGACTTTTCAGGTTTGAAAACTCTCTTATGGATTGTTCTTCTTGATCATTCTTTAAGATTGACTTCTTTTCTTTTTCTTTTGACTCAATCGATCAGATATAACTAGCAAGACTAGCTCGTCTTGGCTGGAGAGGATTCAGGAAAAAATGAAGAATGTGCTTTCGGCCATTAATTTATTTAAAACTCCTGTTAATATATCTGGTAGAAGATCTTATAATTTTTCAAAGCTTAATTTTTAAAATCAGATGACTGGCATTAACCTTCCCTTACATTATGACATTATGCAGAGGCTGCAAATGTACGAAAAGAATATGAAGATGCTAGTTCCAAGTTATCAAGATTACAGTCAAAGATATCAAGTCTCAGTGAGAAATTAAAGCAAGACTTTGGTAAAAATTTATGATCTGGAAAATGTGGGTTCTTTATTCATTGTTTAGATTAATGTGAGTTTATTCATTTAGAGATCTGCATTTTCTTGCTCCAGGCCCAGCGAAGGAATTTTATTCATTCTACGACCAATGTTTTGAAAGCAAACAGAATAAGTTGGGATTCCTTTATTATTTTTCCAGTTATCCGGTTTTTGAAGTTTTTACAAGTTCTCTTTGAACTGGAATGTAAAAATGAATACCTTAGGTATGTATACAAGGTTTGCCCTTTCAAGCAAGCCTCTCAAGTGGAAGGTCACAGTACAACACGTTTGGGGTATGAATCTTGAAAACCCCTCAAGCGTTTTTGAGATTCGTGTTACTATACTTATACCGAGTCTTGATTCAGTTTGAGCTCTTGTTTACAAAACGTGTAGGAGCTGGGAAAATTTTGAAGACTCATATAGGACCATGAAGTATGAACATGGAGATAAATGCTGGAATGGCCCTGCTAGAAGCTTGAAGGTAACCGTGCCCTTTATTTCAGAAGAGCACATATCTCATGTCTTTCTGTGTGATATGTATGGGATAAGCTTCTGGTATAACAACCAGAAGCTGGATGCTTTTAATTTTATCTGCTTCACTCATTTCATGGTTTTTTTCCCTTTTTCCACATAGGTGTACCATTTTGTGAACTTACAAATTCTTATGTGGGCTGATTTTACCTAGTATATGTATGGGGCAGGCATTCTATTTTAACGATCAGATGCATTACCAAGTATGAATTTGAAGGGAATTTCTTTCCGTGTATATTGTTGGCTGATTTTTCACAGGTGAAGTTAAGATGTGGCTTGAAGAATGAACTTGCAGATGTCGATGAACCAAGCCGTTGCGAGTATGATTCTCCATTACAGCCTTTTGTAATTGCAATCTGTCTCCTTTTTCTCCCCGCTTCTATTTTATGCAATTCCATATGTTATTTTGTTGTACATTCTTGTGCATTTTTTTTATTGGTTTCATTTCTATTGGCTTTAAATTTCAGGTATGTTGCATTATTATCCACTCCTTCATTGTGTCTTGAGAGTAAACTAAAGGTAGCTCCTGCTACCTTTCAAATCATGCTTTTATGTCAAACCTCATATGGATTCTGTTATTTCTCATTATTCTGACAATTGCAAAGAACAAGCCGCTTTTTTAAGAAAGCTCATTTCCATGAACAATGTGATAGGAACTGCAAGAAAGATTGGAGATGATGCAGCAGGGTGTGCTCCAAGGGCATGATGAGTTATAGAAGAGAAAACTGGTCGAAAGTTTTGTGTTTAATTAGTATCAGTGAATGAGGCTCTTCACTTTCGGCAATTTCTTTCAAATCAAAAAGCCAAGGTGAAAACAGGAAACACAGGCTAGTTATTGCTCTTCTTGTTTCTTTCCAAACTGATGTTCACACAACTGTCCTCTCTCTTCTCCAAAGCCAAATGTATATCATCTAATATCCGAGGGATTTGATCACTTGAGCACTTTACATGTACAAGGTATGGAATACTCAGAAAATGACATCTTATTTCGGCATAATTTTTGCATGGCAACTTGTTGCAATGATACAGCCGGAAGAGAAACTAGCTTCACATAATGTTACAAAGGGTAAAAATGTATCCGAGGTGCATTATTTACAGATCAGAGAGGCTTCCATCTTCTGAAAACTCAGTTTCCCCCTCCCGTGGTGCAGCAGACGAATTTCCAGGAGTCGCATTTGTGGACGAATTTCCATGACTCCTGGGAGCACGAGGGGATGGAAAAAAGGTACCTGGCCATGGAAACTGGAGCTGGAACTGGCTAGTGTTGTCAGTGGTGTCACCAGAAACATGATTAGTCTCTTGGTTGGTGCTGCCTCCAGTGTTACTATTTGTCAGATCCAGTGGCTCGAGTTTAGACTCATCACAAGGTAACTGAAACCTACAGACGGGGCAAGAGCTATGAAGCTCCAGCCAGGATAAGATGCAGCTGCCATGGAACTTGTGCTTACAAGGCATCTCTTTGACTTCAGACCCTTTCTCGCACTCATCCAAACAAATGGGACACTGCATTGCTTCCTCAGCTTCCACAATAGGTAAAGCCTGCACTGCCTTCTTTTCCGCTGGCGGAGTTCCGTAGCGGTTTGGGTCATTCTCTAACAAATGCTGCAGCAGCAAGTCTAACCTGGGGCCTAAGAAATAATCGCCCAGAGAGCTGTTGCCTGCATGGTTTTGAGATTCATCACTGCGGCCATATGGACCGACGATGACCGCCGCCTCGTTGAAAGGATTTATCAAAATCATGTGGTCTCTTCCTCTTTCCCCCTCATTTACATCCTCCCTGATGCTTGGATCCATCTCCAAGCTCCCTGACTCTGACTGCGCCCCAGCTCGGATTCCTTGAAGCAGATGCAGAATCGCACCTGAGCTCCTTCTCCTACGAAATATCAATTCCAGTTCACGACCCAGCTCCGCCTCGCTCCCATCTTGCCGTTCATTGTTGTCACTCTCCATCCGCCTACTGCGGCTACCGGATCTTGCATTACCCACCATACCAAGCAGGATTGGAGCCCAGAGGGAGAGAGCGTGATCAGACTCCGATCCTCCAAGCTGAACATCGAGATGTATGTCATTCCCTAGAGCAGTTTCCATCTCTTCTACGAAACCACCTTCACATATGGGGCACTTTATTGTATCAATCTCCCTAACTGGATTAACTGTCTGCGAACACGTGTAGCACCAATATGTATCCTCCATGATCTCTCCCCAGGTCAGCTTTTGGTTGCAATCTTTACCCTGCCAAGAGCAAAACCGTTTATCCAAAAAAGCCAACCCCCAATCGGCTACTTCAGCTGACAAATACAAGTCTTACAACTCAATCAAAACATAATCGCCCAAGGAAAAAAGAACCCAGTTGGCAGAAAATATAAAGAAAAACTATCCCGATGCCTAAAATTGATATGCGGGAACAAGATCGGCGTATGGATCTGCAAATAGGAAGCAAACCCACCGAAAATCACCCATATTTTTCACCTACTAGCCAAGAACCAAGAAGCATGTGCCAATTCACCACACATCCTTCCAACCCACAAGGCTTACCGGGGAAGAAGATTCCCTCTTCTTTTGATGGTGTTCTTGGTTATCTCAGGTGCCCATCCAGATTTCAGGGGATGCCCTCGAAACAGGTGGTGTGGTATCAAATGCGCGTTACGGATGGGGTTGCCATTTTTATAACCCACACCAACAACAACATCCCCAAACGACGTTCCACGCCCACGCCCATCCACGTAGGAACGTATGAAATCCCAAACCAGTCCCTACACTTACCATAAAAGTCATCAAAAAAACTCCAAAATGCTTAACTTAATTTCAACCGCATTTGGCCTATGAAGAAATTTGAGCCCTTTTCGTTATCTTGGTCCCAAAAAGTTTACCTTTTCGAACTGAAGAATGCCACCATATTGGATTTGAATTCAATGTGCACAAATGGGCATCTACTATTTGCTCCAGTTCCTGTGAGCAGCATCATCGCCGTCTCCTTCATAAGGAAGATGGCAGTGGTACACAAGCCTAAAGGACTACACATCACTCACAAACTCCCTCATCAAAAAAAAAAAAAAGAATGCAATGCTGTGCAAAACTCTTGCCACTCGTAAGAAGTCAGGTATCAGCTGGCGATGAAGATATCGTCGATGCGGAAATCGTCGATGCAGAAAAACGATGCCACACATAACGGAAACATAAGCTGTCCATATCCTTGAAGTCAGGAATAGTTTCAAATTCATCGACCTACGAGTCATCCCTAGGTGCAACGGGGGAGCAAACTCTGCAACTACCAAGAAATTTAGTCAACATTGAGGCATCCAAACTGGACTGTACAGAATGAGGTAGTAACGTACATCTTTAATCTGAAGATATATGTCAGTGTGTGAACTCATTGGAGTCTTCTCGGCTGCAGCAGGAGAATTTGCTGCTGAAGAATTATGATTTTCATTGGCCTACAAAAAATATGTAACGGTTAAACAAACATGAATCTAAAGGTACTAAGAGTTCGCAAGCATCTGAGAGAGAGCGCAAAACTATGCAAGTTTCAGTAGTACAGTGCATCCACATAAAAATTTAAGAGGATAAAACCATCAGCAGTCCGCTAATGTATCATTTCTGATGAGCATTTTGGAAACACTGCAAATAGGGTAATCCACAAGATTAAGAAGTAATCTAAATATCATTTCTGTCAAAAACCTTTTACCAATATTTACATAGTATATGATGCCACAACCTCTCTTCCCATCGATTTTTTACTACACAATCACATGGAAATTGAATGGAGGATGGTATTGATTTAGGATGTGTAGAATTGTCAAGTTCAAATGAAGGATCATACCAAACGCATATAAGAGCCAGTCATACCATCTCCAGAAGGAGGCGAATAATGTGCTGCATAGTAATTTGAGCCACCAACTATATCATCATTAGAATGAGACCGGTTCTCAGAAATAATAGAAGTTCCCGGATTCAGAAAACTATTCCTCAAATCAAAATTTGCATCTATGGTGTCTGTGGTATGAATGCGAGCAGCACCAAGCCTATACATTTGTATCCATAGGAAAGACGATGAAAACCTCAGCAAAAATCCAATAATTTGCATAGTGAGGGTCAGCTTTACTAAGTAGCTGACAAAGGATCCATACAATTCATTTGGAAAAACCCTGAGACAGCGTACAGAAATCGGTAAAGGTAAAAGGAATAAAAGAATATTTACACGTAGCAGTAGTTTGCCGGATTTCATTCACCACATATAAAGTGAATTACATAAGATACACATTACATCATGAAAACTCGAATCAATACAAATAAACACCAATATATGAACACCTACAAAGGTACTATCAATCATGAGAGAAGCTATCAACAACATTTAGAACCAAGAATCAAGAACCAGAAAATATTACTGCCTAGATTTAGAACCAAGAATCAGGGATTAATTGAATTCATATATTTTATAAAAATAGCAACAATGATATAGAAGCAAACTTCAGTTAACGCAGAAACAAGTAGAATATATGTCAAAAGCCAAAACACCTACCAAATATCTCGCGAGAAAAGAACAAACCAAGAAATGTCGAGGAGAATAGAGCAGAAAAGGAGAAGTGCATATGTCCTAGCTAGCTTTTCGCTGCTGCTCTCAATGGCGACAAGAGCAAACAAAGAATTCGCCAAATTTACAAGCAATACACCATTATATAGAGGCCCAAGCGATCCAATCAAAGAGCAGGCAACCTGAGCATATATCAGGCGCACGGAGAGCTGCAAAAGACTCTCATATTCTTGAAACCAAGCATGAATCACCGGCAACGGATATCCGAATCCACCACAACAGCTCATCTTAAGACGCGTCCAGAAACAAAAATGTCAAACCTGAAGCCAAGATTCAAAATGAGGAGATGAAATGCAAAGAAATTCAGTTTCAGAAACCGCAAACTGCCCTCCGGCGTGCGCTCGCATTTGTGGAGAGCAGCGATCAGTTATGAATTTTGCAATCGAGAACAAGAAACTGGAGTCTGTTGTTGCCCCGTTCTTGGACTTTAAGGCCCAATAGTTATTGGGCCGATCGTTTTACTAATTTATTAATTTAAAGGGGCGAAAACATGTTATATGTAAATCGGGGGGCATCTAAGCAAAATGCTGAAGTTGACCTTCGGAGGAAGCCCAGAATTCAATGGCGGTACTGCCACCCAAATGACGCGCGCATTCGGAATCCCTTTCAAACCCTCGGAACAATCACTGAATCTGGAGAGAAACCCTTGAATTTCCATCGTTTCTCTGACGTCCCATGAATCATATGTAATTAATCGGGTTTTTTTCTTGGAGATATTGGGTATAGATATGGAGGGTAATTCTTTGGGGCTCGGCGGCGGGGTGGCGGTGGGAGTGACATAGAGCTGCTGAGCAAAACGTTGCAGATGGAGCACAAAGTATTCTATTTCGACCTTAAGGAGAATCCCCGAGGTCGTTATCTTAAGATCTCTGAGAAGACTTCAGCTACTCGCTCCACCATTATTGTACCTTCCAGTGGCATATCGTGGTTTCTCGATCTCTTCAATTACTACGTCAGCTCCAATGAGCAAGATGTCTTGAGCAAAGAACTTCAGCTTGACTCAAAGGCATGCTCAATTCAGCATTTTATTTTGGTCTCTTCTAAGTGTGTATGATTTACCTTCGTTTGTCTGCTCAGGTATTTTATTTTGATGCCGGTGAAAACAGGAGAGGACGTTTTCTCAAGGTTAGTTGCTTGCATTGCCTTATTCTTGCGTGCACCGAGTCACATTTGGCCAGTTTCTATATGGGAGCTTTTATATCTGTTCGTGCTTCAGAAAATTCCATCCAGCAAACTCCTGACAAATTGATGCAGAGTTCCTGCAAGTGAAGAATTCCGTCTAAGTTAAAACATGTAGTTAGTCTTTCTTCAGTAGCCGATAACTAATAGCAATAGGTGTACATGAAGCCATGCACTTTCGAAAATTCAAATGCTATTGTAGGTGATTGATTTGTGTTGGTCCTGGATGACTTTGATATAAAAGTTGGAGTCTTGGATAACTAATAGCAATTTGTGTTTGCTGCATGTTTTAGCAATGAAGAATATTGCAGGTCCGGAGAGTAATAAAAATCATTTTGTAACCTGCTTCCTCTCTAGTGTTATGGATCACTGAAGTTAGTATCTTCATCTATCTTGTCTCTTCTCCAACTTTACCGTGTCAAACGGTGCCCTTCCATTCCTGCAGAATACACTTGCTCTGTAGCTTCCCCTCTTTCTTTTTGTTATGTAATTGCATTAAAGCTGTTTTGTTGCTTATAGAGTCATCCTTGCAGATATCTGAAGTTTCTGTTAGCCGAAATCGCAGCACTATCATAGTTCCTGCAGGAAGTTCCCAGGATGAAGGATGGGCAGCCTTTAGCAGCATTTTGAAAGAAATAACTGATACACCACCAATCTTCATCCCTCCCAATAAGGTAAATTTTTAAATTACTGTTCTCACGTTGAACCAACCTAAAACGCAAATGAATGTTACACCGATGGCAGAACCCAGAGGTCCAAGAACATCACGTTGGGCTCTCAGATGACGTTGGGGCTGGTTTCATTTCTAGCCACGACTGTCAACCTCCCACATCAAATGAACCTTCTGATCTTCCACCATCAGATGGAATGCAGAACTTAAGCGTGTCTAACGTTCTCAGAGTTGATCAAAAGAAGTTTTTCTTTGATCTGGGTAGCAACAACAGAGGCCATTTCTTGAGAATATCCGAGGTTTGCATATCAGCTAGTCTTGTTTTCTATCGATCAGTATGTGTTACCTGTTCATGCTTCAAAATAAACTGTGGAAAGATTCAGGTCACTGGTTCGGATCGTTCCTCCATCATCCTCCCTCTATCAGGCCTCAAACAATTCCATGAAATGGTGGGCCATTTTGTGGAGGTAACAAAGGATAGAACGGAGGGCTTGGCCGTTGCAAATATCCGGTCGGTCGGCCCTCCGCAAAGGTGAACACTGTTTATCAGCAGCGATTGCTCGGTGCGCTCGCCAACTGCACTGAGTTTTTCATTGTTGCTGTGAATAAAGAAATTTTTAATGTTAATTATTCGGATATTCATTAATTTTAAATTATATTTATTATAAAATATTGAATATTAAAAAAAAGGAAAATCTTTTTTTAATATGATTTAATTATGTATCAGATTTATTATATTAAAACATTAGAGTATTTGATGGAAATATTCCCTTTCTTGAAATTTTTCATTAATTATTAAATTATTCTATATTTGTTTTTATTTATAAAAATGAAATTAAGAGATCCGGTTAACGGTGTCTCGGCTGAGATACCCGAACCGGGCCCGTAAATGTACTGCATTGCGCCCGCTCCCGTCGCACCCCCCAAAGGCGACCCGAGGGACATCGTTAACGCGACGGTCTCTAGACCGTAGCAGCTGCATCTTAATATGTCGAATGCCGCCGTCAGCGGGGTTGCCGGAGCCGCCGGCGGCATAATAGCACAGATCATCACGTATCCTCTTCAGACGGTACTGGAATCGATTTTTGGAGCTGTCTGTTATCGGTTTCTTTAAGATACCTCATTGTTCTATGCGAATGGCGTTTCTGGATTTTGGATGGTTATTTTCATTCAAATTACGGTTATGTATTAAGAGAGGTTTATGGGAGAAGAAGACCTTTGTTTGATTTTAGATGCTTCCTTGGATTATATTGTGAGTTGGGAGTTTTTGGGTTGATGTTTTCCTGAGCAATCCCATTGTTTTCTGCAGGTGAACACACGTCACCAAACAGAAAGAGTTCTCAAGGGCAGTAGTGTAATTGGTTCCACGGGCAATGTTGGCGGCACCCTTGATCGCATGTTGCAGGTTCTCGTAAATTCTATTTGCAAATTCAGTTTGATAGCGAAACTGAAAGATATTAGTGACTTCAATCGGCAGGTCATTAGAAACGAAGGTTTGGGAGGACTTTACAGTGGTCTCAAGCCGTCTTTGATTGGTACAGCCGCCTCTCAGGTGGCATTTTCTGCTTTCATTTTAATTTTTCTGCAAACTCGGATATAATTTGTTGGATATATTTCATTGCCACTCTTCGTTTTATTTAATACTTTCTATATGAAGCTCCCAGGGAATATATTACTTCTTTTATCAAGTTTTCAAAAACAAGGCTGAGGCGATAGCAGTTGCAAATAAGAAAAAAGGACACGGGGATGGTTCTCCAGGCATGCTTTCTTGGCTCATAGTTGCCGCACTTGCTGGGTATTGTCTACTTTCTTTTTATTTTGACTTCAAAATCACCTTTTTTGGCATTTTTTTCTCAATGATTTGTAACAAAACCATGCATATTATTTTGATTAAGGCTTGGTGCAATTCTCTTTGTTGCTTGCAGGTCGGTCAACGTTTTGCTCACAAATCCTATATGGGTACTTGTGACTCGTATGCAGGTAGCATTCTATTTATAATGCCAAGAAAAAATGTTATATTTTAAAGTTTCATGCAAAAGATGAATTATTAGGAGGAAAAATGGAGTATTTTTCTTCTCACTGAGGTATTAGTAATTTTATGCTGTTGTAATAGTTGGGTTCCGTTTTTTCTAGCTTTCAATTCCCCGTAAGATTCCTCTTCTTTTTTTAGACTCACACTCAAGCAGAAAAGAAGATTATTGAAAGGAAAAAGGAAGCTCTGTTGCTTGAGGCATCACGGAATACATCTCTGGCGGATCAATTGGCTACATTTGATTTGACAAAGTCTCGTCCTTATGGGACACTGCAAGCGGTGAATATTATTTTTATTCATCAGTCCATATGACCAGATTCTCTATTCTTTTTTCATTTTTGCCTCTTTGGAGATGCTTAGTAGGCATGCGAGGTTTATCAAGAATCTGGAATGTCTGGGTTCTGGAAAGGAATAATTCCGACACTCATAATGGTAGGCTTATATCTTCAGGCTTGCTTACTGACTGGACAAAATCCCATAGCATTAAATTGTTTATTTCCGTCTGCCATTCAAGGTATGCAACCCATCCATTCAGTTCATGATTTATGAGAGTTTGCTAAAGAAACTGAGGAATAGACGTTCTGCCAAGAGACAAGGCTCTGGCAATGTTACTGCTTTGGAGGTAGGAATCGAAGCTTACTCCTTTGTGTTATTTTGGAGCTATAATTATATGAATTGGCTTCAATATTGATGTCACAGCTTCTTTTTCTCAAAAAACGAACTGATCTTCCGGTTTTGGGAATAGGTTTTTTTAATTGGCGCTGTTGCAAAACTTGGGGCTACTGTTTGCACATACCCTCTGTTGGTTGTTAAGGTAAGCTGGTACACATTCATGCTGTTGATGTAGCGTTTCCCATATGCACTTGCAATTTATTCATCTGTCATCCGACTCATACATCCGATTGGCAAGATAATGGCAGCTTATTTTGGGTTTTGAGTCATGTTTTGTTAGATGCCTAGCTTGCATTCCTTGTGATGTTTGCTGGATTTCTTGCAGTCAAGGCTTCAGGCAAGACAGGAGATTGGTGGGAATTCATCCTTGAGATACTCAGGTTGGTCCAACCCCTAGCTGATCGTCTTTTCAACTTCCAATGCTTCGTTTTGATCGTGTGCTTTTCAAACTCCAAATTTATTTCCACAACAAACCATTGGTTGACAGGTACTGTGGATGCAATCGTGAAAATGATTCGTTACGAAGGAGTAGGTAGCTTCTACAAAGGGATGAACACGAAAATAGTGCAGAGCGTTTTTGCCGCATCTGTTCTTTTCATGGTGAAAGAAGAGTTTGTTAAGGCGTATGCTGCTGCTAAAGGTCTCAACAAAACTGTCAAATGAGTTACAGTGAACTGGCTTTAGTGACTACCAATTGGTTAGAATCTTTAACCTCAGTTTCATCTTCATATGCTTTCCAAATTCACCATGCACTTATTTACTATGCCTAAGGGATCCAAATACTTACCTCTCGTTTCAAGGAAAAGGCTTCGATAAGGATGGTGGATCCAAATTCTTTCGACTACCTTCTCCATGTGTAAAATGAACGTGAAAGTCGAAGCTAACTGTAAATGGTGCCATCTTATTTTCCAAGATGAGTCTTTTATTGAGAATAGTGATAATGGGCTTGCATTCCTGCAGCAAGCATACAACTGTAAATGTAAGGAATACAGTAGGAATTACTACGTCGGAGACGATGATGGGGCGATGCGGATTGGAGAACTTGCTGCAGAATGCGCGCAGCAAAGCGTTGAGTGAATCTGCCAACCACACGACCCCCTAGAAATTGTGCTTCAGGCTGCTGTAGTACCTGCACAACAAGCAGTATCAGCAGATGGAAAAAAGGATGAGTCGACGGTAAATTTAGGGGAACGGGAGAGCAAAATGAAGCTCAAACACAGCCATAGATGAAGGAGATGCACATAAGCAAGATACGGTTATTACCTGAACGATAGGCAGCAAAATGCTTGGATCAAAGTTATTAGATGATCTCAGAAGTTCCCATACTCGAAATACTTGATCCCTGAGCTGCAGCATGCTTTCCTGCTCAGCGCTGTTCAGTGCCAAGGGATTGGCTTTAATGGAACCGAAAAATACAGCTCGGAATGGACCAGGAATGAAGTCATATGAATCAACCAATGAGGAGAGAATGACTGCTTCAGCAGTCGTGACAACTTCTTTGATTACTAGAACTCTAAGACTTTCACTATCAGGATCCAGCAACTGTTTAAGAACGGGTTGCAATGCATCTTTTGCATTGAAATCTCGATCTTTCTTTCCCTGTACAAGCAAATTTTCAAGCCTATTCCACCTGCAGGAAAAGAATAAAAAAATAAATAAACAGGCTGCAATTCAGACCAATAAGAGTGCAATTAAGAAAAAAACTGAACATAAAGTACGTGCCTGAATCTTCCATCCTTGAACAGTAGCTCAATAAGCGCGTCTCTGAGATATGGATTTGGATCAGTGAGAAGCCTCTTGGCGAAATAAGGGTAGGAAGCAGCTAGGACTTTAAATTCAGGATCAGCATAAAGAGCTAAACCTTCTAGCACAGTGAGGGACCTTAGAATCAAAGCATAGTATGGAGGAACTGCATTGATAATGAAGGGAATATTAGGCATGCAGTAAGCCAGATGAAGATCCAGAATTACTTGTGTACTAAGGTGGGGGCATTCGAAACTTTTCCACTATTGACATATGCTGTTTACGAAATCACGTAATCAAAGGAATGCCGGTTCCAACAAAACACATTGGCAGAATATTGTGGTAACACATTCCTCTCACATTCAATCACATTAAAATTTCATGCAACATATTTATGCAATCTCACCGTTAAATGGATACTGGTAAAGAACAGCACCCAGGGCATCCACAATTGTTTTGAAATTAAGCTCCTTCACTGTTGAATTCAGCGCATCATCAAAAAAGCCCCTCAGAGCAGGTACAATGGGAGACACATCTACATCAGGTGATAAAAAATCCAGCGAATAATAATCACGAGCCATGGCTTCATAGTCCTTATTAACCATATGTACAACATGACCAATTATGGCAGATCTTGCTTGTTCTGGAGTCTCACTCATCATTCCAAAATCAATGAAAGCAAGTTTCCCATCAGGCGTTGCTAACAGATTCCCAGGATGAGGGTCTGCATGAAAATATCCGTACTCCAGAAGCTGTCTGAGACTGCATTGTATGCCAATGGTCACCAAATCCAGAACTTTGAGCCCTTGCCTCTCAATGGCCTCTTGCTCATTTAACTTAGTTCCTTCAATCCACTCCATAGTCAGCACCTTTCCGCTTGTATAGTCCCAGAAAATATCTGGAACGATTACATCTTCTTTGTCTGCATACAATTTTTTAAACCTCCTAGCATTCTGTCCCTCCTGCACAAGCCTAACAACATTATCATTCACAACCACAGGCTTTTTTAGTTCATGAAACCTATTCAACAGGTTCTCAAAACAGCAATTTGAACCACTGCATGCACAAAATAATAGACATGATTTTACTTACTTGTACATAATTAAGCTCCTGAAACACTCTTCGTGCAAATTCATCAATGAGTGAAACAACATCGGTTGTAATGATGTCAACATATTTATTGATGAGAAATCCAAGACCTCTCATAAGATAGAAGTCCACACCAATAGCATCTTCGATGGCAGGTCTTTGCACCTTTACGGCAACAAACTTCCCAGAGTACTTTAACTGAGCTTTGTAAACTTGGCCTAAGCTAGCAGCAGCAATTGGAGAAGAAGATATAGATGAAAAAATAGACTCAATCGGATACCCCAGCTCCCTCTCAATGCATGCAAATGCTTCCGCATCTGGAAATGTTGGTAAAGCATCCTAAAAGCAACGAAACAAAGAAAGTCAGTTTAATATCCAGAATGAGTGAACGTACATTAGATAGCTAAAGTACAAAAGACCACCATGAACAGATGCAACTACATATCATAATTGGGTGATTTTTTATGCAGATGCAAAATGAACAGCCTACATAACTCTGCTTCATAAGTAATTCTTCTTCTTTTTTTTTTTTAAATTGTGGCACCTGCAACTGAGAAAGCTCCTCGAGGTAAAGTGGGGGGCATAAATCCGGTCTGGTAGACAACCCCTGTCCAATCTTGACAAAAGTCGGTCCCAATCTAGTGAAAGTTTCCCTGAGCTGAATTGCCCTAAGCCTTTGATTCTGATCAACCTCGGCCTTCACTTGATCAAGCCAAAGAAAGAATGCGAAAGAACCCAGCCCAAAAAAAATTTCCAACGCTCGGCGGACGACTCTCAACGGCTGAGCCGTGTACTTGGTATACAGAAGCTCTGGGGAGTACACAGAAGCATCTCTAGCGCGTGCCATCGCCTTAGCTTCGGCCTGCATATCCTCCACCCGCTCTCTGAACGGCAGCGTCGCGGTGGATACGGATTCCCTGACTCGCAGTGCGCTGACTTTATCATCGCCGCTTTCGGGTTCGGATGCGGGACGCGGTGTCGCCTGAACGAGAACTGCACGCGTGCGATGGTTTCCCTTCCGCCGAACGGAAACTGCGCCGCCGGCGTAACAACAAACCGGTAGAACGGCGGTGGCCATGGGGCAAGTTGCGTACAACCAGAAGCGGGTCCGGAGTTCGTGCCGTGTGCTCGACCACCAGTCTTCCTGAACAAAAACTCAAGGAAAACAGAAAAGGTCAAAATAGTCATTTGCGATTAAGGATAGCAATTGAGTTTAAATGACATCTTTGTCCTTGTTACGGAGATTTTTTTTTTATAAAAATCACTATATGTTTGGAATTGTTTTTTAAAAATTATTATTATAAAATTCATTAATGTTTGAAATGAAAAAAATAAGAATATATATATATATATTTATTTATTTATAGTAATATTTTGTAAATTTATTTAAATAAAGCATATTATGTAATATCAATATTTATCAAATGGGTATAATACTAAATTTATTTCTCAAAATCAATTCTTAAAAAATAACTCTATGAAAAGCCATATATTCATGTTTTTTCACAGAAGTAAAGTAATTCTCAAAAATCAATTTTAATAAAAAAAAGAATCAAATACATATTTGAAATATATAGTCAATTTTATGCAATAAATTGACTTTAGTAATCCTCAAATCATTCCCTGATTCTAAAACCATCGATTGCAATTACCTTTTAGAAAAAAAAATATTTAGGAATTAATAAAATAATATGAAAAAATAGAAAAAAAAATTGGAAGAATTTAGGGGCGTATGAATTGTCACCAAGTTGGATTAAAAGTATTTATTATGCAACCATATTGGAGGGAGGCAGGAGTAAATACTGAAATTAAATTTGAATTTGGTATTTTGAAATGAACAGAGTACATAAATGCACTAATAATTGCGCTTTCTGAATTTTGCATTTCATTTCGCTGTCTGATTTTAATTTTTCCGTGCTACGCGTCTCGGGGAGGATATAGGTTCCGAGTCCCTCACAATCGAGGTTCTGCACTCTGTCTCAGCTCCAAGGGATCTCTCTCGCGGCGGCTGCGTCCACCGTACAATCACTCAACTGTACGCGAGATCTGAATCTAACGCTAAATCTTGATTTTTATTGAATATTTTTATGTGCTGGAGTTGGAGGAGCTGGTTAGATTTCGAACGAGTTTCTGGCTGTGATTCTGAAGTGACTATGTTTTGTGTTTTTTTTGCTTAATTTTGTTGATTCCGAATAGATCTGTACCGTCGTGAGTGTAAGAGAATATATTATCGTTTTGAGGTTTAAGATTCGTTAAATTTTGTAGGTAGTTCGTCTTCCGGCGCTAAGAATCTTGCTTTTTAGCTTTTTTTGTTTGCGTTGTAGATTTGATTCCTTGTCGGATTGGTAACTTACGCTTACTATCCATTCTCGTAGATTCTAAATCGTGATGGCGGACGCTGAGGATATTCAACCCCTTGTTGTGGATAACGGCACGGGGATGGTCAAGGTAATGATTTTTCATACGGACGCTGAGGATATTGAACACGAGTTGTATATAGTGTATGCAAGAATAACGCAGTGCTCTATATGATGAGTCCTAGCTTGTTTTCGGATGGGGAGGGAGGATTTTCATTGTTATTCTTAATGGCATGATTTTTGTTGCACAGGCTGGCTTTGCAGGTGATGATGCTCCAAGAGCAGTATTCCCTAGTATAGTGGGTCGTCCTCGTCACACTGGGGTGATGGTTGGAATGGGACAAAAAGATGCGTATGTTGGAGATGAAGCTCAATCTAAAAGAGGTATTCTCACATTGAAGTATCCAATTGAGCATGGTATAGTTAGCAACTGGGATGACATGGAGAAGATTTGGCATCACACGTTCTTCAATGAGCTCCGAGTAGCTCCTGAGGAGCACCCAGTGCTGCTAACAGAGGCCCCTCTCAATCCTAAGGCGAACAGAGAAAAAATGACTCAAATAATGTTTGAGACTTTCAATGTTCCGGCTATGTACGTTGCTATCCAGGCTGTGCTCTCATTGTACGCTAGTGGACGAACAACTGGTGTGTTTCTATTCATTACGTTGAATGCAGTGTTTTCTGTTACAATGCTTTTTTTTAACCAGCAAGCTCTTCTGTTTCTCTTTAACAGGTATAGTTCTCGACTCTGGTGACGGGGTTAGCCACACGGTTCCTATCTATGAGGGATATGCACTTCCTCATGCTATCTTGCGTTTGGATCTTGCTGGCCGTGATCTGACTGACTACCTCATGAAGATTTTGACTGAGAGGGGCTACATGTTTACCACCACTGCCGAACGGGAAATTGTCCGTGACGTGAAGGAGAAACTTGCATATGTTGCTCTGGACTTTGAACAAGAAATCGAGACAGCAAAGAACAGTTCAGCAGTAGAGAAAAGCTATGAGCTTCCTGATGGTCAAGTTATCACTATCGGAGCTGAGAGATTCCGCTGTCCAGAAGTGCTATTCCAACCATCGCTGATCGGGATGGAAGCCGCAGGAATTCACGAAACAACCTACAACTCCATCATGAAATGCGACGTCGATATCAGGAAGGATTTATACGGGAACATCGTGCTAAGTGGCGGTTCAACTATGTTTCCAGGCATCGCAGACCGTATGAGCAAGGAAATAACAGCTCTTGCCCCCAGTAGCATGAAGATCAAGGTAGTTGCAC
Organism: Utricularia gibba; assembly: GCA_002189035.1. Lineage (NCBI taxonomy): Eukaryota > Viridiplantae > Streptophyta > Magnoliopsida > Lamiales > Lentibulariaceae > Utricularia > Utricularia gibba. The sequence continues at coordinate 1,485,998 of NEEC01000017.1, read as the reverse complement.
CCCCTGAAAGGAAATACAGTGTTTGGATCGGAGGCTCTATCCTAGCATCTCTCAGCACATTCCAACAGGTAACCTTCGTCTTTTTTCATTCATCCAAAAAACAGTTCGTTCTGTGCAGAACATTGTTTTGATACTACTCAGCTCATGTCATGCTCAACTCCCTTCTCTTATGCAGATGTGGATCGCAAAGTCCGAGTATGACGAGTCCGGCCCCGCAATCGTTCACCGGAAGTGTTTTTAACAAGGTAAACGATAACGACATTCCCTCAAATCCATTTGTAGGATGCACACTCGCTCCTGAAGTTCTTATTTTAGGTGGTACGCTTTACCTGGAAGGCTGGTGCTCAACTTCCCGTATTCCCCCGGAGTCTCCATTGTGTAAAATTTGATACCTCGATTTCAACTGGCTCTGTTGTTGTTGTTGTTGTTCTTGTTCTTGTTTTTTTCTCCTTTTCCCTTTGAGAAGCTCGTTGCTGATACAATATGTACGTTGTCGACGCTGAGCTTTCCCTTGCTTCTTGAACTCTCAAGTTTGTTGTAGAATGGGTTTTGGTGGTTGTTTTCTTAGTACATCTCTGCCTTCGCCTCACGTTGCTCTGCGCTTAATACCACTCTACAAGAAATGCCTGATCCCCCTTTTCATTAATACCGAGTTCAGTTCATGGCAAGTCCTGCATCACACTCCAACAAACAAAATAATAATAATAAGCAAACAATTCCATCGGCAGTCAATCCTCCCTTTTCCATTGCCGCGCTCACCTCTGCTCTAGTGCTGTATATCTCCACTGTCCCTGTTGTACAAAACGAGCTCAGACGATGCTTGGCGCATCCCCTTCCCAGTTGCAGACAGACCGCGGCCAACGGGTTCGAATGCAGTCGACTAAGGGTGCGTGCTGAGGCTTCATCGGAGCTTCAGCCGGCTTGTCTCCCTCGCCGGAGGCGGCGGGCACACTAGCCATGAATTCCTCCGGTGTCCATCTCGGAGGGACTGAGACCCTCAGCTTCGTCAATCTCGGCCGCTGTATCGGAGTTTCGCTCCCCGGTTGTTGGTTGCTGCCGCCGCTGCCACTGGGGATGGCCTTTGCTATCCCGTTGAAGTGGTAGAGGCAGAAGACTTTCTTCCCCATTAGGCCAGTTGAATCCTTGACACCCCCTGAACTCTGATCCAGATCCAGAAGAGCCTGCCAGAATTCGCTCCAGACGATGAACCCCATGCTGCACAACTGATCCACTTTCTCTGGGGGGAAACTGATGTTTGTCTCCCTGACGACCTTGTGGAAGCCTTCAACGCTGATGAAACCGCCGCCTCCACTTTGATCTTCAGCATCAAATGATCTACGGATTTGTGCTTCCCTGTTTTCGAGCTCGTTTTCCTCTTGGACTTTGGTGTCAATTGCAAATAAAACCGTGTAATGAGATTCACTTCCAACGACCCATATCGGCCATCTTGGACATTTCAGGTATTGACCAACTTTGCAGAAGTTGAGGGATTCCAGAAGAGTGAGGAATCCGACTTCTACGCGTGTTGTGATACCCTTGACAAACATACCTCCCCCCAGATCAATGTTCCCATCAAAGACATTAGCAACTGCGCATCCCGAGAGTAGCAAGTTGACAATTTCCTGTGCATGAAAAATCACAACTAAGTCTTTGTGCATGAAACAATTTTTGCAGGGTGAAAAGTCTGAACATTCAATTGCACCAACATCTAATTGAATTGTGGGTGTAGCAAGCCTTAAAGGGGTGTGTTGAGAGTTGCAGTTTTTCTGTTGGGAAAAAATATTTACTTGTGATGCATGTCCAAATGGAGCGGTGACCAATGGCTGAGTTGGATCATCCCTATCCTCTTGAACATTGTCCTGCAAATCAATACCCCATCATAATTAAAAAGAATCCGAACAAAGCATGTCTGAAACATAGAAAATTAGATATAAAACTAGATATTGCAAAAGAAACAGCTTACAAGTCCCCGGGACAGCAGGGCAGATATCAAAAACAGCAAGGCTCCAAAACGACTTCGGAAAACAGGAAGCATGACTTCTAGCATCCGAAGCACACTGAATGATGAGTTGAAAGTATGAATTGCTAGAACCTTCTGCAAGTCGGATCCAGATTCCATGGAAACTTTACCAAACACCTGATATGAAAAGAATACCAATGCATTATAGCTTTTATTAGTTAGATCGGTAAAAAAAAGCAGGAGAATACAACTCGGGACTTGGAGTTCAGTTTCTACACTAGAAAATTCAAACCATAAATTTGGGTGTTCCCTTTGTCAATATCTGGCCTGTTTTCTATTGGTTCAAAGGTCAGTTTTCACCGGACCATCCAGAACCAGTAATTTGCACCGTTATTAAAATCAAATAGTGGTGAGAATAATATCAAAAGCGTAGCAAAACAATGATTCTGCAATCACCTCATCCTCAGATCCCTGCAGGAGCTTGTCACCATCGTTCAGGGATGCTATTACAGCTCTTTTATTATGCCCACACGAAAATAAAATCTCACCCATACTTTTCACCAATGCCCTGTCATGACGTTCCATAACTCAAGTAAGAAGAACAAGAGGACATAATCATCAAAAATAAACCAACCACTTTTCTTTGGATTTCTTACAAACACTAAAATTAATAAAGGAATGAGAATATTCTGTTGAAAATCCTCAACAGGTTTGTTTGAACCTCAACATATATGTCCATGAGTGACTTTAATCCGCTTTTACCTGTTTTTTTTTCTTATATGTGAGCCAGCAACTAAAACTAGTACAAATTAAGTACATCAGCACCAAAAAATAGCGTAGAAGATATGAAACCTTGATCTTCTTTCTTCGGAAAGGGATGATAAAATTTCAGAGACCACAGAATCACGATCAGGTGCTCTTCTGACAGGCAATTCTGGCGTGTTTGGGATGGCATGATCAAAGTCTTCGGTAGGAAATAGGAGGTACTTAAGCACAAAAGCCTGAATAGCCAAGGTTATGTTATTAAATGTTAATACGCCTGGATAATATTCAAATTCTGCACCAGTTTCTTAAGAAAGTTCAGTATGAAAAAGATACAAATTAAGCAGACAACACAGCAGCATGATCACTACAAATAACTTTTTGATGTAGCGTAAATCTTTTCCACCGATCAGCCTCCAGCATAATCAATTCGAGAGTACCAAAATTGAAATCTCAAGGAACTAATAAGCTAGAAAAGTAAAATTTTGTAATAATATCACTACTTGTATCGCTGCTAGCACGCCGCATGGCCCCCCTTCATGCTGCACGAGACCCATTGATGTCTCGGGGTCATCACTGAAGCTGCAGTGAAGTATGTATCACATCAGAAGAAATAAAAAAAGACCAAAACTTAGATCTTTAACAAAAAGCACCGTTGCTGATCAGTGAGAAAAAGATGTGATATGATGAAAGTTAAGATTCATATCCATCGGTTCTGTAAGCGCCGTCGTCCTTCAAAAAATTAAACACAAAGAATCTGGAAGAGAAGAATATGAACCAAGCACTCGATCGAAATTGCTGGCAGACTGCAGCCATTTTACATTAAAAACGTGGGAGCAAAGGAACAGGCTTACCTAATACCCTGATTACACCATTGCACAAGTACATCTTTACTAAAATCCTTGCCGAAAATAATCAGGAAAAGTTCTTCGGCTTCCTTCAGAGATAAGGTGTGAGGGCTTCCAAATTTGGCTACGACTACCTCATTGCTTTTTACATCCTTCGCTGGCTCCGAGTTTTTAATCTCCGTTGACGAACAAGTAGCATCCTTGTCCACTCGCTTCTCAGGAACTTTCCTATCTTTTACACTCTCAGGTTTCATTTGCGCGACACTCTTAGCTGCAGCGATCCGCTTTTCAGCAGCAGCAGCCATCAACTCCCGCTGAATCCTGCGATTTTTGGCCTCGGGAGACTCCTCCGGCACTGGAAACTCTTCTCCAGCACCTGAATTCTCTCCAGACTTGCTTCTCTTGGGCTCAGGAGAAGTACTCAGTCTCTGCGCCATCCTCATCCCCTCATCTTCCTGATCCCCCATCCATAAAATACAAATCCAATTGACTCTCACCAATTAAACAAGATTTGATTGGATTTCAACTTTCAAACAGGATCTCAGCTCTTATGGACACACAGAATCAATTTACAAATGTGGCAAATTCGAAAGAATTTGCCCAAATCGAAAGCCTAGGGTTCATAGGTTCTTCGAGGGGAAATCTTGGAGGTTAGATGACGAGAACGCACTTTCCTGAAATGACAATGGAGTCCTTGTCGCTGTGCGTCAACAATGAGGGCAAATAAGGGAATTTCTCCTGAACCATGTGAAGAAATGACATTGATATTATGTTTTACCAAAATATTGCAAAATAAACAAAAAAATTCGATTTTATTTCACACTTATAAAAAATTTATTACAAAAAATATAAATTTAAAAATACTTATTTGATATAAAGATTCAATTTTTATTTTATTAAAAAATAATTTTAATAAATAGAACTAAACACAAATTTAAAAATACTGTACAAAAATATCATAATTCTTTCTGTTTTATAATAATATAAAAATATCTAAAATAATAATTAAAAAATCAGGTGAAAAAATGGAGCTCGTCGTCGGAGTAAACTTGGGTGGTGAGTCGCGGCTCCGCCAGTGAAAATTAAACTCCCAACGCTACGAGAAGCCGGTAGCCACTGCGGCTCAACGATTGCTAAGTTTCCACGTTCTATGGGTGCAGCTTCTCGCATCTGAAGGCTCGATTTGAGGGTCAATGTTTCTTTCTTCTCCGCTGGTTAGGGTTTATTGGAATTTTTATTTGAGGCAATGGCTGATTAATTGGTGGCATTTTTTGTTGCAATTTGTTTGGAATTGAGTTTTTGTGTTTGTGTTTCCTGAAAAAAAGAAGATAATTTGAGATGGTGTTAAAAGGATTGGAGCCTTGAGCTGGATTTCAGCTGTTTTTTGCTGATTGTTGGCTGTTTTGTTGATGGAACTTGTATTGCCAATTGAACTTGGAGTTCTTGTTATTCTTGTATTGACAGTCTTCCCTTTCGTGTCTCCTTCAAACAGAGCCCATCGCCACCACATGAGTGAAAGTACTACAGGCTGCACTTAGTTTGCATTTATTACATGGGTGATAGGAGAAAAAGAAAGTCTTTGTGGGATGTGGGTGAAGACCCGAGAAATTTTTCCAGAACCAAAGATCATGACTCCTGGTCAGGAAGGGAACCCCACCATAATCATCATGATAGCAGACGTTACCACAACCTTTCGGCATCAAGAAGTTATCCAGCTTCTAATTCCAGAGAGAATACTGGACAGCCATATTGGGAACCACGGTAGATGAATCTGGCTCTCGTATGAATGATAGCCTGCTTCGAAAGGAAATGGGTGGTGAAAGTAGATACTTCCAAAACATGTCACCTGGATTTGATGGAATGGATCGGCATAAATACAACCAGTCCCATGAACCTATGGGCAGCTATTCTCGTAGGTCTGAGCCGTCTCTATTTTGTCGACATCTAAGCCAGGTTTTATTTGTTTTTCTAAATGCAGAATCCTGAAGAAGGGGTGAGTGTTTTTTGTAAGCAAATTATGTATCTGTATGCTACTTATGCATCTTGTTAAATGTGTGCGTGTCACGGTTTGCTACATTTTTGAATTATTATGAAATAAGGCTGGAGTTTTAAGTAAGGATATCCCAAAATTCTTTTTTTCACTATATTGAGCTATCGTGCCGTTTCGTGGTACACTGGACTGCAGGAAATTTGAAAAAAGTAGGAGCAGAAGTCGAAGCAGGAGCAGGACTAGAGGCAGGAGCCGTAGCAGAAGCTGGAGTAGAGGGAGGACTAGGGAAAGGGAGAGGAGCAGAAGTAGAAGCAGAGGACATGGTGGCGCTGTGGATCAATTAAGAAGCCATAGCCCCCTGGACAGCCTTGGAAATCCAGTTCTTGGAGTGACAGGAGAAGTGTTCCCACAAAGACACCTCAAGTGGGTGAAGATTTTTCCGCTAGAAGGTCCAGGAAAGGTACCAATGCAGATTTTCACATTCATTCAATATGAGTAATGGGTTGTCGATGCATTACAATATAACTGTAGGTAGTTGGGAAAGCAGGGATGTTGATGATCCTTACAGAGCAGGGGATGACCGTCCCCAAACCAGAAGTAGTCATGCAGTTACTTGCAGGGAATTTGTGAAGGGAAAGTGCAGGTGGGGGACAGTTGCAGATTTTCTCATCATGTTGCATCTGAGGAAAATTTTGGGGAAGTTCCTGGCCGTGATCTGTCAGAACAGGAAGTTCGAGACCAATCATATAGGGATACAAGACCATTCTGCAAATTTTTTGCTGCTGGGAAGTGTGAAAGAAGTAACTGCCGGTTCTCTCATGATGATCCTAAAATTGGCAGTCTAGATGGCAGGACTGTTGGGGTCATTGATGACAAGACAAATGATAGTAAATCAGGCCACGGTTTGGAGAATGGTGATATGAATGTAGAAATACCTGAATGGATACCTGGGCCAATGGGGGTAGCTGGTCGTAATGTTGAGCGCATAGGTGCTGCTGGCCCCTTATTGATGAACGCATCCCCAAAAAATTGGCAACTCCTTTAGAATTTCAGTTGCAAAGCCACAATAGAAACAGGGAAACCAAAGTTCAAGACAACCTTCCAGAACATGCATTTTCTATGGACTGGCGTCAAGATATCACACCAGGATTGCTTCTTCAGCCCACAGATCATGGAGAAGCAGAAAAGGCCCCTATGGGCCCACCTCAACCAGATGTTACATCTGAGGTAGAGTTAAAAAATGCAGCACGCACCATTATTTTCCCGAGCCAAAAGGCTGACCTGGAGGTTGGAAGGGTGCTTACTCAAAACTCCGCAATGTTGAATGATTCCAGTGGAACTCAGAGAGTATACTGCCCCAACGCAGTGCATCTCCCGCATCTTTCTATGCTGTCTCAGATACAGAACAATGAAAATGCTGGTCAAATGTCCGGAATTTTAGCAACAAATACTCCTCAACTGTTGCCTTGCGTGCAGTTATCAAATGCTCCTGCAGCTATTGTTGGTCAGGATATGGACGTAGTAGCAAATCATTCTGCTTTACCCATGCAAAGCTTTGAGAGTGAAATATTCCAGAAGAATACTGCCACAGAGGGGACCAAAATGTTTGGATATTCTTCTATGATTGGCTCTACAAGTGCACAATACAATCCAGTGACCACTACCATGGAGAACGGCAGTGGCAGAAATAATCATGATCATCTGGAGCAGAATAATCTGATGCAAAATTTACGATCAAGTTTATTGCCCAGTGCTGGTACTGGATCTGGCAGTGTAAAGTCGGCTGCTATAGAAAACCCAGAACTGAAACAGGAGAACGAACCTGCAAAACCAGAATCCACTGAACTAAATCGAGTCAAATTGGAGAAAGTTAAGCAGTCTGAATCTCATGACGGACTTGGGGAAGATGAGGAAAGCGTTCCCAACAAGGATGATAAAGGTGTGCGTTTATTCAAAAATTCTCTGGTGGAGGCTGTAAAGGACATCCTGAAGCCAACATGGAAGGAAGGTAAAATGAGTAGAGAGGTTCACAAAACAATCGTGAAAAAGGTGGTTGACAAAGTCACCAGCACAATTCAAACGGATTATATTCCAAAAACGCAGGATAAGATTGATCAGTATCTGAAGCATTCCAAAACAAAGATAACAAAACTTGTTCAGGTTATTTTTTTATTGTTAACCTTGCTTTAAGTGTGTACTTTTTCTCTTTGAAGCTTCAATTAGTTAACATGTTAAGATTGACCGGTATTTGAAACTTCTCTGGGATTCTAGATAGAAAGTGCTGAGGTTTTTTGGTTTCTTTTTGCCCTTGGAGTTGGTCAAGTCCCCTTTCTGTGTCCTATGGTTCCATCAGTGCAGTTATCTTCTTCCATTCATGTGCTTTGGTAACTATTATAACACATGAACCTCCATTTCTTGATGCAGGCATACGTGGGGCGGTCTCAAAAGAAAGATGCCTGAGTTACAGTCCTGGGGTGTGTGATAGAGCGACCCATCAGTTACTTGAACCTTTGTATATCCCAACTTTTCAATTTAGAACTGCACATTCTTTTTCTGGGAAGTATTGAAGAACCATGACTGATTAACAATGTTACTTGTGGCCTGTGCGAAGTGATGAAACCATCAAATTTGGCCAGTGGATTTTCATGCTTCGGGGTCAAAAGTAATACGCATCTGCTGCTGATCGGTATCGTTGTGGCCGTGTTCTATACTCTTTTCATCAAATTTGGCCAGTGGATTTTCACGATTCTTGATCCCGAGAAGAAGTTGCTACAGGAACGTGTCACTAGCTGAGTTTGGTCATTCAATTTAGTAAGGATTCTCTGTCTCTCTGATTCATAAAGAGACGAAGGGGAAACAAAAACAATGAGTGGCTCCTTTCCTTTGTTGGCGGAACGAATCACGTACGAATCGTAAAAGTAAAATTCCAGTTTAAAAATGGGGTAATCCTTCAGCCGACCGCCGTCGCCGGGAGAAGGTTCTGGCAAGATGAGGTTAGGGTTTTCATGTTAGCCAGCTATTGTTGCATGATGATGGTAGCCCTTGAAAAAGGACACGAGGAAGAATTGGGGATCTTTGATAAATCATCATCATCATTCTGGTCTTACGCTGTAAGACAGTGTGTTTCGGAGAAGAACTATGAAGAAGCGATCTCTATATATCGTCGTAAACGTGGAGATGGAAGCTTCGTGGTCGCCGCCCTTCCGTTAGTTCTCAAGGCTTCCGCTTCGCTTGGTATGATTGTTTTTGGGAAGATTCTGCACTCAGAGATCGTCAAGCATGGCGTGGGAAGTAATGTGATGGTGGGTACTTCTTTGGTCGATATGTACGGTAAATGTGGGGATCTTATTAGCTCGAGGAAGGTGTTCGACGTTATGCCTCAAAGGAATGTGGTAACTTGGAACGCCATGATTGGGGATACATGAAGCAAGGAAATACTTTGCTTGCGTGGGATTTATTTCAGAGAATGCCCAAAAGGACATCCATCACTTGGAACAAGATGATCAACGGGTATGCTAAAAACAGGGATATGGCAATGGCAAAATGGGCTTTTGAGAGAATTCCTAACGAGTTGAAGAATGTGGTCACTTGGACTATAATGGTTGACGGCTACGTGCACAATGGGATATGGAATCAGCTCGAGAACACTTTGACATGATGCCGGTAAAGAATTTTCATGTCTGGTCTGTAATGATGACAGGGTATTTCAAAAAAAGGGACGTAGTGAAAGCCAGAGACATTTTTGATGGGATGGATTTCAGGAATTTGGTGAATTGGAACGCATTGATCTCTGGGTACGCTCAAAATGGAAGGTGTAAGGAAGCACTCGATGCTTTCAGGAGAATGCAGGCAGAAGGATTTGAGCCAGATGAGGTCACATCCGCAAGCATTCTATCAGCTTGTGCTCAATCAGGAATGTTAGATGCTGGTAAAGAAATTCATGAGATGATTCTGCAGAAGGGAATTCAAATGAATGAATTTGTTCTCAATGGATTAGTGGACATGTACGGAAAATGTGGTGATCTAGGAAATGCTTCACTGATCTTCAATGGGATGACTGCAAAAAGTTGCACCACTTGGAATAGTTTGATAACTGGATTTTCCATTCACGGGAAATGTAGTGAAGCCATTGAGTTATTGCACAGAATGGAGTCATCAGGAGTAAAACCTGACAGCATAACTTTCCTGGCTGTTTTATCTGCTTGTGCACATGGAGGCTATGTCGAAGAAGGTTTATCGATATTCTTCAAGATGAAGAGATATGGAGTGACAGCCAACATCAAGCACTATGGCTGTCTCGTTGATCTGTTAGGTCGAGCTGGTAAACTACAGGATGCTTTTGAATTGATCAGTACAATGCCGGTATCTCCTAATGAAACAGTTCTTGGGGCCTTGCTTGGAGCATGCCGTATTCACTCTGATACAACGATCCCAGAAAAGTTATTTGAACTTGTGAGGGAGATGAATCCACACTTACTGAAAGACCCTAATTATGTGCTACTATCCAGCATATATGCAGCAGCAGAAAGATGGGAGAAGGCTGAAGGAATGCGAGTTACATTGTCAGCTAAAGGCACTGAAAAATTACGTGGATTCAGTTCACTTGTTTCTGATGCACGGACTCTTTCAAGTTCCCAAGTACTTCAATAGGCTAACTGTCAAGAGATCGATCATGGCACCCAAAAATTGTTATCCTTATTATACACATGGTTCAGATAGGAGATGCCTTCTTGAGCTAGCAAGGAGAATGTTGAACAGGCAGAGATGACTTCTTGCCGCTATTGCTGGATCAAAACATGAGGTAACTCCAATTCAAAGTGGCATTATTCATTCCTGAATACTCTGCCAAGCCACACAAGCAGTCCCTTGTTTTTTCTACCAAGGCGTTGTCACCTAGGCATGAAAATGCATCACCATGATCAGGCAAGCCAATCTTCCTTTTTGCAGATTAAACCAACTGGATTTTATTCCAGATGAAGATCTGCAAGCGGGGTGGAGCTTATGCATGTCTTTCCTTGCGAATCATACAAGTATTTTCAATGTTTTGTCATTGCAGAAGGGGAACCATGTCTCTGAAAATCTCAGGACTGGAGCCAGGATCACAAAGGGGCTCCCTTATTTTGAGGCAGCAGATCTCAAATCAGTGCCTTGTTTTTAGTTTTATAAATGGCATGAACCTCTTCTTGAAAGCCTCACCACATGTTCTAGGAAATTGATCTGGACTATTTTATAGACTTGTTGGACTATATTTTGATGTAAATTCTCAAGAAATATCTTTTAATAAGTGATTTTGAAAATATTTTAAAAATAAGATTATTCAACTTTTTAAAAATGAAAAATTAAATTTTATAAAACATAAATCATTCATATTTAATACTAAAGATTTAAATTTAATCAAACAATTATGTGATAATTTCACCTTAAAATATCTTATCTTATAAATTTTTAATCACATCCCTATAGTTCTAATACGAAATATCAACGATTCAATTCATAAAAAACTCTAATAAAAGATACGAAATTCCAAACCCAATTTGAGTTGATTGATTCATAAGAGGGAGGGAGGGGGATGTGAATTGTGAAGCAAGTTAGAGATTTAAATAATGTAATGGAATCCATAATCCATCATTAATGGAGAGTAATTAAAAGATAACACCCAATCAAGCACCGGCTTGGGCCTAACCTACGAGCAGGATTCATAATTCAATTTTGAATGTGACATCACAACCGCGCCCATTGATGACCAAGACCACCAACCCCCTCCCCCTCCCCCTCCCATGCTTCATTACACATCTAACTTGCATCCTTATTATCAAATACCATTCTTATTAATTATTATTATTATATTTTTATTATTAATTCTGTGTGGTTGAGTTGAATTATGATTTCTAATAAAACATAACTTGTATATCTCTAACTTCGTTAAAAAACATTAAGTCCTCGTTTATATTTGATAATAAAATTATTTTTAAATAGATCTTTATTCTATTATACAAGAACTAATAATAATAATACATGTTGTTCTTTATTGAAGATGACTTGATCCAATCAAAGTAGGTTCTATTTTTTAAATATGTATTTTTTTTATTTTTAAAATATAAATCATTCGTATTTAATAAAAAATAATTTATGAATCATTTTTTCAAAAGAAAAAATTATTCTAAACATATTATTAACTATAATAATAATTATTATTATTATTGTTATTAAAACTCATTATTCTTTGAAATAAAATGCACCAATATTTTGAAAATGTGATTTTTTTTTTGAAAAACAAAATCTAATTGAGATGCTGTATATTTTTTTTTTATGTGGTAAAAGGTGACATAATAAGATTTAGGGAAATGAAAAAAAGAATTAGGGAAATTTTATTATGGAAATTCTACAACAAATATTAGTGTTTTATTACTGCATCCAATCTCATCGAAAATTTGAAGTTAAACATGTTTGAACTAAAGTAGTATTAGGATGGGTGATGCACAATAGAAGTGTTGCATCTCTTTTTAATAATAAAAAAATAGTGTTTCGATAATAAAAAAATTAATTGTATAAATAACCTAAAAAGATGAGGTGTCCTAGAAAACAAAAAAGGGAAAAAAAATAAAAAATGACTCGGAGAGAGAATGTAACGAGAAAACAAGATTCAATCCAATATAATGGATTTTTGACGTCCGCCATATAAAATCCCATAAAACTCTGCTGGCTTCTCTCTGCTCTGCTATCTCTCTCTAAGGAAAAAAGGTTGAGTTCCAACACCAATTCTGTCGCTGTTTGCTTTCAGGAGCTGTGTTTCTGAATACAGTGTAGTTGGAATTGCGCCTGCGTCGCTGGATTTATGGGATGGGCTGGTGTGAACTGAGTTTTTTTTTTTTTGCATATTGACTCGTTCAGGAGGAGTGAATAGTTAAGAGGGCGCAGCTATTTTTGTGACTTGGAGGAATCAGTTGTTCGAAGTTTCTGTAAGTACCCGATTTTTCGGCTAGGGCTTTTTTCTTGTGGTTGAGTTGTGCTGCTGGAGGGGGGCTTTTCTTTTGGATGAGCGTATCGTTTCAATTTGGGGGTGTTCAATCCGTTTGTCGTTTTTGCGGTTGCGATGCTTTTCAATTAAATTGGATTATTCGAACGTTATTTAATTATTCTTCGGTTAGTTGCATTAATTTTCCTGTCTCCGGTGTTTTGATGCTGGGAAGTAGGAACTGGTTTTCTTGCCTTTTATTTCTTGAACATTATCGTTAGGGAATATTTTTCTTGGACATTTGTATTAGGAGTTGCTGTCTTTTTTTTCTGCCTTCTGATAAACCTAGTTGGCTTTTGTGTTTTTTTATTATGCCTGAATGAGAAATACTTGACTGCAGTTGACTATTTTCTGCCGCGTTTTGCGAAAGGCTGTGAAAGATTGCTTCTTCGATTGCGGAGGGACAAAATATACGATGTTAGCTGATGGATGTAGCTCTTGTCACTTCATATGAGCTTTATTCTGTTGCTTTTCCCCATTCTAGTAAGTTTCGGTGTCCTCTTTGTGTGGCAAGGATTTTAGTGATGCCATTTAGAAGTGGGATAGGTGGAGTATTCTGAGTACGGTTTCCGAGGTATACACCTGGTTCTGAAATCCGTGTTGAAATGGTCCCACAAGGGCCTCCGCCTCCACTCAATGGGACTCAGTCAGTTACCCCTTCTCTTTTGAGATCAAATTCGGGAATGTTGGGTGGACAAGGTGGTGGAATTCCTTCGCAAAATGCATTCCCTTCACTTGTGTCACCTCGAAGTCAGTTTGCGGGTATGAATATGCTTGGAAATGCTTCCAATGTGTCATCTTTGCTTCACCAACCATTTGGAAATGGAGTTCCCGGTTCTGGTCATGGGAGCTCCCAGAGAGGTCTTATTGATGGTGGGGTAGAATCAGTTCCACTTTCAGGCGTTGGAAATGTGATGGGATTTAACAGTCCTTCCTCTTCTTATATCTCATCGCCTGTAGTTGCCAGCTCAAATTCATCTGGGCAAGTTCTTGGACAACAACAGTTCTCAAATACATTGGGCGGTCAGGTTTTGAGTGAACAGCAACAACTTCAACACCTTGATCAGCAGAATTCCCAGCATAGTCAGCAACCGTTTTCTGTTCCAAATGGCATGCTACAGCAGCAGCAACAGCAACAATTTCAATCAACGAGATCTGCATTGGGAGGTGTAGGACCTGTGAAATTGGAGCCACAATCCATGAACGACCAAACATCACAACATCTCCAAGCTCTGAGGAATATTGGACCTGTAAAACTGGAGCCACAGCAACTGCAAAGCATGCGAAGTCTGGGAGCTGTCAAAATGGAACCACAGCATTCCGACCCATCTCTGTTCTTGCAGCAGCAGCAGCAACAGCTCCTCATGTCTCGACAGTCTCCCCAGGCTGCTGCTGCTGCACAAATGTTTCATCAGCAGCGGATGATGCAGATGCAGCAGCAGCAGCATCAGCAACAGCAGCAGTTTCTGAAGACGATTCCTCATCAGAGGTCCCCTATACAGCAACAATTTCCACCACAGAATTTGCCTCTGAGATCACCAGTTAAACAAGTGTATGAACCTGGAATGTGTGCTCGGCGGCTAACTCATTACATGTATCAACAACAGCACAGGCCTGAGGTATGATGCTAACACGAAATGATTCTTTTCCTTTTTTTCCAGAAATTTAGATTAAGTGCATTGTGATGTTTCCGAGTATCATTAACTTCTACTTTTTTCGATCATGTAATTCATTCAGGACAACAACATTGAATTTTGGAGAAAATTTGTTGCTGAATATTTTGCGCCAAATGCCAAGAAGAAGTGGTGTGTGTCATTGTATGGAAGTGGTCGCCAAACTTATGGTGTTTTTCCCCAGGTCTGTTGATTGCATTCAGTAATAACTCTTAGTTTCCTCTGCCCACTCTATGTATTTCATTATAAATGTTGGTGACAGAGCTGGTGTAACTGTGTGTTTTGGAAATAAAAGATGCTGCTCACCTCAGACTCGCTGGTATTCATTTTTTCGAGTCAATGCCTTGCTTTTAAATGTTCGCATTTGTTGGTTTGTGCAGGACGTCTGGCATTGTGAGATCTGCAATCGCAAGCCTGGCCGTGGATTTGGTGTGTTTCCTGACATATATTTTCTTACATCTAATGTGCTGCATTGATTCCTTGTAAATCTTTGCTATTGGCTCATGTTCATTTAATTCTTCATGCCTGATGACCACTTTTCATATTGCTGTTAAACAAGCTGTATGTCATTTTAATTAGTGTCTTTTCTCCAGAGGCAACTTACGAGGTTCTACCAAGACTCTTCAAAATAAAATATGAAAGTGGAACTGTAGAAGAACTTTTATACGTTGATATGCCCCGAGAGTATCAGAATCCTTCAGGGCAAATTGTCCTAGATTATACAAAAGCCTTACAGGAGAGTGTCTTTGAGCAGCTTCGTGTAGTTCGCGAGGGTCATCTTCGAATTGTGTTCTCTCCTGATCTTAAGGTACCATGATAAACTCTATGTATTTGTTTTTGGGTTTCTACAATGGCATGGCTAATACATGGCACTTGCTCGTGGTAGATATGCTCATGGGAGTTCTGTGCACGGCGTCATGAAGAGCTTATTCCTAGAAGATTGTTGATTCCACAGGTTTGAAATAAGGCTTATAATTATAATGATGAACAAATTTTATATTTTTATAGCCTCATGTTTCATGTAACGGGTGATTGTAGGTAGGCCAACTTGGAGCTGCAGCCCAGAAATACCAGGCTGCTGCTACCCAGAATGCATCAACTGGACCATCTGTATCTGATTTACAGAACAGCTGCAATATGTGAGTATATGGGAGAAGCTTTCCGTTGACATCATGACCACGTTTTATCCTTAAAATGTTATCCTGGTCAAAGGCCTTTTTTCCTGTTCCTCTGAGTCTTCTAAAAGAACTGAGTGATATTTATACGTCTTTTTCGTGTCCAGGATTGGTTTCTCCTATCTTAAATTAAGAAATCCACTACCAAAAGCTGCCTTTTGGTTTTTTTCCTCAGGTTCGTTGCCTCTGCTCGTCAGCTGGCCAAAGCCTTGGAAGTTCCATTGGTAAATGACTTGGGATATACAAAGAGATACGTCAGATGCTTGCAGGTAATCTGATTTTTCCTGAAGAACAATGGGAAGCACGGCATCCTTCTATTCCATGTCACGATCCACCTTTTAGTACATCTGAGCTTAGTTCAATTAATCCCTAGCTGATGACTGACATCGTATTTTTCCTGTTGGGAAACAGATATCAGAAGTGGTGAACAGCATGAAAGACCTTATTGATTATAGTCGTGAAATGGGTGCAGGTCCTATGGGTGAGTGATAACTTAGTGCATTCTTGTTATTCTTGGGCATCTTCAACTATACCTATTCTTCCCAGGAAGGCAGGAATTATGCATTTTGTTTTATTCCATGGTATTTTACATGGAAGGGAATATTTTTAACTGTTGTAACCTGCCTTTATTTTTGATTCAGAGAGCTTGACCAAGTTTCCAAGAAGGACAAACTCTCCATCCACATTTCAAGCACCTCGAGTGCCCGAGGGTCCCCCACACCAGCCAGAGCAGCATCAAGCAGGGCTTCAAAATTCAAATGGTGATAATCCTGCCCAGGCGCCAAATATGCAGCTGCCAGCTGCCACAGGCACACAGGGCATCAACAACAATTTGAATCCAGCATCCTCGTCTTCTGCTTCTAGTAATGCTGCTGGCGTTCTTCATCAAAACTCAATGAATTCTAGACCAATCCCTGGTGCTAATGGTTCTTATGGAGGTAATGGTGTTCATATGCCATCTCCGGGTTCTTCAACCAATTTGCAACAAGGTCAGCTCTCAGTGTCTCCCTTCCAGTCCCCAGCTCCATCCTCATCTAATAACCCACAACCAACTACTTACAGTAGCTTATCAGGAGCTAATGTGAACTCGGCAAGTTTGCCTAATGTCTCAGTGCCGCAGCCTGCTTTGTTTAGTGATGCAGATACAAATGATACACAAAGCTCCGTTCAGAAAATAATACATGACCTGATGATGTCTTCGCAGTTCAATGGAAATGGTATGATGGGAATGGAAACAATGGGTGGTGATGTGAAAAATGCAAATGGAATTTTATCATCAAGTGTCAACCCAGTGATGAGCAGTGGCAATGTACTTGTGGGGACTGGTGTAACGAATGGCAACACAGGGTTCGGGAGCAGGGGAAATGGCCTCGGCCATTCAGCAATGGTAAATGGCATTCAGTCTGTGCATGGTAACCATCCGGTGCCTATGAGAGGGGGAGTTGGCTTGGGAATTGCACGAGATCAGGGCATCAGTTCACAACAGCAGCAAGATATGAGCAACCAGCTGCAGCTCCTCAATGGTCTTGGTGCAGCAAATGGCTTCAATAACTTTCATTTTGATTGGAAGCCATCACCCTGATACCCCGCCCGGCCACCACTCTTGCAGTGCATTACACACAGAAGCTGTTTGTGCAGCTTCAAAACTCTTGCAGTCCCCCCTGGGTAGAAAAGAGAGTAATGCACAGCAGAACAAGGATGAAAGGCTCGTCGGTTGGCTCAAGATAGGAACACTTTGAGATTGTAACTTGCGTTGGTTAAATTGTTAGATTACCTCTGCTGCTTGTCTGTGTGTATCTAACCAGTTTTCAAGCACAAAGTGGGACTGATCCAGCGATCGGAGCTCCATCGGACCACAAAGGGTGGCCTGCCGGAAACTCCCCTCTGCTTCCACTTCCACTTCGAATATTTGATTGTGCATATATGATGATGTATTCCATCCATCTCTTCTGTGAATCTTAAAACACCTTTTCGAACTTCACCTTCATCATGCATTTACTCACCCTTTTTTCCCCTATGTACCCCCTTTTCCTTTTTAGGGTTAGCATGGTTTGGATTATTGAAATTTAGGTTATTTTGGTGTAAAGATGAAAATTTGTTATTTGTGTTTGATTAAAAATATTTGATTATTGAATTTTTTTATTATAATTCATGAAATGGGGAAATTACTTTTATTAAAGAAAAATAAAATTATATGTCGACAGTCAAACGTGTCCAAAATTTATCGTGAGTATAGAAATTATTATTAGTATTATTCTATATTAAATTCATATTTCGGCAGTGAACATGGGCCAGGCCCAATACAAAATATCTTGAACCCGGACGACGAAGGTCAAGATCCGATGTGGTTCTGAGTCTCTAGATTTTTGTCGTCCTGTTGTCGTTGTTCTGGTTGCTTTCTCTACACTTGATCAGTTCACGATTTTGACGATCCGAAAACGCTTTTTCGGTTTCTGGGTGCAGCTGATCTGCGTTTAAATTCGCGTTAATTCAGTTTTAGGTCACCTAACCTTTTCTATTTGGTGGTTGTTGGAGTGGCGTTGAAGATCAATAACTGAGTTCGTTGATTGCTTCTTTAGAGTGGGAAGGATTTCGGAGTCGGAGAGGATAATGGAATCATCTTCAGGAGCAGCCGGGGAATTCGATTATTTGTTCAAGTTGTTAATGATTGGCGATTCTGGCGTTGGAAAGAGCACTCTTTTACTCAGCTTTACGTCTGATACCTTCGAAGAGCTTTCTCCCACTATCGGTACGGTATCTCTATGTCCCTCCTCATCTTTTTATACTCTCGCTTCTGCTTACCTTTAAACAACCTACTTTTGGTGAAGGTGTGGATTTTAAAGTAAAGTATGTTACTGCTGGGGGGAAGAAATTGAAGCTTGCTATATGGGACACTGGTAAGATTGGGACACATGACGATCGATTATGTGTTCTCTTGTTTGTGGGTTGATTCTGGTTAAAGATCCATGTTTTCTGTGATGTCCAGCATCTTTAGACTCGAAATATAGGCTATAAGCAAGCCCCGTGTACTCTTGGTTTGCTTCCTTGGGTGAATTTTCTGTTTCCTGTTCATAATTTTTTTCATTCACTTTTGTTGTTCTGATGTATTTGTTCCAGCTGGGCAGGAAAGGTTTAGGACTTTGACTAGTTCGTACTACAGAGGGGCTCAAGGAATCATCATGGGTTTGCTTTCACCTTTTTTTTTTTTTTTTGTTTTAATCCTTGAAGTCATTCTTTCAGAGACAAGTTTAACCATTCTGTCTGTGGTGCAGTTTATGATGTCACCCGGCGAGACACTTTCACGAATCTATCAGATATTTGGGCCAAGGAAATAGACCTTTACTCAACAAATCAAGATTGCATCAAGATGCTTGTGGGAAACAAAGTTGATAAGGTTAACTTGTGCATTCTGAGATCATTGAAATGCCTTCAAAATCTCAAAATTCAATCCACGATTTCCCACAACTGACCAAGTCAACAAGCCCTTTCTCCTCCTTGCAGGAAGGCGAAAGGGTTGTGAGTAAAAAGGAGGGGATTGATCTTGCAAGGCAGAACGGTTGCCTCTTTATTGAGTGCAGTGCAAAGACTAGAGTCAATGTGGAGCAGTGCTTTGAGGAGCTTGTTCTGAAGGTATTTTTCATGGAAAACCTGCATCGGACTGGCCAGGCCAGTCGGTGGCTCATTCTCCTACACTTCTTGCTTAATATCCCACCCAGTTGTTAAAACACTGGACTTCTTTCTGAACTGGTGTACGTGCTGACGCTCTTCAGGTTCTGGAGACACCAAGCCTCTTGGCTGAGGGCACAGCAAGCGTGAAAAAGAACATCTTTAAGCAGAAACCTCCACAACCTGACGCTGCTTCAGGAAGTTGCTGTTAATTATTTTCTTTCCTTTTTCTTGCTTGCAATTTTTATTTACCTTTCTAACTTGTTTGATCTAAATCAGCGGCCATATGTCTGTAAATAATGTTTCATGTTGTCTCCAAGAATAAAAAATGGTGCTGGTTATTTAGTCCGGAGTAGTTTTTACTGATCACGATGCTGTTTTGTATAAGGCATATCTTCTTTGATATGTTTGTGCATTTTTACCGGGTAGCAGTTAACCAACCATGTAGATACTTAATGGATCAGAAAACCTGTCACCATGAAATCTTATACACTCATTATCCAGTAAGACAAATGCACAGGAAATGAGAATGTTGTAGTCAAATGTGACTGATTATATTCGGTATAAAAAAGAAAAGGTTTGATTGATTATCTGTGTGCCTGGCCGGCCCCATTCAGTTGGGGAATCGAACAACGATGCAGGTGATGTTGTCGGAGCTGCCCCTTCCATAAGCTTCATCTACTAGTTTTCTTGATGCTACTTCAGCATCTGGTATGTCTCTTACCAAAGTCACTGCTTCCTGAGTAAAATAACCAGAGTTCATGTGAACAATATAGATATCTAGTTCTGCTCCATCCGTAGGATTTATTCCAGTGTGCTCGTCTGTAATAATGCGTGGCCATGGTACGGATGCTCACCTTGTTCGATAGAACGTTCCAGAGTCCATCACTGGCTAGTATAATGAAATCTACACCCTCAATTTCTTCTTCCTAAACAGGAGAGCAGCACGGTCAACGAAAGTGCCATTGGAATTCCTTTGGTAGTATGTACACTTAGTACAGGGATACCTGGATCTCTGGTTCAGCCACCACATATGGTCGAAGTAATTTATCTCCAAATGCACGAGACACGGCGAGAACTCCACCGACCCTCCAAGTTCCTGGATTTGTAGCAGCAGTAGTCAGTATTTGAATTTTGAAAGTGATGCAGCTTGAATACTTATGGCCAGTTCGTGCAAACAACGTTTGAAAAAATTACCCGCCCACATGATAAAACCTCCAGCTTGTTCTATACGTTCACGCTCATCAGACCTATCAGGCTTGTGGTCAATGGACAAGGGAATTGCTGCCAAAAAAACCAAGATTTGTCGACAAATGACATACTAAAACCATAAGTAATGTGAACAAAACAACAATGGAAAAACTCTTTGCTTGGTAATGGTTATGTGCTGCAACTTCAATGGGAAGACAAAAAGCGTGAGACTGGCTTCCCTTGGAACAGGCTTCACCACCCATGGTTAAAAAGACATCGCACATATCATATGCATATGAGATTAAAAAAACTGTGACACCCAAGGATTAAAGCTACCTGAACCAGCTCTACATGCGACAACTCTTGAATCTCCCACATTAGCGACAAATAGCTTGTCACGCACTAGGACAGCAGTAGATGCAGTTGAACCTGCGTCTCTCTGAGAGCCCTTCTCTTCATTAAGGTAATCTGTATCAGTCTGCTTAAATGTTTCAACTGCAACCAATAAGCGTTAATTAAAATTCCTTCATTGAAGTAAATGACTAGCATGGTAAACAAGCAGGGGTTCATACTGATGGCTAATTTTGTATTCCTAAGAAATTCAGGGTGGCTGCTTAGATTCTTGAAGAGATTTTTCTTAAGGTACTCTGCAGTCTTCGACCCACCGTGTCCTGAATGACAGATACATGTGGTAGTGAGACTCAAAGCCACATTTATGAGGTAACCTAAAGCAAGTTTTTACAACATAATTTCTTGGATTTCATGTGCATTCTAGAATCTAGAGGAAGTGCACGAAATCTACAATAAAAAATTTGCAGACAAAGAGCTTTTCCAAAAAGTGTGGGATACCATCATAAACACCAAAGAAGGCAACCATCTGGCTATCAACTTGTGATATACGAGTCTCATAGTAATCTTCCATGGAAGCTCGCTTCCCCTGGAAGCTGGAATAGCCATAACTAAACCTCGCATTCCTATCAGTAGTCATGAAGCTGCAAATCGAAATGCAGCATCTTATCAGAAATGAAAGGATCAGGTTTGGCTAAGGAAGGCTCAATCTTAATAAGCTCCCGGATGTGGAAATCCAGAATCTGAAACATTCTCACCATATCCCTTATAATATTCTGTAACAATTTCAACTCATCCTACTTGCCTCATATTTCCCTGTCGATCAAACATCTTGATAATCCAACATCAACATATCCATCGACACTAAAATGCATTGACGAGAAAAAACGGAGAGTCTACGCCAATCATTATTGAGACCACCCTGAAAGGAACGATCTCTGGAAATGAGAATGCACCTGATCCCGCCACCGGTGACAACGGCATCAGGATCCCCAGATGAGACCACCAACGAGGAAGCAGAATCCTTTTGCGACGATAGAGGCACCTTCATCGCCAATCGCACCTTTTCCGACGAGTCAGCCGCCGTGGAAGGTGGCTTCGATGATTGGTGCATTCCTTGATCAGCTTCCATGATTAATGCATATCGAAACACCAAAGCTTCCCAAGTACGAATATAATGCAATGCAATGCAATATCTCTTAAATAATCTGGGCCATGTAGAGCCCAAATTAAACTAGGCCCAATGACGGATATTACTATGTAAACTGGACCCATGACTGTAGCCCGTCGCCGGATTTCTAAACTCCGCCGATTGTTCGACATAACCGCCGCCGTGGTGATGGTGGGAGAAGGAGAGTCAGCGGCGGGGCCCATAAACATTCGAAGAAATCGAAAGCAGGAGGATTTGAGTCTCTGGGACAGAATCGAGTCCCAACGTCTGCAATGGCGTCAACAAGAAGGGATACAGGATGCCGACAGTGGCGGAAATCGAATGTAAGTATCCATGGTTTAAGATTCATATTTACAATTCTTTTGAAAAACAAACATTCCTTGATGAACGGTTATGTGCTATTTACGTCGCACTGCTGGAAGAGGAAGATCCCGGTGCGGTTGGTGGGTCGTCAGTTGGGACCCCAGCAGCTCAAGAACATGACGGTACGAAGAGACTCCTCGGCGGCTCTCATCCTCGCCGCCGCAGCCGCCGCCGCCTTCTCCTCTCCGCTGCTGGGGAGTCCTTAAACCGGAGAAACGCCGACTCACGCTTGGACCCCGGGTGTCTGATTCCCTGCGAGTTCCTCATCTCGCTCCCATGCACCACCCTTGCCACCTGCCGCGAACTAATCATCTATGGATCGATGAAGAAGACCCTTTTTCCCCTTCGGTAGCCGATACACACACACATGCATGTATGTGTATATAAACGAAGAGCATGAAACAGGGGGTCTGGGAAACTGGAGAACTCTAGGTAAAAAACCAGAGGCTGGCTCATTCAATGGAAGCAGCAAATGGGAGTTTTGGTTTACTCGCCGGGCAAACCAGGGGCTCTTCAGTTCAGGCTCCCATGGTTTTTATGTGCACGCTCTCTTGCTGCAACCAAGAGTTTTACTGCAATTACTTACTGTGTGGGGAGAAGATGGAAGATGTATTGAGAATAGCTGTAGTAAGAATGATCAGAGTTTGGACAACTGTTTCATCTGAATAACAGGGTATGAAACGAAAGGAACGCCTCTGCTGGAGTTGCTCCGCAGACTTTGCAGGCGGCTTAGAACGTCCCATTTCCGATGATCCAGAGCCAGTCGAGAGCGACGCCCGAGAATATGCCTCCGAGAAGAAACAGCACCAGGATGTTGCCGAGAGCATTCTGCTCTGGCGCCTGCAGTTAAAGAGAAATAGAGAGATTCCATCAGATTGGAATGATGAGGTGGGTTCGTTCACATTGTCTTCATGGATTTGCTGCTCACCTTGAACCCTTTGGGAGCTACTGAGAGCACACAGACCGTCAGATACCCGTTCGTTATTCCCAGAAACGATATGAGGAATATCATCCAGCCTTTGTCCCCGTACTTGGCAGTGAAGTAGAAGCAAGGAATGAGCAGAAACCGAGAGAAGCATGAGATCAAGAGGCCCTTTCGTGATTCTATCTTGATGCTTTCAATGAGAGGCACATATCTCCCAATGAGATCCCAGACATTGTACATTGCGATCAGGAGAATGGGGTACCTGTAGATGATCAGCATAGCATCAGTCAGCCCCCAAAGAGAATTATGCCAACAGGTTTCGGTTTTTGGTATATCTCACATACCATGAGCCTAATCCATGGTTACCGGTGTTCTCATAGAGAAATCCAGGGAAAATGGACAGAGTGAGGACATAAATCACATAGAGGTCAATGCAATAATCGATGTTCTTATATATCAGCTGCTTGTTGCTTAACCTCTCCTGTTTCTCCTGAAGGAAGAATGGGAGTGTTGTGAATGTAAAGAACAAGCCTTTTACAGAGAAGAGCATGAAAGGAACCTGTTTTACCGTTTCATCCACTGAGGCATGGATACCAACAGCAGCAAGATCGGCTGAAACAGTCTTTGATCCTTGTGTGGCAGCCTTCTTGCGGAAGTACTTCACAATAGGCAGTTTCCCAAACACGAATGCGTAAAGAAAAATGCATATGAACTCAAAGAAGGTTGAGATTGCCAGGAACAGCACTGGATAGATAAAGGAAGGATGTTCACGGAACTCATAGAAAGGTAACATCAAATGATCAGGTCCAGAGATGAAATTGGTAACTCACCGACTCCCTTGCGAAGTCCATTTTCAGTTCTATCAAATGAAGCTTTTGTTATCACCCGTAAGGCGGAAGTGAGAGCTCCGGAGGCAGCAAGCCCAGCAAAGAAGGACTGAGAAAGGAAATGGTATAAGGGGTAAAGATAAACAAGTTGTGTTTTTCATGGCGCATAGAATTGGATGTAGATTGAAGTGATGATCCTTTCACCTGATTGAATTCAGGGCACATGAAAGCTAAATCTCCCACCATTCCACCTTGAACATGGGCATCAGCAACACCAAAAGCAGCAACAAAAACGCAAACACCAATATAATTCCCAATGCCACCTCTCCCTGATGTCCCTATATCTATCTGTTGGACAATGTTCAACTTATACTTCATACAAAAAGAACAGCAAAGATTACTGAAAGCAACACTTACAAGAAGAAGACCGAGGGTGCTGAGGCAGAAAAGTATGTATCCAAATATGTTTCTTTTCCTTGTATTAAGCTTTGATTCGTAACATGCAAGAATGGCCATCGTTCCCACAGCAAAAGGCTGATAAACCAGAGTAAGGACCCTTGATGGATGATAATTCTGCAACACAGAGAAAACACTATGGCGAATAAGCATCTGGGACACGGCGCAACATTAGAGACTGTATACCAAAAAAATATTGAAGGACATATTATGATCATCAACATGATACGGCCCTTGATGCCTTCACGTACAAAAAAACTGATACTAATGTCCAAGATAAAAGAGAAATATCAAACTTATGGAATCAATACAGAAGGGTGGCATAGCACATGATCAACTGATGAACTTACCGGGAAAACCTGATAATAATAATCTCCAATGGTTAACATGCTGTTCCATGATATAAGAGATCCAAGTCCGAGAAACCAACAAACCACGATGGCCTGAAACTTCCCCTGGTATTTCGACCAATAAGGCATCAGCGCAAGTCCCATATACCATTCTTTTAAAACATCTATAAATTCAATAGGCACTCAGGAGGAAGATGAAAGTAAGACCTTCTTAAGGTCCGCTGCGTCTGAGCTTTTTGAATGACCATCCTCCATGGCTTCTCCTCTGTATGGACAGAAAGGGAAAAAAAATTGTGAATTTTAAGTGTTGGTTCGAATTCACTGGAAACAAGTACGAGTAGCTCACCATAAAGCCTAATCAAACCTACCATATTCTAGATACCCTCCATCCATGTAAACCATGGTAACTTGACCACCCACCCAAAACATTCAAAATCGAAGAATGAGAACACGCAGAGCAAGTAAAGATAATCCCAATTACTCAAACTTCAAATACAACATCAAGCCATAAACTTTAATAAGAAATTTAGACACACTCCGATTCAAAACAAAGGAACTGTAGCGATCCAATGATACCCACGAAAAATAGACCTTTTCGTACCCCTTTTTTGGCGAGACAAGTGTACCACCCCGATTGTTTAATCGGATAAACACATTAAACTACTACACCCAGAAGAAAGTTAGGCTGAATAAAAGTCAAACAATGTGATCACGAGACTTTTAAATAGAAAAGGAAAGAATATAAATCGAATCCCGAGGCAAGCGGAACAGCACGTGGTTTATTTGGCAGATCACTCATGATCAAGATCAAGAAAACTAACCCACTGCCTAATCCCATGGAAAGCTTCGAACTGTATCTCCAACCTCAACGGCACTACACCACCATATCCTAATCCACTTTCTTCGTTTCACCACACCCTAAAATTCAAATCAAAAGTGAAAACTGTGAATCTTTGTTTTGAAAATCGAATCAAACTTGTACGGTAAGAATTAACAAATACATTTTGAATTTTTTGAAAGTTTAATTACTTTTTTGTTTATATTAACACATGAGTTATATAAATAATAAAAAAATATTATTCATTATTAGTCAATTTCGCATTATTCTAATTTTTACTACCTTATTTAAAAGAAATATATCCCCCGTTATAAATGGAACCATTGGCGAGTAGACACGTGGAGGGGAAAGGACAGTCAAATATTTCCTCGTATAGATGACCGTCAAACGTGGAGGCCATGGGTCAAATTTTGACTTTTGGAGAGATAGGTCATAGGTGCCCAATAGGTGCAGCCTGCAGGTAATCCAGAAAAAAAAAATATATCAAATGAGTGCCAAATTTTGAAATAAAGTTTAATTTAATAATGGAATTGCTTTTTAATTTTTAATTTTTAAAAATTCAATATAATAATTTTAATATAATGAGATTTCATAATGCATGTTCAACATTATGACATTTAATACCACATTCAATCTTGCACTATTTTCTTCACACAATTCATTGTTTATATATAATAAATCTAAATCAGTATCAAATAAACATGATTTATTTTTTCCAAAAATAATTTTAAAAAAAGAAAAGCAAGATAATTCCATTCGTTGGGCTTTTGTCTGCGTGACAACCCACAAGCCCAATTGGATGAGTAAAAGCCCAATTAGAAATGGCCCACGTCATCATCTTGCGGGCACCATCTTTCACTGTGCAGTGTGCATACCGGAAATGGCCGCGGTGGCGGCAAAGGCAAACCTCTCGCTTATTCCAGGAACTCCATTTTTTTCTTCCAGAATCGTCCAATTCGGGCTGTTCTTCCGCCGGGGACCTTCTTGGAGACCACGTAATCTTATGGTATTTTTATTTCGTTTGGGGATACGAGGTTAGAGGTCTGGACCTTCGATAAAATCGAAATCGAATGTAGAATCCATTGGTAATGAACGAAAATGTGGATTCTTTGTTTCACAGGTTGAACGCATTGCGTGTGCGGCGCTCTTCAGGATTCATTTCCGACCTTTTCTCGTGCGTATGCTTCCTTTATTCTGATTCTTGAACATAGGCAAAGTATGGCATTTCATTTTCCTTGGCATGC
This sequence comes from Utricularia gibba, assembly GCA_002189035.1. Taxonomy (NCBI): domain Eukaryota; kingdom Viridiplantae; phylum Streptophyta; class Magnoliopsida; order Lamiales; family Lentibulariaceae; genus Utricularia; species Utricularia gibba. The sequence continues at coordinate 1,459,196 of NEEC01000017.1, read as the reverse complement.
ACGATACTTAACGTGTTAAATACCATTTTCCCCTGTCATGGCATCCCCATTTTACCATGGCTAGAGCTTTATTTCCTTCGTCCATAGTGAACTACAGAGTCTACATCGCATGCCTTGTGATCATCGTCTTCGACGTCGTTGCAGGGATTCTCGGGATTCAGGCTGAGATTGCCCAGAACAAGGTCCTCTCTCTATAGTTTCAGTGGCATTATCCTTGTTATGTGAAGGGAAGGCTATAGAGTTCGAACACACAGAGTTTAATTCCGGCCGGGGATTCCCCCTTTTTTTTCAGGTGAGGTCCTTGAGAGTATGGATAATCAGATGCCAAGACCCGAGTTACAGAGCTTTATCTCTAGGCATGGCTGCGGTGGTGTTCCTTTCATTAGCTCAAGCTATGACTAATTTGAGCACCCACTTCGTTTTTGTTCGATCTAAAGAGGAGCTCCAACGTGCATCTTCTAACAAACAACTTGCTGTCGTTTCCCTCGTCTTCTCATGGTAAGAAAAGCTCTCATTTCACAGCCCTAGCAAGCACTGCCAAATAACAAGCTTGTCTGTTTGCCTATCTAAATCTCTCTTGTGGTTACCAAACAGGGTGTTGTTCATTGTTGCCTTTGCCCTTCTGGTCTCGGAGCATTAGCCAACTCGAGATCGAGAGGGAACTGCGGGATTTACGATAGAAGATTCCTGTCTTTTGGAGGAATCCTTTGTTTCATACATGGTTTGTTTGCCGTGACTTACTGCGTCTACTCCTCTGCTGCGTTTCATGAAGAAAGGACCTTGAACCCGCTGGAACCACCACTTCCCCCCGTGGCTTCTGTGTAAAAATGCACATGTAATGTACAGGAACTGAATAGTTGTAACTCCATTACCTAGTTGAATAGTTTTCAAGATATGAAAGTACATGAATTGAGCTGTGAGCCCAGATACCATCCAAAAGAAAACAATATGGTTTTGCATGTCTCCCCTCTAACCGAAGCTGATTACTCCATCACTCTCTCTGGTCATCAACAACAACTGTAATCTTCCACTGCTAATCACCCCTTTCCTGAATTACATCCCTGAAGGTGGTGGTTTTTTTCGCAAATCCATAGAAGAAACTAAAAAGGAAACAAGCAAAGAACAGAAAGGACAGAGGAGAAGAAACTTTTCCATGCCTGCAAATCTGTAAAAAGCGGATGAGAAGCTTTTGGGGTTACCACTTAATGCACTGTTCCTTGCTCATGGAAGAGAGAAGCAGGCAACGTCACGTGAAATATGGACAGTGGGGTTTAAACCTTTAAATGCAGTGTGCTTCGCTTAGTTCATTTTCACAGACAACACTCTCAGACAGTTAGTTATTCGCAATGCAGTGACACTGTTAGCATAAACCACAGTACTCCTCCTCCTCCTCCTCCTCCCCTGCTACACGCCCCAGTCACCTCCCTTCCCCATCCCAGAAACCAGAGCTTTAGGGTTCCGCTCCAGCATGATGCAATGCAACCCACAAGAAGCAATGCATCTAGAGAACTTGCACCTGCAACCTCCAAAAGAAAGTGTTTTTGTGACTCAAAATGTTGGTGGTGTATAGGTATTAAGTGGACCTGTGAAGAGGAGGAACAAAAACTGACAAAACCTAATTTCTCACATGTCTTTTAAGAACAATGAATAGGGTTTGAGGAACATCCAATAGATAAGCGCTCCTTCTAGACCCGACCCCATAATTGAGAATCGCAGTTGCCTTGCCTTGCCTCTCCCTCTTTTGAGTTAATGCTTATTTGCTTTGCCACCCCTCCTTTACGTTAACCGTCTTCTCTATAAATCCCTTGTCTCTCCATCTTCCCACACGTTCTGCACATCTTTCTGGGTTCGCCTGCTGCTCCCTTTCTCTCTTCTCCGATGGGATGGATCGGACGACGAGATATTGGTGCGGTTCAATCGGAGAAACCATGCTCTATACAAACTAGGGTTTTGTTATTTGATTGAGCCGTGCCAATATCACGTTTCATCACCCTGTTTCCTTTCTTAGGGTTTCACGTTGCTCCTTCACTGATATCAACTGTAGTGGATTCCCAGTAAAAAAAAAAAAAAAAGAAATGGTTACCGCAGATCACTGTTCGATTTCCTTGTTCTTCCACAGTGGAGTCCTTTTAGTTTCTCCTTTTTTGGAGAGCTGGTTCGTTCTGTTCGAGACCATTATGGTTATGGATTTACATTGTTCAGGTGCATCTTATTCTTGCAAGAAAGTTTTGCATCGTTTCCATGTTTCTGGAATACTTCATCGTACATCTAAACTACTTGTAATAAATTTCGAGAATTGCAGCAAACACGGCCGGCGGTGGAGGGCTCCGCCGGAAGAGGGCTCGTTAGGAAGACCAGAAGATACATCGTTCAATCTGTGAGTGTGATGTATGCAGTTCAATCTGCAGACGCGGTGTTTCAGTCTGTGACGGCCTCATGTCTCTAAGATCCTCGTAGAAACCAGATGACTATTCTGAAACCCTGCAGAATGGTACTCCAGGGAAGACATGGTCGAAGGGACAACTAACTAACTCAAAGGTAAACCAGGCAGCAATGGAGCACAAATGGAAAAATACAGAATCTGTGCTGTACTGATATAGAATCTCTTGAACTGCTCATCTTGTTAACTACAAATATGTATATATTTGAACAAGACATGTTCCAACGTCCATATGAAAGCAGAAAAAAACAGTTGCAGAAACGTTACAACCAGAATAGAGCTTACACAGATTGTGGGTTCTTCTCACCTCATGTCAAAGCATTAGCTCCTGCAACGATCTCCAGAATCTCACCTGTGATCTTAGCTTGTCTTGCCCTGTTATAAACCCTGGACAAGTTCTTCCTCAGCTCAACTGCATTATCAGTAGCATTACTCATAGCACTCATCCTCGCTGCAAGTTCGCTCGCAAGAGACTCTTGCAAAGATCTCAGAATCTGACTGTTGAGGTAAAGTGGTAGCAAAGCATCCAGGATCTGAACAGGGTCCTGCTCAAATTGCAAGATTGGTGAAAAGTCGGCTGTCTTTGTGCGCATCACGTCTCTTTCTACTGTCAGCTTCCCTTCTCTTGTAGTTAATCGGAAAAACTCGTCCTCCGCCGCGTCGACGCAGATGCCGTTTATGTCGCAGATTTCTCCTCTGGGCGATAACGGTAGTAAGGTGTGGATAACTGGATCGGATTTCACTAAAGACACGAATTTGGTGTAGAGAAGCTCAACTTTATCCACTTCTTCACTCACGAAAAGGGAAAACACGTCGTCGGCGATCGCTTGAGCCTCCTTCGCCGTTGGAAGGTTGCTTCCTTCGAGAAATCTATCCACCGGAATATGTGGGCGACGGATGAAATAAGAATTCCCCTTTTTGCCGACGCTGATAACGGTGTATTCCAGGCCGAGAGCTTTCAAATCCCTGATCCGCGCCTCCGCCTTCTTGATAATCGAGTTATTGAATCCGCCGCAGAGACCACGATCTCCGGTGACGACAACCAACGCAACCTTTTTGACAGGGCGAACTTTTGTCAACGGAACATCGATATCCTCTGTACCCAGCTGCTCATTTATGTTATACAAAACTTCGACGAGCGTTTCCGAGAACGGCCTAGCGTTAACGACTGCTTCCTGGGCTCTCCGGACCTTAGCCGCGGCGACGAGCTTCATCGCCTCTGTAATTTTCTGGGTATTTTTAACGGAATCAATCCGATCACGGAGCTCACGGAGGCCACACTGGATTAGGGTCGATCTGGAAGGCGATGCAGCGACGCCGGCGCCAGTGATATGAAGAGGAAGAGGGGCGAGGAAGGAGCGCGAGGACAGGGAAGATGCTTCAGGCTTGGAGGATACCCACATTGTCAGATTGGAAGCAGCCATCGGTGAAGGAGAAGAGAGCAAGACCAGTCGAGCTCTTGCGTTCAAAATCAAGTCTTGAGCAACAACAGATGGTGAGTTCTTCTTGATTGGGGTGTAGAAACAGTCATCATCCTCAAGAGAAACGAGAGGCTGAGGGAAGATGCTGAGATTTCAAGCGATAAGGGTCTAATGTTCGGACAGAAACCACCCACTTTTGGGCTTCCTTCCAAGAACGGGCTTCCTACTGCACTCAGTTCAGACAGCGAGAGACAATCACGGAACTGGGCCTCATGACCCTCTTACCTTATTATAAGAAAAATTCTATCCGTTAGATTTCATTTTTTTCTAATGTAATTCATATTTTTTTTTATATATTTGGGTTTTACGTGTACTTATTTTATCTATAAGATTCTAAATTTCATCATGATATCAAAAAATTTGTCTTATGGTATAATTTGGATGATCAATATACATTTCGTATTGATTTAAATACATCGAGAAATAATAATAAAATAAAAAATTTAAAATCATTAATAATCGATTGAATTTAATTTTTTTAAATGAAATTCATGTTTATTGTATATTGTTATTGATGTGATACTTAATTTCAACACATACACCCCCAATCAATCCCAATGCCAAAAACCATCCTTTTATCTCGTGAGTCGGTGATCAGCGTTCCCACAGCCATGCGGAGTCGCACATGAGAACAGGCCGCCAGAAGTTTCCCGGCGCCTGGCCGCTGCCCCCCTGCCGGAGACGTGGTCGCAGCACAAGGAACCAGGAACCTGTTCTGAACCGCGATGCCCATGGCCCTTGTGCAGTAGACATGAGCCGCCGCCGCAGCAGCTAACCGCACCTCGTGATTTCATGGGGCCACGGCGGCGGCTGAGACGCCAGCACCCGGAAAGCCGAAGGAACCTCAATCAAATTCCAAATCTTAACATCTAATTTTTAAATTTTTTATTAATTATTAAATTTAACTTAAAAATTTAAGTTAATACATGAATGGGCTTGTAGGAATGATGACCCATGGGCCCAGACATGGATGGGCTGCAGCATCAGTAATGATTCTATAATGATTGTAATAAGCTGTTTAATTAATAATATACTTAAAGTATATACGTTTAAAATACATATTTTAAAATTATATTTGAAATAAGGTTTTTCAAGAAAAAAAAAGGAAAAAAAAAACATGCATACAAACTTGGGACAATTCATCAAGAATGGATAGAACCTAAATTGTCTACTAGCAGAGAGGTGTCTAGAACTCTCTAGGTCCTTCTATTCGGCTGGTGAAGAAACCTTGAGAGCCCCACTTTGTCACCAAAAACCCTAACATCTTCTTGCACCTGTTTCCTGTACTCGCCGAAGCTAAAGCTCCGGTACACCGGCTCTCCGGCAACCCCTCGTATCACCGTGTCGTAAGATGGGCAGAGAAAGAAGGCCGTCGAGAACCTCTCCGTCGTGGGATTCGCCACCACCCTGTGCTTCGCACTCTTGTACACGTCGTTGCTCCATGCCTGCGCCGCACAACACCCAACCACCACCACATTTGAAGAGCCATTACAGAGGAAGCAGATGGATGATGAACAACTCTCAGGTTATTATTTAACTCTAAACTTGGCACCTGAAAGAGATCCCCGATGTTAATGATGAGGGCGTCGGGGTTAGGTTTCACGGCGATCCATTTCCCGTCCCGGAGGAGCTGAAGCCCGCCGATGTGGTCCTGGTGGAGCACCGTGATGAAGTCGCTGTCCGTGTGAGGAGTTATGCCCAGAACCTGGGGTGCTTTGGGGCATGCCGGATACCGGTTCAGCCGGAGATAGCAGCTCGCCGGCAGACATGTGTCTCGAAAGAAGCTGGAGTTCTCGCCGATCTCCGCCGCCAGGATGTCCAACAGCCTGTAACACACTTCCGGCACCCGCGTTGAGAACTCTCTCATCGCCCATCTGAATCCAACATTATCTTATTCACGTTATACATTAGGAAAATGAGCAAATTCAATGTAAAATCATATGATTATTCAATTTATGAAGATAGTTTAGAATCTTTGTAATCGATATGTTAATGGGAATGTGATCATTCAGCAGCAGCACGTGAGGGAAATCCAGACCAGCGCCGATGTCTCAGGATCAGGCACATGCCGGCGGCCGTGTCTCCGACATATTCTACCCTAAATTACAGTTTCGCCACTAAAGTTTCAGAAAATTCTAAAAAGCACCAAATCTAGAAATACCAAACCCTAGCAGGGCAGTAATTAGTAATTAGTCCAATTGATTGCCTTTTCAAAGGTTTTCCACTAATAGCAACGGAGGTGCGTACCGGAGATCGTTGATGACAGGGGAGTCGACGACGTCGCTTATGCGGACGTGGAAGGCCTCCGACCAGGACAGCTGGTTCAAACGAGTAGCGCAGGGGTTCCCCAACGGTAACTCCCGGCGGAGAAGCCCAGATCGCCTCCGTGGATCTTCTCCCTGAACGGCTTCGTCATCACCGAAACCTGTTCCTTCCTCATTTTCTCCAATACTTCGCTCGGGATCCCATGGTTAACGACCTGAAAGAAACCCCATTCTCTAGCGGCCTCACATATATCCTCCTCACAAGATCTCCTCCCAGACTCCCCCAGCATCAACCGCCCCAGATCGATGACCGGTAACCTACACTCATCCATGGCAACCGGGGTCTTTTTCAGGTCACCGGCGGCGGCGAAAAGGGTCTTGTAGGTTTCGAGAAAGGGTGGATCAGGGGAAACCTCGTCGTCCTTAACGATTCTCAAAGCCTGAAACAGTGATTCACGAGCAAGAACTGTAAGTCCGATCATGGTGATGAGAAAGAATACACTACTAGCAGTAAACCATTTCTTTTAAGGAAGCACGAGGGAGCACCGTACAATGTGGACGTGGGATTAAAGAAATGATAAAAGAAAAGGGAGGTGGGATTGAAGAAACTGAGAAGGTGTCAGTGGAAGAGGATCGGGATAGGGCTTGTGGCACAGTCACAGTCGTGATGAGATAAGATTGAGTCGTGGGAGGGTGAAAAGGGGAAACTGAGAGTCTAAAAAGTTAATACTGAGGACTGGGAGGATGCCGGGGTGAAAGAGATGAAGATTGGGAGACAGCAGGTACAGCTAAAACAGAGGTTGAAGTTTGAAGAAGTGCAGATTGCTTGCAGAGGGAACGTGATGCCCTGGGACGACATCATCTATCGCCCCCACAATCTCCACACGATCAGCAACTCTCCCCATCACCATCACTCTTTTTCTCTCTTTTTTATTATGTGGTTCATCAGAAAGTAAGATATAAACACCACTAGAAAAGCATCGAAGATGCCCTGATCAGACAGAGATTGAGAAATTGGGAGCTGGTGGCCCAGCAGCAGACGTATCGGTGTCACTTCATATCAAGATAAGAATAGGACCAAGGCGGTCCCTTCTGTGTGGGGGAATCTTAGTTGTCTTTAATTATCACTATTTTCCAGTCTCAGGTCTGAATTGAAAAGTATTTCAGACCTGAGACAATCTCACAGCTCATCTTTCAGTGAGCTTCCTTTCCCGATACTCTTTTCAGCCACTCGATGTTGGAGTCGCAGTGGTAGTCGCATTGAAGTCCCTGCCACTGCCACTGACTAAAACAGGAAACTGAACTCACGTAAACTCCCCCCCATTCATCACCACAGAACCCATTAGAATAACAATAACCCGGCGAGCCGGCCGGCAAAGATGAACACTCCTCCCTTCTGTAATAACATCGGAATACATGAAGGGCCGGTAAGAGAAGCATTCAAGAAGAGAGCATCTGGGGGGTTGCTGTAAGTGAACAGAAGAGGCCACACAGAAAGGCGGTGTCTCAAGACACGGCGGCCTCTTCATTTGCTGATGGAAGAAACAACACTGTGTCTCCAGTGGTCTTCGCAAATCTGACTCCCTTTGACCATACCGCATCCACCCTGCCCGTGAACCTGCCTGTCTTTGACTGGTCGGTCAAACAAACTTCTTTTCAATAATATAATCACAATTATTAACCTGTATATTATGTTAAATAAGACAGTAATATTGTGATATCTTAACAATCGGTGATTCTTCTAGCTGCACATAACATACCATTTAGAACTTCGTTCAAAATCAAATACATTGGTACATAAAAATAAATGAGTGTTCTGAAAAATTTTTAAAACTTCTTTTATTTTAAAAATAATTCTATCAAAAATAATTTTAAAATTATAATTACAAAAATTATTTTTGAAAAAATAAAGAATGGATTATTTTTACTTTTGAAAAGTAAAAATAGATTCCGAAAATTTTCTAAAACATTACTTAATAATTAATATCATCACATGAAAAATAGGTCAAGGCATTCCCATTGGTCTATCACTTCTCTTTCTATTTTTCCCAATTCCACATCATCATTTTCCATTACAAATAATTAATTTTTTAAAAAAATCCTAATTTTATCAAATTTAATTCCAATTTTCACCATAAACACAAAGTAGGTGGAAATTATAAAAAAATTCAAAATTATACTTCATTGATAGAAACAATATGTACTATTTTATTCTCATTATTTCATAATAAATGAAAATGAAATACTTAATAAAAAGTTGAATTTTATAATTAAAAGGCGAAAATAAATAAAATGCTAAATATAATAATGGCAAAATGGTAAATACCTCGCAGGACGACACATTTAAAAGCACGCTATTGTGGAGGGGCCCATGGGTATGAAAGCCAATGTCGGGTGTCATACGTGTCACCGTGTCGGCTCCTCAGAATACGTCAGCCCACTGTTTGGAAACCTGTTGCCCACTACGCCACATGACTGGGTCCCAGGAGCAAATATTTATCATTAATTTTTTATTTTTAAAAATAAATTACCTTGATGTAATTAATAATTGGTGTAACATTCAAATATTATTTATTTTATGTAATTTTTTAGATGGAGTAATTTATTCACTCACATAATTTATAATATCAAATATATTGATTTATTAAAAATATAATGAGAATTAAAATAATTGCGAAATTGTCCAATGGAAAATGTTTTCATTACCCTAACTTGCTTCTAATTGCAATGTGAAAGTCATTCCTTTCCTTCCCCAATAGCAACACTCAAAGCCAATATTCCCCTTTTTCTGAATCCACCTTTTGAATTCACATATAGCATCCAGTACTCAATCTCTTCTCCTCTTCAGCTACTCTTTTTCTGGTATCTCGCCGGAAAATGTCGTGCTGCAGCCGCACCGCCGTGGAATCACCCAAGCACCGCGTCCACCATGTGAGAGAGAGCTTGATCACAAGGGTTTATAAAATACTGTGCTCCATCATACTGGCCTTCTTGTTCTTCGTAGCTATAGCTTTCTTCATCATCTGGCTGAATCTCCGGCCCCATAGCCCCCGATTCTACGTTCACGAGCTCTCAATTCCGGAACCCGTCTCCCAGGAAAACATAGCAATGGTGTACAACATTACGTGCTGGAACTCCAACCAGCACATTAGCATTTACTATGATTCGCTGCATATCAATGTGCTGTACAACGATGAAAGCTTTGGAAGATCGCGGGTGCTTTTCCCTTTCTTTCAACAGCCCAGAAACACGACGATCATCTACGGCCAGTTGGGAGGCGCCGCCGTGTCGGGGGTGACATGGCAGGAGTTTCTAGCGGAGCGGGCAAACGGCAGGGTTGTTTTCCGGGTTTCTATTAGATCGGGAATCAGGTTTCGGATTTCCCGGTGGGATAGTCGCAGGCATATCGTGCATGCGAACTGCCGCGTCGGAGTTGGACCCGATGGCTCCATCTTGCCACAGTATAGGGGTCACCTATGCTCTGTGTATTTCCCTGTTTCAGAAAACCGAAATTGAGCTTTCTTTTCAATGACTTGCATTCTGCAAATCAGGTTCTTTTAATTGCTAGCTGTAACCACATTCTGTGCTCGAGGATTGAATCCGGCGGCGGCCCGAGTTGGCACATCGGAAAAAAAGGCTCAAATTCTGCTAATACATCAACCCAGATCCTCTAGAAAAGTGAACGAAGACGGGTGCTAACTGCTATTTATTCATATACTTCATAGAACCAGAGATTTCACCCCCATTTTCCAAAGTAGGAGATGCTTTAAGCAAAGAAGACGAGACGATGCAATGAAAACCCGGAACGCCCGATTTGTAGTGTTCCCGAAAAGCAACACAACGGGACAAGTACTCACAACCTTCATCCTTCTTCTCGTATTTATTGTTATTCCCCTTTGATACCATTTCCAAAGACCAAAAGGCAACATCAGTTTCATTCCTTCATTCTCACCTTCCATTTTATCCATGGATTCTCCGCCCCCGCCGTCCAAAGCTGGCCGCGCTCGCCCCTACGTCCGATCCAAAACCCCCCGTCTGAAATGGACCCGGGATCTCCACTCCTGCTTCGTCAAAGCCGTTGATCGCCTCGGAGGAGAGGAGAGTAAGCCAATGCAGATAAATTTGAGTTGCTTTTCTCGTTCAAATCGAGTGATCCTTACAAGCTCAATGTTTACCGACAATGCTTTGGATGCGCATGCCGTGCAGTGTTTCCCTTATTCGAAAAGTCGCATGCATGTCCCCTTTCGAGTGTGGTTCCTGTTTCAGGCTTCATAGTTCACTGTAATGATAGATCATATCTTTCCTCGTAACTCCATTTCTGTTTTGTTTTTTTTTTTTTTGTTGGAATGGCAAGGAGCAACCCCAAAAATGGTTCTCGAAATGATGAACGTGAAAGGTCTAAGCATCACTCACGTCAAGAGCCATCTTCAGGTTTTATTGTCAAATTTTCACTCCCTTGCCTTTCATCGCAATACATGCACACAAATGTTCCATTATTACATAGATTCTTGTTCCTGAAAACGTTGCAGATGTACAGAACCATGAAGCAGGAGCAATTTGCGCACGGTACGAAGTCCCAACTCATAACTCATGCTTTCTTTCTGCTCGAACCGAGAGCTTCTGAATATACAAGAAACTTACTTCGTTTTCTATTTTTGGAGCATCTCCGGGGACAGAAGCAGCAGCAGAAAGAGAAGGCAATTCCTCACAACACCAGATCTCAGCATCGGAGTTGCTGATCAGGTGAAGAAATCAAATTACGCACATTCCTCCTTTACAAAGCCATCGAGGGTTGATTTTCCTTTCTTTCCTTTTGTTTTTTGAGCAGTTCCTGGAATAGCGGCTGGACGGGAAATCGAGAAGAGGGTCGTTGCCGGCGTACGGCACCACCGGAATGGGGAGGAGGGCGGGTGTGCCGCGAGGAGGACATCTCCCTGGAGCTTACTCTTGGGTGGATTGGGATAATGCGAATTTCTAAATCGTGTTTCCTTCACCTCATCTGCCATGGACACCTGATAAACATCTGCTGTGCTCTCGACACAGTGCTTCGTATAAATAAGTGATTCTAACAAAATTTCAAGATATGATGCTTCTGGAAAAAAAGCGAAGTGTTTATTTTTAAATAAATAAATAAATTTATTTTAAAAAATAAAATCCAATACTTAATTATGATTATAAAATTAACATTAGTTCCTCGTACGGTAAAATCATAAAATTGTATTTAAAAATACGAAATGTAAATTAAATCATTTAAAAATAAATAATTTAATAGGTATTGAATAAGAAAGATGTCTAATTATTGGTAAAATCGACTTTCAAATAAAAAAATAAAAATTTCGAAATGTATAAAATAATATAATTCATTTTGAATTTAAAAAATTGGTACAATGAATTCAAAAACCTTTAAAATTCTGAAATTTTGATTGGAATTTTTTTGGGTGAATAATAAATTTTAATTTTCAATTATTCCTCACAGATTATAAATAAAGAAATAACTATTTTCCATTTGCCTAAATAAGTGCATCAGGAATGATCATGGGAACGTGGTGGGACCCACCAACATGGAAAATAACGCAGGGAAGGGGATGTTCGGGAGGCCCGACGAAAACCAACTAAACGACGTCGTGTGGCGATGTCAAAGATGCGGCACAGATGAGGACAAACATGTCATTTCTCAGGGTGCCTGCCTGCCTGCCCTCCTCCTTTTGAATTAATCTCCTCCTCCCTGTCCTCCACTGCCGACGGCGGAAGGAAATCCGGCAGCAGGGTGGGCAGTGAAGGGCATTGTCGTCCACTCGCCCCAGCACTCGGCCCCTCTCCAACTAACTGGGTGACGCAGCATTATTGGAGATCAAGTTGCCCCTCCAATTCCATATTTGTTTTAATGATTGTATTACGAATTAATTAGCATGATTATTCGTTCTTCTGCTGATGGTGCTATTAAGCAACATTTGTGTTCATTAAATTTGTTACCTTCTTTCCAGAAAAGCTGGTAGCAAAAGGTTTTACTAGAAATCAGCAGCTTTCCAGGGGCAGGGGCAGGGAGATAAAGCGGAAATCCCGTTTCCGCCGACACATTTGGGCTTCATTTCCGATTTTCATTTTCATCGGGTCGTGAATTCCGCGATTTGGTAACTGATAGTGATCGCGGTTCAAGCGTTTCTGCAAATGCATACCACGGGAATGGAAGGGCGAGCGGCGTTGGGCTGTTCCTTACGCTTCTTTGTTGACCTTGCGGCGCTGCTCCTCGGTGTCTCCACCCTGGTTGCTGCCGTTACTGATCCGAATGATGGTGATTCGCTTACCTCTCTTTTGTTCTTGTCTCAGGAAGTAGTTGTGTTTTTTGTTTTTTTTTTTTTAGGAAAAAATATTGGCCGGAAATTTTTTATTTGGGTGATTTTGTCGTCGTCATTCGGCGAAAATGACGTTTTTTTTTTTTCTGGAATGGTGAGCCGATAGTTTCTGCAACTTTTGAGTTTAGTGGATTCACTTTTCAGCGCTGCCTTTGGATTTTGTATTTTCTGGAAGAGGCATTCTGAAGTAAAAGCAGAAGTAACATGTGTTGCAACGTGTGGTTTCAGTACCTTTCCGTTAGAAAATTGTCTTTGCAATCAATATCTGCGAGATTTGTACAGTTTATAACACTTGTATCGTTGTATGGGATGATCAGCATTGATGGTTCTCAACTCAATGCAAGTTTGATTCTTCTTCTGGGTGCAGTTCAAGCGCTTCAAGTTTTGTATACTTCTTTGAATAATCCTTCACAGCTTAATGGCTGGCGTTCAAGCGGTGGTGATCCATGTGGAGAGTCTTGGATGGGCGTTACATGTCAGGGTTCGTCTGTCGTCTCTCTGTGAGTAATGGCTTCTTGATGGGTTCATGCCATTGTGATATTTTGGTCTAGATCCTTTTCAAATGTGAGAGCATGTTTTCCGGTAACAGCCAGGTATCTGGTTTGGGACTCAATGGGGCAATGGGATACATGCTAGACAACCTGGCTTCACTGAGGACATTGTGAGAAAGCGGTTTCCTGTCTTCTGGTTTTAGTTATGTGACTAATCATTGAAATTTTCTTCACATCCTGCAGGGATTTGAGTAACAACCGTATCCATGGTTCGATTCCATACCAACTCCCACCAAATGTCACAAGCATGTAATGTACTTCTTCTTTGTGGATGTTTTTGGACTTGATAATGTATCTGCTCTGTGATCTCAACAGTCGAAGTCTCACACATTTTTCTTCATTTTGGTGCAGAAACCTTGCTGAGAATGATTTAAGTGGGGTTCTTCCTTACTCCATATCTTCTCTCCGTTCACTTAATTATATGTATGTGGGAGGCAATTCCTCTACTGCTTCATGTTGTTTTATACCTTCAATCCAAAACATGGTTCTGCTCCCATTTTAGGAACATCAGCAGAAACATGCTGTCTCAGGAAATCGGTGATGTGTTTGCTAATCATTCAGCACTAGAGACTTTGTGAGTCACATTTTACAATTGTTTTTAAAACACTTATAGCTTCCGAATCTGCACTTCTAACTGTTGCTCATTTATTGGATTTTGGACGCAGTGATGCATCCTTCAACAGTTTTTCTGGTGGTCTTCCACCTTCCATCTCATCGCTGACAACTCTTTCAACTCTGTGAGTAGTATATTTGCATATTCACTTTGTATATTCCTGTGCTATTGAATTGCTGATTTGTGTTCTTTTTATAGAGAATTACAGAATAACCAGTTGTCAGGATCTCTCAGCATCCTCATTGGCCTGCCCCTGAAAAATTTGTAAGTTTCCTAAAGCAGCTACTCATGCTATGAGGGATAAATATCACCAGGCACACAACATTCTGCTGTTTGAATTTGCCTTTCCTCCTAATGCTTAATTCATCAGGAATATCGCAAACAACAATTTTAGTGGTGCAATACCAGCAGAACTGCTTTCACTGCCCAACTTTTCGTAAGTTGGGAGTTTCTATATGCAAATGCAGGTGCATGATTGTCACATTCTTCACCAGAAATATTTTCATGAACCAGATATAGTGGGAATGCATTTTCAATTGGTCCTACATCTCCACTACCATATGCACCACCTCTCCCTGACAGCCATCATGGACAACCTTCAGTACCTTCCCCAAAAGTTGCAATCAGTTCTCATCATATGAAAAACAATCCACTGACGGCGGGATCTATAGTGGGCATTGTGCTTGGTTCATTGTTTCTGGTGGTCTTGTTGCTAATAGCACTAGATTTTTCAAAAAGAAAGGGATACAGAAAGGGAATAGGTTCACAGTCTTCAACTGAAAACCTTGCTCCTTACAGCATTGATAAAGGTGCCATTTTTCATGTCCTGCCCTGACCATGGGAAAATTTGCAAAAAAAATTTTGATCATGTTTTTCTTTTTTTAGCAAAGTATTTCTCTAAAGGTCATGCTCTGCTTCTTGTTGCAGACTGTCTTTCAAAACCAACCAAGTTGATTTTTTTTATGCGGTTTGTTTATCTTTATCTGTTTTCCAGGGGACGCAGAAATGCAAGACCAGCGGGCAAAAGCATCAGCTGTGATTGTCGATGTACAGCCACCGTTATTCACTGAGGATGTAATGGTGGACAATTTAAATGGGAAAAGTGGATCTTTGAGAAGAATGAAGTCTCCAACAACGTCAACTGCTTACACAGTGGCCACTCTTCAGATCGCAACTAACAGTTTCAGCCAAGAGAATTTGGTTGGTGAAGGATCACTTGGGCGTGTTTACAGAGGAGTATTTCCTAATGGGAAGGTAATCCTTTTCTGACCAATATTTTTGGATATTGGGCTTGTGCTTATTGAAAAATGCTTATTGGAGCATCTCTTATTGGCCCCAGGTAATGGCAATCAAGAAGATTGATAGTACAGCAGCATCACTGCAGGATAACTTTCTTGAAGCAATTTCAAACATGTCACGCCTGAGACATCCAAATATACTGGCGTTGGTTGGATACTGTGCTGAGCATGGCCAGCGCCTTCTCATACATGAATTCATGAGTAATGGGAGCCTGCACGACATGCTGCATCATGCAGATGACAGGAGCAAGCTATTGACATGGAATACTCGGGTCCGGATCGCACTTGGAGCTGCTCGAGCCTTGGAGTATGTCCTTTTGGACAGTCACATTTGATCGAAGCATCTGCAACAGCCATTCCATCACTTGCTGATCTCTGCTTCTCTTGGATAGGTACTTGCATGAGGTGTGCCTGCCTTCCGTTGTGCACAGAAACCTGAAGTCTGCAAACATTTTGCTGGACGAAGAGCTCAATCCACACCTTTCGGACAGTGGACTAGCTGTTTTAGCACCAAATCCTGACAGACAGGCAAGTTAATTTAGTTCTGCACCAGCTTTTGCACACCCAAAATCTGATGAAAGTTTGAACATTCTCTATATTGCTGCCAGGTTGCATCGCCCCAAATGGTTGGTTCCTTCGGTTACACTGCCCCCGAATGCACCTTATCAGGAATATACACACTAAAAAGCGATGTTTACAGCTTCGGTGTAGTCATGCTTGAACTTCTGACAGGGAGGAAGCCCCTTGACAGGTAGACTTCATTTCACATTTTGATGGAACGCGAGTATTGTCTTTTTTCTTCCCTCTACGGCACCCACCATCCCACCATTTTCTTCAGTTCGAAGGCAAGATCCGAACAATCGCTCCTAAGGTGGGCCGCCCCTCAACTACACGACATCGATGCTTTATCCAAGATGGTGGATCCTTCACTCAATGGCATGTATCCTGCCAAGTCTTTGAGCCGTTTTGCAGACATCATAGCCCTCTGTGTCCAGGTCAGTGTTCCAAACAACCCCCATTGGATCCTTCTTAGCAAAAGATCACCATGAATCTGCTACGAAGAACTTCCTGCATAGGAAAGGATCACAGCGCTCACCCATCAAGCTGCATTGTCATTTCATTCATCTTCACTGTGTTGTGACTGCAGACTGAACCCGAGTTTCGCCCCCCATGTCTGAAGTGGTGCAAGCGCTCGTGCGCCTGATGCAAAGAGCCAGCGTGGTCAGAAGGCGAAGCAGCGAGGAGTACAGGTTCGCCTTCAGGCTTCAGGAGCACGAAGCCGGCGATGCGTTGTAGGAGGAGCTCGGCATTTTTGTGTACAACTTCGGATACCGCCCCAGGAAGTGCAGAAGCCCTCTGCAACATCCATGGAAATGGCGAACACGACGTACGGACGGGAATTCCTTCTACATGTATTTATTTTTCATAGATTATTGATTTTCGTAAAAAAAAAATAGATTATTTCAAGGGCCCCACGGGGGTATCTGTCGGCGAGATTCTCGCTAAACAACACAAAGTTGCATAAGGAAAGACGGCAGCCGAAGCTGCACCATCAAAGCATACCCGGAAACGTGTCGCCGCCGCCGGCAGCCAGCATGTCATCGGCCGTCATGAAGCCGGGCTGCGCCGCCTCCATGACGACATACTGCATCTCCTCAGAGGGCCGCCAGTGCCGCTTCCTTTGGTTGATGAACCAGTTGTTGATCTGCTTTTGGTCCAGGCCCGTCGATTCCGCCAACGCCAACTTCTGAGACTCCGACGGGTACGGCCACTTGTAATGCCGGCTCCACCACTCCAGGAGCTGCTGCCGGGCGTCCCTTGGGAGCTTCTCTTTCTTCGTTTTTTTCATGAATTCCTGCTTCAGGCCACCCAAGTACCCGCTGTACTTTTGCAGGAGCTGGTTCTTGAGTTCGCTTTCCTCGGCCTGAGGATCGATCATCGCGCCGCTTGCACCCAGTCCGCCTTCCAGAGAGGAGCTGGCATCAAGTTCACCTGCAACTGAAAGGGATCAAGAAGCAAAAAGAGACTGCAAGGTAGAAAGAAATCAGATAAGAAGAAAGGGTTTCAGATGATGCCATTCACTTGTACATTAATTGTCATCCTCATAAGTTTTTACAGAACACAAATTATTGGGGACTGATTTAGCATCTAGACCTAAACAACTCATACCTGTCCAAATGCATGAAATTTTTCCTAGGTTTTAAAACCAAAAATCAAGACAGGAGGAACTTGAGTTTTGTCAAAAAAACCCTAGAAGTTCTTAATTTCTGGGCCTGGGAACTGAAGATGAATTCAACAATGCTAAAACCTAAAGAGGAAACTCAATGGAACCCTTTGGCTTATGTTGCAACCATGCACGTGCACAAACTCTCAACTCCAGATGGGAACGCGAAACGAGAAGCAGAAAAAGAGGAAGAAGAAAGACCAGAGAAGGTGAGGAAACTGAGCTGGGATTCCACTGTGGAAAGAAAAGCTACTGCTTCCTTGAGTGGCTTCGTGATCTCTTGCTCATACTTGATCAGCATTTCACAGTAAGCTTCCATGAACTGATCCAGCGCCGGGTCGGAGCAGGAGGAGCAGCTCGCCCCCCGATTCATCATCTCCGCCGTCTCATCCAGCTTCGCCGCTACTTCCGACGGCGCTCCGATCTCCAAATTCATTGCAAGATTCAAAATCCAATGGTGTATTTATTGCAAAAAGTAATATAAAATCACCTTTTGACAATTCGCATAAGCGGATAGAAGGCGGTGGAACTGGGGATGAGCCATGATTTTCGCCTTGTCTTCTTCGTGGTTGAAATATGGGTATCCTCCATGGATCATAGGATTAGGAAAGAGGGTATTGTTTGCAGCGGCGCAGGCGGTGTCCGGCTGTGAACCGCCGCAGATTTCAGGGACTATCATCATCATCGGAGTATTCGCAGCTTCCCCGAAAGCGAACATAATAGCATCATTACCACAATCCATCTCCTTGTCCTGATCAAAGATTTCCTTTTTTCTTTTCTTTTTTGCTCGGAACCCTAAGAGAACGGAGAGAAACTTCCGGTCTTTACGCCATTGATGCAGGCAACACTTTTTTGATTGGTAGAGTGTCTCTACAAGTCTCAGTTTTGTAAGAGAGCAAATTTTTTTAGCAGGAAAAAGGGAATTGGGGTTGAGAGAAAGCTTTACCTTCCCAATGAAAAACAATGATGATGGAGTTGCTCTTCTTTATTTTCTCTTTCTCTTTCACTCCCAGTGAAAAAAGTTCATCACATTCACCAGAAATCAAATAAAGAATCCATTTTTATGAAGGAGAAAAGAAAAGGAAAATAGAGAGAATGCAGTGATGATGAAGCGTCAAATCGTTTGGGTGATGAGGGCACGGAATCTCCTCTATACCCCTCTCCTCTCTTACAATGATCCTATTCTCTAAAATCACATGAAATACCCTTCTAATTCTTCTGCTCACTTGCCATTCAAACAGTAGAATACATCCTCTGAAAAGAAATGTGACATTGGACTCCAAGTTGGAGTAAAAGAAAGACCTTGATGTGCATCATTCATGGCATCCAAACCAACCAAATCCCCTCTAGTGGCTCATGTTGCTGCTTGACCTTTGATGGGATTCGCCCCTCAAGTGGGAAATTGTTGAAATTAAGAATCTAATAGGTTTTAATTACGTAAGAAATATAGATAATATTAAAAAAAAATTAGGCCTTATCTCTGATATTTATCTACAAGGTAGAATTTTATCTATTAGCATCTAAGGAGATTGACTATTATTCTGTGGCTTTGAGAGGTTTATCAACAAATTGCTTCATGCATAAATATTATAGAGTTTGTCTATTATTGATAGTTGATGAACAACAGAATGTATTTAAAGTTATTTTCAAAATCTATTTATATGATATATAACGTATTCCAAAATATACGTTTAGAATTTTTAAAAAAATTTTAAATTTCACTACTTTAATGATATGCCATGTCTACAAAAAAACTAATATTATAAGTAATCCAAAATCTAATATATACTTACTTTTTCCTTTTCATTTTCAAATGTAAGATTTATTGTTGTAATAGAAATGGCATTCTGTTCCTTGGCACTCCTATTACTTACATTATCGTGCACCATACAAAACCCTTATCTCACAAATAACAACAATAGTAAAACGATAATGATTTTGTCGGGGATATCAGAAGATGATGAGGTATACGGTCAATTTCTCTCTACAGAAAATGAAGAACAAAAAAAGAAAAAGATGAGGCTTGTTATGAGCCGTTTCTGGTGAGAGTGGAGGCGGTGTTACCCAATGGAGTCACGGCAGGTAGTCGACAAGGAGCTGAATGATTGCCGTTGCTCAAGCAGAAAACCAGAAACTTGTCCTTACAAGCAAAATGAGACCTTGGCCTGCATAAAGCCTCGTTGGATGGAACGGGGTGCTGTAGACTTGCCCAATACGAAGAAACACTCCTGGGAACAATATTTTCAAGCTCCTTCGTGTTCTTTCTCGTGGCTTCTTCCAAAACACTATTAAGACACATGCTGTGGGTGGTTTTGTAAAATAGAAAAAAGCTTTTGTAAAATACCTCATATTGAAATTATGAATCCAGTGTATCACATGAATATAAGTGAAATTTAAGTATACAAAAAATATAAATTATATTTAAAAATATTAAATATAATCAATTATTAATATATTTAATACCTTACTTTCATTTTTTGATATGAAATTATTTGATCTAATATCACAACCTTCATATTTGTACTCTTTATTTTTGTAATATTAAATCAATGTTCACATTATTATTATTGTTTAATATGGACTGATTTGTATTGATAGCTATATATGTTTTGTTCGCATTACGAGTTTAAGGTGTAAAACAATTGTATAATCCCATGAATGGCATTTTTCGAAACTTTTCTTCGTCGAGTTTTTCTAATCAAAATTTGGGTTTTTTTTCATCCATCATACATATAAGTTTGAACACATGTAAAATTTGTGTATTAAAGATATTTTCAATTTTTAATTATATAATACAATTTTATATTCAACAAAATTCTGTTTGAAGGTAATGTGTAATAATGCAAGGGGGGGATTTATTTATGATCTGTGGGAGGCAAAAAGGTAGTGATGGGATTGAAGTGTTGAGGTGCTGCACCATTTTGGTGCACAGCTTCTTTTGCTTTTTGTCCACTTTCAATGGACTCATTTTGGAATAAACTCCCAATGCTTTGACTGAGTTTCATCCTGCAAATGAAAAAACTACGGTGCCCATTGTATTCAGCTGCCTTCCAAGATCTTGTGTTATGCTCCTCCGGCGTATCGTCGAGCCCGACCGGCCGACCGGCCGTTTAGCGGTCGCCGGACTGGTTAATCCTGATGATGAATATAAGCAAGCTGGATGCAGGAGCTTAGCATGGAAAGGAAAGGGCGTTTTGTGCTCAAACTGGTCATTTCCAAGGTCCATGTTTTATTGGTCAACAGAAACAGCTCTTAAGGCCCACATTTTGTCATAAGAAAGCTTGGATCAAGTGCTCGGAGTTCAGGGGAAGATTTCGGAGTCAGAAAGACAGTAAACAAGACAAACTGGGAGGAGGATTCAGGCATCAGCTCCGAGTTCCAGCAGTAAAGTGTGGTTCAGCTTGTCAGCAACCGGACCAACAAACTGAATCGGACCTGTAGTAATGCAAGATCAACTTCAGGTCTGATGTTTTGGAACATGATAGATAACATTAGGAGACTCCCTCTGATAGGAATAATAATGGCCTTGCTTACCAGGACTGACGTATCGGTTGTTGAGAGCCCAGTCTTCTCTGGAAGCTGCAAATTTCTTGAACGGGGCACCTGCAAATGACCATCATCGTGCAAGGTAGAGGCTTATGAGGAAAAAACTTTCATGGATGACAAGGGGGATTTGAGTAAGCATGCTGAATTCTCACCATCTAACTCAACCATGGCCTTCTTTATCACGGGCTTGAATTTACCTGCAATATGCGTGGACAGTGCCTAGTAAATACAGGAACAATGAATGGAACAGCAAGAGTTGTTTGGATAGAGCCACCGTACCATGCCTTCTTTCTACATCCATCAGTGAAGTCAGTGCTGTTCCACCAACTGTCCATTCGGAAACTGGAGCAGCCAAGTTTCCTACCTGCACAATATCATGTAAAAAATGGTTAGACGAGTTAAGGATTATGCGTTCAAAAAATACAATACAGAAAAAAAGCATACAGAGGATATGAGTCCTGTTTTCCCACTATTGAGCAAAGCTGCAGCACCATAACCGAGGGCATAGCAGTATGTTGCATCAAAGTTGGACGGCAAACCACATCTCCCTTCATATCTGAATAGAGATCATAAAACTGACAACTGCTTTGCAGAGCTCCATATTTCTCTGTAATTAATAAGCACGTACCCGAAAAAGTGAGACTGGCCCTTGAACTGGCCTTTGTAAGCACCTGTTTGCTTCCTTGTTTCCAATTCAGTTTCAACCATTTGAATGAACATTTTTTCAGTTTCGATTTTTGCAACCTAGAGTACGAAATAAGTACGGATGAAGCAGAAGAATACAGTGCAGATAGCAGACACAATGCACCGACCTGGACATTTCCATGTGGATCTCTCTCAAGAAGCAACTGTTCTTGGATCGCAGGTGGTAATATATCAAAAAGCTGGCGACATTGAGGTGTAAGTTTATTTTTCCAGACACCAGCCTCATCCACTGTGTCATGTGCCAAAATCTCATTGAGCTCTGCAATGAGCAACTGAACCTGCAATACAGAAAATAAAGTTTACTTATGCAAGAAGGAATTACTTGGACAGAAAATTGCATACTGCAAT
This sequence comes from Utricularia gibba, assembly GCA_002189035.1. Taxonomy (NCBI): domain Eukaryota; kingdom Viridiplantae; phylum Streptophyta; class Magnoliopsida; order Lamiales; family Lentibulariaceae; genus Utricularia; species Utricularia gibba. The sequence goes on along the minus strand of NEEC01000017.1, from coordinate 1,437,373 downwards.
GAATTGAATACAACAAAATAAAAGTTGACAGGTTTCAAATTGCATACCTCGGGAATGAAATCGATGAGCCCTTCTGGTATGAGAATAACGCCATAATTGAAGCCACGATCCGCACGTTTGGATATCACATCAGCGATGCTGTCAGCCACGCTCTTAAGTGTTTGCTTCTTCGCAGATACCTGTCAAGGAACTGGATTTTGTCAGAATGATATTCAAAATTACGGCATTTTCACATGAAGGTATGCAGGAAACAAAATAGAAGACAATTTTTTACCTCTTCCCCAATTAGGGTGATGTTTGGGTGAGTTTGCAAAGCACACTCCAATGTAATATGTGAAGCAGCACGTCCCATGAGTCGTACAACTGTACAAAGCATTCAGTGATTATGTCTAATTAAAAAAAAAATACAATGACTGAAGCCACTATACGAGTCTTCTGACTAGTTTAAAGGGGCAGAGAATAGATGGAACTACTAGGCTGCATTCGCTTACAGTGGTAATATTTTCCTGTTGAACGAGCATCAATCATGACATTACCGATCATTTCTGCATAAATCTGTAGTGCAGGAAACAGCCATCATGACTCAAACAACTTCTACAGAATAAATACTAGTGAATGAACAATAACTAGATGTACTACTCCCCGTAAAAAAAAAAAAAAAAAACTCACCCATTGGAAATCAAATAATGATGAAGTAGGATATGATACCGCTACAGAACAACACAGTCAACCAATACAGCGGGATTACCGTGAAAATAAAAAAACATTAAAGTATTGCAAAAAGCACCATACTTTAACTCGAAAATGTGAGCCGTGCGCACAATTTACAAATAGCATTCCTAATATTTTAAACATAATAACAACCTTGCATGCAGTGTCAAAGCCAAAACTTATTGGAACCTCCTTGCATTTGAGATCTCCGTCAATGGTCTTTGGGCATCCAATAACCTTGGTTTTCAGATTTTTGCTCCTAAAATTTTGAAGTTGTAAGTAAAAGGTTTTAATGTTAACAAAAACAACATTGAGTAGGTATTCGAGGTGCACAGTGATGGTCGCAACCTGAAGTATTCAGCGAGAAGGCAGGCATTTGTATTGGAGTCATCTCCACCAATTACAACAATGCCATCCAAATCGAGCTTAACAGCAGTGTCCTCAGCTTGTTTAAACTATCATTAAAAAAAATGAATTTTCCAGTCTTTTCCACTCCAGACTCTGTGGAGAGTATATCTCATTTAGCATTTTCAGTACCTGTTCTGGAGTCTCTATCTTGTCTCTTCCACTGCAAATCATATCGAACCCACCCTGCAATAGATGAAAAAAAATCAGATCATCAAAATGAATGAGCAGGCTGCCTAATATAAACATTGAAGATTACATGAGAAAACGTGAAAGGGTTACCTGATTTCTATAGGGATAGATATATTCGGGGGTCAAAACCACATATTTGCACTTCATGATGCCTGCAGGCCCTCCTCGAAATCCATAGACTGTGCTCCCTTTGCAGTTATTCTGCAAGTAATCTGAAACAAACAAATCTATCTGTTTTCACGAGATCGGTTCAAAGGTAAATGAGAGTAAAATATTATATAAGGTTTAAAGGCTGACCGAAAATCCCCGAAATAACATTATGCCCTCCTGGAGCTTGGCCACCAGATAAAACTAATCCTACTTTCAAAGGTTCGCCTGGCAATTTATCCTGTGAATCTGATGGAACCAAGGACGCAGAAGGCTGTCCAAATAGGAGAGGAAACAGTTTTGCTATCTCATCTGCATTTCCCACCAAAAAAAAAAAGGAACTTTATAGGCCTTTAGAAAATAATGCAAGGATAGCCATCATGTTGATCTCCAGTTCTAAAAAGAACGTGAGAAGAAAACACTTTTTCCAAGATCCTACCAAAAATTGGGAGCAGCCAGATCACATTTTTAGAAGGTCATCATAATCCTTTCAAAATCAGATTTTGAAAATCTCACCTTTCACCAGATCTAGATTTCGTGCATGCTTTCAAAATAAAAGGAAAGAGCATAATTACAGTATAAAAATTTATTTTAAAGCACGCCATTATCTAAAGTTTAAGAGAGACGGAGTAAAATCTTAATAATGATACACAAAAACCCAAAAATAAAATAAAACTCAGATCCGTTCAAGTTAGTATTCACGTCATGCATTTATAGTCGCATTCACCTTTCGCAACTACAAAGGCTTCACAATAAAAAATCATGCATCACACCGCGCCTCACAAAAAATTATCAGCAACCACACCCCATCACAACGAATCACCAAACTAGATCCAAAACAATCACCTGGATTTCCGGCGGCAGAGCTAGGCGAACCGGTTACAACCCTAAACGGTCCCTGGACGACGGAGGGGAGCGGCAGGCATTGATCGAGACGGCTGTTCTGAACTTCACTGTAAACAGAGGCGAATCGTCCCGTAGAGGGAGATTTAACAGCCGCTTCACCACCGTTTGCCACAAATGCAACCGCCGCCATGTCCGTTTCTTCAGTGGTTTACCGGAGCAAGCACAAATTTTGTTAGCGTATTTCGTTCGAAGCTGCAGCGCGCTTTACGAGAACAAGATTCCACTCTGGATGCTTATCGTTGAAATCATCAATGAAGTACGATATAAGCGATGATCATGGCGGAAATAATTAAATTCAACTGATGGGCCATAATCCCAGCTGGGCTCAGGCCCATGTTCACATGAATGAACCGGCCCAAACCAGGCTTTCTTCTTTGAAGGACATGAAAAGACATGTTTTTACAGAGTAGATGAACTCCAGTTTCAGCAACAAAATTATGGAGCTCAGGTTACAACAGATGACTGGTTCACAAGACTAGTAGTATGCATTACATGTACAAGAAATGAGATGAATTTGTTGAATCAATTCCGCTGCATGCATCAGTCATGGAGAAAGCATGAGTACCTTGATCCTGCCTTGGCTGTTGGCAGCCAGCATGGTTGAGCTGCCGCTTTTCCAGCTCACGGCACTGATGAAATATGATCCCATGTCGTCCTCCCCATCATGCACATCGGAGTTCACAAATCGGTGCCACGCTGCTGGTTTAGAAATATCCTGCAGGGGATGACTGGTTGTTAGATAGGGTGCTCAGCAGCTTTTGGGTCTGGGAAATGTTGTGTTACCTTGTGGTAGATGAAGACTTCATTGGTTTCACTTCCACAGGCAATGTAGTCTGTGTCTACGGTTAGACCAACAAAATTCTTCTCGTTTGTGTGGCCTCTGAATACTCGGAGCTGCAGGATGGCAAGGATGTTCATAGGATGCAGCAAGGTATAGGGATGTTGTGCGACATGTAGGGATCAGAACTTACTGGTATGTTTTCCCTTACATCCCATAGACGCAAGGTACTGTCAGTAGATGCAGAGGCAAGCTGGTTATTCGATAGAAACTTGACGTATGAGACGGCCTTTCTGTGGCCACTGAAGATATGCAATGGCTGGCTGGTTTTTCTCAAGTCATAGTAGTGAATATGATGATCAGCAGACCCAATCTGGAAAAAAAAAAAAATCATAGTGTCATCTGCCTCTGAAAAAATAAGGAAACAAAAAATGTGGTTAAGCAAAGAGATTACCGCTATATGGAAACTTGATCCAGGGTTATATTTGACGGAACATATATTCGCCTTCATGTCAATGTTGATGGCACTTGCTTCTTGCCTTGTACACCAAACTTTGACCTGATGAGGAGCCAACTTCATTGTTGATCAAGAAAAATACACGAGTAACAATAAAAACTAAAAATTAGCATTACGCTCTGGTTACTGACCATGGGCACATTTTAATGGATCATACATTTCAAGTAGCAAGGATGGAAGTAATAATTCATCTTCGAGGGAAAAAAGAGTTTCTGAATGATACCTTGCAATCATCGCTCCCAGATACAAGCATGGAAGGTTCTGTACGTGAAAAATCAACACTCCACGCACGTTTTTCATGCTCTTCATACTCCATCACACTCTTAATTACAAAATAAGACCATATACGAATGTGAATCAGCAGCAATGTTTATTTTATCCGTAACAAGTATAACAGCACTTCTACCTGTCGAGTCGCAGCATCCCACACCGTCACTATGCCCTCATAGTCACTGCTAGCTATCTGATTTTTGATAGACTTGTTCCAGCTTAAACAACTGAGTTTTGACCGAGTGACTATATCTGCCACTGGGTATTGTGCTTCAGCTGGTTCGTTAACTACCTGGGGGAGAAAAGGTTTAAGTAACCTATGGTGAAACAATGAATTACAATCTTGCAAATTTCATATTCAACGTACTCTCTTAGTCAAGAGATACATACTAATTCTTTCTAAGCCACTCTCAAAATTTTCTTACTATGAACTTGTTAATGATCTTTAGTTGCAAACAGATATCTCAAGACACAAAATAAACACATACTGATGCAAAATCGAAAATCTTGATACGCCTGGATACTCCAGCAGTAGCAAACAATTCATCATCTCGGTCGAATTCTATACTGCAAGAAAAAAGATAGTTTTAAAATATTATTTAGGTTACTGAACGAAATGGCATGAACAAATTAGAGACATCACCCATGAAGAAGATAGCAGGGTATCCAACCTTGACACGATATTGGCTGAATGAAACAGATCTCCATGTCTAAGTTCAGCAACAACATTTAACCGACTGATAGAAAAGACAAGCTGAATCAGCTCGCAAAATTAATTGTTAGGTCCAAAAGAATCAAATTCTGAGTCTTGCAGAACCTGTATCTTGTGAAACTTGACAAGACGGACTGAAAATCCTGAAGGCCTTGAGAAAAACCTTCTCTATTTGAAGCATGCATATCCCTATCTCGGGATTCCTGGGATGATCTTGCCCAATGTCGGCGCTTTTGCAAATAACACTCTTGTAATTCTCCAAACTGTTAAATTTAGAAAGAAAATCACACGTCAGGGCGTATAGAGTTTAAAAGTTTAAAAAATGTAGATTTCCAGCGTATTCTATATAAATTACAGATATCATGCAGGATAGCTGACCTGCATCTGGACCCGCCTCTTTCTCGCCAATACTTGTTGACATTGGGTAATGTTTTCCATTTCTGAAAAACATTGAGGGCCCCTTGTTAAAGGCGAAGGGCTTTCAGAAAGTTTTACATCACGCTTCTGGTTTTGAGAGCCACTAGAACGTAGATGGTGGCTAATGGCTGGAGCAGTAGGAGTCCTCAAGGAAGTGGCACTTTTGTCATTTGAAAATGGGTAGAGAGATCTCAAGGAGGCCTCATCACTGGGCACACCCAAATTATCGGAATACTTGTCCCTTCTACGGTAGAACTCTATACGTTGCATCTCAACAGCCTGAATGTCTTCTTTGATAAATTGGAGGTCACATTTGATCTGCAAGAAATTAATGAATTTAATATATTTTCCCCTCAGTGCATTCGGATTAAAAATATAGCATACTGAAAGGCCATATAATTCAGGACCTCATTGAGCTCATCAAGCCGTTTCTTTCTCAAACAATGCAGGAAATCGAGCAAAATCTGTAGATTTGTTTCAGCTTGCTCTTGCTCCATCTTACTTTTCTTCTGCGCAATAAGATTCATGAGGCTCTCAAGTTCCTTCACTGATGTTACACATCCCTGAGCAAAGACAGTAGAGTCAATTTCCAATAATTCAACATATAACAGGCAGCCCAAGTAAATGTATGCCTCTTGAGGCGGGAGAGGATATAGTGACCAAGCAAAAGATATTCTTGACCTATTATCCATTCTTTTAGAATGCAAAGTGAAAGATATGGTTAACCTGTTCCAAAGCTTGACGAAGCTGTTCCAAGGGAGGGGCAGTTCTTGCTATTTGACGAGCTGAAGCCTTCATGAGCAGCTACAAAAACACCACAAGAAACGCTTAAAGCCATGTATCTGAAACAATTCATGAAAAACGGAGTAACTTGGCAGCATTTACTGGTTACAGGCTCAAGCAAATAGAGAGGAGTTTCTACACAAAATGAAAACGGGATCACTCCCATAATTCCATCACAGTCACAATAAAGCAGCGATAATGATGAGATCAACTCCGATTAAAAAATCAACCTTGTTGAGAAGAAAATTAGGGTACAGCAGATTGGGCGTGAGGAAGTGAGAACACGAAGGACAGGTACTCTTATTCTGAAGATGCGTAAGTATACACATGTAGCAAAAGTTATGCCCACACGCCGTCAAGAAGGCGTCCTTGATAATCTGCATGCAAATCGGGCACAGCACATCCTTATCGAGCTTCTCCTCCACCGGCGGCGGCGCGGCGGAAGTCGTCGGCTCCGCGGCACAAGATTCTCCCGGCTCCTGCTTCACCGTCGGCACCAGATCGCCGATGGACGCCGTGAGTGAACCCATCCCTGAGCGTGCGCAATTGTTAGCCTAGCGATGCATGAAGGAGGAAGGGAAGGAGTCTTTATGATGGCGATGAGGGAAACGAAAGGCAGCAAGTATGACCGCGTGTAGACGACAACCGCTCTGCGTGTGCGTTAGAGTATGGATATTTGTATGGGTAGAAACTGACCACGTTACGCTAATACTATTTTTGACTATTTTACTCGCAGCAGCACAAACCGAAAAGGAAAGTCTACTGTTTCCCGGTAGCCAAATCCGGAAACCCCCATTAACCCAAATAAACCCTTCCTTATATAATATAATTAATATTTATAAATGCATTTTTAAAATTCAATTTCAAGATTTAAAATTATTTTGATTATCCTAAATTGAGTTCTAATATTCACTCTGAGTAATATCGTTCAAGATAAAACATAATTTACGAATTTAGATTTGAAATGCATTTCATAGCTGTATTTAGATGTGTTATATAAATAATAATTTTAATATAAAGCACATTAATTTGTATGGATTTAAATTTAATTTATAACGTATTACTAATCAACTCAAAACCAAACATTCCCTTAAAATTTTATCAACCAAATGTACATTAAAGATTATAAATTATATTGTATTTACTTCACGAATTTAAATATTCATGATTGAAAATAATTTTATTTAATTTCATGTACATGAGTTTATTTAAATCTGCTTCTCTCACTTACTTTATTTAATTTTATATGTGTATCTAATAACTAAATATAGTATAAAAAAACTTAATTCCTTTATAACATCTTTATCTAAACTTAGATAAATTAAATCTTTTATGCCCTAATCTTGTAAACTCTTTAATAAAACCCTCAAAATCAATTTTCCATTTTTTAAAAGTTTCTTTTTTAGCAATTAAAAATATTATTAATTTTTTAAATAGAATTATAAATGAATAGAATATTTTGTTTTTATGTAAATTAATTGGGAAAGGTGGATAGGTTAAAAGTGGAAATAAATTTATCCAAGTCATTTAGTATAGAGCCAAAAGTCAATGATGTGGGCCCTACTGGAGATCCACCACAATTCTGAACACAGGATTCTTATCCCATGGTTGCATAGAAGCCCACATTTATAATGAAAAAAATATCTTGGCCTTCACTACTTGTCAATGAGTGATTTAAAATAACAAAAATTATGTAAAAAAAATCCATATTTTTAATATTTCGATAAATTAGTCACTATTTTTTAATATAAATTATGTATTTCATCCTGACCGATAATGCAAAAATCAGTTAATTCGATTAATACGAAATCAAACCGATTTAATTTGGTTCAATTTCAGTTATTAGTTTATATCGATTTGGTTCGGTTTCAGTTCGATTTCGATAATCCCAATAATCAACTTTAGTTGTGTTTGGTATAGTTGATGAGCAAGTTGCCAAAGAATCTCACAACTTGCTACTTATCTGCTTGTGCAGAATAAAGCCTAAAGGGAAGGATGGTGCCCATCTTGGGCCTAATGCCTGCGGGAGCTGGTAATGGGCCCAACAAGTCACGTGGGCCACGGCCTATTTACGGCAGCCCAGTTCACTTGAAAGTAAAGTAACTAATAATATATTTGAAATAAAAATAATTTCTCGAAAATCTGCATACTGTGCAATTTGGGTGAAGGGCATCTTCGTCTCAAGATGCCGCCGTTATGTTCTGGATTCCTTCAACCCCGGCGGCGCGGGGTAAGGCGGCCTTCCTGCAATTAAGCGAATTCCTATTGACGTCTAGAAACTCCTCTGGCAGCAACCGGGAGACTTCTTGAGTGGTTCGTCTGTACTTCGCTGACCATTTACTCTGCATATACTCCAGGCCCCGCCACGGCGGCAGGCTGATTCCGGCCGCTTTCATCGACGTTTTCAAGGCCGAGCACATCGTGGATACCACCTCCTTCAAGTCCCCTGGTTTTCCGATGAAAACTTCGGGAAATGTCTCCAGTAAAGAAGAGTATTTCGCCGTCGGGCGAGCGATCGTGAACTCGCATGCCAGACCAATTTCCACTATGTAACGGTTACCGCCGGCGTTCACGTCGATGTACTCGTAGCTCCCCGACGGCCGGCGGCCGTTCTTTTCCCACTTGGATTTGCAAAGCCCTGTAAAACAACCATGGATTAAGAGACCAAGTTACAAATTTAGCCATCAATTCAACGAAGATTAAACAATCGGGGAACTAATTCACTCTCCCGTTACGCATTTTGAAATTAAAAAAAAAAAAAAAGAAAACTCACCGGCGTCAAGGCCGAGGCGCCGAAGCCGACCCATCAACAGCCGCTTAAACTCCGATGGAGGTGTCTCTCCGGAAAGCTCCCGCCGCGCCTTCTCCACCACTCTGCTTATTTTCCGATCACTTTCAACGCTCAACAAGCTCTTCAATTTCGACAAATCAGCGGAATCGAGAGCCCTCGATCGAATCCCAAATTCTTCATTCTCCTGTAGAGTACCATCATCAATCATCTCATCCCCTTCGATTTCTCCCTCAAGAAACGAATTCACAAGGTGATATAAATCGGCCGAGTGCTCGCTGCCGCTACTCTCGCAGTCGCAGGGCTCCCACCGCGCCGCCGCATCGAAAACCGCCGCCGTTTTCGTGAACCTCGCCGGAATCTTCATGATTCAGATAAAGACACTCGGTATTAAATATAATTTCACAAACGCTGCAATGGAAGGAAATGGCGTCACTGCGATGGGATCATGGTGGCGAACGACGTTTCAGAAAATGGAGTCCCGGCGTCGAGAGAATGGGAGAAGGAAGCATCTTCGCATTTGTATATATAGCAAGGGAGGGTTAATGCATCGAAACCGATAAAGGTGTCCAGGTTCGTCCAAGGGGGTTCAGGTTTAACGTTATAGGGATAAATATGTAAATACACTCCATTGATGCTTTGAAAAGTATTTTAAATGTATGGGTGACTATTACTTTGCTATTTAAGGTATATTTTGGAACATTTATTTATTTTTTAAAAGTTTTAATATTCGAAAGAAACGGGGTACGTCATTAACCCAACCCTTTCGCTTGAGAAGTATGGGCAAAATTGTAATTTGATTGACACCCTAATTATTTGGCATGATTACCAAATTAATCAATTACTATAAAAACCCTATCCAATTTATTATGGCTCATCGCTGATTTACAAGCACACGGAAGTCGCGAACGTTTCGCCGCGTATAGGTCTGCATCTTGCCTCAATACAAGACTAGATTCATTTTGAGGCGCAAGTGATGACGCACGTGGCAACAAAATATTTCCTTTAAAAGCACGTGCATAATGAAATCATTTAAGGCATATTTTATAATTTATAGGAATGTTTTAAGTATATTTTGTGAATAATACATAAATATTTTATCAAAACCTACATTTTTCTTTCAAAACATATATGAATTGCATGCTTAGTAAAAGAGACCTATCCTACACAAATTATTATTTTATTTTATTAATTTAAATCTAATAATCAAATATGATATTATTTTAAATACATTTAAAAATTATACATCAAATTTCAACTTTAATTATATTTATCTAGTTACAAATAACTAAAATACATAATTAATTGAATTATATGAATAATAAAAGTTCAAATAAAGAAAAAAAATTATTAGCTGTCAAAGACGAAAGTGTATGAACCAGGAGGCATGCTAAGGTGAAAAACAATTGTAGGAGTGTCCCCGAGTCAGCCGCACGGAAGCGCCGTGTCCGAGCACCCCCGGTGGGCGTCAAACGTTTCACAGGTTACAAGCCCAGCCATCTAAAGAGCTGGCTGAGCTCTACAACACGTACCAAAATTCATAGCCTAAAACACAATCTGTAATTGATCCACAAACATTGCTTACGGATGACAACTTCTTAGAACCGTAAACGAACCTCATTGCTGCTGTTGCTGCTCGTATATCTGGATGTAGGCCTCAGAAAGCGCAACCATCTGAGGTAGTGTTTCAGAAACATGAAGATCCTGCATCTCGTACCTGCAGATGATAATTTTCATACAGAAGATTGGGTTGATTAGCAAGTAGGAGAACAGAGAGTTGAATCTTGGAGATTTTGGGGATAAGGAGATTGCGAAGTTTTACCAAAGCTCTTCTGACTTTCTCTGCACAAAGGCTCGGTAGCAGCCTTCACCTGCCTTCCCATCATGGACTATATTGGCAATCAAATCATACTTGGTCCGCAGCTTGTCACTACCGGTCGGTGCAGGAAGGGGGATGTAGTCCTTTAGTTCGAGATTCTTCACCGGGAAATTAACTTGGGAAAAAAGGCAACAAAAATCAAGTAAATGGTATAATCACACTGTTTCTTTTGTAGGCTCAGCTTAGCCATTCAGAGAAGTGGTGCTCACCAAGAGTGGGGTTCTTCTCCATAAAGAAATTGTTTTTTGTAAATCGGCGCATGTGGAGAATCAGATATGGGGGTAGCCTTTTCACAAGATACCTCATTCTTGCAACACGGGGCCTCACGACTTCTGTGACGGTTTCACCATCAAACTTTTTCAAAATGTTCAAAAGTGGAACCTGAAAGAGTTGTAGGGTTGATAAAACAACACAATAAAGCAAATTTCTGAACAAATGTAGTCTAAGATTGCAATGAGAAAATATTAATGCTGTAGGAATGAGGTCTCTGTTAGTGCTAATATTAGAACATCTGACATACTGAAGCAGAACCTGTGGAATGATGTTTTTCTCCATGATGTCCTTAAATAGAGGTGGGGGCGGCAAGTCTAGACCAAGCATCAAGAAAGGCATTTTGCTCGTCTCAATAGATACACCTCTCACTGAATCACCATCTTGCCCATCAGTAGCTCCTCCCATCTGGATCTCCTTCATAACCTCCAGTTCACCCTGATACAGCAATTTGCATCAAGTACAGAGGAAACGTAAAAAAAAAAAAAAATGAAGACACTTTATGGTGTCAGAAAAAAAAAACAGAAAGAAACCTGAAAACACTGGTGAATAACACTACGGCCTTTCTTCGAACTTTTAATTTGCTCGTGAAGTGTATTGAGTAGCCATGACATAAACTCGACAGGATCAGACTGTTTGCCTATCTGAAATCTCTTTTTACTTGCTTTCATGACAGCTTGCAGAAACTCATGCGGGCTCACCTGCATAAGAACTGAGAAGTTAAAATAGAATACACTAAATTCATCGACAAGAGAAAGAATGAAAATAGCAAAATGAACTCAATGATTGCAAACACTAACTTGTCCTTTGAAATTCCTAGCATGCCATATCTTTCGAGTCAGTTCGCCAAAAGAATGAACAAGTTGAGATTTGCAGTGCTGATAGTTCTCTGGAATTAGAAAAAAGTTCCTCAATGGTGTAACACGCATTAAAGATTGTATTGTGACGTTTACGAAGTCGGTCTCTTGGATGTTATTTAAGCCCACCTATCACAAAAAGAAAATAAAAAATTTGAATAACAAGACAAATTCCAACCTGAACAAAAATACATAAAAAAATCAAACCATTCCAGGAAGATAATCAGAGCCATCAAGTGCCCTAGACCACTGCCTATTTTTGTCGAGCTGTTCAACTTGCTCCCTTGTAAACCTGGAAATGCACTTGTGATCAAGAAAAAAAAAAACATGATAAAAAACATAAATAAAAGAAACAGAAAAAAAAATTGAAAGTACAAATGCCACACTCATCTCCACAGTCCAGGTATAGAAAACAAATAAAATTGACCCAACTGTCAGTAACGAAGATAAGGAAATTACCTGGGGTAGAGGACATGACGAATGTCATCAAGCGATGGGTCAACAACTTCATATCCATCGGGAAGACAGTAAACCTTTTCTGTTCGCAGGTTTATGTACACATGGTGGCCTGCTTCAAGACTGTGAGTATATGCAAGAGATTTGTTGCCCCTCCCTTGGTAATACTTCCCACAAACCAAGCATGCATAAACATTCAGGTTGGATAGCGAAACTGAACAGAATTTCTCAAAGTCAAAATCTAAAACCTGTAGAAATACACAAAAAAGGTGCTTATAGCCGCGCCAAGGTTTGTCATGCCTCAGTTCACCAAATGCATAAGATAAGAATGAAACTACAATTCTTAGATGAATTTCCAGCTGCCCGGGTTTATTATTTTTGAGAAACATCATCAAATTAAACTATTAGATTCTACACTTAATACGTCAATATTCCTACAGTACAATGTTTGCGCTGTGCAAAAGGCAATGCCATCCTTTCAGGCTCGAAAATCAGAAGCTTATCACTACCTGTCTATTGACTGTGTCGAGATAGGGGCAATCTCTTCTAATTTCAACGGTGCGAGAGCGTTTCCGTTTTCCCAATTTTTCACTTTCTTCCTCCTCATCCTCATCAACTTCCTCTTCATTGAAACGAAACCCATTTCTTCCTCTCCTAATATCTTCTTCATCTTCGTCATCGTCATCATAAGAAGCAAGAGGAAGTGGATTGTCGAATGCGCTCTCATTTGACGCTAAAATCGCCCCATTCTTCAACGCAGTCGCCGATTCCCCTTCATCCACTCTACTCACTTCCTAAAAACCACACAACAAAGTAAAAAACGCTTAACCCCAGTAACACTAACATGCTTTCCTGTCGTTAAAATGATTCTGAGGAAGCAATTCTTCTAAAATCACTTCCAAAGACTGAACAACAAACTAACCCTAAACCCCAAGTTACACCCCAAAAGCGTTACCTGGCTCCCTACCGACGAATCCATTTTCACCGGCGACGAAGCTCCGATATAGGAAACAAGGACGGCTCCCTAGCAATATGTGCTGTAAACTAAATTCACAGAGCTTGCAGAATGTGACCATTCCAAAAGGTGAAGCTCCAGTCATCCATCGATTTCTTTCCCCGTCGCGGTTCGCATCATTTCCTCCTGCCGAGCCCATCAAATTGAATCCCACCTGGGAACTGGACCAGTAACACCCTCAAAGATTGGGCTGCATACCCAGCCCATCACCATCACCAGCCCAATAATGTATTAACTTTTACAATAAATATAATTTTTGAATAAATAATTAAAAGTATTGGCATTCCAAATCAAAATTATTATATGTATTTATAAACTATAGATGAATCTAAACCCTAAACCCTAAATTATAGATAACCCTCGACAAGATTACAAGTTAACACGAATAACTTGTGGGTTGACTCATACGTAACGAGTACGAGTCGAATCAAATATTTTTTTACTTGAATTGGCTTCGAATTAACTCGTATATGTGTATATATGTATATATATATATATATATATATATATATATATATTTGGAATTTGGGGGTCAGCAGTAGTATGTTATTAGGCGAATCCGATTCCTGGACACTGCTCCGGAGCACAAGAGTTGTGTCAGATTCCGACACGGGGAAACGTGCTTCGGGGCGGGGCGGGCGGACCCGGGAGATACGGAAACGATAATGATAAGGCAAGAAGGGAATAAGTCGCGATCCGGCGACTGATTATTGATGATGGGGATTTGAGCTCGCAGCCATTTTTTACATGATGGAGCAACCGCCGCCGGAATTCTCTTCTTCACTAAAGTTTCTGTCGAACGGGGCAAACCCGTTGTTATAAACGGGTCTGTAGCCGTACATGTTCGGACCCGGAGCATGATAGTATCCTGTCTCCGGCGCGGGGTAATACGAGTAGCCTTCGTAAATCGGCTGCGGCGGCGGCGGGGAAACCCGTATCCGAGATAAGACGGCATGCCGCGGTAGCCGTCGTAGGTGGGGGCCATGTACGGCAGCACCGACGGCACTCCGTCCGCTGGTGCATCCTTCGGTTTCTCACTTTCCTCTTTATCCTTCTCCTTTTCCTTGGGTTTCTCTTCTTTGGGTTTGCCTTCCTTGGGTTTATCTTCTTTGGGTTTGTCTTCCTTGGGTTTCTCCGCCCCGGAATCCTTCTCCTTCTCCTTCTTCTCCTGCTCCGCCCCCGGCTTCCCCTTCTCCGGCTTCTTGTGCTCCACAATTTTAATTTCCTTGATCACCTTCCCGGCCTTCCCATACAATCGATCCCGCACTCTCTCCGGGCAGCAAGTGATCACCGTGATCGCCACAGTGTTGGTCTTCTCATTGTAGACCTGATCTCGAACCTCTGTCCCCACAGGAAGGAAGACAAGGAACATCACCAGCTTAACCAAACTCCTCCACCCAGCAAACCGGAAAACACAACAGACGGCGCAACTCACTCACCGGGAAGTTTGCAGAGCGTCTTCTTGATCTTCCTGTAGCAAGCAGGGCACTGCAGATCCACAGTCAGCAGCATAGGCGTCACCTGGGAAAACATATTCAAATCATCAAACCACAAATCAAAATTCCAAAAAGGAACTCAAGGAAAAAAAAAAAAAACATAAAACCTACTTTCTCGACCGCCATTGAAGGCTAAAGGAGTAGCTGAAATCAGAAAGAAAACAACAGGGAGATGCGTGTGTAATCCAGAAACTTCCCCCATATCTATATCCACCTGTCAATTGAATTTGAGCCCCCCTTTTTTTTCCTCCCCCGATTTGATTAATATTATTTTATTTTACGGATGTACTCATCCTACCAAGATCAGAAGAAAAGTCGGCATAGAAATTATTAGTCGTGTCACAACTTTACTAGGCGTGGGACATGCCATCCATACCAACTTTTTCATTATAGATTTAAATTAAATAGTATTCAAAATTTTAAGTTATTTTAAATTATTTGAAAAAATAAATATCATTGTTTGAAGAAAAGAAATGTTATTAAGTTACTTAGGTTACATTATATATATATATATATATATATATAGATATTGATTACAATCTACAGATGAAAAAGTAAAATGATTAAACTTACTTAAATAGATGAAACCTCATAATTTCATCCGAGCATTTTTTCCTATAAAGTAAAAACCTAAAACTATCAAAATTAAGTATTCTAACCAAATAATATCGTACAAGAAAAATATAAATCATGATATTTGGTATCATAACCAAACTATCAAAATTGAATATATATTAATGATGGTATAAGGGAACTCAATTAGGATGTTGAATATCTAAGAAAGATAAAATGTAAAATTAAATATCTTGACAATATCTCATATTGATTATACATAGGAAGTTATCAACAAAGAAAGTATGGTTTTAAATAGAAATATATTTTTAATTTTGTATAAAATATTTTTCTAAAAAAATAAAATCGTAAAAATTTGATGTTTGAAACGAACAATATTGTATAATGAGAATGTAAGTCTCATACATTATTTGAGGTTTGAAAATGAAAAGATTCTTTCAACAATGACAATTAGGATTACATGAAAAAGACAATTGATCAACAAACATGCACACTAATTCGTCGCTATTCCATCCAACTACATCACATAGGTCCGAAATTTGGTATTGTGAATAATGACTTGTTGTGACGGTAATCCAATTTGATATTAAATTTTATTATAAGGATAATTTGAAACAAAAAATTAAACAATGTTTTTTATAAAATAAAAATTGGAGGTGTATAAGTTTTTTTTAATCCAAAAAAGTATTTTGAAAAGAAGAAGGATTGTAACCGTTTAAAAAAATATAGGTATAATTATACATTTACATACTATAATAAATTATTAAAATAAGAATTGATTTTGTAATATCATTATGTGAGGGGGGGGGGGATAGAATCCGTGACACACATTAATTTTATAAAAAAAGGTTCCAATAAAAAAAATATTAAATTGAAAGTGGGGGTGGTGGGGGTGGGGGAGCGGCCCCCTCCAAATATCATTTAATGGTATTTATTGAAATGGACGCTTTTTACCATGAAACTGTGGTAGCTCATCATTGGGATTTTTTCCTTTATTTTGACGCATCATAAACACTTTGGCAAGATATATATTTTTTTACCGTGGTAAAAAAAAAACAGCATGCATCAAAAACACGTGACAAAAATGGTTGTACGTGGAGAAGCATGCTCAATGAACTCTGCAGTGTGAGAGCTTATGCATTCTCCATTTCACCATCTCCTCCCTGGTGGTGTGACCTCCCAAGGATCATATCATTTTGCTGCAGGATCTTTGAGGATGATCAAGACAAGTAATGGCAAGAGAATCTTATTCAGAAACTCCATATGAACCAGGATTCTTGCAGGAACTTCATTCTGACATTTTGTTAATGATGAATGCAGGGGAACAAAGAACCTCCTCAAGCTGTAATATACCTTCTAAAATGGTGTCTAGAAGAAATAAATGCTTTGGGTGTTTCCTTAAGACAAGATAAGCTGCCATTACACTCTATTTGGATGGTCCTCTATGCTTGATTTAAATGCAAGGGTGTACAGAAAATGTTGGAACTGATAGGATAGCACGGCAGTTCCAGTTCAAATGACTTTTAAGTTCAGATTTTTCAGTTCGAGTTCAGGAGTCAGATGACTGCAACTGCTCGACTGTTTTACTGGACATGTACAAATAACCTTTCTTTTTCTCAAAAGCAGAGTAAGTTGAAACTGGTGTGAAGCCTGAGTACCTGTTGTTTTTCTTTGCTTCACAGATGTGAGAAATCTGTTTGAGAAGTTGGCTGTTTTGTATGAATGGTTGGGCTGCATATACTTCATACGGCATCCACTGCATAACGCCACAAGAAGCAAAAGCAACACCAAGATGTCAGCAAAAGCATTTGTGCCATGGGAGACAAAGAGACAAGGAATACAGAAAGAAACCTGGGCTGCCTCTATTTCATTTTCCTGAGGCTGAATGTCATAGGAGAGGGGTTCCAGCAGGCAGACGAAGAATAAATCAGACTTCTCGAAGAATGCCTTGTGACTTTGTCTGCAAATCACCCCATTTTAGCAGATTTCATGAAACAATATGCATGCAATAACTTATCAGTTAGAGAAGAAAAGATAATGGCCTTGTGGCTTGTGAATCATTATGGCATGATTTAGGAGGGATTACCTGAACGCTAGTATTTCCAAGAACTTTGAATCAATCTGCAACCAAGGTGTAAAACGGATGATGAAAACAGTTGGTTAGCTGGACAACTGACACACACAACAAAATGCAGAACACTTATTCTTACCCCGGTTTCTTCTTTCACTTCTCTGACTGCAGCATTGCAAATGTCTTCACCCTAAAACGGCAGATTTCATTAACAAATGCAAAGTTCCTTGGCTGAAAACTATTATTTCACAAAGAAATGGATTCTTTCTAAAGTAAATCGTTGAAAAGTTTTGAGAAGTAGTTTCTCCAACCTCTTCTGCAACTCCTGTGGGGAATTTCCATACACCAGATCCACGGAGTCTACCATTTTTTTCCTGCACGACCAGCACCTGCAACATTGTGATATGCATAAAAACAATATATAACTTTAGGTTGCATCTATAGGCAACAAACGTCTACAATTGAGCCACAATAGCTTGTCTCTAAATCAGCTGACCAAAGCAGTATCCTCATAATTGTTCTTTGTTTTTCAAGTAATAGCAGACAGTTATCAAAAAAAAAAAAAAAATGGTAACATGGTTGCTTAGAAATTTCCATATTTTCAAGATGAGAGAGTATACTTCATTCTTGTCATTCAAGACAAATGCACCAACACCAACTCGATGAGAGGCATTGGCTGGGAGGGTATTTTCTGATGTACAAAGCCAATGTACAAGCATCAAATACTTAGGCTCTGCATGGTGAAAATAAAATCCTTCCTGAAACATGCGTTGTTCTTCATTATCATAAGTGGCAAGTAAAAACAGAAGGCGTTTGGTCATCAAAAGGACGAAAGGGATGATAGTAACCTTGACTGCAGGCTCAACAAGATTCACTGACTCGATTGGGATTTTAATCCATATCCCTCTCTTTCCCTGCAACAATATCCACAAACTTTTCACAGATGACCCCAGTTCAGTTTCCATCCAATTTGATTCCAAACACACTTTGTTTCTCTAAAAATATCAGATGGATATGTCTTTGTTTACCTAACATTTTGAGAAAATATACGCATCATCGGCTTCTGTTTGGAACAATTGATTCAGCAGAATGGAGACATTAAAGATTTGTTGTCTCGATTCAGGCTTAGAACATATGCCTTAAAGATTACTCGCAAGAAGAAAAAGTTGGCCCTTTCTTTTTGCAGATTAAGAAGAAGGGAAACACAGATACTGCCCAAGCTAAAAACCCAATTCCGTAAAACGAAAACCTGTTGTCGCCATTGAGAGATGGAGGCTTTCAGCAACGAAGAAAAAACTTGAGGATCCATTGACTCGGGGCTCAGTTCCACTATAACCCCTTCATGGTCGTCGTTTCTGCCTTCCAAAATCCAGTCAACCTGATCAATTTGATTTTCCGACAAGACCGGCGACGTAGAAGAACTCATTGACGCTCCGATGCTTGACAAAAACCTAACCTTACCTTGTCTCAACCCCCCTGAAATCTCCAAGAAATCAACCTTTCCCAATAACTTGAAATTCCTTAAAAAAAATAACAAAAATGCGAACCTTTTGGTGACCTCGTAGCTTCCAAAGTTGGTTTCTTGCGACCGAACAAAAGTGGGTCTGAACAATTGAAACGCAGTGAGCACAATCGAGAAAAATATCTCAAGGACAGCATCAGACTAAGAGATGGGCTATTGGGTTTTCAGTTCAAACCAAAGTTTTAAGGGAGAAATTGGTCGGTGTGGTAATTTGGAGCTTATATCCAGGCAAGAAACATGTACGATAGTAGCTGCGTATTGCATCAGCTCTTCATAACACATGCGCGGATTTCTGCAAAAAAAGCAAACGACGGTTGCTTTCTTGTAGGAAATTGGATCCTCCGAGTCCAATACTTTACACAAGTTGGTGCTGTAATCCTCTGCTTCTTAAAGTGGTTCACAATCCAAACCATGCCATACAATCAGTTCGTAGGAAATAGTAATCCAAGGGACCAGATGAAGAACGGATAGGAAACGATGGAAAAAGGCATCAGATGCGGGAGAAGGTCCCCAACCTTCGATTTCCAAAAATGATAAGTCCCCGGCACAATAAAGATTCGTTCTTGTACTGGTAAATCGAGTTGGGGTCATGAGCATTGTCTCGAATAATGAAAGCGAAAGCCGAATGCATTAGTAGCGGATTGTGTGTGAAGATGGGTTCTCCGACCATCACCCAGTTCAGGATTTTCATTTCTTGTTCTCTTTACCCCCCTTCGACGGCGTCCCGGATTGGAGCGATGAACCCGAAATCTGAAGAGAAGGATACGAGTACGGACAGTCAGTACTCCTTTCTGTAGGCGACAAAGGAGGAAAACATATAGAGCAGTGTGTTTTCCATCGAGTTGTCAGAGGAATGTGTCGTTCATGAGGTCGTCGGGGAGTTGCGGGGAGAGGAGACGACGATAACCATATCTTTGCTCCGACCAATTTTAATTTGTTTACCATAAAATTATTTAAAATGCTTAATGAAAATGAAATATTATTCTTTTTCTCAAAAATAAAAAGCAAATTGTGTTGGGCTGGATGTGATTGTTGGGCTGATAAAATAACACTATAGGCTCAATAATTATAATTACAGCCCAATAGAGTTGGGCTTTTTTTCGTAAGGGGATCCCGTTCGTCGTCTTCTGGTTTTCCGAGCAAATCAGTGACCCCTAAGGTCGCCTTTTCTGGTTTTTGGAGGAGTTTTTTGCGGCTTCGTTAGCTTGATTAAGATCCGTTGTCTGGGTTATTCGCTTGTATATGATTCGCTGGATTTTGCTCCTGGTTGCTGTACAGAATCGTGTCGGATTCTTTTGTCTGTAGTTAAGTGATTAATTTTTATTTCGAAATGTTTGTGTTTAAGTAGAGATATATTGGAGACGCCCACCCAGCTCATGCTCTTTGGTGTCTGAGTTGGCCCATGAGTTCAAATACTTCACTTTCGTTTGTTTTCTTCTGTTTGCTGGAGATGTCGCGTAGTATGTAATGTATGAGTTGGGCATTGTTCCAGGCCTTTTAGCAGATCTTTCTGTCTTCAGCTAAATCACGTGTATGAGTGGTGAATTTTAGCGTATGTGTCTCACTGGGATTTGAGAAGTATTGGGGTTTAGCAATGTATGGAAGAGCGGGGCTTGATCGTTTCAAAAAGGCTCAGTCTTCAGAGCCTTTTGCGGTCACAACTAAATCATCTGCTAGATCAACCAGCCACCCTACAATCTCAGAGTCTGATACTTCTTTGGTCAGTCAAAACCGTGTAAGTTATCCTCAGAACCAGCATTTGGAGCACCAGAGCAAGTTACAAAATGCTTTAGAGCTGGATACAGCAACCGTTGCATCAGCTCAGCAGGTAAGCCAGGTCGGTGGGGGCAGTCTACTTGGCAGGCTCCTGATTGGGCTATTGAGCCCCTACCTGGTTTTTATTATCTTGATGTTATGAAGGAAGGCGAAGTTCTTGGCCGCATTAATTTGGATAAACGTAGACATATATTTGGAAGGCAATTGCAGACTTGTGATTTTGTTCTTGAGCATCAGTCTGTCTCACGCCAACACGCTGCTGTTGTTCCTCACAAGAATGGAGGGTACAACTTGAACTTCCTTTACACAAATTCCTCCTTCTCAAGATTTCTATATTTCTGTGTGCCTCTTGCTGATTTCATATGCATTGAGTTACTAGTAAATGCTTTGTATTTCTTTCAAAAGATCATTTCTTTGCCGATACAGCGGGAGAGATTGCTGTGTTTTCATTTACTCACTCCCCTTCTCCAGCATTGGCTGATGATCAAATGTGCTTGCTTTCTTGATGCTGCATCATGCTTACTGGATTTTAGTTCAGCGGACGTGCATTGCAAAACAGATCTAACTGGGGGTGTTTTCTTACAGCATATACGTGATCGATTTAGGGTCTGTACATGGAACATTTGTTGCAAATGAACGAATGACCAAGGATACGCCTGTAGAGCTAGAAGTTGGACAATCATTGAAATTTGCTGCCTCTACTAGAACTTATATTTTGAGGAAGAACAACGTAGATCCATTCCGACCATCACTCCAGCCTACTGATATCAGTCTGCCACCTCCTCCAGATCCCTCTGATGAAGAAGCAGTTGTGGCTTACAATACCTATATCAACCGAGTTCTCAATGGACATAAAAGACCAAACCAACTATCGGATGCTACAAAGGTGGATACCACGTCAAGAGCATCAAAGAGAGTGAGGAAAGGAAGAGTGTCATTTAAAGATCAGTTTG
Source organism: Utricularia gibba (assembly GCA_002189035.1). NCBI lineage: Eukaryota > Viridiplantae > Streptophyta > Magnoliopsida > Lamiales > Lentibulariaceae > Utricularia > Utricularia gibba. The sequence continues at coordinate 1,415,879 of NEEC01000017.1, read as the reverse complement.
GAGGAGAGCTGGTCGAGGTTGTTGGGTTCTCTGATGGAGCCGATGTTGGGACAGAACCAGGTCCTGTTGGAGTGAAAGAAGGAAGTCTTGTTGGAAAATATGAGTCCCTTGTTCAGATTACAGTGATTCCAAAAGGGAAGGATCCATCAGATTCAGCCGGGGAACGTGGCAGTCCCAAGACAGGAGGTGTTACAGAGAAACTCCGACAGGTTTTAAACCAAGTGAAATCTGGAGCTAAGAGTAGTGGGGGAGGAGGGGGAATCTACGATGACCTTTATGGAGAAACTTTCAATGTGGGGTCATCTTGGGCTTACAGTGAAGTAGCTCCTGCACCAAATACTGCTGCTTCTGGGAGTGAACATGATAAATCCCCGAGGCGTCCAGACAACAACAGCAATGAAGATGATGATGATCTGTTTGGGTAGTTTAAAGGATTTTCCTTAAAGAGTTCTGCCTTCTTGTTCTCAAGGAAACTTTGATGTACTTCATGAAGGCACTGTGGCTGTAGTTTTTAGTTGAGAAATGAATTACTTTTCAATCGATACTTACAAGCTTACAGCGCCCAAGGCAGCAGCTTACACATTCTCCTTACCTTTTACTCACGCCAGAGCAAGCATCCTTCTTAGTAAGAGAAACTAAGCATGTATGAAACTGAGCTGCACAGCACAACACAGCTTACGAATCATGAGAAGGAGAATAAGAAGAAATCAGCCATTAACCTGCTTGGTGAACTAAGCTCCCAAATACCAGAAAGTCACCAAAATACCAGAGAAGCTAAATGAAGGGAAGACGGAAGCCCTGAAGAAGGGCGGAGCTTGAGGAGGCTGCATGCCACTTCGAGGTGGTGAATTCTGACTGGTTAGACCGTTGGTGGCTTTCGAAGATAAAAAAAATATATTTTTTCATAATAAACTAAAATATTTTCTCTGTAATAACTAGGAATCCACTGGGTTGATTCCTCCGTCGGATGTATCCTTGGACTTGCTGTTTGAAAGGATTTTTCCATGTATTGGTTCGATTCCTTGATCGAACCCACTGGTGACCTCAATTTGTGTTATCTTTCAGTTGACTTTGATTCTGGGATGGTGTTGACTTTGCCTGTGAATTCGAGGTAGTTTGGCAAATGCACTTGCACAAGCCAGTACCTTCAGTTCAATAATGCAGAGGCTTCCTTGCTCCGGCGCGATAGTTGGGCGCCGGTCATCTAACCGCCAACAGGTCGTTATCGCCGCCGCTGCGACTGTTTTCGCACTTCTTTTCATCTTCTCTCCAGACTGGGTTTCACTCCGTGCATTTAGGAGTTCCGGGGATTCGGACCCTGGTTCTGGATATGACGATCAGTGGGTAAATTTCTCACCTTTAGGAAATGCCCGCCAAAAATCAGCCGGTAACCATCCTTTCTATCCGTCGACGTAGGCGTAATCGTACTTTTGTTGATTCTATTCGGAAAACATTGCAGCTTGTTTGGATGGAAGCGTCCCTGTTTACCATTTACAACGTGGCTTTGGTTCTGGTTCTCATAGGTGGCTTCTTCACGTAGAGGTTTTCTTCTTTTTTTTCTACATTGCTTGTCATCCAGATTGGAAACTCTTGTTGTCTCCTTCGCTGTAATTCCTGCTTTCATTCTGGATAGGGTGGAGGATGGTGTAGTGATATATCTTCTTGTTCTGCTCGTAAGACAACAAAGCTGGGATCATCAAGCCACATGGAGCATCAGCTTCGGTTTCTCGGAATCTTGAGCCATGACCCAGAACAAAATCCAGGTATATGTTTAGATGCTTTCATTGTTTTTTTTTTTCTCAGTTGTTACTTAACACGCTTCAGTATGAAAATAAATCCATTTTTAATGCTACACATGATCAAATCTTCTGTTTTTTTGTGTATACTGTATAGCATTGCATGTGTTGCTGATCAGATCTATAGGATGTTTCATACACACCTAAAACTACCATTATCAGTTGGTTTTCCTGTTGTGGCCTATGACAGACTTTTTCAACTGGAACAAGGTCAAAATACGGTATTGTGATGGATCCTCGTTTTCGAGTAATCCTGATAATGAGTTGAAAGTAAGCCCCCTTGAAGCTTTTTAAGTTCTTCCCAGTGGATTGGAGTAAAATGACTTGGTATAAATTCTATTTCTTTCGTATCTCTTCAGTATGGATCACAACTAGCCTTCAGAGGCAAGCTTATCTGGGATGCAGTTATGGAAGAGCTCTGGTCAATTGGCATGTCTACAGCTACACAGGTAAATAAATCCATATCATCCCAATCACCAATGGAATTCATCCCCTGTTTTGTGTGTTCGTTTCTTATGACTCAGATATCCATTCCAATACTTCTTCACAGGCCCTTCTTACAGGATGCTCTGCTGGTGGTTTGGCTGCCCTCATACATTGTGATAGTTTTCGGGATCTTCTGCCGAAAACGACAACTGTCAAGTGTCTTGCAGATGCAAGCTTTTTCATTAACGAGTATGCACTTCCACTTCCCTGGCTGCTTGAATAATCATTCTCTCTCATGAACTCACACTGAGATGAGGATTTGTATGACTTTCAGGAAAGATATTGCAGGAAATGGCTCAATAGAATCCTTTTATCGTGATGTTGTGCGCATCCATGTAAATTCTAAAGCATGGCTACATGTTTCTTCAAGAAATGTTATGTTTTTGTGTGACCAGCATCACTAATCTGGTGCAGGGTATTTCCAAAAGCTTGGACCGTGAATGTGTTGCTAGAACTGAGCCTCATAAGGTGAAATTCTCTCCTGTTCTGAGATTAGGAAACACTTCAGATTTGTTTGGTACAGCTCCAAGAAACAGTTTTAAAGAAGTTATTTTAAAAACATTTCAATCATGATTTCCATAGACCAGATGAGCAGATGATAATACACATTGCACAAATGATCCTATCTCTGGCTAGTCTCTTCCTAACTGTTGTGTTTGCTGTTCATTTCTGCAAAAGTGCTTCTTCCCTGAAGAATTCATTCAGAACATCCAAACTCCCGTGTTCATCGTTCAACCAGCTTATGATTTTTGGCAGGTAGTTTTGAATCCCACACCTTTCCTTCGTTTCTGTTTCTTAGACTCTGTTCCTTTCTCCAGATAGAGAATATCCTCGTGCCACCTTCTTCCTCCGATAGCAGCTGGAGCAGTTGTAGGCTGTACATTCTGAACTGCAACACCGATCAGCTACAAGTCCTCCATGGTAATTACCTGATTCTCTCTCCTCATTCCCACAGTCCTACTTTTTCCCCTCTTTCTTCAAAACTCTTTCAAGTAGACTACAGACGGTCGCTGCTCAGAAGAATGAGCGAGTTCCAGAGAAAACCAGGCGCGGGCGTCTTCGTGAACTCATGCTTCGCCCATTGCCAGACATGGGGAACAGAGACATGGCACTCTGCCTCCTCTCCCCGGATCAACAACAAAGTAAGCTGAATACCGAATTCCTTTTCCTGCATCATCTGCTCTCTCCATCTGCTGCTGCATTACAGCACATTCTTTCTCCTTCTTCTCCGGCAGACGATCGCAGAATCCGTCGGCGACTGGTACTTCAACCGCGCCCCCGCCCGGCATATCGACCCTCCCTACCCCTTCAACCCTACCTGCGTTCACAGAGGTCTCAACTGGTGATTCGCCTTTCCCTCATACCATATCATTGGTAGTTGCATAAATTTCATTGAAATTTCGGGTTTTCAACACAATTAACTTACTCTGAAAGAAAACGATTTCAATTGAGTATTGAAATTTTTTTTATTATCGTATATTAGTTTTTAATATTTTATTAAAATATTAAAGTATCTTTATTGATTTACGAAAATGATTACATGGTTTACGTTATTGAGTTTTCCTTTTTTCATGAGGAAACGTAACTTTTTCAAAATGATTTACATAGCATAGAATTTATTCAAATTCATCATTTCCGTAAAAATAAAATTGATTTCCAGAAAACCATATAAGTATTTCCGGAAATCATTAAAGATACTCTTATTATTGTAATAATGCATCATTGTATTAATTACCATGTATTGTATTTTTTATTTTAAAAAATAAATTAGCTATGTATATATATAATTATTCTATAAAATTATATAAAAAATCAAAATAATATTTGATAGTATAGTATATAAAATTTATATCTAAGTTTACATATAAATCATTGATTGATTAATTAGTATATGTATAATAATCTTATATGGTTATATCAATTACGTATTCATTTTTTAAATATGTGAATCATATATACAAATATAGGAGGATCAATTCTATTTATATCATTTATATATTCAAATTTCTATTATTGAATGTCAAATGTTATATATAATCAATTACATTATACTTAAACACTAATGCCCTATTATCAAATGAGCTTTAAATTAATTTGATAATTCATAAATTGTAATTTTTCTGATAACTTTTTGTAAATATTATATGAATTTTTTACATTTCATAAATTTTCTTGAAATTTTAATCTTTTTTTTAAATTTTGCTTTTGAGATTAAATTTAATATTTACAAGACAGAAAATTACCGCTGTCTTCATTCTATATATAAAAAAAATGTTATTGATTATATTTATTGTTAAAATTTACATATAAAGAAAAATGACAAAATTGAGCTTCAACATTTACAGAGAGGCGTCTGGTCTGGTGGGAGGTTGGGGGAAGCCTTTGCTCTATAGTGAAGACCGCCATATCCTTCCTTGAAAGGAGATGATGATTATGGATACATCGTCGTGGTATTTCCGTCGGTCGCCTTGCGAGATTCCGAGCAACTCGTGGAAATCCATGCCTGAAAGTGAACGCCAAGATGTTAGAGACAGGCTCTGTGTTCATGTCTGAAGATTGATTTCTGCGATCGGATTGTTTTATCATACCAGCTTTCTTGGCTGCTCGGAACAGGACTTCTTCGACGAGATGCTGAGCCGGGTCGCCTTCCGGGAACGTTTTCATGAAGGATTCGACTTCCGAGACGGCCTCCTCGTTGGTGAAGTACTGGTACAGTCCGTCTGATGACAGGATCAGGAACTTGTCGTTGGAGTCTACGCGGTGGTGGCATAGGGAGGGAGAGCATGTTATGTATGGAGAGGTTCCGATGTAGTCCACTCTGAACATGTTGAGCAATCCCTCGTTCCATTTTGGCTGAGATTTGCAGGATTCGATTACCAAGATGCTCAGGAAAGTTGAATCTTTGCTGCAAAAGGAATACCTGTTTGAGGAAAGCGGCTCCGAATGCACGGGTGACTTTGAGTGATCCCTTCACTCTGTCGTTGTAAATGGCACAAGGATCATCAGGGTGTTCGTGTCTAATCCTTCTGACTTCCTGATACAATGCAGAAGACAAAAGGATGTCATTTTGAGTTAGAGAAATGCAGCAGCAACGCCCCATCTTCAAGAGTAGCTGATGTATACCTCTTTCGCATCGGTGGTATGATCCATGGTGAGCTGATAGCAGCTCAGATGATGTGCAGTTTCGTCGTAATGGTATCCATAAGTGGAAACTTCCAGATCCTTCCTCATCACCTTAGAAATGTGAGAATTCTTGTCTTCTTTCTGAGCTAGAACAGCTCTGCTGTCACCAACATTCATCAAATAGATATCATCACCCTTCATCACCATGACCAGGACACAGGATCCCATCAACGCTAATTCTGGATTTTCAGTTTGCATCATGTCTGTAATCCGCAAGAAGGAAGACTCTGCCTTCTTAAGAGCTTCGGACAAAGCCTTCAGAACACCTAAATGGTTGATGGTTGATGGTTCATGCCCTAGCTTGATCAGTTTGTTCTTCAGCCTCTTGTCAAGTTCTAATCTTTCTTTGCTATCCAAACTCCTTGAACTATCAGCTGGCATCCCAGAAAACAATTCATGCTTATCATCAGACCAGAACAGCCCTTTGAGTTCTTTAGAAACGTTCAAATAAAGATTGCTTAGCAGGAAATCGGTTGCATCAGGGCCATTGAAACCATCGTAAATTCCTACAAAAACCCATCCTTGATCTTCAGAGACCACAACATGGACTCTATCTTCGCCTGCTTTCCCCTGCGCCCATTGCAAATTCAAGGATTCGTTTTTCAAATCACAATATTCTTCAGCAAAACTCAGATCACTGCTCAAATTGTGACTATTAACTGTGCTGCAGGTTCCAGTAGAAGTTGTTCCACTTAAGGAAACATCGTTCTCTGATCTTCTCTGCTCACCGGAAAAACCCCACAAAGATTTCGCTAACACCCTTTTCAAATTTGTGAGAGTTTTCACGGGAGCTTTGGTTTGGGATTCAGGCTTGGATATATGATTCTCCAGTGGCTCGGAAAAGAAGCTTCGTTCGAGTGGACCCGATAAAAAACCGCGCTCAATCGGACCAGATCCGGTGTGGAGAATCGGACCGGAGTTAGAGCCCCTGGGAATTGGTTGCAGGGGAATCGAAGAGAAAAGATTGGAGCTTTCGAAGGCCGAAGCCTTGTCTAAGCAAGTAGAAGCGTAGCAGGCAAAAGGGTCGGTGGAGAGAGGGGTGGAGGCGTTGGCAGAGATGGCGGCGCCAGAGATGGCTCTGAAAGGAACGGCCGCAAGGGGATCCCCCGGAAACTGAATAGGGTCGGGGCGCACGTAGCAGAAAGAGTGGCCTAAACCCTCATCGAGTGGACAAACCCCAGCGGCGCTTCTCCCCGGGAAAGTTTCTCCGGCAGCCCCGTTGAAGCAGTGTTTGAGGAGCTTCCCAGCCCCGTTTCCCATGGCGGTTGTGTTGCAGACCCAAATCGATACCCTTTTCTCAAAGGATTGTTCCTATTCAATATAACGTGAGGGTAGAGGTTGACCATATGGGGTCGTTGCCCGGGGAAAAGAGAATGCTTTTAATGACTTTTCCGGTTTCAGATTTCAGTGGAAACAAGAAACCTCACGAGCCGTTGACCGCAAACTACATCATCCTAAACCAACCGCGTATGAACTGCGTACGGCTTTTTCCGGCTGGAATGGTGGAGTCAACTCGTCATTCCATTCCTTCTTCCCCACCCAACCTGTCTCCAGCAATGTGAACCAGACAAATAAAAAAAAAGTCAAAATTGTTGCACACCCATCCATCCCCTCAAGTGGGGACGCCCATCTCCATCCCTATCCACCTTATACAGAAGAAGGAACCCCCTCTATGCGTGGACTTCATCCCTAGTCAAGTGCACATGCCACACAGGGTCAATCGGAGTTCACACTAAACCAGGAATTAGCAGCTCCAGAGTCGCCAGTTCCCCGCCGTAACCGCTAAAATACGCTCTGGGCTCACGGGCTCATGGGCCAAGGGCTGCCCCAGAAGAAGACAGCGGCTTCTGCAGCTCAGAAAAGGGGCTACGCATCACTGGAGAGACTGAAACGACGCTGGGCGCGCTCAGTAGGAGCAGTCGCTTTCACTTCCGTCTGCACATTCCGCGAAACCCGGACGAATTTTGGGTTTTTAATTTAATTATATTTATCCCACAACAGAAATACAACTGTTTGCAGAGTTCATTTGAAAAATATAATATAATAAATATAAAAAATCCACATTATTAAAACGCGTCCCCCCTTGAGGACGGACGGACACGGTTACTTCTTGGTCTAAAACGTGGATCGACGAGTCCCCCTTGAGGACGTTCGGACGGACACGGTTACTTTTTTTTCTGAAAAAAAAAGAATAAAATAAAAAGAAAATTTAAGAAAAATGAAAGGGCAGGCTTTTTGCAGAAACTGGGTAAAAAGGTGGGGGCATAAATGGAAATGGAATCAATTCCGTCGTCCCCCAGATAGCCATCATGATGACCCTAGTACTCCTACCATGTTTTTTACTTTTTTTTACCGGATTAAAGTAAAAATAAAGATTATTTTTTAAAAATATATTTTTTTGAGAAATATAAATTTTAAAATACTTTTTACACAATTAAGAAATAAAAATGGACTTTACAATTTGTCTAGAACACATCATTAGTTACCATGTTGCTACTATTTTTATCGAATTTTTAAATTTATGATTGAATTTCGGGGGTTTTTTTCCATTTAATTATTTTAAAATTTGGATGTTTTTCTTATTAAATTCGATTTTTTAAAATTCAAATGATGTTTTTTTCATTATTTTGAAATTGATTATGTTTAAAAATGAAAATTTTAGTGGAATTTAAAATGATTTTCGTCGTCGTCTTTAGAGGGGGTTTACAGGGGGTATCAGCTTCAAGATTTCAGGGCTTGATTAGCGTCTTGTTGGTAATGAGGGCTTCGAGGTCTGCTCTCTCGCCCTTTCGTTGAGTGTGTGTGTGTGAGAGAGGGAGGGAGGGAGCGTCATAAAATTCCTTTTTCTACGGAGCTACTCGACTGGAGTAGCCTCTGTGACCCCCCCAAATTCAGATCTTCAATTCTGCATTGATTTCTTTTGTCAATTTCTCCTGTGGTGAGTGATGATTCTAAGCGGGGGAATGGAATGGGCTGCGAAAGGAAGATGCTCCCTCTGTTGAACGCGCTGGTGAGTTAGTGAACTTCGTTCCCGGCACTGTGTTACGAAATTCACGGTTAAGGAACCATTAATTTCTCTCCGTTTACGTCTTGAGTTCTACATTCGTGTTTGCTTCTCTTGTGTTTGCTTAATTTCCCTGTTAAAGATGCTTTTTTTCTGACATTTCCATCACTGGGTCGTGGGGATTTCACTTGCTGGAGGATTTTCCACTCTTCACGGCATTGGAAGTTGTGACTCCTTTGTATTTTGTGTGGCTTCTTTCTTTGTTCGTAAGTTGGATGAGATGAACCTGTTGATGCTACTGTATTAAGATCGATGGGATTTGCAGGTCAGATTTTTGACCCTGGGATCGCAAGGGAAGTGAAGCTGAACTCACTAGCGGAAGCTGAGTGCAAATACAATGCCGTCTTCAAACAGTAGATTTCTTCAATCTGATCACCCATCCCACTAGCTTCTTCAGTTCTTCCTCCATGGCTTGCTAGCTCCAGCTCCGGATCCACGGCAGCTATGGTTAAACCGCCATCACCTTCGGTGACTCTCAGCCTCTCCCCTCTAACAGTGCCACAGCCATCTGCAACCCCATGGCCGACCGCACCCCAAACACTGACCACCAACCTCCCTTCAACTGGTATAGCCAGCAGCTCTTTGTCCATGGAGAGCACACCTTTAATCACAGAGATCATCGAATGCTGCCGCGAATTGGAGGAAGGGCATCGAGCATGGACGGCGCATCGGAAAGAAGCAGCCTGGAGACTGAAGCGTGTGGAGCTCCAGTTGGAATCAGAGAAAGCAAGCAAAAGAAGGGAGAAGATAGAGGACATAGACGCTAAGATAAACGCCTTGAGGGAGGAGCAGAAAGCTGCATTAGATCGGATTGAAGCCGAGTACCGAGAACAGCTGATGGGGCTGAGGCGGGAGGCGGAGGCCAAGGAGCAGAAGCTGGCGGAGCAGTGGACAGCAAAGCACGCTCGGCTAATGCTGTTCATGGAGCAAATGGGGTGCAGAGGAGTTGCTTCAGAAGCAAATGGAAGATGAGACTCGTGTGTACTCCTCCCATCACTGTGTGTTCTCTCAAGACCACACAGAAGGATGCTAACTCACCACAGGAAAACAATCCTTGGCATCCAGTTGTGGAAGATTGTGTTATGTTTGCTTTGTTACTACAAAGACACACCAGGTGTGCATTGATCCTATGAATGTGGTAAGCATTGTGGGTATCTCCAACTTCCTGGCCCATTTGTCTCAAGGATCCATTCTGTAGCTATTGGGCTTTAGTTGTCTTTGGGAATGTTTTAATTAATATTAATGTTTAATTTGTACAGTTTGTACCATTTATTTTGTAACTTATATTTAATTCATAAATAGAAGTTATTTGATAAGTAGAACCCAAATAAATAGTTGTGATCTATACAATTTATTATTTATTTATGAAGAAACAAATGTATTTCGATTTTGTTCAAATTTGATTTATTGGAAGCGAATGCATTTGTTGGAATAAGTTGGTGACTTATTTTGATAAGGTAAATGTAATTTATTAAATAAGTTGAGTTTTAAGTAGAAATGTAGGCAAATTTAATATAAGTAGAAATTAAGTATAAGTTTGAGTAGAAGTCATAAATAAGTAAAAGTTAGGTAGTTCTATAATAAGTAATTTTAAATTCCACTTAAAATCATAAGTTGAAAAATAATTTGTACAGACTATACCTAATAGAAATTACAAAAAAAATTAATTAATTATTATTCAGTATAAATAGTTTAATCTTAATTTTTAAAATTATAAAAAAATAATTTAAATTATCAAAATCATATAACTAAAATATAAATAATTTTTAAAATTTTTAAAAATTGAATTGATTTATGATATTGTGAATCAACTCTAATGTTAAACCTAATAAAATTTTGTGAATTACTTGTAATTGAAAACCTAACAAAATTTTGTACTAAGACTTTTTGTATTTGTGTTTAGAGTTCGATGAATAAAATGATATTCATGATAATGTTATATTACATTCGTGTCGCATGATATTTGGATTTCGACTAGAATAAAACTATCCGAGGAATAATAATGTAAATTATGGATACTAATTATAATGAAAATACATGTGTTTTATTTACTTTTTTAAAATAAGAATTAGATAGAAAAATATACACATAACATATCTATGAATTCTAATTCTAGAAATTTTATTATTATAAAACAATGTTTATGGAATAACGACCTAGAAATCATTTAATTTATTTTTATGTAGCGTTCGCATGGTTCCAAAGCTAAATCATTATGAAGGCTATCATCATCAAGGAGGCGAAATTCGTTTCCTTCACAAACAGCTCATGATTTGGATCTGGAATTGCGATGGCGGAAGGAAAAAGAAGCCTGCCTGCCACTTTTTGAAAGCTATGGACACGAACAATCTTTATACCAGCGGAGGGGAGGGGTTGGCCGGCGTCGCGATGGCGACTACTGCCGCAACAGTGCACGCAAGAGTTGCTTATTGTCCGATGGCGAAGTCACATGGGCGAGGTCTCCCTCCGGTGGGTTCATACCCGCTTTCGGGGCTCACGCCTCAGGCCACGAGGATAGCAATTGAAACCCGACGAGGGTGGAAATTTCCGGGAAGCTTCGCGGTGATCGTACTCGCTTGTCCGTCTCTCTCGCGACAAAACGGCCATTGGGATTCTCGTGCCTCTGAGTCTTTTTCCAGGACAAGTTCGAATCGTACTCATCCATTCTCTACTTGCGGCCATGAATCCATCCGTACACAGCGTCGGAGTTGGCTGGATAAATTCACTGTCATCGTACGCTCCACATCGTCGTCGTCATCAAGGAGATCGCACCCAGATCCCCTCACCCCGGGATTACTACTGCATCACGATCACGGATCGCAACAAGCTGCTGGATTCACCAATTTCACGGATTCCGGCGTTGCAATTAAGTTTCCCCACACAAACCCTAATCTAAAACCAGTCACAGTTAATAATAATTAGTTGAACCAATTCTTTTTAATTTGATTAATTTTTATTGTATATTTGAGTTTGACGTGTAATTGATCAAACCATCGAATCCTAAATTTCAACATGTTATAAAAGCATTTGATTAAACTTGAATAATCAAGATGAGTTTCGTGATAGTTTGATTTCATGTTAGCAAAAAAACAAATAAATGAATTGAGTTTAGATGATAAAAATTAAATTTGTATGATCTAATCATACAAAAAAACAAGTTTTAATCGGATTTCTATTTGAGTATTAAAACAATTAATCGCAATTACATAAAATGTACGAAGTTTCGAGGAAAGACACCTTCATGATGTTACTGTTGTTATTTAACAGATGGATTCCTACTGCTACACTGCACAGAGGAGCACGTGTCGCTGCCATCGAAACCCACTGCTCTTCATCGCAATCGCTCTGCGTTTGTGTCTTTGTTGCAGAAGAACTGAACTGAAAACAAAGCAATGGCCAACGCGCAGGAAGCATGGTTGCTCGAAAACGGGCAGGGGATCAAGTTACTGAGCAAAGAGATGCGCCACCGCCGTACGGCGCACAGCATGTCCTCCTCCTCTCTTCGCAAGAAATCAGACCTGACGCTGGTTTCGAAAGTGCGAGTTGCATTCCTTCGTCATTTTCTTGCCAATCTGCAGGAGGTGTTGCTTGGGACGAAGCTCTCCCTTCTCTTCATCGCCATCCCCTTAGCCATCGCCGCCCGACTCTTCCGTTGCCCCTCCGTATGCACATTTCCCATGACTCTAATTTCTCATCTGGACTTACCTCATGCGTTTTCTTCATCTGACTGCAATGCAGCCCTCGGTGTTCGGATTGAGCTTGGTCGGACTCATTCCCCTTGCCGAACGAGTGAGCTTCCTCACGGAGTAAGGTTCAACCCCACCCGACCCATTACATTGTTAAAACATACACAAGAAAAATCAAATCACCAGAATTTCAACAAGGTATTTACCTCGTACCATTGGTTTCAAAAGAAGTAAAAAGAAAACAAAAAAGCTTAAACTGGGGTTGAGGTACATTTACATGTATGTGATTCCTTGGATGCTATATTTCAACATGTATCAGTTGCATTTTCAGACCAGTGATTGACTGCTTTGTTTCATCTACAGGCAACTTGCCTTCTACACAGGACCAACAGGTGAGATCCTCTCTGCTTTGCCTTACTCGAGATGTTTAGCTGGTGTTTTTTTATTTCTGAATATGAATTTGAATAGCAAATCTATGATGGTTGCAGTTGGGGGGCTACTGAATGCAACTTGTGGGAATGCCACTGAGCTGATAATTGCAATTTTGGCACTGGTTCATGGAAAGGAGCAAGTGGTGAAGTTCTCTCTTTTAGGTTCAATTCTCTCGAATCTCCTCCTAGTTCTTGGCTCTTCTCTCTTGTGTGGAGGTCTCGTGAACGTCTTCAGGGAACAAAAGTTCGATCGGGTATGATGAATGGATACAACCATGATCAACATTGTCCCCTCTTGTTTTGTTTTGTTTTACTTCATAGTTGATGGATTACAGAGACAAGCAGATGTCAATGTGCTGCTGCTGGTGCTCGGCTTGTTGTGCCATGTTACGCCTCTGATGTTCAACTTAGCCGGGAAATCATCGGGATTCACAGCTGCCGGAATCCTGCACTTGTCACGAGCCAGCTGCATCGTAATGCTGATAGCCTATGCCGCTTACCTTGTCTGCCAACTGTGGACTCATCGCCAGTTGTTCCAAGAAGAGGAGGTCAGTATAAGCTCCACTCAAACATACGCTTCATCAAGCTCAAATTATGCTCTACCTTGATCAGACCGAAGAGGATGGTGATGTCGTATCGGAGGATGAATCTCCGGTGATCGGATTTTGGAGCGGGGTCGTTTGGTTGGTCATCATGACCGCCTTGGTTGCTCTGCTTTCTCAATATGTCGTTGCCACCATTGAAGTACGGCAGCCACATTGCTCTACCTTGATCAACAGACCACCCAGAAACATAACCTGATAACATTGCTTTGTTCAGGATGCGTCCGCTTCCTGGGGGCTGTCCGTCAGCTTCATCAGCGTGATCCTCCTACCCATCGTCGGAAACGCCGCCGAACACGCCGGTGCCATAATTTTCGCCTACAAAGACAAGCTGGTTCGTCTCCCTTCTTTTGCATTTGCTTTCCACGACCAGGGTGTTAGTGATCCTCCCTCCTAAACTTCCGGGTTTGCCTTACAGGATATCACTCTAGGGGTGGCTCTAGGATCCGCAACGCAGATCGCCATGTTCGTGGTGAGCAACCCACCTCCCTGTACAGTCGTATTGTGTGGCATAGTGGCGTTCTCTTCCTTCGTTTTCAAGTGCTCATGGCACGTTACTGCAAATTCCCAGGTGCCGCTCAGTGTAATAACTTCCTGGATCTTGGGCGGCAACATGGACCTTGGGTTCAGCCTCCTGGAGACGGCGGTTCTCGCACTGTCAATCCTCGTAACTGCGCTGACTCTGCAAGTGGGTGCCCGTACATCCTTACAAAAGTCAACTTCGCCATTTTCTATTCTTTTTAGCAGAGATGGATAGCAGGGAGACTTGACTGACTTGAATTGAATGCAGGATGGGACCTCTCACTACATCAAGGGACTGGTTCTCCTTCTCTGCTACATGGTCATCGGGGTTTGTTTCTTTCTCGAGGGGAAACCGTCCGCCGGAGTGCCGTAGATTTGGGTGGCCGGGATCCATGGCCGACTGAAACGCACAGATCAAGGACGTCTTCGTTATTCAGTTGAAGAACGTCGAGGATATGGCGAGCGTGGATGGCCCCTGGTACAGAACCTCCTTCCTCTGTCGTTGTATTCTGGAGTTCAAGTTGTCCGAAATCTGAATAAGGAAGATAACATCTTGCATAAACTGTACTAAAAAACTGCACATTAACCATAGAAACCGTTCTCAGAGCAAGGGATGAAGGTTACAGAACACAGAAGCTTAGACTTGTCAATCTGCTAGATTGTGAACATCATGCCCTAAGCAACAAGGCAAGTAACAGAATCAGCTTGAATACAAAGAAATGTGTTATACAACAATGGCGGATGCCTGAGCACTATCAAGATAGATAACTGGAGACAGAGCGGCTGGCTATTCTCCCTTTACCATTAGGGAATGATGATCGACTCGTTTGATCTCCACAAATGTAGAAAAGTTGTTGTTTATGGGCTGCTTCCATGGCTCCCCATCCATCTGCATGAATGCTTGATTCCATTCACCGCCTCTTAGCTCAAAACGAATTGCAGAAGCCTGCACCAGATACCGTTCTGCATATGGCACTTGCAAACAAGATGTGCACTGTGATGATGAGTGTGTGTACCTGTGTTATGTGTTTGGCATTGATGAGTTCCACCATAACCATAGAAGCATGCCACCCTTCTTTGAAGCCAAATACCTCAAGAATGCCATCATCGGCTTGAGCTTCAACAAATCCCCTCTATATGTATAGGCATCAAGCAAATATAATCGCACAGAGATGAGACTTGGCAATAAAGTTCAAGTGAGATGAGGATGATTACTGGAAAGTTGCATGCATACCTTCTCTAGATATTCAGGCTTCAAGTTGCCCCATGGATTTCTACCACTTCCATAGCTGGGAAGATTGAGAGCGACAATAGACCTCACGCTGCAAGCAGTAGATATTGGCAGGAGTTAATGGGGGAAAAAAGATGGATTCAGAAAAAGATAGGATCCTTTTAATTTGCCAACTTTGAAGGTACAGGAACTTGCTCCCACTTTGAAGAATTGACCTTTTTAGCATATATCCTAAGAATATTCTTTAAACTCCTGAAAAATAGAGTTCATAGTCAGCTGAAGAGCTGTTTTGAAGAAAACTAGCTGAAATATCGACAGAGACGAAAAGGAATTTGGGTTATACAAGCTGACTAGACCTTAAACCTGGATCACTGCTACATGGTGTGAAGAACCATCCTTGCGTGCAACTGTATCCGGAGTAAATCAACTGCAGTCACAGACAACTGAATACCCTTAAGAATGCAGTCATATACAGCCTTTCACAACTACATATTTCACATTTTCTAAGAGGACTGATGTAGCAGCACAGGCATTATGAGATCTGCACCTTGTTTGATATAGGACCCTGAGCAAGGTGTGGCTTCTCATTGCGCAAAGAATGAAATCCGTACGCTACCTGGGCATCCATTCCTGCATAAATGTAAGATGGCAATGATTCCACAACAAAATAGCACTTCAAAAACTCCAAATGCACACTAGATTTGCGTTATAGACCTATGCTGAAGTAATTGTAGTAGACTCCTTGATAGCATAAAACCTGCTCAGGCAACTCTGCTTCAACTTCCAGTTCCTGATATTAGAATTTTTAAAAAAGGGATTTAATGAGGGTAGGTGGGATTTAGCTACATCAAGTATAGAAGAGCGTGGATGCCTTGAGTTTAAAATGTGCCAAAGATTAGAAAACATAATCTAGCTACCAACCGGGTCAAGAGGAGTTACTTCGGTTGCTTTAAGAGAATAAGGAATGTTCAACTCTTCACCAGCAGGCATTGATATCAAAACACGCCAACTGCACCACCACAGATGTATCGTGAAGGTGGGGAACATCTTAAAGTTTGAACACAACGAAATTCAGAACTATGATGTATGAAAGCACTGTAAGAAAATATACCTACAAATGCATTACGCATGAACGAAAAAAAAGGAAAACAATATGCCCTGAGCATAATGCACAAATCATTGTAGCTAGTGCAGCTAAAACCTCACCTATCAAGCTGAGAAATAGGCCCACTAGAAATCTTGTGCAAGGTTCTTTTAACAGCTGCCTTCCAGTTAAAAGGAAATGAACCACCCTGAGATAATTCTTTGCAAGATGTAAATGAAGTCTACATCAAATTAAAGTGAATGGTGACAAAGGTCAAAGATTACCCAACCAAAACTTCGTGACAAATCATTTCCTGTGCCAAGTGGTATGATCCCAGTTGGTGGTATGGGAAGACGGTCCTGGCTGATCAAATCTCCAAGACATCCGAGGATCCAGCCCACAGTACCATCACCTCCCGCCACCTAAGACTCCTACTGCTGTAAGTTTTTCGTGTTGAAGGAAATAAAAAAAATCCACTTCCGTGGAATTTTCTTCTGAAAAAGCACCAACTCTTTAAAAAATGAAGGGTTCAAGGCATGAAGCGTACCACGACTCTAAGTTTTTCACGGATCTCTTTTGCACATCCATCTCCACGGCTAGCGAACTTCTCCAGGCAACCCAACCCCAGCTCAACAAATACATTAGGTTTCACAATCGAAAGGTCAAAAACCTGAAAGTTTGTACACGGAAACAGGCGAGCTTACAACCTAATAAGCATTCTAGCAAGAGACAATGTATATAAACTGAAATAAGAACATTTCATCTTTGTATGTTCAAAAAAAGGTAAAACTTTTGTAAGACCAACTATTTCATGTTCTCCTGAAAAAGTTGATGAATTTGAGAATATACTAAAGGCTTTCCACCAACAACGTCATGTTCCCTTAGATTCTAAAACGTGAAAGATGTAGATCTGCACCCAATTTCCGTCGAAGTCTTATATCATAAAAATCGTCACTTCAACAAATGCTGATCATACTAACGTAATGAGCTGCGTCACTCTTACCTGTTCTTCTCCAATGAGTTCCTGAAGGCGAATTCTGAGCTCCGGTCCGTGGCGCCCTCCACTCCTTGAATTGATAAACACAATCAAAGGGGCCTCAGGCGCCTCTGCCGGCTGAGCTCCCTCCGCGTGAGCCGCCTCGTACAGCTGCAATACGGCTGGGGCGTCGACGTCATTGGCCTGAATCGCCTCCTTCACTGCGAGCCTCAAATACTCCGGGAAAGTTGTCTTTTTCTTCAACTCCTCCTTGGAGATCTTAACGCTGGTAATTGCGCAGCCCCTTAAGGAATCGATGACAGAGGTGCGACCAGAACCAGAGGGATTTGTCGGCGTCACCGGAGGGCTCATACTCGGACAGCTCTGGAGATCAACCACCGACAACGAGAATGGCCAGGCCAGCGAATCCTGTCCGGCGACGTTCGGTTGAAAGATTGGGTTTTTGCGCCACTCGCTGGAGTACTTTTCTACATACCTGTGCAAGTGGAATTTAGCTCATTATTTTATTAATAAAATTCATTAAAATCAGCCTCTACTTTTTTAAAACCCTAATCCCAAAATATTTTTTTTTTAAAAAATTGATGTATTTTTTTTATTCAATTTTTTAAAAATTAATTTAAGTTTTCAAGAATGTACTGATGAGAAAAGGTTTGACCAAATCAATTAATCATTTTCTTTATGAAAATGACTAATGATTAATCATTTACTCTACAAAGAAGACTTTTAAGACAAAAAAAAATCAAAAATTTTTTTTTTCAATAAGGCGGCGCGAAGATTGGGCTCAGGTTATAGGCTTTTCTAATGGGCTTGTACGATTTGGGCTTAATAAATCCAACATTTTTTTATTTTGTTTTTGTAATTTAATTTCCGTTTTCATGTTTAATGGGAAGGGGCAGCAGGGAGTTGCTGATCGCCGCCGCTGTGGCGGTGGGTTCTGCTGCCGTTTCCTGTAAGTTTCCCGCTCAGTACCTAATGAGTTGTTTTCTAGTCTGCTGTTTTTGTAGTTGGTTCTAATGGGTTTTGTTTTGTGCAGATTATTGGTGGAGGAGGAAATCCAATTTGTTTTTCCCGAGTAGGAATAGAGTTCAGGAACTGGAAGTGGCGTTGAAGGGTTCTTTGGAGAAATGCGCTGCTGAACGACAAGGACGAATTAGGGCTCAGCAGGTCTGCATAGTGTTGGCTTTTAAATGTTGTTGGCATTAGAGACCAGGGTCATGGAGTGTTGGTTGAGTTCCTTATTCTGAATGGTGAAGGCTCTGAGAAAAGCATTGACCAGGACGAATGGTGAAGATTGTGAATCTTTTTCGTACCCCATGGCGCCTATTGGTGTGGTACATTCATGCTTCTCTATGAGGTAGTCTATAGACACGCTATGTACTTTGAGAATTCATTTTGCTTTTGTTTACGACTCATTGGATTTTGTACAGAAATGGAACACCAAGACAGCCTTTGCTTGTACCTCTTGCTAGGGCATCCCTGAAGTTTGACCCTTCTCGTGTCCCAGAAGCTTCTCTAGTGGATCTTGAAGGTTTCAGTCATTGCTGGATTATATTTGTTTTTCATCTCAACACTGATATTGAAAAACTATGGAAAAATCCATCCCAGTCCGGATTTAAGGCAAAGGTTGGTGTTACTTTTCTTTCTTTTTTGTGAATGGCGATTCATAGTAGTAAGTGACGTTGGTTTTGTAGGTCAGAGTGCCAAGACTCAAGGGAAAAAGAGTTGGGGTTTTCGCAACAAGGTCCCCTCATCGCCCCTGCCCAATTGGACTAACAGTTGCCAAGGTTTTCTTACAGCAAAATCCCTCATCTTTGTTTTTTTTTTTTTTTTTTCAATCGTTGAAATAAGAAATTCCCATTTATCTGTGTATGAAATTTCAGCTGGAGGCAAGACATGGCTCTACATTGTTAGTGTCAGATGTTGATCTTGTTGATGGAACTGTAAGTTCTCTTCACTGCTAGAAGATTGCCATAATCCCTATGTGACCATAATCCCTATGTGACTGTGAATTCAATTTTCCTCATTATATAATTTTCTTCATTATATACTTTTTGCAGCCCATACTTGATATAAAGCCTTATTTACCATACTGTGACAGCATTCCAGGAGCTGAAGTTCCTGCCTGGGTGAAAGTATGCTCTGACTCAATGATAATTTTTGGCATGCCACTTAAATTATGATTATGTCCAGCTGTTTTCACGTAGAACTCCATACCAGTAACTTAAGAATCTAGTACTTGTGCAGGAGGATAACGCACTAGCTATAGCCTCTGTCAATTTCCAAGATGGTTTTTCGTCTAGTTTAGCAAGTTGCTGGTCTCAGGCGGTCTGATACTGCACTTCAATACCTCATTTCATTCATCAAACTGCATACTCCTTTTTCTTTCTCCTTTTCCCTGATTTATGAATGCTTCTTTTAGGAACAGAAGTCCCTTTATGCTTCCCCTGAGGAATTTCAGTCCCTCATAAAGCAGGTCCTCTCGTGGGACATAAGATCAGTGTCTCAACGTAACCGTAACCAACCTCATGAGCATGCTAGTCAATACAATATGAACGCCAAAACTGGAGATGGTCCAGGCTTGGCAGATTGTCACGAGGATGATAATTGTGAAGAGGACACCATAGTCTCTTCGCTAACTTCTAGTGATATTTTGTATCACCTTGTGCTTGAATGCTTTGACATTTCCTACAGAATCGATGAGAGTGCTAATGTGTTTGTTGAGAATGTTGCCATGGTGGCATGATTTTGCAGGTTTGTTTGGCTTTCACGCTGTTTAACTCGTCTATTTTGACATGGAAAAAAGCAAGGACTCACTGTGATGTATATGAAAAAAAGAATTCAAAGCCAAAAAGTCTTAGTCTATACACTAGTTGAAGCAGGTGAATCATGGGCATTCTTACTATGCCTTCCCATAAGCCACAGGAGAGTTCTTGTTCCCACATAAGGGAAATTTACCTGAGAACCCAAGCTTCTGCATTTTCTCATTTCCTCCTCATCATAAACCATTCCTTTCTCTTGAATTTTCAGGTCCGGGAGCATGGTTGGGGTAACTTGATTCCGGTTGATCAGCAATCGAGTCGAATAGGCCCGCCTCAATGACTCCATCTCAGATACAGCAAGCCTTTCCCTCTTCCCATTTAACCAGATATTTGAACTATCACATGAGCAGGGCTTCTTGCCACAACATTGTTTGGTATTCGAGATTTGAATAGGAACTCTTAGGATTTCACTCTCATCCAATATGTAAGCAAATGACCCCATTGAAAAGCACCTTTCTGTTTGTGCATCACTAGTCTCCTCAACTGCAACATGACTACTTCTGCATTTCCCAAGCTTGATATGAACAAGTTTCTCCCTAGTGCTCCTGCTTTTTTCTTCATCCTGATCCAATCCACCCGAACTAAGAAGTGGACATGGAGAAGTTGTATGGAAACAATCATCGTTTTCATGGAAGGAATCAATTCTAGAGAATGATGCATCACAAAAGTTCCCCTTGAACTCCCACTTTCAGATTCAAGAAGCATGACTTTGGGAGAACTGCAGCACCCATCACTGGATAGATCATGAACCAAACTCGCTCTACACAGAGGACAAGACGAATGTGACAGAAGCCAAGTATCAATGCAATTCAAGTGAAAAGCATGGCTACATTTAGGTAGCAACCTCAGCTTATCTTCAGCCACAAACTCACACAAGCAAACAGCGCAGTCGAAGGGAGCTTTCGACCCTAAAACAGACTTGTATCTGAAAACAGGAAATGCATCAAGGAATAACTGATCCACCCCAGAATCATGCAACTGAAAAAGCCGCCTCAGCTGACCATGAAGAGCACTTATACTCTCCATATCATCAGGGTTTTCACTCGTGGGGCGCCGTAGATACCGAATCACTAGGAATACAACACCGGAAACGAAGAAAACCGCGGCGAGGACTACGATCGCAATGACTACAAATGGGCTGTTACCACTCATGGAGAAGCCACGGCCTTTGAACTCCGAAGGTGAGGGAAGATTTCTCTGCGGAGGAGCCCTCTCCATATCCCTTGGAAGATGCTGAAAATGAATGTGCGCAAGATGAGAACTTTATACAAAATCACAAAATGGCAGATGGGATATTGACTTGGAAATTGGAGCTCTGGAAGGCAATGGAAAGGTGAATGGTTGACAAATAGGAGCTAGGGACAAAAGCATGTCAACACCAAAACTAGTTGAACTCGCTACACAAGGTTTTTCTTAGGTCAGCAACTCCTATGCATTTCACAAGCAATCACTCTTTAAAAATTGGAAATTACTTCTTTATTAGAAAGTCTGAACTTTATTTTCAAATTTAACTCATATTCTGTAATTTAAAATTGTACTTCATATTATATAGAATAAAATTAACTTTAAAATTATATGAATAAAATATTAAGTGAGATGATATAAAATTGTATTATAAAATTTAATAAAATAAATTATCTATTTTAAAATGTAATATATTAAATTATTCAATAATTTTATATTATGTTATAAATATATATTTTAAAATAGATAAAAATTGAATAATATATATTTTTAATTAATTTCTAAAAGAAAGATTTAAGAAATTCTATAATTTCTGAAGTTAATCATAAGTCTAAACTTCTAATTTTAATATTAGAATTTTAAAAATTGAATAAAATCAATTCAAAAAATTAATAAAATAAAATAGACTCTTACCCTGTGTCATTCTCATTTTTTATTAGGTTGGTTTGCTTGTTTACATTTCCAAATACGGACAAATTCTCTTATAACATGTATATTCGAATTGTTCACAATTAAATACTTTGATTGTACATCATTGTTGGTTTAATTGTCACATTTGTTTAATTCACTCTATTTGGTTATAATCCTAATTTTATAGGTTTGTATCTTTTCATCAAGTTATCTCTTTCTCTTAAAGATTCATTTACACTCAATCATTAAAAATTACATTTCTTTGATAAACATGATTTCTAATATATAAATGATTTGTAAAACATTCGTATAATTCCTCCTATCATGGTTATCTCTTCTCTCTTATGATTTTGGTTCGTTTTTTTTTTTTTTTACTTATTTATCAACACACAATAATATTTTAAACACATATTTGTATAACCCATCTATCTAAGATACTTTCAATTATAATCATATAAAGTATCAAATATATTATTAATTAAACTATACTATCAAACCCGTTCTCATTGTTTTTTTCTCGGGTCCTTTAAAGTTTGAATTTTGTGGAATTAGGTCAGGTTAGGTTACAATTTTAGCCGGAATTAATGCAATATACAAAGATACGCGTGCTTTTCAAACAGAAAATGTTAGGAGGGTGAAAAAAAACTAAGGAAGAATTTCCAACTTGGCCCCTGGCCTCTCAATTACAAGTCAACGTTTTGGTTTCTTGAAAAGTTTGACTTTTTTAAAAAATATTATTTTATGAAAATTACTCTCAATGGGTGGTTGACAAAACAAGTCAATATCATTGAATAATAATCATTGTGTTTAAAGGCAAAGCCAGCTAGGATAACCCCAGCTTGAAAATAAGTGTTAATCTTATGATATGTATGTGATAAAATTGAATATTCTTGATATTTTTTTATCAATAAAACATTTGTAATATTAGTTTTTTTGCCTCATTGTATTAGAGAAGAAATGAAAATATCATGTTTTTTTTCAATTAATATGTTTTAAATGAGATAAATCGTAAAACAAATATTTATTCGTGATTGTATGGTTGGAAGATATAATGTGGTTATTTTTTATGAGAAATATGTGTTCGATAAAAATGTATATTAATGAAGGTTTATCAATTAGGGGACAAGTTCATGTAAAGTAGTAGACAGAAGTTTTAAAGGAGTTTAGCACACTCTGCATATTTACCAAAACTAATATATCCAATATAACAAGATGTTTGATAGTATCATATAGAAAATTTATATCTAAATTTATATTTAAATTGACATTTTTTTAATTAACATATATATTTCAGCTTTGTATAGCGGTATCATTCACATACTCATTTTTTAAGCATATATGTAGTATATACAAATGGAGGAAAGGGAGAGGAGGGGAGGAGAAGAAAGGAGAAGAGTGAATTATATCTATACTAACATATGTTTTCTTATTTATGTCTTTTCAAATATTATACTTCAAATTTGTATTTCTGAATATTAAACATATAATTTTTTATATATCTTACAATTGAGTATATACATACTCAATTACATTATATTTAAATATATTAATATTCTATTATCAAATGAAATCTAAACCAAAGGTGTTTGAAATGATGGATGGTTTTGAATTGCAGCCCATTTAGATCCTTTTATGGGCTGAGAATCGGCCCAGTGAACTTTCTAACAGTATTGGTACGCGTACCAGATGCGAGTGAGCGGTGACCAAGAGAGACGGCATACAGAAGGAAGAATGTTAAGAACAAATCCAATAAGGAACTATGGAGTAAAAACATCGGCTGTAACAAACACATGTAAGAATTAAAGATCAGGACCCCTCACGCCAAACAAGGAAGCAAGGCCATTCATCACATCCACTTGAACCCGAAGAGAAGCAATGTAATCCATGGTCTCTCTGATCAGGCGGGCCTCGCCGGCGATCCCCTTCCCGCCGGGAACAAGCCTCTTGAGCGCACGGATGCGGCTGTCCAGGGGCCTGATACAGTGTAAACATTTTGCGGACCTTTTCTTGGTCACCCTCCGGTGGCTCTTCCGCAGAATCTTCTTACGGTATTTGGGGTTGGAATGTGCCTTTTGGCCGGATAGGCTTCGAACGATTATCTGGGCAGCGTCATCCGGGTTCTCGGCTGCGGTTGATATCACGGCCCGGCCCCAGCGGGTGGACGATGACCTGGTGGAGGCGATGGCCACATCGGAGGACAGTTTTATGGCCGTTCTGCGCTCAGACACGGGCATCCCCCTCTTCAGGTTGGCGTACAGTCTCAGACTCTTCATCCATTTTCTCGTAAATTCCTGCCTTTGCAGCGCCGAAGAGCCTCGCATCCTGCACCATTTAAAACCCACAACATGAAGAAGATGGCCATCCGTTTCTTGAGCCAGAACTGCTCCCCAAAAACCATGATCGCAGTTCAAGATTCAAGAATGTTTACCACAGCAAAGTAAATAAAAACAAAACCCTAATGAACAATGATCATTCCTTGACGATGCAACTAGGGAACATCATACGAGGAATGAAAATCAGCAGAGAACTTGACCTACAGAATCCATTCACTTCACCTACCCTCGTTTCATGACTCAGAGTTCAGACAAGAACTGGGGAAAGTCAGACAAAGAACATATGCAGCGGAGGCGTAGAAAGAAAGAAGGAATCACTGGAAAGTGGATTTATTTATTGTTTTTTGGATTGTTTTATTGTGGCTCGGCGGGGGAGGGGCGCCGCCGTAGTAGTAGGGTGGGGGGGTCGATGGCAAGTTGCAACGACACCCCACATGGGCGCACATGCAGGCTGCGGGCCCACTCCCATGTTACATTACCAAAACCCTAAAACACAATCATCATAATAATAGCAATAATTTTACGTTTTATAACACACACATATATATGTGACATCTCATGTGTATTTCTTGAGAGCATAGAGATGGGATCTGAAAATTAATCGATTCGAGTTTACGGAATCGAATCGATTTGATTATTTTTCGTGTATTCGATAGGGATTGAGGAAGAAAATGAGCCGTTTTTGAAAGATGATGGAGCAACCGAACAAAGAACAAGGACAAAATGCACGTTCGTTTATTAATTATCTACCTAAAAATGTATGTTTTTTTTCATATTGTTTGGAAAACCAAATCACATGCAATTATGCAAATCAATGCCCAATTTCCGGAATATTTTAAAATAATAATAAAAAAAAGAACCACGTGTCCTTAATTGCGGAGTAACAATAGAGCTATATTGACCTAAAGATTAAAAATAGGCTGAAATTGTTGTCTTTGTTTCAGGGATGAGTTGAAATTGTGTCGAAACTCGAAATTTAAAATCTTGGTAATAAAAACCTAGTCTTGGGAAGGCGTTTTTGCGTATTTTGGGTTGAGATTGTGTCGAAAACTCGAAATTTAGATTAAATTTCAAACCTTGGTAATAAAAACCTAGTCTTGGGAAGCGTTTTTGCATATTTTGGGTTGAAATTGTGTCGAAAAATCGAAATTTAGATTAAATTTCAAACCTTGGTAACAAAAACCTAGTCTTGGGAAGGCGTTCTTGCATATTTCGGGGCAGGCATTAACGACTACTACTAGTAGTGAGTACCCATGAGGCTTGCAGGTTGGACCAAGATGTCTTAACTACTCGTGTTGCTTTGATTGATTCTTTTCTTGGGAATGACGGCTTTTTTTCAAAAAAAAAAAAAAAGAATGCAAAAGGAAATTTTGCATAGTATTTTTTCAACATGCAGTATCCTACCGTATCTGCTACATGTTACATCGGCATCGTTGAGATGGAGGCGTGGATTCTATGGCGGATTTACATCCAGCAAATGGGTCGTTTGTTTGCGGAATCTCCAGCCAATGTTTAGCTGTTGAATGTCCTAATGGAGTCGAGAGATTGTAATCACGACAGTTACCGTTGAGCCTGGATAAATCGGATAACAGATTGCGCAAGAAAGAGTAGGCGTACCTTGTCACATCGATGCTCTCCCATGTTGATGGAGAATGGACAATGGGGAATCGCCAAAGATTTGGTTTGGTTCCAGCGCAGTTAAATCAGCCATCTGGAGGGATTTTAACGGGATGTGATCTGGGTTTGTGTTTTTGGATGGAACAGCACCAGGTCTGCTATTGGATGGACGGTAGAAAGAGCCATGTCCACTAAGAGCATGCCTGATCTTCCATGTTAGTGCGCAGAATTATTGCAATCTAGGCACGCCCCACTTCGCGATTCTGTTCCATTCACAGTTGCAAATAAATAGCAAGCAAGGCTATGGGCGAAGAGGATGAATGAGCACAATGGCGAAGTTGATGGGTTGGTTTCTTTTGGGGTTGGTTTTGGGTGCAGGGCTTGCGCCGGGTTGTGATGCCCGCGTGGCCAGGATGGATCTTGGCTTGGACTTGGGTGGCTTGGGGCTGGGCATTGGAGCTGGAGTTGGGATTGGACTGGGTGCAGGGGGTAGCGGCTCTGGGTCTGGGTCCGGGTCCGGGTCCGGATCAGGGGCTGGCTCGAGCAGCAGCTCAAGCTCTAGCTCTAGTTCTAGTTCAAGCTCAAGCGGTGGTGGTACTGGTGCTGGTGCTGGTTCAGAGGCAGGATCATATGCTGGTTCGCATGCAGGCTCGGGACCCGGAACTCGGTCACTGGGCTTCCCATGACAGGGATGAAAGTCTGCTTCCTTGCTTGTTATCCTGGATGGCTTTTAGTAGTATATCAATAAGCTAATGATCCATGGAAGTATGGTTTCCTAAGTAATGCATCCTCAGAAAGTGCATATGCTCATGTACTAAAAGCTTCACAAAGCATACCACGAAAAAACTCACAAAGAACATCCGGATCAAGGTGGGAGCAAGCTCCATGCTTTCTGCATTGTTTCGTCGTCGACGTAAGGGCGAAGAGACCACATTTCGCAATACGTCTCTAGTTCTCCCTGTGAGGACTTGAAACCAAGGGAACAGACAATTCGAGCCTAACGTGTGTGGAACACCATAAACTTTTTAGTGGGAGTAAACAAAAAAGAAAAATGTGGTAGCACAAAATGAGATACAAAAAAGGCACAGGGTTCAAACAAATCGTACATACATTTGAGTAAATACCTGCATTGTATAATCCAGCTTCACCATATTATACACTGTTGCCAAAATGCTGGCATAATGAGTGACTTCTTGCTTTAAGAGGTCCCCTGATGATGATGGTTCCTGGTAAAAATGGGTATAAGCAGTATTCTAGCAGAGCGGAGTATGCAACATATAACATGCACGGAAAAGAGTTGGTGGAGATAGATACTTCATTTGTGTTGCTCGAAGAATCCAAGAAACTGTGGGCATCCTCACAGTTGGCTATCATGGCATCCATGAGGGATGTTGCCTCATTCACAAAACTCTCAAGTTCTCCAACCAAAATTTTACCTGCAATATTGATATAATCATACTAGGGAACAGCAGGATGAACTTCATAATTTGGCATAGTACCTTTACTGATACAATTCTGAAGACCACAATAACAAGTGCTCACTTCTGCCATAAGTCTAAGGGTTAGGAACAATCAAAGGCTTAAGATTTAAAGCATTCATGCACCTCCCCCAAAATTAGAAGAATAAAATCTATGAGTGATAAGGTCATGCATCACAATTTTCCAGTTCAAAGTTCATCAAACCTTCTGCAAATAAGGAAAAAATATCCTGTTTTAACTTACACTTGCTCACACTCTGGGCACCATCATCGGCTTTCACGGATCCAGAAGCTATATAGGATAAAACTTGCCTTGTACCACAACTATCAAGAATATTCTCGATCAGACTCGAAGATGTATCAATAGGTGATCGACCTATAATTCCTGGGTAAGAGTCAATAATTAATAATATTATAGAGCCAAGGAGAGTTCGGCTTGATCAACACTCAACTGATCTAGGTTACAAGCCAACTGAGCAGGAGAACACAGCACAAACGCTTCCTCAAACTAAAAAGCTAACGCGTAACATTCACAGGCAATCCAAATCACAATATACAAGTGAAGACTCAGTACTCACCTAGCGCTTCTCGGAAGGCAGTCAGGAACTTGCTTCCCTCGGACACTAACTCTTCAAATTTTGTGATCCTGTGGTTAGATACTGAACTGCTTAGTCCTAAAGATTCAAAATTTACATAAAATATGCGACTGGAAAACATAATTTATCACACAGTTAATTTGGGACTCGGCAGCAAACATCATAAACTTTGAGGCCTAACCTCAGCATAAATTCAGAATATATTCCAGTAATCATTTCCCTCGGTTCACTTCCTTGTTCAGCCGAACTCTCCATCCTTGATATCAGTAGAAAAACGATGGGGGACTACCGTACTAAAACTGCTACAAGGCTTTTGATCTGGTTACACGTTTTTCCTGAAATTTCAAAATGACATAATTCCCAGAAAAGCACGACACCATCAAACCCTACGAATCCAGAAATAGAAGCTCAACACACTAGAAACAGTTACATACATCGTCGGAAGATTCTATCAAGATTCTGGCTGCAGCAAAGTATCACGAGCCCAATTTGCAATCAAACAGGATCCAACAAGAACAATCCGTAGAACCACCGCCGAAAAAACGCCGACGGCGGAGCACAACAGCGAAGCAAGCAACCAACACGAGGCCCAGAGCTGAATCTGAAGCCCACAGTAAAAAGGCTTGGGCCCATCAAACCCCAACCCAAACCCAAATTCAATTTTTAAATTAGAAAAAAATAATCGAAAATAAAAAACAAAAAGGGGAAGACCACCAGCTACCAGTAGTCTCCACATGAACAAACTCCATTTGCAAAATGGTGAAACCTGTTAGCATCCCTAACAATGATCACTCTCCCACTAATCCTAGAAACAAACTTGGTGAAGTTATGGCAATCCAAGCACACCCTCAGGTTCTTGATTATCCTGATCTCTTCACCTTCTCCAGACATGAGAATCCCAAAGGCAATCGCCAGTTTCTCACTGTGAACCTTCACTATCATCTCCTTCTCTTCTTCTTCCACATCATGCAATGCTGTAAGTGTTTCCACAGTGTACCCTGAGTGCTTCATTCTCAGCATTATATCTTCCAGGGCAGCGTATATATCTCTGGACTGAGGGTGGGATCGATCATTGGAGGTGAAGACATGGGCATTTCCTTTAACCTCAATCAGAGTGCAGCCTGGAGTCTTCATCAGATGCTTTGTCTTCACCATTCTTCGCAATGTAGCAGCCTGTGGGAAATTCTGGCTGATGGAGTATATGTTAGAGAGTAGAACATGGTATCCGACATTCTCCGGTTCCAAAGCGAACAGTTTGCGAGAAGCAAAATGGGCAAGATCTATGTTCTTGTGAATCATACAAGCACCAAGCAGGGAGCCCCACTCAGCAGGGCCAGGTTCAATAGGCATCTTGTTTATGAACTCCAGAGCACCATGTAGTTTCCCGGCTCGGCCGTAGATGTCGACCATGGCCGCGTAATGCTCGGAGATTGGCTTCAGGCCATGATCATGGATCATAGAGGAGAACATTTTTTCTCCTTCTTCCACCAGACCCGCATGGCTACAAGCATGCAAAATCGATAAAAATGTAACTCTTGTAGGAGAAATTCCTGAGAGTTGCATTTTTTGGTACAGATTTAGTGCTTCATTGCCATGGCCATGAAGTCCATACCCGGATATCATGGCATTCCAAGTGACAGCATTCTTTTCCTTCATACAATCAAACAGTCTCCTGGCCTCCTCTATACTTCCACATTTTGAATACATGTCGATCAAGGCAGTTGACACATAGATGTTGGACTCAAAACCTGCATTTTTTATCAAGTTGTGTACCCATTTTCCCAGAGATAAGGCACCCAGTTGAGCACATGCTGAGAGAATGCTTGTAATTGTCACTGGATTTGGACAAAGATTAAGCTTCTGCATTTCATGGAAGAGAGATATTGCCATTTCAGTCTGCCCATTCTGAGCATATCCTGATATCATGGCATTCCATGATGCCACACTTTTGTCAGATGATTCATCAAATAGCCGCCTAGCTAGATGCAGCTCGTTCAGTCGACTATAAACTGTCACTAACGCAGTTGAAACTGAGGCATGTAAAATGAAACAGCACTTGACACAAAAGCTCTGAATTGCCAATGTAAGATGTAATCGACCAAATGGGTAGAATGCAGGAACCAAAGCAACTATCGTACTGGAGCTTACCTTGAAACCTGATGAAAGCAATTCATGGAAAATATGAAGGGCTGATTCCATGTCATTATTTGAAGAAAACCCAGAAATCATTGCATTGTATGCGACCAGATCTGGAGTTGATATCAACCCAAACAACAACTTTGCCATGGCAATGTCTCCACATTTAGAATACAAGGAGACCAAACATGTAAGAACATGATCATGGAAATGGCAACCCACCTTCAAAGCCAACGCCTGAACCATCAAACCTGCCCTCTCATCTTGCAGTTCAGCAAAACCAGAGAGCACCACCGCCAGCGACGTCGAATCAAATCGCACACCACTGTTAACCATATTACGAAAAATCCGAGGCACATCATCAAAGCAACCATTTTTCACCAAACCAGAGAAGATTGTGTTCCAAAGCACCGTATCCGGCTCAGACACGATATCAAACACCTTATGTGCAACGCTAATCCTTGAGAAACTCATGTACATTTCAATCAACGCCGAGCCCACATACACGTCTGAGCCAAACCCAGAAACTATCGCATGCCCATGGACCAAAACTGCGACTCTCTCCAACCCAGCTGAAGAAAATCCAGAAAACGCACCAACGATGAACGAGTAAGTAAAATTATCGGGCTTAAAAGCAGTCCCCTGCAACAGAGTCCTGTAAACACGCAAGGAGGCAAATGGGTCGTCTTTGAGTCCTTTAATGAGGACATTGTACAGGAATAGGTCAGGAGAAACCAAGCTACCAAAGATGCGTTTCGCATGGTCGACGGCTTTGAAGTCGAGAAGCTTCTGAATGAGCTTGGTTACGATACTACGAT
Organism: Utricularia gibba; assembly: GCA_002189035.1. Classification (NCBI taxonomy): domain Eukaryota; kingdom Viridiplantae; phylum Streptophyta; class Magnoliopsida; order Lamiales; family Lentibulariaceae; genus Utricularia; species Utricularia gibba. Next base: position 1,385,125 of record NEEC01000017.1, on the reverse strand, counting down.
CGTTGATGAGATTTCTATGAATGATTTGGGCATGGGATTGATGGAGGTGGGAAACTGAGGTGGCTGCATTGATCAAACCCAAGAGGAAGCTTCGATCCCTTTGAGCAGAAACTGCTCTAGGAACCATTGAAATTGTGACAAAACATTCATCTAAACCAGCACACAAAAACCTCAAAAAAGAAGCTTCATGGAACAGCAAATCATGGCAACACCAACTCAATCTCAAAAATGGGAAACAGATGGATACAACAACTGCTGTTTCAATCCGCAAAACAAAAAGAATCAATGACGTTGGATATTGGAATAACCGGCAACCAAGACGAAAATAGGGAAGAACTGGATCAGGAATTCAGTTTCCAGAAATTGAAGTCACGCCTGGACTCTATCTTGTAGTGGGTCGAGCCCAACGTGGCCCAAGGCTCAGTTTCGTGTGAAGTTTTTTTTCAAGTTCTGATGAAACCAGCGAACACCGGAGACGAGGATCAACACGACCGGACAGTACCTGGCTTCAATCTGACAACGAGAAAAGAAGGTGATTAAAAGAAATGAATCTCAGCGAACCAATCAACAAAAAAACAAAAACAAGAATACCCTTTTCCGCCATTGAAAGACCATCAAAACAAGAAATAATAGTAATGCCAACACACGAATACCGGTTGCGTGCAAAGAATGGCCGGAGAATAACCAGCGAAGACTGCGAAGATTATCATGAGGATTTCAATGCCATTACAGTCAATGGAACACTCATCTTGCTTCTTGTTCACAAGCACTTCATTACTTTTTCTTGATATCATGCCTTCACTGCACATCAAATCTGGACTCCTGGTACGACGCGTTGCTGTTTGTTGTCCCCCCGTCTACAGATATCGAAGGAAAATTGACACCTTGGGCACCAAATCTGGTCTCCCCCTGTCCAAAGCCAGACCGGCATGGCACCTGAGAACAAGAAAAAGGACAAAGAATGTTCTTGCCCGCGGAACAGTTGTGTCACGTTGAGAAAGAAATTATATTACAAGAAAAAGTATAACATTTGTAATGCAAGATTTATTTTTACGTAAAGGTGGCTGGAGACTGAAGAGAGATGGTGGTTGCAACAGAAGAAGCTTAGCTTGAAGGCAATGTAGACCCAGCAACTAAAAAACGAAAAGCTACTACTGAACTTCTGCTCAAGACTTTATTAAAAAGGAAGGTTGTTAACTTCATCCCCAGTTTTCACTCTGCATCCATCATCTCCTGCAGGCTCCGGAAATGGAGGCAAGTGCAGGGCTTGTGGCCGGATCACACAACCGGAACGAGCTCGTCGTCATTCACGGACATGAGGAGGTGAGTTTCATGGTCCCCAAGAGAGCTGCTTCCTGTTCCTTGTGACATTGTCGTGTTGTTGGTGGCTGTTGCAGCCGAAGCAAATGAAGAATCTAAGTGGGCAAGTTTGTGAGATCTGTGGGGACGCCGTTGGCCTCACAGTTGACGGCGAGCTGTTCGTCGCCTGCAACGAGTGCGGCTTCCCCGTATGCAGGCCGTGCTACGAGTACGAGAGACGGGAAGGAAGCCAGCTTTGCCCACAGTGCAATACCAGATACAAGCGCCTCAAAGGTGCTCCTACATGATGTAGAATTGATGCTCTTTTCCTGTCTATTTGCAATCAATTTCCAATGTTTTCTTTTCACTTGGCGTGAAGGTAGTCCAAGGGTTGAAGGAGACGATGATGAGGAAGACATTGACGACATTGAGCATGAGTTCAACATTGAAGATCAGAAAAGGCACACGGAAGTAGTTGATATGCTCCATGGGAAAATGAGTTATGGAAGAGGACCTGAAGACGATGACAGCAGCCAACAGTACCCACCCGTTATCGCAGGAGGAAGATCCGTTCCTGTAAACAGCAAACAAGAGATACTTACCGGTACCACATACAACATCAAATGATACTAAACTTGACTTACTTGCAGGTGAGTGGAGAAATCACTCTGTCAAATACTGCATACAGAGAGCAAGCGCCTGTCTCCACGCTGCACAAGCGAATTCATCCATATTCATTCTCAGACGAGCCTAGTGATGCAACAAGTGCAAGATGGGATGATCAGAAGGAAATGGGATGGAAAGAGAGGATGGATGATTACGAGGACATGGATGCAATGATGTATCTTCTCTTGATTCATATCCCCCTATACTTACAACTATTTTTCCTACTGAAACAGGTAGATGTTAGATTTGACTTAGTAGAGTTTCGTTGTGTCAAACTGCAGTAATGATGAATCAAGACAACCACTTTCAAGAAAAGTTCCCATAGCATCAAGCAAAGTGAATCCTTACCGCATGGTGATCGCAGCTCGGTTGCTGGTTTTAGCCATTTTCCTGCGGTACAGGATCTTGAACCCCGTCCACGATGCCATTGGCCTTTGGCTGACTTCCATTATCTGTGAAGTCTGGTTCGCCTTTTCCTGGATCCTTGATCAGTTCCCAAAGTGGTTCCCCATCGACCGTGAGACTTATCTTGATCGCCTCTCTCACAGGTAAATGAATCAACTGTAACCTGAACACCAGAAACAAGGATAGCCAAGTGCAGCTCGATCACACTTGTTTTTCTTGCAGATACGAGAAGGAAGGCGAACCAAACATGCTTTCACCAGTAGATGTTTTTGTTAGCACAGTTGACCCCTTGAAGGAACCACCCCTTGTTACAGCCAACACTGTTCTCTCAATTTTGGCGATGGACTACCCTGTTGATAAAATATCATGTTACCTCTCTGATGATGGCGCCTCCATGTGCACCTTTGAAGCACTATCAGAAACAGCAGAGTTTTCTCGAAAATGGGTTCCTTTCTGCAAGAAATTTTCGATAGAGCCTCGAGCACCAGAGATGTACTTTGCAGAGAAGGTGGACTACCTGAAGGACAAAGTGCAGCCCACTTTTGTCAAGGAGAGAAGAGCTATGAAGGTACACCATGAAGTTTTTTTTGGAAGAAATATGAGTATCATGGTTTGATGCAAGAATGCTTTGTGACAGAGAGAATACGAGGAGTTCAAAGTTAGAATAAATGCAATGGTTGCCAAAGCCACAAAGGGTTCACCTGGAGGATGGATCATGCAAGATGGCACACCATGGCCTGGAAACAATACCAAAGATCATCCTGGTATGATCCAAGTCTTTTTAGGTCAGAATGGAGGTTTTGATGCAGAAGGTCATGAACTTCCTCGCCTAGTTTACGTTTCTCGAGAAAAGAGGCCAGCTTTCCAGCATCACAAGAAAGCAGGTGCAATAAACGCCCTGGTATGATCAATGGCTCTTCACGGTAGCAAGTTTACAGCAGTCCAACCACATAACTTGGAAATTTTCAGGTCCGGGTTTCTGGGGTTCTCACAAATGCTCCATTCATGCTGAACTTGGACTGTGATCATTATATAAACAACAGCAAGGCTGTGCGGGAAGCAATGTGCTTCTTAATGGATCCTCAATCAGGGAGGAAAGTGTGTTATGTCCAGTTTCCTCAAAGATTTGATGGCATTGACCGGCATGACAGATACGCCAACAGAAATACAGTGTTCTTCGATGTAAGTTCCTGAGAAACTGTTTTGACACTCGTGCCTGAAGCCATACAGAAAGCAGTCAAGTTATGCTAATAACACCTTCTTTTGCTCATTTTCACACAGATCAACATGAAAGGCCTGGATGGGATCCAGGGTCCAGTCTATGTTGGAACAGGATGCATCTTCAGAAGGCAAGCGCTATATGGCTATGAGCCTCCCAAGGGCCCCAAGCGTCCAAAAATGGTAAGTTGTGATTGCTGCCCATGTTTTGGACGGCGCAAGAAAATCACTTTACAGGATGCATTTGGCGACCAAGATGGAGCTCAAGGTTTCCATCAATCTCTCTACCTAATACAATAAGAATGGAAAATACATTAAAACTTTTCTGCAATCCAGGATTTGATGATGACAAGGAGTTACTAAAGTCTCAAATGAACTTTGAAAGTAAATTCGGGCAATCACCAGTATTTGTGACTTCAACTTTGATGGTGGATGGTGGAGTTCCCCCTTCCTCAAGTCCAGCAGCTTTGCTTAAAGAGGCCATACATGTCATAAGCTGTGGCTATGAAGACAAGACAGACTGGGGTACAGAGGTATGATTTAAATCCTGCACATCAGATACTAGACATTCTTAATCTAACTCTGCTGATGCAGCTAGGATGGATATATGGCTCCATCACAGAAGACATCTTAACAGGCTTTAAAATGCACTGCCGTGGTTGGAGATCTATTTACTGTAACCCCAAAAGGGCGGCCTTCAAAGGGTCTGCTCCGATCAACTTGTCCGACCGTCTGAATCAAGTGCTCCGATGGGCTCTAGGATCTGTTGAAATCTTCTTCAGTCGCCATAGTCCTCTGATCTATGGCTACAAGGAAGGAAACCTCAAATGGTTGGAACGATTTGCATACGTTAACACAACAATCTACCCCTTTACTTCTATACCACTTCTTGCCTACTGCACCCTTCCAGCAGTTTGCCTGCTCACAGGAAAGTTCATAATGCCAGAGGTACTCAACTCACTAGGAGAAGCAGCCACTCACTTGACACTAAATTCACACACTGCCATGCGAGCTAAAGATATGTTTCTCCCTTGATCCAGATAAGCACCCTGGCAAGCCTCGTATTCATAGGACTCTTCCTCTCGATATTCGCCACGGGCATCCTGGAGCTAAGGTGGAGTGGCGTCAGCATTGAGGAATGGTGGAGGAACGAGCAGTTCTGGGTAATAGGAGGAATATCAGCTCACCTCTTTGCGGTTGTGCAAGGCCTTCTGAAAATCCTAGCAGGCATAGACACAAACTTCACAGTCACATCCAAGGCATCGGATGACGAAGAGTTTGGAGAGCTATACACCTTCAAATGGACAACACTCCTCATACCCCCAACCACGATTCTCATAATCAACATGGTGGGTGTTGTTGCTGGCATATCCGATGCAATCAACAATGGATACCAAACTTGGGGTCCCCTTTTCGGAAAGCTCTTCTTCGCATTCTGGGTCATCGTTCATCTCTATCCCTTCCTCAAAGGCCTGATGGGCAGGCAGAACAGAACACCCACTATCGTCGTCATCTGGTCGATACTCCTGGCTTCCATCTTCTCCTTGCTTTGGGTGAGAATCGATCCCTTTATACTCAAAACCAAGGGGCCTGACACAAAGCAATGCGGGATCAACTGCTGATGCATCGCCGGTTGTTCCTTCTGAAACTGGTGTGTATTTTCCACATGGGTTGCAATACTTTTGCTTCTACAAACAACAGAATGCTTGAAGAGATAGATACACAGAAATTTCACCTACCATTCAAAGTGATTATTAAAAAATCGAAATTATAAATTTGATATTTGAAATAGAGAAAAAATGTTTTTTAATTTAGACTGTTTAATCCATTTTTATTTTACAGTTTAATATTTTAATTTGTGCAAAATTCAATCAAGAAATTTACCAATGATTCATTTCATGACATTTCCACCAAAACTTGTCCAAAGTATCACTTGTAATAATATTTCGCAATTTTTAATAATTGCATTGAAATATGTGTACCAATATTAGTTATGATAGTTAGTTCAAGTAAATTTTTTTGTTGGAATGACATAAAATCAATTCATTGATAAACTTTTTTTATTAGATTTTATATAAGTTAAATTGTTCAACTGTAAGATAAAAATAGATCAAATATTGTAATTTAAAAAAATGATTTTTTATTTTGAAATACTTAAAATTTCAAAATAAAATGAAATTAATAAAGGTGTAATTTGAATATTAGAAGTCATATAAAATAATTTTATCTTTTTTTGAATAATATATTAAAATATTTTTTTAATCATCCCCGATCATTCTTATTCTTCTAAACAATTTTGTCTTTTACAACCTTTTTTGTTCGATTTGTTCAATTAAATCGATATTAGATATGCATTTAAAAAATATGTATTATCAATTTAAAATACTTTTTAGTTATCATTTGCCTATTTAAATATATTCGTTTTCTATCTAATATTTTTATTAAATATTTTTCAATATATTAATTTCTCCCAACCAAACACTGAAACACACCCATAGAGAAAATCAATAAGGATGTTGGGAACGACAAAACGGTAGTGATAGATGAAGATTTATAACGATATAAGAGTAATAATATATAATATAAATTTTGAATTTTTAATAAAAATATTAAAAATTCAAAATTTGGTTTTGTTTCAAAATTTGAATATTATTTACAATAATAGCCCTGACTGGAGAAATGGACTTGGGGGCGACATAATTTCATGTAGAAAAGTAGTGAATCGTACAATCTATTTCATATAATAAGTTAAAATTTGATATAAGAGTAATACTATATATTATAATGAAATAAAAATATAATGTAGCTCACAAATATTAAAAATTCGAAATTCGAATATTATTTTACTATAATAGCCCTGCATGGAGAAGTGGACTTGGGGAACGTCGAAAGTTCATTTAGAAAAGTGATTACTCATACAATCTATTTCATACAATGAATTAAAATTTTTGCATTATCGATGTACAATTTTCTCATGTAGGAGTAGATTATCAAATTTGTAATAGATCTGGTGTCTTAATTGCAAATAGGAGAAACTTGGAGGACGCGTCTGCTATTTAGTGCCGGAGGTGGAACATTTAAAGTACGGAATTATTGAATTGAATGGTGGACGTGCGTGAAAACGACGTCACCCTTTCGTAATACTTTCCAAAAACAATAATGGACCAAATTGTGCACCTCATCCGGTAGGTAAAAATAGTAAAGCCCCACGCCTTTGACCCTTTTTATTCTATTATTCCAAATAAAAGTTACTTTATATTAAAGAACATATGCTAATCATCAACTTTGATATTTAATATCATAAATTAGATACCTCGATAATTTTGTTATTTAATTTAGCACATCCCTTTATTTAATTTTATTTATTTTAATTAATTTCATCCGATTTATTTAGAAAAATGATCACTCGTACAACTTCTCTTATACAATAAGTTATGTCTAATTTTCTCGCAAATGATCAAATTTCTAATAGATCGAATTTGATTGATGTTCGGAATTGGACTGACTTCCCTTCTCATCCATCCACCAAGAGCATAAGTTGGTTGGGGAATTGAAGGATTCTAAAGGCGTAGGGCGCGGGGCCATCCCATGTTTCCCATGTTATTTTCTTTTTACTTTTTTTAACTTAATTTAATTTTACCCTAGTTTTAAATGGGATGGAGCTGAATTTAATATTATTCTTTGCTTATTACAAGGTGGCTGCAGCAAAAGCCGTACCCTCAAACACTAGAGCAGTACATGAAAAGGGCATAACTGGGATTTCATCAATCCGTGGAGGGCAAAAAGGGGAATCTCTCTGGGTTAGATTACTAAACTTGGTTTGCATTCCAACACACGTGGGGGTTCTTTTTTTTTTGGAAAGGATCTAGGCCCATAATAGGACATGCCCTAGTAATGGTGAAATAATAAAAATGATTATTAATATTAATATTATTATAAGGGTATTATATGGTGTGAGGAGGTGCAGTGTATTATTTATTTATTATAAATGTATGGTGGTGGTGTCTCAGTCTGGGGGAGGAAGCAAAATTTGTTGAGTGGGTTACTTACCTGCCTTCTCTTACACTCCAGACTCCAGAAGGACAGCAAAACTGCAGACGTTTCTGCAACAAGAAGGAACACACACGCAGCATTCATTCATTCTTCCGACCCCTTCTTTCTCTAACAACCTCTGTTGGACGCCAATACAAGACAACGCACACCTCTCTCTTTTCCTTTTCTTGTTTGCATTGCAATGGGGCTTCTCATACTGGAAGTGGATTGTGCGGTGGCTTGAAGTTTGGCCCGAATGGGGTTCCGTTGGTTATGCTCGGCTGGGTTCCCCTGCCGGAGACGGCGGCGGTTGAGGGTTAACTGGGAGGTATAAGGGTTTTCTTTTTTTCTTTGCTTCTTCTTCTGCTACTCGGATGAGGTGGGCTTCGCTTCTTTCTTTCTTTCTCATTGTTCTCCCGCGGCGGCGGCGGCGGTGGTGGTGGTGATATTGGCGGGGTGGCTCAATCTTCTGTCTTCTTTATCCGAACCTGTGGTCTTCGTTGTGTGTTGCTTGCTGCAGCATCGGTTTCGTTGCTCTTCTCCGGTTGTCTGAAATCTCAGCATTTGTTTACAAATATATTATTGTACTTGAATTCTTCGCCTCCAGCTGCTTGTGTGCTTCTTATCAGTATTAATATTTTTGTTGAAACAATATCCAGGACAGAAAAAGAAAAAAGGGACAACCATTCAGCTAATTTCTTGTTTTTATGACTAAAATCCTATGTTACAGACAATAAGTCTTCCGTTATTGGGTCTGGTCCAAGCGTTTTCAGATGGTCTTGTACTCGGGTCCATGGCAGGACATTACAATCGAAGCCAGAAGAAGGCGAGACCACAGGCAGCCTACCACCATGACGTAAACGTGGAGGGGACTCGGCAATTCTCCAGATTCACCTAAAACATGCAACATGATGAGCATATCGTGAAGATGCAGCAATTCCCGAATGTTAATGGCAACCACAAGTCAGTAGTCACCTTTCGAAATCGCTCAGATATTCACCTATTGCCAGAAATGATCACAAACTTGTATGAGTTGCCAAAAAGACTCTTTTACAAAGATGGGGCAAACTCTATGCAGTCAGTGTGGAGGGAACGAACGCGAATGGGAAAAAAAGGGGATTGGAAGGAGATGATCCATCATTGAGAGAGATGAGTGGTTGGTGGCATCATCATCGTGCCCTGCTCTTGACAAATTTTGGTCTGGAAGCTCTCTTTTCCATCTTTTCTCTCTTCTTGCGGGTCTTTTCGTCTTCCTCGGCACCCTGCACCGGAAGTGATTGGAAAAAACACATCCCATGAGATAAGGGATAGTGGGCTGGGAAGGAACATGTCTACGTACCTCTTGCCCATGAGAAAGAAAACCTTTGACAAATCCGAAGAGTTGATACGCTGCAAAACCTGGAATCTGAATGTTCATGAATATTTTAGTATCGTGGACTCGCTAGTAACCCCTGTACACAAGGGTATTTCTACAAAGCCTACACAAAAACCTATTGGACCTGAAAAAACTCAGTTCACAACGACACACATAAAGAGAGCCGCTGGCCACAATCATCTGCTAGTAGCTTAAAGTCAATTGCACGGATGGTGGCTGCAGAGTAAGGAGAAACAAAAGACCATCCATCAGAGGAGATGGATGGAAGATTGCATCGTAGGGTTAAAAGTTTACAGGAGAAGACATTGAAAAGGAATCAGTCATCCACACTGGATCATGGGGAAAATGATAGATCTCAGTATATAACACACTTAACCGCCCCTTCACAAAAGCAACTTTTGGTTAACAGCACAATGCCACTGATACAAAATTCTGACTTTCACAATACAATCCAAAGCTCTTTCGTCCTCTTCTTTTAAATAGATCACTAAGGGGGGAGCATAACGTACCACCAAGTATGTGTACCAGAACTTATCAGAAATTATCGAACTCATTTGGACGAAGCAGGTGATGTAGATAACATCATGCAAGTATCTGCAAAACACGAAAAATAGCACATTTGACCATAGAAATCATAGACAATGTATGGATAGCAGATGATTCCGGAAGGTAGATCTCCCCAATAACGACTGTTAAGTAATGACAAATATTCATATAAAATCAGAAATGCTTCTGAAATTCAGACACTGATTATACTTTAAAGCAATTGCTACGAATATGGAATCCCTCAAGTGCTCTGCAAAAACCATTATCAAACATGAACCAGAGTATGCGATGCAAAGAAACAATTAACATTCAAATAGCCTACCCGCAAATCCCCCAGTAGTCATATCGAAGCCACCGTCGATAAGTTCCCCGGAGTCGGAATAAGACGGCTTGGACATTGTAGCCAGCTGCTGATAGGGAATCACGTAGGCTAGCGAAGTCAAAATCAAGCCCAGGCAGTGCTTCCACGTGAAACTCGAGAAGAAGAACCCAAGCCTTACGACAGCATACACAGCCTACAGAATCCAATCGAACAATCGAAACCAACACAATCCGGAAGAATTCGAAACACAATATATAAAATCAGGTGAAATTACGTTGCAAGCGACGATAATGAGGAGAAGCCTCTGCATGTGGCGAGCGTTTTCCTCCTTCCGCTTCTTCGCTCCCTGGTTCGCCATAGCTCTGAAACGGCGTCGTACTGAGAACTCAGACAGAGCACGGACGAGGAAGGGATTGAATGGATTTAGACAACAATGTAGACCAGTGGATACACATTTATTAGGGCTATTACGGTCCTTCTCCTCCCCCAAATTCCAACAGGAATTAAATAATAAAAATCGATGCAGCCTTCGTTTCATTACATTTCATTTCAATTTATATAACATTTTGCTACTTTTAGGACGTGTTCAAATTTATTACAAGTCAAGAACAGGTTTGTGAATGACGATACGTTCATGGCTCCTCAAATGTGCCATTTGAATACTCATGGATTGAAGCTCCTGTGGAATTTGAGTAGTGAAGCTGGCTCAAATGAGGGCTGCCGCCGGAGCTCCGGCTCCGTGCGGTGGCTGTGTTGTTTGATTTCAGTCGAGCTTTCCTGCCCTGTTTCCATTGAAACGTTAGGGGAAAGGGCCAACTTCAGCCATGTTTGCAAGAGGAACTTCGACATGGGGAAAGGGAAGGAAGAAGGGTGGTTACCTTGCCCATGCACTTCTCCAGGTGAGGTGCGAACCGTCCGGCCATTATAGATCGGCCACAGTTCATGCATTCAAATATTTCACTTGCAACTGGTGGGTGGGTTTGGCCAAAGATGTCCATCACGTACTTTCCATTGGCTTCGCCACTGTGGCTCTGATCACCCCGCGCTCTGGCTTCAGCGGATAACCTCAGCTCCTCCTCCTCGTTGTCGAGATACTGATCGAGCCCTAGTCTTGCAATGCGGTGGGACTCTGATGCAACATCAACAATGATAGAGTCTAGAAGTTCTCTGAAAACATTTGAAGAGAGCTGCAAAAATGATCCATTAATAAGCAATGTGTCATAACAGATCACCCCAGGTTCACATCATACATCGGACGGAGAAGAGAATGATCACCCAACACATCAGATAATCTTCCATGGTGTTGTGACTTAGAAACAAAAAAAGTTGAATGACCCCAAAAAAACATCAAAATCTGCTGAGATGCAATACCTCAGAGTTCACCTCATCATCTTTTGGCATTGACATCGGAGATAAAATGAAGTGATGCACAAGCTAAGCATGCCTTCAAAAAAGAACCACATTTCTATGTGAGCAAATTATTCAGGGGAAACGCAAAGGACCACGAACTAAAATCTCCCTGACTAGAACCACGGAGATAACATCCACCGCTTCATACGATTCAAGGAACAACCAAAGAAGAAACAGATCAATAATCAGATGATCAAGCAGATAAAAAAATCCAAAATTACGTATCAACAAGAACTACACACATTTCAGTAATCAGATGACGTATATCGCTTCAATGTACCCTACCATAAAAGAAATACCCCTGAAACATTAATCAGATTCACAGAGCAAACGACATCTAACCTCGCGAACGAAATCCGAACTCCCAGCGACAGAAGTTCCGGTGAATTCGAAAAAAGCCCGCAGAACTGTAGAGGCGATGATCCCAAGAACGCGATCTGTGAGTTACCCCGAGCAAAAATGCCGCAACTGCAAACCACATGAGCCTGTCAAGCCCATTGTCCAATAAACTAAATGGGCCTACATGCAAGCCCAGACCACCCTATTTTAAGCATGCAGGCTGGATATCATGTCCTAAGCTGAGATATCATACCCTTTTATTTGAGTCATGACATTATTAATCCCTATTATTTATGAAAATTAATTTCAAACATAGTTTCTAGTGTTTTACTGTCCATATCCAATGTATAAAAATTTGACGTAATTAGTCTCGTTGTTTCAAAACAATGATAAAAAATCTATTATTTATAAAAATAGTTTGAGACAATAAAACTATATTATTTGAAATAATTGCAGTACTAATAGTTACTCATTATTTAAAAATATGATAAAAAAATTTCTTAATTAATCATGTCTAGTTTTTAAATAATGTAAAATATTGATCTTCAATGTTTCAATAATAGGCATAAAAAATATGTAAAATATAAAATGTTAAAAAGTAGTTATGCACTAATAATGTACGATACATCAAATTTTGAAACGAAATATGTAATTTATGTTAAATAATGAAAACTATCTGATGGGGGATAAATCTAAGTGAGGTAATCAACCACTGAAAAGTAACAAAAAAGTGTACTGACAAATTGTCATAGGTTGACAGATTGATAATTGTCAGAAGATTGTATCATTTTGAATAGTTTTAAAAATAGCCGAATTACGGTAATGACAGAATAGTTGACAGTTATATAAGAGTAGAACCACAATACATATTGTAGGCACAGAAAGGAGCCGATACTTACAAAGTTCAGAATTCGATCATACCAAACTCTTCTATAAATATAAGAAACTTCAAAGAATAAAAAGTTCAACTCCAAGCCTTCTAACTTGTACATCTTCTCCATCCCCGTCTAATGAAAACCCTTTTCTAATGAGCTCCGACTTGTTCATGATTTTTCCGTTCTCCGACATTTTCATTTAAAAATTCCTATCTTCTTTTATTTCTATTAATAGCATCACATCGCGCATTACACCTGAATCTTAATCGGGTACAATTCACCGGACTGTTTCCATAATCTGAAAATCGGTCTCTCCTAAGACTCGACCTTGATCTTTGTTACGAAGGATTATCTGCGATGAAGTCATGTTGTCCCAAGGAAACATTTTTTTGCCGTTGCAATGTACGAAGTTAATCGAAGCTTTTTTCAACATTTGGATATTTGGATGTCTAGTGTCATCATAATTTTGACATATTAATCATTCGGGTGATGTTGAGCCCGATCTTATGCTCAAAATGGTTGTATTCCCCATCTTTGTTTGCATCTGAATTCAAAACCTTATAACATAGCATTGAGTGAAGGTACAAGACTTTTTCTTTCTTTGCAACAGGTTTCAAGGGAGCGTTTGTTGTTTTGACAAGCTCTAAAGAGGACCACAAGATGAAGGAGATGAAGAACTGGAAATTGAAGTCAAGTGCAAAAGGCTGCGAGAGTACTGCAGGAGTGTTTCTTCCATTCCTGACACCTCCCATGTCGCAGTCAACTGGATTTACCAACACATTGAATTAGCTGCTTGCAAGTGCAACTGGCACTCGATCTGTCCGGATGAGTGCAATAGCTTCTGTCACTTGGCCTGTGATCCAACCCAAAACCAAGCTTTTATTCAAGTTTCTGCTTCCCAAACTCTGTTTGTATTCGTTTTATTTGTTCCGGGGTTACATCTCGAGACTCTCCGGGGTTGGATTCTGGGCTGAATTGGAGTTACAATACAAGCGATCTGTTCCTTTGACGAGGGCGTGTGCTGGAGGATAAAGAGTAAAGTGAAAGTACTGTAATGGCGACGCCTTTTGAAAAGTCATAAGAATCAACGACAATGGTATGAAAATGTCGAAAGAGTGATAAGGACAAAGCGGGTTATGGCTATCGTAGGAATACTATTAAGAAGAAGAAGAAGAACCCTAAATTCAACGTAGGAATAAATACTTGGACGAAGCAGCCACCGGGAAGGCGACGTTGGCAGGCACATTTGCCAACTCTGGGGGCAGCCCCACCGTGGGGTTGTTATCTTTGTAGGCAAGCGCCAATCATATGCGGACGCGTGCCTGGTCCGACGACCTTCATCTTCTTCGGTTCTCCGCCGGCCATCTTCCGGGTATCAGAAAAACTTCAGTGTTCATACAAAACAGCAGATGGGCAACTTGAATTTAGTCTGCTTAAATGGGGTTTTGGGCAAGGGAAGATTTGTTTTATTAGAATTTATGAGGGTAAGGGAAACAATGTACAAACTTGTACTCTGTACTGAAGAACATGTACTGGTGGGGGAGACCATGTGATTGTGAAAAAGTCAATAAATAGGGGGATCAACAGGGGAAGTGCTTTCCACAGGGCTCGCCCATTCATTTTCCTCCGCCCGGAAGAAAGAAAGAAGGGATTGTACTGTACTGCCATTGTTCTAGGGTTTCTTCCCCAAAATAGATCTCCAGATCTGACCATTTTTGGCAACGAAGCTTCGGGCTGAAATGGGGGTTCAGAGATCTGACAGAAGAGAGCGAGCACTCGCACGGCATTTGTAACAAGTTCTTACCTTTGCCTTCGTCGTGTGCTCGCTCCTCTTTCTGTCAGGTTTTTCTTACTAAATTTTCACTAATCTCTTTTTCTTGTTCTGCAAGATCGAATTTTGTTCTCCAGATCCTTACAAAACACACACCCCTTTATTTACTTTACGTTGATCTCATGGGGCGATGTCGATTCTCCTTTTTATGTTGGGTTCTGGTGTGTCGTTAGTGATCGCTGAAAGTTATTCATCTGTTTACTGCGATCATTCATTCTGCTCCTTCTACACGAAACTAACGTCACTTCTCTACAGAATGGATCTCCGGCGGCGGCGCCGTCTTGCCTCCTTGCCGTTATCATCTCGTTCTAACATAATCCGTCCCTACTGCATTGCAGATCTGGGTTTTGAGAGTGCTTCTTGCCCGGACCGACCTTGTTCTCACATGGCTTTCTGCACTACAAAAGTGGCTGCCTGAGATTTGTTCAGATGATCTTTGGGTACTTTTTTTTTGCTCAGCAAGAAATGACATGCGCCTCTTGCTTTCAGGTGGGATGCAGTCAAGGTTCCTGGGCAGTAGACAATGAAGTTCAAGATCTGATTCATCTTCGTCCCAGAGCTCAAACACATCAGCCTGTAGATGGATTGACCTAATCGCAGAACAACAGTTACTGACCTGACAAGATGTGTCCTTACAATTCAATAATGATGTGTCCTTAGGGTCATAGGAGTAACTGTAGTGTACTAAAAAGCAAGTGAATTCCTTTGATTGCTTGTACCAAGTGATGTATTTCCTAGGGTTAGATCCACCCCATTAAAAAAAACAGTGGAATGGAACTTCGATCCAATAAAGTTGTTGAAGCACAGCATCTTCAGCACCTTTGTGGTAGGCTTTTCTCATCTCCCAACCACTATGCATGCTTGCATACCGGGCGGGTGATGGCAGAAGGCTGAGGTAATTCTAATTGCTTCTAGTAAAAGAGAAGCAAGAAACAAAGACAACACCTCTTCCAAATGACACATAATATGAGGATCCTCAAAGTGAGTTTGCTTTTTGCAACTGTGTTACCCCTTCTATTCACATCCTGCCGTAGTAAGATTCCTAGAGCATGTACTCAACAAGAAAGGGTATTAATTAGGCCGAGAAGATAGGCTGCCGCTTTGGTAACTTGCATCACTTGAAGTTCACAGGTTTGGTATGGAAATGCAACTAGTAGAAAAACGGAAAGGTGGAATCCAAAAGGACACCATCACTCACGTTGCAACTACACTAAGTTAATAGAATGAGTTTAGACATTGCCATCAAGAGGACCCCAAGTAGTATCCATGCTCATAAGCTGATCGAGTAGCAATAAGAAACGCATCAAGGAAAGACATAGTCGCTCCCAAGTTAAAGGACAAACCTGTAAGCACCAGGCGCCACTAAAAGGGCAACAGGAAAGGAGTACACAAGCTTGTACTCCTCCCATCACTATCAAGCTCTCCCACAGAACAATGTGCGATAAAAAATTTCAGAAGCAACTAAAATGCATCCTCCGTAAAACAGATAGAATAGGAATGACTAATTAGCAAACAATTAAGTAACAACTTCTGATAGATGACAAAGAGCAACAAGCTCTGTCATTACCACCAAACCACTTTTAAATCACCGCAAATGGCAGAACTGTGAAACAGAAAATCGAATATAACAGGACAACAGCCCTCAGTTTTCCCCAAACTTACCCGGGCAGAACAACCCGCTTCAGTTCAAATCACAGCTTCAAGAAGTGGAAGACTTTCGCAAAGAAACGAGGAAAAAAAAAAACGGTTCTTTTCCCAGTTTCACAAACTTGGTTCGTGCAATTCGTCGAACAGTGCCCGCGCAGCAGAAACCCCGAAGGTCCAAATAGGACTATTCTCCCAAAACTAAAAAAAATGGAAAAAAAAAGAACCCCCAGTTTGCTGTCTCCGCTCCCGAATACTTGAGGCTCTACTAATAGTTCATTTCTTAACGCGAACACCGAAGCTGGTGAGTTTACAAGTTGTCGCTCCCTGATTAGACTTGGCGTTGTCTTGTAACGTCTGTCGTGATACTTTCGGCGCGTCCAGCCGTTGGATCAGGATTTAACGGCCGGCGATGTTGCAACTTTCCGTTCGTGTCGTGGGATTAGGATTCGACGGTTACAGATGCGGCCTGTCTAGGGCAAACATTGACCGTTGGATTTGGTGCAGTGTCAGAAGCAGTACGGCCTGGATTGGATAAAGATGAGAGGATATACTCCAACACCAAACCTAAGTTGTCCTAAAATTAGATATCCTGTTTTTTTTTTCTCCTTTTTTTAGCAAGTCTCGTCACCTCCATTTTTTTAATTTTTTTGCGTCAAAATCTAACATATTTTTTTTACAATTTGAAGAAATAAATACTGGGCTGTCCAGACATGGCGGGCCTGCCTAGAGATAAAATAAATGATTATTTTTCGTATTAATTTTTTATAGATATGTTTGGAATATTTCTATTTTTGAAAAAAAATCCCTTTTTCGTAATTTTATTATTAAATATGATGCATTTTCATTTAAGGAATTTAATATAAACAACGATTTTTATTTTTAAGAATTTATTAAAAGTATTATTCCTTGAATTGTGATGGTGTAATTACTCCGGTGCATTAAGCAGACAGAACTCGAGTGTCTCAGATGAAGCCCAGAAGGAAGAATGAGGCTCGAGGGGGAAATGGAGGGAGTTTTTGTGAAGGTTGTTGCCCTCCCCCTCGTCGCCGGTGATTTCCGGGACGCCGGAATTCAACAACCTTTGACGCTTCCTGCGTCGTGGATGCCGAGCGGCAACGCAGACAACTGAACAAACACAAAAACCATTCAGAGAAGCAGCAGATAGAGAGATGGAAAAGGGGGAGGATTCATTCGGGGCAGTGATGATTCTTCTATTTGTTGTCTGGGCTTCATCGGCGACGGAAACCGGCCCGTATCTTGGCGTGGCGCTCCGATTGGCGCCGCCGCCGCCGGCACCCGGTTTCGCAGCCATGGCGCGGTCATGGGTTCCGTTGCCCGATGATTATTTACAGATCTGAGCCTCGATGCTTCGCCTTCTTGCCCTGTTTGCACTCGCCATTAATCCGGAAGCAAACATTGCATACAGAAGGAAGTGAAACCGTCACAATATGTTTTCATAGCAGCAACATTATGATACAGAGAAATGAGAAGATCGCAAACAGCAACACCCTTTTGAAACTTATGATGAATACCTTCCTTTGAGAAAAAATATATTCACAGCACAGTGCAACACTGATTCGTCTTCTTCGCTTGTTTGTAGAATATCTGTTCCAAAATTCCATGGAAGCTGCTGTTACCTTCTGTCTATAGCTAGCAGATAGATGATGGGTTGCTGGAAGATCAGGTGGAAGATTGAAATACATACCTGTGAAGCTGCGCTGAGGTCGGAGCTCTTCTCAACCAAGCTGTCTAGCTTCTCACCTCGTGCTAGTACGCTGTCAATTGTCTTGTGCTGCAATGAAGCCCACAAAAATCTTACCATCGCATGGATAAATCCAACCACACTGCTGCCCGCTCGAGGAGAAAACTAATATGTATAGCAAAAAAAGTTCCATGTGAGACTAATTCCTTGAAATCATCTTCCTGTTTACAGCTACAACATAGATTCTTACGAATTTTCATAGTGAAGGGACGCATAATGATGTTCTCAGGAGTACTTTAAAGTATAATTTTAGTTTCATCCAACTCCCTTTGAATCTTCAACAGCTTGTCAGCTTCGGCGGGGTCCTTTGAGGTTTTAAATAAGAATTATAAGAATGCTCACGAAAAAATAGAGTGTGTGAACGTGAATTACCTGAAACTTGGTCAGGGACTCAGTGAGGTAAGGCCACTGCCGTGTGACATCTGCCTCAACAGTTTTCCAGGAGTCACGAAAGCTCTTTTGATATCGTCTAAGACCTGACAGATCATGCCATGAATTAAAATTTGAAAGCGCATTAGAAGATATTAATAAAGAATGCATGTCCATAACGCATGTAATAGAGCACCATAGGCCATTTACCTGATTCAGCAATGAAAAGGCACTCCTTACAGGATAATGATCATCCATGAAAGCCAAAGCACACAATCTGTTTCGGTTGTATGAGTGAACCTTATATTCTGATGTTGCGAGTGAAGCATGGTAATCATCAGCTATTGGTCAAAATAGCAGATTGATTTTCTAGATTCAACAACATATTCAAGGCACAGTAATCACGGGCTTCAAAGAAAGGATTTTTAAACTGACAGGTGAAACAGGATAGTAAATCACTGGTAATCATCATGGGCTTACTCAAACTCTTCATACATGCAAGGCTTACAAGCAAGTTCACATTTTCGGTGGAGTAGACGGCAGTTCTGATCGGACGGAAGATGAGCAATTCCACAAATGAAACTCATATATCATGGTTTGACATAGGATGATCTTTATTATCTTAATCAGGATAACAACAAAATTACATCAGATAAAGTCATCGAAATTCATACAATTCCTAAGGAATTCATTAGTACGAACTATTTGTGGCATTCGAAGCTTTGTAGTAGTAACTTGTTTGTCGATTAGATGTCACCATTCTATAATAACAATACTGCTTTTTCCTATCAACTGGGAAGCAAGTACGTAATCAAATACGATATCCAAATCGAAAACAAGAGAATGGTAATCTGATAGGAATCATGATAAATAAATCAATGTAGACAGTTCACAAATTTCATGATACAAGAAAATACTCACACCAAGAACAATATCAGATTTCAACCCACGGGAACGTAAAAGCCCTTGAAATATACCAAGAGAAACAAGAAACGACCTCAAATCCGGACACCAACAATAACACTCCAGAAAAGAGGTGGCCTGGGGGAATAAGGTATGATTGATACACACCTTCATGCTGCACCGACTGGCGTTGGTTCAAAGGCGTCCGCTTCGCTACCGCGCGACCGAAGAACACGATAAACTCCTTAACGCTGGGACGTTGAAAGAAGCCGAAATTGCTTAGATCGGAAGCGTTAGCAAAGATGATCGGATCGCCTCCCTCTGAGAGGCATTTCAATGCGAGCAACGCCGTGATCTTCACCATCTTCCTCCGCCCCTGCCCTTCACTTCCTTTCCCTGGGAAAGTTTCATAAATTCCCCTTCTGCATTGCCACTTTTCAGTGACTTGGCCCCCAATTAAATTACTAAATTATCGAATCAGGCAGCAATCAACACGTGCCACATTCCCCGATTTCGTTTATCATTCAATATTATACCATTAACGCAAACACATGCCAAATTCACACTATGCGGGATGAATTCCACAATCAAGTCACAGTCACTGTGAAAGAGTTTTACTTGAGCATCATCTTAGCGCTGGAATGAAATGGAATAGGAGCCTGTGTTTGGGTCTTTGACAGCCTTAAAATTTTCAACACTCATTCCAAAGCGACCAAGGATGGAGTTCCCCATTTCCTTAAGTTTTCCTGCAATCAAGAACAAGGTCATCAAGTACAGGCATTGAGCCAGACATCATCTAACAGAGGCGGATGCCCCATGCTGAGGTTGCACAAAAGAAAGGAAGACATTCCTATTCTTTACAAGAGTGCAGCGCATGAAATGATATTTGCGGCATAGAAACCATGCTGAGTTCAGGGAAAGCCAAATAGATCAAGGGTAAAAGAGAAATGTGGTTCAGATTGCCAAGTACGGCTTGAATAGGTAAAAAGGGTTACCAACACAAATTCACTAACCTATCATCTCTTCTTTCATTTTTTCTCGCTTTTCATCAGCCAATGGCTTCAAGCGTATGATAGATTTCCTAGCTTGGTCATTCGAAGGATCCAGTTCCAGGATCTTGTTCATATCTGTGTGGAGAAATGCATAAAAACCAAACAAAAAAGACATTACAATGTAGATCCCTAGGTGTTAATCTTACCTGTAATGGACTCTTCAAAATGTTCAAGCTTTTCATGGGCCTCCGCTCTTCTTAAAATAGCTTTCACGTAGCCAGGGTTCAGTTCTAGTGCCTTCGTACACTCCTTGATTGTCTCCTCATACTTCCCCTGAATCCCATATAATGTTATATGTGTCAATGATCATCACCATTGCATTGAAAAAAACACAGGCGATATTAGTAAAATACCAGTTTAAAGAAACACACAGCTCTGTTTGCAAAGCACATTGAACGAACTTCACTAGATGAAGAACATTCAGGGGCAATCTGTATCGCAAACTCATACTTGGACAATGCCTCTACATAAAGTCCTGATTTAAACAAGGCATTTCCCTCAGCTTTTGCATCATTTGCTTCCACCAAAGCTTTCTGCTTCTCAAAAACATAGAAATAAAGTCAAAATGATACGACTCCAACCAACGCAATTTCAGCAATGAAAATCAATTCATGAAAACCAGCCATCTTCATAAACTAGAATCAACCGAAAAAATCCGGTAACATAAACTTTATCTCATGATCCAATAAAATTGTTTACAACCTCGATAGCTTCAGCTCCGATACTTTCAGCTTTCTCCAGTGATGCTTTTACCTTACTCTCACCGCTCGCCGAATCCTCTCCATGTCCAACACTGCTGACACAACAAGTATCTGTCTCATTACTGCGAGGATGTTTAGAATGGTTTTCAGCCTCCGAAACATCCTCCTGCAGCTCTGTATCGCTGGCGGTCTCATAACCGTCAGAATTGTAACTCGCACGAGCCGTCGCAGCCTCCGGAGACTTGCGATCGTTGTCAGCCGGGGCTTCTTCAATCACTGCCATTTCTCGTTGTCTTTTTACAAAGAGATGTACATCAACCCTAACCACGCGATTTGCACATTGGAGAGCTTCGTCCTGGCTTCTACACGTTTCTAGGCGATTCGTCGACTTTTTCCCCGTTTCTGGGCTACGCTGGGTATTGATGGGCCACTGAGTAATTGGGTCACAGTGAGCCCATTTACATGAAGACTCGCTGGGCCTGAGTCCCTTAAAAGAGCCCTAATTGTTCTGTGATCGAAAGATCCGACCCGCCGATTCGATTCGATTCGAGTTTTAGAATATGGGTCAACGAATTAATTAATTAATATTAATGAAAAATGATATTACCAGAAAATCAGGCGTCTTCTTCTATTTTCTATAGCTCCACTCCAGTTTTCTTTTGCCGGAGCTCATCGCAAGCCCATGTCCATTGTCAGCTGAAGCTTTGATTTGGATGGAAACGGACGCCCAGAGGTCTATTTCTTCGCGAGCTGGACGGAGAAATCCTCTTCAAATACCGAAAGGTGCTATATTTATGTCGCTTCGTATGGGTTGTGTTTCGGTGTGTTTATGCTCTGAACTCTTAATGTAGACGATGGAGATCCGTTGTATGGTGAGAAAGTGTCGCAAGATTATTCAATGGGCTTATGGAGAAAGGGTTTCATTCGATCGACCTTGATCGGCGGAATTATTGCGATTTTGTTGATTGTCACCGTCTCTTTGATTCATATTTGGTCTTGCCAATCTACTAGTTCAGATTTTTCAGGTAGGAATCGCCCTAATTTTTTTGATAAGGAACTGCTTTTTATGAGCTACCGAATTAGAGTGAGCTACTGGGCATTCAGATTTTTATGGTGCTTAATTTAGCGTGCAATTATCTTCCCGTAGAACAAAAAAAAAAAAAAAAATAGCGTGCAATTGCCGCTTACAGATTTTCAAGCTATGCTCTCTTGTTTGCTGCTTATGTCCACGGTCATATGCTATGCTACCGTGACTTTCTCTAATGTTGAAGCTGTCCTTGTTCTGTAATAAGTTCTTTTGTGAGTTTTTTGATTTTTTTTTTTGGATCCACAATGAAAATTTTGTTACACAAAAGAGTGTCAGTTTCTCTTTCAGGCACACATTGTTGCTCATTTGTTATTTTGGTTTGCAGGACTTTGCAACAATGATAACAAGGTACATGGCGTGTTAAACACAATAGGGCTTGTGGCACCACTACATCGTAAGAGCTGCATTTCATCTTTTTTTTTTTCCCTGTTTTGCCTTATCTTCATCTTTTATATTGCGGATCGATATATTAAGAGGCCTTACCCAAAATGAAGGTTGTCCTATACCACTTGCCAATGACCCAAATAAAATAGTCATCCCGGAAGGAAGGACACCTGATGAAGTGGTGCATGAACTGTCCTATATTGTGGAAGATAGTTCCAGTGACAGTGAATCTCAACCACTCTTTGGTGGGTATATTACATGGGAGCAGAGAGAGGAGAGCTTCAAAGTCAAGCCAACTATGGAGGTAGTACATTACACTTTGGAATGTTAAATGCTTATTTTATTTATCTGGTTTTCGCAATATGAGATTTTTTTCTTTCTAAAAATGCGAATGTCATCAAGTGGTAAAAGCGGGTTTGTTGTTAATCTTCTTTCATGCGTGTATTCTCTGATGAGTTATGTTCTGCCTCTTCTATCTGCTTTAACTATGACAAGTAATACTTCAGCTGCATTGTGGGTTTATATCTGGTGGAGGCGAAGAAATGGCTCCAAAAGATGTTGAGTATGTGAAGAAATGCAGATTTGTTGTTGCGTCAGGCATTTTTGATGCATATGACACACCTCACGAGCCGTCAAATGTCAGTAAACGATCAAAGTCTATATTTTGTTTCCTAATGGTGGTTGATGAAGTCTCACTTGAATTCATCAAAAGCAATGTCACTATCAGAGAGGATAGTGATGGAGGACTGTGGATCGGCATCTGGCGCCTCATTCTGCTCCAGCACCAACCTTATGATGAACCCAGGAGAAATGGAAAGGTCCCAAAGATTCTAACCCATAGGTTGTTTCCACAAACCCAATACAGTATTTGGATTGACGGGAAAATGGAGCTTATTGTTGATCCATTGCTTCTGTTGGAGAGGTATATGATTCTCTAACCCCAAACTGCACCAAATATCTTTTACAAACTTTGATAGGGAATCCAATGCCTCATCCAAAAATGCTACAAGGCTATTCATAGTCACGCTTTGAGGTTTTATCTCTATTGTAGATATTTGTGGCGTGGAAAGCACACGTTTGCCATTGCTCAGCATAAGCATCACCGCAGTATATATGAAGAGGCAGATTCAAACAAGCGGAGGAAAAGATATGCTCGCCCCCTGATCGATCTGCACATGAAAATCTACTGGTACGAGGGAATGCAGCCATGGAGTCCACTCAAAAGCACCCTCAGTGGTAAGATAGGTCCTTGAAAGCATATTATTCACATTTCAGAAGCGCTGGAGCTTTCTTCAACAGTTTCCCATAGTCATGCATGCCTTTTTTTTTTTATATATGCAGATGTTCCTGAAGGAGCGATCATCATCCGTGAGCATACTGCAATGAATAACCTGTTCAGCTGCTTATGGTTCAACGAGGTTCACCTCCTCACACCAAGAGATCAGCTGAGTTTTGGGTATGTTGTGCATAGGCTAGGTGCCAAGTTCAAATTTTTTATGTTTCCGAACTGTGAATACAACTCCATTTTCACACTGCACCCGCACATCCGAGAACATTCATCTAAAGTAGAGTGGGTGAAAACAATAGAAGAGTTCAAGAAACACCCTGAGTTAAGAGAGAGCCGAGGTGGGTTGGGTCTGTGGATGCCTTACCCTGCAAATCTCGACGCGGTCGTATTACCGGCTGTGTCGAGAACATCCAAGGCAGGCTGAGATCTGTAATTCATTGTACATTTGTATTGAGTTATGTGTGTTCTACTGCTTCAACTCGTCATAGGGATGACATTTTTCCAATAATTTGATAGTTGATGCACCTCCCCTACACTAAATTCACTGTTTCTTGTTCCCATCACTGAATGACTTTTCAAGCCTTTCGGACAATGACTCGCCTTTCTCGCTTGTACTCAACTTCATCTCTCTGATGCATGATTAACAAAGCTCTTCTGACCTGAAAACAGATCATGGTCAACCTTGTTGCACAACCAAGCGATGATGAAAAGAAAGGGTTTTGGGCAAAAAAGCTTACAATAGACTCATTCATGCCCAATCTAGTTAGTTCGTCGATCAGTCTTCTCTCTGATATAACACTCCCAATCCCCATTCTTCTCTTTATGTGGTTTTCTGCTTGCTGCAAATATGAGGGGTAAACCTTGTTATCGTATGTGTAATATAAGATGGGCTTTTTGGACAAAAATCAGGATAATAATAATAAAACCAATCGTTGTTGATTTTTGAAGCAGCAGCAGAGTAGCAGTCACCTTTATCTCATTGGCAAGTTCTGGAGTAAGATTTATGTGCTGATTCACTCCAGAACGTGCAGCATCCATTGTAGAGTTGTTAAATAGCCTGATTGCTTCCATGACATGGTTATCGTTTGCAACATGTGACCTGGAATGACATGTTTCAATGAAATCAAGAAATTACTTCAGCCTCTCCGAGTGAAAATTCAACTTACAGAGTCATTCTGGCAAGCGCTTCACTCAGCCTCACAATGGCCTCCAACTGCCTGACTGTAATTGGTACTGCAGCAGTCTCACCAGTTTCATTTGCCTGTCTTCTCATGTCCTTGAGGAAATTTTTATTTCAGAGAGCAATACGTTAGAATTCAAATAGAAAAACCACCAGTTGGTGCCAACCAATCATAAGTTGAAGCCACTGGCACCAAACAATCATATTGTTTCTGTTGCTAATTCATCTAGTGATTTTTTCAGGAGATACCTGTCTAATTTTGACATAACTTTCCTGCAACCTGGATGCTGCCGATTCTGAGAGACGGGGATGGCACTCTGTCCGACAATAGTGTATGTACCTGTAAAAGAAAGCTGCATCAAATCACGTCATCCACCAGCACAGCCAAAAAGTATTTGAAATGCAGACCTCTTGAGCCAGTTATCTTCCTTTGTACTCCTTGTATCATTTGTTGCTGAATCAGCAGATGCATGCACTTTGATAATGTGGCTAGCAATACTCTGCAAGTTAATAGTATATTATCTTCTCGCTCAACTCACAGGAAACTTGCGAACTTCAAGTGCATCTCTTTGCTTAATGATGAGAGAAACTGCTTTCCTCTAATTTTCACTCGCTAAAATATGATTAATGCGCGTGACCGGGACATCTTATTGCCCAAGATATGGAAACAGTGATCATTTGTACCTTATCCTGAGCGTACATCCTGATATCCTTCACAATAAAAATCAGATCAAATCTTGAAAGAATTGTAGTCTGCAAATCAATGTTGTCTTGAGCAGTCTGAAAAAGTAGAGGTAGATTTATTAGTCTGCACAAAAGGTCATTAGAGGAGCAACGCAAGCAAGCAGTAAACCAAGAAACCTTGAGATCATCATAGCGACCAGAAGGAGGGTTGGCTGCAGCAAGCACAGATGTCCTGGAATTGAGAACCGTAGTTATTCCCGCTTTAGCAATGGAGATGGTTTGCTGTTCCATGGCTTCATGAATGGCAACCCTGGAACAATTGGGATCAGTCTTTATGGAAAATAAAAGCATGACTTGTGAATCTAATGAAATACCTATCCTCCGCCCTCATTTTGTCAAATTCATCAATACACACTACTCCTCCATCTGCCAAGACCATGGCACCACCTTCTAGGTAGAACTCTCGCTAAATAATATGGTTGCAAGAATGATGATTTAGTACGAAGTAGGATGAATGTTAATAAAACCCAAAAAAACTGATTTTTTTTGGTGTGATGATTATACAGTCCACTTAAAAAAGAAGCTTAAAAAAAAAAAGGGTTCCACAACACATCCTAGGAAACTTAACAAACATCAATGGCAGTGCAACTTACTGAGCTGTTGTCACGAATTACAGAAGCAGTGAGGCCAGCTGCGGACGAACCTTTCCCAGATGTATAAACAGCGATTGGAGCAGTCTTTTCAACAAACTTAAGAAACTAAAAAGAAAAAAAAAGGAAAAGGTTTTGCTCAACAGCGTACACAATGATAAAAACTCTACGCATAAAATAAATATCTATCAAGAGTTACTTGAGATTTAGCAGTCGAGGGATCCCCCAGTAGCAGTACATTAATATCCCCTCTTAATTTTACACCGTCTGGCAAAGCCTGTCAAATACGTACCATTTTCTAGTACTGGATACATGATAAAGCATCCAAAACAATGAAAAAGCGCACCTTTCTAGAGCCTCCAAATAAAAGACATGCAACAGCCTTCTTTACATCACTATGGCCAAAGATGGATGGAGCAATCTTGGAGCATATATTCTCATATGCATTACTATGTGATGCAAACTTCTTAAAATCTTCGATCTGAGAAAGATTTCTTGTTAAACCAGAAGGGGATTACCAGGCCGATCCTATGAATAAATTTATACCAAAGCTCTTACAGTTACAGTTATTATCTTTATTTAACAAGCTATCATGTAAAATCCATGCACCTCATCTTTAGTGAAGTTCGTTGGACCTCGAGAATCAGCATCAGAAGTTTCCTCAATCCCAACAACACGAATATATGGCTGCCTAACTGCTACTGCCCCCTTGCTGATGGAAAATAATCCAAAGAACATCAATGGATTACCACGCGGAATCACAAACTGTTCCAATGAACTCTTACCTAGCCGAAGGATTGGCAGCCTGAAAGATGCTATATATCCCTATAATTGTAAGCCTGGTCCCAGGAACAATTGTTTGGACAAGATGGCGATCAACTGACAACAGTATGTTTCTTGGCAGCTCACCAGTTGGAACATCCTTGATTTCAAAAATTTGAAAGGTTAGGAAATCAACTAATAATCTTTTCAAAGGACCAAAACATCATCACCTCAGGGTTTTCTTGCAATTTTAGTGTTTGTTGATCGACATACTTGCTTTTATCTGGTACTACAATATACGGATCAACTGGACATTTTTGCTCCGATGCCTATAACATAGTAAAACAACAAAAATCCCTGCTAAGTGGAAGAAAGCGAGGTCCATAGAGTCCAACGTGAAGAAAAGGTCACAAACCTGAGGAACATAATCGCACGAGCGAGGGACAATAGCCCCACCAAGCCCTGGTCGACAAGGGACAACCTTGACATTATTGCAATTCTTGCATAACAGTGTCACATATGTGGCTTTCGCCTTGGTCCTTGATGCAGCAATCACTATTCCAGATATCTTAACCAGCTTAGAAATATACTGTGCCTGTGGAACATGTGGGAAGGAATCACTACGTTTTGCATGATACAAAATCCAGGAATGGTAAAGAAAAAACAGACAATTAAAAACTGACCCCTAGAAGTCTCATCGAAAGAGGATCCTGCTCGGACTTCAATAAAATTTGTACTTCACCACTTGCTGGCTCTTCCATTTCTCCAGACTCGGTTGCTACCTTTGATCTAAGACCTGCAAGAACTTCTGCTGCTCCACTTTCAAACTGACAAATTTCAGAGGCAGAAGTCAGGTGAAAACCATTAGGTAAGAACGCAAATTTTTATTGTTTGCACAAACTATATTTGCAAGTATCCCAACACCAATTAAGTTTTGACAAACGAGTTGACATCCGTAAGCTATTCTAGCTCCAGAAACACAGTAACCCAAACTGCATCATACACATATATCCAAACAAAGTTCCAGTTCAAAACGAAGATCAATAGAAAACGCATGCGCCAAAATAAAAACTTTTTCATATAGTTGGCTACTAACAAGTGGAAGGTAGTCAGCGGGGTTCTGCCGGAGAAATTCAGAAAGATTCTGGTCGGGATCGTAGGAAATGAGATCAGCGAGATCGACAAGAAGGAACTTGGGATTCGACAGCAGCGCCTCCCTGTAAGGAAACACATTGGGCTGACTCGTACGCTGGAAGTTCCGGATAAATTCCTTGAATTTCACCAGCGCTTGGTGACGGTTGACCTTCTCCGACTGCTCGCCGGCGCCACCGTCCCCATGTGGAAAGCGGGCCTGGTCGCTGTAATATACGCCTCCTTCGTCCCAACCTGACATTTCTCACTCTGCCTCACCGCTTCTGCGTGTGAAACTGAAAATGCTGAATTCTGGATCAGCCGGGTAGGGGAACTCCTAGCGCTGTTCTTGGCGGGAAGAATTTGGCGGCAAGGGACGGGAAGTGGGGGCATATCACGTGATCTCACGTGCGACTTTGGAAACAAGTATTACATTTTATATAAAAATAAAGAATAAAATTGTAAAAACAACAATTCAAATTTTAGTTAGTATAAAAAATGTAACCCTCAAC
This sequence comes from Utricularia gibba, assembly GCA_002189035.1. NCBI lineage: Eukaryota > Viridiplantae > Streptophyta > Magnoliopsida > Lamiales > Lentibulariaceae > Utricularia > Utricularia gibba. The sequence goes on along the minus strand of NEEC01000017.1, from coordinate 1,356,695 downwards.
TTTGAAAATTATAAAAAAGTAATCTTAATTTGTCAAAACCATACAATGAAAATCCAAATGATTTTCAAAATTTTTAAAAAATGAATTGATTCACCCGATTATAAACCGACTCTAATTTCAAACTCAATAAAATTTTATATTAATACTTTTCGTGTCTTAAGTTCAACGAATTGAATAATATCCCTATTAGAGTTATATCATATTTATTTTTCATATGATTTAAAATAATAATGATTATATCACATCTTATATAATGCAATGTTGTAACAATATTAAAATTAAAATTAATTAGTTTCAGTAACATAATAAACTAAATATATAATTTCATAAATTGAAAAACAAACTATCTATAAAAAAAGTAAATTGAAAAATCTATTATATAATTTTGAGTCATAGGGATTAAATTTTTTGTACCTACGGTAAGTTAAGATATCGCCACCAAACTTCACACGAAAATGAATTATGAGGGATAAATAAAAATACGAAAAATTATTCAGCTTCTCAGTTTTTTTTTTATTTTGTTTTCAATGGCAGGTGCTGCTTCTCAGTTCAGAATAAGTTGCTGAAGAACCTCCTGCAGAAACACATCAAGCTCATCAGAATCTGTGAAACTAGTTTTCCCTCAGAAGAAAATGGATGGGCGGATGTCTGATTATTCTCACCATATTCCAGTGTCCTCGGCCTTACCTCTGCAAGTAACACACACATTCACTAATGGCGTCAATGGGGAACAAAAGGGAGTGCATCATAGTAGTTTGAGGCTGTCACCTGCTTTTCCCTTCGAAGGAGTCATTGATCTCCTGGCCGCTAGGCCGTCTTGCAAACTTCGATAAGAGCACATACTTTTCCTTTTTTGCAGACTCGTCGATCCTCTTGTAGAGCTCGTAGTCGTTGGGATATGACATCCTGGTAATAAGAAAAGCATGGTCAGGTGGAGGAGTAGCATGTTTCTCAGACACCAAGCTCACCAATGGATTGTTCTGAACGATGAGATCACCTGAGGGCACCCATTATTGGGTATTGCGTTCCTAGGTAGTACAGCAGCCGGAAAAGGTAGCATATCTCAAATGATGCAGCGTACTCCAATCTCTTATCTCGGCCCATTGTCTTGTAAATGAACAAACTCAGGGGTATGAAATTGAAGAGACCATGTCTCAACTCTCTAGTGTTTTTTGGGAACAGAGATTCCAACAAGTTAAACAAAAGACTATTCTGTCTAGTTCTACATCTCAGAAGAAAACAAATAAGCATCAAGGAAAAACGTGCATAATCGACTCCAACATTTTCCAAGTAGAGGTAGTTTGATGATTGGAACTTACTTGCATTATGCCACTTGAACCTGGTAAATCCTAAGCATTCAAGAATAGAGATGTTAGCTTACATGTTTCGGAAGATGTACAGAAGGGACTCCCATGTTCCTGATTAGAGAACCAACCTTCAGTCGGGGATTGACAAGGATGACTGGACGTTGAGCAGCAGCATCAGTCATAGCTTTCAAATCCTGCATTACAAGATTCATCATCTTTATCAGCTAAGACGTCTCAAATATGGAAAATTAAGGTTGTTACTTCAGTGCTCACATCAATAATACAGTTCCCCACTGCATTTTGAGGAGCCACTATGATAAACATGTCATCTTGCTCTTCGACCTCTTTGCCACCTTCATTAGGAGCAAGAGACTAGTTAAATCGTTGCCATCTTCAATATTGCAATACATTATCAGAAAATGACTTACCAACGGAACCAAACCTGATGAAGGTACCAATGGCACCATCATCACCCCAATCCATGAACTCCAAAATCTTGCGACTACCAGAGAGCTGAAGTGGCATTCCAGACAATGCTCCTTCCCCCATGGATCCTTGCACACAAACCTTAACACGCTTCCCATCTTGAGCAAATGAAAGAGCGAGGACTCGTACAAGTTCCATTAAGGTACCTATCCGATAAACATCCTGGCCAAGAAAATCAAGAACTACAAAAATGACATGAAAAAAAAAGAAAAATATGTAGAATGATAGTGTTCTCACCATTTCCGGATTCAGCTCTGGAATACTGATTTCCACCTACAGCTCAAACTTGCTTTATTAAATGATGAACAAGAAAACTTAAAGGTAGCAAAGAAATCGTATGAAACAGTTTTCTTGCTGTTCTCCATTTGTTTATATGTGATTGGAGAAGAGTAATACATAATGAGCCTTCTTTGTACAGCTGAGGAAAGAGCATATGTAGGGATCAAAACTCATTATGTCAAATTACCTTTAGTCGGGTTTTACCATTTAAGACAGCTCGTTGGGTTGCTTGCAACACATCTTCATAGAAATATTTTCTAATTTCTCTAGAATGAGGAATGTTGTTCAACCTGGTCGGTATTCCTCTCCAAGAGTTCTGGAAACAATATATCAATATCAAAAAATTTAAAGCATACACAAATCACTTTGATTTCCTATAACTGACCTCAGTAGAGGAATTATAAAGCTCCTTATCATTTCTTCCTGATTCACCTGCAAGGGGTTACAAGTTCTAACGCTAAAGCATATCTTAGCAATATGGAAATAATCAGTAATGCCAAGGATGAAAATTTGAACCAGGTATTACTTCCTCCTTTCTAAACACTTCAAGTCCCGACAATATATAATCTATCTCTTTGAAAACAGCCTCAATCGGCTGGTTTCCATCAATCTGTTGATATGAGATAACATATTAAAAGAATATGAAAAAATAATGAAATATTAATATTTTGTTTACCTTCTTCATGATTCTTGAGTAAGTTGATACAAATGACTCTGCACTTTTCTTGTATATTTTTAGCCTTGATATAACCTGAATAAAACCTCTGAGATGTATAAAGAATTGTCTCCAAAATGAGAAAGAGCTAGAATTGATATTAATTCCGGAAGTATCTAGCAGGAATAGCATTACAGCTCATTTTCAGGGAAAACATTCACGTAAGCTAGTTCCTCACTTTGTCCTCAGTATTGTCTGGAAAATCAGAAAGCCTTGCTTCAATTTCTTCATTTTCTGGTGGAGAATCTTTTAGATGATAGATCTTCCCAGTAAAAGGATCCAGCCTTCTTCCAACACATCGATCAATTAGAATGTCATCACGCACCTGAAGAATTAAAAGTCCTCCAAGAACAATTTGTCTACAAACAAACTATAAAGAAACCTTCTCAACATTTACACAGCATCATACCTCGAGCATAATGAAGACATCAGGCCTAATATTCAGTGTCTCTAAACTTTGTGCTTGCTCAAGACTTTGTGGATATCCATCTAATACCCATCCTTTTTCCTTCACATCTTGCAGTGACAGCCTGGCTGTGGCCATCTATGAAAGGAAGTTTCAGAAGTGCAATCCATGGAATGATTTATTAGGTTAAGTTGTTTCATACAGGTGTGATGATTTCTTCTGGAACTAAATCAATAGAGTTCATATACTCCTTCACCCTATTTCCAGTCTCTGTTCCAGCTGCAACTTCAGCTCTCAAAATATCTCCAATAGAAACGTGCACTAAGCCAAACTGAAATTTCATTATATTGTAAAAACAGTAGTTAATTTGGCTGCATAAAATTTGCAGCCTCAAATCTTTTTTCATGCATATGTAAATACCCAAACCACAAACAAAGCAGAAGCCACATATTCAATTCCTTAATGCCTGTATAACCTAACGGACCCAACAAATAGATACCCACAAAGCAGAGTATGATAGAGAACACAAAGCAGCACAAGAAGAGGGTGTTATTTTACACTCCAATGTATGCTGCGCACAGTGTTTCAACCAACATTGAGCTACACTGAACCAATGTCTGGTAGAAGGTTCATTTGAAGTTTTGAACGCTTAATCAACTTGACAAACTGAAGAAAATGCACATGAATGAAAAGCAATTAATGCCACAGTACGTATATTGATCACCCGTTATTTAACCACCTTCTGAGCAATCATCTCACATAGGGTTCCTGTCCCTGAACCAGGTGCACCAGATATGATCACTTTCAGCGGTTCAACTTTCAAGCCACTTGTTATCTTTAACTCCGTCTCCTAATACAGAAAGCAGGAGAGTTATTTCTTAAGAACCTTCCATCAGCATCGAAGCCATTTGTCTACAAGCCACCGTTTCAAATAGTAACAAATCAAACCTTCCGAAGCGCCGGTTTGTGCCTCCAAATCGCACGCCCAGTTGCATGATTTGACGAGAATGATTGCGATAGACTAGGAGATGAAGCGAGGAAGGAAGAAGGGAAAAGCTGAGGGAGAGAACCGGCCAATCTTGGTGCCAAAAGGACCTCGCGGCAGTTCACAGCGGCATAGTGACAGCAGCAGTTCGACATGGCTGAGACACTGCGAGGAGCCGCCCAGAGACGCCGCTACGTAACGGATAAGATGAAGTAAGCAACTGCCTCCATTCTCTAATGACAGCCGGTCCTTTGCCAATCTTACCCGTACCGGTTCATAACTGCCTACATTCTGATTACCGGTTTCCTGTTTCGAAAAGGATGCTGCTACAGGTCTTCTTGATCGCAGTTTCTGGTTTGGTGGGAGATGGAATCTCCGCAAAACTTCATCTCGGAGATTCTAACCGGATTCCCTGAAAAATCCCTTCTCCGATTTCGAAGCGTTTTGCAGTCATGGCGTTATTTGATAGAATCCGATCATTCCATCGATGCCCATCTTGTGAATTCAATAAAAACCGGCGGTTCTAAAGTGGGAAACTTCACTGGGTTAGGTTTGAAAACAGTTGCGATATAGTTCGTCTTGACTTAGCAACTGAGAACCTCGGAGCTCTGGCGTTCCCAAAAACCTATGATTTACAGGTACTACAATTCTCCAGAAGTGAATGTCTTCAGTGAACAGCTCTATTTGCATTGCCTGCTTCGAGATGGAGGCGGTGTTGATATCTGGTTTCTGCACTCAAATAGAGAAGGAGATGTCAGTTGAGATAGCCGTTTCACAGTTTCATATGTTCATTTGAAACTAGAGATAAGCGAGTGTGGAATCCTTGGGATTATTGGAAAGGATTTCTTGGTTTCATTTGATGGCTCTAGCAAGAACTTGATGTTGATCACGAATGTCTGAATTCGTCGACGCTGCGAAGTGGGTAGAAAGCTTGGTGCCTTTAACTACGCGGCGCAGCTGCCTGTCTACGAATGGTTCGATCTCCGGTGAGCGTTCTCAATGCAAATCAACGCCAAAAACGACAAAAACAACAAAAACAATCAAAACCCAGGTTTCATAGGTATGAAGAAGAAGACTGGTACTCTTTTGTGTAGATATGAACTGCTCTGTCATTGGAATAGAGGAACTTTCATGTAGATATGAACTAAAAGCTGTGGCCTTTGCCACAGTGAATGATGATCATCTAAACAAACATCTTTTTTCTTAAAGCAGCAGGAATTTCTGAATATTCTACCAAATCCTGTGATCAATGCGCACCCACATCCCACGGCTAGGAACTCCCCGGTGATTAACGAACAAGAGATAGTACCCCGGCGGCACAAGTGTCCCCGTCATCGGCGCTACAGCGGTGACGAGTCCCTGGTCTAGTGATCTCACCTTCAAGATCAACAATCTCTGGCTCATAGAGTAGCCATGGGTTGTGAACGGCGGCCCGTACATCGTCACCTTCACCGCCCTCCTCCCCATCTTCCGGTTCCTTGGTTCAATCTGGATCCTAAACTGTTGTCCATATGTCAACTCCTTATCCGACTCCTCTTCCACGATTCTAAGGCGGTGTCGTTGCAGCGCCGGATCCAAGTACGGCGGAGAGAACTTCTCGACCCTCAGTTCCGTCGGAAACTTGAAACGATCGCGGTACTTTTGCATCATGTAGAATGCGTTGGTATTGCTACCGGCAACTAGGATTTCTCCGCTGGGGAGGACGACGCTGACGGAGTGGTACATTCGTGGAATCGTCGACGGCGTGAGCTCGCGGAAGCGGAGGCCGATTGGAGCGGTTGGGGTGTAGAGAACAGGGGTGAGATTAGGCAAGTCGGCAGCGTTCCAAGCAGAAGTTCCTGCCTTGGCTCCGTTGATCATAAGTATGTCTCCTGTGGGGAGAAGAAGCATGTCGCCCATCACGCGTGGTGATGGCATTTCCTCTTTCTGCCATTGGGATTCTTCTTCTCCGGTGAGTATCAGACGTCCGCAGTCCGTCGCCGCCGGTAAAAATGTTCTGTTTGGCAGTCGTAGATCGGAGCATATGTATGATTCTCGTGTGTTGCCTGCAAGAATCGGGTTATTAACAAAAAGTTGATATTTTTCTACCATGGATTTGGGAACGGGGTTTACCTCCACAAACTAGAACCTCGGCCTGAGGAACAGCACCATCGGGATATCGAGATTTATCGGAAGAAGCGCCGACATGCCGGAGGGCGGGTAATTTCTGGAACCTCCGGGAAGGTCTGGAAGAACCCGTACAGTTTCTCCGGTGCGAGGATTGAGAATGATGCTCTTGTAGTTGGCGAAAACGAATAGATTTCCGTCGGGGAGAAGATTGACGAAGGGGAATAGGTTATTTTCCCGGCCGCCGTCGTCGCTGGTTTCCTCGAGAAGAGGAAGCTCCATCGGCTGAGTGATGAATCCGGATTCGAAATCCGGCGGGAGGGTCTCGTAGTTGTAGGCGTCGCGGCCGCCGAGGACCACCAAACTGCCGTCTTCTAGAGCGGTTTGGGTCGCGTACCATCGGTTGTTGAATAGGCCTCTCGGCCGTTCTTGGAAGTCGCAGCCGTCGCAGGGCTTCAGGATTCTGATGGATTTGAAACCGTCTTTGTCCCCGCCGGTGGATATCAGGTCGCCATTTCTGTTCAAGCCACCGGAGGAGCACCACGGGCTCGTCTCCACCTGGGTAAAGGCAAGCCAGTCATGAAACGGTGATGTTCCCCTGAAAATGGTTCGACGTTGCTACAAACGGCGCAAACCTTCAAGGGTCGAACTTGGGCCGTTTCGATGTCATACTCCACCGCGTGGGCGGTGCAATCTTCCGGAGGATCTCGAACTCTGCCACCCACCCGCGGCCGGCAGAACGGCGGGTTGTTCTGAATTTCCGACAGACCGTTGCTGGTGGAATCAAACCATACTGCCTTGTTGTTAGGCATAAGCTGGACGTGCATGGCGGAAACCCCAGCATTCTCCGAGTGCACGATCCATGAGCCCCCGAAATTCGAAACCTGGGCTGCGGAGGAGCAGCCTAAGAAAGCTGATACAAAGATGAGGCAAACGAATACCTCCCCCATTGAAGAAAACTTCCCTGTTCTTCAATGGGACGTCGGGTTGATTCAAAGATCAGAAAAACATGCCATTGCTGTGCATATGGAGCTTCTTTTTATAAGGTATTGCTGCTTTTCTTCACATTCTAACAGTCGGCAAGACAATGTTTTGAGGGTACGGCTGATTTGCCGGATCATATTTGATGTCAACCTCAAGAACCAGAGAACCCATCACCAAAAAGCAGCTTTACATGCACCTCACAAAATCAGCATCGCCATCTATTTTAAGGTAGCAATAAACTATGGGCTAAAGCTGCTTTCTTTCAGCCATAGCATCTTCATTGCAAGTCAGATTTCATGGTTGCTCTTTGGAACGAAACGCCAAAGATCAACAGCTACATCAACCTCTTTTTTCTTGTGAAATTCGTAGAGCTGAGGCACATCGAAACGGAGCTGGGGACAGAGAGATTTGTTCACATGAAGATTCATTCACTGAAACAGGAAAGTTGCAGGGGAAGGTGATGTAGGTACCTCACATAAGACCTCAGCGCTGCTAGCACCGTAATCCCGGATGGCGGTTCGTCGAATGTACTGCAGCAGCAGAAGAAGCAGTCAATCGAGTGGCCTCCCATGAAGCAGTAGTGTGTTTATGTGATGCTTGTTTCGCAACAAGCGTCCTATGCATTATCATCTCAATTTGTTCATGTCAAAGAGACGTTTACACTTACATCTCTTGTGGTAGTTTTGTGCAAGGAATACACTGCTTTAGAAGCAACCTGCAGATCAAGTGAATGGAGATCACTCCTGAATATATACAAAGGTTATAACACATCCGGCTCTACCTTCAAAGCAACACACAGAAAATCAACATCTGCTCCTTTTTTCCTCGTTCCAAATGGAGGATTCATTACAACAGTATCAATAACATGATGGTCTGCGGGAAAGCCATGTGCATCAGTTAACAATTAATTCACTACTCAACAATGTGATTGCTTACAGGGATTCTCCTGGTCAAAATTCAGCAAGAACACATTCGAGAGCTGCATGGTAAACTCAAAACAACTTGAAGATAAAGAGAAGAAAGCTACCTGGCAATCTGAAGTTCTTGATGTTACACAGAACGAAGTCCATATCTGTCTGTATTTCCAGAAGAATTCACATATCAAAACGTAGATCTCAGAAACATTTTCACTACTCACTTAACAGCAAGCTTCAACTAGTACCTCCAATTCATCAGCATTTGAAACTGCAATTTCTATAGACTCTGCATCAACGTCATACCCAATTACATGGCTGCTCAATTGAAAAGGGCATAAGTACCAATTGGGGTTCCAATTATAATTCTGAAGCAAGAAAACAAAAGTCTTCACCTTGCGCCCAAAAGACCAGCAGCAAGTCCCAGCGTGCCACAACCACATCCAAAATCTGCCACCACTTTATCCCTCACATCGCCAAATGAAGTATCAGCCTAATGGCAGTAACAAAATCAACAGATAACAGACTTCCAACATATCAGATATTGGGCTTGTACAATAACAGAGGAATATATACACATTTAACCAAAGTAGCAAACTTTACAGTGTAGAGAAGGCGAGATGCAATATGGGATCCTGTTGGATATTGCTCCAATTGAATCTATTGAACAATAAAGGTGATTCCTTTACGAAATATAGCAAGCAGTATACCAACACAACTGAAAACAATAAAAGAAGAACCTTGGGGTTTTCGAACTGCTGAAGAGAACCCAGAAGACTCTCCAACTGCTTCAACTTCATCTTCCCAAATCGAGCGACTTGGATAAAATTCTTCTACAAACTTGACCCTTGGGTTAAAAAACCGATTTCACACATTTTCAGAATCATACAAGGCAACAATTCTTTCACAAAACTGGCTAAAATTCCATTTATCATGAATTTCAATACCACATTTTAATTCTCATAAAGTTTGAGGATTAATGTGCAAAATACGATAGAAATCCCATAAAGAATCTTGCGCGCTCCCATTCGCATACAAATATGTACGCCAACAAACATGTGTTCTTCATTACTCAATTATTTCTTTAACGTAACATAAAACTTGTCGGCTTACAATTACCTCAACTTACAACTAATGGATAGTATTTTAAAATCAAAATTTGAAATTCGATCAACTTGATCAAAATGATATATATTTTTCAAAATAACATATATTTGATATTCATTATCTAATGAAAATGCTATATTGTGATTCCTAATATTTTATTATTTGACAAAGCTAATTTCTGTTTTAAAACTTTAATTTATATTTTTCATGTCTATTTTGGTGTTCACCGGGCTCAACAAAATTGAAATTTATGAAAAAAAATATCAACTGAAACCTTACAAACACTCATATTCTCAAATCAAATTGAAATCGTAACTCTAGTTCCGGTTCAAATTGATAGTATTTAATTGATAGGATTAAAATTAGAATTTAATGATATTAAGTAAAATAAAGAAAAAAATATGATTTTAAATAAAATTATATATGTGTTAAGGTTCATATAATTTCAAGTTTATTTAAATCCACAACTTATAATTTATAATTCTATTTTTAAACTCATCTAACCCAATGAATCAAGTATTTAGGATCTCTTTTGTAATTTAAAATTGTATTTCAAATTATATAAAATAAAATTAGTTTTAAGGGTATGTGAATGATTGTAAAATTGTTTTATTAGATATTATAAAATTATTTTATAAAATTTAATAAAATAAAATATACATTATAAATTTTAATATATTAAATTTTATAAATTTTATAATTAAATATATTTTTAGAATAATAAAAAAATGAATGACATAATTCTTATAATTAATTATCAAAATAAAAATTAAATAAATTTAATAATTCATGAAATTAATTAAAAAATTTGGAATTCTGATTTTACTACAAACCATTAAACATTAGAATTTTTCAAGATTCTAATCAGAAAATAACTAACCTACTTTACTTTTCTGGGATTTGATGATGAGAATGTGATCTCCTCCCAAAACCCTCTTTTGATATCGTTTTCCAAGCTTGGATCTTTTAATAAGAAGAGGAGTAGACAGCGGACACCCACTTTCGTCGTGTACTTTGGTAGAGACAGAATTTGAGGAATGAAATCAAACAACCAGCACACAATAACACAAAGGCTGTTGTTCCTAATCCACCTCCTAATCTATTCCCACTGTTTGTCTCTTCTCCGGCATCATCAAGTGTGCCAGCGACTTTTCAAAATATTCTCTTCCATGGAAAAAAGAGAAAGAAAGAAAGAAAAAAGGTTCAGCTGGAGAGAGTGAAAGAAAGAGCAAGCCGGCAATAACTATCATCCAAAGCAGAGCAGAAGAGGCTCAGAAAGTATCATTGCACAGATGAGCCCATCCGGGCAGCCCATGGTGGAGAATACCTCTGTAAGCTGGCCGGCGTTTGCGCCGTGGCATCTCTCCGGCGAGCAGCCCGTGAGTGTGAATCTTTCTTCTTCCTGTGAGGATTTCCCTGGGTCGTGGAGCCAGCTTCTCAGGTGTGATCATATTCCCTTGTGTTTTTATCATTCTACCGACCCTTGTTACACATGCAATACACAGTTTTGTTGTAAATTATTCACCTTTTGAGAATCTTCTACGAGATTGCTTAAAACGCACTGATTCTCTCATCATTTGTTTTTGATTAGGGATGGGATGATTGCTGAGGATGAGGAGAAGAAGATGATTATGAAAGAGATGGAGACGAAAAAGCAGGTTTTCAATCCGCAGACATCATCATCCAGCTATGGATGGTCTGGTGTTGAAGCTGATGTTAAACAAGAAAAGACTTCAACTTTAGATCTCCGAAGTTCCAAACCCTCAGATCGAAAGCACCCCAACAGCAATCTTCAATCATACAACAAGGTTGTCATCCCTCACCTCAAAAAAAAAAAAAGTTCTCCTTTCTTCACTGCAACACACACACAGCAACCGACCCTTGAACCGTATGCTGTGTGTTTTAGAGCACTGGTTCGGTGAAGAAGCCAAAAGTCGAAGCAAGGACATCAGGACAGGGCGCATTCAAGGTACAGGTAACGAAATGGACTCAGCTGATGCCGAAATTTTCTCTTTGGAACTAAACGCTTTGTCCTTATTTGATGCCTCTGTTTGCTTTTTTTATGCTTTCTTCTCCTTTTTACCATTCCCACCTCTCCCTGTCACCATTATAGATTCATATTTGAGCGTGTGTTTGGTAACCTATCAATGCAAATTGCACCTACAGTGACTCACAGCAACAAACCTTTCAAACACTAATCAAAAGGGTCTTGATGAGAACAGGTGAGAAAAGAAAAACTTGGAGACAGAATCAATGCCCTTCACCAGCTAGTATCCCCGTTTGGCAAGGTACGTACGTAAGAAAAACAAAACTTTTTGTACCTTTTACCCCATGTACTGTAGATTTCTAGGGTAAAACATCTGCTTTGTTTCATGATGCAATAATGGCGTCCGATGTTGCAGACTGATGCAGCTTCTGTCCTACTCGAAGCCATAGGATACATCAAATTCCTTCAGTCCCAAATCCAGGTCACTTTCCAGCTCACTTCCTGATCAGGGATTCGTTTCTTCATTCTTCAACCAGATTACCATCACGTGTTATTCCAACCATGCGCCATCGTTTCTCTGTGTAGACGCTCAGCCTCCCTTACATGGGCAGCCACCGCAGCGCGAGGAGCAGCTCGAGCGAGGTGAACTATAAATAAACTCTTCTTCATACTGCATGTTCACTGTGTGCTGTTCAAAAGGATGCTGGTACAGGAGTGTGCAGGAGATCTGCGGAGCAGAGGGCTTTGCCTGGTCCCAATCTCCGGCAGCCTTGTGGATGGGGCAGAAGCTCATGGAAGTGATCACTGTGGTCTGCTTCCTTTGAGATAAGCAGCAGCCGGGCTGCCAACTGCTCTCTTCTTCCCGGCCAGTGACTACTGTAACAACGCTAATGGAGACGACGGATCTTAACCCGACCCGACCCGACCCATCCACAAAATATATTTCGGCAGTTCGGTGGTTTGATGCCTTTTGGTAGTTGAATTTATTTTTATTAAATTCCGTTTAGTAAAAAGATAAAATTCATATTTCACTTTTAATTAAGGTTCTTTTAGTTATATTTATCAAAAATCAATTCTCGTTGAATAATAATTTTACTTTAAATTTTTACTATTTTTATAACAGAACTAGCTTATATTTGATAATAAAATTATTTTAGAATATTTTTTTAAAGGTACAATATATGTTTTGGGGGCTCAATTATAAAAACAATATTAAAAAATAGAATTTTTACCGAATCCGATGTTAAAAAGCACTACAGCCGACATTTGAACCGTTACAGCGATGGGGCCCACCACTTGACGCTGGTCATGAAAAGTAAAAGTATTTAGGTGAAAAATTAATTTCAAATTTTTAAAATTTTTTAAAGAGCATTTTTTATTTTAAAAAATAAATAATTTAAATACAAAGACATATCTGCTTTTAAGGAAATTGAAAGATAAATAGTTTTTTTTAAAATTCTTTATTTTATTAAATAAAAAAGATTATTAAATACATGTTTTTATAATACATTTCTGCCTGCTAAAAAAAAAAGACATATTGGGTACAGAGCAGTGTTGTCAAGATTTTTAGTAAATGCTGTTAGTTGAAGAGTGGAAGTGAGGTGGTCAAATTGAACAGAAATGGTGACCTGAAGTAAATATATCACAGTTCTCTTGTGTCCTCGAGGAAATAAAAAAGTGTGTATCCCCCTCATTCAACGGCACAAAACTCTAACTTATTTGTTCTGTGCAGCTGCAGCTTTTGGTATTTCCTGTGAGCAATCTTTCCTCGGCTATTACTTTCTTCCTCTTTACATCTTTGGAGCATTTGGGTTTTTTTTTTTTCCCGTTGCTTTTAGCAGAAACAGCGTTGCAGGAAAATGGGGAGTGCTTCAAAGTTCATCAAATGTGTGACTGTGGGAGATGGTGCTGTAGGCAAGACCTGCATGCTGATTTCCTACACCAGCAACAAGTTTCCTACTGTAAAGCTCTTGTTTTTCTCCCATTTGAACAACCTGCTTGCAAATTTTGATTTTTTCTTACCCCTTAGTATCCAAAACGTTTGGTTTTTGGATCTAAGAAACAATCTGGGTTTACCAATCAAGTGTCTTGCGGTTTATTTGAATTTTTGAATGCTTGGATGTTTTTCTTACTGTTAATGTCAAAAAAGGAGTGATGCTTCAAACGTAAGTAACAGTACCTGTAGAATGTCAAATAGAAGGTAAAAAGAGTTGAGGAATGTTTGATCTAAAAAATCGGTCTTTGATATTTAGATTTACCATGCAGAGAAGTTTACCACAGTAACTTCCTTTATTACATCTGATCTCCTTCTGCAGGATTACATCCCTACAGTATTTGACAATTTCAGTGCAAATGTGACTGTGGATGGCAGCATTGTCAACTTAGGATTATGGGACACTGCAGGTTTGAATGATCCACATGATTTTGATTGTGATCCGTTTTTCGAATTGCCATGACTTTGATCTTGGCTTCTTTTTTTTTCCTCGAATATGAAGGTCAAGAGGATTACAGCAGATTGAGGCCTTTGAGTTACAGAGGTGCTGATGTCTTCATCCTTGCCTTCTCTTTAGTTAGCAAGGCCAGCTATGAAAATGTGCTCAAGAAGGTAAAACATGGCTTCTGAAATCAATCTCTTCATGGTTTTTGCAGCTGATGAAGTTGTAGCTGCATATTAAGTTGATCCATCTGTTCACATTGATCTCATTTCAGTGGATGCCTGAACTTCGCCGATTCGCTTCTAATGTACCGGTTGTACTCGTAGGGACCAAATTGGGTGCGTGAATGTAACATGGTTTGTTGTTTCCGAGGAGTGTAGTGCTGCTAAGTGGTTTGATCATGGTTTCTTGTGTTTTATTCGCTTACAGATCTCCGAGAGAGCAAAAGCTATTCAGCTGATCGAATGAGGTTCAACAATGTCATCACCACAGCTCAAGTGTGTAGGATTTCAAGTGTCGTGCACAAATTACCCTGCTGCATTTCACTTCTTCTGAAGATTCAACATTTTTATGTTCAGGGAGAGGAGCTACGGAGACAAATCGGTGCAGCTGCTTATGTAGAATGCAGCTCCAAAACGCAGCAGGTAGTTTCTATGCTCACACCAAAAATGCAGAATTTTAGCTTATAAGGGACTGCTTGCCTGTTGAATTGTTTTCAGAACGTGAAGCTTGTTTTCGATACCGCAATCAAGGTTGTGCTTCAAAGTTCACAGAGAAGAGAAACTCCCAGGAAGAAGAGAAACACAAGTAGCACCAGCAGTTCCTTTGCGTGAGTGCACTTTCCCTTCTACCTCCATTTTAGTGAACAAGGGAGACATCATGTTGTTGATGGGACTGTATCTTGTGCAGCAGGAGTATCGTGTGTTGCGGTTGCGATGCATATAAGGAGTAAGATGTTGATCATCGTCAAATCTATCGTTTTTTGGCTGTAAAACGTTCATCTTCATATGTAACTGCCTTGAAATTTGGATCCAAATTCGAGACTTCGAAAAGGGTAAATGAGAAATGGATTCCACAGTTCGCTAAAAGGCAATGCAGTAACATAAGCCATTCTGTTTCATCAGCAAAGAAGGCTACAGCAGCATTCAACTACATTTCGGAGATCAGAACACTTATCAGTTCCTTCAGCCAGCTCTAATGTCTTTTTCCTTGGCTTTGCATAGTTCTTCAGATTTTTCAATGAATTTTTTTGTCAGACCTTCAATCTGGTAAGCAGGCAGAATGGGAGCTGAGTCAGGGAGAGAGTTTTTCCAAGGGTGGGCTTTTGGTTTCATTTGCCTTGTTGTGTCTGATTTTTTTCTATGTCAAGGAAGAAAAGCTGTGAATGAAAAACACACCTCTTTCTCCATGCGTTTGACTTCCTCTTCAGGTAGACCGGGGCCTGATTTACTCTTGTCCTTCTTTGGTGCTGTGGCTTTTTTGATGGTATCCATGGCCTGCAAAAGAACAAGGACCATGCGGTCATAATCAATTTCATGAAACATTTTGTCCAATTAACCTGGAGGAGTTTCCTCAAAAAAAAAAAAAAAAAAAAACCTGGAGTCAGGAGTGTGTGCAAGCCTAGGACACGAAATAATCAATTTCACACCTTTTGGCGAGCTCTTCTTATACTCTGCTTCACATTTTCAGAAGATTTGGCGACAACTTTCAACACTGCCTGTCGGCAACAATATTAACAGTTTTTCAACTGCACTGCAGGAATGACAGACTTCGTAACAAAGACTAACATAGGCATACAACAAGACTTACTTGCATGTGTTCCTTCGTCATTCTGCATTTCAACCAAAAAATCATATGAATTCGTTAACTTCAACAGGATGGACAAAAGGAGTACAGAATTTTAGAATTTTCATAAAAAATGTGACTCACATAAAATTTCAGAAGAAAAAGTGCACTGCAGATGGTGCAAAAGCAAATGTCATTTTTGAAGATGGGGATAGGTTTCTTACGGGGGTATTGGGACTACCAATCGCTGGTTATCAGACTTGGGGTTCAAACCCAAGGGCGATGAGAGGATGGCTTTCTCCAACTCCTTTAGGGACTGAAGAATTCAACAGTTGCTTGCATTTCAGTAGCTAAATCAAGAATTGCGCACAACTGCTGACGGAGAAAAGTAGTATCATATTACATTAGGGTCATGCGGGGTAACCGAAAGTGTTTTCGGGTCTAACACAGAGACAACCGCCATCCTGTTAAGGGGTGTTTCAACACCATAATGTTCAACCATGATGTGGTCAAGCATCCCTGCACAAAATTGTGAAATTCACCCGTATTAAGTAAATGACAATTATTGCACATCCGGAGGAGTTATCAAGTATACTGCTATCCACCTGCAGAAGCTCTCCCAACTCGCAACTTGGCCAACTCGCGTGATAGTGCATCCATTGCTGCTTCCATTTGTGAAAGTGCGGCAGTCTTAGCAGTAACCGCCAAATCAAATGTGTTTTGATCATCCTCAGCATCCTCATCTTCTAGCTCTTCCTCAGATTCTTCCTCCCCTAGTATACAAAGTACTCATTTTCATGAACAAGATCTCCAAATTCAGGATTGATTAAGATGACCTTTTGTTCTTTAAAAAACAAAGATTCTGCAGGCAGGAAGTGAGTGCTCAAGCAATAGAATATCTTGGGATCCTCAAAACGTTCACTTGGCAAATGGAACATTCCAGAGAATTGAAAGAAAAAACTAATCCCAGCTTAAGACAATGTCCAAAGCAGAAAGATCACATTGCAACTATGAAAACCAAGGAACGAGTGAAAAGAATATGTACGGAATTTTTGTTTTCTTTGCTTGGCAAATCCTCTTCTAGTATTGAATTGGGAAAACTTGATGTTGGTGAAGCAAGATGGCTGCATTCAACAATGGATTAACTTTGAGTTAGATAGATGTCTGCGACTATTGAATTCAAAACATAGCATCTCATTATTAAAGGAAAATGAAAGTTAAGCATCTAAAACAACTAACATCACACAATCTGCTTCTTGGAAGCATCCATAAAGCAGCTCCGCCAATTAGTCCAGTCGGATCCTTAATTTCCAATTGATCTTTCGAATTGCTTTCCTTAGTTTGGCCTACGTTCCTATGGAAGAGTAAAAATTAAATAAAACTATATTAACAGTTTCTACTACTCGACAAGCAGTCATAAACTCCGGGGAATAAAGATACGCAATTTACATTGAAAGAGATGCTATACACGAAAGGAACTTACCGTGAGATATGGTTTCTCCCATTAAAGCAAAAATCCTTTGCAGTGACTAAGTCGCACATTTCCATGTTACCATGATTCATAGTATTATTGACATTGCCCTTGCCAAGAATCGCCCCTGAAACTAGAGATGTAAACCTCCATAATGCCTGCATAGAAACCACAATATCCCCTGTTAACCGACCACGCTAGAAACGATTAACAACTAGATCATAACAGTTTCCCACATGAACCTTTGCATCACAAAACACCCGATCCAAGCATTCAATATTTATGCTTTTCTGTCCACAGAATACCCCACTGTACGCTTTTGAAATCATACTCTGGCCACATGAAATCGCTGCTCGGGTTAGGGATCAGAATATCTTCACATACGCATTATCACACAGGACATCGAAATGTAAAAAATAAAAACAACTCGGGCAACCTAAGATGCCGAAAAATGAACGCTGCACCAAAAATACGCAGTGAAACGAAGAACGCACGAGTCCTGTCCCCCTAGAGTGGAAGAATTAGCCGTAGGTGATCGTGTTATATTTAGCCGCGCGGCGGCGCGCGATCGGATACCTAGCGGTGCTGTAAGATGAAAAGCGTACCAAGAAATGAAAAAGTAGAGGTTTAAGGTGGGACCCAGCCCGGTTAAACCTCTAATCCAGCAGTAATCACACCTTAATTTCCTTTCTTTTTTTGTAGGAAAAATTTATTTTCTTAGAAAATATCAAAATTTAAAGATTGTTTTAGTATGATGTTTTGATTCATTTCAAATTAAATACAATAAAATTAATTTACATAAAAATGAATTATTTAAAAAAACATGAAAATGTTTTATATAGACTATTATTCAAGAAATAATTATTGATTATATACATGATATAAATTTTATAATTAGATTTTATATAATAATTGAGGATAATTTTTTGAAATAAAAATAATATTGCATTTTATTATTATGAAATTAATTAAGTCTACCTAATACATGAATTTATATTTTACAAATAAATAAAGAACTAAATAAAAATATTTAGGTATTTAATTTATAATAATAAAATATGTATCATTTAATATTTTGCTAAATAAATTCTAGAAATAAAAAAAGCATGGACGTAAATGATATTTTCTATTTTTATAAATTAATAAAAATCTGTCAAAACATATTGAAAAACCTAAAAATGACGGATGAAAAAAGAATATAAAATTTTATTTAAAAAATAATTCTAAATATATATCAATTCTAATATAATCTTCAATTTTATTAAAATCAATTTTAGATTAATTTTTCTAAATGTAACATAATTCAATATAACCCTCTATTTTTACCAACCAAATCCAAGTTTAATCTATTAATATATACATTAATTTTAGATTTTTTTAGTCGACTTATTTATTAAAATAAAAATTATTAAAAAATCTTAATTAACCGATCAAATTAAAATACAAAATCTCAATTAATCTGTTAGTCCTCCTTTGACTTTCAGTGTAAACCTAGAATTCATGATGCACCAATTTCAGGGGGAGAATAATATATTATATATTATATGTTGGAAAAGAAATCAGAAAAAGTCACCAATGTGTGGGAACTGGGAACCAAGAAAAAGAATGGTCAGCCAACACGGTAACATGTAACCTATAAATGGAGGCGTCGTGCGCCTGGTTCTGCACATTCTTCTGTTTCATGCGTGTTCGCAAAGTCATGGGCATGATGAAGATGATCGAGTGTGAGGAAGAAGTCCACTGCTCCGTCGCGCCGGAGAGGCTGTTCAAAGCCTTCATCCTCGGCGGAGACAGCCTCCTCCCCAGGGCCGTCCCGGCCGCCTTCAAGAGCATCGAGCTCCTTAAGGGAGACGGCGGCGCCGGCTCCATCAAGCTGATCACCTTCGGGGAAGGTATATATATATTAAAGATTCATATTCAGCAAGGTACTTTGATGTTGATTTGTTGGTTTGGTTTGCTTTCAGGGAGCAGCTACAGTACAGCAAGGTACGTGGTGGATGAACTCGATGAGGAGAAGATGGTGTTCAAGTACGTCGTGGTCGCCGGTGATGCACTTGCAGGGCTGGAGAAGGTGGAGACCACGGTGAAGATCGAGGGCGGCGCCGGCGCCGGCGCCGGCTCCGAGTCCGTCGTCAAGTCTAGGAGCGTGTGGTATGTGATGGACGGCGGCGAGATCACGGAGGGAAAGATCAAGGAAGGGAAAACGAAGTCCAAGGAGCTGTTCAATGCTGTTGAGATGTATCTCCATTCTCACCCTCTGGAATACTGCTAAATCTATTGTCTCTTGTTGTTTGATTTGTTTTGATGGTGATTCAATTAATACAATCGGTTTAGAGTAAGGCAAACTTGATGACACACAAGAATGAGTGTTCCTTTTACCTTAGGCTGGTTAGAGATGGGATATCTTTAGATTAATGTCACATTGGTATGAATTGGAATAGAAAAATAATTTATATTAATAGATTTTCTTTAATCTTACATTAAACATTTTCATTGAATAGGGATAACATAAAACTAAGGGTTGAATGCTCGAAACAAATAATACCATATAATGTGATTGTAAGTTGTTATATTTGATATAAAAATCAACCATGATCCTATAACCAATAGAGTAACAAACTTTAATGAGGATCCCAAATTTCTAAGGGGCTAGAAGGACATGGTCCTAGTTATGGATGCGATAAAGATATAGTTTATATATAAATATCTTTTATAATCATTTTGAATGATGCCTTTTTCTTATATATAAATAATGTAAAATCATGATATTTATATGTTAAAAATGAATAATATCATGAATCATTATATTTCATGGATCACTATATAGTCTCAATGTACTGTACATCTGCATGAAGTAGCTGTTACGGTTCTGTTTTCAGATCCGGTAAGTCGCTGTTGGATCTCGATGGGTTGAAGCTGGATTCGCTGGGGGTATTGATGAACATGCCACTGCTTGCATATTCCACGTTTTCCAAGGCCACTCTCCTCAGCCTCTTCATGCCCTCGCTGTAACGTGAGCCATCGTATTCCAAGCCTCCGATCGAGGCGTCCATCGCCTCCACTCCTTGGTTGAGATTGGCGAAAGATGCATCCCCTTGTAGTGTCCTCAGAACCTTGGTAAAGTATATGTGTTCTCTCAGTTTCAAACAGATAGCCATGGATGAAATGGAGCAAAGCTGGTATACCTGACTGAGCCGTGGACGTCTCTTGGCTGAGTGACGAACGCAGGCAGCAGCGCATGCCACCATTCGAGCCATCTCGTTGTGGTCGTAGCTGCTTCCCAGCCGGTGATCTGCGAGATCATCGAAGTTCCCTTGCTCGATGGCTCTTGTGAGGAGGGGCCTAGCCTGCAGATATGGTTCTTTCTGAGCTTCCCAGTTCATGAACTGTGCAGATAGTTCTTCTGAAGCGATTTGATTCTGAATCCAAGGGACTTACCCAATCAACTAGACCAGCATCCATGAAACTGGGATTGGAGCTGATGGGTCGGCGGCCGGTGATCAGCTCAAGAAGCACCACGCCAAATGAGAACACATCCGACTTTTCGGTGAGTTTCCCGGTTAATGCGTACTCCGGCGCCATATAGCTGCATACAGAGAATGATCAAAAGGATGCTCAACCAAAACCAGTGGAAAGAAGTCAAGAACCAAGCAGCATTGAAGGGTGAGTGTTAGCTCCTACCCGAAAGTCCCCATGACTCGGGTGGAAATGTGAGTGTTTGCGTCTGAGGAGAATTTGGCGAGACCGAAATCTGAAACCTGGTAGACGCAACGCAGTCGTCTTCATTGCAAGAATGGTTAAAACAGAGAGAATCTTGTTTTGGAAACTCACCTTTGGTTGGAAGTTGAAGTCCAGAAGGATGTTAGACGCCTTGATGTCCCTGTGAATGATCTTGGCATGGCCTGATCACAATGGAGAATGCATCCAGTCACAGAGTAACCAAACGGGAGACTTGAGCAAGAAGAATAAACTCACAATCCTCATGCAGATACGTGAGTCCTTTCGCAGAACCTACAGCGATACGCATTCGTGTCTTCCAGTCTACAACAGGCCTCCCCTTCTCTGCAACATGAAAGTAGTGAACTCACTCTGAAACATGTAAGCTTTTTGGGAGGGGATGGAGCTGATGAAATGGTGGTACAAACCATGTAAATGGAACTCCAGAGTGTTGTTTGGAACATACTCGTAAACAAGAATTCTCTCATTTCCCATGATGCAGTATCCAACCAAGGAGACCAGGTGCTTATGGTGCACTCTGCTGATAATCTCAACCTCATTCTGGAACTCACGGTCGCCCTGACCGCTCCCGGCTCTCAGCTTCTTGACAGCAACCTCTGTACCGTTGGGTAGAATCCCTCTATGCACATGTCCAAATCCACCTTCTCCAAGAAGGTTTGCATCTGAGAAGCCATCTGTAGCAGCCATCAGTTCTTCATAAGTGAATGCACCTCTAGAGAAGCCTAGTTCCATTCCAGATGCCAGTGGTGGAAGCAGCATTCCGGAAAGGGAGAACACTGAATCGGAACGGCAACTGCTGTCGAAGAAGGGAGGAGGAAGTGGAGGCCGCAGCAGAGACCTGGAGGATGCAGTAGCAGATAAGGAAAAAGGGTCTTGAGTGGTGGTAACCGCATGATCAGAAGATGGGGCATAGAGGCCACCTGCAATACACACAAGGAATGGAAATATTAGTTTCTATAGCAGGATGCTTTTTCTTTTCCAGACATTTCCTCTGTTTCTGATTCATGAACCAGTGCTAGCAAGCAAAGGCTTAGTATACTTTGACAGACAGGATAAATACGTAACCTTTGTCCGAAGGTGATCTTTTATGCTTCTTGCATCTTCGCAAAAACATTACACAAAGGAGAAAAAACACTAGCGCTCCGAAAGCTAACGCCAACACAAGCCACGTGGATACTCGTGATGATTCGGGTGAAAAAACTGGAGCAAGAGGAGGAGGGGAGGAGCTATGGCCGGCGGCGGTGGGAAACTTCCGGTCGGCGGCGTCGGCGGCAGAGGAAAAGCCGGGACGGAGATGACGCCGGTATAGGCGAATATGGAAACGGAGGCTGGCTCGGAGAAGGAGAAGACGGCGAAGGAGACGGAGACGGAGATATCGCCGGAGGAGTGGCCTCCGGAGTAGGCGAATATGGAAACGGAGGCTGGCTCGGAGAAGGAGAAGACGGCGAAGGAAACGGAGCCGGAGAAGCTGAAGATGAGGGGAAGGTGAATACGGAAACGGAGGCGTTGACATTCCCGGAGGTTTAGAGGGAGATGTTGCAGTCGGAGGACGTGGTAGAGGATCATTTCGCGGCGCCGGCGCCGGCCCCAGAGATGACATTCTTCAAGATCAACTCTCAAAAGAAAGAGCAAAACAGGGGACAGTAATCCAGAGACTGTTCTTGATTCAAGTTGCAGGATCCGTAAAAACGACGAAGCAAAAATAATCAAATACTAATTACATTGATTATATAATAATAATATACTAACAATAAAAGTCTATTCCAATTGACAAACATTAGTATAATACCAGAGAACTAATAAAAATATCGTATATTGAATATAAATAAGGGAAGTAACGTATTTAAATTAAGTGACTTTCTAATTTTGTATTATAAATTTTTTTTGAAAGATTAGAACATAAAACCATAAATGTTAAATATTTTAAACGGATAATATTATCTAACTAGAACGTGGGTGCTGATAATTTGTCTTTTTCTTTTTAAATGTGTGTTTGTATGTGTCCGGATTATGTTCATCTAGACGATTTACATGTGTAGCGGTACCTCTGTACGGCATCTATACACATAATTACATTGATCTCTTCTACATTCATTGTATCCAGTAACATAGTAATAAATAGGGTATTTATGTAATTCCGCTTATCATTACTTATTATTGAAATGCTAGTTTTATTTACTTTAATTACAATTACTATCGAAGAAAAGAAAAAGTCAATGGGCATGTTACAACCTTGCAGTTAATTGTATCCATAAGTACTCCCAGCCCAACCCATTTAATTAGACCACGCACAACGCATCCACGGCCCAGCCCACTTAACTGACACAAAAATACCATTTATTTATTTATTTTAATTTCCAAATTTCTCTGTTTACTTTTCAATTTTCTGATTTCAAAAAGCAAAAGCCGAGTTGAAAACAAAGCCAGGGGAGGGTGAGAATTTACTTGCAGCTTGGGAGGGATTCTAAACACGGTGGCAAGGCCTGAGATGCCACACCGGAAACGCCCTCGCCGCTGGAAAAAATGCTCACCGGGAATCAGTTCCCATGGAAGGAGATAGCGCAAGTGAAGCATCTTTTCCCAATCCCTCTCAGGTTGGACTCCACCCAGGCTCCGTCTTCCTTGTAGCACTCCATCTGCAACACACGTATCCACAAAACGAAGATGAGCGCGGAGTGATCCAGATTCAGCTCTTTGGGAAAACCAGGAGAGGGGATGCGTTCCTTGCCTGTTCAATGATTTCATGGTCGGTTCGGATCCCTCCTATTGTGTAGATGGTATCTTGGATGGCGGCAGCAGCGAGGTATCCCCTGGCATGATGCATTGGCTCCCCGGCCCTCCATACCCCAAGGCGAGGATCGTATATCTCCATGCTGGGCACCATCTTAGATCCATCAAAGCCACCGAGGGCGTACCTGAAAACATTAACATATGATGGATGGTATCACCCGACACCTAGAAGATCATCTTTACATGAACGGAAGAGGATTGAACTTACAGCTTCTCATTCATTGCAACCAATGCAAGGCAGCCCCTCTTTGTTAGCATAGGCTGGATCTTTGTCCAGTTGTGTTCTCTTGGGTCAAACCTTTCAGCGGACCTACAATAAAAGAAAGGATAGGGTGACGTTGTCCTTGTTTGTATGTGAGTGCTTCTTGATATGAAATGTAGCAGTTTACACTTCAAGTCACCTCAAATAGTTATAACCATCAAATCCTCCAGCAGCATAGATGGCACCGTTGAGCTCTGCAGCTGCAACAGCGAACCTCTACTAACAATAGAGTTGACAGTTACACTGAAGTCTAGTAAGAAAAAGTGCGACGCAACTAGTATCTAAAAATGAAACGTGCTATCAGTTCCTTCTGCAGAACCTTTTTTTTTTTTTGGCACGCAAAAAGCCTAGATGAACAAACGTATAGCTTAGCTTGAATGAGAAACCAAGAGCTAAAGCACGTAATACAACATAAGAATAATCGAGAATAAATCATCGCCAGATAAAAGAAAAAAAAAACAATTGTTTCATCTAATATGTATAAAAAAGACGAAAATCACTAATAAAGAAGAGCAGGCACCTTTTCAAGCAACGAGCGTGCATAAATCCATCGTCCAACATTGGGGTCGAACATTTCAACATCTGAGAAAAAATCAGTCCTGTTTCCTCCACCAATTGCAAAAATTTTACCATTTACTGAAGCACCACCCAAGCTGCCCTTTGCCACATTAAGAGATGGACGGAGTACCCATTCATCCCTTGGAGCATCATAGGACTCAACTTCAAATAATCATGAACAAGGTTTTGGTAAACAATTTGAAAAGAGAGCATTCAAATTTGGTTACATAGAAAAAGATGGCAAGAGGAGCCAACAATACCTGTATCATGCCAATTGTGACCGTCCCCACCCCCAAATAAATAAATTTCTCCATCTAATTTTGCAACACAGGCACTACCTCGAACACAGGACAGTGATTTGCGTGACTTAAGCACATCATGTGAGGAAGGGAAGGAATTAACTGATGATAACCATGCTTCACCATCATAACCACCAACTACCAAGATTGACTCATTTGATCTAAATGAAAGACCATCACAAGATGAGGTTAACGTTCCTTTCTTCGAAGACGCATCACAAAGGGACTCCAAAAACGAGATTCTCGTTTTCAACTGATGATTTTCATTCTCTGCCTCAGCCTGGAATGTTATTCACAATCAAAACGATGCACACTTCACAAAAAAATGATGATTGATAGAAAGAAAAATACCAATTTCTTCCTCAGACTTTCATTCTCTAGGCAAACCTGCATTTATGCGGGATATGCGAGATAAACACAAGTATTAAGGTTCAAGCCAGTGGAGGGAAGGAAAGGACAGAAACAAGAAAAGAAGGCCAGCTCAATTGGTAGAGTAGAAATCCTAGACCGAATAAAACTCAAGCTTACTGTAAGAAACTAATTAGTTATTCTGATTGGAAAATTTGATGACCGTTAAATGAACCAAACCTTTTCGAAAAGTGAAGGATCCTTACAATCAGAATAAGCCGCAGTAGTACTACTAGAAGCCTGAATAGTAGCGTCTGTGTTTACAAACTCCAGTTCCCCGCTATTTTCCTCGGAAGGTTGACAACTTTTAGCCAACTCTTTCAGCTGTTCATAGATTAGGGTCTTTAAATCTAAATCAGTCACAACGGATTTATTGCTACCGTCCAAACTATTCTCACAGTGTTCAACCTTGGTATGTTTGGCCGCTTCATCTAAAGATCCAATACCATTTTCCACTTTACTGCTGTCTTCCACTAACTTGGGAGGAAACTTCAACACTGCCTTAGCCAACTTTGGAGGTTACCATGATCAAGGGATCTTGGATTTACTGAAGAGGAGAATTTAGCAATCAACTTGCTAACTTGAGCATGATCCAACTCAAGCTTGAAATGGACTTGATCCACATAATTGTCAATAATAATGGGCTTGAACAGATATTCAGGAAGGCCATCATATCGATGGCGGAAACGTACCCTAACCTTAACCAAGAATAAGGAGAATTATTTACTTTTTCAAAGCAAACATAAGTGTTTATGTAGCATACCTGAGCTGGGTAGTCTGTCCTGTACGCCCCATTTTCTGTCCAGGCATAGGAGTCAATATTAAGTCGACCAGGTGAAGCAGCTTCAAAGATACCATAAAGCACTTTCTCGTTGAAGTTGAACAAAAATAACGGTAGGCCTTCATCAATTTGCCTCACGTATGAAGAATGAGAAGAAGGAAGTCCTGTTAACAATGACTGATGAGAATGTCCCTCACTGAAAGAGGTGACTGTAAACTAATTCACAAAGAAGGATGCGAATCCAGTACTAACCAAACAGCTGTTTGTCAAGGCATTCTTTCATTGTGGAGCTTGAGCACAGAAATATAACACCACCAAGTTTATTTTTCGCCAAATTCCTTCTCGGAACATCTTTATAACCGGCAGCTTTCCCCCACGCCATCCTCTCAATTCATCAAGCACAAATGTTAATCATCACAACTTTTCAATCACTAAACGGAACTGCCGGAAAACTAAAGCGAAACCAAAATAAACAGCACGCCGAAGTTCAGAAAACTACAAAAAAAAAAAAAAAAAAAAACTGAAACCCAGGGCTCATGCACATGTTCAACGATGGTGAAGTAACAGAAGCCGAAAACCCTTACGACAAGCGCTCAAGTCTCGAAATGTGCTAAAGAAATTCGATCTTTAAAAATCAAAACACAGACGGTCTGCCGAGACAGTCGACTACAGTTCCGGCAGTCCGGCGACAGTGATCCCGAAACGGGAAACGAACTTCTCCGAAGTAGACTATCTTGAGAAATAATTACCACTTACCACCCACGCGCCGCCTCCTTGCTCCCTCCGCTTCGGAAACGTGAGAACCTTGAAATCGTGCGCGAAGGTCTCGTCGTCTTCAATCTTTACCAACCCCCTCCAGTTCCCGCTCCTGTTATTAATTTGAGAATATCTGCAGGGGGTTTCCCACGCGTCACAAGTTCTTTGGAAATGGCGTATTCAGTTTTTATTTCTATTTTAAGAAAACCCGCCATCATAAATGCAGGCAAAACACAACATCACAAAACAAGTATACATCTCATAATGAAAGCGACACTAGATAAAATCCGAGTCATTGTGGAAGTGCTGCAGGTCTGGATGCGTCCCTCCTCCGGGCCTCCGTGGATCCCTGCATCAATAACCAGTAGTTTCAGAGGGTTTTTCGGGAAGGGAGATGGATCATCTCTGAGACACCATACCTCACAAATCGGCCAGGCTCGAAACCGGGAACGCCGGGAGGTCCAAATGGATCGAAACGGGCACCGGGTGGTATAACCCTGTTGGTGATGAAGAAATGAATAAGGGAATGGATGGGACTTGAGAAGAGAGGATGGTAGGACTGGGAAGAGACTCACCCTTGGCTTCCGGGTAGCCCAGGAATGCCTCCGGTCCTCCCTCCGAAGAACCTGGGATCGTTGGGGCCTGCGTTTGGGATGAAATTGTGATCAGAAATATCATGAAAGATAACTGTATTCATATGAGGAAGTTGTGTGGGAAGGCACGAACCGACTAGCATGCTTCCACCACCGATATCACCCCTGCATATAGAAGGAGGTTGAACAATCAGTGTGAGTATTTCACCAGGCACAACTGGACGGAATTGAAGTGCAAGGACAGGAGTCAAACCTGTGGGGATACATCCCAGCACCAATCCCAGGAAAAATATCACTGTCACCGAAAGCAGGAACTGGTGGAACAATGAACCTGTAGAATGAACAGGAGATCACAAGGCTGTAATAACACTTGAATCAACAGGCACACGGGAATATACTGAAATGTTCAACAGATGAGCAGGGAAAATTAAACCAGATTTGGATACACAACCCATATCAAGACAGAAAAAATGGTATTAAACTTCATCAGATTAAGCAAAGCCATTACGAAAAAAGTGTAGCATATGCAAGCAAAAAGGGTACAAGAGGTGTCAAGAAATCAGCCGAAAGCAATAAAAACATGCCCTGAATGTCTTGGAGAAGTTTGAAGTTCAATGTGTTCAGGCGCCACAAATCCAAGATTTGATTCTTCAGAACTGCATTCGTCCAACAGCATAAGCATCACCATGCACCATCTCATCATCGCAGCAAAAAGAAAAAATTTTGAACTGAAAATAACAGGAGCATAAGTGCAAAAGATCACCGTGCTTGCTGTGTAGATGAACTTGGACCAGAATCCCCGCTCAATTTACTTAAAAGGTTTTTATTAACCTCTGATGCAAGCTTTCCCAGGTTCTTGAAATGGGACCCATAGTTTGCGCCACCATTTTCTTCAGTGAAGTCCCCAACGCTGTAAAAAGCACGATGATTAAAACACTGAAGCTGGCGTAGCACATGTTCTCAGAAAAACAAGAAGCATCGGAACACCGGAAGCTTCTCTCTAACATCTATAGTGCATATGAAGAAAGAGCGTGCTCTCACAAAGTGAGCAATAAGCAGTTACTAACACTTACTCAATTTCAAGATGGAGAGGCTCAGAAACACCTTCCTGCAAAGCATCGACAAACAACTTATCCTTCAACCCAAGACACTTCATCAGCACCCTCTTTCCGCCCTTCTCAGGGCTGGAATACACAAACCCATAATTACCATCGACCTCATTCCAATTACGCGTTCCCACTTCATCTGCAAAACACGATTAACACAAATTGGAAAACCATACCAAAAAAAAAAAAGATGATTCACAAAACAAATAACACCACCACAAGAAACGAATAAAAAAATACGTAATTCCAATTTACTCACCTGACGGAGCCGAAGCGAGAGTATCATCCCGCAAGGCGGCCGCCCCCGTGGAGTTCAACACATACCCAGCTGAAAGAAAAGCCGCGTGGATAGCGAACGCCGCCTTATCATACCGGTTGCGAAACGACGGCCGAGCCGCCCGAACCACCGCCAGAATAGACTGTTCGGTCGCCATAGATGGATCAGAGCGAAAGAAAACTTGTCTAGCAAGCCATCCGTGATGCCATGTATCTAAAGCAGAGCCCACCATCTAGAGCGGGTCTCCCCATCTGAAGCCCAGCCCATTAACATCCTCCGAGGTTTTCGTGCATTATGCGGTGATGGAGCAGTTCAACTCCCAGTCAAAACTAGGTAATTAATTTCCCTCTTCTCTCATCTTTTATTTATTTATTACTATTATTATTATTAAATTTTAACACGTGCCCATTCATTGATTACCCTGTAGCGTCTCCTTCGCCATTCAATGACTAAATTTTTACTTTTTTTTCATATAGAAAAGCAACAAAATATTACTGCAATATAATTACTATTTTTAAAAAATAATATTATTTAAATTCACAATCAAACAATCTCTTTTGGTACTATGAAGAAAATGCAAGAATGTGGACAAGGAACATGTTGTTGTGTCCGGTTGGGGTGCATTTGTAATTTGTGGGAAGTTTATGGAGTTACGTGATATAAAGGTGAAAATCATTAACATTTTTGCTCTTTTTGTCTTAAATTCCCTGTTCCTTTCTCTGCTTTTAAATGTATCTGCACGCGCACGTTCGCGGATACAGGTTTTTTTGCGTGGAATGAAGTGAAGAGGAGCAGAAGCCGCCGACGGCGTTTCGCTTTTTGTTTTTGTCTCAGAGGGTATGGATCCCATTTTGTCTTCGCGCCCTCCGCCGCGCTCGTTGGTCAATTGCCGCCGGCACCCGGGGAGAAGTTTACTGGGTTCTGTCCTTCTTGTCTCTGCGAGCGTCTCAGTTCTCTTGATAACTCCTCCTCGTCGTCGTCCCTACCTCCGATTGTCCCAGATCCTCAACCTTGGATGCTCCGATACGACGCACGAAATCCTTTTCCGTTTCAAAGAATGAGAGTTTGGGGTTGACGTTTGTGCCCCAGAGGAAATCTTGTGATGTCAGAGGAAGGGATGGTAATGTGAGCACTCTCTTGTCTCTGTTCACGCTTAATGATGAGAGTGGCGATCTGGGTTCTTGTTGTAATGAGAATTTCTGCAATATTGGGTCTGGTTTTGGGGATCCTGTAGATGTTGCTTCTGGGCATGATTGCGAGAATGGCGAAATGCGGGGATCTGTGGATACCCATTTGGAGAAATTAGCATCCTCTGTGGAAACTGATGTTAACGGGGGTGAAATTGTAGAAGACCCCGCGGGTAAAAGGAGTTCCAGAGGTGGGATTTGGGCTGCGGCTTCGATTTTCACAGAAAAATTGCAGAAATGGGGGAGAATCCAGAAGACGAAGAAACAGAGTAACTTCCAACCGGAGAAGCCGATTTCCCGGGGCCACATCGAAACCCAGTTTGAAATCGCTGATTTCCCCTTCAAAAGAAGATCCTGCGACATGGATCTGAGGCTTGCATTGGAGGCGCCGCGAGCTTCTTGGGATGGGTACATCATAAGGAGAAACTCTCACCGAATGCCAGCGGAATGCGACACGGCGGAGAGCGTCCCCGGCGGCTCAGCCCAGACGCGGGAGTACTACGCCGATTCATCTTCTCACAGAAGAAAAAAGGTTCTCGAACGGTCAAATTCCGTCAGGAAGTCACAGGTCTCAGAGATCGATGAAACCAAAAAGTCAAACGCCAGAGTTTCCCCAACAAGTGCAGATTACTTCCATGGAGCAAAAGAATCTAGAGATGGCGTCAAGGGACCGAGAAAATGGTGGAGCTGGCGCTTACTGGGCCTTGGGAACAAAGAACTGGAGTCGCCTACCACAGAAAATGGAGTGAACAGAACTAAAACCTCCAACAACACCGCCAGATTACTCCACAAGCGAGATGCGAAAAGGAGCCTGAGACACTCACACCCCTACCCACATTGCGAGATCGATAGTGGGTTGCTGCGATTCTACTTGGCTCCGATGACCCACAGCCGCAGAGGAGGAACAGGAAGAAGATGAAGCCAAATGCTAGTGCCACCACAATCACGTTGCAGCAACAAGTTCCTATAATGTACAAAAAGAACAGAGTGGTGGCGACTGGAAACAGCACTGCGGGTGATCCCCCGCGTTCCTCCATCCGATCCCCTTGTCGGGACACGGGTTGTTCTTCCCATATCCAAGACACCGGCAGCCAATGCATGCAGAAGAAGCATGAATGAAGAAGAAGTGGTTTTCTTTTTCTTATGCAAAACAGAGGGTGTCAGTGAGAGTGTGCTGATGGGGGACCTCGTTCCTTTCAGTCGTTATCACAAGAAAAATTGGATCATCATCAGCATCACTCATCTTCTACCCTCGAAGCTGCAGCGCGGCCCACAGAAGATGAGAAAATTGTCAGCTTTGTCTAGTGGACTGAGAATGTCGATGTGTTAAATGATTTTAATTTCATTATAAATTATTAAAATATAGTTAAATTCAAATATTTTAATTAATAATTAATTGGAGGCTATCGCCTCCATCTCCGCCGCCTCCCCCGTCAATGGGGGCTCCCCTGCCTTCTCCTCCCATATTAATGGGCCGAACTTCATGGGCCTATTTACCATTTATTTATTTTGCTTTTGCAGTTCACGGTCCATAAAAACAATATTTTAAATTTCAAGAAATTTTGAATTCCGCTTTTTTCTTTGAAATAAAAAAAATTCAAATTTTGTTCGCCACTCATTTTGATATAATAATTGTATTTTCATATATTTTTATATTGAAACATCAAAACTGATGTTCAGATTCATGTTATTCTTATACAATATTATTTATTTTATATATTCAAACTTTACGATTTTACATTCTTTATTTCTAAAAATAAGACAGATAACCTAAGTACATTTGAATTCAGCAATTGGGTATTTAAAAAAGATTTGTTTGAATGAATATTTATTTTAAAAAGTGATCATTTTTCTGAGATATAAATTACTAGAGTTGCTATTCTTTTATAATTCTTTTTCTAAATTATTTCTGTGGTGGGGCTGCATGGGATTTGACTTTTCCCCAACTCGTGGGCTTTTAAATGGAGAGTGTGCAATAATATCAGACAAAATGCGCTGGCTTATGTATTAAAAAAATGTGCACAATGTTAACGTGCACCACCAGCCATCAGCATCTTCTTCCTCCCTTTAACAGTACATTTCTATTTCTGGTGAATAAATTATTATTATATTTAAAAGTCAATAATAGCAAAGTATTATTCCTTTTTTATACGCTGTTTCCCCAAAAGGCTATTCCACTTCGGGAAAGGATGGTTTAAGAAACCTTCCAACTTTAAATTGTTGCGGACATTTTTACCCTTGGGCGGTTAATCGATTTTTCACAACTTAATTGCCATATGTTCCCGAAATTATTTTTAATAGTTTGAATAATCAGTTTTTTATCGACTTTATTTTAATTTTTCCACTATAAACCTATTTGAATTTTTATTGATATTATGTATTTATATAATTCTTTCTTTTTGGTCAAGTGATGGGAAGTATATTTTATTTGAAATAACCCATGAGTTATTTAATATTTAATAAATATTAAAATAAAAAATATTGTTGATCAGCATGAAGAGGACTGTATCACTATGGGAATCTCAAAATATATTTAATGAATACAATATATAACTAAGGTTTGAAAATCAATTATATTCCCATAAAATTGATTCTACCATTCAAATGTGTAATTAAACCAATGTTCTGAAAAATTTTTGAAACCTATTTTTATTTTTCAAAAATAATTTTGAAAAGTAGAAGTAAAAAGTAAAAATAACTAACTTATTATTTTTCCAAAAATAACTTTTATAGTTATAATTTCAAAAATATTTTTAATAAAATTACTTTTACAATTAAAAGTATTCTAGAACAAAATTATTTTTACTTCTGAAAAGTAAAAATAAATTTTAAAAATTTTCCAGAACACTCCTTAATTCTATTCTAGGGAAAATTGATTTTTGAAAATCATTTCAATTAAATGAGAATCATGAATGACTTCTATTCTCATACATATTTAGTTTGTTAGAATTGATTTTGAGAAATAATTTACTAATATACCCATTTTTAAATAAACAGTTATAATTAACATCATTTTAAAAATAAATATTAATTTACATTCATTTTTATCAAAATTGAATTATACTTATATGAGTTTAGATTCTACAGATTTTCAAATTGCCAACATAATAACATTGATTTTAATAAGTATGTGTAAATATATCATTTATTTATAAAAATCAATTCTTAATTTTTTAGACTCGAGACATTGATATCAATTTTATGATAACTACTTTTAAAAAAATACTTCTTAACATATATATCTGTAATTCTCATATTGGAGATATTTCTCTTCTATTGAGTGATGATGACCTATCTCTTCAATCCACATAATTCTTAAAAAAATTGTATTTGCAATTTGTTTGGGCTGTGATAAAAAAGTTCATTTTGAAAATACTATCGATTTTTTAAATTATTTATTTTAAAAAGTATCAAACTAGGTATAAATAAGTGGAAATATTATGTGATTAGTGAGTATGCAAAAAAAGTTGGTATACCAAATAAGTAATTTAAGTAGGCAAAAAGAATAACTGAATCAAAATATATTTTGTGTTGTTCAATTTATTGAATTAATTATTAATTCAGTAATTTATATAAAAAAAATTATTAAATTTCGACATATTTTTTATTTTGTGTAATATTTTTTACCATGAATTTAACATAGTTTTAAAATACCTCACCCTACCTTTTATTCTTCTTGTCGGTCGCGCGATTTTTTATTGCGTGCACACTTTATATATATAAATTTTATTTATTTATTTATTTATGTGCGTGTATAAAAGATTAAACTAATGTGCACACACGTCTCGTGCGCTGGGCTATTGCTTGATTTCACGGACACGCGCCGGCACGTGGGTGACTTCACTATTAAATAACCGTAGAATTATGGACTTAGGTTTGCATATCTAATTAAATACTTTTTATTAATTTTGGAAAAATAAAATAAAATAAAATAAAAATGGCATAACAAGCATGATGATCAAGTTCAGGGGTGGGTTCATCTTCCCATGTAAAGGATGATGAGATGAGGCAAGCATCAGAAAATTGAGTTTTTGGGGCATGGCCATGAGATGACATTAAAGGGATGATTCCTAAATGGGGAGTTTGGTGGTTGGGTTTAGGGCATCAATGAACATGCCATGTGTTTAACATGGCATATTTACTACTATGTTATGGATGAACTAGAAATCTGATCATGTGTTATGATAAAAATGGTTTTTTATAGTATAAAGTTTTTAACTTAAGGTGTAAGAGATATAATATAGTTGTGTCTATTTTTATAAATGACGCTATTTGCTATAAAAGGACTGGAATCGGAGCTTAGATCTGCGCAATCTTGTACTTCCTCGAGAGACTCAATCATTCAAACGGCTGCGCCTAAGGAGACGTGAAGAAGGAAGCAAAGAAGGAACAAGAATGGCGGCTTCCTGTGGGATTCTCAGGAACAGCTTCTTCTCCCTTCTCCAGTCCCATGACTCCTCTCCGACTACTCAAAGACAAAAGGTTGATCTTTTTGGTTTCTTTCTTCCCAGAGGTTTCTCTGTCTGGTTTCTTACCTTGTGGCTTTGGTTTCAGTCATGGGGGATTTCAGCGGTTCACCAGCACAGTAACACGGAGGAGAACGAAGACGCGATCGTCAAGAAGTCCAGCGGAGGGCCGCCGGCGTCTCTCCGATTCACTGGAGAAAAGCCGGTGACTCCGGTTCTGGATACCATCAACCACCCCATTCACATGAAGAACCTGTCTGTGGAGGTAGTTCCGGTGATCTGCGTCGTGTGTCTGTAACTAACAGACTATTCGAAAACAGCAAAGCTCCGGTTACTAGAATCATGCATGCTTTTGCTCCAGGATCTGGAGAAGCTGGCGGATGAGCTCAGGGAAGACATAGTGTACGCAGTTTCTAAAACCGGAGGGCACTTGAGCTCCAGCCTCGGCGTCGCTGAGCTCACCATCGCACTTCACCATGTCTTCAACTCTCCATCAGATAAAATCATATGGGACGTTGGCCATCAGGTAAATCACCCTCCCCAAAACCCTTCGTAACTCAAGATCCAGCACAGAGGAAAGAAACTCTTGACAGAAAACACACAAATCTTGCTGAATCTGTGTGCATATTGACGCCTGTTGTCTGCTCATGTCGACAGGCGTATGGGCACAAGATTCTGACGGGAGGAGGTCGAGGATGCAGACAATCAGGCAGAGCTTTGGGCTGGCTGGTTTCCCCAAAAGGGATGAGAGTGTGCATGATGCCTTTGGAGCTGGTCACAGCTCCACAAGCATTTCTGCTGGTTTAGGTGCATGCCTTTTTTTTTTTTAATCAGACAAAAATATCGTATTTTTTATTGATTTATTTTTTATTTAAATAAGTAGCAGAATATTTCAAGAAAATATTTACGTTAATTTAATTAATTGGGTAAGTAATGGATTAAAAAATTATAGTATAGTGAAAGTATTTATGTGGTTTATTTTATAATTAGGAATGGCGGTGGCGAGGGATCTGCTGGGCAAAGAAAACCACGTGATATCGGTGATCGGCGATGGGGCCATGACGGCGGGGCAAGCCTTTGAGGCGATGAACAACGCTGGATATCTTGACTCCAATCTGATAATTGTTTTGAATGACAATAAGCAAGTTTCGCTTCCCACTGCCACCATCGACGGCCCGGCTCCGCCGGTGGGGGCACTGAGCAAGGCGCTTACTAGGCTACAAGCTAACGGGGAGTTCCGTCTCCTCCGTGAGGCCGCGAAGGTAGGAGAAGTAAACTTGAATATCCCACCTGTTTCCACGTCTGTGGTGTGTGAATATAATTTTCGATGCAGGATATGACCAAAAGAATGGGGAGTCAGGTTCACAATGTCGCTGCTAAGGTCGATGCTCACTTCAAAGGAATGATAACTGGCGGCGGAGGATGTTTCTTTGACGAGCTTGGGATTTATTACATCGGCCCGGTTGACGGTCACAGCATTGAGGATCTGGTTTACATTTTCAGTAGGGTTAAGGAGATGCCGGCACCGGGACCGGTGATGATACACATTTTAACTGAGAAGGGGAAAGGGTATCCGCCGGCGGAAGCTGCTGCTGATAAGATGCACGGTACTTATTCGTAAAATTCCTCATGGGTTACGTTCTGGTTGCATTCTGAAGCTGGATCATGTTGCTGCAGGGGTGGTGAAGTTTGATCCTAAAACAGGGCGGCAATCCAAAAGCAAATCGGCGACGCTTTCCTATACGGAGTATTTCGCACACTCCTTAGCGGCTGAGGCAATGGTGGACGACAAGATCGTGGCCATCCACGCCGCCATGGGTGGTGGCACTGGACTAAACATTTTCCAGAAACGTTTCCCTGAGCGATGTTTCGATGTCGGAATTGCTGAGCAGCACGCAGTCACCTTCGCAGCTGGCATGGCCACTGAAGGCTTGAGGCCATTCTGCGCTATATACTCATCGTTTCTTCAGCGGGGGTACGATCAGGTAAGTCACTGAGTAGTTTCTGCACATTTTTACTGCTGATGGAAGAGTCAGCAACAGCGTCCCTGGATTACAGGTGGTTCATGACGTGGACCTTCAGAAGCTGCCGGTGAGATTCATGATGGATCGTGCAGGGCTCGTCGGAGCCGATGGTCCTACCCACTGTGGAGCCTTTGATACTACTTTCATGGCTTGCTTGCCTAACATGATCGTCATGGCTCCATCTGACGAGGCTGAGCTGATGCACATGATTGCTACCTCAGCCGCGATCGACGACCGCCCGAGCTGCGTCAGATACCCTCGTGGCAACGGCGTCGGAGCTCCTCTTCC